>CM067565.1:33389690-34878857 GCA_034336665.1 Luscinia megarhynchos
GGGCAGGATGGTGCCAGCAGGTGTATCTGCGCTGAGCAGCCGAGGGAGCAGCCCTGCTCAGCTGGCTGTGCTGCCTAAAGCTGGATAAAGCACAGCGCCCTGGTGTGACCTCCCCTTCTGCATACTGTGCTGCCTTATGTGATCACCGTGCTTGTGTAACATATTCTGCTGCTGGAGGACGAGAGGGAGCTGGAAGATTTTTTTTTTTCCTGGCTTTCCTTGACTCTTCAGAGCTCTGTTAGTGAATTGCTGAGAGATGGGGTCAAATCTATGGATACCACTACCCCTCTTCATCCCTCAGATCTGCTTTTAGGGAGCAGGAAATTTACAGGTGTATGAGCCCAGTAAAACCTCTCCCAACACATCAGGCTTTAGAATATTAGAGACATCTTTACCTCTCTCATGCTTCAGTTTCACAAGTTTATAGCAGGCCTTATAAAAGGCTTTCACATCCTGAAATCTCAGTGTTAAAAATATCAAATTAATGAGCCCTCAGGATTATGCTCAAGTACATCCCTGGAAGTGTTCAAAGCAAGGCTGGATTGAGCAATCTGATCTAATGAAAAGTGTCCCTGCTCGTGGCAAGGTGTTGGAATTAGATTTTTAAGGTCCCTTCCAACCCAATCTATTCTATATCAACAAAATGAGAAAGTGCATAAGGAAGCAAGAATCAGTTCAGACAACCAAGTATTTAAAGCATCAGTACAGAATTACACGAAATCCTTGGTAATTAAAAATATTCATGAAGCACTTGAATGATATCTACAACTTGCATGAAGCTGAAACAAAGCTACATTTTCCACAAGGATGCCAACTATATTCCTTCTCCCAGCTTGCTCTATAAAGAGGAGTGATTTGGCAGGTCTCTTGAGGAAAGGAGACCAAACAGCTCCTTTGTTGCATTGCCATGGAAATACAAACACAAACAGAGCACCTCCTGCTTCACAGGCTCCAGTCATTCACAGCTCAAAAACACCGTGGAGCACGAGGTGCAGCAGACCCAGGTAACAGCAGAATTCAGCTGCTGCCCCCTTCCTGAAACTATTCCTGGAGTGTGGATCGTTTATGTGAAATCTGGCATGCTCTTTCTGCAGTGCTGTCATTATTTTGAATTTGTTTGTGACTCTACCCTTCTGTTTCAGCTGGCAATAGGAGCAGGAATGCTGAAATGCCATATGAAAAGCTATGAGTCGTTTCCCTTTTTTTAAAATGAGAAATAGAATATTCCAGAAACTTCTTGAGTGACCCTATCTTTATAAGGTTCTTAGCCTGTTTTTTGGATAACAAAGTCTTTCCTTGATTAAAACACCAAGTCTTTTCAGGGGCGGCCAATGATGCACAACACTCAACCTTCAAGTTTTCTTCCCCCTGATTTTTCTTCTGAAGTTTTGTGGAACCATTCCAGCCTGTTTCAGCACCTCCTCCATATCTATATGCCACGAAGAGGAACTGAACCAAATATTACATGGAAAAGTTATCAGTGAGATCAAAGAGGCAAGCAGGTAAAAGTCATTATCCTACAAATTAATTGGAATGGGATGTGTATGAAGTTGTTAAAGTAAATGAGAATTGAGGAAAACAGCTTTGTTAAATTCCTTCAGTGAAACCACCTGCTGCAGTTTTTTAGAGACAAAAGTTCTAAACTGCCTATGAGTACTCTTTATCTCTATTTTTATTTTTGTAGAAGGAGGAGGAGATGTAGTGTCATCCTGCAATAGGGCAATTTGCATCCTTTTTTATGCATTTTTTGCTATATATCAAACTACTGATCTTATTCAATCTTCAGATGTGTCCAGTGCTTCAGACTCTCCTCCAGAACAGGATTACAAGTGTTCACTGTGGAAATATTAAATATTTTACATACAATATTTCCCCCTACACAGCTACAATTAGCAACCTGTAGCCTTCTAAGAGGCTCTCCTGGGCTTGGCAACACCTTTTTTAAACAGGCAGTTTATCTTGTGATAAGAAACAGAAAGACTACATTTACAGTTGTTTAATGCTATTAGAGCCTATGCACGCAGTTTCCATAACAAGATAGGAAAAACAAGCCAAGTTTTTGCGTGGGGTTTTTCTGATCTCCAGGATATAGGAACACACCTGTGGTATCTTGGTGCATGAGTCACTGGGTTGCTGATGTCATGCAGTGTGTACTGTTAGGCTCGAGCAAGCGATAGAGAGTTCACTACAGGACAATAGCTTTTGGCACTCTGACGTATCACCCGCCTGTGGCAAAGTCGTAGCCAGGTAGAAAGTTCTTTTAAGCATATAAAAAATTACATTTGGGGTTCAGGAAAGCAACACTCTATTTTCCATTTGGTAACGCCATGCTGTTAAACCTGTGGCTATAGTGCTGAGCACAGAAAATCAAAGTCTGCCCTGCCCTTTGCCCGCCCCTCTAACTCACTGCCCCTGGGCTGCCTGGGCACCCTGCAAGCCTGCAAAGCTGTGGCAACCAAGGCGTGCCACAGGCAAGGAGAACTGCAGGAAGGCTTGCCAATTTTACTTGTTACTCAAGGTCTTGGAAAGTGTTCTTAAATATGGCTCAGCAAACAAAGCAAAAGCCTCGCTCCTGAAGAGCCTGCAACATTTAAATAAGTCTCTCGTTTACTATCCAAACATGCAACTGTGTGGGTGTTGTCAGAATATACACTGACACATCCTGACACACACAGGGTGAGGAGAGAAAGCTGTTTATTTCAAGAGAAAAGGCATCAAGACATTGCTGGGCCCTTGGACAAGTGAGAATGATGCTGTGCAGGGGTCCCTGTCACAGGTGGGAACACATGCAGGGCTCCAGTGGTTTGTAAGGACAACTGTGACTGCAGCAAAGGAAGCAAAAATAAATACAGCTGGCTACTGCTGTGAAGAGGAATTGTTTGCCTGCAAACCTATGGGACATCCTAGAATATCCATCAGCCAGCTATTCTCTATGCATACACCATAACATATCTTTTTGAAGACCAAGTCTTGTAAAATACAGTTCAGAGTCAAAGTCAGTTTTTTCTCCTTACTTCCAATATTGTCTCTTAAACTCTCCATCACAAGATCCAGGCCCTGCTGCCTGTGATTTCCAAAGTTTTTTTCTTTCTTAAACACTTTTATCCTGTGGAAAAAGCAATTTCAGCCACTCCCTTCTGGCTCATGTCCATTCATGGATCTTGTAGGATCCCTTTTTTTCCCTGCAAATAATCCTTTTTCCCTGTTCTTTGTACTTTTACCTTCCAAAGAATTGCCACCACAGCAAGCAGCCAAATTCTCCTTTTCTTAATTCACTCTTCCTTAGAAATCAGGACTAGTAGAAAATAGTTAGAAAGAAGGCACACACTCAACCACATCCTAACCTTCATTCATTCTAGAGTAAAAAAATATGCACCTTGCATCATAAGAATCATCATCATTTTCTGGATAATTTGCAAAGAAGGGGGAAATGGCTAAGACTAGCAAATACTCACTATAAATGGTTTATCCTTGACTGTTAAATGCATGGGTGGTTACATGGAGGAGCAGGTTATGTTCTTTATAGGATCTCTAGATAACTCCTTGAATATTTATGGCACCATGCTCACAGACTGCATAGGCCCTTCTGCATAGCCCTTTTTATTGATGGCAGATATTAGGAAAATTTCTTCACCAAAAGGGTACTCAAATATTGAAACAGTCTGCCCACAAAAGTGGTGGTGGTCATCCCTGGATGTATTTAAAAGATGTGCAGATATGGCATTCGGGTTTTGGCAGTGCTGAGCTAAGTGTTGGGTCTTAAATGTCTTTCCCAAGCTAAACAATTCTAAGATAAATTACATAAACTGGGGATGCATTGTCAGGAAAGGATCTGAACAGATTCCCCAAAGAAGCAATTAAATTTCTTGCTTTGAAAGGGTAAAATAATTTAAGCAGAAAGAAACAAAGAACAAATTATACACCAAAATGAATGGTGAGAAAGGATACATTGCTTGATCTTGTGGCAGATTTGTTGTTTATTTAAGGTAATTGTGAAAAACAACATTAAAAAACACCAACAAAACAAACAAACAAACAAAAAATGAAAACAACAACAACAAAAAATCCCTAACAAATACAGCCCCAGAATGCAACAAAACAGTAATTTCCATTACTGAATGACTAATTGCTGGAGTTAGTTAGTTAGGGGTCTCTCTGAAATACCTGGGGTAGGTGCAGAGAAGGCTACTGAGGTGTGTGAAAAGGGAAGAGACAATGCAAAGGGAGGAGGCCATAGAAATTATTGTACCTGTTTGCAGAAGGTTGACTAGCAAGATACGAAACTGCTGTCTGACAGTGCCCAAAGATAAACAGGGGAGTCACAGAAGTAATCTCAGCTCATCAAAAATAGCTGTGAAGGAACCATTGTAAGGAATCAGACTAAAAGGGTTTTTTTTTTACCTAGAACCTGACACTCTATAGAACTAATAATAGCATAAAACCAATTTAGTTTCAATTTGAGCCATTAATCAGTGAGATGAAAATGTGGTTATTGTGATAGCTGAAAACAGACCTTGAAAATTCAGAAGTTCTCCTCTAGTTTGTCTTACTTAATATTTGCTGAACTACATTTGCAAACCTGAAAAGAACATCAGCAGGATACAGAGAAAATAAAGGAATCACTCCAGTGCAGTTCATGTGACAGGACAGGTGTTTAAACATGGCCAGTTGGACCCATACTGGAAGCCAGGGTTGCTCTCAGACTTGTGGGATCCTGAAATAGCTCTTTGTTGCTCATGGATGCTGTTCATGCTGCTCTGCTAAGCAGGGTAACTCAGAGATGTGTCTCTGCTGGTGGTCACACACAGACACCATTCTCCCACCTTCAGCCCCTTCCACTACCATGGCCTTAGGCTGCTTCCCAGCAGGAGCAAGCCATCCCCCAGCAACCACAGGGTGCCTGACTCTTTAAACTGTGGATGAATGCAGGGATTTGTTAATATTGATTTATGGCTGAGAAAAAGTGTTCGTAATTAAGTTGGCAAAGATACCCATGTTCATTTTGTTAGCAAAGATGGCCAGAACTCTGCAAGGCTACATGATTTTAAGTGCTTAAAGCAAATTTAGACCACTCTAATTTCAAATATTGTAAGTAAAAACCAGAATTTTACCTGCATACCATCTATTAACTCTTTCATAATTGATTTCGTTTGGCTAATGCTAAATTAATATTAATACACATCTCAGAGCTATAATTCTGAAACATAACAAGAAAATAGATCTCAGAACACATTCAAGGATCTTGCTAAATCAGCTGGAGGACTTATAAAACATATGGGAACTGCTGGTGACAACTTTTCAACAATTATTCAATATGATGTTTTTACACTTCTGCCAAGATCCTGATTAGTTCAAATACAAAGTCCAGGTTGCATAATAATCTGTAAACCATGCAACTAGTGGATGAAAAACCATAGTGGAGTGAAACAAAAAAGCAAAACAATGAAATATATAACAGTCAAATACTTAGCATTAATGGGTTCTGCAGTATGAGTGCAGGTCCTGCAGTTAGAGAAGTCTTGGAGAAAGATGACAGAAAATAGTCACCAAGATAGCAGAACTGTTAGACCTGGAAGAGTTACAATGCCTGGGACCATATGCCTTTGCAAAGCTTCAGAGAGGTTATGTTTCTATTCCTTGTCAGAAGAATAAGAGCAACAAGACATTTACCTGTATCAGGAAGTAGCAGATATAAATCTTGTTATGCAATTTGATCTTGGAATTTATTGCTCCAGGATGTCAGTGATGCCAAATATCTAGGTAAACTGAAATAGTAAATATATTTTCGGAAAGGGAAAATATCCGGTGTTTTAGCAATCAATGTTGGTATTACAAAAGTATACAAAAGGGTATGAAATAATTTTTCATAGTTCATTCCCATCAGCTGCATTTCCTAGGAAGGAAATGAACTCCCATCAATCAGATGAGGGTATTGCATCTTTTAACTATTAATACTTTCTGTTCATTATCTGGTTCTACCCATCTTCAGAAAAGGCACAGAAAGCTATTCTCTTACACTGGCAATTTGAACATTAAAACCTTCACAGAGAGTAGGAGGAGGTGACACGAAAATATGTTAGCAGAAGAGAAGATGAATAGTATTTTTAAAGCTTATTAATTCTTGCTCCACTGAAGGCAAGAAAATCCTTACTATGCACTCTACTGAGAAATATTCCCAAGCCTTTGCTGTGTTCCCACGTTATGGATTAATGAGGATATGACACACACAGCTAAGAGCATCTCCCTATTAACCTTGCAAGTTTACCAAGACAGTTAATACATCAGATTTGATGGCAGCACTTGGTGATAGTAGGTCAGGCTTTTTTCCAGCACTTATCCACTAAATGCATTTTAAGAGAGTAAGAAAATTAGAGAAATGGCTGTCAGGTCAAAATGGTCAGGTCAATATAAATTGGAGAGATAGGTGACTTTAAATAAAAAATCAGTGCAAGAGCAGTCCTCAAAGATTTTCCAGAAGACATGAATTGTAATCTATCCATTTCTTCTCTCCAATCTCAAAAAGTTATGAAGTAAGCTCGTGGGAGGCAGGACTGGTATGTTGACTGGCCATAGGTGTGGAGTGTCCCCTGAGATGCCATTTGAGCTGCTGGATATAACACAGGAGCCATGGGAGGAAAGCAGACACCCATGTGCAAGGGCAGTCAGAGGCCAGGCAGGCTCCTTGAGGGTATCTTATGAGGCACCAGATGTATGTGGGTGATTTATCTGGACCCCAGGACATACAGCTTCACTGGTTTCATAGAAAAATACTAATTTATAATGTCTGAAAATATAGCTGAAAGAATGATCCAAAACTATGACACAGCATAATTAAAACTCATTTGTTTTTTTGGTTTTTTTTGAGAAGTATGAGCACCAGTCCTGTAAGTTTTGCACATGCCATTCTGGGATGAGACTTTAAAACTTTGCCCAGCCTTCGTTCTGCATGAATATCTTATGATGTTTATCAGCATAAGGATACTCCCAGTTCTTTGAAGCCTTTCAGAGGAGGAGATGAAAAAAAAAGAATTATGATCATGCTATTAACCTTAGGACACTTGTATGACTTTCCTGACAAATATTACATAAGTCTAAAAATCCTGGTTAAAAGCTAAATGATACTCTCACAGTCATGTTTGTTAAAGTGTAATCAGTCAAACCTCTTATGTCCAAAGAAGTTGTTTGTTTTGGTTTTTTTTAATGTATGTGCTTTATGATAATCATCTTAGTATTCACTGAATTTATGAACAAAATTGTTGATCCAGAAAGGCACAAGTATCGTGGAATACAATATACATCTTAAAATTCAGATGAATGTACATTTCATCTAGGAAAATATAAGTCTGGGAAATAAATTATATAACCTTCCATTGACATGCTTTTGCATAATCCTTTTCTTTAATAACAAGAACTGAAATCACAACCTATAGAAATCAAAGTGTTATTAAACTCTAGTTCAGGGTCAAACAATTTCATGTACAACACCTCTCTATGTATAATATAGTTTTTGTGGCTTAGTAATCATATTCTCATCTCCCTACTATAAAATATATTTTCTTCATGCTGCTATGATTAAAAAAAAAGTACAAACAAAGAATAGAACATCCAGGGAAAACAATAAACCAACTGTACAAGGCACTATAGATCATGAAGCAAAAACAAGAGAGAGAGAGAAAAGTGGAAATGTGTATTCACTGCTGTTTTTAAGTGTGTGTGGTTAATTGCAACAGAGGAAGGCAAACTTTTTTGACAGAATTAAAGAATATTTTGAAAAGAAAAGTATCTCACAAGCACAAGATAAGAAATTCCAATTGTGCAGATCAAGAGGGTCTTCAGCATGAAGCTTCTTCTTGGAAAGTGAGATTTCATTTCAGTTGTCTATAAGAAGTCACATCAGTTCCATAATCCTTTCGATGTGCAGGAAGTTAGTGTATAGAGACAGATAGTTAAATCTAGAATCAGATATTGTGTGTGTGTGTGTCTGTGTCTGTGTCTCTCTGTGTGTGTGTGTGTGTGTGTGTGCTCACATGATGACAGGACTGAAGCAATCATGAGGACTCCTGATGACAAAATTGAATAAAAACCCATATAAAATACTGGTAACAGATGTCATACCTTGTGAGTGTCCTGATAGTTTACCCTTTTCCTCACCTGAGATCATAATTTTCTAAAACAGAACATAAAATTCTACAAACTCTAAATATATGCACCAAGGAGCAGAAGCAGCCAAGAACCAAGTCCCTATCAATAAGTAAACTATGAGCAGAAAAGCACACTTCTCCCTGTTTTCAACCTTTCAACATGCTTATCTGGAAGTGGACTTTCTCCCATGCCTGTTTGCTAGTCTCCCCCTTCCTCCCCACCCAGGAGCTAGAAGAGTCTTGCTGATTCCTGGGTACTGCCTCTTGTTGTTCAGTGCCTGCAAAGCTGATCTCATACAGAAAGAAGTCAGCTGCACAGCAAGGAAACCAAAAGGGCTCAGTTAACCCAAGTGCCTAGGGAGCATCACGAAGCACCATGTGGCTCCTGTGGGTCTCTGCTGTCTCTCCTCTCAGGCAAGGGTAAGTTTGTTTGCCTTCACTAGCTCACCAGCCAGCATATAGCTACACTGCTGTCCTGAGGGCAGGCTGGGAGGGCATTAGCCAAGAGGATGATGGCTCTGTACAAAGCAGCATACAGAACTTCCCTCTCTGACTTCTGTCATTTCTAATAGAAAAGGTCATATAAATATAAAAAATATAAACTATTATATAAATAAGTATTAAAATAAATAATATATCAAAATAATTTATATATAAATATAAATATTTTTAATTAATTTCCCCTATGAAATTTTGCCTAGTTGTGAGAAGACAGGAGCAGCAGGCTGGGGCTCTCTGCTCTGAGCTCTGATCTTCCACCTGCCTTACAGAACAAAGCTACAAGAGTTCTAAGCTTGCTGAAAAGTTGCAGCTTAGCCCTAGGGCCTCTGACATTACATCAACAACAGCATACTTAATGGCACACCCTTGAAAGAACTGAACATCCTAAGCATAAATGAATCCACTTGGGGATTTCAGAAACATCAGGAGAAACTCTGAGCTCAGGTTTGTTACTCTTATCACGGTACTTACCAATCATGATATCCTTATCAAAAAGCTAGATAGGCAAACAGCCAATTTACTAATACCTCATGCTAGAAGAATAAATCTCACTTGGATACCATGAAGCTGTATAGCATTTCCTTGCCAAAACAGCTTATGCTCACAAAACTTAAATGTTAACCTGAAAATATGTTTAGAACTTGGGAATTGTTAAGCATGCATCCAATCTCCAACAAGAAATCTTCCAACATCCTGCAAGAAATCTTCCCTTGCCAAACACAGGCAGATGCCTGGGATTAAAGACTCAAGGTTTCCAGCCCCACCTTCACAATGGCCTCTGTGCCTCATCTTGAGCAAATCCCACGTCCACTCACTTGTTTCTTTTGTTTCAAGTGGTAAATTCTATCCCAACATTCACAGAGTTTTAAGAGGAATCATTTATTTGTCTCTGTAGCAGTGTTTTGTGTGCTGACATAAGAGTCAAGAAAGAGATTTAAAGAAGGCTGCTGTGACTTAGGAATATTATTCCCCAATTTTAATGTTCCCATTGAAGCATGCCAAACCACTCCTCTTGCTCTCTCACTTCCCCCTTTCAGTCCCTCTGCAGCAGGATGGAGAATTGGAGGCACAAAGGGTAAAGATCACAGATTGAGATAAGAAAAATTTACTGGAAAGAGCAACGGGGTAAGACAAACAAACAGTAACAGCAATGATATCAGTGTCAGGGAGCTGGCACTACCCGACCTCTTCATGCTGCGCTTACTCAACCAGAAGGGACCCCATCCCCAGAAAATGACAGAATAACCTCTAGGTCCTGGCCATGCCCCTTCCTGGCTACTGCAAGAACTAACCCTATCCTGGCTGGAACCAGGACAGACCTCTATATGAGCCTGTAACATATGCACCCAGGAGGGAAAGGATGGCAAAACCAGCTGAGCCTCTCAAAGTGAAACCAGCCCTCCTCACCTCAACACATCTGGGTAACAAAAGGGTGTTGACTCCTGCTCCCAGTCAGCACAGTTATGTAATATAGCTGTCCTTTAGTCATGTAGTTTTAGATTACCCTCTCTAGTTGGCAATATTATTACATTTCTCTTTCCACTTATCAACCAAATATCTAAACTTCAAACAGCATGTCCTTTCCAGTTGAGTAACAGAATAAACAGCATAATGAAGGCAATTAAGCAAACACTGCACAGTATCTCCACCTGAGGCTGTCAGTCTTCCAAATAACTCACCCTGTCCCAGCTAATCTAACTGAAATTTGAAATAATTAGGAAATAGAATGAAAGTGACTCCTGAGCTGAAGACAGCAAAACTAAGAAGCAGCAGTAGATGGGCACAAAAGATGGATGGTGACTGTGGATGTTGTGGGTCCATGTCAATGATAGATGGAAGGAGCTGGGAGAGGTTGTCACACAGGCAGGGAGCACATGCCATTGCTGCCAACTCTTCCTGTGATTTTGGCAAGGGCTACCTTTGGGTTAGGTTTTCTGGTTTTAAAAATTGCCCAGAGAGCAATATCCATTTGTCTTTTGACCTTCCTATGTGCCACCGTTATGCAGGCAAAAAAATTTGACCCTTGAGCAAAAAAGGAATCAAATTATATGTTATTGTATCTTTTGAAGCAAAATGTTTAGGAAGATTGCTGAGGAAACTAACTCTTGGTTTTGTGTCAGTCAGAGCTAGGCTGTCATAAAGCATTGAGAAAAAATTGAAGTACAAGAAGGGGAGATTACAGAAAAAGCAGAATGAAAGACAAAGAACACTTTCATATACAAAAAGATGGTAGAAAAGGGTGCTTTATTTATCAGTTGAAGAGTTAGGCAGATATTCTCTTAACAGGAACAGAGATTATATAGGATAAAGTGGAAACACTCAGCCCAGAGGAGTGCTGTACACACCTGAGAGTCAAGTATTAACTAAGGCTGAATTTCAGCCTGGGGAGACAAACAAAAAAAGCCTGACTGTACTAACCAACATATATAAAGGGAAAGATATCTAGAATTTACATAAATGAATGTGCAGAAGCCTAATTGATTCCTTAATCAAATATATATATTAAGTACTTCCAAAATTGTTTGTTTCTCATTCTTTGCTTTCCCCTACATACTATTTTTCAATTTTTCTGAGTCTTACTCTGAATGCAATAGAGTGAAGGGTTTGCCATTTATTTCTATTAAATGTCTTGTGATCAGAACAGACTTTCTCTATATCAGCCAGCTTAAATATTCCTCTCTGTTACATTTGTCCTTGCCAATGGAATAGGTCAAAATAGAATGATTTTTCATCTCTTCCTTTCCCCATATTGAAATTCTGAAAATATTCAGGCAGTTCCAATTCCTAATTACCTCCCTTTATCTCCTTAGATTACTCATCTGGTACTCTTTTCAATCCATTTCCTTCAGATGCCACAAGTAATTAGATGTCCCTGTGGAGTTATTTACCTGTGATTTTTGCTATTTTCTTACCAAACCGTATCCATTACAACTGCATTGCCCTCTCCAGGTTTTCTGAAAATTTTCTTGCTAAAGAAATGCCTAGGAACAGCATTCCAGGAGTGATTGAGTGTGAGCTGGCATAGTAGCACCTCACTTTTCTAGGTCCCACTCAGCTCCCCAGCTCTTATCAAAAAGGCACATGCAGTGCTTCTCCCAGGAGTGCCTCTCTGCACTCTCCTCCTTGCATCTTCTCAGCCAGTGCCCTTCAACTCTGATGCAAGGGAAACCTAGACCATAAATTGGTCTAAATTGGGATAAATTGGTCTGCTTGGGATAAATTAGCACAATTGTAGACAAAGCCTTTTCAGCAGGCTCGGTGTCAAAGCTGCCATAGTTTTACATTTGCTGTTATGCTGCACAGCTCACAGCATGTGGTTTCTTCTCCAGAAATTTGGACATGCCTGGGAGCCAAGTTCCAGTCTCTGAGATGGATGGATGTTGCTCTTCCTCCCCATCTGCTCTTTGCAGCAGGAGTTACCCCCGTGCTCCCAGGTGTACATGGGGTGTGACAACTCAGCAGTGTCCCCAGTACATCTAAGGGGTGACCTCATCTCCTTCAGTCACCCTTGTGGTCCCCAGTGCCCCCCTCTGCCACCACTGATGGCTCCCCAGCCCCAGCTCATCCCATGCTGCCTGCTCTGCCAGTCTGGGAATGTCTCTTGATTCACATCTATAATCAATCAGCACAAACGTTGGTGGAAGGTTGCTACTGCTCCCAAGCCCTGAGACTTTTAAGGTGTACCAAAAGCTCCTGCAATCTGGCTGGCTCACTCCACATTAGCATAAAAAATACACACTGCAAACACATCCAACTGCTTTAGCATTAAGAGGAAGCTTTCCACTGATTTTTATAAGAGCTGAATTGAGGTCTTGTGACCTTGCTACAGTGAAGTATTTACACACATGCCAGACCCTAAGTATGTGAAGAAGCCCCATGAATTCAATATGCTTCTCAGATGGTTAAACACTTCAGTCAAGGCCTCAATGTTTATTTCAGGCTGCTGTAACAGTGCTGCTGTTGTATAAAAAAAGATCCATGTGAGGATTCCTTTGTTCCTGTGAAAAGAGGAATAGGCCTTTACATTAGTGTAGACACAAAGATATGATGTTTCTGTTTCACAGAATCACAGAATCACAGAATTATATGCACATGCACACATACATACATATATTAGCATCTTTTCTGCTCTTCATATTCATAAAAGTAAAGGTTTTATCTTGTTCATAAAATTAACAGAAAAAATGCAGCATTTGAGTCCACATTTTTTACAGTGGAAAAAGATTTTTTTTAAATACCCTTGTCCCAGTGGTGGTGGATGCTCTCCAATCCAAGAATCTGTCACACAATAGACAAATGAAAAAGCTTAACCTGAGAAGTAGAAATATTTGCCTTGGAAATATATATACAAAAACTCACAACAACAAAAGACAAAAAGGCAGTTGGGCAACATAGTGAAAGATTTACCTCAGAGACCATCAAAAGGAAGAATCATTTCCTTTCCTGCTTTAGGGCAATGTTTATTTAGATTAAAATGTAAAAGGTGCAGTGGAAATAAACATCCTCATTATTGTCTATAGAACCTTTAAATAGACCTTCATCTTATAACGGCATTCAAGGGACATTTTAGGTCTTTTCTCTCCATTCCTTTTCCCTCCTTTATCTCTTCCCTTTTTTTTTGTTTTTTTTTTTTTTTTTTTTTGTTTTTTTTTTTTTGTTTTTGTTTTGGTTTGATTTGTTCTTTTAATATATAATATGCAGGGTTCAGCCTAAAAATTCCCTGCTGAAATTGAGTGAATTCATGCATATATATGCTGAGCAGCTGCAATCACATGTGACTCAGACAGGGGCAATGCAGCATTTCAACTGCAAAGCCTCCAAAAATTAAATGAGAAAAATGAGACTTTACCTTGGGGTAAAGGCTGGCAGACTAGCACAGGAAGAGACAGAAACATTATGTCCAGTTCTTTTGTCTCTGATGGAAAAGACTAAATTCTTGCATTGCCTTACAGAAGAACAGATTCCTCCAGATTCACTGTAAGTCACTTAGAGCAGTATAGATACAGATGGTTAGGTTAATACAATTTTCTCTTTACTAGAAAGTTGTCTCTGCTCTATTGTTATTTGATTCTCCACAATTCATAAATAAAATTAAATCAATAACATCTGTGAACATCACTGTCCTTCCGCTCCTCTGAAATACCCCATAACCTTCCATAACTTACTTTATTGCTATTGAGCCTCATGTCAGACTATCTTAAAACTCCTAGCCCAACAGGAAATAATGTCTGCATTACAAACACTTGGGGTTTTTTTATAGTGGCAGGCAGGCAGGGAGAGGACATAGCACTCAAATTCAGGAGTATTAAAAGGATTATGATATCTGTAGGACTTTGAGGGCTTTCTTTGGAGTCTTTTTTCTCCTTCAAGTGCAAAACACCTGGGAAGGCAGCCAGCCAGCAGAGACAGGCTCTGGAAACTTCAAACCATCAGAGAGGGGCACCAATCTATCCTGCCACATCCTCTGTTAAAAACTCCCCTGGGTTTACTTCCCATGCAAGTGGTCTGTGGGTAATGCAGAGTCAAGAAGAGCAGCTGTGACTGGTGTCAGGACCTGAGAGTTCCATCAGTGGCAAAGCCTCTCCTGTACCCTCAGTGACTGGTAATCACCACAGCAGTCCAAGAGATAGCCCAGTATCCCACCTGTGCTGTGCCATGTGCCATCTGGAACTGAAGCACAAAAGCATTTCCAGAAGGTGGCTGGCAGAGGCAAAGGCTGATGGGGAGAGGCTGCTGTGGCTGGTGAGGCCCTGTAGTGTGCTTAGCAGGCATGGTGTGTTACAGCATTGTCCTCATGCTCTGCTGGCACTGTGACTTCTTAAGAGACATTCATAATCTTTTCTCTTTTGTCCATCTGAAGTCTCTGAAATGAGAGGGATGTGGTCAGTGTGGGATGTGGCTCCAGCAAGGGGACACATTTGATGGTGACAAGGTAAAAGTGGAAGACTGAGTAGGATAAAGGAAGCTAACGTTGTTGCAATTTCACTGATATCAGTGTTTGGGATCAGTGTCTGGTGGAATGTGACATCAGCCATGTTTAGGTGCTGTCCAGGGGAGAGGTGGCTGGGGCTGTCAGAAAGCAAACTAACAGCTAACTGATGGCCTAGGATCTAGCTCCTGAGCTCATTCCTTGGCTCTTCCTGGACACACAAAGCTATTTTTCACTGAAGGGAAAAGCTGTCTTCCTTTTTGCTATTAGTTTTCATGCCTTTATATACCAGGTATTTGTTTACAGACTGAAATTCATTTATGGAGTAGATGTGACAGTGAACTGCACCTACAGTCTGATTTCTGGACAATGTAAAAATTTATAATGTTAATGGTCACATTTCTTCCCAAAGTTTATTAATTCCTCCATGACAGACTGCAGGGAGCCTTTTACATCCATTTACACACATAATCTCTTTTTCCTGGGTCACTACTTTCTGACTTTTCACAGGTGAATCAACAGCCATAAGTCAAACCCATCCTTCACATTTACATACATCCATCTCTGAATCTGAACATGGGACTAAGCACAAAAAAAGTCATATGAAAGTCAATTTGCATGAAGTCCTGATAGATAGATGAATCTGTTCAAGCTTCCAGATTTGTGTTTGAACCTCCTGTAGCTGTGGTACCTCAGACACAAACAAGCATAGGACACAAAGGTCAGAGAGTTTTCATTAAGGGATTGTGCTCTCCACTGTAATTTCTGAGCAAGACAAAATGGCTGAAGAATAAACACAGGCAGTGTGTTTATATAAATAAACCAGGGCAAAGGCAAGCCCAGCACTGAGAGCAATTTGGAATAACCTCTGCTTCTTTGTCTTCAGACCTCCTGAAACACAGATGTGTTAAATTCTGTTATGTGAGATTGATGGAGTAGCTCCCCAGGCTTCAGTCCTCATTTCCCAGCTGAAAACCAGTATTTGTGAAGCCTGCACTAGTCAGGCTTTGTGAATGTTAACATACAAAAGATGGGTGTATTCCAGACATTTTTCTTGTCTTGAATGACTTTAGAATCCAGTGCTCTGTGTGTAACCCTGCAGCCAAATCCATCTTCAGGAGCCTTCTCCAAACTCACAAGTTACTATTTGTCCCTTCAAAAGTGTTTGAGCTTTGCATTTTAGCCCCCTCCTATATTCTAAGGAAAGCTGAATACTTACACTGATCTAATTTGCCTAAAGAAGCTCACAAATGCTTTTATTTCTATTTATCTGTGCAATTTCTCTTTGTCTAATGATTTTGAGCATATGCTCCAAAGATGCTCAGGGGCTGTACTGTCCAGATCCATGAAACATGATCCACAAAATCTACTCTATTTTCAGCAAGTCAGTTTTTGCAGAGATCCACTAGAGATTTCTTGTGGTTAGCAAATGAAAGAAGGTAAAACAAATTATTGTCTGTGTCAAAATTATTCATTTCACTTGATAATTATCATGGACAGATGCTGTATTTAGTTATCTGTATTCAGTGATGTGTTAATCCTTGTTTTTCCAGCCCTTTATTTTTTTCACCAAACACACAGGCATTCTTTCTGAAACAAGAAAAGAGATCACATCTCTAAAATCTCAGTTTTGTTGGAAAGTTCAGAAAATTGATAAAAAACCCGAAGCCTTGGGCTTATTTTTTCTAAACAAAAGATCATCACAAAATGTCAAGATTATTTTTCATGCCCCTCTTCTTTCTTACTTGCATACTACCTCCCACACCCACCTCCTGGCAAGTCAACAAGCTCTGAGAAGTCAGTCCCCACTTTCGTGACTCAGTCTCAGAGCATTAAAGCCTTAAGCTTGGCAGGTGTCCAGGATGAAGAAATATTAACAAAACTCCCACAAAGAGCACTCTAATCATAGCAAGCACTGAAGCCTTGAACATAATATTTCCTCATATAAGATTTCCAATTTGCTTAATGGTCTCTCAAACTTTGCAGTATAATATTGCAAATGTTCTTTTAAAAACTCCAAGCCCTCCCCAAACACATAACCAGCATGTACATTACATAAAGAAAAAATATCATTTACTCTTCACTTTTGGCTTCTGCTGAGAAATCTTCTTCCAAGACATCACTTATTGGAAAATAAAATAAATCAAAAAGAAATACCATGTTCAAGTTATCTTTCAAAGATGCCTCATTTTGTAATTCCCATTGCAACAACAGAGGCACACACTTCCATGAAACATTGTTGTTTATCTCTTTTTGGATGACCTCATCGAAGGTTAGTTGGAAGAAGATGGAAATGCAGACTGATTTATTGGTTGCTGGAGTGTAAATTTCACACAAAAGTTCAAATGGCAGATTTTATAACTACAGCTAAAGAGTCTCAATTTTAGTGAGTTGTCAGTAATTTCCACAAGTTGATGTTCTGTTGTCTGCCCCACATCACACACTCAACTCTCCTGCTTTCTTTTAGGATGTGAGCTGACACTTTTTCCAGACAGCTACATTCAGAGCAAGGATTTTTACAAATAAATGCAACTGCACCCATTTCTATTCATACCTAAGGGGTGTGAACAACATCCAGCTAAATCCAATTTTACTGCATTATCTATATCTTAGGCTATGGTAGAACTGTAGCAAATACTCTGAATATTGCTTATCTAAAGTCTTTAAATTTATGTCTATGAATAATTACATTTTAGTTGCCAGGGAAACACATAATACAGTAGTCATTCTCCTTATTCATTGGCATAGTTATGTCTGCCACTTTACAGACAAAATGTATCTAAGTGTAGAACTGCATTAAACAGTAATTTCAGAGGACTTTTTCAACAGATATTTTTACTAAAAGAAAAAATTTTTTCTAAAACTTTTTTCTTAAAAGTTCCCCTGTGTACACAACTGAAACTCCTAAGTTCTTCTCTGATTTGAGACATTATTTGTTCTTTAAACATTTTTCTTTAGTAGAAATCTACTCTATGCTGTGAACAAGCATTTTGTGACAAGAGTGTGGTTAGTCTTCTAGAAAAGGCAGACTATTGAAAGCAAAAGTGTCAGAAGAAATACAAAGGTAGAAGAATAAAGCAAAGCATTACAATAATTTATGCAGTGACTTAAAATTCAAGTCACTTCAAAGAGTACAGCTCTCCTCATAAGGATGCATGCTAGTCAAGAAGCAGACATCAACCCTACCTATCTGGGTTTATTTTAGGAAAGCAAGGACTGTGGCCAGCTCTGGAGGAGCGTGAGAGAATTCAAACTCTTTCAGTAAGGAGGACTTCTGTGCATCCAAAGCATGTGAAGTGGGGAACACCTGCTATGTCAGCTAGTATTAATGGAGAGAGGAACCCATGCTTCAGTTACTTATGTGCTATGAAATGTCCCACTTGTGTTCTTTAAAGCTGCTTAATGACATTAACAGAAGGTCCTTTCCACATTCTCCAGTTCAGGCAAACACATCCACTTCACAGCAATTCCATGCTATGCCTGACATTCTGCAGGCTGAATGTCTGCTACTGCAATTCAGCTTTGAGCTTTACTCTTTAACTAAAGTCAACACAGCTCTCTACCTTATATTGTTCTTCACATTTGTGTTTCCACAAATTGCTCGTGCTAAATATCTTTTTTTTTCTTGTACCATTTTTTTATATCAGTGAACAAAAATGCCTTTTTAAAGTTTTACCATTTTTAAGCATGGAAAAATAGTGTCGAGAACACTTCATGCAGACATCTCCTTGAAATCTGACACAGCCATTAAAAAAGGTACAATGCACAATTCAGTAAATGTGGGAATAAAAATTTTGGTGAGTCTTGAGTCATCAGTAATGAAATTAATGAATGAGATGTTGAAAACCCACAATTTCCAAATTCAAAATTGATGAGCAAATACTTCCCTTAAATGGTTCTGACTGGTTGCCAGTGGCCAATTCCCCACATCCTAGACAACAGACATAACTTCAAAATACAAATAACCCTCATGGTTGAATTGGCATACATACTTCTAGTGGGGTAATAGCATTTGGCCATGACCACTGAGAAATAGATTTGTTCCTTTCATGTAAAAATGAGGAGTGTTTTAATTTGAAAACAAAATTGCTGGTTTGAAAATCCTATATCCAGCTTATATTTAAACATATTTAGATAAACACATGTTCTTAGGAAGCAGAGCATGGAACTGGAGAAGATGAAAGAACCATTAAAGAGCTATGGAAAATTAAGCCCCTTGGTTATACTAATAAAAGAATGATAGTGATCTTCTCCCTCATCTAGTCTTAATAGCTGTCTTTCCAAAATTTTCCATTAAAATCAAATTAAAGTTTGAGCATTGGCATTTCAATGAAATTCTCTGCAGCTGTGTTCTCTCAGCCCAGTGTTAATATTAAGCATTTAGTGAATTTCTTTTAGAAGTTAATTCAGTACTGCTTGCCATTATATAGCTACTATCTCATTTTCATTTAATCACCAAGAAGTTATGATCTTTCAAGATGAGACTGTTTCAAAAATTATAAAGATTGTTTTCTGAAGTTTAATAATACCCACTTGGCCATGAGCATTAATTTCAATGAATAGTCAATACTTTCTACATCATACTTTCTGCATTCTACATCCTGACATTAAATACCCAACTATTCATTTGCAAGACACCATAACCTTTTTATTAAGCACCTTTTGCTGCTTTTATGTGCCCCCTTTCAAAGTAACATAATTTATGAGCATCTAAGTATGATCTAGTCATAGCACTTAAAATAAAACATATTTCAAAATTGGTCAGATCATTCTTGAATTACATTTTCTGGAAATAATTTAATATGACTAGTTCAATAAAGGGTTGAAATATTAGGAAAAAATCATCACTGGTTGATTTAAGCTACTTTTTATGTCAACTCTGCCCATAAATGTTGCAGAATTGATTTTTTTCTTATATAGTTCCTTCTAACAATGTGGAAATGGGGACCTGGGTTTATTTTTGTATTCCTCACTGTATACATAGATTTTGAGATTATTATCAAATAAGTTAAGAGAACACATGCAGAAATACTACATATTCCAATGTAACTTTTTCTCAGTTAGCTACCTTCATGGTCCCCCCAGCATGGTATTAGATTAGTGTTAGATTGCTACTTAGCCCTTGAGTTATGTGAGGTGGTTCTTGCTCTCATTTCACAGCACCACACTTTTGGAAATCCTGGTGTGGAAAAGAGTCACAGACTACTTTAGGATAGGAGGGACTTGTGGAGGTCATCTGGCCACACCTCCAGATTGCCAAGGTCCTGCTGTGGGGTTGGTCTTGCTTTGCCCTGCAGCCTCCAATCACCCGTGTTGTCTCTGACCTTTCTGAGCTGGGAGTCCCCATGCCCAGGTCACTGATGAGGAATGCTAAGCAGTGTCAGCCTCAGGTAGAGCCCCAGTCCTCAACAGCCAACTGGATTTCCAACCACTGATCACAACCCTTGAGTTGTGACTGTCCAGCTGGTTTCACCCACCTGTACTCCTTATCTCACTGGCTGAACTGCAATGATGCTATGGAGAGAGATTGTGTTGCTAAAGGCAGTGGAGGTGCCATCCACTGCTTTTCCCTCCTCTCATAAAAGATCACAATTATGTCAACCAGACACTCTCACCGTCTTGTTTTTCATGTGCCTGGACAGGACTTCTGGGATCATTTGCTCCACAACCCCCCAGAGACTGAGGTAAGGCTGGCAGTTCCCTCAGTTGTCCTTTTTGCCCTTTTATTCTGAAGATGAGTGTGATACTTGACTTCTTTTAACCTCTCTCAATTGCTCTGACCTTTCAAAGAGGATTGTTAGCTCCCTCAGCAGTCTCCATGGATTTGTATACATCCAGTTCCCTTGGATCATTCTCCACTGTAGTCAGTACATCTTTCCCATAAACTTTGCACAGAGAACTTGGAGGCCTGAAAACAGACCTTTACAGAAAGAACAAGAGAAACACTGAGCACATCAGAATTTTTCTAAGCTCTTTTTCATTAGATCATCTTCCCATTCAATAGGGAAGTGTTTGTATATAAATCTGCAGGCTGGGACTCAGAGGCACCAACACAAGGCCATAAGAGAGTGTGAGAAATTATTCCCTAAGTCCTTCCCTGAGACTTGAAAGCTTAATCCTATAGGCTTCTTTTAAAATATGACAGGACAGCCATTTTAGTTTTGGTTGGGTTTTTGATTTCTTTCACCACCAAGTCCATGACTAACACACTAACATAGAATGTGAGAACCCTGGGTCCTAGGCTGTGTCCAGCAAAAGGACTTCAAGCCCCACTCCTTCACTGCCTGGAAGAGTGCTCTCACAGCAGATCTACAGACTGCATGGAGTTGAAGAAAATGTGCTGAGTTTAGTTCCTTTCTACTGGAGCTGCTCTACCTTTATAAAGGAATCCAATATTTACTAGGCCAGGAATTATACTTTCTAGCCAAACCATTGAGGGCACTCTCTGGAAAAGAGGAGAACCTGAGTTCCAAACTCTGCTGCTGGAGACTATTTTATCACATCAAGCTGTCATTGGATAAAACCTACGAAGACTCCCAGGCAAAGTACAATGCTTGTGTATCTCTGCTGGTACCTGTGTGGCAGACAGAGGGAAAACATCAGCCCTCAGGCAGAATATCTCAATGGACACACAAAAGTTTCCTTCAGCAGATTTTTCTATTTCTTAATCCACTTTGAATAGCCTGCTCCCATCCAGAGAGTCAGGTTCCCCTGCACAGCTAATCCATTCTCACTGAGTTGTTCTGTTTAGCCTCCTCTTTCCAGCAGTGACACTAGCTGGGGAATTGATAGATTTTCTGGCAGGATATGTGGAATGTACCTGTTCCCTTCAAATCACAGTATGTCTAGACTCATATCCAAAAAAATGCTTTACTGCTAAAAATAGAAGCAAAGCATTTTTGGAAGACTACATTAAAAAAAAAATAAAAAAAAAAAAGAAGCTAAAAGCCAAAGATTAAATGTCTTTTTAGAGTTGTGAATTGCATAGGATGTGGTAAATCGTCTAGTCAGTGTTTGTCTACATGTGGTCTGAAAATTTTTTATGGAGATCCTGGTTTTAAATACATATATTCTTTGAATAAAGATTTAAATCCCAAGAGTTGTGATGCCTGTAGCAAATTACAGGGCGTTTTCTTCATCTACAAGATCACTAGCTTTTGCCATTGGTTTTGGGTACTAATTTACCCATAAGCATGAAATGGAAGAGTCACTCTACCAGAGACATACATTATGTTTTCAGCACAGCTGAGGAAGCTCTAAGAAAAACACACATAGGCACACTTTCTCTGTTCCCACTACAGTAAATGTACTTAACTTTAAAACTAAAGGGTACTTTGTCCAAGGGTGTTTCAGGAATTAAATATTTTTCTGTAGTGATGGAAGTTTTGGAACCATTCAGCAGGTTTTCATTTTTATTTGCTAATTTTAATCCTGATGACCTCCTTTTTTTCTGAAATGAAAAAGAGAATTTCATATTTTCACACTTTCCTAGGTAAAAGAAATAGCCATTTACATGGGCAAGGCAAGATGCTTTTACTCATATATTGTTAGTCCCCTAAAATGCCTTCTATTAAATTTCATAAGTACTTCTGATGCCCCATTACCTTAAGTGGGGAAAGGTCATCTTTGTCTGTTTAAAGAAATGCAGTCTTTCCAGAGAAATGTAGCAAACCCAGAGTTTAAAATATTCCTGGCAAGATGATGTTTTTCAGGCAGATTTAGGCAGATGCACATAATTCACAACATTCTTTGGGAATTCCTACCCAGTGAGCAACGCTCACGGAATCTGTCCTAAGATTATTCTTAGTGTTGTATCTGTCTTTTCCATCCTGTAAATGTTCAGATTTATATAGTTATAAATGCAGCACAGGACAGTGATACCAAACTCAAAACAAGCCCAGCCAGAATATGAGAAACAGCAGAGACAATTCAGTAAGAGAGCTTATTTCCCCTTATTTCAAACTATTTGACTTAAATCTGCTGAGCTTATATACCCAGTGCTTCTTAAAAGTGTACTCAATGTGTACTCTTATACAGGAGCATGAAAAGGTGAATAACACACCTGCAATAGAAATTAAAACCATTTAAATGCTGTTCAGGATGCTGCATACTTTTTTGCCCTATATTTGGGTTGTATTAACATCACCATTAAACTGCATAAACAGTAGATCTTCCTTCAGCTTGAAACCTGCTGCTTTAGAGCAGATTAATCTCTGTTAGGCAAACCTCTTCTGCTCTTTCAGAGCCACACAATGATTTATCTATATAGTGTGTTCATTTTAGAAGTGGGATTTCCTTCCTTTTTTCTTGCATCAATTTAATTATTTTGAGAAGAGAAAATGCTACAGACTTACTGAAGAATCCTTAGTAATCACCAGAGGTCTACAAACTCCCACTAATCCTTGCTTTAATGCAGTCCCAAATTGCTCAGCAAGGTATTTCCATGGTATTTCCATTTGTGGTTCAGACACTCTCCCATGCTGTGAATACTTCTTAAAAACTGGAACGAGGAAAACGAGGAGAGAGAAAACTATTTTTGCTTTTTCTCCAAAATTACCAGAAATTAAATTCTTCTACTAAGGCCTTCTCCATCCAATTTTCCAATTATGATATGTTCTTTGTGACCCTTTTATGACTTGACTAAGGGTAAATTGATTCCCAGGTCACCATGAGTCCAGAGACAGCATTCCCACACAATACAATGGCTAACACTAGCATGACTCAGAAATTGCACACAGGCAGTACCCTGTGCTTAGGAAAAGCATGACCATAGGAAAACATAATGCAGTCAGATGCTGAAAGTAGTCGTGACAAGCTGAGGTAAAGGTTTTAATCAGAGAAAAATTCTCAGAAATCATATAAAAAACACTGACAGGTTGCAGGCACTAGAAATGCTGGATCAGATGCAGCAGTTTTGGGGAGCATACTCTAACTTTGAGGAAGGTAGAGGCAGCCCAACATCCATATGAGACTGGTGCCAGAACACCTTGGAGGCAAAGTAGAGAGCTTTCACTATGAGGAGTGATGTGAACCACCACTGAGTTACACTGGGAGCTCACAGATGTATGATGTTGGAAATGGAGATCTTTTAGAATCTCTTTGTGCCCTCCTACAGACTTTGCTTCCCTTTCTTGGATATGTCCTAAGCCTCTCCATACATTAGAGCATAAACAATGAAACTGAATGGGTAATAGGCCCAGGTGGGTGACACATTCACATTACATTGAGCTATAAAACTGAAGAAAAAAATTACTTTGAAATTACAAAAAGATTACACAGTGCATTCCTTACTTTTAGCTACATGTATTTCTGAATACACTGAATAACACCAGGCTATGTGGCCAAACATTATACCCTCAAGACCAGCCATGGAACATGGGGGGAGAAATATAAAACTAAGTATAACTAATGGAAACTTTATCCTTGAGAAACATATTGACATATTTCAGGGTTAGTTAACATAAAGAAAGTAGCACACTCAGCACTGCCAACTTCAAGAAGGGCATCATCACATTCCAGTGGTAAGCATTTATCTCTATTTACCCAAATATATAATCCTAAAAAATTTCTACCATTGACTACAGCATCATGATGGAAGGAGTCAGGGACTTGTGCCTGAACAGTGCTCAGCCCTCACATAGTGAGCATTGCACTCAGAACCTGCTGGCAGTTCTGTCAACCTCTTCAAGTACATATCTTTTTATGACTATCATTCATTTTCTACTTTCACAAACAAAACAAATGGAAATTAATAGATGAGAGACATGGAATTTACATGGTTTACATGGAATTTGTAAACTGCAAAGTCACACTTACAAAAAGCATTCCAGCATTCCAACAAATACTAAATGCTCCCCACCTTATCAAAATGAAGGAAGACAAAAAGACAGGTGAGAGGAAACTCAGTATAGTTAAACATACAAAGCAGAGTTCTGTGCTGCTGCTGCTGCCCCATTGCTGCCATGACTCACTGCAGTGTCCTTGTTCTGCAAGGACCACAGCTGAGAATGAGATGTGATGTTCCACGTCCTTGTGCTAAATCCCTGCACAGCAAGACTGACACAGAAAGCAATTTAGTTCTCCTTGTATTTATTTCTGATAAATTATTGTTTTGTGCCATTTTCTTTGTAAGTTGCTCTATCAGTTTAGCAGGAATTGAATAACTTCAAAGTGGAAAGAAAAAATATTATGTGCACATGAAAATAATCCATAGATTATGGCTGATGCAATGGGTCAGATTTGCCCCTGAGAAATTTTTGTGACTTGCTGGACTTAGACTGAATACAAAATTAGTTTGTTCATTATAGACATTTAATATAAGAACTGTTTGAGGACTAGACTTGAACAGATTCTTCTAAATCATCAATACTGCCTACACTTACTGTGTTGGTTAAACTTTGCTTGTCTGGTTGCTGAAGTTGCTCTTGCTGCAATTATATCCAGTCACATCAATGTGTATTTTCATACAGCATTTCCTAAATTGTGTTTTAAATTTTTGCTGTTACCTAAGTTGTCTCTCCATTTCTAAGAGCCCAGTGGGAAAAAGCCTTCCAGATTAGACTTGTTACTTCTAAGTAGAATAAAGTTAAATTCTCATCAGTCAGACATAAAGTTAAAGTTGCCTTGCCTTTTTTTTTTTTTTTTTTTGCAACAGAATTGGTTACTCAGCTCCATATTCATTTTGAGCATTTAGTTGTTGCCATTCTGCATTTTTTGAATCAAATTTCCTTATTTTCTTAGCACACTACACGTCTCACATTTAAACTTCCCATTGCCACCCCAGTTGGTTGCATCCTTCAGTAAGGCTGTATCATTCCATGCAGGTGTTTTGTGCCATCACTAATGACACTACTGTGGCAGTATTAGCATTTTTTCTTTCTTTGGTTTTCTAGCAAAGTTAGCATCTTCAGTTCTAAAAACTACTTCCAGCTACCTTCAAAAATGGAAATATGTACATACCAAATGAGTGCAGAAAAAGATCGAATATTAAGTAACAAGGCTTGCCTGGACCTTGTTGTACCATACAATTTCCTATCCATCCTTGATTGTCACAGATGTATGTAGTTTCTGAGAAATAGTTGACAGCAAGGAAAAGCTCTCAACATATCCAACAACTACCATTAGCTTTTGGTTAGCTAACAATAGTTTCCAAAGTTAAATAAGAATAATAATACTCCTGTGTATGCAAGTAGCCTTACACAGGAAAGATAAATAGGGACATGCAGTCCATGATATGAAGAACTTAGATGACTTCTTGTTAGTAATGTTTGCCAACACTGAGAGCCTTACCAAGAGTATCAAGAGTACCAAGAGTTGTTGAAAAAGTATATATTTTAATATATATACTATTTATATATTTCTTAATATATTTAATATTATATGTCTGTATCCATATCCATATCCATATCCATATCCATATCCATATCCACATACATAAGAATTGCCTCTTGAAAGAAAACTACAAAAATAGTTTTCCATGGCCAGAACTTCCTTTCCTTCTTAAAGCAGTGTAGGGCCTGGTAGGGTGTTGGGAATGAGGAACAAGCTTGAAAATGTGATCAGCTGCAATACAAAGGTTCACCAGGAACAGCAAAGCTGTCCCCATTTACTCAAAGTAATGGATTGTCAAGAAAACAGACAGTAGATCAAATAGCAGTAGCTCATCAAGAACATTCAGTTGGATTGTAATCTCTCAGTAACAAACAACAGGGAAATTACAGTTGAAAGGAAAAGGCAACTATTAGTATGAGCAGATTGTAAATGGCAAATGATACAAACAGAAATTCTGGGGGGAGGAGAGTGGTGGAACAAAGCAGCTTTAATCTACATATTGTAGTCTTGGATAGAGATACTTCAAGCTTACAAATTCTGTAAGTTCTAAAATTTTAGTGCCAGCATAAGTGCTGTCTTTGATTTCTTCTCACTGCAAAAATCAGGAAAGCTTCAGGAGATGCTATTGAAAACATTCTTATTGCCATTCAGAAATCTTCAAAATCACTTTAATCTGATTCATTTTACAACACAGAAATGTGTGTTCAAGGTTCAGAGAAACAAAACAAATGGGGAAATAAATAAAGAAAAAATTGTGAAGGTTTCCATGAACAGTGATAGAAGAAAATAATTTCAAATTATACTAGACCAATACACCAATTACTCCACCATCAGGAAACAAAGTTAGGTTTATCTCTGCATTTCAAGGAAATCAAGCCCACAGAGGTCAAGGAGGTTGCTAAATGGGTGAGAGAGAGCAAGGGAACATTTTACAAAATCATCCTCTAATTTGGAGCCAAGGTCAGTGATTTAAACTTTATTGCTCATCCTTGAAACCAAATTCACAATGAGCATAGGTGGAACCATCCCAACTAGCAATTACCCACAGCCAGGCAAACAAGAACTACAGAAGTAACTATAGCTGCAAGAGAATTCATGTTTTCAGAACAGGACATCAGCCCTGCCAATTTGCTAGCCACTGCTCACTTCTGATGGTGATAACTTGTTAAGCCACAATACTCAGCCACATGCTGAGCATCAAACTCTGTCGGGAAACTGCCACAAGTTCTTGTACCACTAAGAAGTTACAGCTGCAGCCAAGAATTTGACACTCAGCTCTCCTGTCGTTCAGAACCTGATCCTCTATGCCACAGTCAAAACCAAATAAAAGATGACCTGGTTCCTGCTGTCTATATGGAATTTAGTGCATCTTTACCAAGAAGCACACCCAGCTTCAGCCTTGTGAATTAGTCAGTGAAGAACTTTGTTTGCAGAGATAAATTGTCTTGTAAGAAAGAGAAAGAATGCATAATGTCTGCATTTCAGGAGCTCTGATAAGACCTTCCTCTCACCACACAGTGCATCCCACTTCTATGTAATTATATGGTCCACTGTTCCTTTTTTTTAGCCCAGCGTCATCTTAGCGCTTATTACTGTAAAATATTGACCTCGGTGTGCTGAATCATGGAGCAGAGTTTGTAGAAAAGGTTACAGTGTGCTGTGTGTTCAGGAATCCCACACCCAGTCAAGTTTCTGCTACAGACATTTAGTTTCAGGTTTGAAGGGAAACTGAGGGTGTTCCAGAGTACTGAATTTAGAACTTTCCCATTCAAATGACTAAACTGATGCCCAATACAGTGAGATTTTATCTATCTAGACAGAAAATTGGCACATCATTGAAAATCCACTTGGAAAATATGTGTTTTGCAGGGAAATCCCTAAATTATCTTGCAACAAAAGATAGAGGCTAAAGTGAAACTGTGAATATTGTAATTAGCAGGTTTCTAAATGGGTTTGTTAGGAGTGTATCACAGAGTGGTTCCTGTTCTGGAAAGGACCTCTGGAGATCATCTCCCCGTGTGATGATCTTCCAGGAGAGGGAGAAAAAATTGCAGCACTGTTACAATCAGAGCATGCTGAAGCTATGGCAACAGCAAGAACAAAGGAGCCCCACTTCTTTTTTTTTCACCTCAGCTTCCTATATTCTCACCACATCAAGAAAAAGGTTCAATGTTTCATCTGGCACTTCTAAGAGTTAAAGAGGCAGTATGAGATATGAGGTCAGATTTTCCTTTTCTGTCTAGCCCTTCTTATAAGAGTTTCACTTTTGGAAGTATTTAGTGCTTTTCATTAGCAGGAGCAATAATAAAAAATTACCTGTTGAATTTGTACAATTGTAAATAGAACTTAGTCCTATTAAATTCTATTTATTTTTTTTTCCTTCAGTTAACTTTTACTGAAAATATATTGTCTGAAGTTAAAGTTATGGAGTTCTTTGTGCCAAACACTCTGAAAATTATACAGGCTTTTGACAAGTATTTGCCCTTTCAAAGCTCAATTGGGATATTAGAAAATTGTGATTTCTTTGAAAAGGGCAACAAGAAGTTTTGTATGTAATAGGTAAGAATGCCAGGTTACAGACAGTCCTGTCTTTAGGGTTTTGGAGGATGCTGATGTGACTATCCCATTCTCAGGTAGCACACATGTAAATAGCTAATTCTTCTAAAACAATTCTGTGAAAGATACCAAGTTAGCTTTTAAGCCCCCCATTACCCATAACCATGCAGTTCTCCATGTGCCAAAGGGAGTTCTAAGCTCATGGGCTGCTACATAGAGTATCACCATGACAAGGCTGTTGCTGATGAGTGGCAGGGGTTTTTCATGGGCTAGACATGAGGAATTTTCAAAGGACAGTAGCAAACACAGTCTATGAGTGTTACTGACATCAATTCTGAGAGACCCTCAAGCCATCTCTTGCCTCAGCCACACTCTCCAATTAAACATATTTAGATATTAACCATGTTACAGATCAGGCTAATTGATGTTGTCAGAAATAAGACAGTCTGTCAGAGCAGTTAATAGAACTGAACATGCCAAAAAGGCATTGTCTTGTTCTTCAATTATAAGGAAGCCTTTAGTTTTTTGCCATATAAGCAAAAAACCCTGCCCTGCCAACTTCTAACTTCTCCCTTGGAAACCAAGGCACTCTTTGTATGAAACTCACAATTCATTATAGAATTAGAGGGAAGTGTTTAACAGACCCAAATGAAACGTTGTGGGAACTACACTAATTCTGTCACTTTAGCAGAGGAATAATATCACTAGAGAACTAGGGAAAGTCAAAGCTGCTTGTAAAAAGGAGGAAATAGCAAAATTTCATCAACAGCTGCTACCAAATAGAAATGCTGTGGGAATTTCATCACAATATATTTTAAACAGTGTGTTTTAAAATAATATACATATAATATAATATATATTAAAATAAATTGCATTTGAACCCAAAGTAACAGTCTCAGGTCCGTGGGAAATTAGACATGAAAGATGAGCTATAATTCCTGTATGTAAGAAAGAGCCATTTTTGTGGTGCACTCACTTGTCAGCTCAATCCCCAAGGCAGTGACCTTGAGAGCTTTAAACAGAGTCTGATTTAAGAATGAACATTCAGGAAGAAGCTAAAAGCAAAGAGCTGAGGCACAGCTGAGGACTAGTGTGATCATAATCAAAAATGCATCTGATGATTACCCACTCAAATTCTTGTTGGATTTATTTACTTGTAAAAACTGGTTTTCCTACCTCATGTGAAAACTGTAATTTCCTACTAAACAGTATGTATTTTACCATTAAGAGCCTTTTAAAAAAAAGTGGAACAGCTCTTTCTTCCTTGGCATAGAGCAAGGAAAAAATAGGGGTATTTTTCTAGAAAAAAATACCAAAACAAATTAAATTCAGTACTATGTGCATTTGTTAAACATCTGGCTTCCTATTTTGAAATAATCCATATACATGTAAAAGCAGAAAGTTGTTCAGGATTTTCCTGTGTATCCTGTATTGACCAAGGCCACTGTTGATTTCAGAAGGGAATCAATAGGGAGTGAAGAAGGCCAAAGTCGAAGGTTTCATGGTTATCAGCAAAGCAAATAAATGGCACTCAGCCCACACAAAAGGGCAGGAAATATTTAAATTGAACTGTGGATGCAACAAGGCCTATTGCTTTCTTAACTATGAAACTATGAAACTATGAAACCTGCTGGTGCTGCCAGTGACAGGGAAAGTGCTGTCTCTTCCCTGGGGAGGCCAGAGAAGGAGGAAGGACAAAGGGGCATCAGCTGTGCCCAAAGCTGTGCCCAAAGCCCTGCCTGTCCCTGCCCATCCCCAGGGCACCAGGGCAGCACAGCAGGGCCAGTCCCTGGCTCTCAGCTCCCCAGCCCACCTGGTCCCTCCCTGCAGAGATGCCCAGAGCTGGGGTAGCCACCGAGCCCCTCCTGGCTGCCCTGCTTTTCTGCTGGGCCCTGCCTGATGGGGACCAGGCCATCTTTGGAAGCTGTCCCAGCTCTGGGTCGGTGACCAAGCACTCTGGCTCTCTCTGGCATGGAGCAGACACAGTTAAATGAGGAAAATGGGGCAAACAAACCAACTCGTCCAGGAGGAACGCAGCCATTTGTAGAGTTATGACAGCCTTGCCCTGATGGGAGTCTTGGTGTGGCCAGCCAGGAGGGCAGTGATGTGACCAACCTGCACAGACAGGGAAGCTGCCAGAGCAGAGCAAATGAAAAACATGGCAGAATTCAATTATACCCATGTAAACTTGAAGGGATGTCATTGTGAGAAATGATACAGAGGTACAAGTTTTAAATATCTTTAAATGACCACTTGTTAAACTTACTACTCAGAAAACCCACAAGTGAAGAAGTTTGGCTCAGTTTTAAGCAGACAAGATGTGGTTTGCAATGCTGCATTTGAAAAGTTGCTCTGTAATTATGACTACTATATATTCAAATTTAGCATTTAGAAGAATGAAGTAGATTTAATTTTAAAAAAAAGAACAACAAAAAAGTAGAAGAAGCTTGTTAAAAACAAATTAAAAGGAAGACATAGAAGTCAGAACCACTGAACAACAATAAACAAAGACATTTAAAGTTAGAAAGATTTATTCCAAAAAGCAGAAGTTGTATCTGAAAAAACAAAGCAAAAAAGAGGATAAATTCAGATTTGAAAAAAAAATCATGAAAGGTATATGAAAACAGATTTTGAAGATTAATTTGAATAAAAAATAACTTCTTTCCTCCCTGGCAGAAAATTTGTACAGTCCACAGATCTAACAGAACTAAAAAAAAATGTAAAGTCATAACGAAAAAGTCACATGAATTCTCTTTATCCACACTTGTCTAAGAAAAGCTTAGAGAGATTCACAGACACTTTCTTTATAGGGGTCAAGTTTGGTGAACCACCAAAAGGTCAGTAGGGAACATTTATGAATAGACTGATAAAATAAATGCTAAAGAATCACCTGGATTCCACTGCATTTAACACCAAGTAGTACCATATTCAAACTATGAGACCACTGAATTTCTGCTGTAGTGGTAACCTACTGACCAACACTTCCTCAGGAATGCAGAATATCAACTGTAAAAAAAAAAACTCTTTTAGAGGGGGATTGAGAGGGGTGAGAGAGTAATGTACACCAGAAAGTCTGACTTCTGTGCATATGGAGCTGTTAGAAATTATGGATCTGCTCAACATTTGATATCCTGGTTACACTGGAGCAGCTTTTCCAGTAGAAAGTCAAGTCATAGGTATTATATATTCATAGGTATTAGGATTCACTGAAGGGTCAGTGGGTATATGGACAATGATTTACAGAACTGCATGAATTTTCAGAAAACTATTGACAAGGCACCTCTCCATCAGGTTTCAAGAAACAAACCAGTCATGATATAAGGAAAAAAGAAAGGTTTATTGTATATTTGTAACTAATTAAAAAACTGAGAGTGGGCATAAAATAAAGAAATTACCTCAGGAATTGTTTAGAAACAAAAACTCTTTAATAGATTCATATATGAACTACTGAATAAGTAATGAATTTACAGATTATATAAAGTAAATCGGGATAGTAAAAATTCAGAGTGTCTTTACAAAAGAGTTACATGACATGGCACAGATTTTTGTACCCTTCCTAAGCATCTGTTCTTGATGACTGAGACAGAAATCTGGAGTAAAAATGCCTTTGGTCTTGTTGTCCTAACAACTGCACTGTTGTCCCAAAAAGACTGACACAAAGATAAAAAATTACACACAGATGAGTTAAAGTGCATAGCAACATTTTAAGAAGGGAATGATGAAAAGAGCTGAACATTCTTTCCTCAATATAACCTCTACTCAACCAGCTTTTATGCATAACTTACTGTCATTTGTTTTTGAAACTGCCATGTTGAGCATTCAAGGTAATTATAGAATATTTCCCCTTCAAAAGTTTGCCCTTGCATGACAAAGAATCAGTATAGAAATATTTTTAAATTACAGAAATTTAATACACCATTTTCCAGCCTTCAAATTACTAGCAACTGCCAAGCTTTGTCACAAGGCCAGGATTTTTGGATACTCAACCTTCCCAGCCCCAGAGCAGCTCCAAAACACCTGAAATAATAATTGGCTAAAACAAAATCGGGTTGTATTGTCACAAAGAAACCCCTGACACATTAATCCTACCAAAGATACTGAAAAATCTCCCATGAAAATCAGACAGTCAAAATAAGAAGCAACAAATTTTTTTGTGTGTAAAGATGCTTATTTATTTCCTTTCAGCTTTGCAGTTTCATCCTCAGCAGCAGGTGACAGATGCTCACAATTTCTCACTAAAAACGTAAAAGAGATTCAAAACTTAAGTTAGTGTTCCATAAATACTCAGGGCAATGGCGTTTTTGTTCTCATGATAGGCAAAACAAAAGGTCAAAACTTAATGTCTGCTTTCATGTCTCAGAAGTGCCTGTTTTTATAAGTGGTGCTTCCCAGCAGTTGTGTTTCTGTCTATAATGTGCGTTGCTGCATAACAACAGCTATGTGATGGAAAATAGGTCTAGTTGTTGGTCTGCAGGACAAATGTGTTTCACATCAGCCTCCCTGGGTACTGGAATTCACATCATGCAACCAAATATTATGAAAAATACGAAGGAAATATAGTAAAAATGTGTATCTCCACAGCTGTGGTTGAAAACATTTGCATAAGTGCTATACAGAATAACCAAACAGAAGTGTTCAGCTGTCTCTGCTAAGTGTCTGCAGTCCATTACATTTTGCAGGGATCACAAGGAGTCAGTCCTCTTGCCAATGCTCTCTCCTGCTGCCCTTGCAGAAGTGTCAATAAATAATAAGAGTTGTGCAGAGGGAAAACTCAAGTGGTTGAAAATGTATGTGACTGTAATGTTTAATCTTTGCATACTTTGTACAGTCTGCAAAACCACCAGTGAGAGCAATGACACCCAGGTGATAAGCAGAGAGGAGAGAAACATTCGGTGGTATGGGTGGTTGTGACATTTCCTCACCCTGTGAAGAAACAACCATGATTGGACCTTTTGAATAGACAAAGTGCCCTGAATGTCCTTGCAGGCCCATCTTTCACTTCCATTGAAGTACAGTTGGGCTGCATTCCCACCAAATGGGGGTTCACCTCTATCCACATTTCAGAAGATATCTTCATCCTGTGGCCTGCATGCAAATACCCAATATTAAATCTCCAGGTGTCACTTTTAACTAATAGCCTGCAATTAGTGTTTGATGGCCCATCAATGCATTGTGCAGTTTCTTCCTCTGGAAGAGTTCTCTCTTTCTTTAAATTGCCAGAATTGAGAGAATTATGTTCTAATCCCCTGACTTCATCCAGTTCATTTTGAAACTTAATGGTTTTAATTTAAATCCCCTATTGGGAGCTCATTCACTTCCATGGCACCAGCACAGCTAGATTGCCTTGATTAATTACTAGCACTTACCCTTCTACTTCAGTAAATCTCAGTATGATGTCTAATAACTGGAAAGATTTAAACAAATGCTTTATGTCATTTCAAATCTGAAGCTCCAAAGAATTCTACAAAAGTGAAGAAAAGCAGGGGGCTACTGAGAGCCTGTGTTTAAGAATTGAGAGTGTTAAGAATCAGAGCTCATTCGATGCCCAAGCTACTAAATCAAATTCATGCTGGAAAGCCAGCTCACATAGGTTATACAATTCATCAAACAGATAACACATGTTTAGGAATCAAATTACACCTTCAGTCCTGGAGGTGCAACAGAGATGCCAGATTTACAATTTCTAACATACAGGAGATGTATTTTAAATATCCATGGATAAACATAGGAGAGGGAGCCCATGAACATGGCAAAGATTAAACTTTCATTCATGTGAAGTCTACTGTGGTGGCTAAACATGGAGAACAGTTATTCTAAGCCAGTTTTGGGAAAAGGACTTTCACACATGGATAAAAACTTACCAAAAAAACCTCCCAAACAAACAAAAGAAAACAAACAAAGAAACAAAATCAACCAAAAATGTAACCAACCAAACAACAAAAAACTATTCCCAAATGAAATTCAGCTTGATTATCCTTTACTTACAGGACAACCTAAGTAAAAAAGTCTAAGATTAATGAAAGGAAACAATCTAAATGATGGGAGTCTTATAAGAAAAAGTTAGATATTCTTTTCCCAAAATACATCCTCATTTTTGTTTGCTAGTTAGGTGTGATGAGCAGATAAAGGCCCCTTGTCAAAACTTAGCTGGAAGTCTCTTTCCCTTCCATGGCTGGAATAGAGATGGAAAGAGAGTCTTCTTCACAGTCCTCAGATTTAAGCTGCATTTTTGCTCATGCCAGTTGGAGCTAACATTTATTAAGGTATGAAGGTACCTCACACTGTACAGTCAAATGGCCAACCAACCACGTTTTGATAAGTTTGACCTTCAGCAATTTCTTCTGCAGGTGGATTAGTTCACTGAATGAAGGTTTTCTCCATCAATCTCCCCTGTTTGCTCATCTCTGTCTCAAGCATACATTTTTTTCATGATGTATCACTGCCACCACCTCAGATGCTCTAAGCACAGGATCACATACCCAACTTTGTGGCCAGCCAGTCCAAATGCAGGTTTGCCCTAACCTCCTCTGAAAGCATAAAATGTGTTTGTAATTACAATCAGACCTTGATAAAGACATTTTCTCTATGTCCATTATGACTCTAGTGAGCTACCCAGAAGTCCAGGCTCAGATACTTCCTAAGTCGGAGTCTCCTTGGAAAGCAGAGATAAAATTTCCAGTCTAATTTTGTAAATGTGTGTTTAAAAATTTGTATAGTTACAGTGACATACACAGGCCACTAAAACTAAATTCCCTATTTCAAAAATGAAGATTATTCATTTTGTTTTTCCTAAATGTCCTTGTTAGTTGAATGTTGTGTTATATTTTCCTAAAACTAACCCTTTCAAAAATCTGTAATTATCTTGAAATACATTTCCTATTTTATGATATAGATAATATTAAAAATGGGATGATGATGTAATTTATATCCCAGGTCTAGTTCACCTTTAAAACTATCTTTGGTTTTGTTTTCTGGATAGAATATTTTTCTCTTTTTACGAACATGATTTAATGATTTATTGAGAATCCTTAACTCCCACTGAGGTCAAAACTATCACACAAGGCCAGATCCCAGGAATACTTTAAAGAGAACTGGAAAATTTCTGCCAAGGCATCATCACTACATTAGAGACAGGGTTAGAGAAAAAGTGACTTCCAAAAGTGACTTTTACTTCCCAAGCAAAACTGCACCTTTCTTGGATTGTATTTCTCTTTGGTCACTTTTTTGGCCAAATGCTGCAATTTTATCTTTCTGTCTTTTTGGAATTCAGGTGTATGTCTATAAAAGTCAAAGTTGTTAGAACATTTCTTTCAAGAAATACAAGAGAGAGAAAGAGAGAGTTTGGGATGGGTTTGTCCTGGTGTGCCCGCCTGAAGATCAAAGGAATGTTTCAGCTTTCCAGGATGCTACAACATTGCTGATGATGTCACACAGCAAAATCATACCCTGATGTGCTACCAGAGAAGTCAGGTACATCACTGGCCCGGGGTTGTGTTTGCACCAGGAGCACAGGCAGCTTGTTTCTGCCTTGTGGTAGCAGAGGGGTGACACTGCTGCCTAACCAGCACCTCCCTTTATTGCAACACCCACTAATAGCTCTGCTTTCAAAAACTGTAATTATCTGCTTCCTCTCTGATGGGCTGATAAACAGGGCTGGTTTTAGACAATATGAGAACAAGGTGGTAGTGCTGGACTGCCAAATGGAGCTCCCACAGGGAGCATGAGGGTACTGAGCCAGGATTCTTCATATGGGAACAGTGCAAACAAAACCCCTTGGCATTTCTTCTAGTGACTGTTTATTCTGTACCTCTGCTTTCTGCTGCAGAAAATCCATAGTTTTCTGCTGGGCTTTCCTCATCACAGTGACAATTCCCTCATACTGCTAGGCAACTATTCACTAGATCTTTGTTTTCCTGCTCCAAGGGCAAGTTTCCCACCAATGTCTTCATGCACAGTTGAACTACAGAGAAGATGGTTTCCAACCAGCTCAGATGGTTTCCAACTAGCTCAGCTTCATTAAGAAAAATTTATTTTCATTAGGTCCTTTTTAATTCTAGCCGTTAGACTAGCAGCCAAATAAGTGACAATTACTTATGGACTGTGGGTTGGTTATAGACACTGTAGACCCGTGTGGACACATACATAAAGACAGCACAAATTACTTAAGCCTCAATGTCTGCCAGCAAATAAGAATCTCACTTTGAAAGGGCATAATAGTGTTAATAGTCTCAATCCCAGAAAGATACAGAGTGTGAAATGAATAGATCTGAGCTCAGCAGGAGTGCCTTGTTTTATAGCCACTGCTAAGGTGGAAAACTGTTCCTGAAGCATTACTGCCTTTTCTCCTTCTACTGATGTTCTGTGCCCTACCAGCACACATGCTACTCAGGGAGACATACAGCTCCTGTTTAATTTGGCTGTTCTGCCTCATACCTTAATATTTCAGAAGATAAAAAAAACAAAAAGAAAACCAACAAAAAAAAACAGCAACAAAGGAATAAACACATCAACCAAAAAACACCCCTTACTTCATTTCTATTAAAACCTCAGGATATACATAACTTGGCATAAATAACATAGGAAGTTTACAAACTAATCTGTCTAATTATGAAAAATTTTGAGAGAAATAATTCTTATATCAATGAAGCCAGCTGCATATCTCTCCAGGCAAACAACACCACCATCACTCTTCAGGTAAACAAATACCTTGTTTGTATTTAGCACTTTTTAATGATGTTGAACTATAGATATTATTTACATCTACATTGGAAAATTAAACTTGTTAACCATGACTGTGGTAACAAATTTCTGAGAAATAATTATTGAAATTAGACAGATCTATGCCAGAGGGGTTTCTAGTAATTAAACCGAAGAAAAGGTCAGGGTCCAAAAAGAAGCCTGAGTATTCCCAGAAATTCATCTGCAGCAAATCAGCCCAAATTGCAGAATGACAGGCAAAGGGACCCATCTTGCCTCACAAGAATGTATGATGAAAACCCTGAACCCTTGAAGCCTGGAGGTTAGCCACAGGCTGTGCAGAGCTGCAGCAAGTGGCATTACAGGGAACGGTCGCACTTGGGCTTGCTTCACAGGAGGTGCCTGTCTGCAGGGACAGGCTGGCTGCACACAGCTCCTTGCCCAAATGTAACTCAGACTAGATCACACGGGTCTAATCACCACTTCTCACCTTTCTGCACTGCACCACAGGTGCTGGCAAGCAGTCAGGGGTGACAGGTCTTGCTGCCCTCTTTTAAATCTGGTTGGAAACAGGCGAGCAGCTTCAGATCAAGGAATCCACATCCATGCTCAGAGGGGAGGCAATGCCAAACTGGCAGTACTCCTCCTTTCTGCCCACCTGACCCTTACCTCTAGCTCCTTGTTGAGAGCTATCTATTTATTCATTAGATTGATTTTTAGGTAGCTACCAGTGCAAGGTAATGACTGGAGCCAGCAGTAGCTTTAGAAAGAATGATCTTTATCAACTTAGTGCAAGCACCCTTTGAGTGCCAATCAAACATTGAAAACACAGGCATGAAGAAGAGACAGATCTGGCACAGAGGGTACACAGTACAGCAAACCAGCCTGGGGAGGTGCTAGGCCAAATTCACAACATCTACCACTGACAATTTATGAAAATATACCTGTCTGAAACAGTATTTTTTCCCTTTAATTTCCCCATTTCTACATTTGTCATTTCCATCATCTCCTTAAGGACTATTCCCACCTTGTACCAAGATTGCAAAAACCTAATGATTATCTCCCTTTTGATCACCTCATGGCCCCCAGCATCCATGGATCCTGGGCAGCACTTCTGTTATGCTCAGCCTTCCAGCAACAGATTTTCCCCCAGCACTTCTGTCCAAGAAAACCTTCCCTGGTTTTCTTGTTCAAGAGTAATTCTGATCATTATCTCATTTGGACAAAAGAGGAAGCAGAGTCAGAGTATAAGAGGGCTGTTTAGTGACTGAAATTAGGCTGTTGCTTACAATTATTAGCACCTGATTGCATATTATCAAACACCTCCCACCAATGTCAATAAGGGGCTGCTTCCTACTGCCACAGCCATAGCCAGCACTTTGTAGTAGACCTGTCAATTATCTGGAGTTTCCCATCATTTATTTTAATTTATTCTTTTTTAATACCTCCCCTTATTTTTTCCTTCTCAGTGAAGTAAGCAGGCTGTGAGTCCTCCCACACTTAGGGGTTTCACAGTGGTTATCAGCACTGTTCTCAAAGCACAGGAAGTGGGGGGCAGTGGGGGATGTCACTACGTGCATGTGGGACATGACAGCTGAAAGCAATGGTGTGCATGAACCTTGGCTAAAGTTATGAAATATGCTTTTTTTACCCTTCCCTATTTGTGTACTCTTCCTCTTAGATATATTAGTTTCAAGCATAACAACTTTTTGGGAAGCTGCAGTCAGGAAAACCTTCTTTAGCACTTTCTAAACATATCTGGAGAATCGTTAGGGAAAGAAGAGCTTCTGTTTACAATTTTTTCTAGCTTTTTGTAACTAAGGATTGAAGTTGGGTTACACTGTAAATGAATGTATTTAATTTTTGTACCATCTGTCACTATATAATCTTTCTGTCCAAAATTATTCTCTTTATTCAGGAAAAAAAGGGAAGGGAAGGGAAGGGAAGGGAAGGGAAGGGAAGGGAAGGGAAGGGAAGGGAAGGGAAGGGAAGGGAAGGGAAGGGAAGGGAAGGGAAGGGAAGGGAAGGGAAGGGAAGGGAAGGGAAGGGAAGGGAAGGGAAGGGAAGGGAAGGGAAGGGAAGGAAAGGTCCTTTACCTTTTTTAAGGAGGATCATTTTAGAGAAAAAAAGTTCTGAATTTTGTAAGCATAATGAAGTCTTAGAAGCTGAAACCAAACCTAGCAATATAAATGCAATTATCTTGTTTAAAATGTGTGTGTTATTTTTTGTTCAAAACATCACAAATAAAAGATGTGTCAAGTGACAGTTGGGCTAATCTTTCACAAGTGAACTGCAGTATGCACCAACATAAAACTGAGACTATCCACAAAGCTTAACCACTTGATTTCATAAGTAACTGCCTTCTGTTTTAAAGACTTCAATTTGTTGGACAAGAAGGAAGTGGTAAGCCAAAGAGTGATTGAAATCTATGATCCATCACCACAGACAGAGCTGATGCACAGTCAGTGTAAAAATAGAGAGTAGTAAAACAGAAAATGAGATGAACCAGATAGCGTGAGTACAAGATAGTTGTTTATTTGTCTGTGAATCATGAGAAAGTGGTGACTTCATTGCACATGAAGCACTGTAAAATGATAATACTTAGGTCTGCAGCTTTCATATGCCCAGATGTGCAGGCTGTGAAATTGAAATTGTTCTTGGGAAATAAGATGATTGCATCTCAACTGCCCAGTGGGGCAGTTATTTCTGGTGACTATGGATTGCAGGCATTTAGAGGGTAAAATATGTATCTGAAATGATACCTGTACCATTCTCAGTGGAATGCCTGGTGCCTTTTTTATATACAGCAGTGCTTAACTACAAATACTCAACCAAGAGTTTGTCTCAGAGCACACCAGCAAATACTTCTATATGCCTACAGTATGACTCCATCACATATCCACAAATGCCCATTATACCAATCTCACAATATTTTCCCATGGAAACAGAAATAAACACTGTTTAAGGAGATGACAAAGGCTATTTTCCTGACAGTTTTGTATAGCAAAAAGGTGCATAAGAAGAATCTTGACAGGTCAGATATATTTAGGTCATGAAGGGATTTCTTTCATCAGCATCTCTAGAAATGTCTGCATTTTGGCATCTACAGGTGACTATGAAAAACTGCCAAAGTTAATATATGCTGTGATATATCCTGAGCAGTGTCAGAAATTTACAAAAAACATTTCCAGGGCACTGCTAGTACTCCTGCAGCAGAAGTGATGGAAATTTGGCAATTGCTGTATATGACATGGAAGAGGTATGCATGTCTCCCTCTGTTATACAGTTGTCTTGAAACTATGCAAACCTTCTTCAGCCAAATAAATACAATTGAAAACAGCAATATTGTATTCTGGTGTCTCCAGGACTCAGTAACTGTTTCTGAACTAAAAATCCAGTTTCTTCTCAAGCTAGCCAGAGCTATCCTGCTTCAGTGAAAAAGATCTTCTTTGAACTGCAGACTTTGCCCTTCACAATCCCTCTCTATGAAGCAAGAATTAGTTGAATACTGAAGAGCCACACTGAAAAGTTGGGGGAAAAATCCAAAAGACCACTTCTGTTATCAGGAAGGGTATCAATATTATTTTCTTGCTGACAGATAGCACATATACCACCTGTCACCTTTCCCCCAAAACAAGTACTGAAAATTTATCTTATTATCAATACACCTCCTTCTGACACGATGATTAACTATGTTTTCCTCTTTGTCCAAATCTGTCTGCAGACATTTTTGTTGGCTTTGTCATCTCTCACTTTGCAGCACTGGATTTGCAGCTGAAGAAGATACTGTCTCCTTTCCCCCACTAAGCTGAGATGCCTAACTCATAAATCAGCTCTCAAATAACATATTGAGATCAGCCTAAAAAAAAGACAAAAATTGTAACAGGAAAAGATTTTCCCATCTTCAGTGTCTGAGGTTGAAACAAGCTGCTCAATGCACAATACTGCAAAGTACTTCAGCAACTTCTAATCACAAAAAGCTTCTCTCAAATACACACTCTATGTGCTCAGTCACTGTTTACTTGCCTATCCCTGAATATTACGCATTCTCCAAAACTACTGATTTTAAAAAAAGTCTAATAAGATTAATCATTGCTAATTGCAGTAATCATTAACATAATTTTTTCACATCCAGGACAGGTCTTATCCTCTTAATTTTCTTTTTCTTTTTTCTTTTTTCTTTTTCATTTAATGCCAAAGTTTCAAAATGGTAGAAGAGTTTGAACATACAAGTCTGTATACATGATGTATTGTATAACTTAAAGACTATGGGGATAAAGCAAATCCCAGCAGAGTTTATTGGTACTCTCCAGTGGAATTGGAACAATTAGAATTCAGCAGACACACTTACAGACATCCATGTGTTTTTCAGCAGATTTAAACTCTTCAGCATTTCATAATTTTTATTACTTGAGCCCCTGGTAATCATACAAAGCAACAAAGGAATCCAGTACAGAGATCTTCTTTCATTCTACTATCAGTGTTTGCTCTGCATGAAAAAATGTAATATAGCTCAGAGATTTCACAGAAAACCTAAAACCTGCAAGGATATTTCAAGAGATTAGGATCTTGTATCCACAAACCCAGCCCCAAGGGGTTGGTCGTGCTCCTCAGTAAGAGAGGCCAGTGTGGGAATCACACACTGGACCCTGGTCAGTCTCCCCATGAAGTCATTTCTCACCTCTGGTTTGGACCACTTCAGCAAGCAGGATGCTTGGACAGTGCCTGAACATCACGAGAGCTGCTCTCAGTCCATCATGGTCAAGGGCACATTTTGTTTTGGCTCTCTCCCAACAGCACAGCCTCGTAACAGCATCCTAGTAGATGCTCATCTTTGAACACACCACATCCTAGAACATAAAACACACACCTTCTAATTTGTATGCTAAAAACACTCGTCTGGTGGGTTGTAACACAGACCCTGTATTATTTCAGGCAGTCTGAACAGCAAAGAGACATAAACATGTCTTAAGGCCAGAGGGTGCCCAAGAGACCTTAAAACCAATTTATACTTGGCATCCATTTGAGATGGTGCACTGGACATATGGTCCCAGGGTTTGATCTGTGCCTGTGATGTTTTCAGCAAACAGGCATTGCATAATGCCCACTCTGTCTTCCTGGATGCCACAAAGTCCCAGTCTGAGGCTGTCCCTTGTAAAATCCAGTCTTTCAGGTTGCAGTCTCTTAACATGGAGATGTGCACGTACACACAATTCAAGCTATCATTTTACAGCACAAGAGATCCTCTGCACAAGCACATGGCATATGCAATCAGGCTGTGTTTATTCCCCCGGGCTCTGGGGCCATCTGGCACTAGTGAAGTCTATTATCATCCAAAAAAGGGTGCCCGCATCCAAACTACATGTTGGGCATGGTGCCTGGCCCGTGCTAATGCTCAAAACATGCCCAGGAACTGTTTGGGAGAGGCCTGGGCTGACTGCCCAGGGACAAACCATTCCAGGGACTGCTCAAACAATTTAACAGTGTAGACAATGGAGTTAGTGCCTGGGTCTGTCTTCTGGCACTGTGTAATTTCCAGTATAAGCAGAGCCTGCAAGTGCAAGGAAAAGGGCTGATTCCTTCATGGAGCACACTTCTCTCTGTGGCATAAAGCACTTACATCTACTGCATGTTAAGAGTGTCTTCAGAGATCAAAAGATTTCTGGAAGTCAAACTGAGTGTATTTTACTGTATCCTGGAAACACTCCAGCTTGAGAACTTGAAAGTATAATAATGAACTGATAGAAGAGAGATCCATTTGTAATATTTGTATGTTCAATACAAGTGGGCAGAGCTCTAGACGAGTGCAGGTGAGCCAAGGTACCAAGGGATGTGCAGAGAAACAGCCTTGCATGAGCCAAGACATAAAAAGCATTCAGCTCAGGAATCTAAAGCCAAACAGATTTCAGGATGTTGGAGGATCACATCCATGGTGGTGAGCACGGTTTTCACTCCTTTGGTTTTCTCAGATTTGTGAGGAGACCACTTTAAAAAAAATGGAAAGGAAAAAAACAAACAGAGAGTCTTTAATGGTTCCTCATTCCAACTATATACCCTGTAGCCATTTTTTTAAAAAAGTAAGATGGGCAAAAAAAATAAAAATCATATTTTCCCATTTATCCTAGCTTGAATGCTAAGAGACTGAAATAAAAGCTTATATAAATTTTTCTAAGCATTAACTGTTTTTCAGATTCCAACATTCATGGACATACTGGAATACAAGATGCTTTAAAAACTCCCATTTCTTCTTTTTTGTATTTAGTCCTAGGAAATGAAATACTATGTGGCTTCTGTAATAACCAAAGGCATTTTCTCAAATAATCAGAAGAATAGTTGGCTTCTTCACTTATCAGCACACGTGTACACCCACAGGACAGCAACACTTCACACGGCAATAGCCAGGGTACAGAAACTTGAGAGGGGGAAGGATTCCCCTGGGCTCAGCTGTCTGCCACTGCAGCTGACCATGACATATTGTTCCAGGTATTTATCAAGCTCCATCCCCATGACTAGATTATTTGCCTCCAAGACAGAGATGTTCCTGAATTTTGACTCTCTGGCATAAACCTCAAGTTACTCACAGCAAGTGTACACCATTTCTCCTCATGACATCCCTGTCATTGCTGAAATCTTCCTGCTTCCCCCTCTGCTGTTCACAGAGACGAGGCCTCTCCCAGACTTGGGGCCAACCAAATCCCTTTACAATATGTTGACACTGTTGATGATAAAGTTCTCTGCACTGTTAATAATGGCAAACCTTCAATAACTAACACATATTTTTGGCAGGAAAGTTATTCAGAAATCAGATCAGCTTGGCACAGTCTTCCTTTAAAAGATAGGTTACATTTTTTTATCTTTCACAGCAATAGCTTTCATTATTTTTTTTCTAATACTCTCAAACTACTCAAGCCAGACTAATGGACATGAAGCTTTTTCTTTCCTTTCACAGACACAGGTATTACAGCAAAGGATGACTAAAAGGATAATCTCATGAGCTCACAAAAACAGTGTTAATGAAAATCATAGTTCTCTATCCTTTATAGTTTACTTGTTTCTTATTTTCAAGTTTATTTGTGGGGATTTTTTTGGGGGTGTTTTTTGGCTGGTTGGGGGTTTTTAATTATAATTTGAATAAAGAAAGAGTCGGAAAAAGAAGCAAGTAAAATAGTGCAGAAAAACGTTGAAAATTTAATTTTCTAACTTTAAATTATAGAATAAAGATCTCTGAGTTAAAAGATCAGACGTTATCACTGACATTTTTGTGAAGGAAACCATACAAAATCCAGGGGTTTCTTTGAGAATCAGAAAATCCCACTGAATGAAAATCCCCAGGAGTCTCACTATATTACTGCAGTGCAGGTATTAGTCAACTCATTCAATTCGATTGCAAGGCTCAGTATGTGTCCTTCTGCCTCTAAAGCTGAAGTGGTCTTAGCAGATCATAAAAGAAAAAAGCACTTTTTTCCCCCAATACTGAAAAATCCTTGAGTAGACTCATGGATTTAATTTAAAGGATCTGGCAAAACAAACATTCAGTGGAGGAAGTTTCAGCTGAAAACAATTTATTTGCGAATGCTATAAGTAATTAAATAAAACATTGGACTGGAAGTTAGACTCTAACCATAACTAGCAGACATTTGTGCACCCAGATTTGCTGAGAAGTGTTGGAGGTGGAGCTGCAGTCCCCTTGATGTGTGCATGCTGCCCACCGCACCACGTGAGGATCCTGCGGGATGCACGGCTCTGTCACCCGAGTCGGCGCAAACCGCCGGGGAGCGGCTGCCAGGCTGTGCCAGCGCCCAGCCCCGCTGCAGGTCGTTTATATTGCAGTCTGGCTGTCTCTTTCCAGAGCTGTGCATCTCCTGCGACAGCTGCTGTGCTTGGGTTCAGTTTCGGAATTCCTTCCAAGTGTGCATGAGTCGCAAGCTGTGGCTGTCTGGCATCCAAATGCACTTCTTCTGTCGTATGCGGCTTCTACCACTTCCATCCAACACAGGCCTTCTCTTTCTTTTGACACCTATATGACTGCAATGATTTTTTTGTCTCAGTTCACATATTCTTTTGATTGTCCCTAAAATTTCCTTAATATAATTCTGTGTGCCTTTTACCTTTCTGCCACCAACCACTTTCCTGAGATTACCAGACAATTCTCACACTTTCTTTCTTCTGGTGTCCTTTCTTAATATCATTGTCTCGTATAATTTATAAAAGTAGACAAACACAAACATCAAGCTGCACATACACATAGGTATTTGCATTGATTTCCAGTGTAACTATGTTATCTACCTTCACCTTTATCTACATTTTCTTTCATGTTTTTCTGGTCGTGGTTAGTTCCATTTGGTTCTTTGTGGCCTACCTCTTCAGTGAGCACTCAGATTTATGGAGAAAAATCATTCAATAGTTCTGTGAAACTGAAAAGGTAAACTCTCCAGGGTATGAACTACTTGCTTCTCTCACATTTGTCTTTATTTGTTTTCATAGAGTGCTATGCATGCCTAAGTTTGAAATACTAAGCATAAGGGCCAATGCTGTTAACTCCTCAAACCCAGCCTCATGCCAGGTTGATTTTCAGGCTGAATATTCTGCAGAAGCTCAGTTTCCCTCAGTCTGGGGGCAGGATAGCTCCAGGGATTGGATTCTTGCCTCTCTCTTCATTTAAACTCAGTGAGGTATCCAATGTCTGGACACAGAATACTGTAAGCATAAATTGTTATGTTAACCTACTTGAGGGTTGCCAAACAAAAGCAATATTTTAAACCTGTTTCATCTTCAAGTGACAAAACTTGTTGTGAACATGGTGTCCAAGTTCATGTTACACACACACACAAAACTCCCACTGATTCTTGGTGCTGCTGCATAGACTCGACAAGAGTCTGCAGAGAAAAACTGCTTTTGGGAAAACTATCTTGGGAGCTGATTTTGTCATCAGCAGAATCACACAGTTTCTGATGAATATCTGTAGTAATTCAGTACACATAAGTGATTTATGTCAATGATTCCATACTGTCTCTAGTATCTAGTAACCTTTCTCAGAGCTGTTCATATCTAGAAAAAAAATTTATGAAGCATTACTGCAAGATTAATCCGCCAAAAAGACAGAGACCAGAGATTACTTATGAGCTGTGCACAGGGAACATTCTTCTTCCCCTTTTGGAGGTGTACTCTGTAACAATGTTGAGTCCCCATCTTACTCACAATTGCTCAGGCCTCCCTTCCCTCGCAGCTCTTTATGTGCCTGGGGTTTGGAAGCTGCAGCCCCCACCCTGTAACCCAACGTGAGACTCAGTGCTCACTTAGGCAGAGCTCTCAGAACGAGCAGTTGAAGTCACTGGCATGATGGGACTTCCCTTTCAAGCCCAGCTCTATGGAACCCCTGTCATCCCTCAATCCCAGCAGTCACAGACTGAGAGACCCTTCCCTCTATTGTGTCACCCAACCCTTCCACCACTGCAGTTTTCTTCTGATCTTGACCTACTTTGCACAAATATTCATTCACTCATCACTGACAGAACTACTACAAATCACAGTTTCCTTTCTCTCCTTGCCTCTCTCCCAAATCCCTTCTCCACTTGTACATCCTCCTTTTCTCTATTTTATTGTTATGTTTTGTCACTTATAAATAGACATCTCTTTGTATCTGGCCTTTAGTTTGCAAAGCCTTCTCCACCCTATGGCCCAGTAGAGGCCATTTTGGTCTTTCTGGTTTTGCAGTTCTCCCAAGAATGTAATTTCCTTGGGAAAAGGAAAAAGCAAAATTTAAAAAAAAAGAAAGCAAAATCTTCCCCTTCATATCAAAATCCATTCATCCACTTCTAATTTTAGTTTCCCTTAGTGAATGTGACCCTGTAATTAAAACATTGGCAGATGAGAATATTATAGAGCCTTGCAGTTCAAGGGAGCATTATCGTTAAACGTAATAATTTTGTGTCTGACAGTCTAGTAAACTGACTGAAAACATGCAAGATCATCCAGATTAAGGCTTGCTAGGACCAGTTTACACTGCATCATTCAGACTCCTTTTCCACAGGTAATATTTGCAACAGGACTAAAGCCAACATCTAGCTGATAGAGCCCAAACATACCAGGGCACAATGCTGACCTCTACCAGCAGATGCTTTAACTTCCTTTTCAGGGGGGTGCTATATGGCTTCCTCAGAAACTTTTCATTCACAGATGCATTGAATGTCAAATATCAGGACCATTGCAAAACCAAGGTGCCAAAATCATTTCCTTGCCACCACCTAAATATCCATATCTGTAATTTTCCTAACCTGGCTAGAAGGATTCAAATTAATAAGGGTCATGCTCAACAAAACAAATGCCAGTGTCCATAAGCATTTCAATTAGTAGTTCCACTTCCAGTAGATTCCCTACAGCCACTCATTCCTATCCTAAGTGCTTTCCATTTCATTAGCCCTTCCTTCCATCCCCAAGCCATTTCTGACCAGACCCTAAATACAGCTGCATCAACAAAACTGAGGCAGCTGAGAGCAGCATTGCAGAGGTAGGAACAAATCCCTTGGGAAAGGAGATTTTAATGTGCAGTCTCTCTTAAACATGCTTCATGAAGATCAGATTGTTTCAAAGAGGAACTATCCCATGACACAGAAACAATCTGAACATTTTACAGATGACATACACCTGTGACAGAAATAAACAGAGATTTTGCCTTTATTACATCACTAAGATGCAAAGGTGCAAATCCTAGTCAGTCTTCTGCCCTCCTGTTCTAGAGATTTTAGCCTAACAACTGAAATGATACAGCAGATACTTTTGTCAAATAGAATAAAATGAGCAAGCTCAGGAATACGGGTAAACTTCAAAAAGCAGAACCCAAGAGGTCATTAACAATTTTATTAGTCCCTAGAAAAAAAGAAAGGATGTGAACCCAGAGCACAGCACATTAACTCTCTATTCTTTGCCCTCAACTACCTCACAATGTATAAGATACAGCTGCATGTATCAACTTTCATCTTTAAGTTTTCTCCCAGACTGAATATGAGTCTGAATTTCTCACAAAGCAAATCAGGCCTTAGGGAAGGTGGAAGGAGAAATGGATCATGTATCTTCATGAGGACGAGTGAGTACCCTTTTCATATGAGGAGAGATGACAGGAGCTGGGCCTGTTTGTTCTAGAGAAGAGAAGATTGAGAGGTGATCTCATCAAAACATGCAAACATCTCAAAGGTGGGTGCCAGGAGGATGGTGCCAGATTCTTTTCAATAGTGCTCAGTGACAAGAGGAGGATGGCCATAAATAAAATGGCCATAAAATAAAACACAAACAGTTCCACCTCAACATGAGGACAAATTTCTTTACATTGAGGTGTCAGAGCTCTGGAACAGGCTGCCCAGGGAGGTCATGGATCTCCCACTCTGGAGAATTCCAAACCCACCTGGACAGGTTCCTATGTAACATGTTCTGGGTGACCCTGTCTTGGAGGGGAGTGGGACTGGATGATCTCCAGAAGTCGTTTCCAACTCTAACCATTCTGTGATTCATGTCACATTGCCTGGAGATAGGAATGCAGGGCTGTTCTTAATTCTAAAACAAGGATGGAAATTGAAGACACTGGCTGCTTTTTGTTAGGATTTATGCAGTTGAGTAATTCTTTGCTTTGCTGTAAATGCAGGGGAACCATTTTTATGTAAAGAAATAAAACAGGCTTATTTAAATAGAAAATAGAGTTGGTTTTTTAAACTTTCCAAAACCAGTTTAAAAAAAAACCAAACAACCTCTACCTCTGCACTACTAAATCCCTAGCTTGCATTCACCTTTTACTGATGCAACACACTGGGGTAAAACATGGATTGAAGTATTTAAATTGTTGTCAACTCCAGGACAATTGGTTTTATTTTGGTTTTAATCTGATCTCTCTGTTCATACCTTAGTAGTTCATTACTGGGGGGAATTCTGTTGTCACAAAGCTCCTTTAGGGGTTTCCTGGTAAATTTGCTGGGCCTCCCAGTCCCTGTACAGATGATGTGTTGTCCTGCCCATTGTGGTATTAGCTATCCAAAGAGGGATGGTGTGTTAATTGATGATGGTCTTAGCTTTCAGCCTTTAATTAGAGTTTTCACTTAAAGTGTTGCAGAACCTGTTTAATATCCCCTGAATATTAAAATTTGGGGTGTTTTGCCTGTAGTGAGGGAATCTGGGCTATGACTGAGAGGCATCCAGTGTCTGTATGTATCTGTTTCTTGTATCTGTAGTGATCCACAGAACAGAAGTTCAGTGGAAGTACCTAGTAGGAAAGCAGGCTCTTTGCCATAAGTTTGTCTTTCCCTTGTTCTCATCTGCATGCACTGCATCATGCCAGGAGGCAGACAGCTCTCTCACCCATTCCTCCAGCCTGCCCTGGGAGCCTTCAGAGCCTTTTATGAACTCATTTCTCATGCCTGGAAATAAAAGGTTAGTCTTCCAGATTCCAGCTGAAGCAATGCATTGAGCAGACTATGAAATCCAGCATCTCTCTTGCATGTCCCTTCCTCCTGAGAAGGAGTTCACTATCTTAACCCCAAGAGATTTTAATGTGTAAACCACATGCCAGAGCAGAGCACTGCACATCCATCCAATGAGCACAGAAAGCAGGATGGATCCACTAACTAATGTGTTGCTACATGACATGAACTTGCTGCTTCTTCCCAGGAGTATTGCCAGTGAAGGTATTCAAGGTCATCTTGCACAGAAAAGAGACATATCACACACACATGCATGATTGTTCCTTGAACTACAGCTAACTTCACAGAAAGCTGAGTTAATCTTGGCCAAGATAAAATAAAATATTCCAGGGACTAAAAGTATTGTGCAGGGAAGATACAGAAGCTGTCCAAATGGATAATTAACCATACAAGGAATAGAGGACAAAATGTTAGTGGTGGAGAAGAGCTCAGGCATTCAGTTAGAGACAAGAATTTCATTGTATTCCATCATTTCAAAAGCAGCATCTATAACACCAGCCTGATACATGTGGGTCTCCCTTTTTCTGCCCTGAAGGATATTCCCCAGATCATCTAGATAGTCCTTGGCCTACTTTAGGTTAAAGTCTACATTAAGTTCAGATGTGTATGTGGTCATATTGCAATAATTTGTTAAAGAAAAATAAAAGTGAGGCTGCCTGAATAAAAGTGTACAAATCATATTAGACTAAGTGGGAACTTCTGTTCAGTTTCATCCAAACACAGTAGTTTATATGGCAGTAATGGATAGTAAAATAGGTAGAACAGATTGCAATGAAATCTCAGTTTTCAGGTTATGTATGTGAGCTCATATATTATTGTCTAGGATTAATATATTAACAGTACAAAATCATTTCCTCAACACCCAAATTTCCAACGATTAATGTAATTCAGACATCCTGAATTGCTGGTCTATAGTACTAAATTTACTTCTGGGGACATAAACATTTTCCCAGTCAGAGCTCTTTCTATTAAATGTCATTCATGTTTCACAACTAAGTGGAAGACAGCAATCCCCACCCAGGGGTATCCATCCCATCAGCCAGTGTTAAATCCCATAAATTTTGTGTGCACTAAATTAATTTTCTTGGTTTGTAACATGTGAAACCTGTTCAATACTTGCCATACTGTAGCTACAGTTGCAGCTTTTCTGGGTGAGTCTCTTCCCTGGGCAGAGCAGCAGTCACAACACAGATCATTAAAACAGATCTACTGGGGACCTAAGGTCTGAATCCCCTTTGCAGGAGTGATTCCTTCTGACATCCTTTGTCTTCTCTTCAAAGTCTCCCCACCTCTTCTTAACAGCTCTCCTCCCTTACAGAAGGTCCTTTTTCTGAGGAAATAGCTCATGGTATGTGTTTCAAGTAATGAATTCCAGAAGGAACACAAACTTCTAGCCCACAAGCTCTTTGGTATCTGACCTGAATAGATGGGACTGCAAGCCCCTCAAACTGTGTAATCATCTCCCTTGGGCACAAACCAATTCAACAGGAAAATTAATTCCAACATGATTCACAACTGTTTCATTCGTTGTGAGCAAAAAGTTCTCAGAATTTCATTTTTCAAAGAAGGGGGAGAAGGGATATTTTTCAACCACAGTCAGGGCAAAATAAGCACTGAAACACTTCCCCAGAATTGTTAGGTTGGGGGTTTTTGTTTTTCTGGTTTTTGTCTCAGTTGATTTTTCCATCAGTAGGTGAGAAAGAAGTGAGAAGGTGGCAGAAGAGAGATAGAGTGGTGGAAGCTGGAAAAGAAGTACAAAGGATTGTGTTAGCATTCCTGCATCCAGTCTGAACTACAGAAAATATCATGAGCTCCTGTGGACTGAAATGCTGTAGATGTGTTCAATGCACTCACACAAGCAGAAGAAAAGCCTTGCTTGGTTTTTCTTTTGTTTTCCCTATCAGCAGCAGAAACATGAGTTTTGCCCCTTGCTAGAGGCCTGAACTGTTCTTGTGCACATTTTGGAGTATGATTCAGACAAAGTTCTTTTTTTGTCACTGGCCCCATTACCTAATGCTTTGCAGTCCTGCCCAATAAAGATTTATTCATCTCATATGTTCCTGGTTGTGACCTTATGTTCGGCCGCAGTTGGACTGCTTTGCTCTCCAAGGCTCCTTCCTCAGCATTCCAAATCTGGGAGCTGCTGTGCCTGGGAATACCAGCCTCACTGGACAGTAAATCAGCCCTTGAAGGCCCAAATTTTCTAAATCAAGCATTCAGCCTCATCTGTTTTGTTATTACACTAATACTGCCCTGAGGAAAATCACAAATAAGAGTCCAATATATTTCAAATATGTTATTTAACTGAAGCATGTTTTCTTAGATTTGGTTTGAATATTGCAGTACTTAACTTTTCTTTGAACACCCCTATGTGCTGCTTATGATGAAGGTATCCAACCCAACTTTTGACTGAAAATAGGAACCCACCATGAGGTTCCACATGACTGAAATGGGCACTGTACTTATCATGCCAGCACCCTGATCCAGACTTGTTTCACTGGAGTTTTCTGCAGTAAAATCTCATCCTTCTACAAACTGTGTGCAACTGTGCAGTTCAGAAAATGTGACTCAAAAGTTTTCTTTTAAAACATTTCCCTCCTTCACTCTCCCTTGCTGGCCACAAGTTCATGAGGATCATCCCCACATTTATTTTAATCCCTTCAGTATTTAGTTCCTCAATTCAGCTGCTTTTTCCCTCCCTGGTGAAACCCCATGGCAAATCTTGTTCTGAGAATTAGCAGTGACACTTCTTCCCCTGCTCAGGGAAAATCAATGATTAACACAGGAGAGGTTCAGCACTGGCATATCTTAGGAAAGAGGATGTTTCAATATCATGAGATGTTCACCTTCTAATAGCTATTTGACAATGATCAGAAGATCTGTGATATTAATTGCAGCTAATTTCTCCTACTCATCATGCTGAAAGTGAAGTTCAAACTATGCAGGATTAATGGCCCTTAGCTACTTATGAAGTTCTTTATGGCTAATTTGTCAGCTCCATCAAGCTTGGTTCATCCATTTATTCAACAAAATGAGCAAGGCTTTTACTATGAGGGAAGGTGAGTTAAAAAAATAATGAAGGATATTTCTTAGATGTTATGAGGAGCTCAGTACTTGAACCTCTACTTGCATTTATTTACCCAGCTGACCATTTAATGCTATCTTCCATTTTTCTTTATTCATTTTGCTCAATATATTGTTTTCCCACATATTTCACTATCTGTAAGAGAGTTAACACACCAAGAACATAAGAAAAATAAGCTGTCATTATTACATCAGTGGTTTTATTAGGAGGAAGTGGGGCTATTAAAAAAGTTGTTTTATCTGCACTGAATTTACGAGGGACCTTCTTTTGCTCTTGGCTAAAGTAATAGAAAGTTGTGGTTGAGGTGCTGCCACTATCTGAAAAGTTCTTTTCATTGATCTGAGAAAGAACATTTATGAAAACTACAAGCTTTGTGTGTTTCCTCAAGAAATCATAATATCAAGCCTTTCCTTCAGATTTTCACTGTGAGAGAAAATTCAACAGTGTTTAACCTAGAAACCTCAGACATAAATAATAGTAGCTGCAGAAAAACAGTTTTTAAACAGGATTGCATTTCACAGCTTCAGAGAAACGTGAATTTGCCTCACTTTGTGTGGATTGTCTAAACAGGGAAATCCAAATTCCCTTTGGATTCTTCCCCTCTGAGCAAGGGTGAGACTGAGTCATCCTCCATTTGTTTGTCTTTGATGACAAATATTGCTTTCAACTTACAAACAATGTCAGCAAGAAAACAGAGCATCTGGAGCTTGTTCAGTTATACTCCTACCTTTCCAAAATGCTACAAAATAAATATGAATATGGTGAGTTTTAAACACCTGAATACCTCCACTGGCTTTAGCTGGGATGTTTCTAACATTAAAATTTGCTGAATGAAGACCATTATGCTTACTGAAGCTGTGCCCACATTTGTGGTAGTATTGTGGCATTCCTGGCAGCAAGACAGACTTTAAAACTTCTTAGTTTAGACATGCTCTTCTGGGAGCACCATGACATTCATGATTTAACATCACCACTTATGCTGAAGGTGCCACCTATACCCGGGTGGGTAGGTTTTTGGACAAACCACACTGTTCTCCTGCATAGAGCCCTGCTAAGATGGCCAGTCTTGCCCTTTGAAAGCTGATAATTCCCTTTGTGCACCTGTGAGTCCCAAATGCAAGGTGTGTGATGGAAACCATTTGAAAACATAGCCCACTCTGCAGCAAGCAACAGATCTAGTCTGGAATTTCATGTTTTCTTTCTTCATTGATTCAATTACAGTCCTATCTGAAGCAGAATGCTGGAACTTCAGCTATCCAATTTAAAGGCAAATATTTCCTTACCAGACTACAAAATGCTGCACAGAGAAACTATGAATATTAATGTATTGCAGTTTCAGCATTCAGAATCTTTTCTCCTTGTTGTATTTTGCCCTGCTGAGCAGTGAAATAGGTGTTCTGTAGCGCCAGGCCTCTTTTCACAGCAGACAGGATGAAATTGTTTCCTTGGTTAGACAGCTCACCCTTGAGGTATGCTCAAAGCATATCCTTTTTTGCACATCTATACTGCAACTTCCAATTAGGGAGGTAATATAAGCAGCAAGAGTCAGCAGGGGAGAGAATAAGATGTTCTTTTTCTCCAGGCAGAAAATTCCTTTCTGAAAAAAGTTAGGATTCGGCATGTCAAAGTTCCTTTGCTTTTACTCATGTGAGAGAATTCATATGAGTACATGTGCATGACTGACTTTTTTCCTAGAGCCTGTTGGAGCTACAGCTCCCAGAATCTGGAATATCCAGAGAGATGTGGGGATGTTTGTCTGATCCTCTGCAGTAACACTTTTATGGAGAAAAGCTTTTTTCTCCCAAGAATATTTTCCTCTGCAAATGCAACACAGCCTCTTCTCCATCTGATAAAGGTTTTCCACTAAATTCAGTCTGGACTAAATAGCTAAGCAAATCCTGCTGATATTCCTACTTGTTATTGTGTGTTGATTTTTTTGTAGTTATTCCTAATGTAATATGAGATGAGAAAAAAGAATATGCTTTTAAAATAGGGACTGATAAAAATGCACTGCATGGGATTATTTCCAAGTTGCTGCTCATCATCAAAGGTTGAGATGGCTGGACAGTGCTAAGGCAACACCAAGCAATTAACAACTCAGATTAAATATCCAACAAAGCTCCATCTCAGCTGGGATTCTAAACCATGCCCTTGAGCAAATCTTTGGGGAACTCAGCAGTAACACTCCTATCCTCATAGTTCATGACTTTTTTCCTGAGAGTGCAAAATGATTTGATTATTTTCAGGCTTCACAATATTCTAGTCCATTTGTGTTTGCAGCAGATTGCAATGCCTTAATATTATACCTGCTGTTTACTTGGAAGCAGAAAGGTTAAGCAGCACCTAGCCCAATCTAACATGAAATCTGAAGCAGATTTGGGGTTAAGTTTGAGCCCTTCATGCCACCTTTGCAGTTTCTGAGTTTTTCTTTAACTTTTGGCTTTGTAGCCTCAAAGTAACTTCAGTCAAAATATCTGAGCATTGTCAGGTTTCAGGTCAAATGTATGTCAAAAGTAGAGTTTTACATGAATCTGACCCAACAGCTAATCCCTCCCTGCATTTGATATTCCACATAAGCTCCCTTGAAAAGTTTTAGGTTTTGTGGTGAATATTTCTCACAGCTCTAGGTTGAATAAAGCTGGAATGTTATACTCCTCTCAGCAGGTTTCATCCAAATCCCAGCTAATTTGACAGTCAACCTCATGACTATGAGGAGAATGGGTCAAGGCAAAGACTTTGATGGTGTACAGTCAGATTCTTGAGTGTTATTCACAGGACAGTGCCAGCCAGAACAATAAAACAAAACAGCAACTTACTAGTTTCAAATAGCAAATATTGAGGGCAAAGTTCTAGGGGAATGCCTCATGAAACACTTACCTTCTTTTACACTCATTACTACAATAAACAACATTTTAGCAACAAATATTTTCTGCAGTCTGTTAAAAACAGTCAATTTTTCACCCTCAGAGGGAGTCTTAACTCCCCATTTCAGCTACCACCTACCTTCAAGAATGCCCCAAGCCCCTTCTTTCCTCAGTTTATCCCAAGAAAGTCTCCCTGGATGGTTGTATTTCTGTAAATAGGTACCTCACAGCTTCCTTTATCCCAACTACACAGAGCACCAGCATAGGAAAATTCTGCACCAGAGGGACCTGAGAGGGCAGGTTACAGAATCACTGAATGGGTCAGGTTGGAAGGGACCACAGTGGGTCATCTCCAGAGAGGGAGACTCCACAGACTCTTTGGCAAATCTGTTTTAGTGCTTGGTCATGCCTTAATTTTTAACTTTCATATTTTTCAGATTCTGTACTGCCCTTAATGGGTAACTCTGAATTTCCTATAAAGTGCTAGCAAGTTCTCTTCAGAGTTTAATGAGACAAAAAAAATCGTTTTCCAGCTTGAGAACCAAGGGCACTGTTTCAGCTTTGGACCCAAACAATTATAAACAACAGCAAATTGAAGACAGCAGTCTGGGAGGATGGGACTTCATAATCTGAAGCTGTAATTGGACAATTAACCCCAATATGTAAATGGACCAAAACTTATAAAACTGTGAAAACTCGTGACTGGGAGTCCATCTTGGGCCCATCTTGGGTGGAGCCATGGCCAGGATCTTGTACTGCCCAAGGTGAATCCTTTGAAGGCCTTTTAAATAAATACCTCATTTATTCCTTTAACACTGTCTAGCCTCTGTCCCAGGGCAGCCTCTTTAGGCATGAGTTATTGGCACTCAATGTAGGGCAGAAAGGCATCACTGGTCACCCATACAGTAAAGAAATTTTTCCTCATATTCAGGTGAAACTTCCTGTGCTCCAGTGTTTGCCTGTTGACTCTTGTCCTGCTGCTTAGCACCACTGAGAAGAGTCTGGAAACATCCTCTGACACCCTGCTTTGAGATACCCAGAGACACTGATACCGTGTCTCTCAGTCATTTCTTCTTGAGGCTGAACAGGCCCTGATCCCTCAGCATTTCCTTGTAAGAGAGGTGCTCCAGTCTCTTAATTATCTTTGTCACCCTTTGTCACCTGCTCCAGAAGCAACTGGATGCACAGTCTTCCAGATACAAACATGCATAGCCCAGGCAACAAAAGAGGATTTTTGTCAGAGGTGTGGTATGACCATGCCCAACCTATGTCTGTGCAAGGGGACTCTGGTGGGTCCATGCCATGAGTGAAACTGTAAAGACAGCAGCTTTGGGTGGCAGGTAGCCCCCAAACCTCAGGAAACTGATCACAGAATCACAGAACCACCAGGCTGGAAGAGATCTCCAAGATCATCAAGTGCAACCCATGCCCTAATACCTTAACTAAACCATGGCACAGAGTGCCACATCCAATCTTTTTTAAAATACATCCAGGGATGGTGGCTCCACCACCTCCCCAGACAGACAATTCCAGTACTTTATTATTCTTTCAATAAAAAACTTTTTCCTAGTATCCAGCCTATATTTCCCTTGGCTCAGGCTGAGATTGTGTTCTCAGTTGCTGCCTGGAGAAAAAGACCACCCCCCAACTACAGCCACCTTTCAGGGAGCTGTAGAGAGTGATAAGGTGACCCCTGAGTCTCCTTTTCTCCAGGTTAAACACCCCCAGCTCCCTCAGCCAGTTCCTCACAGGGTTTGTGCTCCATCTCCTCACCAGCCTCGTTGCCTCCTCTGGACACACTCAAGAGTCTCAATGTCCATCCTAAACTGAGGGGCCAGAACTGGACACAGCACTCAAGGTGTGGCCTCACCAGTGCTGAGTACAGGGGAAGAATGACCTCCCTGCTCCTGCTGACCACACTGCTCCTGATCCAGTCCAGGGGCCACTGGCTTCTTGCCACCAGGGCACACTGCTGGCTCATGTTCATTCAGCTTCTGACCAGCACCCCCAGGTCCCTTCCTGCCTGGGCACTGTCCAGCCACACCATCCCCAGCCTGTAACACTGCAGGGGGGTGTTGTGGCCAAATGCAGGACTCAACACTTGGACTTATTTTTTGTCTCTCATTGTCATGAAGAAGACCAGAAAACATATTTTTCAACAATTTTCCTTCTCTTTTTCTTCATAGCCGTTACCTAAAGGCCATGAAAACAAAAGAATCTCAGTATTAGAAGTCATATTCCTTCATTTGAAAATTTAAATTGTTGACACTTATCTGTAATGAAAAGCATTGTGCAACACTGATTTTAATTTGTCATGCAGAGTAGATTAAAATATGTAACAAAATATTGAAAGCACTGCAAACCAGAAAAAACCTTTGCTAAGTCCTTGTTTAAATTATTTCAAACATAACACTTCATAATGCAAGTTCCCTGACATTCTACCTGTATGTTTGATCACTGGAGGCAAAGAGTCTTCTTTACAAAAGAGAACATTCAAGGTTTTCCATCACTCAAAGTGTCCTATAGGCTTAAGAATAATAGACCTGCTGGTAAAGCTGATGGCAAATTCTCGTCAGGCATGCATTCAGAGGACAACTTCCTCATCCCTACAGGCTTAAGAAAAAATACAGCCTGTTTCACCAGCTCAAAAAATGAGACCCTGTGGGTCAGTTCTGCAAAACCACAAACACAGCACCAAATAGAAAGGATTACTAACCTCTGTTCAGACAGGGCTCTCTTGGTAGGTTGTGTTATGCAACTTTTCCAAAAGCATGTTAAATACTGGCAGCCACTGAAAAATGTCATCCAAGTCCTGTTTTCACTCTCTCTCTCCCTCTTTTTCTTCTTTCTTTAATATACTCCATCAGCTTGGTGTCCTGGAGAGAGAAAAAATGTTCCATGAAGAAATCACTTTGAAGCCTAATTTTTCACTGCCAAAGTGCTTGGGACACTTGTTTTTTCCAGTATTTCTCTAACTCTTGTTATCACTACTGCTGACTCATCTCCTGATGCCGAGGGAAAAACAGTTTTATGGGAACACAAAGAGGTCATGACTGAATTATTTTGGCTGTTATAAATGGCTCTGCAACTCATTCTCTGCAGTGCTATTAAACAGATTTTCATAAATTCTGGATCAAAGCTAATGTTCCAGAGCAGAAAGATTCCCAGAGAGCTGGAGAAGCATGCAGCCTTACCTCTCAAGCAGAAGCAGCATCTCTCAACCAGTTGTAGTGAACATCACTCTCCTGAGTACTGGTGAAGTAGTGCTCCACAGTAATTCCATTCAGCACTCCCCAGTGAGAAAAGATGTCTCCAACCTTCCCTCTAAGTTCTTGTAAGGTGCAGTAAATCAGGACTGAGACATCAAGGTGCTTCTGCAAAACATAAAAGTTCTGCTCTTTTTCTCTGTTTTTTCCCCTGTCTGCAAAGCTTGCATACAGATTTTGTTTGTGTAGAAACCAAAAAAATGCTGAATTATTTCTCGCTCTTTCATAAAATCTCACATTCTCTCTGCATATACATATAAATATATTCAAAAGCAAATCAAGTAATTTCAATAAATCACTATTTCAATGAATTTTACCTGCATTTGCTGTCTATTAGCAGAAGTTATTTGTAAATTCCTTTAGCAAAAACTTGTTTGTATATTATACTGTGACTAGTTCAGTGTAGACATTTATGGCAACATTATGTGCAACTACATCCCATTAATCAATCAATCAGATGGGTTGTGTCTATTTCTTTATCAGAGGCAGAATATTATGTGACAAGAATATGGACAGACTATGCAGCTAAACACAGCATTGACTGGGAGTGAATCTTTCAGTCTTTCTACATTTCTCAAAATTTTCATCAAAGTAATAATCAAGAGTATTGATCAGACGGGTGTGTGTGTTCATGTGAAAATAGCAGGGATAGGTCATGAAGAGACACACAACTGAAAAATCCCTTCTATTTAGCATCACTCCCTGGATACTTTCCTTACTATGAGCTGCAATGTACCATGAGCTAGTAGTTTGTTCAGCTAATCCTCATCTGGGGAAATTAAAGAGCATTTTACAGTTCACATGTTAAAATGGATGTCAAATTATTTATGGGCAAAGGAATGTAGGAACAGAGGGGAAGCTTTCTCCTGACCTGAAATAGGTTTTCCTTGCAATTCTCACTCTAATCAGACAAAATATCTCACAAGCAGACAGAGAAGTGCCTGGGCTGGACTGCTGCATTAAAGGGATGGAGTGGCAGCCTGAGGACAAAGCCCATGGCTGCTGCATGTCGTGCATGAGGAAAGGCAGACAGAAGAAATCTGCTCGAGTTTGGCATCCTCTTAGGTTTTAGGCGTGGAATGCTTGCTCCATAATTACTATTAGCACAATAAAAGTTGTTTTGGACAGGGGAGAAGTCAAACTTTGGCTGCTTAGAAAGTCAAAGACTAGATTGCCAGCACAGAGTAAACATAGCCAGCTTTGGCTACAAGCTGACAGAAGGTCTCAAGGATCACAGTATCAGACAGAATCACCTGCATCTCTCCTAAATCCTGTATCAGGTGTCCTCCTCCTTAATAAAGTTCTTGGTGAACTTTGTTCCATCTGTCAGTTACTTGAAACTGTCACTGAACTTTGGAATATTTTTCATTATGACCTGCTGTGGGAAGTCTGGAATAAGCACAATGAAAAAAAAGCAAGAATAAATCCTCTCAGTACATGTTCAGCTGAGGGTTGATGGCTCAGATTACTGTTGGCACTAGCTTCTCCTGAGCATTTCTAGCCCTGGCATTCCTGAGAGTAGTGATAAAATATGGCTAACGTCTGTCAATCCCGATTTCAGTGGTGAACTTTGCAGTTGAATAAACATACTTCTAAGCACCACAGTTAGATTTTCTTTTTAAGCACGTAGTTTCCTTATTCCTCCACATAGAAATTACTTTCATAGGAAATTTAAAATAAATAGAAGAGAAAGTTCAATAGAGACATGTGGTGTTCATCAAGGAGAACTTCCAAATCAGCAGGAGTTCTCCTGCACAGAGCTGGAAACCATTGCCATGCCATCATCATCTGCTCATTTGGATCCCCCCAGCTACCATGGTTGGAGGCCATTAGCCCCCTTGTCTGCCAGCTTGACCAGCAGCACTTTCAGCAGTTTAGTCTCCAGAGGCTGATAAAATGGGAGAAAATGACCTGTCATGATAGGTATTTTCCTATCTTCATTCCTAGGAATGAGTCCTGAGCCAATTGGTCCCTGAGCCACGGGTCCTAAATGAGGTTGCTACTTTGGTTGCTATTGAAATGCCAGAGCACCACTGCAATCATAGTAGAAGCTTGCTTACTATGACACTTAGGATTACCCTTGGCCATGGGGCACACTTCTTTCCTCCCATCAGATGAGTGCACATGTGGTCACTTACAACTTCCAGTGATGAGCAGTCCTTTCCTTTAAGCTGGGATGGCTTGTTTTGAATTAGTGCAGGATAAACATTAAGTAGCATTTCCACAGTTCATCATGTCTCTCCATCACACAGAATTTTCAATGCCTCAGAAAGAATTAAAAGCATTGTTAGCTCATAGTTGTACTCCAGAACAGATTTCTAGTGAGAAGCAGTAAATATCCATTTGATATATTTATCTATACCTCTGTATGTTCCTCTGAAATATTTTCTCTTTTTACCCTGATGTTTCCATTTAATTCACTTATTCTTTCTTTTCTCATGAATGTATAGCTCCTGTCAGTTTTCAATTAATTTCTTTCAGTGTTCATATCCCTTAACATTTGTAACTATTTTGTTTCTCCCATTATACTCCTTTCCTGGTTTGCATGCTGCATATATTTACACTAATTCAGTACAGGCTTTGTAAGTTGTGGTTCCTGCACCTGATGTAGGCTGAGGCATAGGATATCTTGTCTGCCACTACACATAACATAAAGGCAATTTCTTTTGCCAGCATGAGAGATGCTTTCCATGGCCCCCATCTGTGGGATGAAACAGGTTTGGTTGTGCCAAGTAAAATCCTGGCTCTGTCAGAAGAACATTTGTCATAGCTACAGTTTCTCCATTTTTCTCTCTCTCTCACTGCATCTCTGCCTTGAATGTTATAGAATGAACTTGTCTAATCCAGAAGATGTTGAGCAAATCTTGTAGTCTGATTCCTTTCCAGTTGTTTTCCCAGCTTCTATTCCTCTCCCTTCTGATATGCTTTGTTCAATAGGAATTATCATTGTGCTGGTATTTTAAAATTATTTTTTCAGGCTAATGTGATCAAGCGTGGATGTAAGGAAAAAGTTTATTTCCAAAAAATGTTTGCTACTTTTGGCAAACATATAATGGTTCTTCTACTATTTTTTATAACATATAACCAACAATACCTGATTATTTTGGAAACTAGGCTTGAAAGAAGTTTTGATAATATATTATCTTTACAAATCCTTTTTAGCATTTCAAAGCCTGTGGACATTATGGTAATAACTTACATTGTCTTGATGAAGTTCTCAAGCCAGTATGTCAACACCTAGAGAAGCTCTTTAGGATAAACAGCACTGCACATAATGCTGAACAAAAGCAATTTTCTTTTTCCTCTTTCAAGTCTTTGATAGCTAGAGGATACAAGCAAAGTGACTGTGGCACAGCCCCAGGCATGTAGGGTCCCCTGCCTAGCTACCTTGCTAAGGAAGTGAATCCAAAATGGCAAAAAATCATCAGTCTGAACGTTTGTTCAAGCACTTTTCAGTCAAGCAGACACAGAGGTTATTCCCCATGTCAACAGCCACTAGCATCATCCTCTGCAACAAAATTCAAACCATTTGTTCAGCATCTGCACCGAATTAATTCTGTGCTTGAGCTGTGGAAGAGAGCAATGAATAATCTCTCCACAGTTGTTCATTTGTACTTGCAATAAACTTCACTCCTTGTGCACGTTTTCACTTGTCAGTAGGGCACTGAAACATAGATCACAGAAAAGTTATTGCCATTTACAGTCCAGCAGAGCAACATATAGACCCTACAACAAAATCATTTCTATTCATACAGATCCCAGTTCATTCTTTCTTAACACTGCAAGGCAGAAGGCTCAAACCTGGAAAGTTTTTGAGATGTCAAACTTGGTAACATGGGATCAAAATTCATTTTGAATATCCACCAAATGTGTAAATCTTTTCTATCTCTCCTCTGTAAGAGAGGATTAGTGGTATCTCAGCACAGTCAGTTAAGCCAGATTAGGTTCTTGATCTCAGGTTTTGCCACTCTGTGATTTTGACCATATCACTCAAATCTTCAATATTTTTGCTCTCTTGCTTAAAGCTAAGTATTCAGATTGATCACTTCATAGAAATTTTCTGAAGATTGATTTTTTTTCTGTCTTTTTCAGCCACTGCAGGCAAAAAACATCAAAGATTTTTTTTTAATTAATATTTTCTGTCTTGGAGCTGCAAGTTATTTAAAATCAATCTATTTATCCCCCTTAAAAAAGAGTTGACTACAGCATCCATATATATAAAGGAACAGCTGCATCACGTAGAAGTTCTGCTGTGTTAGAGCTTCCTCCATAATCAGTTTGTTCATATCCATTAGGAATATCAATGGTCTTCTCCAGAAGTAACAACTTTCAACAGTTCAGATTTTGCCCATAAAACCTCTATGAAAACCCCTTGAAACCAACATACACAGAGTGCCCAGAAAAGCACACGTTGAAAGAAAAAGCACTGGATTATTTCTTCTAAATGATGAATAATAATGTTGTACTTCACTGAAAAATATCTGCATTTGGATAGTCTCTTATTTCCTTTTTCAAGGCTAGGAATGTTATTTCCTCAGGAGAGGTTTTGTTCTAATTTTCAGGAGCCACAATCTTTAAATATAAGTTTCTCCCCAAGTAATATAAGCTTCAGCTTACCTGTAAATGAATGATAAAAAAAAAAAGCTTACCTGTCATGAATTACATAACAATAGGGAGACTAAAGACTTCCTGTGTGTTTAGTTCTCAGATGTCAAAATGAAGCCAGGAGAAAGCAGTAGGGAGAATTTCAGATAGAGAGTATTAATCATTGATGAGTCTGGATTATGTTCTAGTAGTGTGTGTCCAGCATGCCTCCAGAACAAGATTTCATCAGCTTACTGAAGAAACAGCTTTTGAAAGATTTAGAGCAGAAATGAACTGAGCCATCTGGAAATCTTAGGTCAGTATGGATGCGATGTCCCAGGGGCTTTCTCACCACAGCAGCTTCTTAACAGGAATCAAAGGTCAGGGTAAGTTCAGGTCCTGTTATGCAAAGCACATCAAGAGATTGGCTTAAATTACTTGATAAAGGAATGACCTACAGATCCCAAACCACCTTTGCCATGATGTTGCATTCTCAGCTCAGCCAAAAATGGTTGCCAGGGACACAGACTCAGCTTCCACCTTGGACAGCCTCTGAATGATGTCTCACATCTAAATGTAACCTACTGGACTTGAATTTACTGCACATTCACACTAAAGTAGAAGGATATAAAAAAAAGACCTGAAAACACACAAAGGTATCCATATAAATTAAAAAGCAACTATCTGGAAGATGTTCAAATGCTTCAGATTATGTAAAACTATGCAGATTTTGTGAATGGCCTTCAAATGCCTCTGTAAGAGATCTGTCCTCCCCCTCCCTTTTTTCTTATTTCATGAAAAAGCTCAATGACAAAGTAAAAACAAATCTTCTAAGCAGATATGTTTCAGTGTTCTGCTCAACATTCATATTTTCTGTGTTCCAGATCAAACTTATCTGGGAAAGGAATTTACACTGCAGTAACATGAGGATGTTTTTACAGATCTTTTTTTGGATATATTTTTTTAAAATAACATCTACTATTGCATTAATTAATTTGAATTTAATGTTTTCATGTGATCCTTGAGTTGCCTTAAATTCCTATTGTATTCTTAACAACAGCTTGAGCACATCAGAGCAATTCTTCAGAAAAGCCAGCAGCTCAAATACTTCTTCTTCACATCTCACTTTTATATACGTTCCAGTGTCTTCTTATCTTGTGGTTCAGTACTAGGTAAAACTTGGGTTTGAAAAAAATCAAAGGCTACTACAAGTTTTTAGATTTTTGCAGCTACAAATCCTATAGTTTTCTGGATTCCAAAGCCCTTAGTGTGAAGACATGAATCAAGGATGGTCCTTTGGCTGGTGTCCTTCTTTGGTTCTAACTCCTATGTCAGAAAGCCTTACTGAATTTAGTGCAGTTAAACCTCTTCTCCAGCCTCTACAAATACAGGCACAAAAGCTACACCTTCTGCTACAGAACAAAACTGCTAAAAAGAGTGGTTTCATTCAATAAACACTGCTCCTTTTGGAGATTGTGAAACGTGGAATGCTTCCAAAAATCTGCTGTAAGCCCATGGGCATGCAGTGGATGTTTGAAAATGTTGGTCTTAACATTTGTTTGCCTCCATAGCCCTTTCAGATCTGTTCTTTCATCTGCTGGAAGCAGAGTGTGTAAACTAAACTCTGGCACTTCCTAGCTGTGCTGAAGGACAGCAGATCTGCTCTGCCTCAGCCCTGGTCCTTGCTGCATGTTCCAGAACTGCCTGGAAAACTGCAGATGAATCTCAGGTGGTGATGGAGAAAGCCTGGGAGCAATGTCCCTCCAGACCTGCTCACCTCCACTTATTGCCACTTTTGACACAATTCATACTTCAGGAGTGTCAAGAAAGATCACAGCTGCTTTTGATTTCTCAGTGGGAAGGCAGGTCTCAAAGCCCTAGACAGAATTCAAATGGAGATGATATGAGCTATTACTAAATTAATGTCCCCTGCTGGAATGGCCAATTTATTTAGGACACTTTCCTGTACAGACAAATATTTCTGCATAACAGACCTTGGAAGACAATATTTGTGGTCTAAAAACCAAGAAGAGAGGGCAAGGGGAAGATAGAAAGGCATTAGGTGTAAGCAGGGAGGAGCTGGCAGTGGGGGCTCCAGCAGATCCCCTGCAGGGCACAGCTGAGCCCAGCAGCTGGTACCTTTTAATTTTATCCAGGTTTGCTCAAATATTGTTGGAGGCAGAAGAATCCTGACTCATCAGTAGCATTCAGCATGATGTGGTGCATCAAAGATGTAAGGAGTTGTCACAGCAGCTGGAAGATATTCTCAATATCACCAAGACAAAACCAATATAAAACCTTCAGCCTATTATTGATATGGATCCTGTGCACCTGGTCCTCACCGTGCTCAGTGTCTCACAGGATCAGATCAAACTAAAGCAGAAGAGGAAACATTGGCTATGTGTATATATGAATATTTTTGTGCATTGTGCTGTCAGTAATTTACTCTACACACTTTGCTTAACCAAGGTCTTTGCCAGACAACCAAGAATATTATTTCTGTCCAATTGAGCAAATATCACTTGCAATTCATTCTTGATTAAAAATCTGAACTGAGGATCCCAAACCTGTTTTCATACAAATTCAGGTGAAAAGCATAATCTCCAATGAGGATTAAATTGTACAGCCCTGATTTGCACCTGCCAGTTTACATTTCTTTTAATTTAGGGGTAATGTTGCCTGCAAGTTTGTTCCCACATACAAAGTAGAAGAGAGACAGGCATAAGTGATAATTCATCTTAGGTTCTCAACACATTTTTTTTAAAGCAAACACCACTTTACTTGCTGTAGCATTAACACCAAGTAAATTCTTTTAAGGAGAAGCAATATGTTTAAATGGACTCGCTGTAGTCACTGGATAATAGATAAGTTTTAAAGCTCAAAAACTTCCCTGAAAGTGCCCTAAATGTTCATCTGTTTTCCACAAGTCTTTTGCTAGTAACAAACAGAGGTAAGATGACAGCTTTCCCTAAAAACTCACTCTCACATTTACCCTGAAATTGCATTTAATGTTCAATATCCTAGGGGACAGTGGCAACCCCACAGCTTCTGCAGAGCAGAACAGCAGCCATTTCACCTAAGCCCTGCCCATTTTCACCTGCTGAGAAGGCATTCCCCGTGCCCCCTCCCTAAATTTTCATAGTGTAGCAAAGTGCAAACAGAGTGCAAATATTTCTGTATGCTTCATGGGATTTTCTGTTCCACTGAACAAACAAGTCAGGAAAGCCTGTGGCCATACAAAACATGAGGAACATTGGAGAGCTGTCCCTCATGGTTGCAGGGTGGTGAGTTCCCTGGCTCAGGAGGGAGCAGGGCAGCTCTCATCTATTCATCCATATTTTTGAAAGCTATTTAAATACATTTGGAGGTGTTTTCCAGATGTGATTTGTAATTAAAATTAAAATAGGAAAGCAGATAATCAGATGCTTTATAGAAATGTACTGCTTAGTCACCAGCTACCTCATGCTGAAAAGCACATACACATAGGAGTAATTTCCACTCAGATAAAACATGAATTTTCTATCCCAAACACACAATATACATTTACTGCAGTCTCACATACGCCACAAGCAAGGAAAATAATACAATATTGGAAAATTTGCAAAGTACTTCAAAATAATAAGAATTTAGTATCAAAAACGAATTTACTTATTTACAGCAGATGTTGCAAAGGAAATGCAGCCTTAAAAAAGAAGATGAATGCTGTCCAAATGTTCAATGCTTTTTTGAGGTGGGACAAGAGTATGGAGGTCACAAAACCCCCCCACCACCATTTACTGCACTTTCCTGTACTTCTACAACAAGAACTTGAAAAATTTGGGATCATAGAATGGTTTGGGTTGGAAGAGACCTTTAGAGATCATCTACTGCAAGCTCTGTGCTATAGCAGAGATGTCATTCACCAAGTCAGGTTTCTCAAAGTCGTATCCAACACGACCTTGAATACTTCCAGTGAGGGGCATCCACAACTTCTCTGGGCAAATTTTGCCAGCACCATCACCCTCATCATAAAAACAATATCTTCCTTGTGTGCAATCTAAGCCTACCCTCTTCCAGTTTAATACTATTACCCCTTGTGCTACCCTTATAAAAAGTCCCTGTCTTGCTCACAAACTCCCTTCAGGAAGTGGAAGGATGATTTAAGTTCTCCCTGGAACCTTCTAGAGCCCCAGCCCTCTGATCATCTTTGTGGCTCTCCCATGGATTTGCTCTATCTTGTAGCACCTCACAAGAGTGGAGTAGGGGTGCGAAAATCCTCTCAGCCAGGTCAGCCTTCTCTTTATGCAGCCCAGGAATGGATTGGCTTTCTGGGCTGCAAGTGCTGATTAATGTTCATTTTTTCTTCCACCAACATCCCTAATTGTTTCTGGTCAGGGCTGCTCTCAGTTTGATCACCCCCAGTCTGTATTGATACTGAGGATTGCCCAACCCAGCTGTAGGATCTTGCACTCTGTCCTGTTTACCTTAATGATTTTCACAGGGGCTCACCTCTCAAGGCTATCAGGACCCTCTAGGTGCCATCCCTTCCCTCCAGCCTGCTGCAGCAGCCAGCTTGGTGTCAGCCACAAAATTAGCAGAATGTTTCACATTTGGTTGTGTCTTGTAAGTCCAAACAGCAAGTTGAACCTCCAAACGTATTCAATATTCAATTCAACTCATTTTACCACACTAATAAATATTTCTATTAACATTAAATTCTGTACATGGGCAGGGGCCCACAATATATATAAATATGATCCACTTCAGACCCCCATGATCTGAGACAACCTCTACTTACTCTTTGTAGGCTGGATTCTGCAGGATGCTTTCGTTTGCCATAAGTGCCATTAGTCCAGAGCATTTTAATATAGAAGATAACCCAGAGCACAGTAAAAGCTCTGCTCAATGGGAGCATCTCTCAGCTGACAGCAGTGGTACATAGACCCTTCATCAGAAAGAGCTGTTGCCTTTAAAATTAGAGCTGCAAATGATAAAATGGTAGTGGCATAATAATGAAAAATGTCTCTCTTCCTGATCTTGTTTTATCTCTTTTAGATATTTGGAGAGAAGTATAATTGTCTGAAAGAGAAAAATCTTTCCTATCTTGATTATTGCAGACAATGACTAGATCTATGTGTGGCCAGTGTTCTCCCTTGACAGTTCAAACCAGAAACAATTCAGGCATAAGCTCCATTTAGTAGCTGCAGAGTATGTTTTCCTTTCTCAGCTTTGCAAGCAAATGCAAATTATAACTTTATTCACTGCTCTTCAAGCCATGTGAGTTTTGTCAAAGCTGTAGGGCCTGATCTAATTCTGCTGCACCCAATGGAAGTTTTTTCCCTACTAACTTGCTTTGACATGGATTGGACAACAGGAATTCATTGAACCTGAGGTACAACCAATATTTTTTGAATTTATTAGTTAAGACTGTTACACATATGTGCAGAGCCCCAAAATTACATTGGGTAGTAAGAAAATAATCCTAAAAAGGTATTTATAGTAAAATTTTAACTGATTATATGTTATATAGACTAAACTGTTGCCCTTGTAAGAGTCTAAACACAAAAGGCTGCAAAGAGATTTAAGGAACTTATCTGTATAGAGAGAGGGCAAAGCCACACCAATAAATGAGAAAAACATAATGAGGTCTTTACAAAGCTCTCTGTTGTTGACCTCAGTTGCAGTCTGGTGAATGCCAGAAGGGAATATGAATTTTCACTGAAAAAAAGCCAACCTCAAAACAAACAAAAAATCCTCAAACATCCCCCCTTGAAAACTAGATTGTTATTTGTCATTAAAACAAGCACAAGATGGTGAAAGTGAACTGAGTCTTATGACTGTAATTTGTTACACAGTCACCAAGCTAATATCTGATCCTCAGCATCTGCTGACTGCTCATAGAAACATTCTATTTAGCAACAGTTTTGCTGATGCTGTATAACAGATTTGCTGCATTTTCTCCTCCTTTTCCCTTTTTTTGCAAGAGGTATTTATACAGAAATAGAATGCTTACTTCTGAGGAGTTCATCTGTGCCTTCTGGCAGTTGCACTGCTGTTATCACAAACAGATGATCAAGACTTGACATGGAGCACCAGCTGAGAGAGCTGACAAACCCTGCTGAAGCAAAAGGCCTGGCTGGTGATTCAGAACAGGATATTCTCTCAGGAGGACTCACAGACCAAGGCTCTGGACACTGACCTACATTTGCCATAGGATTGCTAACTAATGTGTCACCTTAACTTGTTCGTGTGTGTTGGTGTACCAGCACATATTCTCCAGTTCATATGTGTCCTGCATACAATTTTTTCATTATTATTACTTCTTCCTATCACTAATAAAAAGATAACAAGAAACTCTTTGACTTACTGATGTTGTCATCTGTCCTGCCATGATACGGGGGAAAAGGCTACTCAGAATTTGGTCAAATTAGTTGCCATGGATTTTCCCATGTGCATTGCATCAAGCACCCATCCAGCCACTCATCTTCCACTGGCACATCTTCAACAGCCACATCTGTATTCTTTTGATTTTACCTGTTACTGCTAAACACAAGTCTGGCAATAAAATGGATTCCATCTCATTCCAAATCCATACCAGTAGCAATCTCCTAGGATTTTCCACCACCTTAAATTATTATTATTACACTGCCATAATTTGTCATCGTGCAGAAATAATTACCTAGTCTTAAAATCTGGTGAAGGTACTACCAAAGTAGATGAACACTCCCTAAACAAATTCAGATACATGTTTTAAAATAAAGAGACATGCCTGACTTTGATTATCATTGGGAAACTGAACCAAGGTGATACAGTGAGGACACCCTCAACCCAATGTACAATCATGCTCAGTAGAAATTCTGCTGTTAAACTAAATCCATTTGCAATTGCAAAGTTATTTCATGACATAGGCCCTTGGGAGAGATTTTGCTATAAAAAATCCTCAGTCCTGGGTTCTCAGACAGCAGGGACTGGTGCACAGAACATCCCAGAGCAGTTAGATTAAGGGTTGCAGCTGGGTTACTGGTGAAAAAAGTGTCTAATTTTTAAAACTTGCCAGAATCAAAAGCTCCCACTGATGTCTCATTTTCTAAAGACTGTAGTGATTCATCACAGATCTTTGCCTTTTCAAGTTCAAAACCCCTTGCAGTCACATCCATAGGAAGAAAACCTGGATGCTTAAAACTTAAAGGAAAGGAGGGAAAAATATGGAGTCAACCACTGAAAACTCAAATGTACGAATGCCCAAAGGGTAAGTGCCAGTTCAACTGAAGTTGAGAAAAAGAAACTTTTTCTTTCATTCTTTTTTCTGTTTTTTTTTCTCCCTAAGAGAGGGAAAAAGCTGCTTAGGTAGCAACCTTTCTGTGACAGATTGCAAATCCCATTTGTTATTTCACTTCATCCAAGGAGCTGAAACCCACTAAATACACTGCAAGCCGAGGAAGAGCACAGCCCAGTGAAAAAAATCTGTGCAAGCAGATGCAACTGCAGTTCAACAACTCAGAAGGTCCTTTTTCCCCCAGTGGAGAACAGAGACTCTTTTCCAAAGGGAGCTCTAGAGGCTCCAGAAATTTTCTTCTTATATATCAAATCTCATCCCTTCTTACATATCAAAATCCTCTGGAGCTCACAGAGCCCAAGTGGGGCTCATTTGTGCATGGAGAGTAACAAGTGACCCTCCAGCAGGACCCCAAAGCCCTTAGAGAAGGCCAGCATGTTTTAACTGAGTAGAAAAGGATAGGGCACAGGTTAGGCAGGCTTTTCAAATTGCACTAACATTTCTACTTTCTTCTTTCAGCTAAAAATCTATTACAGTCTTTTTGCTAACAGAGCACTAGTAAAGAGGAAAATTCTGCTTCTGGGAAGCCTAGGCTGTCTGATTTTATAGCAAAGGCTTTAGTATTGAGTAAGTGAACCAAGATAGTTTATGTTTTTTAATTAAACTGGCTGGAAAAACAGAGCTCTGTTGCTGACCCTGCTGCTCAGTGACTCAGAGGGGGTTACAGCTCATCTTATCTTTGCATTTTAACAGCTTCCACCAACCACCTCTGCTGCATCTGAGTAAAGCTGATGGAAATTCACACAGCTAAGACACAAAACATTTCAACAATATAATTCTCAGTATCACATTCTTTCCTCCTGCTGCACTTGTGGGAAAATAATGGAAATCTAGCATGAGATCTAAAGTCACATAAATGTGGAGTGGAGGCCTGACTACTGGGATACAAACAGGGACATGACCCTGATAGAGACCATCATAAGCTTATTCTGAGAAGTGAGGGATATTGTGGTATAGTTCTGACACATCTGATGGCAATTCAGAGCCACCAGAGATTCTGACTCAGTTCTCACCACAACTGTCACGATTGGATGGCATCCAGCAAAACAGATTAGCACTTGAAAACTAGCTGCTAGAGATGTAGGTGGGTAGCAGATCACAGTTGCCACCTCAGAAGAAACTTCATCTTTGGAAAATAATTAGTAATTTTATAACTATCTCCAAATTACCTCTGCATGTGTTCCAAGTGCAAACAATGCTGCACACTGGACCTGCCATATAAAAACTGTGCAACTTCATTGCTAGCTCTCTGTCATGAATGCATCAACATGGTCTAGAATTAAGCAACAAGGGCAGCAGACCAGGGATGTACCAAACAACCAGACACTGTCTGTCCATCAGCCTAAGACATGATCCTTCTCAGAAGGTCTGACAGTTCAGATTTCCAAGGAAAACATAAGAAAAGGCGTGGGTGACTTAATAACTGTGACTTTTCCTTCTGAGTAATGGTCCAACTCAGTGGTTCTTTCAAAAAGAAGAATCTTTCCATTGATGTCAACAGAAGTTGACCACCATGCCCTAAGAGAGAGATGGTGAAACTTCTTGGTCTCTGTGACTACATTGGTTTTAATAACAGCCCAGTTTCCTTTTTGGTAAGTCTTGGCTAACAAACTGTGGCTGATGCTAATAAACACTTTGCCATGGCTGCTGAGAAAGGGACCAGCCCTCACTGCAGGTCCCTACAAATTATGTAAACCAGCTAATTGCTGTTCAGTGATGCAGCTAGAGCCGAGGACATGGAGGCAAACACTGCACAGCAATTCAAGGAAAGGAGGTCATGGAAAGAAACTAGAGCTCTACAAAAGGTGGAAAAAAGTAAAAGGAAGTGGTTGCAAATGATAGAGTTGATTGATGAAGTCACATTAAGTGAAGATGCAACTAAGAGTCAGACCTGTCCCTCGCTAAAAGCCAACAGATGTTTTTACATAAACCTGGTAATCAAAGCCTACAAGGAAGTTTTCTGACTCAGATTTTACACCACACTTTGCATCCCTCTCCCATACCCCATCTGCCTCTCTTTTCTCCCACAAAAGAGTTCCCCTGTCCAAATTGTTTATCAGGAATAACCCTGGGCCATAACATGCCTGGATCATGTTAGAGCACTACTGAGACACATGTTGGTGTCCAAAATCACACCTGAGATCATGCTGGCAGTCAAATGATCAAAGAACAATGCCCCAACCTCTACCCCAGGACTCCCCTTACCTGTTCATATAGACATAAGTAGGAAAAAAAAAGGGAAAAAAAGCCTTGTGAAACCAAGTGTTCCTTATTTGTCATCATTAGGTGTTAACCTGTACTGCTGTCTGTTCTTCAGGAGGTTTCCAGTTTCACCTCAGCTTTGGCTTGAGGCACCACTTCATTCATTCTGAAGCTGTTTTAACATGGAATGTGATTATTAAAACCAAGCAGAGTGTCCACACCTTTAAAATTTCACTAAATAAAATAATAATAAATTCTCACATACTCCATAAGGAAGAATCATGTCAAAAACTTGCACTTGGCCAAAAGACCCCCTGGGGACACAGATTAAGGCTGGGCTCCTGCCTCTAAGAAGCTGTGCAGCCAGGAACAGTGTGGTTACATCCACAACTCTAAGCTTGCTAGCCAGAGTCTCTAACCAGCTGTTTGAGATATTTGAGGGAAAACACAGATAGTAGACTGCTAGAAATTACATACATTATCTTATAACAATAAGTTCTAGTTTGAATTCTTGGCTTTGAGTATTTCTGTGGGAATAACAAGGAAAGACAAGCTTTGTGAAGACAAAAACAGCACTGGAGTTTGTTTCCATAGCACTTTATAAAAGCTGTGATTCTGTATAGTCACCTTTTGCAAACAGTTTTAAAGGAAAGGAAATTTTTCAAAGCAAAAGTAGTGGCCATGCTCCAAGCAGAGGAAGCAAGGAGGTTTCAAGGTGCATTTGAAATTTACAACTCTACACTAAACTTCAGCACAACTTAGAGCTGCTTTTTCACTGGAATCATCAGCTTGGAGGTTCCTTGTTGGTTGTTGGTTTGATTTTTCTTTCATGTGATTCTCAACTTCCCTCCTGACACAGTAATTTTACCTTACTGTTCCTTGGAACCAGCTCTGAAGAGCATATGTTTGTTAGAGAAAATGACAGACCTGAAACTTGACAATTTTGGGAAAAGAATTAAAGACTAGTGTCAAGATCAAGTGAACTTTCAGGACAGAAGGAGTTCCCTGCTGCTTTACATGACTTATCATGAACTGCTGGTTCCACACTCTTTGCATGTTTGCATTTGTTCATCACAGTTTGGTCTCTTATCACAGCTGGCTATCAGCCTGCTGCAGCTGCTCCTTCTTGACCCTTTGCTTGAACTACCTTTTCTCCCCAAGATCTGTTAGGATGCACAGGGCTGGGCAGCACTTCCCTGGGGATGACAAATGCCATTGGCAGGGCCCTCAAAAACTGCAAGATGGCTCCTTCCTTGTAAGATGTACATCAGGAGGAGCAGAGTTCAGCACAGCAGAGGAGTGAAGAGGAAAATATCTACTGTTTCAGGAGCAGCTCTCATCTATAAAATTGAGTGGCAAGCAACAAATGGAAAAACCTAGAAAGCAGCTGCTAGAAAACTCCAAGGGACAAAGATGGCACTGACACAGGGTCTATGGGGATGTAATATTTCCCAACAAATAATTAATTAACAGCAGCCTGGTGTGGTGGAGGGGAGAGAAATTTGGACTGCAATATTTCTGGGAATGTCTCACATTTTTCCTTCTCCTCTTTCTGTCTGTCGCTTCCCTTTCTGCATCCTAAGAGGGCTCTTCTCTCCCTGGTGACTGCAGGGTAGCTCACAGCTGATGCCTTCAGAAAAGAGAGGTTTTTTACTATTGAAACCTGGATCATATCTGGCCCTGATTTTGCCTGGAATCTAACATATTACAGCCAATGGAAATGTCACGATATCTCTCTCGGGGAGAGGGAGTAGTAATCTACTCTGAAAAACCCTCTTACCAAAAACTAAAGTCAAAAATCAAATCAGTCTTCTGAGGGTACCACAATATTTCCCATTTTGATCTCTGTAGGGGAACTAAAGCAAAACCATATAGGCTTCTCAGTTCCTGGGCTCCTTGTTTTGGAAGGCTCCTAAGTTGCACTCACATGCACACATTGGCATTTCATAATAGAATCTCAGTTAAAGAGTGAACAAATGTCAAATGTTAAATAATCCTTCAATTCAAAAGGAAATATTGCAATGAGCAGTTGCAACCTCCCACAGCAGAACTAACCAGGCTTTGGGGAGCCCCTTGTCCAGGTGGCACACGGCAGATCACTCAGAGAGGAGCCACGGGTCCCAGTCTCAGCTCCACTGGGAGCACCAAGAGCAGATCCACTGCAAACTGTGGGGGCAGGAGGGGGCTGCAGGGCTCAGACACTGCCGCCACAGGCTGCTCTGAGGCTCTGGGGCCACTGACCATCCTGGGCAGCCCAGGGAGCCCAGGTGGGACACGGGTGACACAGACACAGCCGTGGCACAGCTCAGGTGAGGATGAGGCTGATAGTCCCAGCAGCAATGCACCCTCAAGGGGGAGAGGGGGAATCTACTGACACATCCTCGTCTCATCACTCCCAAACTCTTTAATGGTGCCTACTCAAAACTTCACAGAATCCTGAATGTTCTCTGTTTGAATTTTTTATTGTTGGACATGCTAGATATTCTTCATATGTTTATGAAAACTAACACACTGTCTAGTGCAGCTCATCAAGCAGCAAAATTAGATGAAGTTGAGCTTTGAACTCATGTTAGTGATACACCCCTTCCCTTACACTCATAGCTGGGGAGACAGATGCTGTCATACATGTGTGCTCAAGATGCTTCTGCAGAAAACTTAAATGCAAACATCACAGTTTGTACCTTTTTTTGCCTCTTTTTTTTTGCAAACACAGTCAGATACCACATGAAGAGAATAAAATTATTTAATTCTCTAAAATTTTTATTGGGTTGTAGGGAAGCAAGTCAATCCAGGCAGCAGTGTAGATATATTTAACTTCTATTCATCCTATCATCAGTATTCTGTTTTTGCTGTTGAAGCACTCCTCTAGACATTAGGTAGTTAATAAACTTGTGCCTCTTTAGAGAGGGACATCAATATATTGAAGACTTAGAGATTTGAATTCACTGTCATTTTGCATTTCTCATATGGTTTTTGCAATTTGTTTAATATTACTCAAAATATTCAGTGAGAGAAGTAGGCCAGTTTGGGGGGGCAGAAGGTGTAAGGGTGAATTACATAAATTCAAGGGTTATTTCTGAGCATTCTGTCTGTAATTCAGCAAGCTAGCTAAGAGCATTGCAACAGAGCAATATGAAGGCACATATATGCTCAGAATTAGATGCAGGCATAAAAAGCTTCCAAAACTGGAACACATAGCAAGTGTTCCACTATAAAACCCACTAAACAATGAAATTCAGAAAGTAAAAATGCATTTTGAAGTTCAGGGTTCTTTTTCTGTCAGCATTCCAGGAGCAAAAGCAAAGAATAACTGTGGGAAAGATTAAGTGCTTAAAAGCCTCTTCAGAAAGGATGTCCAGTCCTTAAAGAAAAATGTACATTAAAAAAAATCCCCATCCAATCCCCGTTCCAACATTTCACAATACACATTTCTTGATAATTTACATTAAATACAATGTTCTGAAAAGCTCAAAGAATCACATGACTGTGAGACTGGGAGGAAAAAAAAGCATTTATATGGTTACACAAAAAAAAGAAAATGCAGTTTATTGTGTATCTTGGGACCACATCCTTGGCCTTATTCAATTCCAAGCTTTTTAAAGTACAGTATATGGAAAAACTACAGATATGGTTTATCAAAACTCATCTATTTTCACAAGCTGGACACAGGTCTCAGAGATGTAGGAGAACCATAATTCAGAGTAAAAAAAAGAGCTGAAAAATGCTGTTTGAAAATTATGTCTTTTTATATCATTCATAGTTATAGTGGAGCCCTAGAAATACTGTTTCTAAATAAAAAAAAGCCCCAAACCAATAAGCTTCACCTTAGAAACAGCAAAAGACTTTCTTTAATCATTTATTTGAAGATATCCAGCCTGCTATAAATAGTTAAATTTTCAGAGCAGTAAATCATGGAGAGGGTGTTACTTTAAAGAATTTCTACAGAAAATTCAAAGCAAAAGCTGTGTGCCTCTAAGAATACTATGAGTTTCCTGGCATTTGCTTGGCTGGTGCCAACAAGCAAGCTTAGGAATGCCACTTTTCCAAGAGAACTGCATAGAAAGGCATCTCATTTTTCCAAGGCAATAAATCCTCTCCAGCACAGCAGATAAGAGACAGGTCTTTCTCTTGACATACAGACCTTTATGTTCTCATCCAAGTGGTGAGCTGGAAATCTCAAGACATCCGTTTACTCTAGGCCAAGAGTCCATAAAATTCCAAGAAATCTCTCTGGAGCTTACCTCAGAAACAGAATACCAAAGCAGAACAAAGAAAATAATTAGGAATTTGCTTTGCCAACAAATACAACATCTCTTTATTCCACAGCTAACACAGCCTCCCTTCCTATTGGCAGCATGCACAGAGTGAGACAATATGAACAATATGAAGCACTAAAGATAAATCTGGATTTTTGTCCTTTGATTAAACAATGCTTGACTCCTTTTCGGAAACCAAGCAAATAAGAGCTAGTGGCAGTGACCATGGGGAAATTCTGTTGAACTCCCAGCCCCCTTTTCTTTAGAAGCCCTGAATGAACATGGTAATAAAATCACCAAAAAAGTCTCATAAGCAAGCTAGAAAAAAATGAAACTTTTCTCCTGTGAAGATGAGTGCCATCTTGGCTCCTTTAATTTGTCCACACTCAATCATTTCCCTCCTTATTTCTTCCTCTTCTTCATATTTCCTAGTGTAATTTGGATTTTATGTAGTTCATTAACAATAGCAAGAAATATGCCCAAAAGGTTTTCAAACAAAATCTCCCCTGGGCTTTGGTCTGAGTCTTGACTTTTCTCAACTCCACCATCATGCTCAAACAACTCATCAATCATGGCCTGAATCGTTCATGGACAGACAAATGGGATTGCAAGAGCTCACAAGAGTAAGAGGAGAAAAGCAAAACAGCTGACAGAAAGACACTGGAGAGTCTTTCCCCTGAAGGAGTTAGCTGGAAAGAAAAGGCAAAGGTAAACACCATCCATCAGACCTTCTCAATAACTCAGAGCTCTTCTTGTCACACAGCAGTTTCACCCATCTGAGTTAAATGCACAAAATGCACAAATTTAACTGTCTTCAAAGTTGTATGGCCAATTGGTTTTGTTGTATCTGTGCTACTTACTACTGGCAATCCTTGTTCCATTACAAGATCCCTGAGAGGATAAAGTGCTGCTATCCCCACTCTGAAAAAGTAGGCATAAGCACCAACAATGCTGAGGGTAAATGGAATTTATTTCTAGTTCCAGAAGAGCCACAGCAATGCAATCTTCATCTTGGGTAAAAGTGAAATAGTCAGCTTTGAAGCATACCTCAAATTCCCATAGGAAACTAGAGAGCAGAGCAAGGAATTAAATTCATTATCAATTTAATAAATTTCATTCAGGTCTCAGGGCAGCTCCATCTGACCAGGCTGTCTTGTTTCCTTGAGTTCAAAAGCTGGTTTGATTATACTACAAAATCTGCCAAAGAAACCCTTCATTCTATTTGCAGTATCCACACAGTGGATGGGATACATTTGACTGAATAAACTTTCTCAATTGATTTAAACTCGAGCAACTCTTTCATGAAGATAAGACAGTCTTCAGAATCCATCCCAATAAAATTCAGCCCCAAGGAGTGGATTCTAGGATTATTAATTTTATCTTCAGTAATATCTGTTTTTGGCTTTAGATGAAATTATCTCATCTGAACACTCATCTAAACAACCTCACTGACATTCCAGAAGCCTGTGAACAAGATTATTTTGTGCAGTTCAGTAGCAAACAGTGCAGCACAGTGGGTGCCATGGGAGAAGCAATCCCATCTCAGCACACACCTAAGGTTACACACATGGATGGAACTGCTGAAATTGGTGGCTTTATCTGAGTGTTTATATATTTAACTTTCAAGTGGGTGTGGGCCAGAGCAAGAACAAACAGTGAAATCTTGATGTGTTGTAATCACCAAAGGTCCCACTGAAGTCAGTGCTGTAAAGATGCCATCTGTGGCAGCAAGAGTGACACCCAGCAATTCCTGCAGACTTGGGATGCTCTCCTTAGTGCTGCTACTCTGGTCTGTGCCAGTACTACTGAGCACATGCTTTTGTTTCATTGCTTACCTTCTTTTCCTATTTTTTCTCACCAGTAAAAGAACAGATCTGAGACACACAATTTGCATTATTGCACACCCAGGCATTTTCTGGTGTTCTGAGGAAAGTCATGCAATCTATTTATTGCACACCCAGGGATTTTCTGGAGTTCTGAAGAAAGTCATGCAATCTGTATTTAAAAACTCTTTTATTAGGTACATGGTGTTATGTTTGCCATGAGATTCTAGAACTCATTTGAATAGTTACAGTGACTCAGATGCTCACTGATTCATTGCTAGGCCAGCATCCTGGAAGAGGGGAGATCTCCCAGAATGTGGGCAATGATGCCATCTGTCTCCCTGCCCTCTCTGCCTGCTGATAACTGACAAACACCTTAAGTACTACATCCATTTTAACAGACAGGGGAGAGAAGAATTTTTTGAGAAAATTTTCACCTAGCATGGCAGGAATTGCTAGAAAGCACACCAGGTCCATCAAGTCCAAGACCCTTCAGCATATAGGATTCTTTCCTTATTTATTCCCTGTATAACAATTGTTTTGGTGTCACACGATTCAATTTCAGAATCTAGTGAGGCTCCAACACCTGCTGGGCAAGGCACTCTCAACAGCCTCAAAACCCATGCAGTGGTGCACTTGTTAAACACAGCTCTGCAAGCCCACTAGACATGGGTGTGCCAAAAGCATTCAGATGGCTTGTCCACAGCCTTGTGAGCAGACACAGCATCAAGGGTGTCTGGGTAGCCCATATTTTGCATTCAGGGACATCCCTACAGATATTTGGCTTTAACTGCATTCCAGGCACTGACTGCAAAGCCAAGGAAAACACAGCTTCAGAGAGCTATTGTTCCTTGTTCACTTGATTTATTTCAAAGTATGCATACATGCATACAAAACTCAGCAGATAGCTCCAACCATATATCTGTTCATCTGTGGTCAAGCAAAAAAAGACAAGATCCCCACTGTGCAGAAGGCATAGACAAGAATCACATGACATTTTTCCACTGGAGCAACCGTCATCACCCACCACAAGTTAAAAATGATGATGCCAAAAGCATCACACAGATGCAACTTTCCAAGCAGCCAAACACCACATAATCTTCTAAACTTAAACATTTTCTAATAAGGAAGAAAAATGTATTCCATTGTCAGTCTCAATCATTGACTTCAAAAGAACATTGACTTCAAAGTCCAGGAACAAAAAATCAGCAGCAGCTATTAATGATTCACAGCAGCTAACCTGCCTAAAACTTAAAGCCCTGGGTTTGAGTGCTTGTATCATCCTGCCAATTCCTGCTTTTGAATATGAAATTAATCTGTAGCTCATATGGAAGCACCATCCCAGTACAGGCTGAGTTGTCCTCCCTGCTCCCATTGCTCTTCTGTGGGAGCCAGAGGTCTCAGGGAGAACAGAACCTCTCACAGTCTGCATGGTTCAACCCATTTCTCCTCTCTGGATTTACTCCCTCTTTAACCTGCTGATAGCTGTTTTGACACAGAGCAGTATTTCCCTTCAAACCCCCTCTCAGTGCTTCAGTGGCCAAAGCATGGTGGTGCATCAATATAAATCAACCGAGATAAGCCGAGCGTTGTTAAGAGCTACAGCTGACATCTGTACCCTCAGCAGCTCAACAATTCTCACAGAAACAATAGCCACATTTCCTAGTTTTATGTTTTCACAAGTTAATGAAAAGAGATAGGTTTCCCATGAGAGGTGCTGGAGCTCCATACAGCATTATTTACCCTTCTTTCAAAAGCATAATTGTCGCCAACGGAAATTACTCAGAATGCAGTAAAACATGTTTTTCTAACAAAATGAAGTCCAAATCCTGCTTCCTGGACCAACATGAACTTTCCAATAGAGGACAATAAAGCTACCTCTCAGACCAGGAAAAACATTATTTGGGCCTTTTTCTGAACCATCCAAGAGCGGTAAGTAAATATGTGGAGACAAACATTTCACCTCATTATGCTTTGGTTTATGGGGAACTGGGGTGGTCCATGTACAGGAAGATTCCTTAATGATCTCAGGTTGATACTGAACAGACCATGCTGAAAAGCTTTTCCTGATTCATTAATCCAAAACAAGCAGTGATGTTACAAATACCTTTCTGCAAAAACACCCACATCTTTGTCAGTGCTTTCAAAGAATTGCTATAGATCAAACTAACTTAGATATATCTAAAAAAAACAAAATTAAGAAGCCACTTTTCTTTCCTGCATGTTTTAAAGCTGCAAAAAGAGGGGTGTTTGTAGCTTATATAGGCAAAAGAGAATTTTAATATCTAATCTGTCTGCCTCTATACTGTGGAGATGTTTTTCTTTAACTTTATATTTCAGGTCTGCACTAGAAATTTTTACCAGTTTTTGTACTACAGGGTCTGGAGGGGTTGATCTATTTTTTTTTAAAGTGACAAAATTAAAATGATTTTTTAATTCCTCCATTAGAAGGAAAGTACTTTAGTAAAGTATTCCTTTGCATATACTTGCAAGGCCATGAATTTCTGCCTGCAAAATATTTCTGTTGTCATCATAAGCTATGTTTACCTTAGAGGAGTTCAGCATTCTGGTTAGAGACAAATCTTTTCTAATGAGACTATGAGGCCATTAAAATTTTTCTTATTAATGAATGGTGGCCCTTTTTTTGAACAGAGACTTATTTCTGTTCAAATGGCCTCTTTATAAAGCATTTTCCCATATTACAATTGTACATATTTGATCCCAGCAAGCAATAAAAAACTGTGCTTAGTCCTTCTCATGTATCTTTTAAAAAAAGACAAAGTTTTACATTATTTATTTTTTCAAGTTTAAAATCTTAACCAAAATCATAGACAGTCCCTGACAGTAATGACAACCAACATGGAGGACCAGAGACGACTGGTTTTTAATGCTGCACAAATATTAATTTTCTTGCTTAAAAGTCAAAAAGCAGTCACCAGATATGGTCACTGGCTATTTAATAGATAATTATTACTCTCCTTCAGAAAAGAACCCCAACATAATAAACAAACTCATATCAATAAGAAGTATCTGACAGCATTATGTCCCAAACTCTCCTGCACCAAAGCCCACTGCCACCAGCAGGTCTGGGAAGGCAGAGCAAACAGAGCTTTTGAACAATAAAAGCTGATGACTAAACCAAAATGGTGTCTGATTTTTCACAGGCCAAATGAAGTGTTTTATGCAGATGATAACTCTGACCTGGATTTTTAAATTGTTTGACTTGTGTTTTAAAAGTATCTACCTAAGTGCAGATGGATGCAACAGGTGAGTCTACTTAAATAAATACCCACAAGCATTTCTGAAGTTATTAACTTTTGAAAATTCCAAAGAAAAACTAATTATTCAAAAGTTACAGTCTGTATTCAACTCAGTTTCACAAAGTCTGTTCAGCCAGAAATCATGGTGGCAAACAAATTCCTGCTCCCTGCAGGCAACTTGCAGGGAGTCCTGATGGGGTTTTTTGGCACAGTGGGTAAAGTTCTCCAAGCATGAACACAGAGCACTGCGTGTTCAAGTTTTCAGTCTTGGGTGCTGACAGGAAGACCAGGTGGTTGAAGAAAGCCTATCCCCCTACTTGAAAAACATTTTTAAAAAATCCCTTTTACTAAAGACATTATTTAAAATATAGACCTAGGTCTAAATTTGAAAGAAATTGTATGTAGAATATTGAAATAATCTTGACAACATCATGATCAGGAGAAAGTTCATATAATTGAGAAGAAATGTACTAATTAGTTAACACAACTGTAAACACCAAGACATGCTGCATACCACAGTTGCATTGCATGGCAATGTGATCTAATTTAAGAATAAAACCAGCATGAGTCTTCCAGGTATGCAGTCCCAGGTGAGAGCTTGAATATCTTCTATGACAAATAGCTTGCAATAACTCCAGTAATTGTGTTCAAATACTTTTCAAACAACGAGCTTGGGGGTTTAAAATGTTCTTTATTTTACTGCAGACTTACTAAACACGTGAGAAAAATACAGAGATAGATAAGAATGAGGACAAATTTAAAACAATAAGAGTGAATAAATAGGACCTGCTTACTAAAAGAAAAAATATCTAAATAACAGAGAAAAAGTCCAATAAATCAAACCATTTACCCCTTGAAAGATAATTTTACTGTCTCAATGGTGCTAACCTTTCAATGTCCAGTTAGCCATTACTTCATCAAAATTTCAAGTAGAAGAATTACTGGTGTGCTCAGGCTGTCTTCAGATTTCCTAGTATTTCCTCATTAATGTTAATATGCCATTAGAACATTCTGCACTTGAATTAGTGACTCATGATACTAGACATAGCCCTAAGGCAATCAAAAGAGTCACAAATATCTCATAGCACACTGCAGTGGCAATGCCCTGTAAAACATCCCCTGCATCTGAAATCCATCACTTCTTCAACAGTCTCATAAAAATGGTAACTTTAGAGATGCCTGCAGCAATGCAGGCAGAGCACAGCCCTCCTTCCACAAGTTACTTCCCAGTGCTGTTATTAGCACTCATGAGTGGTGGAGCTGGCTGGTAGGGAGCAAAGTTCTGTCATCTTGTCATGTTACATCAGTCACTGCTGATACAAACTGGTGAATAACATAAGATAAAGTGAGAACTTCTGCAGAGAATGGCAAAGCATCAAAACAACAGTAAGGTCATTGCTGAGTGGTGCTCATTTCATACTGTGTTTTACTTAATCACATTGACAGCAAGTAGTTATTTTAAATGAAATAAAAGTAACTTTTTCTTGGTGGCAACTGGATATGAGACATTGGAGGAATCCAGGCTTATTACAAAGGAACCAAACCACCAAGTTTAAGACACTTTTGATGGAAGACGCAAAATGAAAAAATACCTTTGATGGAGAAAGAAGAATGTAAAGATATCTCCAGGTCCACATGACACTAACAAATATTGAGAAGTATAATCGGTGTGAAAAGGAGATTAGAAAATGTTATATATACATCTGCCAGTTGCACAACTTTCCCCAGCTCTACTAGTTTTTTTTTATATGGAAATATTATTTTTCCTTGAGTGCTCATTTCACTAGTGTTATTAACAGTAGTGTTGATCTGTAATCATTGCACACATTCACCCAAATGCAAAATTCCAACTCCACGTACACAGAGACTTCCCCACACAGCACCAAATCTGATAAGGAAATAAAAGAGATCCTTAAATTGCCAGAGCCTTAGGAAGAAAGTTCAAAGTAATCTAGGAATCATGAGTTGTGCAGGAAAAATAAAAGAATAAATTAATAACTCTAATTGTAAAACTGAGATTATCTCTAAATATTTCAATTTGAATGGGTAATTAACTGGGATAATGGTTGCAAATACATAGTCTGAAATGTTCTTACCTTTCATGTTTAAGTAGGGCTAATATCCATAAGGAAGAAATGTCCTCAAAGCATGCTTACCATGTTAACCCAGTCTTTCCCCCACAATATGAAGTTCTTCTTCTGGCTTAACTCTTCAAGCAGTAGATTTCCTACAGTGATTTTGCTTTATGGTTTTCTGCTGCATGAGCTTCAGCAAGATTAATCTGACTCCAAAGCAGACAGTGCTCTCTCAGTACTCATTTGCTTTGAGTTTTGTAGTGAAGAAATATGAAGAATGCTGCATAGCTTACTTGAACATTAGTCTTCCATCAGCCATTTGACAAAACACTGCAAACAAACTTTGGTTAAGAAATTTAAACAAAAACAGTTTATGAACACATCTGCCTTAGGTGGGCATGACCCAGTATTTGGATTTTTTTCCTAAATGCACATTTTAATAAAGACCTACAAAACTGACTGATAGGACATTGCCCTTTTTATGTTAGTAGGATAACTAGACTGGAAACTGCACATCTCATCTCAGCAACCCAGGGAACCAACCATGCCTTCATGACTGCCCCTTATCCATGGGATACTTTCTTATTCTGTACTTTTCAGAGTTACAGTTTTGTTTAAGTCAATGTGACATGAAACCCTCCAGAAATATGACTGTATTTTCAGACCTGGACTTGGTTATTCCTGCTCACAGCTAGTGATGAGGGCACTAGTTACATCATACCTGAGAAGTACCAAAGACAAATCCATTCTTTCCTGGAAACTTTCCCACCCCCTCCACACTTCTGAGAAATACAGTCATCAGCAGGCACAGAGAGGTTGCTGCCCACCTTGAGATCACAGCTGGGGACTAAGTGGCACAAACATAATCAGAAGATACTGTCACTCCATTTGGCAGTAAAAGCTCAAGATGGAGCATTCCTCCCCCAGACACTCAAACAGTTCTTTGTGGTAAGCTGGGTGGCTGCAAACCCAGCTATACCCCAGCCAGAGAGTAGCTGAGCAGGGAAAAGAGCCATAACATGCTTTGGCTTCCAGCTGCTCCCCTACAGACTGACATTTCTTAAGTAGGTATGCATTTTGTGAAATAATACCCTTAGGCACTCAGCAGAGAAAGAGGTTGTTTTCCAGAGCAACCAACATCAGTCCCTGTACACAGCACAAAATTGCTGTAATCCTCACTGCTTTACATGACTGCCTCAGACTTGGTAAAAACACTTTGGTTATATTAAACATGAAAATCTTAAACATGCCTGCTGGGAGACTGGAGGTGTGAGATATGAGACACAGCAAACAGGAAAGCAGAAAGGAGGGACCTTTAAAATTACTTTGCATTTTGTCTCTAAAACACATTTCTGGAAACAAAACAAGGAAGAAATATTCACTGTGATGGTGAGGTGAGAAGAAATTGTAAGAGAAAAGGAATCACATAGGAAGGTGATAGGGGAAAAATATAGCAGGAAGGAAAATGGGGAAATACAGCAAGAACTCAGGCTGGAAGAAATAGTCAGAAATTTTGATTCCAGAGGAAATGTTCATGGTCAGGCTGGAGTAGAAATAGGTTCAAAATGTATTCAGGACATGTTCACCCACAAGGATCAAAACCACACTAGCTTTCTTTCCAGCAGTTTCTAATGCCAGTACACAGAGCCTTACCCTGGGCAAGGCTTCTACAGCTGCCCAGATCTGAACCACTACACATCTGAGACCTTTCCCTTGATGATTTAGAGGGAATGGCCATGAATTAAGGCTGCACTTTTCACCAGTGGTCAGGTGTTAACTCAGGCAATGACTGTTGAGGGGCTTTCCTCTGTGTGTGTGAGTGTGTGTGTGTGTGAGAGAGAGAGAAATGGGGAGGAATAATGGGGAAAGTACAGCCACAGGATCTTGCTCTGGGCTGGCTTGTCTGAGCCAGTTTCTATTACAGTTTCCAGACCAAGAACTCACTGTTTGTTCGTGGTCTGTGGAAACCTAACTTGTGAAAGGCTTTTTGGCTCTCCCCCTCATTTCCACTAGCTAAATTGCCATAAAAAGCAGTCATGATATGCAGGGATTTTCACCTTTGGCATTTCTGAGATGTCTAGCCTTCTTGTTTTTCACATTCCTGCCCTGTGTCAGCAAGTGGTGTGGCTTCAGGAAACAATTTGTGTAGTCATGACTAGCAGAGGAAAAAGTCCTATGGAGCTGTGAACTGTGAGGCCAAGATGCAAGTGTGATCCCCTTGCTAGTTTGGAGAAGTCCAAGAGAAATGGATATTAAAAGAAAATCCTGATTTCTCTGCTCTCCCTGGTATGTGTCAGTGGTGCTGGCACAGAGAGATTCAAACCCTTCACAGACCCCTGCTCTGGCCCCAGCCTCAGAATCTTCTCTACCTCCAAATTCACAACTAAGCCTCATTGGTAGAGGCTCCTGATGCAGAGATGCACTAAATCTCCTCCCAAGAGCAGGAGGCACAAAAGCTGTGACTGGAAACCAGGGAAAACCACATCTCGTAACCATTCTTCACAAATATCTTCACTGCTTAACTTAGAATCCAAATAAACCTTTCCAGAGCTGTCAGTGGGTATAACTCTCACAATAAGGGGGAAACAGTAGCTCTACAAAGTGCAGACACAGGAGATGTTCTCAGAGGGAAATTGCAAGTTCAGCTGTCAAGGAGGTAAATGGGATGACAGGACAAGAGGTCTTAAGGCAGAAAGGAAGTTTCTTCAAGGTAAAAAGGATGTTTTTACAGTAGATTTTGCTTTTTGTTCAAAACTGATTTGTTTTGTGCATGCCTTATCCATAGAGCAACACAACATTCCACTGCCCTGTCAGACTTCTAAGCATCCTCTTTTATTGCAAAGTGAGTGTCCCCTCATCCACCTTGAGATCAAGCACAAGTGGATTGCATTATTCTGGGCTGATACAAATGGTACATTTGCAAAAGCTGAGCCTATGCACTAAATTCATGTGCTACACACTCTGTCTCACAATGGCAAACTGAAACATTGCATTTCTCTTGTGGCCTGTTCAACATTGCTCTTTTCTCAATAAATGTCCATTTATTTCCTTCACTTAGACTTCATTTTTAAGCCTTCTTAGGGACACTCAAAAGAGAGGGGGGAATAAAATAAAATCAGCCAGGCCACAGTTACTTTGACTGAACTAACTATAACTAGTAGTGAGTCCAAAAAAACTTTGGGAAACCATCATCACAAGAAAGGCACTTAAACTAAAAATATGGTAGTACAGTTTGATTGGGTCTTGGTCACTCTGTTTCACAAAAATTTCTCTTCCACCTTTTTTTCCCCAAGAAAAGGTCACTAGAAAGTCAGCAATTATGTATAAACTCTAAGTGATCTTGTGATTTCTTACCAAAACAGTCTCATGCCCTCTGTTTTACTCAGGTGAGAAGAATTTAAACTGAAAACCAGAGCTACTGTACCTAATGATGAGGTTCAGCACTGCAGAACACTTCTCACAAAATGGCTTAGGTTTTGCTTCTGTAGAAGATTTGACTCAAAAGGAAGTGCTTTTTGAGAAAGAGTATTTTTGAGAAATTAGGGGGCTGGGGACACTATATGAAGAAGATCAGGGCTAAAGAGACTATGTAGTTACAATAAATTGTGAAAAGGGAGCAGATTAAATCAGGCACTTGTGTCAACCTAATTTAATTTTCATGCACACTTGCACATCTATACTGCTATTGTACTTCTCCACTAGAAACCAGGCACTTATGGGCTTTTCTTCTTCTGATTGCCAAGAAAAAAGCACCTGGCTCTTGCTTCAGTTGATGAACTTTTCAAATCACAGTCATCCTTTTCTAAAAATGCAATGGGGTTTTAAAAAAGGATGTTTTATGCAAATTCACACAGGCAAAGTAAAGTTAGTACATTATTTTCATTGATACAACAACAAGCTCTAAGTACTTTGAATGGCCCTTTAAGTCCAGAGATGCATATTAAAAGCCACTTCCAGAAATAAACCAAAATAATTAAAAGAATTTCTGACTATGCTTAAAGAAAACTCATTTCCAAGGAGCAAAAATTGATAGTTAAATGTTGTTATTCAGCCATGGCACATGAGATTTATGTTTTGATGTCTATTAGTTCTGTAATTATTTTCCCTCCAAGCATTCATTTGTGGAGATTTGGTAGCCCTCTGGGGCTGTTATTAATTACTCTAAAATAATTTGTCCTGAAAAAATTGCTAGTGCTCTTAATAAGTGGCAAGTCTGAATGCTTACCTGCATGATTCATGAATATCAAACATTAATCACAGCTTCTCACTAAAAACACTAAAAGTTCATTGCAGTAATTACAGCCTTTAATGCAGAACTTTTCATATAACTGCCTCTTTATAAAGGTCTCAGTTTCATACAGATGTCAGCAGTAGCAGAAAGTGCTCCCTTTTTGGGAGGGTGCTGGTCATGATTTCAGGTGAGCTACTCTGCAGGAGGCTATCTGCACCAGGAATGGAAGGAAAGGCTTGGATGGGAGCCCAGTTCACCTTGTCCTGAGTCGGGATTAGTTACACCTGCCTTCATACAGCCTATTCTTAAAGACACCAGTGATTAAGGTTTCCTGGGGAGGTCATGGCAAGGCTTCATGCTTGATATCACAAGGGTTTTTCAAGTGTTTAAGCTGAGTCCTCAGTGGTCCAGCTGTGTAGTGTATTTCTATTTCTTTGTAAGATTCATTACTCTTCTTTTCTTGAGGCTAAACAACTTTATGTTTTCCAGACCTTCTTCAGTGGTGGCATTTTCTACATGTGAAATGATTTTTTGTAGGCAATGTGTCCACCTCATCCCGTGCCCAGAAACCTGCACAGGAAAGCAAGTCCAGCCCACTTTTACAGGCATCTCTTTACTGCTGGCAGAGCAGGAGATGCTCCAAAAGCTCACTGTGACCTCTGACTGCAACAGGCAGCCTCAGTGTGTTAGCTAATGCATAACTCTGCACATTGATGCAAAATCATACACATAAGAGTCAAAAATGAAAGCCACATGTGAGCATGAGAGACTAACTGAGGAAACAGTGATGATGAGAAAGTTGGGATGATGACATGAACATAAACACTGAATATGAGGTTGAAGGGTTACTGGGATTTTTGTACACGTCAACAAGTCAGTTGGGAAAAGCAGGGAAACTATATATCTCAGCATTTGGTTATACTGTGACTTTTGTGGAGTGCTGTAGCAAACCACAGTGCACAAATATTCACATTTCAAAGAAGACTTCAAGAGGAAAAGAATAAAAAATCCAGAAATGTTCAATCAAGAGCTGTTAAATAGCTAAAAGATGAAAACCATCATAGGAATCCAGCACATTTAGTTCAGAAAGTTACTCAGTTACAACCTCTAGGATTATAAACACATTGAGGCCCCACACACAAAGCAAGTGATTGGAAGCTGAAGCTAAGATTCAAAGATAACCAAGATTCAAAGTCAACCCACTAGTGTAAAACTGTTCAGAGTATTTTACTGGACCTATGGATCTGTCAGCTGCCTTTTGAATAGTAGCCTGTGTGCATTAAATATCTTGGACTTGCACTTAGATCAGGATTTGATTAGGTTAATGTTGCAATCTCAAAATTTGCTGAGTTTCAAAATTCTTAATTCACAGGGCTGTTTTCAGTCTTTAATTTTAATATACAGCACTTTCCTCTGTTCAGAACAGAAAAGGAAGGTAATAGCATGAAGTTATATGTTGGAAGAGCCACTGGTCTTGCAGTAAAGCCTAAAAGGAGAGACAAGTCAGCAGAGACTTTCCCTTGCACTGTCCATCTCTGCCCCTGGCATGGCCAACAGATATGTTCCTGTGACAGAAATGCACTGCTGAGCTTCCCACAGCAGGCTCTACACATGCTTCTCACAAAAACCTGCATCCCCACTCTCCAAAATTATGTGTCAGTTTACACAAGACAGGATAAAGAGACATGCTTGGTACTGGAGATTTTCTGCTGGAAGGAGCTGAAAGATTTATTTTCCTGGGCTGAGAGTCCCTCTATTGATTTACCTTATCTTACTCAAGTCTCGTTGACTTCTCTGAATCTGATTTCACAGATATTTAATTAAGCTTCTTAAAACACTAGCACTAAGTGTTGAAAACTTACATATGAGATAGTACATTAAAGGGTATCAGATAAGGGGAATTCCCAGGTGTGTATGGAATGGCTTTTACTGTCCAAATGTGCTGGCTAACAATTAGCTAAGCACTGTGGGAACAGAAAACTCTTACCAGAGACGTGTCTGACCACAGTTTTACAGGCCCCTGTAGAGGCACAGAAAAGATTGTAAACGTCAATCCCATTAATACATTGTATTAAAAAAAAAAACAAAAACCAAAAAAACCTTAATGTGGGCTAAAAAATACAATTGTTTTCATCTGGAAGTAATAAGAAGACTAGAAAAAAAAGGAGTGTGATTGTGACTCCCTAGTGAAGCAAAGCTGGGTATAGATGTAGACTGCAGAAACAGACATGAAATGAGATGTTATGAATATTGCAAAGAAATGCATAAATAAAACATAACCAATGAGAATATGTTAGTAGATCTGATTCTTATTTGCAAGCAGATTAAATTTAAAGGAAAGATGTATAATAAGTAGTGTTTCCCTAGATAAAGAGAGAAAAAGATTGTAAGAGGGAAGCCAAGTGGAGCAAGAAGCAGCAATTAAAAACTGGTGCAACACAATGCCAGGGCATTTAAATGAAACAGAATATTGTGGGGGGTGAAAGAGAGGAAACCTGGGAACCTTCCAAAAGCAGTTTAAAGCTGTAGAAAAATGGCATGTGTGAAAAATGACATTGTGAACAGGGTTATCAAGATGTTGAAGGAACCCCACAATAATATTTTGTCAAGCTACAACAAAAAAAAAGAAAAAAAAAGAAAAAAGACAGGCTTGTGTAACTACTCAGTTTCCAGAGATGAACAGATGGCACTAATAACAGAAAAGGAAGAAGCAGCAGCTGAAATGAAAGCACAGAAAGATGCAAACTCTAGCAAACAGTAGAGACTTGCACAGACCTGAGAAACAAGCTTGTACACAAATAAAAGCACTGAGGAGAAAGGGGCATGCAAGTGATATAGAAAAAAAAACAGCACTCAGTCAATAGCAAATGTACAAGATACAGAAAAAATAAAATTAGAAAAGAAGTGACATCATGTAGAAAACTTCATGGAAAAAACCTTATGCATAGAATCATCATGTCAGGGGTTTCAGGAACAAGTTCAGCTGCTGATAACTGTGAGATTTCTCACAGATGACATTAAAGAAGCCACAATAAGTAAAAAGTAAAGGTTAGTCATACTCTTCCAAAAAAACCCCAACAAATAAAAAAAACAGCTGTGAATGGACAGGAAAAAAGAAACCAAAGAGAAAAATCAGCACTTTTTTTCCCATGCTAAAGTCTGTGCTAAATAGTGCAAATTAAACCTAGAATAAGATGAGTCTGGGGGCTTTATTATAAACAACACTTAGACTCATGAAAAAGGGAGAAGATTGAAATTTCACATATGGGAGGAAAAGCCACAGCTTCGGAATTAAAAAAAAAAAAGCATACAGTAACTAAACCTGAGACATACACTAAAACTAAGACCTAGAAAAAGAAATATAAAATGGAATAAAACCAGGTCATTTACAAGTCTGTTACAGTATAAAAGTGACACATTGTCTGTCACTGACTCCAAGGAGGTCAAAATGCTACTGCATTATCAGAGCAATAATCTAGGGTATAAAACTACCTGATATTTTCTCAAAAAAAATACCTCCAAGTACACTTGCCACCTGAGAAAACAATTGCAGTAAGCTTCTACAGGATACTGTCTCAGCACACTGCAGCTTGAGTGTTGATGGGAGCTGGAAGCCAGCTACCACATCCTGGAAAATAAAGCAGTGAATGAAGTAGCAATCAGCACACAGCCTGAGATCTGCCAGGCAGAGCAGAAGTACCACTCCAGGAAAAGGCAGCGAGCTGCTGGACTGCACATCAGCTTCATTATCAAGAGATGGTCACGAAATACTTGGAAAAGAACAGCTTGAAATAAATGTCTGCTTGACAAAAGCCAGCCAGAACTCTTTAGAGTAGGTAAAAACTAGTAGCAAAGGATATTAGAGGATAATAGGCAATGAGCAGAGGGGGTTTTTTGGGTTCAGGATTTTTTTTCCTTTTTCCCACTTAGTTGATTTCTGGGTTGTGGGAGTTTTGAGGAGTATTTTTTTGCTCTGTTTCATTTTTAATGAAAAAATATCACAATCCAAACAGGTACATCACTAAAGTGGCTGAAAGGTTGATAGCTAATTGCTGAGACAGTGACCTTGCTATGTGAAAACACATCAACTGAACAAGAACTTCAACCTCACAATCAAACAGAAAACATCACCATATCAACTAATGGAGAATTTAAAGGCAGGCACTAGAAAGACTCAGGAAAATAAAGCATAAAGAGATTTCCAAGAGGGCATATTTATTATTCTTCCAGACTGGCCCTGCCAGAGAGGAATTCCTCTCAGTGCCCATAAAGACAACACAAGAAAAGCTGAGCCAGGTTGAAAGCATCACTTAAAAGATGAGTGGATCATAAAAAAAAATAGGGTTGTCAAAAGCCTGAGCCACTGTCAGCAGGAAAGCTATTTCTGAAAAGCCAGAATTGCCAAATTCAGCCCATGACACTGGGTTAAGTGGTCATGGTACTTGCAGAAGTCAAGTTAAGTGCCAAAGAGATAATAACAGCTGATAGCATGAGCAGCAGGGTTTAGATTTTAGAGTTACTAATTCCAGACAAATCTTTACAGGTTAAAAAAGAAAAAACCAAAACACACAAGGAGGAGAAAAATTAAAACAAAGGAAAAAAACTAAAACAAAGGAAAAAAAATAAAAAGGAAAAAAATTTAAAAGGAAAAAAGAAAGCATAGAAAAGAAAACAGAACAAGAAAAAAGAAAACCAAAAGTATCCCATGAGCAAGCAGCTGTGTGGGGCTGAGTTGGTGGCCAGGATTAAACCATGACACAAATGTATAAACAAGTCAGCTAATCTACCCTAACAGGTGCTTTGATTTTTAAATTTACATCTCAACAAAACACGACAGAGGGAGAAATGAAACAGTCTTCCTGAACAGGGCACTATGATCTTACATAAAGAAACTGAAAACAACTTTCAGGACTTTTTACTTGGTGAGAACAACACGTGTGAAAGAAGAAGCAGGACCAGGACACTGAACTCTGTGTCTCACTCCTGTCTCACAAAAAACAGGGGGGGACCAAAAGAATCTCTGGGACAACTTATCTGCTTGAAATGCTTCTAGCCGCAGGGAAAGAAGACAATTTTGCCCGAAATTTACTCAGCTCATTAGGAAAGCATTTCCTACCATGAATATGTGAAGGTGCATGAAAGGAAACTGGTTCCTGGTTTCTGCCAGCTCTCCATCCCACTCTTCACTGCATACAAGCCTGCACCTCCATGGCACTGCCTAGAAGTTACTGTAACCTCCATGGCAATCATCAAGAGTAAAAGAGGAATTATTGAGAAAATAATCTTTGCCTTTTTGAAATTTCTTTTTAAAGCAAACTTTCTGGTACTATATAGTTAGTACTTGCCATTAAATACTACCATGAAACCTTAAAACAGCCCTTGGTAAAGTTGCTACTGCAAGATCATGTTTCAGTTAGTGCAACACACAGAATATTAAAAGAAATGCAATCTGCTGATTTTTTTCTCCCTTTCAGCCTGATCCAAAATATGTTAAACTGATAGAAGAAGGCCAGGAGTGTTGCCAAGGCTCAGGCTTGATACATTGCCTCTACAACTGCACCACCACAAACATGAAGAAGCAGCCATACTTTCTGGAAATATTCAAGGCACAGGAACTTTTGGGAAAATGGGTCTGACAAACTGGTACCTGATAAAGAAAGTCTGGGGAGCCACAAGGGAAATACTCTATGTGTTACAGCTCAGCAGGATGTAGGAGTCTATGACATTTTCCAGCTCTTCCTCACACTTGGCCTTCACAAAACTTAAGACAGTCTCTCTCCCCATGAACTGCTCAGCAAGGTTAAAAGGGATTCAACATGCAGTAAGTGAAATTAATCATCATTATGCTGTCAACAGTAGAATCCAAAAGAGATGTTATGAAAAAAGAGAGCAAGAGTAAAAAAGCCAGTTCTAGACTCTGTTGGATGCCAGCATATTGCTTCAGAGTCCAAGGCAGCATTACAAACATTCAACTCTGAACACTTCTAAAAGTTAATTAAAGAAATATTACATTCCTATTCATAAAATCTTCCTTCTTCCGGAACGGACATTGATTGATGTTCTTAATAAATAACAGATCATCAACTTTTATTCTATGATAAATCTTTCAAATTGCCATGTGTTTGTACTTTCCTGCTCTACCCACTGCATCTCCTCCAGCTGCTATGAGCTATTAGTAATATTTCCAGAATGAAAAAATGGAACTGTTCTTGTTTCTTCCCAAATGCCAGAACTGACAAAAATGAAACAGCAAGTGACATTTTCCACAGTTTTTACCTGATCCCATCATCCTTGCTGAAAATAAGTGTCCAAATAATAATGCACAGCAGGCTACTCCTACTTGAGTTAACCTATTTTTTTCTTTGACTGAAGTGGGAGGAGACCTTTCATATGCCAGTCCACAATCCCTAACCATAGTAAATGTCTCTATACTTCTCATTTCTCATCTGTAACTTCTCTTGGGGTAGGGGTGGGTGGTGGATGGAGCAATAGATATGACAAAAAATCCCAAAACCAGCTCCAACAAACAGGTCATGAACCAACAAAAAACCCCCCAATCCCATAACACAAAGAAGTCCTGAACCATACATCATAGTTTAGTTAATATCTGGTCATGATATGCTATCCACAATTTATTAAAGAGCAGAATGTGCAAGTTGCTTATTTCCACACAGCCACATGCCTACAGTTGGAGCAGGTAATGATTCTTGCATGCAAAAACCTTGTGAAGCAGTAGTCTAAAGCAGATGGGCTTACAGAGAACTATTTTTCAAAAGCATTTCATTTTTCAAAATATTTTTCAGCTTTGTATCCAGAGACACAAAGCTAAAGCAAAGAGCTTTACAGTCCTTCAGGAGGACCCAGTTAGACTAAGACAAAAATAAAAAAGCAGCAATGAGTCCAAATGTGGTAAGGCAAAGCATTGATTTTCAGTCCACTACATTGCTCCTTTCAAATATATCCAAAACAATCCTTGCATTGGCTGCACAGGGAGATAAGGCTCCTGGGCTTTCCTTGCCTAAAAACAGTTGATGCAAAAATTCTCTTTTCAGAATTCCTATCTCCAGTATACCCATCTTACCATAGTGCCAGTAAGAAGTCCTATCCAAAGAAGATTGCCTGCAATAGTTCATAGATTTATTTCCTTTCCTATTTAACAACCAAGCTTTGAAAGCTTGCTGGACTTTCCTATTTCTGTCCCTGCAGTAAAGTTTTCTGAGAATCTGCTCAAGACCTTGCTTTAACAACAGAATCACAATAATAGCAATAAATGTGTATTATAGCGTTAGACAATTAATGGTATGGTAATCTGCTTTAAACTTACTGTTTAAGGATAATTCTGACCATGTTGACACTTCTTATCAACAACTCCTTTAAGTGAAGCTGAGAAAGACACAAATGCAGATGTGAGGGAAGGTGGTGAACAGAGAAGTCTCCTTTCCCATTAAGGAAACAACAGAAACAAGTAAAAAGACACCACCAGTAAGTGAACTGACAGCTTTTTTCACCCAACATCTCAGTAATACACAAACATGGAGGCAGGTAGGTGGTGGGGCCTAAGATGGATACAGCCAGTAAAGTTCTTTTTCACCCATCAGTGGTGTCTCATCCAAACCAAAGGGAAGGAAAAGGCAAGAGGGCTCAGACCCTAAATGGAGAGAAATGGAAACACTCCTGAGTAAATGAAAAGGAGACAGAGGTGCTAAGACTAATGGTATTGGTTATATTCTACTTACCTATTCTCCTGAATCACAGAATATCCTCAGTTAGAAGGGACCCACAAGGATCCTCAAATCCAACTCCTCAATGGCTGATACAAACCCACAAGCTTGGTGTTAATAGCACCAAGCTCTAACCCACTGAGCTGATCTCAGCAGTCACATGGTGCTTGTCCCCACATTTAGGGCCATTCCACTTCAAAGATCCCACTGTTTGAGTGGGGCCCTTGAACAGTCAAAAAGGAAACTTGTCCCCTAAATATTCCTAGACAGTACGAAGACATGGACATTCAATTTTCCCTTGGTGAGATAACTAGTTGGCCAAAAGGGAACCCCAGGCTACAGATGTGGCTGTTGTGATTTCCAGCACTCTGTGACAGAAAGGTAGTAGGAGAAGACAGCCTTATGCTGACCTCTGCAAAGCAGGATAAGAGGCTATCCAGCCTACAAAAAAAAAGAAATTAAAAAATCAAATCATAATTCACGCAAAGGTCACAGCAGCACCAAACACACCTGGAAACAAAAGCCAAAGGAGGGATTCACCTTGAGGTTCCCAGGTGATGGGGCAGAGTGCACTGTCAGCACAGATGACACCAAATGGGGGAGAGTGACTGTGACACCAGAGGTTGTGCTGCCATCCAGAGGGACCTCCACAGCCTGAAGAAATGGGTGACAGGCACCTCATGCACAACACACTACTACACAAACAGCTACAGAAAAAAAATTAATTATCAAGATTATGCTGTGGAGGGAAAATATTTTGTTATCATATCCTCAAAAGCAAAGAAACAAAAAAAGTCCTTGTAACTTGCTCTTCTCCTTTTTGTGCTCAGCCCAAGTTGCTACAAGTGCATCTCAGCAATTTGGGAGTAGATTCTGAAATCTGCAGAGGCCTATTGCAGAGGCACAGAAACACCCAAGAATTCTGCAAGGTGTTAAAGTGCCAGTAAAGATTTTCTGTGGGATCTTGTAAAAAGAGATTTCATGCTCTAACAAAGGTTTGTACCAGATCAGTAGTTACCTTTATTTTTCAATGGGCTTAAAATCTCTGTTGCCATATGCCACTATGACTGTGTATCACCTGAGACAGAAGAAAAGAGAAAAAATACTGAGTATAAAGCTCTGGTGAGGATGGATTCCACTATACTCAATGTAAGAGCTGCCCTTTGATACACTGGGTGTGCTTCTTGGTTGATTTCTTTGCCTCAGTTCCTTGAGAATCAGCAGGCACCTCCTGTATCCAAAACTGAAAGCATCACAGCTTTCAGAAGAAAACTATGGAAGTAATTCACAAGCTGACAGAGTCAGTGTGGAAAATCCAGCACTGCAGCCACTGTGCCAAGGCTGTGGGTACTACAGCCACCAGGAGAAAGGCACATTTGAGAGCCAGCACATACTTGTGATGCCTCTGATATCACCAGCTTTCTTCTGCTTTCCACAAAGTCGGTGCTTAATGTAAATATTACTCTATATAGCTCCTTCCAGGGAGATTTTTTTTAAATCTCAGCCCCTTAATGAGCTAAATTTTTTATCATCAGAGACTTATGGCTCATTTATGTTCAAAGTTATAGAAGGTTTGAAAGCACAACCCCGGAGAAATTAAATTCAGCTTCAAAACTCCATGAACTTGAACATTACTGAAATTAAGGTGGTCATTGTGAGATCTGAGCAATGCAGCTTAATGAGTGCTATGCAGGCAAGACTTTTATATGGGAACATTAGGAATACTAAGAATATGTATACAAAATCCACTCCATTAAAAAACTAAAACATCTCTCACACACGTGGTCATTGCCACTTCTGGTGAAAGCCTTTTAGTTCCTGCTGCAATTGGTGCATTTCTAATACATCCAGTAGCACTTCACAGAGTAAGTTTGCAGTGCACAACAGCATATAAACCTTTCCATCTCCTTGTCCACCAAAGATTTATCAATACTAGACCTTCAGTTATTGCTGCTTATTCTGAAGCTGCAAAAGAGCAGGGAGAAAAGGACTAAGTAAAACCTGGGTTTATTGTTTCTAGGAAAGAAGATGCTCAAAACTAAAAGATGAGAATGAATAAAAGGTAATTGCAGCTTGCAACTTACAATGGGTTTTCAGCCAAATTCCAGCCAAAACCTCATTTTTGATGCCATCAGTGAGAAGAGAAAGTGTCCTGGGAGTGCAATTTCCACCTCTTCTTGTGGAGCCAGCCTGCTCTGGCAGAAGATGCACCTGTTTCATAGAGAGAGTCAGAGAAAGAGAGGAACAGGTCTTTGTTGAAAGGCATTCAATCTTTCAGCATTTAGCCTATATAGCTGATCCCAGAAAAGCTACTCCACATGGGACAGGAAAAGGAGGAGAAACTTCCAGATTCTTCTTCAGGACACGACCATAAAGGCACTGCTTAGCCTTAGACTAACCAACTTCTTACTTGCATGTTGACAGCCACCACCTGGAAGTTAGTGTACCTCACAAATACAGTGAGACGTAATTGTTAACATTTGCAAAGCACACAGATAAAGTTCAGATGAAAAGGTTCACTACCACTGAGTACATAGAGATGGAGGAAAGAGATAACACATTACCTGTATTTGTTGAAGTGGTGCAATATAATTCAATTCTACAACCATAAGCAAATAGAGCGATGCACATGTGCATGCACACACATTCTCCTTCAGCCCATGTGCTGTCAGCTATTTGTGTAACACAAAGATGTGACCCTGGAAACCCCGCTGCTCTCACAGCACAGTTACATTTTTGCAGTGTGCCTGAACATGGGCGTGTGTCTTGTATAGTGGGAAAAACAGATATATTCTGTACATTTTTGCCTTCTACTGCAATAGAGACAGTATAGAGAAGGCAGGGTGAGCAAAAAAATCTGTATGTGTGTATAAGGAAAACAAAAAAAAGTTTAATATACCCTTTATGCCATTTTCTTTTTTTGCTAACGTATCAGCTGTTCCCAGTGTTGTGTCACCAAACGGCACGAGCACAGCTCTCATCACCATGTGCTGTGTTGCCATCTATGACATTTGCAGAGAGGGGTCCCCTTCAGAACAAACCTGTAACAGTGGATAAACAATTGCCCTAGAAGCCCAGCCACACTGAAGGCAGTCATGCCTGATGAATCATGAAGACTGGAGAGAGATGAGCAGGAGGCAGGAGCAAACAGCCTGTGTTCCCTGCACAGCTCTCACGACCTCTTCACCCGCTGTACAGGGGTCGGAGCTGTGCTCACGCTCAGGTACAGCGGCTGTGCTTAGAGCAAAGGGCACTTGGCACCCTCCCAGCCAGGTAACCTACAGCACAGGCAGCTATTTCCTTGTAGTCAGGGTCCACTGCCTGACAAACATACGTGACATATTCCTGCAGAGTTACAGGATGGTGAAATGACTACGGGAAAAGACTCCTCTTCTACTTTAATGGCATTCAGTGTGAGGAGACAAATCTGGAAACAGTGTACTACTGTGAAAAATTGGCCTCAGGTGTTGCACTCTCCCTATCTTCCTGAAACAAACTTTAAAAGAATACAGAAGGGAGAAAACAATAAGAAATCTTAAAGTACTGAGAACAATACAAAAACTTTTGGATCAATTTTCCCTGCTTACATTCTTGTTTGAAAATTATTCATGAAAATTATGACTTTTTATCATTATTATTATTATAAGGGAGAAAACTGACTCCCATTTTTCCTCCAGCTGTACATTATTACTTGAAAGCAAATGCAGTGGATCTGTTTAAGTCTGCTGTAAGGTCAACGTGCCTTTGTTTCCTTGCTTATCTGTTTTTTGTACACCCTTCATGCAAATGAGACAAGAAAAAATCCCCCAAACATACCCAGGCTTTTAACAATTGTATCTTCTTCATTATTCCTGAAAGGCTCATGAATGACTTGGAAGAATTGACCCCAAACATTAAAATTATGTGTTTTAAAACTCTGTTGATCTACGAATAATTCATTTAAATCAAGATTGAGGAGTGTGTTGATCTGTTCTAAACCATGACTTGACTCAGACTTTATCCTCCTGGATCCTGGCTTTCTCCAAAAACTGCAGTTGAATGAGAACATGGTTCTCCCAATCCACGAGATTATTAATCCTATTGAGGGCTTGACTTTGCTTGGGCATTTCCAGTAAAAAGCATCCTCTGAGACGAGCCACACAAAGAAAATGCACTTGGCACAAAGCCAGTGCTTTTGACAAGCTCATGGTGTTCCCATGAAAACATGAACCAAGGAATTCTCCTCCCTCTTCGCAAGGGTTAAGACATGCAAATTCAGGCAGCCTCAAGTGCTCTCTGAATGGAGCTGCAGAATATCAGTCCAGGCAGACACCAGGACCTGGAGAACTCCCATGCACAGTCCTCAGAAGCCACCCCAGGGCTGTCAGGCTCCCCTCACTTGTCTGCCCAACTCTACTGTCTGTGACCACGGCCCAGTCACCCAACACCCACTCAGGCCCAATTTAATGTTTCAGGACTAAGCTGAAATCTATATATGTACTGAAACAGAACACTGTGAGCATTTCAGTCACTTGAATCACATAAATAAAACATGCTTTAAGCAACACCTTGATAAACTAGAGTGCATTGTTCAAGGCTGGTCTAAAGAGCAGATTTTCTGCTTCTATTAGTATTAGTTCCTGCCAGTCCTTACCTGAAGCCATTGCAAAAGTTATCTTTTCTCATGTTATTCAGGTGCCACAAAAAAAGAGACAAAAGTTCATGCTAAAAAACAGCATTCTGTGAGAAATAAAAACAAGAGAAAAAAAAGAGAACACAAGATAATGAAAGAGAAATAGAAATAGAGAAAGAGAAATAAAGAAAAACAAAATCAGAAAAAAAAAAAGAACAGAAAGAGAAAAACCTAAGAACAGAAAAAGAAGAAAAAACAGAAAAACAGAAAAGAGAACAGAAAGCAGAATTGTTGCTAGAACAGCCACCCCAGCTGGGGAGAATCTTCATCTCTGGCACATTCTTCACATCCAACTCCCCTCCTCCAGGCAAAGCCTTCAAGAGCTCCCAGTGCTGAAGGACTGTGCAATATGAGTCCATGCAGGTTCTCTGAAAGCTGCTATAAAAATGGCATTTTTTTTGTGCCATGATACACACTAGTTCAGGAAGAAGTTTATTGGAAAGCAAAAACTTTCTAGGTAGAGTTTGTGTCAGATACCACTCTCTCGTAAAAGAAAAATCTCACACAAACCATTAGAGGGACTCCCTAAACTCACAAGACTTGCCTGCTGCATCATTGCTAAAAACCCTTTAATTTCAAACATACATCGTGTGTGTGTGAATTTGTTGGCCTTCTACAATTAATAAAGTTCTTTCTCAAGGTTAGACACCCGAAACACTACAAAAATAGTCCCTTGCCTCTTGGCATTTTTGAGGTCTGCCACAGCTAGAACCTTGACAGGAGGGGTTCATCTTCTATATGCTTCAACATCTCACTTGACTAGTGTCCAGCACATCAGGCAATAGAGAGAAAACCTTTCCCTTCATCTTAAGTAGCAAGCTCTTCAGTGGAGTTTTACAAACTCTCCTGGGAGTAAAAATGGATGAAATACATTCCAAGGCCATTTGATAACTTAATTCGACAGTAGCTGTTACTACAAAGTAACAGTGTCTCTGGTGACAGCCTCCAAATCAAGGATTAAGGGTTAAAGTTACTTTATGCCAGTGTACATCTTTTACCTTTATATTTAGAATATGATTTAACAAACCTGTATTCTGTTCTGACTTGTCTTTACATCAGAGCTAGCAATTCTTTGGGAAGGTGGAGAGTTCAGGCTGCCAAGGGGCTGCAGAACATCGTTTCAATTGCAGAACAATCAATGAACACAATCAAGCTGAACACTGTCAAAAGAGCCCAGAGACTCTTTCTGCATTATTAAAAAAAAAAAAAAAGGAGGGAGCAGGAATGGGGACAAAAATGGACACATCTGAAGTTCAAAAGTGTTCATATCAAAATATGCAGCTAAAATATCCTATTGCCACTTACAAATGATGCTAACCACAGGGTGGGGAACGTGGAATTCAGTTAAAAAGCATATGGTAGGAAGGTATCATCAAGATTTATAACACAAGCTAAATTAGGAAATCTAGTAGTATTTTTGTCAATGCTGTTCTGTGAAGCGTTGTGCAATCAGTCCTTACATGGAAATTCCATTCAATAATACTGTCAGATTAGTCACTAAAACCACCTCTATCCTTGAACAAAAGTAGCAAAGGTTCTATAATTGACTGAAGTCTCCCACTTTACTTACATTTTCATTTCAATCTACAGTGCAGAAAAGTTATACATTCCTCAAATGTCTTGACACAGTAACAGCAAGTCCTGAAGTTAGTGCAGTATTATTAAAAATTTTTAATTGTTTTTTTTCTCCATTTGAATGTGAAAAAAATTGCAAATTTACTTATCCCTCTATTTTTAAGAGGTTAGTGAAGTTGGGGATAATGAATGATGAAGGAGAAAAGACAAAATGCTTAGGGCTGCTCCAAGAAACTGTTTCAGAGGATGGTTCATTTGTCTTTGAGATATAACAAACACTTCACTAGAATCCTTTTGTTAAAGTTGTACTTCTTACACTAAATAGCTGTAACACATCTTGAACTTATATATCTATATCCTAAATACTGTTTTTTACTGCAAACTCTGATGTGCTGCATTATGTGAACCAGAACCTGGGACTTCAACCCTGTTTTGGTGCAAGTTAAAGGAGTTAACAAGCCCAGAAATGACAAAACGTGGTTAGAGCTGTATTTGTGTTTGGCATAACAAAAAAAGGCCTCAAAGTTGGGCATCCGAGCTAGAAAATGCCAGCTTTCTGTGACACATTTTAGCCTTAATAGAGCTGTTCTACTACAGGAGTTTAGTGTTCTCAACTCCAGAAGAATGGTACACTGATCATTCCTCACTTCTCTTTAAGAATATTATGTATAACCAGTGATGATGCCTAAACAAACTGTGGCAATAAAACCACAACTTGAAAGCAGTCAAGCTCCTTGGCATGGTGGAAACATCAATCCTCTCAAAATTTCAGGAGAATGAGATTTTCAATGGCATTTTGAAAAAGAAAGCAAATTAGCAAATTTACAATAAGTTTACATTTGATAACATATTAGGTTCCCACTTGGAACTGCTGCTTCTATAGCTATTTCTCACATTACATAAACTCTCTTTTAAACCAGAGGATTGTTTCAGCAGGCCCTAAGCCATTCAGTCCATCAAGTAAAGCCCTTAATGCAAGTATTATCACCAGTTTAGTGAATGAATTACCAGTAGAATTTAAAACAGAATTAAAACCTACATCTTTCCTTGCCTGTGTAGCTTAGAAATGTCTACAGTTTCTTGTTCCAGACACAAAAGAAATACTTATCAATTACTCTAGTTACCTAAATAATTAATTATATATAGATAGCATATAAAAGTACACTAACTTTGTATAAATCAAGATTTTACAGTTTATTGCAGATTTTTTACAATTTTTGTGGGGGTTTTTTTGGTGTAGCTTGACCTGAAATCATTAAGACATATCTACATCACTTTTTTCAAAATGCTTTTATCACACAGTGATCAATTCTTTACATTCATTTTCTGTAGATCTCTTCATTCCAGTTTTCCAGAGCTCATGACATTACTGAGGAAGTACAAGTTCAAACACATCTATACAAACAAGACAAACTAGACAAAATATTGCAAATAAGGCTATTTTTTTTTCTTTTTTTTATATCTATAAATTTGTTTCAACCAGGCACAGAGAACTTTGGAACACAATATTGAAAGCCACCTATGACAATCTTTGCAGCTTAGGTGTTTGCAAATTTCCCAGTCAAGCACTCACCCCTACAGCTTTAACAACTTATACATCAATCTTTTATTTCCTCAGCACTTCAAATGAATCATCCCCAAACACAGTGGTTCTAAAACTGTGCCATATTTACCAGAGTAAGACTAGAGATGGGCTAATTAAGTGGCACCACATTCTCTTGAGCTGTGTGCTTTACTTCAAGACAGAGCTGGCTGCTCCAAGGCCGGGCTCACTCACAGCAGTGACAAACATGCACAGCTGAGCACACAGAGGCACAGCCTGGGGCACAAAAGGGAAACATGCTGGCTACAGCAACCAGAGAACCTGGACTTGCACACGTAACTTAAGAAAAACTGCACTGTCAAACTGTACTTTTACATGAAATTCAAGAACAAACCTTTTCCCAATATTCCCAATTTGTAAGGAAGGTCTGAAGGACACACCACCCCCCAAACTTTAAAGGTGTTTAATTCTCCACATTCAATTCCACAATAAATCACAAAATAAACACTTGCTTTTCACCTGTTAATTTAACAAAAAACCCTTACAACTTAAGATTAGCAAATACATTCCCAATCTACAGCCTCATGTAACATTACTAATTATAGGTGTCATTAAAGAAATGCTCTCAAAACATACATACAATAGATGCTGTGGGTAAATAACACAGTGAACACATTATTTCATTCTCTCTAACAAATGCCTAGTGATTACGGGCAGTGTTTTAACGCTGATGTTAAAATTACATGATTCTTATTCTTTCAGTCCAGTTTTACTTGTAAGAAGAATTACAGTCTCAAAAGTGCACATACAACTGTGAGAACTGTGGAAGGGAGGACTGTGAAGAGTACAAATTAGTGCTTGTTCCACATAGGTGCTGCTATAGGTCCCTGTGGAGCCCTTTCAACGGTCACAAATTCTTCGGGGTTGTCAAAAGCTTCATAGTGGACTAGTAAGTCTTGAATAGCACACTCCTCAATCTGGAAGGAAGAAAAGAGCATGTATGTCAGTGTCAGGTCTACATTTACACCATAGGCAAGGTTATGAACTGGCTTTACTGGCCCTGAATGCATCAGACCTCCTCATCAGGAAGGAGTAGTAGATGATGCACTCTTCAGACAACTTGAAGAAACCTCATATTTTCAGGCCCTGATCCTCAAGGGAAACTTGGGGCACCTTGATATCTGCTGGAAAGGCAAGAGAGCTGGACACAAGCACTCTAAAACATCTTCCCATTGGTAAAAAATTTCTTAACACAGATAATGAAGGAGGTGATCAAGGGAGACATTCTGATGGATCTCATACTCACAAAAGAAAAGGGCTGGTCAGGGATGTGAAGGTTGAAGGCAGCCTTGGCTGCAATGACAATGAGATACTGGAGTTCAGGATCCTAAAAGCTGGGAAAAAAAGAAATAGCAAACAACTTGGGACTTCAGAACGGAAAATAATGAAGGTGTCTGCTCAGAAAAATTCATGGGATTTGGCCCCAGAAAAAAGAAAGTTTCAGGACTGCTGGTTGATTTTTAAGATCACCTCAGCCAAGCTCAAGAACAGACCATGCCAATGAGCTTCCCAGCCATGTAAGAATGGCAGGAGGGGCACAGCTGAAAAAACCAGCTCCTGACAAAACTCAAACAAAAAGGATGCATACAAGACATGGAAGCAGAATGAAATGACACAGAAGGAAAACAGAGACACTGTATGACCACACAGGAAAAGAATTAAGAAAGTCAAAGCCCATCTGTGGTGGAATCTGGCAGGGAACATGAAGGGCAACAAAAGAGGCTTCTACAAAAGACAACACGGATCCACTACTGAATGAAAAAGACATGGGAAAGTGTGGGACCTTTATCTTGGTCTTAAGCATGAAGATTGGTCTCCAGCAATACCAGGCCCTGGAGATCAGAGTTGGCCAAAATGACTGTAACATCACTCTCAAAAAAACCTTTGAAAATTGTTGCAATAAGGGTTAATTCCTGAGGACTAGAAGGAATCAAATGTCATTCCTACCTTCAAGAAGGGCAAGAGAATCTGAGTGACCTCTAAGTGATCTCCAAGAAAGTGGTACAGCTTAATTACTAAATAAGAGTTGAAGTGGACAAGTTTAAGAACAGACCTCATAAATGCCATGGGAGACAAGACTGAAAACTGGCTGAACTGGTGATCTCAAACGATTGTGACCAGTGGCACAGAGTCCAGCTAGAGGCCAGTCACCAGCACCAACACTGAGACTAGGGCCAGTACTGTTTAACATCTTCATCAATTACCCACAGGAAGAGACACAGTGCAGCCTCAGCAAAGTCAAGAGCAGCAGAGAACTGGAAGGAGTGGCTGATACACCACCACATCATTGTGCTGCCCCTCAGAAAAACCCAGACCATGCTGGAAAAGTGGGCTACAAGGAATCTCATGAAGTTCAAAAAGGGAAACACACTAATACACACTGGTAGCTGACAAGCTGGAAAACAGTCTAGCATAAAAGGAACTGGGGTCCTGGTGGACAATTTAGCCTTTTAGCCAGCAGTGCACTCATATGGCAAAGAAGGTGACAGTTTCCTGTGCTCTGTGAGGGACAGCACTGCCAGAGAAGTGAGACAGATGATATTTCCCCTCTACTCAGCACTGGTGAGACACACTTGAAGCGCTGGGTTCACTTCTTGACCTCCCAGTACAAGAGATACATGGATATAATGAACAGCCCAGTGACATGGCATAAAAACGATTAAGAGCCCAGCACATCTGACACTGAGGAGATGCTGAGCACACTGCACTTGTTTAGTGTGGATAAACGAAGGCTTAGGGCGATCTTATCAAAGTGTATAAACACCTGCTAGGAGAGAATAAAGAGAACTGACCTGTGCAGGGATAGCCAAAGACAGGAGAAGAGGCAATGGGCACAGATCGAAAAACAGAAAATTGCATTTAAAAATCTTTTTTGGGGGTCAGAATGGTTCCTGGAACAGGTTTTCTAGAAAGGCCACTTGTCTTCATATTTGCAGATAATCAAATGCTGCCTGGCTTGGAGAAACCCGCTCTAAAGTGACCCTGCTCTAAGCAGGGGTTTGGATTAGACAATTTCCAGAGGTTTCTTTCCAACTCAACCAACCATTCTCTGATGCTGCAAATACATTTATCATGGACTCAGACATTTTGACTTTAATAGAGGCCTACCTTATCAAAAAGCAGTGTGAAGTTATTATTAAATTATATTTAATATCATTATGCAAATAACATGTACTAACACATAACTAATACTATTAACTGATCTCTGAAAGAACCATTGGAAATTCCTTGTGTTACTTTAGAGCAGCAGTAACTTAGCACTTTACCTGGATCAATGCCAAAGGTTTTTCTCTGCTCCTAATAAGAGCAGCTTCTTGCTGGCGTTCTTCCTCTACAATAGCTGAGAACATGACAGGTGCTATCACAGGAGAGCTGGCTGGTGATGCTGCTGACCAAGGACTGCAAAAAAAAAAAAAAACAAAAAAACCCCCAAACATTATGAAGCAACATCAAGGTGAGCACAACATACAGCAAAAAAAATCCCAGAACCTAAGCCACTATAACTTACTTATGACTCTCCTGTGGAGAATCCAGAACATGGTCTTCCAGACTTGGGTTACTTCTAGTGTTGCACCTGGAGACAGGTAGGAAAGGAAAGTAAAGGAAAGTACTGGCAGAGCATTCTCCTCCATCACATTGTGAAATACAAAACTGCAGTAGGAAATTACAACAAATGTGTAAGGTTTTGATAGAGGGAAGGCATTAGAATATAATGCAGAATTTGTTTTCAAAGCGTGATACTGTGACTGAAAAAGATACTGATTCTTATTTCTCACTACCAGACCCTAATAGAATTTCATCTTGGGCATTAATTCTGGCATTTCCAAACATTTGAGGATCTGAAAAAAAAGATTTTCATTTCTGGTTGTTTATTAAAAAAATTTTAAAAAAAGGCTTTTTTGCTTTTTTTCATATGCAAATTAGCCAACTGAGTTATGCACTAACAGCACTACCTATAAAAGTTTGCAATTAATATGAAAGAAGGAAAAATTCAAGATAAAAAGATAAAGATTCAAAATAAAAAATTCAACTGTCCTGCATTCAAATGAAGTGTTTAACGCAGAAGAGCCAGTGCAGCAATCTCACTAGAGTGAATTCTTTGAGTGTAAACCCATAAATTATGGACTTTCAGTCCATTTCCTGTAGCCACCTCTCACATTCACAAGAACAGCATAAAAACTAAAATTAACAGAATATAAAAAAATATCTTGAAATATTGATACAGTTCCTAACAGGAAGATATTTTATTCAGTCACAAAATGTTAATCTCTCAACAAAAAAAGTTCACATTTGTTACACTGTAATCATTAAGAGACAAGTATATTTGTCAGAAAAATCCTACACCAGGAAGAGAGGGCCCTATTCTCATGATTTAATACCTATCTTTGACAGGATAGTTTTGTAATTTCCAGAACCTTACAAAAGTGTTACAGCATACTGTGAAACGCTGGCAAACATTTTTTGAATTATTCTATGCCACTGCAAACAACTCTAAGGGTGTTGCTGTTTCAATAAATCACTCTCAGTTTTCCTTAACACTTTGGTAATCCTTTGTAAGTGACCACAAGCTCTTGCATAAAACAGGGAAAAAAAAATCTATAGAAAGTTAAGAGAATTCCAGTAATTACCAAGTTCTCTGTCTGAAATATTTTCCCCAGAACACAATTCCAAGGATAACAAAAAACATGACTCCTACCACTAAGTAGTAAGGGCAAGATCTCAAAAAATCTGAAATCTAACTAACATCCATCATCAAAAACGGATTTAAAATAATCGTGTTGAGCTTTTTTGTCACAAAACATAATTTTCCCCACAAAACAAACAATGCACATTGCCAGGTCATGAATCCTTGTACTCAGCCTGAAAAATATGGACTGAGTAAATGGACTACAAGATGGGTGGAAAATGGTCTGGAAATGGATTAGCTGTACAAAGTCCAACTGGAAACCAAGTACTAGTGGGGGTCCTCAGGGACTGATACTGGAACCAATTCTATTAAGCATGTTTGGTAGAACAGAATAGAATAGAACAGACCTCAGGAGGCCACAGCTGGCTGTGGAGAGGTTGGGGATGGTGCACATTCTGGATGCCAGGCTGCCTTTCAGAAGCCCTCAAGAGGCTGGAGAAATGGGCAACAGAGAACCAATGAATTTCAGAGGCAAGTGCAAAGTGCTGTATTTGGAAGAGAACAGCCCTACAAGGCAGTACAGGCTGGGACTGACTGGCTAGAAAGCAGCAGAGAAAAAGCAGAACATGCAGAATCCTGGCTGGCAATTAGTGGAAGATGTTACCAGCCAGCGCCTCTGCAGCAGAGACAGCCAGCTGCATGCTGGGCTGTGCTAGCAATACTGTAGCAAGGCAGCCAGAGGAAGTGATTCCTCCCCTTTATTCGTCTACATACAGAGTATCATTCTCAGGTTTGGGCTCCTCAATACAAGAAGGATGCTGTCAAATTAGAACAAATCCAGGATTAGGAAGGATGTGTTTTGTTAATCCTAAAGGGGACCAGCCAGGGGGATATCTCATTGCTGTCTTCAACTACTTGACTGCAGGATAGAGAAAAGATGAAGCAAGAATCTTCTTAGAGGTTCACAACAACAGATGAGAGGCAACATACATGACAGGCAAAATAGTAAACCCCAGATAGATAAAAGTGAAAATAAAAATACCATATAGAGATGATTATCCACTGAACCTTGCTGCCAAAAAAGTCTGGGTATCTTCACACTTGGAAGCAGTCACAACTCAACCAGACCAGGCCCTGTGTAACATGATCTAGTTTGACTTACTTTGAGCAAGAGGCTAAACTAGAGAATCAAAATTATTCTGTGATTTCAAAGCAGGGCACTATTTTTTAGTTGCATCCAGCTCTGAGGTCCTCAGCACAAAAAAAACTCATGGACCTTGGTGCAAGTCCAGATGAGGCCACCAAGGTGATTAAAGGTATGGAGCACCTCTCCATTCAGGGAAAAACTGAGAGAATTGGTTTGTTCACCCTGGAAAAAAGAAGGCTTCAGAGTGACATAACTGTTGCCTTCTAATACATGAAGAGACCCTGCAAGAAAGGCTTTCTACAAGCACAGGTAATGTTGACAGGGCTTCAAACTAAAAGAGTGCAGGTTTAGTTTAGATATTAGGAGGAACTTCACTGTGAAGGTGGTGTGGCACTGGAAGGGAAGCTGTGGATGCCCCACACCTGCAAATGTTTGAGGGCCAAGCTGGATGGAGCCCTGAGCAACCTGGTCTAGTGGGAGGTGTCCCTTCCCCTGGCAGGAGGGCTGGAATGAGATGATCTTGAAAACCCCTTTGAACTCTAACCATTCTATGATAAATTAGCTTCCAGCTTTTACTGCATTTAAAGACAACAACATTGAAAAGCAGAAAAGAACCAAAGAAAAGGAAGACAAAGAGGAGATGGAGGCAGTTGTCTGTTCTTTTATACTGACATTATCTCTCAATTTTATCTCTTTTTCCACCTGCTTTAATAATATTCACCTTCCAGCACATTTGACAGTAACTGATTTGACAGCTAAACTCTTATTTCCATTCCCAATCCAAAGAAGTCATAGCACTGCTACAAATGAACCCAACTGGATTGTTATGCTTAACAAACCTGATGACTTCTATACAAACAAACAAGTCAAAAAACCCAAATAACAACAAAAAAAATCACCTCAACAGTAATTTTCCAAAACTTGAATTAGTAATTCCAGCATCACAGCATACTCTAGTGATCAGTTAAAAGGTAAGTAAATACCTGTGTCATCTTCCTCATTTAAAGCCAATGGAGCCTTAAAATGTAGGAAGAAGTCCAGGTATTTTGAAGCAGTTTGTACATATGTACATCTGTGTTTCTTGCTAACAAGACACTCAGTCCAGATATAAAATCAACTGCAGATATTTCAACATGCTAAATTAATTCCTCAGCTGGCATCAAAATGACTAGGAGAAATGTGAGGCTAGCACACACAGGAAAATGGAAAAAAAGCTACAAAAATATAGAACTTGGAAACCTGGAAGTCTTAGAAATTAAGACTGGTGCAGACATATAAATGGTTCTGCATGGAAATAAACCAGCCAAGTATCATCAGTACTGAACCAACCTGATTAACTCAGTTGGCTGAACTTGCCTTGACTCTTGAGCAGCCACCAAAATGTCCCAGCCCTCAGCTCCCCAGTGGTTCTTGAGTATTTGTTCATGAGACGCCAGGTCAGGTTTGGTGCCTCCCTGATCTAATAAACTGCTCTCAGAAAAAGAAGACAAAGCCTGGTCTCCTACAGAACCCTCCTGGGTTTTTCTATACCATTTGAATCATGTGCTACATATTAGCTCATTATTAGCCATGACAGAACTAGGCCATTCCCACACAAAGCTGCAAATACTTGTTTCCACTAAGACTCTTCACTGCTCCCTGGAGTAACACAGTGAAGACAACTCAGGCTGCCACAACTACGTTATGTCAGGCCTATGTTTTTAGCTTGGACTATGAGCTACACATGCACAGCATAACTCCCAAGGCTGAGGTGGCCCTGGAAACCATGCAGCCATATCCATGCACCCCAGCTCTTGGGATGATCTGTCTCTGGATTAAATGCAGTTCAAATTACCGCAATTCATTACATGGTTTACCTAAAAAAAAGTCTGTATTGCAAAAATTGGAAGGTGACGGTACACAGAAGAAAGAATGCTTATGTCACCATCCAAAATACTCTCATCCAGTGATCTAAGAAAATTGTCAGCTCAATTAGTGCACAGCTTATCCAGAGGAGAAGGACAAAGCAGGAACATTAAGTAACGCAATTGTCTTCAGAATCCCATCACCAAGTCTAACATTGACAGGTGAGGATTGCTTATGTTCTACATTTTTGTAATTTCCTTCCCTTAAAAAGGAAGGGGTAAGGATGTGGATAATTAATCTTCACATAAATAGCACTTAAATGCCACAGGTAAAAATCACAGCCTACAGTGACAAAACTGTACAGTCAAAAATAAAATAGAAATCCACTCCTAAGTTTCAGATAGAGGAACTAGTCACCTAGGTTCTTTACACTTCGAAAACAGCCTGAAATAGCTTTGGAGGGGCCTTCTTTTCAAAGTGATGATAGTCAATTTAGCCATCTACTAGGCTTCCACTAGCTTAATGTGTCATCTTCAGACATTTAATGTATTAGACCTGGATTCAGCTCGAGTAGTCCACTTTGAGAGCGTGCAGACTGGCCAGGCTGCGAAGACGAGACAGGGCAATGGAAAAGAAATTACTTTAGGAAGATCACAGAGCTGTTGTGACAAAGCTAATAATAGGATCCAGTGCAAATTCTCTTATCATGAGCTCTTGGAATCTCCCATATGATGAAAAGTTTTATTATTGTGCTAGCAACAAAATGAACAATATCTGTTCTGCAGATTTGTGTTTCATGTTCCCACACCTCCACTCACCACAGTAAAGCTCACTTCAGCTTTATCATTCTGTTCCTGAGGAATGCCTCCCCATCACACACACTCCAAATGCCTCCTACCTCTCTCCTCAGACACTATCCCACACACAACATTCCTACATTTCTACCCTCATTTTATTCTTTATATAGCAGTAAAACATGTAATACTTCTGTCCTAGGGAAACACCAGTTTTTATACAGGCTGAAAAACAAAAAGCGAAGCCCAGCAAAACTTTCTTTTCCCCACAGAGGAGTTATTGGAGGACAATGGAACAGGAGCTCATAAGAAAAACAGCCGGATAATGACACAGCTCCTTGTGCACCAACAGCTCTGCAAACTTCTCCCTCAGCTCAGCTGCATAAACTTGGGTCAGACAGCTCTAAAGCTGTGTTCTAAGAAGAGTTGTGTGAGGGATTACAGAAGCTCCCCCTCCTTACTCAAGAGCTGCATTTAAGCTCAGTCCCTCAGGCCCTTCTTGAGCTATGCTGCAGCTATGGCCAAGCCCAGCTTTGCTGCTCCTGAGCCTGACTGGATTTGCAGGTTTGACGTCAACCTTGCCTGATCCCAATGCACCTGTCTGTGCTCACTGACTGTGGCTCATCCTGGTTTCTGTCACAGAGCCTGCCCTGCTCACCTCCCGCAGGCACACCAGGGCTGTGCCTTTGCCAGGGAAGGCACCAGGCAGCCAGCTGTGCTGTCACACTTGGCTTCCCTACCACTGTGGGTCAGCTGGCCTGCAATGCTTCCAGACACTAGGTGGTAAAGTCTGTAAGATTTCCAGGCTCTCTGTTTTGTAAATATATTTGAAATGTCTAGCATTCAAAGCTACTAATGACAGGGGGAAGGAACGCAGGTGGGTGGACAGTTCAGTCATACAGACCTTAAAGAATAAGGCTGAGATTCTTTCCTCAGCTTAGGCAGTTATTTTAACACAGAACAGTGATTCTATTTGGAGGTAGCAAGAAGTTGCACAGCTAAAATGTTTTGACCAAACAATAATATTGTCTAATAAGTACAGGTATAATTTACATGTGCCTTTCATCTTTAGAACTGTAGCCCCACAGTAATTATAAAATACAGACATAACTAATGTACCAATGTTTCTGTAAGCTTGCTTAATCCATTAAAAACTGCACTTAAACAATTAAGTCATCTTATAAGAAAACTCAGATTAGGAAATGCCAGAACTGTGTTTGAATAAACTAGTATTATGCACTCAGTGGTTACACAGAAATACTTCTTAGCAAAATGTTTCATGAATGCCATATCTGAATGCTCATGAATACCTAATTTCTACAGGTTAGAAAATACAGGTTTATCATTTTAAACATACGTACATATGCAAACAAACACATACAGACATATTTCGTTTGGAGCCTGAAACTATAGATACATAAATATAGATGATGATATAGATATTGATGATGATAGAGATGATGATAGAGATGATGATATAGATATAGATATAGATATAGATATAGATGATATTGATATAGATCCATCTATTTGAATACAAAAACCTTGACCCTGAAACAAAGTACTAGCAGGGGCATTAAATTGCTTAAGTCCTTAAGCTTCCCATTCTTAAGGAGTATTCCAATCTTATTAATAGAATCATCAGAAGAATGCTTTTTTAAATGACAATTTTATTCTTTCTTATTTCAGCAGAATTTAACAGGTCATTGTGCTTCTTGTATAATGGTTGACCAATTAGAAAAAATGCATTCTTACCTTATGGTGTTTTGGACTGATGAATCCTCAGATCCTTTATATCTACATCTTTTAATACTAGTACCAGGTGAATTATTCACACTCATACACTTTTCTTCTTCCATCACAAGATCACGGAATGACTTTGGCAAGGCAGAATGTAAGGAAGATGACCTTTTTAAAAACAAAAATGAAACAAAACCACTGCACTTTATAAGATTCCATATTATTCCATGATTCAGATAGCAAAGAGACCTTTCTACTTACCAAAAATACATTATTACTTAGATTTTGTATACCATCATTATCCTGCTAGACTCTATCTTGCTAAAATGCATTTTGGGTCATACAGTTAAAGAATAGGAAATAAAAAAAAAAAATCAAACCCAAACCTCCCCACCTATTCCCACCATCTCATCCTCTTATAAAGCAGATTTTTTGGTGAGATTTTTGGTGATGGCTTGTCTTAGATAAGCTGTACCTTTTCTGAGAGTGCTAGTCCCTGAAAAGTATTTTCATAAATCACAGTGCTCCAGGTACTGCAGATCTAACACAGGCAGTTTACCACCATGAAAGTCAAGTATAGCTGATCTTTTCTTCCCAAGATACTAAATGAGTTACTCGTACCTGCTGGAGGCTCTATAAATCCTTTAATCCACAGTGAAGTTCAACAGAACTGATATCTTTCATTTTCTTTTACTTGTCCAAGCACAAGTTACTGAATTAGATACTGCATATTATCTTTCAAAAATAAACTATTAAGAAAATATAGTAATTTAGCATCTTAGGTATTATGAACACTTTCCAAACCCAAAGCCTTTTTGTTTACAGAACTCAAGGCAGTTATCACTAGTACTTGTCTTAGCTATCAAGGCTTTGGAATTAAATCTTCATATATTTGCTTACATTTGACTTTACTAAGCACAGCAGTTTCATGTATTGCAAAATACACAAAATATATTCTGAAAGAACAGCTCTGCTTATTATCTCCTCAAGGAAACAAGAGACCATTTATAAACACTACTGAAGTAAAACAATCTCTTTATACAATGCCAATTGTTTGTGCAACTGCCATAAGAAGAGCAGCATCTCAAGTCAAAGACTTTCAAACTACATCTAGGTGGGACACAATTTAAGGCAACAAATATAAAGGCATTTTAAAAGTGCAACATGGTATCTGACACATTACAAGGAAAGCATCAAAAATCTATGCATGATGTCTGATGTTAGACCACCCTGACTTAAGTTTGGATATTTTTTTTTTAAATTTAAATATTGGGAAAGCAGCACAGAAGACATAGAAAACAGAATGGGAACCTCCAGATAGAGGGGCTCAGAGTCATTTTGCATATCCTCTACTCCTACCCCCAGCTGGTATACAGAAATTCAGGCAAGTGTTTGACCAGAACTCCTCCAAAACTATTATACTGAGTCCATGGTCCATGGGATTTGCTGTCACAAAACCTGCTTCTGCTAGTAACATTTTAAGTAGCCTACTTTAATTTGATCTACCCATTTCCATGAATATTCTGTATTGCAATCAGATCCACTTGCAATAGAGAGCCAAAAGAAAAAAAACCAACCCACAAACAACATCTCTGAAAAAAATCAACTTTGTCATTCTCAGTTTGTGAACCCATCCAAAACAATTATTTGTGGCTTAAAATTATTTGTCTGAAAAGTGGTACAAAGATTTCCTAACATGTAACAACTCTAAATTACAGCTTTTCCTGCCTGATAAATTGTCATTTTTATCTAATTTGCAAAATTAGCAAAACTAATTTATACTTTTTTTTTTAAGTGGAATATGACTAAGTTTCTCTAAGCTGTAACTGCAAAGCATCAAAGCATGGAGTTCCAAAACAGCTGCTGATGTTAAGAATATGCTGGAATACTGTCCAACCAACAACCTAGACACCAGGATGCCAATTGTTAATTCTCAAGAGAGACTTCAAATTTCTTCATACCTCTGCTCTTGAAAAGCCATAGACTCTCCTGAGCTTAAAAAAGGCCCAAAACAAGCAAGTAACACTCAGACACCCTTGATCAAAGTAGGTTTAGAGAACTAATAAAGTCAACATGCAGTCAACTTTAGACATTTTTTCAAAGTAATACTAGAGCGGTATTTTACTTTCCCCTTCTAACTCTCACTTTTCTTCAAAGGAGGAAATATAGGTTCAGTTTCCCCAAAAATTATGAAACTGGGGGTTTCGCTTGGTAGAAAAGGTAGGGCATAGTGTATGACAGACTTTCAGTCAACCAAAAAAAGCCAGAAGGTCCCACACCCTTCTGGCAAGTGTGCTTCACTGCATTCAACATCCAAGTCGAATATCTGATTTCACTGGAACACAAGTTCTATGGCTTTGACAATATTGCATGTGTGGAAAGCTCAATTGACTGCCAAATGCACTTAATACTCCACTGTGAATTTAAAGACTAACTCTGCAAATGTAATATTAGAGTAGATGAGTAATACAACCATTCTACCTTACACACAAAAATACTTTGAACAACTAGCAGGGGCAATCAAATAATTGATCACTTGCCTAAAGCAGCTTGAAGTTTATTCAATAAATGTTTTCTTCCAGCAGCGATGCCTAATTTTAAAAATTCATATAGCTCCCACTGGTTCTGTGCTTGAACTCCTGAGCTACCGGCATTTTCCAGACTGGCAGCCAGAGGAACGCAGGAGGAACGTGTGGAATCACGCACGGTGACCACATGAGCATTAGATTGGATTCCATCCTCCTGAAATATACTCTAGCCTTTCCACCTAAGACGGTTTGGGTAACACAGCAGGCCCAGCTCTTTCCAAAAACTGTTTAATCAGAACCTTAAGAGCACAATATACTTTTTGGAGACATTTATCTAAGGATATTCAAAAATCAGTCTTTATTTGCTTTTTAAAAGCAAGGAACAATTCACAGACAGTTTGCAGTTCAGGTAACACCCAATAGGTAAAGAATTATCTATCAGAAAGTAGATGAATAGTATGAATAAGTCAAACCATTCAGGCAGGACCTGCCTATCTGCTGGCTGGACCAGAAACCTGGTTGTCCTGCATATGCCACGTTAAGGCACCAAGGATGATCTGGCCCATGAGCCTCCCTGGAGTTGAGGTCAGGCTCACAGCCTGTAGTTCCTCACGTTCTCCTTCCGATCCTTCTTTAGATGGATATCATATTGGCTCACCTCCAGTCACCTGGGCCCTCCCCACTTGACCAGGGCTGCTGGTAAATGATTCAAAGCAGCTCAGTGGTCACCTTCACCAGCTCCCTCAGTACCTTTGGGTTGATCCCATCAAGGCCCATGGACCTTTGTGTGTCTAAGAGGTGTAGCACATCACTGACCATGTTTTCCCCTTGGATTATGGAGGTGTCATTCCAGCTCATGAGGCTGGATACCTGGAGATTGACTGATCTTACTGTTAAAGACTGAAGTAAAGAAGAGATCAGGTGCCTCAAGATTTCCTTCATACTTTGTCATCATACCTGATAAAAGGATAGAGATTCTCTTTCACCTTAATTTTACTTCTATAAACAATTTTGTCTTTATTTTTTTAGAATTTTTATATTGCATTGTCTTTACAGATAATTCTAACATTAGTAGTAAGATTACAAATAGTGGATGCAATATTATTTTTTAAATATAATAAAGGACAGAATAACTCAGTGTTTGCTGTGCTCATCAACATGTGACTCAACCATCAGTTTCTCCTAGCAAATTTTAACCCTCAGAGCTGTAACAGCCCTGTGACACCTCCAATAGCTAAGGCAAATAATTTACCTGCAGCTTGACCTGCAGAATCACCTGTGTAAACCAGGCAGCATGTTATTCAAAGCATTTGAGAGCACCAGTTCTAAGGACACAAATTCATCCACTCACTAGACTTCAGAAGATGAATCTTGAAAATCTTGCTTCCTTTTGTCAAGGTCTCAATTACTGTTCAGAGAACAGGAAGAATCTGAATCCTTAAGTGCAAAACCAACTCACTGTCTTTCTTTCTTACAATAAAATTGTGGACATTACGCAGTATTATATCAGAACAAATTTAAGGGATTGGGGAAGTAAATGAGACCCTAAATTTTAGTATTAGGTATACATAAATGAAAATCAGTTGAGAAGACAGAAAGGTTAAGAGTGACTGTGATGGGTATGCCAAAACCTTTGCTCCTACTGAGGTACAACCAATTTAGCTACAGAGAGAAGAGACTGGCAGTTCTTCTACGGTAACAGTACAAAGTAACCTGCAATTAAAATCCTTCTTGAACACGGGAAAACTGGAGAAATGGCCACATTTACTTAAATGGACTTTAAATGAACATTTACTTCCTGCTTAGAGCATACAAACAGATATTTATCCTGTAATAATTAAACCCATTAAATTTATATAGTTTGAACCTTCTACATTTTCATTTATGCTTTTATCCAATAGCAACACTAAAAGTGAAGAACAAAGCATGAATTGGGCTAGCACCTTATTACATTTGTTATAAACCTAGTTCACTGAACAGATTGCTCAGTATTTTTGTATTTGATACTATGATATTAACTCAAACCCTTAAATTCTAACTCATCAGCATTCAAAGTCATTTTAAACCTCCTATGCATCCTTCCACCATAAAAACTTTTAGAAGTATCCAATGCTCCCTCCAGGTCCAATACACCTAGATAATTTTGTTATCCCTAATTTGGGTCAATTTTGCTCTAGTCCAAAGTCATTCCAGATCTTCTCCCGAGAAAGGCTAACATTTTTCTTTATGTTTTTGACAGGGAAAGAACATCATTCATAATAGTTTTCAATAAACTCTTCCTAACTAAGTTTCAGAGCTTGTTCTCAATGTTCTTCTTCCATGATTTACTTAGACACCATCTGCAAATCAACTATCATACAGAGGAAAGCACCAGATGAGATGCAGTCTTCTGACTCAGGAGCAAAATTTCAAAGAACTGTTAAACTGCAACCACTGCATTTCCCTACCCTCTTTGATTTTCTAGATTACTTCCAAATGTAGATACAAATAGTTCAGTTTGCCTATTCAATGTAAAAACTCTCCAAAGAAAAAGAATTGATATTTGATTTATAACATACCATGCATTCCCTAGTTTTGCAACCTTTGTGGGTGGAGGTGGTGCAGTAACTAGAGTGGTAGGCTCCGGGCTGCTAGCTACTGATCCACTATCTTTTGCTGCCAGGGCAATCATTTTCCTTTGCTTCTGAGAAAGCTTGATTCCATGAGACACCATTCTGCTGTGAATGAACATTGCAAAAAGGAAGATATAAGACCAATGACATCAGAGATGACTCACCTTTAATCCTGTAAATTAAACTGAGAAATAACTTATTTCCTAAACAAAAATGCTTTGCCTAGAGTGCCAAAAAGCAAAGGGGGGCAAGGGCTCAGGTGGCTGGGAAGAAAAAAAAAGCATCAATTAATATCAAGACTGACAGAAAGAAAAGCATCGTAGGAGTAGTCTTCACATAGATGTTCATAAGTGAAAACATGCAGAGTAAGAATCAAGTCACCAAAAGAGGACTACCACCAGATTAAGACTATCTTCTAATCTTGTGATTTTTTAGAGACTGTCAAACTTAGCACCCTTAAACCAAAAATATTCATACATTAAAACAATTTTTTCAACAGCATAGAGCCATTTCTTCTATCTGCAATAATTTTCTTTTCTAAGCTATTTGGATTCTTCAGTCTTGGCTGTTTTGTTTGCAGTTTCTGAATCTGTCTAGCAACCAAGCCTTTATCAGGTCCCATGAGTACTGTCCTAACTCTTCTTTATAAAGAAAGCCACACCTCAAACGCCATGAGAGTCATCTCCTGTTCTCTTCCATATGTCACCACTTAAACAACACTAGATTTAATACAGTGCCTTGTTAAAAAGCACATTAATCTCCCTACATCTTTTGGGATGCTTCTACAAGAAGGAACCACACTTGCTTCTGTCTGAAGAACTGTCAACATCAAGACATGGGTTCTGGGACAGGTCAGAGAGTGCAAGACAAGAAATGAACTCCTCAAATCCAATTCTCATGCACAAGTAATTTCCAAAGTCCTATGGACAAGAAGTAATTCATTTTGGTCAAAAACAGAAAGGCTCAGCACGACAGGAGACTTATTTAAGATACTAGCTCACTTGCTCTATTGCAGTATTTGACAAAACAAGACTAGAGTAAAATAAAGGGATGTATTTTGTATGCTCAAAGAAAAACAACATAATGAAGTAAACAAAGTTGTTCAAAACCAAATAGGACAACTTTTCTCCTGCTTTTTTTAAACTGAATGGCCTAAACCACTAAGTAAATTCGTAACAACCTAGCCTATCACACTTTTTTATAGATTTTGGTTTTTTACCAACCTTGAATTTGCCTTTGGCGTGGTTCCACACTTCTGCATACTTTCTTCAATTTCCATGATGGTTCTCAGATCCATAGCAGGAGGGCTGGCAGGGCTAAATAAAAAATAAAAAGTTACCTTACAAGGCACTGATTTTTACTTACATTCCACAGCTCCAGCCCTCACTGAAATCCTCTAAATCATACATAGGATTGGTAACTGGTTGTATAATTTATGTCTGTTTCCTCAATTATGGCAAACCTCAAATAAAATGCTTCTGACAAAACTTTTATAAATATATACATTTTTAAAAGCACACTATAAAAATACTTCCAAGACTCATTATACTATGAAACAAAAAGATGTGAACTATGATTACTTTAAAAAAATTAGATCCCTAAAAAAATTAGATACCTCAAACTATGATTACTTCAAAAAAATTAGATAGCTAAATAGGGACACTTATTTAGTAGTAAAAATGCTCATGCTAAGTTATAGAGAGGCACTGCTCGCAGCTCTGTCCTGAAGGCTGAATTAAATCTCTTTGCAGTACAGGATTAAAATTATTTCACAGGATAAACAAAACAGTTTTTGCAGTCAGAGCACTACACAACATCAATAACATTCTCAAACTTCGTGTATCAGTTTCTTTTTCAAACATGACCTAATTTTAAACTTTAACAGAAATAAGCATGAATTAAATCTAGACATTCCCAAGCTTTACAAAAAACTATAAATTAAAATATGTGAACTTAAAGGCATCTGCAAACTAAACTGCATTATAACTCGATTCAAAGACATAATAAATATAATAAATAAAAAAAATAAAAAAATAAATAAAATATAAAACCAGCACTTCCTCCATCTCTCCTTAAAGATAAAAAATAAACTCAATTTTTCTATTGTTGTACCAGTTAAACCTGTGGTGTTGACTTTTTACAGCCCATTTTAGTCTAAAGGCCTAAAAAATCTTGAAGTACAATGGAGCTTCTAAAGACTTCAAACAGAGTATGATTCTACAAAAAAACTCTCAAGTATTTTACACAATATTAACCAAGTAGGTGTTATAAAAACAGATATTAGAAGTACAGACTGGAAGCAATTAAAAAATAAGAATAATAAATACAGCATTACTTTTCTCAATTAATAATTACAAAATGTACTCCTTTTATTAAATTACCAAAATGTTGAGTTCATGTGTCAAGTAATGTATGACCATTTTGAAGAGAAGATAGCTTTTCAGTCTGAATAGAACATTATTAGCTTTCACTACCAAGTGTAAAACAGTGACTGTAAGTATTACTGCACCTGAAGCTGGTTGCTACCCAATTGGGAGAGCTTGCAGAGTTGGGTCTGGCACTGGGAATGGACTGAGGAACAGACTGTGTCAATGCTGATGCTCCCTTGTATGACTTCACCTCCTTATTAGGGTGAGAGGCTTTCATACCATGACTGCATACTTTGTCCTTCACCTAAAAATCAGGCAGAAAATTGTTGAATAAACACTACAAACACTAAATTTTATTTTCTTAATCAAATAAACAATAACTCCTCAAAGTTGTCTACTCCATTGTAAGTACAACAGCTTCACAGAAAGACTCTAAAAAACAAACTCTGCTTTTGAAGGACTAGTTAAACAAAAACAAAAAGATTTCTAAGAGGAAATCCAACCTCAGTCCTTTCTGGATGAAATCCTTTTGTGAAGTCAGGGGACTGCAAGTCTCTGGGACTACTCACTCCTGCATAACTACCTTCAGAGTCAGATGTTAAGAGTTCTGGAAGTGATTCTACTGAGTTAGCTTTATCCAATTTTACTGAGCCTAGAAATAGGAAAAGATAGTAGAACTATTAAATCATAAAAGCCAGACTTAACAAACACAAATGCTTAACAAACACAAAAATTATTCACTCCATATGATGAATATAAAACCACCACAGTTTACCTAGTCCAGAATACTAGCCAGTGGTAAGTATAAGCATATTTTAGGCTATCCTAAATATTTTTTCAGAATAACATTACTCCCAGTTTTCTTCCTCTGTCTCACAAGATACAAATAACAACAGTGCTTTTCCTTTTAATTCTTTTACCATCTTTTCAATAAAAAGTGGCTAATTTTTGTTTCAGAAAAAAACCCAAAACTTACAGTGCATTAACAGAAATGTTCCACTTACTAAAATCACATGAGAAAATGTGCATTATGCTTATTTGATAAAAGTTCATGTTTTTATCTGAACTTTGGGCACAAACTTCATATGACAAACACCCTTTTAAAAAAAACCTTAATCTTAAGTATTCACTATTTAAATTCAACTATAGTGTTCTCGTAGAAAAGAAACAATCTTTCTAAGATTTCCTTCTTCAAATACAGAAATTGCATTGCATAATACACTTCATGTTCCAGTTTTTATACCTGAAAGGAATCTCTTTCCCACTGACCTGTAGAGGCAGGACTCTGAATAATATCTGATAGATTATATCCTCCAGAGCTGTCAGACCGTTTTCGTGGCTTCTTTTTTGCCTTAGTTTTTGCTTTTTTGAAAAGGGCTTCCCTAATAGGGAAAAAAACAAACAAAAAAACCCAAAACCCATGGAATGCATTGAAGCCAAAGAAACTGAGTTTCAGAACTACCCATGTCATGTTTTTCAGTCAGCCATAGCAGTCATACTTCAAGCAGTAGTACCTGATCTCAGCAGCTGGCACTAGCTGCTTGCTCCTGCTTTGCTTAGGCACTGGCACAACCATTTCATAAATGATTTTGGGGGAGAAACAAAGAACTCAGGAGGAAAAGAAAAAAACTCTTTACAATCTAGATCTAGCCTCAGGACTATTATAGTGCACATAGACTTCTGCTGACAGTGGAAGATACAGCTGCTGCACAGGCTGGCACTGCCATCTAGGTCAGATTAAACCTGCTACACATCACAGCAACTGACATAAAGCAAATTACAGACAACTCTTCATGTTTTTCTCTCTTGCTTTCTCCTGAATTACTGAAGTTCAATAAATGCCACAGTTGGTCTCACTTTTCCCCAACATAAACACTATCATCATGATAATACTAGTTTTACAATAAAACAGATACAGGATGATGTTATCTAAATGTCATGTGTTCATATATATGCTATTAGGAAGAGGGAAATCAAATAAAAGGCCTCTTCCATTTTAATAAAACTACTAGATATTCAGAATTATATGAATTGCAGCTACAATGCACCATTTCAAAGCTTCTTTAAGCAGCTTTTTGTGAAGTAACTATATAACAATTTATTCATTCCTGCAGCACCACCTTACCATACTTAAGCTATCTATTTTTTAATCCTTGGACTACCCAATTCCTGGAAGCTACCACCCAGCCTCGAAAAACACTAAAAGGCTTGAAGTTGAATACAAAAATAACCTCTCAGTTTCCTTGAACTGCTAGTTCTTACCTACACTAATTCATTTAGGGCAACATTTCTGACACAAGTGCTCAGAACAGAACACAATACTGCAGGTAAGGCTTCTTCTGCATGCTGACAATAGTATTCCACTATTTGGAAGCCTGTTACCCTGCTAGACTATCATACTACAAAGCTCTGCATTTCACTTGACAATTCTGTTAATATCAAGAAATGTAGATTATCACAATCTTTCAAACAGATCTATAGTACATTCAGGTCTGGTTTTTTTCTTTTGATTTCTCCTAATTCAGTGAAGTATAAATGAACTGCACAGGTGGTCTCACAAATATACAGATACTCCCATCACATGCACAACTCCCAAATATCACTATGAATGCTCATTTTGTAACCTTTACTCACATGCTACTTATAAATTGAAAGTGGTCTGCTGCAGTTTTGCGATATTTTCAGACTTAAGAAAACTGAGAATAGTCTCTGATCTCCACTTCTTAATATTTCAATTCTGAACTTAAAAGCAGTCAGGCATCAATGCAAATGGGGATTAATACCACACACAGTTCATCTGGTTAAAATATTGATGAAAAAGAGATACTTACTGAGAATTTTGTTCTGTATTCATCTCATCCCTTAAAAAGACGAAGTTCTCTCCATCTTCAGGCTCAAAAGAACTTATGTCAGGTCCATCTGGATATGGAGTAATCACTCTCCTGACCATAGCTGGAATCTGCAGTTGTAAAAGCCATTACATTGAGTTTCTCTTAAATTGTATGCTAGCAAATTTATGTAAGAGGACCAAAACTGATGGTCATTCAAAACACTTTCATAGATCAGGTAATTAATTACTTAAGAAATTTATAAGCTTAAGTTATATCTTTAAGCAAAATTGGAGAAATATCTTAAGTGACAGACTCAAAATGCCTATGTTTCATTATTAACTTCAGGCAAAAAATGCTTCAAGATTTTGCAAACATTTATTTCTCACAGTTAGAGAATACCAGATTATAATGTGTCTTGGCTTTCACCATTGCATTACAGTTCAATTTTCACATTATTCTTCTTACTGATTTTAACATCTATATGATCACCCTGAACTTTTCAGCTTTCTTCTTCTTTCTTCTAAGTAATAGATGCTCTTTTCCATTGCTTACACTGTTCCATGCAACAATTGTTAGTTAGAGAACATTATTATGTTTAATGTCTATAACTAAATAATTTAAAAGACACAACACTGTTGCAGCAGTAGCTAGTGAATAATGAAATATGAACTCCTTGAGAGTGATAATAGCAGCAGACAACTTTGTCTTTTGAGTCAGATGTTCCACTTCAGACTGTTGCCTACAGACTCAGCAGGTACATATTTATCACTCATCTATTCTCATTTTACACATAATCAGCTTACACTCAAGTTGTACAACTTACCATTTTCCTGTAATAAACAGAAAGATCCTTCACAACTTCATCACTTAAGACATCCAGAGTCCTAAAAAAAATTATCTTTATTCTTAAAAACCAAATTCATCTTAGCAGCTTATAAAAAAATCACATTAATGAAAAATTCAAATTAATATTTTGGATGAATCTCACCTACAGCTACTATCACCTATTCACTGTGGTCAGTCTAAAGGAAGACACTGAACACAAAATAAAAACTAATCAATACCTTTGTTGTAGGGCCAGGCTTAAACACACAACCTCCCCACCTACCTATACTTAAGGTCACAGCCAAAATAGACTTATATAGTTAAGTTACCAAGAACTGGTTATTGCTTTACCTATTTCTGCATACTGTCTTCCTGATATGTATCTAAATACTCCAAATCTATGTAAATTCTCCATAAAACACACAACACACCATAGATATTTATGCCAAAAAACAATACTACAGCAATAAACTTGACTCAACAGAACACTCTTGTCCATGTGAGACGTTCTCCTTGCAAAAAGTTGTCAGGACTTCGTTCTGTCTCAGGTTTCTCAAATTAAAAGTCTTTCTACCCAATATTAACATTTTCATATTTTCACTAAAATTTAGATACAGTCTTAATAATAAGAATGTTGCATGTTCTTTCTACACTTAAGATTAAACAAATTTGAATTCCAAGAAATATTTAAGGCAGTATTACTAGGCCTTTCTCTCCAAAATCAAAGGTTAGAATGTTTATATTTTATAAAGAGGTGAAGAGAGAAATTGCTAATATGAATGAACTTCTGTATCTAGGATGCAAGTGAAGCCACTGTGTGATACAGCAATGAAAATGCTGGCATTCTGAACTGTTTCAGAGCTCTAAGAACTTCTATAAGTGAAAAGAAGTCTGACAAAAAGGACAGAGACAACAGACATTTTGTATTTTTTTTGGCTGGGTTTTTTGGTGTTTTTTTAAGGTTGTGCTAGAAAAGAACATCAATCAGTGCTGATAAGGCTTGCTCTGAGAAGATGATATGTACTTAGGAAGCAACTTGAAGGCCTGTCCAAAAGGATCAAGAGAAGGAAGGCCAGAGCACACTTTCAGCTTCTCAAAATTTTAGAGCTTTCCACTGTGGAAAGCAAGCATAATAAATTAATTTGTTCAGCTTTAATGCAGACATTAAAGCAAAAAGACTACCAGATGGCAGGTCCATTCTCTTTGGAAAATGAAGCAGCTATTTAACACACATACTTAAAATAAATCAAATATGTATAGTAACAACCATGTTTAAAAAAAACCCTACCTAAACAATCCTAAAACAAAAAATCCCCACAATAATCCCCATTCCCCAAGAAACAACCTCGAATGGAGGGAAAAGTCTCACAGCAGTTTTATGCATCTTCAAAAACACTTTAAAACCCGAAAAAAGACTAGATCTCATGTTAAAGCTCACTAAATTCAAGAGAGGCTCTTCATGCTAAACTGCAACATATGGTTTTGCACTATAGAACTGGTACAGTACATACAGATATTTAACCAGCTTCTTTCTCCCTAACTGGCAAAAATGAGCCTACCTTTCAAACTAGCAGCATTAGGTTGCATTTTAACATTAAACTGTCCATGTTAGTTATTCCAATCCTTTTACCTTTTTGGGGACATTTAAATTTTACAGCTAATACATGAACACAGTTGCATCCCTGCTTACCTTGCTTCAAGCAAAGCTGCCATATTGAGTCCTATGAACTGCAAGCAGGACAATTTTAGCTGTTCAGCATTATACATTGCTGAGAACTCCAAAAGCTCAGCAGCATTCTTTAAGGTAACTGCAGAAACAAAACACAACAAACTAAATTAGATAATTGGCTGTAGTATCAAGCAGCTGTTTAAGACTTATTGTGCAGCATAATCTGGTTATTGAAATGTATCATATACTACCCCACTCCTAGAAAAAATGTTAAGTTCAAATGGCCATAAACTATAGGAAGCTCCATGTAACATTGTAGTAACTTGTATGCAATGGCTGCCTCACAGAACTAAAAAGCCCTACCTACAAACAGATCAGTTTCAAAATATTAAAACCCATCAGACCAAAACAAAAATGAAAAAGAAAGACAAAAATAGCAAGTTTCATATACAGCATAAACAGTTTTTAAACTTCCAAATGTTCCAATTTAGTATGGAGAAAAAAAAAGGGAGTGAAAGAGGAGAGAAGGAACAAATACAGGGACAGAAATAGAAACAGGATTAATTTTATCATATTTTAAAGGAAAGAAATTTCAATTCAATGAAATAAAGGTTTCATTGGGGTTTGGGGGTGATTAGCCTTTTTTTTTTTGTACTTTTTTTACTAGAGTATGAGATGAAGATGATGTGTAAGGAATGGATTATGCTAATCTAGAATATTGCTCAGACTTAAGAAGCAATTATTAACAGCCATGCAATGAACATCAAAATATAATTACTTGAAAGACAGACACACAAATTCTGTGCTGCAAAAGGCAAGAACATCTAAAAATACCATTTTTTATTCTCTAGCCCTTTACAGCACATGTGGAAGGACTCACGTTTTTCTGCAATGGCTACTTCACAGATTTCTTTGAGTCTGGATATAAGAAGCTGGTCTGCTACCACAAGAATATTACATATGAATTCCACATTTTGAGAATCTGGAAAACAAAGCATCATGTAAACACCACGGGCAAATCAAAAGCAACTATAAAACATACAGCTTCAATGAGATTTTTACCAAAGCACTAATATAATGGCCTCACAAATTTTGATGGGATTTTCACAGCACAAGGAATAGCTTAGAACACCAACAGCCCCCTTTTTGAAGCAAGAGAAGGCTGGAAAAGGAAAACTGCAGTTTGACAAGCTAAAGAAAAGGTAAAACAAGGCCTGGGGTACTGCTATCCCCTCAAACTCTTAAGAAAGAATCAAGATTTCTGGTTTTTTAAATATAACTCCAGCACAAACATATTAAGTTTTGAATTTCTATTTTAAAAATACAGACTGAAAGAGCTACAGTTGAAAATATATTAATGGCACCTTTTATGGCAAGAGCTTCATCTGTATACAAGTAATCCACAATTATCTGTAGTATGTCAGAATGGATGGGCATTTCCAGAGCTGAACAGGTAGCCTAAATGGCAGAAGTATTTAAAGAAAAAAAGAGAAATAGAGTAAAGAGAAGCTGACTACTTGGAATAAAATACAAAATTAAGATAGTAACTATATTAAGAAAATACTCAGATTGAGGGTTATATTTTCAAAGTTAAACAATTACTTAAGCATTTGTACAAAATCTGTCCAAGTTTCTCAAACAAGAATTCATTGTAGCAAAGCAAGTAAAATCTGTTCAAAATTCTGAATAAACACCCATGAAAAAGTTCAATGTTTGATCACTTTGATCATCTACTCTAACAATCCTCCTTGATTATATTACTTTACTCACAATTGTCTAAAAGTAGAACCACAGGAATCCTCTATGCAAGTACTGAACTGCTTTCAAGGTCAAAAGATCTAATGAAATCACAAGTTCCCAAAAAAACGTAATATTGAAGTAGTCACTGCTGTTACTGCCTCTGAAAATAAGGCCTTCATCAAGTCCTCCATTTGAAAACCATTCTAACCATAAAGGTAAGACTTTTGTAAGAGTAAAGATTTGCCACTAAACCACGTAGCTGTCACCATTTGTGTTTATGCAACATCACTGCTTAACAACTTTGATTTACTTCAGGTGGCACCCAAGTAAAGCTTCATACTAAATACTTCATACTTTGCTTTAGAACACACTACTGGTACTGACATATTTTCCTTCTAGGGTTTAAAAACTTCTTACAGACATTAAGATTTTTATATAACATCTACAGCCCCTCCTTCACAAAATATTTACTTACTAATTTAGGTTGATTTAGATTTACTTACAAAATAATAGGCAGCTTATAAACTACATACTGCTGATATACAAAAACATGATATACATGGACACTCAACACTTAAAAAGACCCCTTAAATAAATTGTCTCACAGTATTTCAAGTATGTTTTCTTAGGGATGACTTAGGAAAAGACAGTACAGTAACCTGGAGGACAGATGAAGTTCTGTTTCACAGCAGAACAGAACTGCTAGTACCTCACCAGGTTATTAATGTATTGCTAGAAATCTAAGAAATTTGAGGAACTCCTGCACACTGCTTTAGTTTTCAGTGTCAGAAAAATGCTTTTCCCCTTACACCATTCCTCTCTTTCCATAAACATTATCAATAGTGCTCAGGTAGTACAATAGAGGTATTCAGTGAAATTACAATGTCCAGGAACAACCAGGGCATTGCAACACAGCTGGCAAATAAGAACCAGGACAAATTGAAGATCTACATCTTTTGAAACAGCAGTTGGTGACTAAGTAGAGTAGTCCCTGATATCATCTATTTCATTTAACAGCAAAAGTCAGCTGGAGTTCTGCATACTGACTATCAATCCTGGTCTCACTTGCACTCAGTACATAGGACAAAGCTATTCCAAACTGCATATGATTTAAATTGTATGCTCTTTCACAGAAAGAAAATGAAAATTCATCCAAAGCAGTATTCCATAAGAACAGTCCAGTCAGTGCTTTTTATACATACATGACCTAATTCAAACTAAATCCTTAAAACAAAGGCTGTAATTTCCTTTGATACACAGTATTATGTTTGTTACTCTCATTTAATACACAATCTCAATAGTACAAATACAGAGTAACCACAAATGTGGCTTTTGGGGTTTTTTTCCTTGCAAACAGAATCAAAGAATCCAACCCTTTCTTTTCCCTAGTATTTAGGATATGTTATTACAGGAAAAACTGAAAAGCTGTCACTTATTTGATGCAAAAACAAAATAGCACTACACATGGTTTTGGAAAACTTACCTCAATCCATGAGCTGCTTAACATGCTGTGAAAATAATCTGTAAAGAAAGGCATTTCAGTTCAAGATGCAATAAAATGACAGTTAAAAAAGACAATATAACTTACGTTATATAAATATATATAAAAATACACACACATACCAAGTCTTGCACAAAGTACACACTTATGACATGGGAATTCCTTTCCATCTAAAGATTTCAGGGTCACATCGCAGAGGTATGAACTAGAAGATATTTAATAGCATCAGAACTGTATTCAGAAGAGCTAAAAGTTGTAAAACCTACAAATAAAAGCTTACTTTAACAAGTTAGGATTTATCCTTTGAAATAAAATACACCTGAACTTTAATAACACTGCAGAAAATGAACCCAAAAGTACTGGCACAAGACTTTCCAAGGGAGAATTTTTTTGTCCAAAGATGAGCTTTAAAAATTCCATCTGAGATATTTCTTCAAAATACAGTCAATTACTATTTCAAAAATGCTATGACTAAATAAATTAATTATGGTTAAGTTTTAGTCAATCTTAAATGGTCTATGTTAAAGTTGCCTATTTCTTCAATATCAGGAGGTACCATAGGCCTTGATGATTCATTTTAAGAACTAATCTGAATTCTGTGAAAAAATTACTTTCATGCAATGCAGCTTTTTTATATATATAGGCTATTTAGTACCTCAGGTATAAGTAAATTGATCACATCAACAGAATTAAAAAACAAACATCACTTTGCTAAAAACAAATTAGAAAGCATACTATGCATTTGCTTATTTCCAACCCATGTAGTCTTACAGTCACTGAAAGCAGGTTTACAGAAGCCAAATTGCTTTTGACTGGATTACCTAAAACATTTTCTCCTGGCATTAGCATTCTATGACACAGCTAATCCACAGAACACATTAAGGTACAGTAAAAAGAAACAAAGATATACCACACATAATCCATCCCCAATTACTAATCTACAGATCAAGTCTATAAACATCCACAGAGAACTTCCAAACCTGAGTTACTATGATAGAGACAACTGCACACAAGAAATTAAAATGCAGCTAGATCAACCTAAGCCCAGGCTTAACAGGTAAAGAGAAGACATAAGAAGAAGATGGTAGGGTAGGGAAACATGATTTAAAAAAAATTACCATTTCTTCTGATTTAACTTTGGTTTGTTTCCATTCTTCTTGTTGACAACATTAATTTTTCCATTTTCTAACCTTACTCCATCCAGCCTGCAAATTATTAACATTAATAATAAGCAATACAATTAGTATACAGTTCAAACCATTAGGAACAGTTTCACAAAGCAACAGTACTTCCATGGGCTCATACTGTGAATAGGAAAATGAATCATCATACAAAAACAGAAAGGGCCAGTTGTTACTTTAAAAGTCTTCAAGGCAGATGTAAAATGTAACTGGTATTCTTTCTACATCTTAGATATGTATTTATTAACTTAGATATGTACCTATTATCTTAGATGAAACCTACACTATATAGTTAAGGCCAAAGTTCAATATCACAGCATCAAAAATCTAGAAGTTAATAACCTACATTATCATTACCAGTCAGTAAACAGTGCAAAGACAGTGGCTGGGAAGAGATGCAAGTTTCAGCACAGGCTTTTTTAGCATCCTAATTCATCAAGTAGGCTTGTGAATGGGATGGTAAGAACATAGGAGTGCTGCTGGCAGACTACAAAGTAATACATCTTTAAAGGCAAAGTACTTTACCAAGGAAATGTTACTTAGGAACTGAGTTTTAGCAGCATTCACATCTTGGCTGTGCATGCAAGAAGTACAGTGAAGAAAACTACCCTGAAAAAGTTCATTTCCCTCTTTTGAAAGGACAAATGCAGAAAAAAAACCCCAAATTGATTAATGCAGTCCTACAGAGACATTTGATACCAATTCCATTTGTTTCACTATGTAACATAAAAATTACATCAGTTAAACAAGAATTTAACTTTGTTTTTTGTTGTTTTATACTAAACATGTTTGCTGTCACTGAAAAAATTGCTAGACTACAGACCACTGTATAGAAATTATACAGTCCAAAACTCAGTAGATCAGCTGTCTCTAACACTACAAGTATTGATGTTTTATGATAGTCTATCTGTAAAGTCAAATGATTTATATCAGCTATCTAATCCCACAGAGCTCATGCCTTAGAGGATAATGTCATGGTTTAACTCATCTGGCTAAAGACCACACACTCACTCATTCACTCTGCCCTCACCACCCTCGCCAGTGGGATGGGGGTGAGAACTGAGGAAAAAATAGTAAAATTCGTGGGTTGAGATAGACAGTTTTAACAGGGCAGAAAAAGAATGGAAAATAGCAATAATGCTAACAGAATGAGTAGATGCAAAACAAGTGATGCCCAAACAGTGATGGAATAGCTCACCACCCACCAACCTGAAACTCTTATATGTACTGGAAATAACCTCAGTCAGTTCCTAAGTAGCATCCCCCCATCATCTCCCCCTAGTTTCTATTCTAACATCAGTGTTTTATTTCCCACCATTGTTATAACAACTAGAGTTAGATTAGCTTACATAAAAATACTCTCTCTGTGGAGAGCTCATCAAAATATAAATGCATTTCCTTTCACCTACCTTCCACTTAAGTTGCTGAGTCCAAATTTCTTTGCTGCACTTTGCAACATTTTAATGAGGTTAGCTTCATCACCAGCTTTGCCCTTTTTAGATTTGCTCTTCTGTTTTTCATTTATAACTTGCACTTGATTATTTCTATAAATCTCAAATGCAGAGTTTCCATTGACATTTTCATCAAAGCTCATTTTGCTGAGATTAGAAATTAAAGTATCTTGATATTCATCTGATTTTTCTTTATATGAGATTTTTGGCTTATAACCATGAGTCAAAAGATCACAAGTATCAGTGTATATGAACTGCAGAAGGTATGCAAACAGATCTGGATGGACTTTCTCAATCACATAGAGATCACATCCAACAGCATCCTCATCTTTGCGGTAGACGTCTGGAGTGTCTAGCTGGCTGTCGCTGGAAACAAAGAGCTTCCTGAAGAAGTCGGAGCGTACGGCCAAGATGTATTTGTGCACGGGGTACATCCTTGTGCCAATCTGAAAAGTCACATCATGGATGCTGTCCATTTCATCTGTTTCGTCTAACAGTTTGCCAAAATCCCTTCCAAAACTTGATAGTGACACACTTGGAATTTCATAGAGACTAGAACAAAATTAAATCCATAATTAAACACTATTTATAACCTCCCTCACATTTCACATAGTATGTTTAATGAAGAAGATAATGATGTTTCCATTTTGGTTTCTTTGGTTTTTTCTGACATTGCTGCACTGCTCAACATCTCTTGTCCCATTCTTTACAAAAATAACTAATAATATGGCATAAATAAGACCTGTCTAGCCTCAGTATATCAAATATAGTATTTTGCTTTCATACTGTACCAGTATTAACAGAACTATTTCATTTTTCCAACATGAAAACATGGAAACACTTGCTGTACTTCATATTACAAACAAAAGCAATAAGGAAAAAAAGCTAATGTTTAGTTATCACAAATGCTGGAAACTATTATGAGAGCATGAGAAACATGGTCCAGTACACTATTTATTTATTTTACTTTATACACTTTTTTCCAAATTAAAAAAAATTCATTTGTCACTTTTATTTATTGATTATTGGTGATTACTGAAGGGGTGAATTTCTACAGCATTTAGAACTCAGAGTATGTTAAGAAATACATGGCAAATGCTTCCTTAAACACTTCAGATAAAACATCAATACTGTCTATTATTATGCAAATACATAAACTGAGGCCTTTGGATAACTTCAACATAATTACTAAAAAAGGGCTGCTCTCTAGCAGTATGGATAACTGTATTTACTGCAACTTCTGTATGAGCCAAAAAACTGTTTGGAAAAGAATTATTCAATTGCAATCACACACAAAAAAAGGAAAAATTGCATCTGTTGTTATCTTGAATATACCTGGTTTTAGGATCTGACTGTAACACAGCAAAATTGCAGCCACTAGGATCAGTGGCAATACTGACAGCTCGGTGTACATAAAGTCAGCTTCTGAAGTCGAATTCTTTCATACACACTGGTTGTATCATGTTCACAGGACACATCACATGAAGGATGCTGAATGCTCGATACAAGTTCTGTTAAAAAAAAATGAACACAAATCACAGAAAGATCCTTCTAATTAAAATACAAACTAATGCAACAAAAAGGCAATACTATCACTTCTCTATGTCCACTGATGGAGTAATTGAATAAGGTTAAACCACGCTGAAGATTTCAGCTTGCTTATTTACAGAATATATAGGAGGAGAGTTGACAGTTTCAGTTAAAATCTTGTCCTGTACGAGACAGGTATGCTCCTTGCAGAAAAAAGAACAAAACACATCAGGACCTTTTTTCAGCAATATTAATACATCAAGTTAATAAGGTGGAAGTTGCTTTGGACCCTGAATTGTGCACAGGTTTCACAGACTTAGCAGTGCAAGCAAGTACATGCTCCTTCTTTTGCCCAGTACTAATTTTCTTGGGACTCATCATCTAATACGTGACAAGACCATTACACTAGACCATTGCCCTATTATTCTTCAGAAGTGCTTTTCTTCCCAGAAATCGCCACCTAAAGGGTAACTGAAGGCTGCAAAGTAAATCTTAGTATTACTGAGGAAAGAATACAGTAGCAGTCAATGCTAAAAACCATCAGTCACAGAGGAAAGAACAAACTTAGCACATAATACTGTTAGAGGCTGTAAAGATTCGATTAAACCTTTTACTGTTTTAAAGAGTACATAAAAACCACCAAGAAATCACAGCTAACCTTTCTTTTCTGAGCTTTTTTTCCCTTCTTCCAGCCACTTCCCAGTAAAGGCTTCACCATCATGTGTGACAAACATTATTTCATTTCCATTCAATGCAACATCAGACATGAAGACTTGTCGGCCATACACCCAACGACACTGCTTCATGGAGTTGTTAGATGACTTCCAACAAAACACCTATAATACCAAATTTTAAAGAAAGAGAAAACCTTCATATCATTTAAAAACAGTTACATATTACACACTACTTTTTTAAACACAAGAACGTGCCAACACAAAATTGCATGTGAAAGGAGAAAGACATTCTTCAAAATTTTAGGATAAAGTGCTTTGAGCATCTATTAAAGAGAATCCAGAAGTAAAACAGGGAAAATCTATCACGGTATCAAGATCCATTTGCTCATGAAGGGCATTTGAAAAGCTTCTCTGAATACTCAAATATCTTCACAGCAGTGATCTATAGAACAGACTTTACTAACATCTTGACAAGGAGAGTAAAAGGTGACAAGCCAAGAAACAAGTTTTATCTAGTTCTTAATTTACAGATTTGTCCAACTGGTTTGCTTATAAGTCAGACAAAATTCAAAGCTAGCACACTGGAAATTTAAACCATTTTCTGCTAATTGTTTGACAAGAATTTCAGATTTCTCTGTACCAATCAAGGTTTGGAATGGAGATCATGACCAAATGCAAACTTCAAAACCCTCAGGAGTATGAAGCACAGCATGCACAGCAAGACCTCAACAAGGTACACTGTACATGCCTGAAAGACAGCCCCAAGCAAAGGAAAGCCCAAATGTGGCATTAGCAGTGCTAAAGCCAAGCCTTCATTCTCTCCCACTGAAGGACCTGAACAGGTCTGTAAGCATCTACATAAGGAGGGGACAGAAGAATTTGAGTAACCTATTTCCTTTCCCCTGCCTTGAGCCCTACGAAGCACAGAATGGTTGAAATTGGAAGGGATCTGTGGAGGTTGTCTAGTCCAACCCCCTGCTCAAGGATGACCACCCAGAGCCAGCTGCCCAGGAACATGTCCAGACAGCTTTTGATTTTTTCCGAGGATAGTGATTTCAGAATTTCAACCTGTGACAGTGCTGGACCATCCTCAGTGCATTCCCATATTCAGATATTCGATTCACTCCTCCCTTTCAGCTTGTGCCCATTGCCTCTGGTACTGGCTCTGGGCACCGCTGAAAATAGCCTGGCTCTATCTTCTTTACGTCTTCTTTTCAAGTATGTATATACAAGATTCACCTTGTGACTTTTATTTTCTAGGTTAAACAATACTCCCTTAAGGAAAGTGCAATCAAGCCAGATTTCCTTACTCAATAATTTATAATGCCTGAAAACACTAAAGATCACACTATTTGTCAGTATTCAACACGGAAAGATATGAAATGTACATGGACATTGCTCCTCTGATGCAGGAAGATCATTTAGTTTCTTAGCACTAAAGTAGTGTCCCAAAGATGTTGAGGCCCTATCAATACTACAGATGCTAGAGGCTACAACTCACATGATCAAATACTGAATTGGAAGTTTATAATCTCTGTCACATCTAATGATCTAATGAAAAGATAGTATCTCAAATCATAATTCAGTCAAGTGTAAGGACCGACACACATTGTTCCTTATTTTGATATACAAGCTCTGTTTTTAACATTCTTAAAGAACGCACTCAGCAGGAAAAGCTTCTTCGTAAACACCACTAGATGGCAGTGAAGGTTGAGATCTCTCAGTGAGCAGATCGAGAATAGGGATTTTGTATGGTCCTGTAAACCAGTGCTTAAAAAAGAGTAAGGAAAAAAAACCAATAAATTCACAGTGACATTCCAATTCTAAGACAACAAAGCATTTACACTTAAATACTAAATGATTCATCAGGTTTAGGTGCAATATTTTGACAATAAAAGGGACATTTCATCTACAAAACAGACATGCTTCAGCAAAGGCTCTAAAACTTCTGAAAGGTGTAAAGGTGCCTAGGGTAAGTGGGACGAACAAATGGGAAGGAAAAAAAAACCACCAACAAAAAGAACCTAACCACATACATTACATAACCACTAATGTGTATGTAAAAACAAAGTTTACACCCTCACTGAAAAGTCATCAGAAGTCCATAAATTTAAAAATTAGCTAATATACATTACTTCTGTAACCTTCCTATGGCCCTAATATAAAAAAATCACCTGCAACTCTGTAGAAACAAACTGAGGAAAAATAAAAAGAGTTCTTACAAATATATTAATGTCAATAGGCAGTGTAAGAGTAACATCAGCCCATTACAGGGTGAGGATGGTCACCTCCTCAACAGGGACACAGAAAAGGCACAGGTGTTTAACACATTCTTTGCCTCTGTCTTCAACAAAGGGGTCTCAGTGCCCTGAGCTAGAGGACCATGACTGTGAGAATGATCAACTCCCAATCAACCCTGAAACTGTGTGGGATCCTGCTCCAGCTGGATCCCTTCAAAGCTATAGGGCCTGCTGGGATTCATCCAAGAATCCTTAAAGTGCTAGCTGATGTCATCCCAAAGCCTTTCTTGATAATTTTTGAGCAGTCTTGGAAATCCAGAGAGGTTCCAGCTACTGATGAATGTTGTCCCAGTTTTCAAGAAGGGCAAGAAGAGAACCCCACACTCTACAGTCTGTCAATCTCACTTCAGTGCTTGGTAAAGTTGTGGAGAAGATTATTCTGGGAGGTGTTGAAAAACACCTGAAAGAAAACCTGGTCACTGGTCACAGCCAACATAACATCATGAGGGCAAAGTCCTGCTTATCAAACCTGACTTCCTTTGATGACAAGCTATTCCATGCAGCTGACCAAGGGAAGCCAGTTAACAGTAATCTTTTTGGATTCCAGCATAGCTTTTGATACTGTTTCTCATAGGATCCTTCTGGACAAAATGTCCAGCACACAGTTGGATAAACAGAGCATGGAATGGGTGATCAACTGGCCCATCAGTTGGATACAAAGGGTTATAGTGAATGGGGTGACATCAGACTGGTGACATGTCACTACTGGGGCTGTCCTACGGGGCTTCTCAGCCCTGTGCTCTTCAACATCTTCCTAAGTGACTTGAGGCAGGACTGGAAGAGATAGGGAGCAAGTTTACAGATGATACAAAACTGGGAGGAGCTGCTGACTCCCATAAAGGCAGGGAGGTCCTGCAGAGAGACCTTAATAAATGAAAGGCTGGGTAATCACCAACCACAAAAGTTCAACAAGGGAAAGTGCTGGATTCTGCACCTGGAACAGGCCAACCCTGAATGTATGTACAGACTGGGGAATGAGATACTGGAAAGCAGCACCTGGGGGTCCTGGTTGATGGCAAGTTGGATATGAGCCAGCAGTGCCCTGGCAGCCAGGAGGGCCAACCCTGTCCTGGGGACACCAGCACAGCATCACCAGCAGGGCCAGGGAGGGATTGTCCTGCTCTGCTCTGAGCTGGGGCAGCCTCACCTCCAGTGCTGGGGGCAGTCTGGGGTACAATGTAACACAGACATTAAACTACTAGAGAGTGCCCAAAGGAGGGCACAAGGATGGGGAAGAGCCTCAAGGGAGGAGGGGCTGAGGGCATTGTGTCTGTTCAGCCTGGGCAAGAAGAGAGTGAGAGGAGACCTCACTGCAGTTACAACTTCCTTGAGAGGGGAAGAGGAGGGGCAGGCACTGATCTCTGCTCTGTGGTGACAGTGACAAGCCCGAGGGAATGGCCTGAAGTTGTGTCAGGGGTGGTTTAATGCAGAAAGATTCTTCACTCAGACAGTGGTTGGGCACTGGAACAGGCTCCTCAAGGGAAAGGGTCACAGCACCCACCGTGACAGAGTTCAAGAAGCATTTGGACAATGCTCTCAGGCACCTGGTGTGCTGTGGGATGTAGACTTGGGGATGGTCCTTTTTAGGGCCAGAAGCTGGACTTGGTGATCCTTGTGGGTCGCTTCCAACTCAGCATATTCTATGATTCTGTGAAATTGGTTATTTTCTATGCATTTTTTTGCCCTGTCTTATGTTTAAAGTTTGACTAATTACTATGCAGCCTGCTATATAATTATAATTATGACAACTTACCCTTCCAGCTTCATCCAGCGCCAGAATGCAAGTCTTTTGACCCCCATTTTCTTTAAGATGCTGGGTATCTACTTTATATTCCAAATATCCCCCACTGACAAGAACTTTTTTAAGGTTCAGCTGTCTGAAAGAACACAAAAGGTTAAATTAGTATTTCCCTATTGTGTACTTAATGTTGGTTCTATGATAGTTACCTTTTTCATTTAGATAAGCAGTGAAAAAAATAAAGTCAAGACAATGACACTGAAAAATTACTTATGTTTAGTTTCATCCTATTGGTACTATTAACATAACTGCTAATATTATAGCAGACTACAACTTTTGCTTGTTTTTAAGTATATCACATTGTATATTTAGAAGCTCTTCACAAAATTCCATGAGTGAAAATCAGTACATGATGTAGCTTTGATTTCATCTTTACAAAAATTTATTCAGCTGTTTGTATTAAAACATCTATCCTACCTCAGCAGGTCAATTCTCAGGGGTTTGTTAGATCTGGTTTTTAGCTGATCAAAATCATACTCATTATCTTTTCTCAGTTACTTAGTATAAGAGCACAGGGCATGGCATTAACCTTCTAAAGTGCCAACATCTTCACTTACAGCCATGCAGAAATGAAATACAAAGTAATCATTAAGCTATAATATGTCAATAAATTCTGCTAGAATTTGAAGTGAAGCTGAAAAACTAAGAGGGGGTTATCTTGGCAAAATCAAATCCAAAAAAATCTATTCTAACCAGTCATTGCAAACTAAGTAAAACAGAACAGGATTAAATATTTTCCTCAATTTGTGAGTCAAGAATCCAGCTTCCTCAACAGGTTTTACATCCTGGTTTTAGCATATGGACCACATGATTTTACAACATCCTTCCTGTAACCAAAGTTTCTCTTTATAACATACTATATCAACACTTTAATTAGAAAACTCAGACCCTGGATTACTGATTCAAAATCATAACAACATAAATAAACAGAACAGCAGATCTTCAATGTCTCTACCAAGACGCAGTTAGACAAATTCAAGGTACCAGAGGAAGAAAAAATACCAGTTTCAGTGTTTTTAAACTTACAGCACAAAATATTTCCTCCTAATGTGTGGTTTTTTAAATATCTTTGATAAACAGCAAGTGGCACCTCAGCCTCTTGTAAAAAAACACTAAAAAACAAATGAAGAAGAACACAAAAACAATAGCCCTAGTTCATATGAAAGAACTACAAATGAAGAAAACACAGGGCACTACTGTATTTTCTGTACTTTATGCACAAAAATCCTTAAAATAGCTTGCAAGTATACAACTACAGTTGCATACTTCCCCTATTGCTCTTCACAAAAAATTAGAAAGTAGCACATACTTTGAAGCTATCTTTTTGCACTGATAGTCTGCAAGTAAATAAATATCTCCTCTCTCAGAAACACATACTGTAGCACCATCACTTGCAGAGACCAGGGACACAGAGATGTCTTTATGGTGTAGAGCAGAGACTTGGCGAGGTGCAGTTACACATTTTTCTCCATTAGGATCCAGCAGATAACCTAGAAAATACAACACACCGAAAAAAATTATTTGCCATTCCACACACTGTTCACTTAAAGAATACTTTATGACACTACTTTGAAGAACCTTTAAATTCCCAAAAGATTTTTTTAGGTAGTTGGGTAGTTTGCCTTCAAAGTATTTAGACAGATGAGACCCACCACACCTACTTGTTAGTTCACTACAAACACCCAATAACCAAGACCTGATAAGTAAGTAAGTAATTAAGTAAGGCAGATTCGACAGGGGAAGCTATTTAATGTGTTGGTACTGTGTTTTGATTTCAAAGAAAGAATATTTATTTCATCATATGCAAATTCAAGGCAGTAGAAATACCGTAACACTGGCAAAAACCACAGATTATTTCAGACACTGGAAGACAAAAAAGTAAGCTTGTCAAAAAAATTACTCTAACTGCAGGTAAGCATGAAGGCAGCCATTACATGAAACAGAAACGGTTGGAGCTGTAATGCAAGATCTCTGAAAACATTAAAAAAAAAAAACAAAAACAGGCCATTGCTGCTCTGCTGCAACAAGAAACCTAGTGTCAGGAATCTCACACGTGGCATAATCCTGTTCTGTGTGCAGAGCACTTATGCCTGCACCAGAGAGCAGAGCAGGATACAGATGCCAAGAAACAAGCAGCAGGGCTGCCTTTAGAGCTGAAAGCACCCTGTCAAAAGACAAGGTAGGGCTGTGCTCAAACATCTTATTGGGGCAAGGTTTACCACCACAGCTCTACCACAGAGCCCAGCTGACACAGCTAATATCACTTAAGATTCAATTACTGTCTCTCTGTGATACTGCACTGGGCCACATGCTAGCCAGAATAATCCCAGCAACACAAGCAACCACAAGAAAAGCTTATATGATGGGTGCATATAAACAAAAAGGCAAAAACAAACAAGAAGGTACTCATTAGTAAGATATTTCTCTGACAAAGACAAGTTTTTTCACATACCTTTGACACCTTAACTCTATGTACCAGAGATAGCTAACAGTTTTGTTAGCACATAGACCAAAAATGCAAAAATGCAAATCCAAACCACTACAGCAATATTTGTTTATGAAAAAAGACAAAAGCAATTAAAATGCCCCATTCATACAACAAATCAAGTTCATTTGTTGGTAATATATATCTTTTATATCACGTTCTTTCTTGACTTCAGAATAAGACAGAGTTAACTGAAGATTCGGGTAATTGTATTGCTGAAAAAAAAACCAAACTAGATATAGGCAAGTATTTAACTTTAAAAATTAGTATGGAAAAAGTTATCAGTAGCATGTTTACAGTGCTTGATGAAAGAAAGCTATAGGCAGGAGAACTGAAGGCTAGTTGATAATTTATTAAAGGTAGTGCCAGCCAGATTGCTGGAAGGAGACAAGTATGCCTTGGAGTAACTTCCAGCACAAACAGCGAAATTTTGTTTCCTCAAAGTCTCCAGTAGCAGGACCACAAAAGATGCATGCAAGGTAAAAGTTACAAAGAGCTCAAATAAGAGCTAAATCTGACTAGCTCCTATCATCTCAAAATGTGAAAGTAACTGGTAGGAATGAAAAATACTCTTCAAAAGAAGTGTGAAGGGCTGATGTCATCAGATTGGTTAAAAAAAAAACAAAAAGAGAGAAAAAAAAGCTTCACCTAGCTTCTCTTCTAAGAAGCAGATGACAGGTTAAGCATGAATAACATCTTTCAATGGCTGGGTTTTACTTTCAGAATGCTTCTACCTTACCTAGTTGGCCGCCATTCAGCCCCATGGTATACACTGCTTCCTTAGTCCATAGCACAGTATGGAATCTGCCTGCAGCCACTCCAATCACCATTCTACCTTTCAGGTTTTTTGCCTGAACCTAAGCACAAATCCAAAGTACATCTTAATATTAAGTAGCAACAGGTGAATTTCACATGTACAAACCTCTGACAATATTTAACTCCTAAAGTCATTAAGAATGAAGTACTAATATCAATCCACATACAGTCTAACAAATCAGGCTATTTCAGAAGTTTGTCAAGTCGGACACTACTGCACTAATGACAAAAAGAACTAAACTTCTTGTATTATCTAATCAGAACTGGAATCAAGTCTCCTTAGGCTGTCTTCACATGTAAGATGTTGAACATGACTGAACAGGACACGTATAGCACAGCCACAGAAGACTCAGGTGCTGCAAAATGTCAGCTAGAAGTTTAAACTTGCAAGTCCTAAGGCCTAAACATACTGCAGAAAACTACACTACTAATTCCACCCTTCAAATTTAAATTGACTTTTCCAGATTAAGATGATAAAATCACAGCAAATACCATGGATTTAGAGCTGTCATTATACTACTGAAGAACACAAGGTACCCCAAAACACTATCCTGTTGCATTTTGGCCAATCATTCTTTTTTACTTTCACAATGCTGATAGTGCCATGTTGTTCTACTTCAGACAAAGTTAAAGCTTCTTTACTTACCAATAAAAAAAAATAAGAGAGTAGGCACAGAAACATTGTTAAGTTGCTGATGCCCATACCCCCTCTTCCCTGGCACTACTCTTCCCAAAGCACTGACTCTAGAGCTTCCAGCAAAGGACATAATGATCAAACCCTGAGAGCCATCATCCAATGATTCAAAAGGAGTTAAGAGCATGATTCTCAAGTGACACATACTTATTAATACTTCAGCTACAGAACAATTTGTGGAAGAGGGAAGAAAAGGATTTTGGCACTTGTACCTTGTATCATACTTCACACTACAAATTTTGGTATTGTTCAGGTTATAAACTAAGACATTTATCAGAACACAGTTAAGACCTGAGATGTCTGATAACACGGAATCAAGATTTATCTGAACTCACACTAAACTTTGCTATTCAGAAGAAGTGTAGGAATTATTTTTATAATCTTCACATCTTACTTTCTGTTATGAAAAACGAAAACACCACCACCAAACAATTAAGCTTTTGACTGATGTTATTTTACCTGTCTAGGAACACTGCAATTAGAAGGAGGAGGAAGAATACCCAATTGATGGAAAGTATTCAAACCAAATGTGTAAACATATCCATCTTCAGTTAGAACAACAGTATGATCCTTAGCTGCAGCTATCTGGGAGCACTGATGACCAGTTAAGCCTTCCACAAGTCTTGGAACCTGAATCAGGAAAAAACAAGTTGATATAAAAGCGTATTTGTTACTAACCAGGAGCCATCTATGAAACTAAAGTTACACCAACAGAAAGTCATGACCAAAAACTGAAATAAAGATAAAACGCATGTGAATGCACAACACATTCATTAACGTAACAATCACATCCAGTGCAGTAAGATGAATTACTTTCATTTGAAATGCTATCAGGGAAATGTCCTTTGCTATCAGGGGAAATGAATTTTAAACCAGTTGTTCTAAAATTAAATTGGAAATTACATCTTCAGGACAGTTGAACAAATATTAACTATCAGATGGTATTTTAAGTATCACCAACACTAAAGATATATCCCTCCAATGCAAGATAATCCAAATGAAATTTCACTGAATAAGGTATTAGTTATGTATCTTTGAGTCTTCATGCACTCTAATATGACTTCTCCTTTATTCAACTATGTAACATCACAATTCTGGGAAGCAATTTGAAAAAAATACTAATTTATCAGAATTGCTTTCTTAAAAAAAAAAAAAAAAAAAAAAAAAAGGTGAATTTGAGCTCCACTCTCCACTATAGCATTCTGCAACAGAATATCAAGTTCTACCAGATATTTGATATTAGAAATTTTTAAAAATTACCAAGTATGCAAAATAAATGCACACTACAAGGCAGGATAAGATGCTTAAGTCTAAAAATTGTGTTGTCATCATATTTTAGTTCTCAAATTTCAGTTTTGTGCATTGCAACAACGCACTATTCAAATGAAAACGACCAGTGACTTTTCACTTAAGTTGCGTAAGTCTAGTAAAAAGCAACCCTACCATCCCTCTTCCTGCCACTACAGCTTCTGCTGTACTGCTGTTTCTCTGTCAAAAAACATTTGTTTCCACTTATCTAGCATCAGCTGGCCTTTAAACCAACTCAGCCGTAACACAAGTTTGACCACAGCACCTAACTGAAGTTTTCTGAAGTAATTTGAAGTTAAACTATAATTAAATGCACATTCCTCTACTCTCTGCCATCTCACTATTAGCACTCGAGAAATTTTTCTGTTACTTGGTGGGAAGCAAGAGATTTGGTTTAAAATGAACGGCAAACTCATTTTGAGAGTATACTGATAGAAACTCTATTTCCCTTTTTAGACTTGCTGTTAGAAATAAATGAAACATCATACTGGAGTACAAGAAATAGTGTAAAACAGCATACCAAGCATGTTTGTTCATCACCATGACCCAAGCGCCCTCCTTGTCCATGTCCACATGTATACACTTGGCCTTTGTGGGAAAGGAACACAGAGTGGAATTTGCAGAGTACCACCTGAAAAAAACAGGAAAAAATAGATGAGGAAGAGATAACATAGGACAAATTAATTTTCTTGGATAATCTGAAAACACTTGCCATAAACACTTTGTGAAGAAGTTCTGCTTTAATAAAGATATGTTCATGAAAATACAAGATAGTGATATTAAATCATAGGACACATAAAATACTTGCTTTAAACATATTACATACTGCCTTAACCTACTTGAAGAGATGAACAGTTTCAGTTTATTAGAAGATCAACCACAGCCCCACAGGCTAACAGAAACTCAAAAGACTTGAGTTTTAAGGTCCACAATGCTGCCTCAGAAATGCAAAAGAAAACACGTTAAGACTGCAGGACAGATTGCCTGTCCTGAATGTCTGCTCAAGTTTTCAAATATTCTCAAACTGAAGTCACAGTAAGTTATTAGAGACAAAGGTACTGCTACATAAAATGCACTTAGCAGCATATGCTGCTTTGAACACAAGATGAATTTTAATTCAACATACACCAAGCATATTTATTATTCCACTTCAGTTCAGTACTGGAGTTTCACAGGAAGTCAGCAGCTCAAAACAGTTACAGAAGTATCAAGCTTCTAAATGTGTTTAATGATATACAAGCCATATATCCAAAGTAAATGGCATAAAACCCCCTGTTCCCCCACCAAAACAGAGAACCACGATTTCAGTAATGGTGATTGGGGTTGCAGGGAGGTAAGGAGGTGGGCAGAGAGAGGAAGGCACCAAGAACTATTTTTTCCATGGAAATCTTCAACATTTGGTAACTCCTTGGTTACTTTTCCCCCTTACATGCCCCTCACCAAGAAGAGTGTCTATGTAATACATTAAGAATACCTGTTTAATGTACACGCCATTTCGAGGAAAAAGGTCCACCAATTCAGGATGGTGTCTACCCTGCTGACCACCATGACCCAAAGTAAAATTTATATTGTTTCCCCAGGTGTAGACTTCTGTGGGATCTGTAATGAAAAAGATCCTCTCTGAAGCTTGTAAATTTACTAGTGTTACACACACTGATTTCAAAAAACAACTGGTATTTCTATGTAAAAATTGAAGAGTAAATTTTTTTTTACTTAAAACTGAACTTCAAAAACATTTAATATAATTAGAACTAAGGTATCATGACGAAATATTCCAATAATATTGTACAGATGATCAACATTAGTATCAAACATCTCACAATTCATAAAATCCCAATTAAAAAACAGAAAATATTGTATACACTGGTACATGTATAAATACATTGTTGAAACAAATGCAAAATACAAATTAGACAGTTTTATTTCTTTACCTGTTTTCTTGAACACCACATGGATAGGCCTATCTTTCATCACAAGATCCAGGGCTGATAAGCCTTCTTTATCCTGAACATACAGACTAACACCATGCTGAAAGAAGAGAGAAGAAGAACTGAATTTTAACTGCACAGCTTGAAGTAAACTAGGTAAACCTTTAAGGAGCAAAACACATATTTAATTGAAGTTTAATACTGATAAAAGAAAATACTCAGATTCAAGTAAACTGTAAGCAAATCTAAAAAACCCCAAAACCACTGTAAATCTGTTCTGCCATGCATACATCTTGCTGATATATTAGCACGGATTTTATTGTCTCAACACTGACTGTGTAATAAACTGTAACCAGCAAAACACAAAGGAAACAGATGTGAAGATAAAGCACTGACATCTAAGAATTGCAAGTATTCACCAAAAATGAATCTATCAGCTTCAGAGGATACATTTCCTTAAACTGGCATTCTACAGAATCAGTTCTGACAAGCTAGACAAGTGACAAAATTTAAAACAAACCAACAACAAAAACTGCTATTACTTTGAAAACAAGCAAGAAATAGTTTCACAATCGAGGCAAGAAGACACAAACAGGAAAGAGAGCACTAGGGAAGGTTCAGAGGCACAAGTATAAACAGGTCATTCTTTTAGAAGTTAGAGACACAGACAAACACACTCTGTAAACACCATTTTCTCAGTACAATATAGTGCTGCTACAGCAGCATTGATTTTAGGAAGGAAGTAAAGTGCCATCAATCAGTTCCCAAAAGTGAGCAACTCCAGAAGTCCTCAAATAGAATGTAATGGCCCACATGGCTGTAGCTGTGTACCTGAGGTCATGGCTAATACAAAGGAAACCTTATAAAACCTCACACTTAAGAGGTAAACACATGAAATACAATTTTTTTTGAAAAATATTCCCCAAAAGAACAACAGCATACATTGTTCAAATTATAAAGACAACTCTAGTGTGACAGGGCTGGGACTAATTCACCATATAACAGAAAAGACAACCTATTTTTATGACTTAACAGATAGCTGGATAGTCTTCATTTTGGAAGTTGTTTAAAATATTCACAAGCAGACAGAGGATGTAAGGATATTCACATAGTGAATACTGACTTTGTGGAAAAAAACTCCATTTGCTGAGTGGTAAATCTTGTAGTTAGATACAGTCTTGAGAATAAGCCAAGACTGCCTCCAGCCCACAGCAGAAGTCCATCATCCACACTAGTTTAGGAACCTAAGGCCCAATTCTGGAGCTAGTACTGTTTAACATCTTGACTCACAACCTGGATGATAGGCTAAAGTGCTGCTCCCTAAGCAAAGGTGATGATGCTAGACCAGGAGGAGTGGCTGATAAGTCAGAAGGTTGTGATGACATTCAAAGGGACTTTGGCAGGCTGGAGCAACAGGCTGAGACGAACCACAAAGTTCAACAGAGGGAAATGCAAATCCTGGCCCTGGGGAGGAACAACCCGTGAACTGGTACAGCTGGAGGCTGAATGACTAGAAAGCACATTAGGAGAAAAGGACCTAGGGCTTCTTCTAGACCACCAGATGACCACAAGCCAGCAAGCTCAGAGTTAAGAATGGTGAAAGCATCCAGAGCTGCAGGTGGGAGTGCTGCCAGCAAGCATTACTCAGCACTAGCAAGCCACAGCTGGAGTGCTGGGTTCAGGTCTGGACTCCCAGACAGATAAGGACATACAGGAGCAAGTTCAGCAAAAGACCATGAAAATAATGACTGGGGCATCTGACATTCAAAGAGAAGCTGACAGAGCTGGGATGCTTAGCCTAAAGAAGGTTTGGAATAGGGGAGGGGGACAGCATGTCTTACCATACATAATAAATATGGACTGGACGTGAGGGGCAGGGATCACAGTGATACCCAGTGACAGAAAAAGTGGCAGTGAGTACAAACTAACATAGAAGAAATCCTGTTTAAAGCACCTTTTTACTGCACTGATAGTAAAACACTGGAACAGAGATGTCTGATGCTGTGTTCAAAATCCAACTGGGCACAGTCCTGGGCACCCTGCTCTAGCTGACCTTGCCTGAGCATGGGGGCTAGACTAGACAACATTCAGACCTCTATCTCAGCTATTTCATAATTCTATTCTATGCTGTCAGTTCCTGTTGTTGCTGTAATACCTTAAGAGCATATCCTTTTGATAACACAACACACAGACAGATTTCAGTTAAGGAACTGGAAGAGAGAGCACTCTCCATGAGAGCTGCTTCTGTTCTGCTTCTAAGAAGAATATCAGCAGAGCTGAAAAAATAATCTCATTCACTTAGTAACTGACAGAAAAGTAAAAGACATTGGGGAAAACCTGTACAGGCTTCTGTATGCAAATATCAAAGATACAGATATACACACATGCACTGGAGAACTGAATACTTTTTCATATATCATGTACACAGTTTCCAGTTTTCTAGAGAACAGAATCATATGTACAATTCTTATAAAAACATTACTTTTTCCAAGTTTAATTAAACTTCCCCATTCTGTGAGGGGACAGCCCACAAAAGAAATATTTAACAGTTATTAGGCCTTCAAGAATTAAAAACTACCAGATCCACCATCTTTCTGTTTAAAGTCTGGTAGAAAGCAGAGTTATATCTACAAATGGCTAGTCACTATAATTTTAAAAGACTGTATTCAAAACTTGAAATTCTCTGCCTTAAAATGTTTTTTAAACAATCCTGAACCATAAATATTTCATTTTCTCACATGGGTAAAGAGACCCTGAACATCTCAAACAAACATCTCTTCCCTTTGCTGTACTTGCAAAAGCAGGAACAGAAGGAAGAACAATCAAAAATATATACAACTCGTTGAGTGGATGGAAAGAAACAGCAATTTTAAGAAAGGAATAAGGGGGGACCGAGGAAAAGCCCTGGTTTAAAATACTAATGAAAAGGAGATTCACTTAAGAGAATACTCCATATCTTGAATTGTTTATCTGTTAAATGTAATATTAATTTCTTATTATAACTCTATTTAATTTTCCCTTCTTTTATGTTCTCTAACATCAACTGATACAATTACTGCAGGTTCTATTTTCAGAGTATCTTTAGTCTGGTAACTCTCTATTTTTAAGAACCTGAGCTTGTTATCATCCACACAAACAAGTCTTCAACAAAGTCCACAATTAATTAGGGATTCTTACTCAGCTCTGATTTCTGCATGGCAAAGGCAGACATCTGTATGAACAGAGACAACCTTCCAGTAAATCAGTGCACTGCAATCTAAACACAGTATTAAGACAAGCCTCAAGAGGTGTTCATTTAAGTTTAAAAACACACTTTTACATAAGCAATACAACTCTAGAAATTGTAGATGTCAAGGAAAACTACAGTTGCAAATCACTCACCTTCAGTAATGACAAAACACAATCAATGTATCCATAAAATATACTTCTGTGCAAAGCTGGTCCATCCAGACTCTTTGTCTTTTGCCAAGAGATCCACTCCTTTGGTCTCAGCCAACCAGTCCAGCACGCCTTTTTTGCCACAAGATGAAGCAAGATGTATAACATTTCTACCAAAGGCATCTTTGATAGTTGCAGCATTATAGCAGTAAGAAGAGAGAAAGGCCTTGATCTGACCTTCACTTCCTCTGGTAACTACAGAAATAACATCCAAAGCATGCTGTAGAGATCGACACTTTGAAGTGCACTCTGGCATGTAAGAATTCATCTTCACTTCTAAAGCTGCTCTTCTCCTTAAGGGGAACAACCCTTAAGTGTATCAAGGCACTCCAATTCAGTACACAACACAGTGCCTTAGAAAAATTGCAATTCCAAGGATGTAAATCCAAGTTTATTGAGCTGCCATTAGAAATCTTTGTACTGTTATGTTTGGCACTTGATCCAAATAAATATTTATAAATATATATTTTTAGAAGTCTTATTTCACCATCTTATATAACAAATATTCTCGTCCATAGAAAATTCCAAAAGTGAACTACCTCTAGTGTGCAGAGGGGGATTCCCCCTCCACACTACCTTATTCTTCTAAAACTCCATAATTGCAAGGGAGACCTGAAAGAGAGCAAACCAGAACAGATTAGTAAACAAGAGCACTTTTCCCCTGCAACTCTATTGATCTAACTGCATATCAAACTAACAAGTACAGGATAAGACACTGTGACAAGGGCTGACTGACCTGCCCCATGCCATCTGAGCTTATACTCAGACATTCAGTCAAATTAAAAAAGCATTACTCCCTTCCCCACCCCAGCCTCCAAAGGCACCTCCCACCTTTCTTTGACCACAAGGTAAACTAGATCCAAAAACGTTTGCTTTCCCAACCTCAGAGTCCTCAGGAACCTGACTGTTTAGTGTCCAATAGTATCATTACTTTGTGATCAGAAAGCAAGAACTGAACTAAAAGACTGTGTGTGGGGAAAAGCCATCCATCAAAAAGTCCCCTCACCTGCTGAGCACACCACGACTAACAGAGGCATTGCTAGCAACACGGTAGAAAGGAGGGACCACCAGTCTTCACAGCCTACTAAAAGGATCATGTCCCACTTTCTCTTCCCTGGCTCAAATGCCTACTCATATACCCTACTAATTCTGATCTACAGAATCAGTAGGAGGGCTCCTCTCCACCACACCCAGAGTTCCTCACAAAGGTGGGATGGAGGATGGCATCAAAGCAAATAAAAGCAGCTTGTACAAGAGACATGAATTCAGGCTGTTAGCACTCATGCAGAGCTAAAGACTAAAGCTCCTGAAAAGGCAAGAAGAAATGAAGGTCTTTAGTTGGAAGGGGTAAGGGAGACAGAAGAAGGAAAAGGAAGCAAAAATAAGAATTCTTCTTCATGAAAATACATTTACAGTCTGGGGCTTACAGCATTTCTGCTCAGCTGTGCATACTTATCTTTAGCATATACATCTTTCTCTGGCATCCCTTTTCTCAAAAGTAAAGGAGGCCTGACAGAAGCACTCACCTAGCCTATGAAATGTCTGCAGTTATAGTCAGAAGCGTCACAAGAAGCACAGACTGCAGCACAAAAATCACACACAAACCCAGAAAACAGAAAAAGTGAACTACATACATCCCTATGTATATCACTAATTTAGTGTGAACTACTATGACTCCCAAAAAATCACGCTTCAGTCTTCCACGTATAAGTTTCAAACTGAGTGAAACAGTATTCAGTACATGGTTTGTGCAAAATGCAATTTAAAGTTATTCTACCCACAAGGAAAATATTCCAAGAGAGGCTGAACAATGCCATCCTGAAAGCTAAAGAAATAAAATTAAAAATGTTAACAAACTCTCGAACTGGGGAATGGGGGAGAAGAGGGGGGATAAGACAGGAACATACACCGAAAAAAAACCAACAAAACAAACACAACTCCCCCATTCTACCCAGCTTAGCAGTCATTATAAATGTTCACATTCTACTCCTTAACCCCAACTTCATCAAAAAGGTTGATCTTAGCTTCCATTGCTTTTCAGATGCTGAATGTACGACAATATTTTTTTCAATATCTTTATTTGCAAAGACACATAATTTTGTTTGGAAAAGAGAAATCCCAGTCCTTCTCTTGTTTTAAGAATCAAGACTTCCATAAAGCTGCAAGCAGTCAGTTTAGAGCAAACATTAGTAAAGAATCTAAACGTTCATAAAAAAAATTCCAGTCCAGAGTATTCATTTAAATATCTCATAACAAAGCCTTCAACAATTACTTTTCCACCTCATTCAGAAGGGTTACAATATTCAGAATGCAAATCTATAGACCAGAAGTTGTTCAGTGTATATGTTCAAAACAAGTTCAAAGACCATGCAAATAAAGAAGAAAAAATAATAATTTTTATTCACTACAATGTAGTCCCTCATCCCTGACCAGGGGCAGTACTCAGAAGTCTTTCCAAGACTAGAAATGACCACAACTGTTCAGCTTAGATTTGCCACAGCAAACTTCAGCTCACTCTACAGGGCATTTTCCAAACAACTTACAAACTTCTGCAGCAACACAAGAAATTTATCATATATGTGTGTGGACTTTTGTCCTCTGACCTCTCAAGCTTCAGACTATAAAGAGAAGCAAATCACTGTAAACAGGTTTGGAAAAAAGCTCTGATTTCAAGAACACAGTCTGACTTGTTGCTCCAATAAATCAAAGGGTAACTATTAGCACACTCAAGACTGCCAGCACATCAAACACCCTTCTAAAATAATAATTAAAAACAAAACTAAACAAAATACTCAAAAAACACAAACCAAAACAAAAAGCCTACAAAAAACCCCAAACATTTCAAGATTTACAGGAAAATTTTATCACATTTCACCAATATGACACTAGGCAATTAAATTACGTTGTGAAAGAAGTAAAAAGTTTTATGCATGCCTTGTAAAGCACATCTTAAATATAGCTCATTGTTTAAATATTACTATTAGTGCTACAAAAGAAAATAAAGGTAAAGATAAAAAGAACATTAAGAAAAAATCACTCAAGGGAGACATAAGGTTGACTAATCTGTTAAACTGGTATGAAATGGCACCACCACCCAAGAAAGCATTCCTGCTGTCTCCTGTGCCATACCTTCCTTTGTGCAGATCCACACCTATCTAAGACACTGAATTGCATGAGAAAATGATCCAGAAGAAAGCAAATCCTGAGACTTGTGCCATTACGAAGAAAGGAACAGAGAGGCCAGATCAAAAACTTATTGAAGGCACCTGAGCTCCAGCCAATCAAACACAAAAATAATGTGAATAACAAATGAAACATTAAAAGAATAAAAAGTCTGCTAGTAAACAGAAATACAAATCTGCCTATCACACACTAGCTCCATCACAGTGACATTTACTGCAGCTATGTGAAACCTGACTCTGCTGAATTATTTCTTTATAAGTCATTCCAACCCAGCCTTTCTTTACTGTAAACATTACAAAAGTAGATACTATATTAGTATATTGATATATACACCTTGAGCTCAAGACAGAAGGCTGTAGATCAAGTTTTTCCTCTCCACAATTAAGGCTGTCACACTGGTAACAAACACTGTCACATTATAACAAAATCTGAAAAAGGGTGATAATTAGCTCTGACTGTTACACAAAGGAAGTCCTTAAGAGAAACCTCAAAACTTCCAAATTGTGAATCCGATGAGCAGGTCTGTGTGAAAACCCTTCTGCTATTAAATGTTTATTTTTAGTATACAGAGTCCCAGCTGAACAGTGAGCACCTAAAACAAGCACAAAACATGAAGCATCAGCATTTTTTAAACTTTGAATTAAGATGATCTAGAATATGATGCCCTTTTGATTATGTGTCTCCACTTTTATTTGCACTTATTTCTGTAGGCTTCTCAGCATGAATCACATCCATGTTATAATACCAATGTCATCTTAATGTTGTAATTATTTAAAGACATAAAAAGCTAAATAAGGCTATGTTTTTAACACTTTTATAATACAGTAGGCATTATTTGGAATTCAAATGATTTTTAAAAACTGATTCCTAGCTGAAATTATAGAAAAAAGTCACAAAATATGAAGGAATTAAAGCAGTGTTCAGAGTATCCCAAAGATGTTTTATTTCAGCAGCAAGTGGGTTTCTAACCCTCAGAGACATGAGCTATTTATTATACATTTACACAGCCCAGGAAAATTTAAAAGACTGAAACCAATTTGGAAGCAATTCTTCAGTAGCAAGAAAGTGTTTGTGGTACCTTGCCTTCAGCAAGTGGGTAGCTAGAGCTGTCTCGCTCAGCTCTCCCCCTCAGAGAACGCAAAGCACCACTGCACTAGAGCTGGCAGACACCCTCCAAGAAGGAGTGTGTCAGATGTGTCATCTGACCTATGGAGGCAGAACTCCTACAGCTGAAAAAGCAGCTCTCTATCTACTGCAGTCGTCTTAAAAAATCTGTTTCTCCCAAGAAGTCACTACAAAAATCAAAGCTGTCACACCTCTCTTGAGTATGAAGTGAGCAAAAATTCTACAAATACCTTTGTGACTAAGGATGATAGACTTCATCCCCTGCAATCAACAGACAAAAAATCTCAACATTTGGGAAAAGCAAACAGAGTTGGCAGAAGCCTCCCACTGTGAAGTTCCAGAAACTTCTCTCTGTATCATATTTGCTATCAACGCATTCCCAATTTTCTCTTTTTCCAGAATGCACTTCCACAGAGGTTGTGTGTGCTTGGCTCAGAGGTACAAGGAAATAAGAACCAACCCCTACCTCATTTTGGTGAGGCAGTGTCAATATATGTTTCTGGCATCCAGTCTGATTTGATACCAGAACTCCCATCTGTGGTCCTTCTGCTTCTTCCTGATGAACACCTATACTCAGGTATTAGAGCTACCAAAACCTGGCTAATGTGGATATTGGTACCAAGACAGTGGCTGGTAGCTGCTGTTGTGCTTTTCATTGAATACAGACAATGGTCTTACATGGAAGTGAAAGAGAATACAGAAGAGATTCAGCTGCTCAGAATTCACAACCACTCAAAGACATTGCTGGGTTTGCACCTTCAATGTGCATTGCATTAATGTAACTCAATTGTCAAATTAGTCACATGGCCTTGAAATCCATCCTTGGGCTGCTTTTCTAAAAACATATTTCTCAAGACCTTAAAATTGGCATAACTTCATTCCATTCACTGCTTTTCTGTCAGGGTTTATTAATTTATTTTTTCAGTGTTACTAATTTTACTAAATACCAGTCACATCTAAAATCCAAATGGTGAAAAACTACCTAGATCCCCTAATATGGGTCTCCTAAAACAGAACTAAGTAATAGTTTCTATTTTTCATATAAAAGAAGCCTAGACCTTTCTTTGTCAATCCTACACCCTTCCTTAAAAGAAAAATAAATAAAAATAGTATGGTTTTTCTGAAGGTACTAAATTAATTTTTCCTTTCCTTTTGATAATAAGTTGCTAAGTGAAGTGAGAGATGACTGGCAACACCACACATTTCAGGAAGGTTAAGTCCATCCTTATAAGGGTATTGCAATATCTTAAATATTTCCTGTGTGGAATGGAAGGGGGTTGTTTTTTAAACAAGCATGCTGACATTTCTCCACGTTGGTCCATTCACATTTGTTTCATAACATCATAAAAGACCTGTAACCATAACAGCACAGAAATCCTGAAAATATTTGTACTCAAAGCAAACTTCACTACATAGACTACTTGATTAGTAAGCTAATAAAAAAAGACTTATAGAAATGAAGCCATGGGAATTTGCTGTCATGTTACCACTTTCCCAGGACTTTCTGTTGACTGTATTCTTACCTAAAGACAACTTTCACTAATACATATTAAAGTAACAGTTTAGAATCTGACAAAAGTGACTAGAAAATTGAGTCTAGGTAGTAATATATTAGGCTTAGCACTGGCATTAAGCAAGATATTCTCAAGGAAACACAGATGAATTCCTATATAAACAAAGCAAGTACACCTTTCAGGTAGAGGTAGCACATTGTCCTAGCCTTTAAAGAACAGTTAGACTACTAATTCCTGCTCAAATTACATATCCACAGATAGTTTAACGTATTCAGAAATGCGGAGTGCATTTGTTGAAGAATGGGCAAAAATTATACTTTCCAACCCTTTGAACACAAAATGTATTTTATGGGGATAAAAATGATTGAATGTACAAGGAAAAACAGGTAAATCTAAGCTATGCAGTAGCTTAGTGGTTTAGCAGCCTGAAATTCCAAGGGAGAGACCTTTCCAAAAGCAGCTTCTTCTTGACTATATAGCAGGAGCACTGAGACACAAAAAAAAGGGTTCTGCTCTCCCCAATGCACAAAATATCAGATAGAGTCCTGCTTCCAGTTCAGACAGTAAGTTTTAAGAGAAGCAAGTAAGTAGATAAAAATTTTGGAAAGAGCCATTAGGATTCAGAATGTTTTACGGGAATAACTTGTGAGTACAAGCAAATCGGATCTCTTTTCTCCTTCAGCTGCAGCTTCAGCAGAGCACCCAGAGCCTTTGAATAAGGCATCAGTTACACAAAGAAACATCAAAACTCCAGTCCCTTTTACTCCTGACAGTGGACAAAACAGCCATTCGTTCAAATGTCATAAAAGACTCAGATTATATGTCAGGAAGGATTTTCAAATGACAAACTGAATGCACACAGGGCTCTCAAAGCAGGCTAGACAACAAGCGAACCGCTCAAGTTATAAATAAACGGGACCAGTCCAGAAGAAAAGCCACGAAGGAAAACCAACTAGCTTTGAAAGACACCACATTCCATCATGCCCACTATGTCCCTTGGGCCACTGCAGATCCAAGCTGGTTCATTTACTGGGATGAGGCCTCTGTGGCACCACTGGGACCAGGTACACCCCACCAAAAGTGTCCTTTAGAGGTTCTCTCCAGATTTTCTGTAACTTCCTCCTTCACAGCGACAACAACATAATCCTTATCAGAATGAGACACTCAGCAATCCAACAACCCTAATTCAGTTGTTCCTAGCTGAGCTAATCAGCACTGCCAATTAAAGGCTGACACATCTGTCAAAAAAAGACTAAAGTACCATTGGTAGCTAAATTCAGCTACAAACGTCAGAGCACATCTATTAGTTGGGAATCATTGTACATAAACAGTAAACTGTGAAATACTGGGCTGGGCTTATCTAGAAATACTCAGGACTTATGTTTAATAACTTCATATTGTTTAAAAAATTAAAACAAAGTGGTATAGACAAAAGTTCAGTGAGTGCAGCTACAGTCACTTCCATAATCCATCAAGATCTTGGTATAGGCTTTATTGAAACAGATAATGCTAAAGGGAAGCTAAACACAACAATCCACAAGTGTGCACTAGAATTTAACCATACTTCAAAATATATCCGATAAATCCATCAAAGACTTTTCCATGTCGGGAAAAAGTGACTTTTTTTAATTAACTGTGAACTTCTTGTATAGTTTTATTTTAGACTACCCACACCAGATGTTGGTGGGCGATTACTGCTTTTTGCAAACCACAAAGCTGTGACCAGCTTCCACGAAGACAGACAGCTACACTGACCACGTAACCAAAACACGAGTTGTATTTCGCCTAGGAAGACTGCATGGAAGTATCCTTCTAAGAGAATACAAGGCCTCGGCTCTCCAGTGCTTAAGGTGCTGGTCCAATCCAGCAGCACTGCGAGCTGCTACCAAAAACAGACAAGTATCACCAAGAAGGCGAGAAACACGACAGGCTGTCCCTGAATCCACAGCTAAGGAAACACGGCAAAAGGCTTCTGCCAGTATCAGGGCAGGGGAAGGTCTGAAGTGCTTCAGGGAGCCAGAGGGAGGCCAGGGGCAGGCAGAGGGGCAAGGGGCCAGTCTGACTCGCACCACACGCGTCCAGGCAGCCGAGGAGCGAAGAGCGACACAAGACACTTAGTGACACAGCCGGCCGAGCCACGAAGCCGGTCCCCTCCCATCCTACGTGGCCGGCTGCCCTTTCACCCTCCCTGGCTGCCTTGCCCGGAGCTCTCCCCATTCCTTCAGCCGCCCACCGCCGCCGTCCCGACCCCTCCGACAGGACCCGTCTTCCGAGCGGCTCCCCCGCGGCCGCACCGGCCCGCCCCTCACCAGTCGCTAGATGAATGGACTCGGGCGGGCAGGGCGGGACGCGCGCTGGGCAGCGCGGGGGCTCATCCTCAGTGACTCCGGGGCAGGGCCAGGCTGAGGCTGCAGCTGCTACCGCGACAGCTCCGCCGGAGACAGCGACGGCGACAGGCGGGGCCGCGGCTCTCGGCGGGGCGCACCGACTGCGGCCGCCGCACCCACGAAGAAGCGAAACGCCGATTGGCTGCGGCGCCGCCGCACCTCTCGCGCCGATTGGCTGCGGCTGCCGCCTGGGCCCCGCCCCCCGCGGCCGGGCCCGGATTGACTGGCAGGCGGGGGCGGGGCGGGGGGCGGGGCGGGGGCGGGGCCGTGGCGCCGCAGGGGTTAAAGCAAGATGGCCGCCGGGCCCGCCCTGGGGTCTCGCTCCTTGCGTTGGGCACGGGAAGGGACTGGAGCTGCTGGGAGAGCGGGGAGAGCTGCGGGGCCTCCTGCTGGCAGTCGTGGCGGGACAAGCACCGTGTCTTGCTGCGAAGAAGGGGGTGGGCTTGTGATAAGGAGGGCTCAAAAGCAAGTAGTGAAATACCCAGCCTATAGGTCCCCTCAGAGTCCTGGAGAGAAAGCGTAGGTAAGGCTGTGCCTATCAGACTGTGTTAAACCACAGCAGTTTCACTCTCTGACAGAGCAAGTGGTCTGATGGATCAGACACAGCTTGCATTTTTGTGAGGCTTTTGACACCGTCTCGGGGCAGTGAAACCTGGTGTGTGCACAGGGATTTTCACACCTGCTCTTGTACCTACCTGCGGCTGACTCCGTGAGGGCTCAGTACGTTTTGGTGGATGACTTGGGTGATGCAATAGGTGGCACAGATTGCAAATTAATCTGAAACAGGATTAGGGTGTACTGTTTAAGGGCAGGGAGCTGAACCCAAGGCAAGCAGTACCCAGAGTAAAAATACAGGGTAAAACAAACACACATCACCTTGAAAAAAATGTATTTTTTTCCAAGAAATACATAATGATGTATTGTTATTAATGTAATGGCCAGAGTTCCTATGTGTTTTTTAAAGCCACAGTATTATCCCATGCGGTGTGAGCATTGTGACCTTGAAACAACCTAGCTATCTTTAAAACCACAGTTGAAAGAAAAGTTATACAAGTTCTTGAGCAGCAGTTCAATTAGGGAAAGATGCAGATGGACTGTATATGGGTGACTCTCAAGAATTTTTATCTGTGCATCTGACTCAGTTAATGTGAACTATACAATCTTCTCTCTGATCTTCTCTGTATAAGTGTTTAGTTTGCCAGCAATCATTCACCACTGTAACTAAACCTGCAAGCTACGTGAAAATGTATTTATGCATTATTTTCCCGGTGGTAGTTTCTTAGTGCTTCAGTCATAAATAAAAGGTTGGAGGTGGCCTTGCTCCAAGTCTGCTGCCTGCTGGCCTGAGGACAGAAATGACCATCTGGGGAGATAAAGAGGTCCAAATACAGCTGAAGTTAGTTGTAAGCAATGCTTTGTTGCATAATAATAAAGTCAAGTGAATAGCCTGGACAGACTTGGGAGCAGCAAAGAGCATGGTGGAAAGATGAAGCTTAAAGTAGAATAATGTCTAAGATTCTATATGAAAAAGATCATTTCTGGAAGCTGGACTGCCCCTCAGGTCTTTCATAATAAATACTACTGTAAAGAATAGAAAACTCCAGCAAGGGACACAGAAAAGTGGGAAAATAACAGTCATCAACAAGACCTGATAGAATCCAAGTCAGACAAAACCTTGACAGAATAACCAAAGGCTTTTAGCAATGGTTTTCTATGTAAGAGTTTTATCCTCTTTGCAGGACTTTTAATATATTCATGGAAATATAAGATATTAACTTCTTTGCCTGCTGTTTATTGTTTAGGTTTTTCTAATTGACCCTACTTACAAGTCAGTAATAAAAATTCCTGCTATCTTGTACATTCTCTACAAAAGTAGCAGCAAATTAATGAATACCACTCACAGAAGCAGGATGCTACAGCTTGATTTACAGAGCTATGTTGAGGTGCTAAAGTAATATTGTAAAACAAAAGTAGCTCAAACAGGGTAACTTGATCCTCCGTTTAAATTACTTGTTTTTGTTTGGGGTTTTCTACTGTGGAAAATTACAAGACTGTTGCATAAAAATATACTATTTTAAGTCTCTTGGAAAAAATTACAGGATGTGGAGATGAAAAGCCAGCAACAAGCCACTGAAGAGTATTTTTAATTGGGTAGTCCAACAGCCAGATTTGAAACTTCCTACACACGTAGCATGTATCTGCCAATAAAGAACTGTTCATCTGGCTTTTTTCAGTCTGTGGTGAAAAGATCTGAATTATCAGAAATAAACACAGGAAAAAATATGTCTCTAACTGCTGCTGTTACTTTTTATAGAAGCTCTAGACTTTAATCCATAAAAAAGAAAACAAGAGCTACACTTAAAAAGGAAAACCAGTATACTTAGCCTATACTTCAGAATTTGAGGAGGAACACCAATTTTGAGCAACTTGACTAGCTTACAGAGTGTATTTTTGTCTTAATATGCTTCTTGGTTCATTGGCTGTTGAAAAATTACAGATTGACTGTGCTCTAAATATGTATACTTATTTAAGGTTAGGAGAGATAAATCTAGACTATAGGGAGGAGATTACCCCATTAGGCAGCTTTCTGGTGACCTGTTAGTCCCATCCATCCATCCATCCATCCATCCATCCATCCATCCATCCATCCATCCATCCATCCATCCATCCATCCATCCAGTGTAGTAGGCACCAGACTTAAGCTGCTGGAGGAATTAGAAGAGAAGATGTAAGTGACTGGAAAGAAAAAAAAGAACTTGGTGTTTTATTCTATCTGAAATTGATCCTGAATGTTGGGGGGAAAAAAAGGTGATTATTGTTTTAAAGTCAGTAATCAAAAATTCAGTCTATATATCAAAAATGAAAATAATTAATTTTTTCCTTTTCAGCTATACTAAATGTCAAGTGACAGATTTTCACCTTCACATATCTATTTATGTACTTTAGCTGGTCTGATTATTACCACTATCCTCTGGAGCCTTGAGTAATAACTGTTATTGGCAGCAGTAATACTTGGCTGAAGAAAAAATTAATCAGCTCCAGACTTAACTCCTGGTACTAAATAAGTTTCTCATGATCCTTCTCTTTAATGAACTTAAAAAAAAAAAAAGATTACAAAATGCTAGACAATTTGTATTTCAGAACTAATAAAGCAAAATTTAATGTAACACCTCTTAAAAGGTGTCTCCAAATTTATTAAAACTATGTGCATCTTGCTTTAGCAAGGTTATCCTCTTACTCAAACAGATAGGGTCATTATCTTCCTGAATAGGAGCAAGGCTGGAGATTATTTCAGAGCATCAGCCTTCTGTGGAGAGGAGATGGATGAAAAGACCAGAGAATCAAGGACTTTCATACAGAATTTCCAGTGCAAATCTCAGAGTCTACAGCCATGGCAAATAACACTGCTGGTCTTTGGCAGTCTCACAGAGAGGGGAGAGGAAAGACCATGGTAGCTAAGAGAAAAAGAAGATCTGTTTCTATCTCCTGAACCTGTGGGAACAGAGAGAAACTCCCTTTCTTGCCTTATTCCAATGACGGGGGAAAAAGATTTAAAAAATAAATAAATTGTGAAGACTAGGTGAACATCCGGTTTATGGTACAGCTGATTTTCTGTCCATTGCAATCCCAGATGCAGCCATGCTGGTGCTATCCCTGACACCCACTCTGCACTGAGCCCCAGGTGTAGTGGCCATGCTGGCAGTAGGCTCCTGCTGTGCCCAATCTGGGTGCAGAGGGAGGCTGGAATTGTCTTGCTCCATCTGCATGCCCAGGGATGCCAGGAGCAGCTGGAAGCACCACTCAAGTCCATCCCTGTAGCAGCTCACCACTGTTGGGGAAAGGTGATGGCTCCCAGTAGCAGTGCATTAAATAGTGTGTTGGCAAAGATAGCCTGGCACTCCCTTCCATCACCTCCAGACAGGTCTCCTCTGGCCTTACCTTACTTCTTTTTAGGTTTTTAGTCATAAAATGCTCTCTTGATATGAGAGAGTTTGATACATAAAAAAACCTCAAGAGAATTAAAATCTCCACAGCTGCTGGAGACACACCTTTGCACTTACCTTACAGTGCCATCTACAGTCGAAAAAGTCTTGTGACACTCAGATGACACAGTTTTGTTCAGTTAGCAGGCAATTCTGCAACAAAAGACTGTGGCACCTCAGGTTTCTTTGCAAGTTGAGCTTGTGGAGTGCAGGCTCGAACTCAAGGCATTTCTCTTGACCTAGTTTCAGCTGTGCCAGTGGCTTGCTAAGTATTGCATCAGGCAGTGGGAAGAGTATTCATTCTTCCTCTCTCCCACCATGGTCTGTCTCCAATCTAAATAAGCATCTCTACTGAGACTGCTGAAAACAGGAACTTAACTTTTCTGTTTTAAATTGTCCCTTGTATGAAGCAGTTTGTGATCACTGACTCCTCAGCAAAACAGAATCAGAGTGGACTGGGTTGGAAAGAAACCATAAAGGTCATCTTGTTCCAATCTCATCATGGGCATGGGACACCTTCCACTAGACCAGATTGCTCAGAGCTCCCATCCAACCTGGCCTTGAACACTTACAGAGATGGGACATCCACAGCTTCTCTGGGCAACCTGTTCTAGGGCCTCTTCACACTCCCATAAATTATTTCTTCCTATTGTCTAATCTGCTCTCAGGTTGAAGGCATTCGCCCTTGCCCTGTCACTACGTGTCCTTGTAAAAGGTCTGTCCTTCTTTCTTGCAGGCTCTCTTTAGGTACTGGAGGGAAAGGGAAGGTGGGATGCAAATAGGACTCTCTAAAATAGGTTGAAACCTATGAATGAAAGGCTGTATAAGAAACACTAGATATTTCAATTCAGTTTTGTTTTAGTGTGTGATGAAAGTGCAATTGAAGATACAAGTAAAATTATACAATGGGTGATTAGAGCCTCCTTTTCCACAATTTTTAAAACATATAGAATTATAGAAGAGTTTGGGTTGGAAGAGACCTTAAACATAATCTCATTGCAGCTCCCCTGCCATACACAGGGACATCTTCCACTGGATCAGGTCAACCCTTATCCAGCCTGGCCTTGACCAAACACTTTCAGGGATGGGGCATTCACAGCTTTTCAGAGTGACTTGTTCCAGTGCCTCACCATCCTCACAGTGAAACATTTCTTCCTAATACCTAATCTAATGTAACACTTACACTCTTTTAGTTTGAAACCATTAGACTTTGTCCTCTCATTCCCTGATAATCATTTTCCATCTTTCTCTTAGGTTCTTCAAGACTACTATCAGTCTTCTTTGGAGCTTTCTCTTCTCCAGGCTCAACAGCCCAAACTCTCTCTGCTTGTGTTCTAGAAGAGGTGCCTTAGACCTCTGATTGTCTTCATGGCCCTCCTCTGGACTCACTCCAAGAGGTCCAACATAAGCCAAATTGCAGAGGAAAAAGAACACAAAAACTGAAAACATTCATTATTCTTCTCACAGATAACTCAAACCTACCAAGCTATAATTTATCATTTATCATATAAATAGATCATACATACATACATTGTATTTCAGACAGAATATATCAGAAAATGTATAGAACTTTTTTTCCAGTTAACACCTTCAAGGAATTGTTTTGTTAATAATTTTCAACATTAAGTCTAGCAAGTCTAGCAACTTTGATATTAGTGTTTGAGTTTCTGCTAAGGATTCAAATATCAGAAGTTAAACAGCAGCATTTCTATGAACTGCCATGTAATGAGCATAAATGGAAATGATAATTCTATTTGTTCTAGTTTCACAGAGGATGCACAAGATTTTAGTGGATTTCATACAACATGCTGATTTCTAAGTTTTAATAAAGTAATCCCAAATTTGATGTAATTGTTTCTGATTAGGTTTTAATTTTATTTGTTTCCAGGTATGAAATAGGTTTCTGTCTCCTTTTCTAGCATTGATCATGCAGAGTGTACATCCAGTACAACGCTGCAGGTACAAAGGGGTGTTTTACTAGTACTGTAGCTGAAAAGGTTAATGTCTGTGAGACAGCATGGATTGTACAAAAATGCTAAAAAAACCACTCAACTCTCTCTTGCTTTCCTTCCCAAATGAACAGTAAATTCAACTACCTGGCACTAAAATCTGCAAAAATGGGAGTCCAAGCAATACAATTGTAGTGTATCTCACTGCACTCGTAGTTGTATCTCATTTTTGTAAAATTTTGCTCTCAAGAATCAAGCCAGCTCCTATCCTTACATTCATTCTAAACACTTCAGTGCTGGGCAGCCATGGATTATATATAGATAACATCCCTGTAGGTAATCATGGCTGTCTATAAGATATGCCTCTCTCTCTCTCTCTCTCTCTCTCTCTCTCTCTCTCTCTCTCTTTTTGACTGGGAAGGTACATCTCATGTCCCAGATCATGGATCAAAGTGCTGATCCACGTCTTCATGTCAGTAGGCTGGAGTTTTGTAGTGGACACACCCAAGTACAGTAGCACAAACATAAGTAAAGTGAAGCTATTTAGAAACGGGGGGGGAAAAGTGATTTTTTTGCTCCTTTTCTATTTAAGTGCCCAGGTGGTTAAATAGTTCCTCTTAGCTCTGCTGGGACATTCTTCTGCAGCTTCTCAGCACAAATTCACAGACCTTATGCTCATGTAGTTTGACATTCTGTGTCAGACTAGCTTAAATACTTTCTCAGAAGATATCAATCTCCCTTTATGATTTCATTACACAGGCAATCTTTTCAGATGTGCGAAGGGCAAATCTTTCTTAGCAACTGAACTAAAGGCATGGACCTCTTCCCCCAGAACAACATCATCTTCCGTGCAAACTGCTAGATGTATTTATTCCCTCAACTATTCTGGATGGAAGAAACCCTCAAGTCGCCGGCAGGGAGCCCTCCCAAGTTACAAATCTGCGGACCAAACATCAATCAGTGTCAAGAAGAGGTTGCGGCTCTCTCAAGGGCATGGCACGTGTTAAGCCACTAGATGCCACTGTCGAGCCAGGTTTGGTCTTTGGTCCCGCTTGTGCGAAAACAAGAATGGCAGGATGTATTTCTAAGTAGTGTTTTGGATAGCCTTATTCTTAAAACGTGAGGGGAAAATACAGTCTAAGAAACTAAAATTTCCAGCGAATATGGTATACTTTCCTGCAGTAGATTCAGGGAAACGTCTTTTCAGACTACTGCATGTAAATGAGTTCATGTTGTATTTAGCTGTTTAAATAGTCATGGTACTATTTAGAGACAGAATGAAATTCTGTCAGCTACTTACAAGCCTACTCAAACATCACAGAATCAAAACGAGGGAGAGAAGTTGGCATGTGAGATTTCTATTTAATTTGGCCAAGAAAAATTGTTAGTTCTTCCCTAGTTTTGCCAGTCCTCTTACCTGGGAATATATATTTTTTCCTCACTGAGCTGAGAAACTTCTTTCTCATGTGAAAGACAGCTAATAACCAACAGCCAGGAGAAAAAGAAAGACACTGATAAGCATTCTTTCACCTTTTTTTCCAATAAAGAAGAAAATAAGAAGTTCCCCATTACTCTAGAGGTACAATGTGGAGTAGGATGACTCCATCCAGCTATTTGATTAGGATTAGAGCAAACTTGCAATCCTGTTGCTAGATCTTGGAAACAGAAGTTATCCCTTAAGCATGTGCAGTTCTTCTGACACAGGAGAATGTGTTCATATGGTCCCACATTTATTTGGGTTTGTAGTTACCTGAAAAGTTATCCTTGTGCTAAATATTGTTCAGCTTCTGCCCAAGGTACTTGGGGGCAGCAGGACCATTTCCAGGCTTGGATAGGTTAGCAGAGCAGGGAGACTGACCTGATGCATCAACTGAGAAAGAGTGACTCCTGCAATAATTCTGATGCTGTTTTGATCAAACATGGAACTGTTTTAATTTGACATCATTTGGAAGTGAAATAGAAAGACTTGTGCTCAGAATCTATAAGTGGCAATTCAGTGAATGTTCAGTACTTTGAAAAATGAATTAAAATCTGTAGTATTTGAAATTCAAAATGATGTTAAAAATGCAAAAACATTCATTCATTCTTCATTTTTAAAAGTAATTTTTACCATGCATACATCTTCCCTAGCTGTTTCTGCTTAAGAGTTTGGTCAGCAGTAAATTGCTTGCAGAACATGTGGCTGCTACTTCTTGAAAAACAGCCTTATCAGCTTGCTCTTGCTGCTTTTAAATTTATTTTTTTAACAGAATAAACTTTTCAGGGTAGATTACGTAGAGGATTGGATTAAGATTTTACTAAGCCAGTAAGTATCTTCTCAGATCAGTGAAGATATTGTAGTTCCACATCACTAGATCTACACTGAAGCAATGTGGAATTCAAAAGTACTCCTCTTTTTAATCCAAATCAGATCAGATCTTGTTTCCAGCAGAGTCTCACAAACCTGCTTGAACCCAACAGAACAACTGCAGCACAGACATGGCAATAAATGTGTAGGACAGAGGGTGGGATGGAGAGGCAGGTATCTTGTGGGCCAGCTATGTAAAAAGGAAGAAAATGTGGAATACACTACAACACAGCTGTGTGTTACACAGCTCACAGCACAATTCTAACATCTTTCTTATCAGCACTAACACTGATAGCATAATTCTGCCCAGACTGCAAACTGATGCTTTAGCAGAGGTATGTAGCATTTCCAAGGCAAGTGGAAAAATACTTCAAAATCACTGTGAGAGCCAGGAAACTCCAGGTTGGCTCACCATACCAGTTGTTTCAGCCCTTCACCTAATGAGAGTGTAAATGGAATAGGAACCGACAAGAGTACAGACTCCTTGTCCTGCAAAATAGTACATGAAAAGATTATGTTAAAAAAAAAAAAAAAATCATAGATTAAAATTAATCTTAAAAGAAAGAAGGACTGGAAGCAACTCTCAGCTATAGCTGCTGGGTATCAGCTCACCCACCAATTCATGGTTAAGAAAAGCCCAGGGGCCTGCCCTGCTGGATGGCTGTGGTGGTGGGATCCCTGGCTATGAGACTTTGCAAGCCCCAGGGTGGACCCTGCCACTCCAGTCCCCAGGCCCACTGTGCCCTGACATTTGCTTTATCTTGAGGAAACTGGTCATTTCTCTCTGAACATACCCATTTGTATTTCAGGTGTTCTTGCTTATTCTCTCAGCTCTATTTTTATAGAAAATAATAGAAAGAAAGAAACAAAGATCATTTTTCATGCCAAAGCTCATTAAGCAGACTTGGTTCAGCTCCCAAGCAAAAAGAAAAGGAGAAAAAGCAATGAAGGAGCCTGTTTTTCCCTATAATTCAATAGCATCCTTAAAGAGCCAACCTGTGAAAAATTATTTTTGTCTTTTAGTTGTCTTAGTAAAGAACTAGCATCACTGTCTCTCATGTCTTGGCTCAGCTATATAGCAGCACAACAAAATCTTTATGATGCTCTTACCAATGCAAACACTTTTTATACTAAGTGGCATTATGCTATCCTTTCACCAAAGCACAGGAAAACAAGGCTGGGGAAAAGATATTCAGAGATGGTATTCTGAGGTAAGAAACCCATTAAGGAATTTTTAAGTGACTAGTGTTGCGTAGCTGTGAAAGGGATGAGACACAAACCACAGTTTCTGTAACAAACAGGCCCAAATAGGTGGGATTTGATGATATCATGTAGTCAATGTGATGATTCACTGGCTACTCTGCAAGGACATTGCTGTTACAAGCCCTCCTCAGGGTCCTTTTTTTTCTGCAGCCTGCTTTTATATGACTTAAAGCTTTGTATTCAGTCTTTTTCAGCCTGAAAGATTACAGACAGGTTTTTCTCAACTCTGTCCAACAAAGAGCTCTGTAGTAAGGCACTACCCTTGCACAACAGCATTTGCCATGTCTCACACATAGCCAAACACCAAAGCCAGCAAAGCTTTATGCAAAGGACAAGCTGAAGGGGAAGAAAATACAGAAAACTTCTTCTACAAAAGCAGCTTCTGAAAACTAAGAAGCTTAATTTATCTGCTGCAGTCTTTTAAAGAGTATCTCCCTTTAACAGCTAGTAAATCTCTGATCTGGGACTCAGCTGCTCATTGCATAAAAATGGCATATGTCACTGAACCTTCAGATGCCTCAGCACCTACAGATATTTTAAACTCATAAGCACTCACAAAAAGTTGTGTCCAGATGGCATAAGACTCCAACATAGTTTCTCTGTCTCCTTGGGACTTGATTATCTCCTTCCTTGCTCTTTAAATTGCTTTCACTGTTTGTATCTTCTAATTTATGTCTCTGTTAAAGCATTGTCATTTTGGTAAGGTGAACTCTACACACACTGGTAAGTGGCTGCATAGGATATAAAGTAGCAGAAGATTAGGTCTGTGGTTCCAATCTGTCCTGCAGAAGGAAAAAACAATCTAGACATGAAAGGACAATAGAAATTACCAGCTGCTAGGACAAAAGATAAACAAAACCATTATTCTCCCATCAGTCAAGAAAGCAGAAAAAAAATGCTGGTGTAACCTCATGCACTTCATCTCAGATTGCTTTTCTCAGATCCTAAAATGTAGCTAGCTACGTTATGAAAGAAAGTCCATTAGAATGTTTTAAGGAGTTTTTCCTGAAAGCATATGAACAAATGTCATCCTGTTACCTTCAACAGAGTACTCAGTCACTCTAGCAAACAGCAGTGATTCTTTCTATAGCACACTTCCCTGGCACAGGAAGCACAGCAGTGCTTATAACAATATACCTGAAGTGCTAGGCCTTTGCCTCATGCACCTGAAAAACTGGTAGGGAGGTAATTTCTTCTCTTAGTGCAAGAGAGAATGCTACCACTGCATCTCTCATGCTGTGAGAGGAGTACTGAAAATGTTAATGCCTCTCAATGAGAAAACCTGGCTACCAACAGCTGCCTGTTGTGCCCCTTGCACAAGGAGAGAGAAAAGCATTCCTCTGTCTCCTGGGGCACATGACAGCCTCCCCATAAAACTACAGCTGCTGGAAAGAGCTCAGGTTTGTGACCCTGTTATGTATCTAAATTGTCTTTTTTATTGCATCTGTAGAGCTGTACATGCAGCAGTAGACATTTTTAATGTTTGTGCATAGTTCACACTTACATATATGCAGCTTATGAAATAATTATGAATAATACCAGTGCTAGTCAGACTTCCTACATGCTGCTAAGCAAGTAGGGGCTGACTCAAAGCACTACAGATATGACCCCTTTCACAAGCCATTTTACCTCAGAAAACTTTTTTGTCTCCCATTAGATCTATCCCCCCTGCCAAATGATATCAGCATTTTAATTCTCTAAAGCAAGATAATTCTCCTTACGAAGGATTTAGATAAAAAAATGGAAAAAGGGGGGGAAAAAGCCTGCACAAGTTTGTAACAGTCAGCTTGTCAAAAATGTACGTTTTGAAGCTGTACTGTGAGAAATGATGATACTAAAAAAAACCTAATTCAGCTGGGTTCACAAATCTGATGATTACTGTGAAACATTAACACTAAATAGATCTGCTACACTGTCTAGAGGCTGCTCTTTATGGTGAGTTAAAGAAAAGCATTGGCCATCTCTGGGGTGCTCTACACATTATCACACGAGGTTTTTAACAGCTGTGGGGCTATTTTGTCCAGAAGGAGAGTATCAGAGACCCATGGAAGCGGTAGATACATTTTGGAAACCAAAGCACCAAAATGGAATAACATCATTAATAGAGTGGTGTGATCTAAGAGATGCAATCTGGTGAATAACTTTAACCAGGATCCCAAACAAGTGAGAAACTACTAAGGAAGATGAATGGGTTAAAAGAACTCAGCACTAATTCTGCTTGAATGGAATCAGTGCCTTCCAGAGGAAAAACACAGGATGGTTTCTTTAAAAAAACAGTACCTGTAATCTTTTTTTATTCATTACCTGTCTTCATAAATTAAAAATTATCTCAAGGTGTTGAGAAATAAGCACTGTGTTATTCCAAGGATCTATATTTTTGTTACTCTTACACTGAATAACAGGCAAGTAGAAATATTTCAGTTGATACAAATGCTGGTACAGGGCTGATTTTCTTTCTCTCTCTGTATAGACAATGCCCAGTTTGGAGTGCAGTTCCCTTCCTGGGACTCGGCTAGGAACAGGAATGTAACATATGGAGCTGTTTGTAGAATCAGCATTGAAATTTAGTCAAGCAGCTTTTGTAATTTTAAATTCGTTCTGACCCAGCAGAGTTATTCCCTGTTCTATAATTAAGTTTATCGTCACTGCAATAGGAACTGTATCTGAGGTTTAGCAAAAATGAACATGATAAAAACTGCCTCATCAAAAATGGAAAATGCTCAAAGATGTTAACTTTTTAAAAAGAAACAGTAAACAAGTGATCTAAGCTGTTGAAAAATAATTTTTAACCTTATTTTACATTATTGTAATTTTGCAAAAAACTATCTCGTAAGCAAAATAATATATTCTATAATGCATTGCACCCAAAATAATTTCTGCCCATTGCAACAAAGGCAAACTTTTACTTCAGCTCCACGTAAACGCATCTCTGGGATTCTTAGGCTGCCAGGTGTTTTATATAACATTCTTATGGAAAAAGAAAAAAGAAAAAATATGCTCTGTTCCTATAAAAATAGCAGGTCTCATCATATTAACACAGTCAAAGCAATCTCATATGCAAAAGAAATGAAAATAGCTACAGAAGGTCGATAAGGAGCAATCGTATAGGAAACAAAAGAAGCCAACATAAGTGATGGATTTTGAATTTTGAATAAAATGAAAAGTTCTGATTAACTTAAAATTTGCAGAGTGTGAATGCCTCGTTGATTGTCAAAGCTATCTGACAGTGTGTGCAACAGCCCAACATTACTTATCAACACATAAAAACATTTCCATATTACACATCTTGACCTGTTTCAGGTGAGCAAATATCACCGCCAGAGAGGAAATGGTTAGTGGGAAAAAAAAAGAATCTGTTTAATGGCTGAGGTAACAGCCTAAGAAAGCCACATGCAAAGGCTTTCTCCTACAAATCTCCTCTCTTCCCCCATAGGATGGAGTTATATACATGGGCCCATGCTCATTTACAGAGAGGCAGCATAGATCCATGAGAAAGTGGTTTTGTACTGATCCAAAAATATGAACGAGCCTGAGTGTATAAATATAGGAGAGGTAAGATTTCTAGAAACAGAAATGTTTTATTATTGCAGGTAAACAAGACAACCACTGAGATACAGAAAGTCAGTTGTAGGCTTAACAAACTAAAAATACTCCTATCAAAATTCACTTGACGGCTTAAAAAAGTCCCAGCCTTTAGCAAATATAATTTAAAGGAAAAAAATATGATTTCTTCAAATCTAGTCCAAGCTTTGACATAAGGTTATTTTTTAAATCAACTGAATGAAAAACTAGTTCTTTTCCCCATCCAACTAAAGACCTCTGTTACATACAATTAACACATGCCTTGACAAATTTAGCTCTCTTTTATTTTGAAGCTCAACATTTGACCTTTTTACATACTCAGTATTGCTTTCTACAAATTAACTTTATTTTTAGATTAAATAATTACAGCACTTTTTTTTTTCTTCCAAGAAGATGCTACCATCGAAAAGTAATTATGGGATACATTCTCCCCATTCATGTTTCACTATTAAAGGCATTGCCTGAAAAATTATTTAAAATTACATTTGGCAAGGTAAGACTTGAGATTTAATAAGCATAAAAACCTTTTTTTATCCTTATAGATTGAGAAGAAAAATTCAGTCAATAATAAAAATTGCTAATTGTATTTTTTCCTTTCCCAAGGGAGATATTTTGATGTTATATCTAGAACCTTAATTTTTTGAGTAGTGCTGTTCTACTCATCAGGAGTCTGCAAGGAGTATATATTTACCTTGTGGAGACCCCAACTGTGAACTGAGGACAAAATAGCTCTGCAGCAAGGAAATAATTAGAGGCCCTACAAAGTGCCCTGACTTGAGAATTTAGTTACTTACAATGAATGAAATGCCTGGAACCCCAACAAGGTTAGCATTTGCTAAAATGTTGGGGGTTTTCTGAATGAAACAATTCATCGTCACACAGAATCTGAATTCACATGCTGATGGATTATTCATTAGCCTGGTATCAATTAACCTGAAGAAAACAAACACAGGCCTTAAACTGAGGAAGAAATTAGTTAAAAATCTTTTGAGAAACCTGGAAGAGATTTGAGATAACAAAATGATTGTTCTAGCCTTCACACTTAGTATTGCCAGTGTAAATGACAACAATAAAACCTTAGTCCTGTCTGAACTGGGGAACAATTTATTTCTAAGCCTGCAAAATAAGTAATTTTATAATCAGATTAAAACATTTCTACAGAGCTTCTACTGCCATTAAAAACATCTGCAGGGTGTCACATTTCCTGTGGCTTTCAAGATTTTACAGCATCATCTGTCCCATGCACATCTTGGTTAAAATACTGGTCCTAGTCTTTTGTGACAGCTTTTCAAATATATTTTCCCTCTCTACTTACACAGGCTTCTTTTCTACACTGGCCAACACTTTTTAAAAACAACCACACACCATCCAGGGCAAATATATAAACAATCAATGTTCCATCATTATATAGATAATTTTCTATTGGGTGGCTCCACTGGATTCATGGTATGCTAAAATACTATTTACTGAAGGAAGGGTAAGAATACAGGATTTTGAAACAGATCTAGCCAGCAATAGATGTCCTAGCAGCATCAAATTAAATCTTGTCCTAGGCCAGTCTTTTTTCTCTTGTATTTTTCCAGCAATTGACTTTGCCTTTGTTCTCATGCAGCCCTGAACTGTGACTTGGCAACATGAGATTGGCAAAGTGAAGGCATTTTTCAAACTGATATTAAATGATGGACAAAATGCCAACTGACTAGAGATTTAGCTGTCATGACATGTAGAAAATCTACAGCTACTATATGTAAGTAATAAATTACGATCCTCTTAATATTTTTTGTGTTTTGGTCAAAAACACAATGAAGAATATATGAATTTATCCTGCTCTATTTTGGCTTCCCTACCACCTTGCCTGGCTCTGTTTCCTGGATTGCAGCAGTTCTATAAAGGTATGTGAGTTAGCAGTTTGTCTAAGCATGTGAGAAAGAACACGCTGACTGAAAGGAATAAATAAAATACTGAAAGTACAAAAAAGGGAGAAAACACTGTAGAATGGTCAATTAAAAAAAAACCAACAACAAAAAAATGTTTTACTTACATCCTCAAAAATGCCAAAGTATTATACAGCTCCCATTCATTTGTATAGGAATATATAATTGTAGCAAGTCATGCCCCTGTATTTTTGCAAATACTAAAAACTTTCTTTTTCACATTAAAATTACAATTACATACTGAAACTGATTTCCATTCAAGAAAGCACTGATAGCTTAATATCATTTAGTCCAGCTTAAGTGCAGCCACTACCTCCATGCCCAGTGTCATCAATTGTCAGTTATGGAAAACAACTACCATTAGCAACCTCTATATGAGAAACAGTAAAGCATATAGAGCACTGAAAACTTCAGTGCATTTTTTTATTCAGTGTGACCTAAAAGATTATTTAACTATCTTAACAACTGCTTCCCAGCCATTTTCCCCAGCAGCACAATAATTTTCAAGTGTCATGTTTATATACTTGGTAGTAGCATCCCAAACTTCAGAATATTTTCACCTAGTCATAAAAGAAACAACTCTTGCCAGCCTGGATCTAATTTCATGTCATAAAGCAGGAAATCCCTACCAAGAACACCTTTGATATGTTATCTTGCACCGCCTCCATTGCAGGCTGTGATGCTGCCATCTTTTCCCCACTCTTCTGTTTCCAGCAATACATTTCTTCCACTTAGGGGAACCTCTATATCTGTGTGTCCATAATGCCTTGAGTTTATACACAACTGGAAGCTGTTTTTTCCAATTACTTCTTCTCCATTGTTCTTCCTTTTGTCCTTTTGTGGGTATGACTCGTAGAAAAAAGAATATGGGGACTGAGAATCTAAGTCTGTGCCATAGGCTGTGACTGTTCTGTCCCAAATTTGAATCAGAGCAGTCTCAGTTAGTTTCTGCTGCCCTCAATATCTATGAAAAAATCACAGGTATATATGGTTGACTCTCAAACTAGTATTCCCTTCAAAATGTTCCATGTCCATGCCCCATTTCGTGTAGAGGTCATCTGCACCCAGAGAAGGCAAAGGGCTTCATAAAGCCATTTTACACCCTATAGGGCATTTTCACTCTGAATATGGCACAGGGAGGCTCTAATGAAACCAAGAAACCATCCAAGTTTTTCTGAGGGACTTTGCAGGTTGTATATTGTGCAGGTGCATTGCCAACAGTTTATTCAATAGCAATGAGCATACACAATGGTTCTGACCTGTATTACAAATATATGGAAATCTAAAATTAATGTGTTCAGCATTATATCAGCTATTGAATTTAAAGGCAAGAAATTTTGAATTTCTTAATAAATATTTTAATAAATATATTCAGATGGCCAGAGAAAGTTATAATTACCTTTGGTTAAAAATAGAATTTTTCCCAGAAAAATGTTCAAATACTATTTCTTGTCACTTGTTAATAGTATTGTATGGGAAGATAGGTCAAAAATAGATCTTTAAAAATAAAATGTTTTCTGTTTTACCTTATGTTCAATACCTACAAATTTAGACATTTTAGAATTTTTTTTCCTTTATTCTGATGTCTCTCTCTCTGTTTGGCCACAGAATGTAAACAGACTTATTAAGACCACTGCTTCACTTCCATTTTTCCCATTCTTTTGACATACTATGATTGAAGTCTTTCAGAGCTAGAAAATGAAAAGAGATGGTGTAAACTTGTAACTATTTTACTTTTTTTAAAAACCTTCAAAATACTAAGGATGTATGATTTTGTTTCCTAACTTCGGGTTGAAACAGAATCATATTTCAACAGAGAATCTTTTCATTGTAAAATCTTTCAAGTGAAAAGAATTGGCCATGTTCATAGTACTGAAGATTTTCGAGCTCTGATTCAAAATTTCCTCAGCCGCAGATCAGTGGAGTTTGGAAAAAATATTGAAGTGCTCATGCTTGAACAGAATTGAATGTTTTTCTTCAACAATATGTGCTGGCCACAATAAGAAACAATATGCTGGACTAGGCAGACTTTTGCTCCAATGCCATAGCAAGAGTTTGGCTCTTTTTATGGAAATGAAGGTCCTCTGAGTTTACATTCAGAAATAATAAACTTAATGGGGTAGACCTCAAACCTTATACAACATTGAGCTGATAATTATAACAGACTTTGTAATGTAAAATACATTGTATTATCCATAAAATATACTAAAGTAGTTCAGCCCAGTGACATTAACTTTCCATGGCTAGCCAGTGATGAAGCAATCACACTTCACTATTGCACTAAATCATTAAAGCTAGCATATTTTTAAGCGTGCAAATTTGGCCAAAGAAAGCTGAGGTCTTTTGATCCAGACTGTAATTTTATTGGAAAAAAGTACCAGAACAAACTACAATTATATGTTCTACATATAATTGCAGAGGATCTTGTGATTCTTGGCTATGACATCATGAAAACAGAGAAAGAAAAATTGAGAGCACATTCCTTAAAAAAAACTGAATACCACATGAGTTCCCTTATTACCTTTTCATCTGTCACCATACTGGAACGACAGATAGATACAGAACTTCCAAGGTACACAAAAATTGGATTATACTGAGAGGTTCTTGGACTGAAGAAATAGCCACAAATTGCACAAAATCTGTAAGTGTTCACAGCCATCAACTAAGGGAATGAGATTCCTAAAGTTATGAGAAGCACCCAGGAAAAAAAATAGTTGCCCTTCGTACAGACAGATTCACATACATCAAGCTGCCATTGTGATATTTGAGACTCTTTTCAGACATGACAGAAATATGAGCATGTATTAGAGTCCTGTCTTCAGTTTATTTAGCTGATTGTAGCACAGGGAATTTACTATGAATTCTGAAATACTTTCTTTAACAAGGAACAGTAAACTACCACTAATACACTGTATTAAGGACAGAATTCTATAGAGTCGGCAAGTTATTTTTTATACTAAGCATGCATTTTTATTTCCTGAATGTCATCCAATCTCACCTACTCACTTTGAAGTACAACAACTAGCTCCGCTCCTCGCTCAATTTTAGCCTGTTTTGAAACAAATGTGTCCTCTGTAGCCTTTTTGCTTGGGCAGGTCTTTGCCTAAACTTTTAAAATTTATTTTAGTCTCCATATAAGCCAGCAAGCATTAGCCTCCAATTTCTTTTTTTTTTTTCTTTCTTTCTTTCTTTCTTTCTTTCTTTTCTTTTCTTTTCTTTCTTTCTTTTCTTTCTTTCTTTTCTTTTCTTTCTTTCTTTCTTTCTTTCTTTTCTTTCTTTCTTTCTTTTCTTTCTTCCTTTCTTTCCTTTCTTCCTTTCTCTCTCCTTCTCTCTTTCTCTCTTTCCCTTCCCTTCCCTTCCCTTCCCTTCCCTTCCCTTCCCTTCCCTTCCCTTCCCTTCCCTTCCCTTCCCTTCCCTTCCCTTCCCTTCCCTTCCCTTCCCTTCCCTTCCCTTCCCTTCCCTTCCCTTCCCTTCCCTTCCCTTCCCTTCCCTTCCCTTCCCTTCCCTTCCCTTCCCTTCCCTTCCCTTCCCTTCCCTTCCCTTCCCTTCCCCTTCCCCTTCCCTTCCCCTCCCCTCTTTTCCTCTCTTTCTCTTTTTCTCGTCATTTTTTCCAGTCATAGGATGCCAGAATGGAATGCAGTATTTCAGGTGTAGTCAGCGATGCTAGAGGGGAAGGAAGGTATCATCTTCCTCCTTTGCTGACAGAACATGCCACCTCCACAAAAAAATTACTGTATCCCTTGTTCCTCCCACTCTCTTCCAATCTCTAAGAATGCATTCCTTTCAAAACATTTCAGACGTAGCCCAGAAAGATGCAAAGTCTTGAGCTAAAGCTGGAGAAGGATGGGAAGGCAAAGCAAGCCAGGAAGAGTTTAGTAGAAGAGGACTGTATCAACCTACATGTGTCACAGAGGTCAAATGCAGGCATGAAGGAAATCATGAAGGAAAAGAAGCAGGGAACTGATTCACCAAGCTTTTTAATAGTGTGTATTCAATCATACTTGTGGAGGAGAATCCTACCCAGGCAGAGAGGTTGCATTTTAAGTCTGCTTTGTCAGATTGTAAACAACGGCACAATGTGTAAGACAGGGGAGAATCAAACCCCATATGTTCTCGAATCTGCTGAGCCTTTTATATGCCATTTTTTGTTTTTTTTGTTTTTTTTAATGGGGAATTTGTAAAATTCAACTCTTCCCTACAAAGACTTCCAGTTTCAACAGATGACAAAGTTTTCATGAAAAAGGCTTTCCATGGAAATACTCACAACTTGCAGTCCTCTGTGTTTAGAGCTTCCACAACCCTGAGTGCTGGCCACCCTTACTTGTCAGGGAAGCAAGGGCAAACCAGGAAACACCCTTGGCACCACAAGAGGCTGCAAAACCTTGGCACAGCACTGCCTGTGGAGTGAGGAATGAGTGGGACTGTCGAGAGAAGTGTGAGGAACACATTGGCCCAAATTCCCTGCAGATCTGGGTTTCTGCTTTTTGGAGACAAAGAAGAAAGAATGTATTTCAGCTCTCCCTTCCTTTCCCCACCACAGCTCAGGGACTGCCCTAACATATGCCATCCTTCCAGAGTCCCCAAGAACGCATGAGCAGCTGTGACCTGGAACCCAGCACCTCATTACAGCATGGTGCCTTCCTTACACACTGTAGTGAAGACAACATTGCCAGTTGGTCAAAAAAGTAGAATTTTGAGTTCAGCATCAGCTGGGAGTGACTGTGTGTAGCAAGGCAGGTCACCATGGCCCGGAGCAATGCTAATCCAACAAATAATCCACTCAGCCAATTTCCCAGGTTTGCCTTCAGACATCTAGATTGACATCCCAAGAGGACACAAATGCACAAACTTTTCAGCTGAAGCCTACTCATGCACCCTGCACTGTGAATCAGAGTAATAAAGAGTAATCAGGAAACAGGTCACTTTGGCCCTTCCAGAAGGACGAAAATCAGAAGGCTTATTTTGTAGAAGGAAGAGTTTTACTGGCTGTAGTGATTTACCTAAGTAGAATTTACTTGGAAAATAGCCTGTGTCTTGGAACTAAACCTGCATACTTAAAATTAGAATAATGAAAAAGAAATCACCATTTAAAAATTCATATAGGAATCCATCAAAGAGAACTTAAAAGTAAGACATGCATTGTTCCTGAGCAAAGAAAGAATAAAAGTATGATTGAAAATTTAACATGACCTGTTTAAGCATGTTAAACCTCAGATATATTGTGATGAACTTGTAAGCAGTTATTCAGCTTAGCTCGTGTTGCAGGTACTCTACATGTCAAAACATTTTCAGCTGGAGCATTGTCAGAAGGATAAGCACACAGTGGCAGCATCTGGAAGACAGAAAGTCCTCTTCCCAAATATTTTTTTAAGTACATTCCTGACTCCAGCTCAGCTAGCTGGCTTTGCTGGAGGAAGTCATCATTGCTTCCTTCTCATTTGAGTAACAGGTTTTAACAAAAAAAAACCAAAAACAAAAAACAAAAAACCAAACTGGGAAACATGGTGACCAGCCAAAGAGTCTCTCTTCAGTTTCAGCAGTTTTCAGTGTTGGGAGCAATTTTCAGATGGGGGGGGGCACTTTGCCTCCTATGGTCCCTTCTGTTCCCAGCTAACAGTTAACTCACAAACTCCCAGCATGCAGGAGTCTCTAGAAGTTAGAACAGATATTCAATTAATATATTTAAAGACCCCCCAAAAAGGTTACTTTCAGCTAAAATCTTTTTTCCGTTAGTTCTGGCAAACTTTAATATGTTCTCACAGTATTAAAAATCAACATTTTCTGTATTAAATTAACTTCCATTTCTTTCAATATAAAAAATGGAAAGCAAAGAAGAAAATACAAACATAGATTCCTTGAAGATTGTCTTCTGTATAGCTTCAATCAAACTATCACATGAATTTAAGTGCACCTAAAAAGAAAACTGGAGCCTGAATGTTTATGGGTGTGAACATGTGAATGCTGAATAAAATTCAAACTAGAATTCGAGGCAACATTTGGTTGCCTACGTAGTTTTATGACACAATCTTAAGGACTCTGATGATGTTTGTTCAAAGGAAGCCAAGTCTCAAGGGAAACAGGTGTCCCTTGGAGGACCTGCTGGATCCCTCTATGTGAGGAAGCAGACAGAACTTGCAGCTTGTTCTTCCACTTTTGTGGGAAGATATTTTGGGTAGAAGAAAAGAATTCTGGTCTCTGTGCAATTGATCACTTGGTTTATTATCTTTAGCACATTATAAATACCCTTCTAAGGTCACTTTCTATGAAGTGCTGAGTATCTTCATGCAATGTTGAGGCAATGTAAAAACATTTCACAGAAGAAACAAAAATCTCCCTGTTGATAAGGAAAATTAAAAAAAAATTAAAAATATGACTGCTATTGCATAGAGTCCTACCTCAAGTTATTCCAACTCCTTGGACATCAGCTGCAGTCAGGCCACTCAAAAGGGGTATGCAGAATTGTTCAGTATGTGTCCAAGGGAGAATTGAGAAAATTATTTAAGGTGGGATCCATCTCAATGAACTTAATTAACAGCCTTAAATTTCAATATCTAAAATAATCTTTCAGATTTTCCTAAGGACAGTGGAGTGACATAAGCATCTACAAATGATACTTTATTCTTTTCTAAGCTGAGAGCCTTAAATAGGGAATAGCAATGCCAAAATGGTCAAGTAATAGAGTTATCACAGATTGTCCCTGTGACTCTGCAGCCTCTTAGGTGGGTGTCCCATTTTTACTTTGTGGAAGCTGAATTGCTGGAGTACTGATTTTCAAAAGCAAGCAGATCTCATCACTATCACGTGAAGCAAGATTTAACCTTCTGGAGAAGGATGGTCAGAGGTTTCCTTCATGATTCTAGATGACCAGCACATCATCCAGCCTCAGCCTGGAGCAGCAGACTGAAGCATTGTCTCAACCCCTGCTTCTCAGTCAACCCCTGGAAATATCAGCCACAGGAAGAGTTTCCTAATGGTAAATTAACTTCCAGTTTGAGTCCTTTAGCCAAGACAGTATATTTTTAACTATACTTTAACTCAGGCAGAAGTTTTGCATAACCTTTATGCAAAAAACCATGAGATGAGTTTCTATGGGCTGTGCAATGAAAATTCACAAATCAATCATTAACAGTCAAAACTGACCTGAAACCACACCAAGACTGGGTTTCTTTCATTTTCCTAGTATACATTACAAACACATCCAGGAAATCCACTCAGTATAGATGAATTCATGAGAAAGTACAATTTTTTTTCATGAGTATGTGTCTAAGAAATGTTGTTTTATTTAAATAAGAAAAGAAATCAGATTACAAGTGGTTTTCTTCCTCTTGCAAGCTTAAGCAGCTTTAGCAGGTACAATTTACTACTGGAATAATATTAAAAAATAGGAAAATACTTGTTATCTATTATTTGCATTACTGCAACACATTCAAGCACCTGTCAGCGAGCACTCCACAGAGACAGAAAGAAACCATATCCCCTGCCCAAAGAGCTAACCTGCTGTGAAGGACAAGAGGCACAGTCCCATCTAGGCAGTCATGAACAGCCCAAACTGCTAGGAAAACTATGGTCAGCACAATGAACAGATCAGTGTAATTGCTCTAAATTGCATTATTTAATTCAAAATTAAATTGTATCTAAACATTTTATAAAAGGTGGTTCTGGTTACGCTGATTTAGTATTTTTTCTATGATTTATTTTTGATAATATATTCAGTTACCTATTTTTAAAAGCCATCTCCTTTTGGAGATGGTCACTGAATTTTGCTGTTGTCTAGTTGGACAATTCAGGGGCAGAAGTATTTATTTTTTTCAAAGGATGTTCATAGATTAAGAGAACAAGTCTTTCTCTTACAAAATGCAGAATATCTTTACCTATCTATTTTTCTGAGCACTATACTAAGAGGCATGTCAACAGCCTCTCAACCAAAATCTCCTGCAGTGTAGTGCCCCTATTTTTCTAACTCAACATCAAAGCAAAAACTTCCCGAAGTTCTGGAACTGCTTGTGAGTCCAAGATCTCATTTGTATCACTGTTATTTCAGCCACTCCATATTTTCTTTTCACCATAATCTTCACGTAAAAAGCATGCTGCTATATCAGGTGGACAGCCCTTGCCTGTCACCCCAAACCCAGATTTTGCTGCACAGCAACACCACTGTCAGGCTAGAGAGTGAACAGTCCTACAGAAACTGGTGTTTTAGTTCATTATTCTCCAGATTCTGGGGCTGATTTTGTCAAGACTTCATACTGGATTCATCTGTTCATTTCCCCTATGGCTTTTGGCAGCTCCGAGATTCCTGCTGACTCCACCAAAAAAAGGAATATTGTTATCAGGAAAGCAGAAGGAGTGTAACTGACATACAGGGAGAAGGAAATCTTGTGTAGGCAGTAAACAGAAGGAAAAGGAAAGCCCAAAGGAATCATCGCCTCAAAACGTTCTGTTTCACATTGCTGAAACTGGTTATTTGTATACACTGGTGGATCTTTTGTGTTAATTAGGTATTATTTAATGACCTCGATCACTTTCTAGGGACCAGTGGCCAAATACAGCCCCCATCGCAACTCACACCATTCACGAATTCCTCAAATACCCCCTCTGCGGAATAACATAAGCAAACCAGGCTTTGTTACACCCGTGCTGTTCAGCCTTGCCACGACGGTTCTGGGACAGCCGCAGCGACCGAAGCTGGTAAATCTTTTACACGCAGAGAGGTACTTACAGGCTTTTCCTCACCATAATAAAGTTTAAGTGTCAATCTTGAGCTGTCGATTTGCAAGTCCATTTCTTTTCTTAAAAATCACTATAATTATTTTTTTTAAAGACCTCTAAAGTTCCCGGTGGGTTTTAGTGTAGTTTTGGTGTTTATTTCGGATTGGTTGTTTTTTAGTTTTTTTTTAAATTTGCTTTAGCTTTGGAGCTCACTCGGTGCATTTTGTGGCCGCTGCTGTTCCCTCCTCGCCCGGGAGGCGATCCCTGGGTAGGCGGGCGGGGGCAGTGGCCGCCAGCAGCCGGCACGGCACCCCGCGCTGGAATCCCACCGGGATTCCCCATCCTGCCGCCGGCCGGAGCGTGCCCGTGCTGGGAACACGGGAGCGGCGCCCGCAGGCCGGCGGGGCAGGCACCGGAGCGCGCTGCGAGCGGGGAGCGGAGCGCGGGGCTCTCCCTTCCCGAGGCGGGCGGGACCCGCTCCGCGCCCGGCGAGCCGAGCTGAAGCCCGCATGGCGCGGCTCCACATGGCGGCAAGGTGAGGCTCCGGCAGCAGCACCTGGGCCGGGGCAGCGGGGCACGGGACGCGGAGCGGAGCCGCCGGCGGGCTCCGGGAGAGGCAGCGCGGCAGCGGCGGCCGAGCGGGAGCGCGGGGGCGGCGGGCGGGAGCCGGGCGGGGCGCGGGCGGCGGCTCCCCCTGGCCGGGCGGCGCTTGGTTTCTCCTGCCAGCGGAGGCAGGGCCAGGCGCGGCGAGGGTGGGCGCGGAGTTGGCGGCAGGGCTGGGGGCAGTCGGCGGCGAGCTCCGGCCGAGTTTGTTCTGCACGCGGGGCGGAAGGTGAGGGACGGGGTCCGGGACCGGGCTCGGCTCCGCTGCGCTCCGCGGTGGGTTTTGGGGGCGGGAGTTTGTAGCGGGCGCGGGGCGGAGGGGAAGAGCCCCGGGGCAGGGACGGCCGGTGGGGAGCCGCGGGACACGGTGGGCGGCGGCGGGTCAGATCCTCCTCCTCCTCCTCCGTGCTACTCCGGTGGAGTCGACGGCCGGGTGGGAAGGCGGCGGCGTGAGCTGGAAGTGGGCGAAAACTTGTTCCTGCGCGTTCTCCCGCTCTGCCGCGGGGCCGGGGCCGCCCGGGCGAGCCGCGTGTCGGGGGCGGGGGGCGCGGGCAAGAGGAGCCGCGCCGCCCCGCCGCTGCTGTCTCCCTTTCCTCCCTGCCGCAGGTCGCGCTGCGGGAAGCGGAGCGGAGCCAGCCCCCGAGGGGAATCGCCTGCCCCCGAAGGAAGGGCTGCCCGGAGCCGGCCCCCGCCTCGCCGCGCCGCCCGGAGCCGGAGGCGCCCGGAGGGAAAAGTTGCGTGCGGGGCCGGGCCGGGCGCGATGCCGGGGCGCGGCGCGCTCTGCCTGGGGCTGCTGCTGCCCGTCCTGCTGGGCTGCGGCTCGGCGCAGCCCGGCGCCTGCCCGGCCCTGTGCGAGTGCTCGGAGCCGGCCAAGACGGTGAAGTGCGTGAACAGGAACCTGACGGCGGTGCCCCCCGACCTGCCGCCCTACGTGCGCAGCCTCTTCATCACCGGCAACCCCCTGACCGACCTGCCGGCCGGCGCCTTCCCCGCCCAGCGCCTGCCCGACCTCGCTTCCCTCAACCTCAGCGGCAACCACCTGCGGACCGTGGAGGCCGGCGCCCTCGCCCTGCCCGCCCTGCGGCAGCTGGACCTCAGCGGCAACGCGCTGGTCTCCCTCAGCCCGCAGGCCTTCGGGGAGGGCGGCAGCCCGCTGGAGGAGCTGGCCCTCCGCGGGGCCCTGCGCGACCACGGCGTCCTGCTCAGCCTGGCCGCCCTGCTGCAGGCCGGGGCCCTGCGCAACCTCAGCCGCCTGGAGCTGGCCGACAACGGGCTGCTGCTGCTGCCCGCCGGCATGTTCACCGCCCTGCCCGCCCTGCGGCAGCTGGACCTCAGCAACAACTCCCTGGTGGGCCTGCGAAATGTCTCTTTCCAGGGGCTGGGCCAGCTGCAGAGCCTCAACCTCAGCGACAACTCCCTGGGCGTGCTGTGGAACAGCACCCTGGCCCAGTTCCGCAGCCTGCCCGCGCTCCGGCACATCGTCCTGGGCCGCAACACCTGGGTCTGTGACTGTGCCATCGAGGACCTGGTGGCCTGGCTCAAGGAGAGCGACCAGGTGGAGGGCAAAGAAGCCCTGACCTGTGCCTCCCCTGACAAGATGCTGGGCAAAGCCCTGCTGAAGATCAATGGCTCGGACCTGAACTGCTCCGTGCCCACAGACCTGCCTTCCCAGCTACAGACTTCGTACGTTTTCCTGGGGATAGTCTTGGCTCTCATTGGGGCCATCTTCCTCCTAGTTTTGTACTTGAACCGAAAAGGAATCAAAAAGTGGATGCACAACATCAGAGATGCCTGTAGGGATCACATGGAGGGCTACCACTACAGATACGAGATCAATGCAGACCCCAGGTTAACAAACCTCAGCTCCAACTCGGATGTCTGACGAAGTGCCCCAGATGCAGGGCAATGCAAAGTACCTATGCATGAAAAGTAGACTTGTGCTTTACCCTTGTGCTTTCTTCCATCTCCCCTGAAAAGTCTCAGACATGCTTGTAACTTGAGGGGGACATGCCTCCCTGTGATGTCAAGTCAATTTTTGTTTTGAGACACTGGACTGCTGAGCATGGTGTTCAGCTGTGTGAAGGAAACAAGCTGCTACTTATTTTCCTCTTTACCTGTCTGCACTTGTGGGAAATTTTTTTTCAAGATGTCAAAAGAAAAAAAAAGGATTCTCTCTGATGATCCAAAGCCACCAGAGTTTATAAAACGTTTACTGATGCAGACGCCATTCAACAAAAGCTGCCTCAACTTTTTGGGAAAAAAGTTACATGTTCCTGTGTGCCAGTTTTGATCTTGTATATCTGAATTGAGATGCGATGATTACATTTCATAGACTATCTTGAGATTTTAAAAACCAAACAGTCTCCTTTTAACTGCTCTTCAGAAGGAAATCAAATAGCAAGCATGCACAAATACTGTAGAGTTTTACATGTTAGGAAATTTATGATCTCAGTAAGTCTCTTACTATTTTGTAGTTATTTTTGATGGCAGTTTACGTGACTTGACAGAATTTTTTATACAAACTGCATCTAAACTCCATCTAAACTCAGTCTGAACTGTTAAATTCAATAAACAGTCTTACAAGAACTGTTGTGTTTGCTGTTCAATGAGAAAAGTATGGACATCTCAGAATGTGTATAGCGCTATAGTCTCTGAAGTAATAGCCCCGCAGTAGTAATATGAATAAAAGTTTATACAAATGTGTAGCTTAGAGCCATAAACGGTTGATGATTTTGTGATATATGCTAGGAGAATTGCAATGAGAATTAAACAACGAGAGCAGTTCCACTTGGCACAAACCCCTCAGACTGCTCTCTGAAAGCACCTGCATAATGTCAAGACATGCTAGGGTTCACTTTCCTGGGAAGGTACAAGCTAATAGAATTTTCATAAGGACTTCTCTACCAAATTAAAAAAAAAATTAAATTGTGGAGTTGGTAAGCTAAAGGAAATTTTACCTGAAAGGAATTGCTTAATATAAAAAAATATACTTATGTGTCCTGAACTAAATTAAATGCAGCTCAGTCGTGCGGTCAGCAAGCTCTAGGCTTGTGCATCACATACAGCATGTATTAGATTGCTGTTTCCTTTTTAAGGTCTAAGTGCTTGTGAGGTTCTGTAGCGATCTCCATCCAGTAACTTGATGGAACTTTACATTTATCTTAATGCATTTAACGGGTGCACTTCAGTGTAGTGTGTTGCTTACTACTTGCTTGGGAATGCATTTTCTTGTAAATATATAAAGCATGCAAAAAAATCCTTCAGAATGCCTAATTTAAGATGCAACTCGGACCACAAATAGAAAGGTTAGCAAGAACCTTGCAGTGGCTGCCAATAATTAGTGCACTTTTTCTAATCTATTTATGGTTTCTTAATGAAAAAAAAATACACCAGCTGTAAAAGTGTGATGTGACTTGATATATACCAGTTTATCTGTGGAGCTTTTTCCATGGTCACGGTTACTTGAAGCTCTTGAGCATCTCTCAAATGTTATGAATTGCTGGCTAATTCCTTTTGCTTTCAAAAGTGACAGTTTTCTCATAGATATATACGTTTGGTAGGAGCTCATAAATATAAAATAGTCTTTAAAGTATCTGAAGACATATAAGCTATTTTGGGCATCGGTATTATTCAAAAGCATTTTTCATCTTGTGACTTCAGACGAAGCAAGTAGCACAACTTGCTTTTGACTAATTTTCTACTGCTTTAAATTGGATTTGTTTAATAGCAGTGATTTTTTTTAAAATATACTTATGTGCATTTACCCTTGAAAATAAAAAAAGAATGGATATTAGTACAACTATTATTTTGTAAGTCAGTATATTTTTGCAATTAATGTGAATTAAGTGATAGCATTTATCCTGCTGTAATTTGAATGTATGAGCAATATCTGGTTGATGGCATATGAATTAAGTTTGTGGATTCTTATAAAGCAGGCTGCCCGTCTGAATATTAGCTGCCCATATTTTAAGGATAGTGTGAAAACCTTAGTGTGAAGAACTATTGCTGCTGCCACTATGCAAACCGTTCATACATCAGATAGTTTGTGTAAGAAGCTAGAATTTGCAGTAGCTACGCAGTGTGCTTTGTTGTATTGGTTATTCTGGAGATTATCAACTTACATTTACCTGTACAGAGCCAAGAGGAGTAGAGCATCATCCTTGCTTAAGATGCTCCTGTAATATAATAGATGAAATATGCAAACCAAGCCATTTCTTGGGCAATTTCCTGAGTTTTGTTAACAGATACTTTAAAGTAACTACAGTAAAAGCAATTATCCATGATGTGTTAATGTAATGGTTGTGCATTTGTAGAGCTGTGTAAGGACAGGCAACGACTTTAATTGCAGTCTCTCATCAATGGAGCGAGTGTCTGTATAGTGGGCAAGTGTAACTGTTGTTACTGTTATTACACATATTATTCTAAAGATTATTACTATTATTTTTGTATCTTAGTCAATGTGATAGAAATTTATTAGAGATCTGATGACAGCTACTTTAAAATAATTTTTGTCATTTACTTACATGTGTATTTATTAGGATGTAACATTTAGCATGTGTCAGTGTTGTGTTGGATGATGTTCCCCTACAATGTTTGACCAACAATGAATGCTTTGGTGTTTTGTACAATGCATTATTTGATCTTAAATTCCCTTCCATAAACAGTGCTTGAAATTTGTTTTGCTTTTCTTTTACAAAATAATTAACAGTGGTTCTCGGAAGACACATAAAAGTAGCTCCCACACTACTTTAGAACATGGTTAAAAACTGAACACTTAAAAAACAATTAGTTTTAACATCCTTCTGAAGCACATTTTATAATCCTGCTCCTGCTTTGACACCTGAGATTCCAATTGAGTACTATTTCTAGAGCAGCTTATTCATTCATTCCTCAATAAAACACATGCAGTTCTAAATGCCTCTAAAATGTGTTTTGTATACATAAATCCCCTAAGTTCTGCATGATGCAGGTGTTGCTGAAAAACATCCAGACTAAAGTAGAGGGTAGATCCTCATGAACGGCTGCACAGCTAAGAAGCAGGATCGTTTTTTCAAGGCTTAGCTGCTTTGTTAAAGTTAGTTTTAGTTGTGACAATCTTAAAATTTTCTTAGAAAAATACCACAAGGAATTGACGTGGTTTTATTATATTTTCTTAAAACACTTTGGATAAGTGATGTTGCCAGGTAAGAAAATTGCCCCAAATCCTCCTTTAAACCAAGGTAGCTTTAAATTAGGTCATTTTTATTTTATTAGATAATTTTTATTTTGCCAAGCCATAATATTACCAGTAATTCTGACATCCAAAAAGTGGTTTGAAGTTTTGCAACAACTGCTTTAAATCTTTTCATTCAGAGTAATTTACTTTTTAAGCACTGCTGACAGTCCCCGGTGACATGGCAGCAAGCAGAGCAGTCTGTTCAGACCCACGTTCTGTTGTTGACTGAGATGTCACTGAAAACAGGCATGGCAAATTATTCAAAATATGACTCTGCAAGGATCCCAACTCTCATTATTCTTCTAGCATTTTCCCTGTGGTATACTCCGATCTTTCTGCATCTGCATAATTTCTTTTTTGCCTCATTTTCGCAAGAAATCCATTAAAAAGAGTATCATGAATCTGCACAGGTAGAGAAATCAGTCTGACTGCACCAATATTTTGAGGTTTAGCATCTTTATTTCTCTTTAAGCCTTAATGTGGAAAAGAGCCTTTGTCAAAGTGGACAGAATGAAAATTTGATATGCACTTTTTCTTTCTCTTTAGCAGCTGAATGTTCAAGAAGAACCATTCATTCTCAGCATATGATGAAGGAAAATAGCATTTGGTAAGAAAAATGTTTTGGTTTCAAGCTTCCAAATGACATTTATATCTGTGAGAGTAAGTGGAAGGGAGAAGCTCATAAAGGAAACAGAGGTATCTCTTCGTAATGGATCAGCACTGGAAGTCACAATGCTGTGGATAGGAACAGTTCCTGATTGAATCTGTCCATTATGTTCTTCTGGTCATTTTTATAGTTTCACCTCTAATTTCTTCATGTTTCTATAAATAGAAACATTTTGTTAACAAGTGGTGTTCCATCTTACAATATTTGCAGTGCAGGTGTTTCTGCTGTGAGTTTCTTGTGGACTATAATAGAAGATTGAATTTAATTCAGTGCCTGCTGATTTAATAATGACCAGATCAGGCTCATAATTTAATAATACTTTTTTTTTTTTTTTTTTGCAAATATGCTGCTTACAAGGGGAAAAGACCTTGGCTTGAAATAATACAATAAAAGCCCAATAAAAAAACCCAAGGGAGATAGAAAGCAGAATGTTTGGAGAGTGCAGCATTTATCAGACACTTCACTCAAAAGAGACAAACCACGTGGGAGCTGAGGGTCCTTTGGTGATACAGAAGTAAGTGTGGTCTGTTAGCTTCCCAAGTCAATACAGCAGTAGCAGAAAAGTGATGCTTTGTACCAACACAATAAACCTAACAGCACTTCTCTCCCACATTGAAAAAAACCCCACCAAGCCTTTAGAAAGAAGAATACAGGTTTGCAGTATAAGTATGTCCTTAAAAAGGACTTTCACTTTCTCAACTGTGTTACAATTTATGTGTTGTCACATCCTTGGAAAACCTTGCTATGCCAGAAGTCATCTGTTGCGTAGGCAAAGCTTGAAATCAAGCTTTGCATTCCCAATGTCAGCCTAAATAGAAAAAGCAAACTATTAAGAAAATTAAACCAGTACTTTAGACAGCATATTTATAGTATAGTTAATAATTTAATATTTGCAATTACTTATATTTTTCAAAGTATTCACCAGATAGTTTTTCCTATCTGATGATAGACTAGCAGAATAACAGATTTGTGTTTCTAGTAATTATGCATGAAAGCATCTGAATAAATTAGCAATATTTCAGTACATACGGTGATGAAAATGCTAGATTTCATGTGTTCTAGAATGTTTCACTGTTACAGAAATTTTAGATGTGCAAGAAACAGCTGTAACTTTTTCTGATTGAAGTTTGGTTTCCTAATTAAAAAATATTCTTGAGGAAAACCCCAATTAAATATTTACCAGATTGCTTATATATGTTCACTCTGTTGATTTTATTACTATAAATCCTTACAAATATTGAAGTCTTTACTAAAAGTGTAGTTGTATTCCTTTTAGCCCAAATTGATGGTTGGACTATGGATTTGCATGACAGAATAATGAAAAAGAAAAGTCCATATAGTTGGCCTGATAGATTTACTTAGAAATTTGGCTAGTGCATATAAGAGATTGTGCTTCAATTGTTCTTGCTATTTTTGACATAATATGTTTGCTTTTTTGGTTATAATATATGTGGTATTAATTTTCAAATTAGGTGCCAATTCTAAATTTAACAGTAATGTATTTTCATCTTTTTAATTGCCAGATCAGGCTGTGTTTTTAAGTCTTCAAAGACATATTTACATAGTGAAATATAGAGGCAGTGTTATTACTGATGGAACTATTAAGGGAAAATGCTGCTGAAACCGAGAAAACAGGTGAAAACCAGAGGGGTACAAAAAAACGTTCAGTTGACAAACTTTTATTCCTGCAATTTCTTCTAATGAAATTGTTTATATTGTAACCTCATGGAAATCAAAGGGAAGAATTTATCTTCTCACAGATAGCTAACACAGATGTCCAAAATTTTACTAGGTAGGAAGAATTTTTGGGGTTGTCCCAGGAGCATAGTTGATAACTATGTCTGGTCTTGTGTCTAAATTGTTTGTTATTATTGTTTTTCTGTCATTCTTAGGACAGCTATCACAGAAGGATGTTTGGCTTTACACGTGATAGATTGATCTGTCCTAAGTTTTATCACAGAACTGAACTGTCTTAGTGTCTATCCACAGTCTGCTTCAGGTATTCCATTTGTTCCAGTAGAAATTCCTTTCTGTGCCATAGCCCAGGGTAGCTTTGTGTGATGTCATGGAGTATGTGTACAGTAAAGAATTCATTTGTCAAATGGACAATATCAAAAGTCAAATAGACATTTCAACATAATTCACTGTATATTTCATCAAGTAATGCTAGGGAAATAGCAAAATAAGAAAAAATAACATTTATTACCAGAATGCTGCAAGCAGTCATGAACTGAGACCACACTGGAGGATTTAAGTAATTTAAGCTGCTTCTGAAGATGAGAAAAGAAGAAGAAGCAGCTATTGTACTAACAGTTTTCTTCTTCAGGTGGGTGTCTTCATTCATTCTGATTAGTAGCTCATGAACAAGCAATAACCAAATCCTACAGGTAGTTGCACATTTAAATCCATTTCAATTGGGGCTTTTACCCCTGTGATTTTCTAGTTCCATCTTTTCAGAGGTGGGTGCCTTAGTTAGCCTGGAGGAGACTAAGAACTCTTAAACATCAGAATACAATACTTTTTATTTTATATGTACACAGAAGCGTTTTGCATACACACACATACATGTATTAATATATTTATATAATGTGAAACTAGAGGAGACAGAAGGAGTAGAATCCAAGGCACACTGTCTCTCCTGTACATTCTGTTGGCTAGATTTTGGGTTTTTTCAAAGTTTGAAAAGGGGACCTGAGTGCCTGAGGCGAGTGGGGAATGCCTCTGAGAAGCACATATGAAATGCTTCATGTTGCTGCACACCTAGTGTGACCTTTAGCAGCAAGTAAAAAACTGGAGCTGAGTGGTTAAGATTTTCCAAAGTGGCCGCAGTCTGGGAGTCTTTGCTCAAAGTAGTTCGTGGCTTCATTTTCAAAAGTTCTTGCACACCTTTTGGAAAATTACACTTGTTTTTTTTTAAGGTAAATTGAAAAAAACCAGCAGAAATACCAATTTTCAATGCAAAAAGGTATATATCTGATATACGCTTGAGAGAAAATATAAATACTTGTAAGAACTTCTGAAATGCTCTGTCTTTGCTCTCTCTGTAATTTCTCAAATTGAGATCTCTGTAACACCATCTATCCAGAATGTTCTTCCCCTCTCTAGCATATTAATCATCCCTAATCCAGATTATTTTTATCCATCGCCTTTGCATTGTGACCAAACTTGATTACTTCACATTGGTAAGCAAAGGTAGAATTCCTAGGAAACAAATCAAATACTCAATATTTATCACCAAGCAGATTATTATTAAGGTTATATTTGTTGCCAGTCTTTCATTCAGGTTTTCCCTTTGCTATTTGGCCCTTTATGTTTGGCTTTTCAATATTAAAAGGGTTTTGTGGTAGCCCGGAGGAACTCTCTGGTTCTAATTTCCAGTAATGAGCAAGGAGATCTTATTCTGAGACGATAGCCATGAAAAAAAACTTGCAGAAACAGTGCTTGAACTTCTCTGACAGGATAGTAAAATATCACAGAAAATAGCTCTGCTAGCATATTCTTCATTTGTCAGAAGCGCTACGTGTGCAGAAAGAGCCAGAATGCAGAATTTGTGATAGTGATTGGGATAGAATTTGTGATATAGGTGCTGTTTAACCATCCCGTGAGGTTTCTGATACAATAGCTTGTGGTACCTCTGCTCCAGTTTCTCCTCCCTACAGCTCCACACACAATCTAATGTGCTCAAACAGGACTTGGATGAGTTTAGGACATGAATTCAGCAGATTGTGGTAATTTGTTTGTGTTATTAATCATGTGTGAAGTCCCTTGTTTTCAAGCGTATAAAGAAATATATTCCAGTACTTGTAATTTTTAACATAGAAAAAACTAGCAGGCATACGCCTGGTTTCATAACTTATCTGTAAATACAAAAAAAAAGCTCTGAATTTGAGTTTGCGAGGAACAGATGTCTTTCAGCAAGCTTGGTTGTAAATTCAGCAGGATTTCCAATTTAATCCAGGAAATGATGACATGAAATTTATTGCAAGCAGAGAAATAACTCGTTCTTCATCACGGTTATGCGGACTATGCCTTTTCCACAAAGCAGTGCAAGGTGTTTTTTATCTCCTAGGTTTCCAGGGAGACAATCACAATCCAGTAGGGGTTACTGTTGTTCTTAATAAAGCTCTCTAGATTTTGTAGTTTTAGCAATTTTTCTGATCAAAATCACACAGATAGCAGATAGGATTTGATAAATGACACTGAGTAACGTGAATTGAAGTGACCTATTTCAAACACACACAGATGATGCAGTGGTGCACCAGCTTAGAGTAGATGGTATTAGTGCTTTCACCAGCTAGAATCATTTTAACTGGCAGGAAAGGACTCAAAACTGAGTATTAGTCACTGTAGAGAGCTATACAAACTGTGCTTAGCATTTAGCTGTTGACACAGAATATAGTATATCCGAAAGGTTTCTGATATAGGTGTAAAGCACCATGTCCATTTCTAGGGTTTTTTCTATACAAGTTATGTACTAAATCACAACCTCTATGGCTGGCCTGTGGTTTAGAAGGAAAATTGAAGTAAACTTGAAAGAAAATTGAAGTGGTTGATGTAAATGAAATCAATAGATAAAAATCTCATCTCTCAGAATAATAATAGTGAGTGATCTTATTGTTGATATGAATCAAGAAATGTTGGTCACAGAAATATATTTGCCTCACATATTTATTTATTGTTATATGTTCAACAGTGAAAACATATAAATTTGCAGAGAGGATCTTCAGTATAAGGACATTAAGGATATAAGGATATAGGATAGTGCTACTGAGGACCTTCCCAGTTTTATTTTCCATTATTCTGCCATGTGAAAGGGAGAAGTAGAAAAGGGAATACCTGTGACAGAACAAACTGTTTAAGAAAAGAAGGTAGTAGAGCCAAAAATCTCCTGTAATAACTGTCCCTCTTATACTTACTGAAGAAGGATGTGGCAGCAATTGTGATGCAGAAGTAGAAGATAGTATGGTTTCTTTCCTAAGTTTAAGGTTGTTCAGGTTTATTCAGGTTTTTGTGTTCCTGGAGCCAGAGCTAATCGATGCATTAACATTTAATCTAGGTCACCAGAAAGTACCAATGCCAGGATGTGCTATACATTTTCTTCCCATAGTTTTTACACAGCACTCTGTGCCTCCCAGTAATGCGTGAAGCGCTTGTTGTTCGCTCCTTCCCTCCCAAGGGAAGTGTGTACACTGGCTGAGGGATATTATATGCACTGTCTTGCCTTATGTTTCTGAGAGAAGGCATAAGCAAAGTAAAGCATCTTGCACTTAAAGGTGGATTTGCTTTATGATATTCCCTGATTCCCGGATGAGTAAGTTCCTTTGCAAAGCCTGCTGCTTGGAGGAAGTTTTGTCTCCCATGCAATAAGCCTTTTGTCTGCTTTAGAAGAAAATGGTAGGTATAGTCTTCTTTAATTTAGTCCTACATGTTCATCTTTCCAAAGGAATATGATAAATACTCTTTAGATTATCTTTTGCATCAGGAAATAGAAGGTCAGCTGTGCATAAATTTGGTACCATGATGAAACCCACAGGAAAATTATTGCTTAGAAACAGTGAAAAAATGAGTAAAGATCCTACCAATTAAATAAGTTTTTAGAGTATGTCATAATAAATAAACCCCCTCCCTAAGGAACCTGCAAAGCTCTCAAATGTGGGCCTCATAATATCCTGTGAATTCTCCTATCTTCCCTTCCCTTCCTTTCTCCTCTCTAATTTCTCTTTTTTCTCCTCTCCTCTCTCTCCTCTTCTGTAGCCTGTGTTGTTCTGACTGAGCAGAACAACTAAAAGGACATGAATGTCATGTTCTTACCTTCCTGATAAACAATATTTGCAGCTCACATTTGTTTTGATGTCTGCATCAGCCAAAATTTAGCATGTGCTGATCTGAGCTTTGCAGATAAGTGCATGAAGAATAGAAGGTAAATTGGAGGTGCACATGCAACTTGGTCAGCTTGTGAGTTGCTCTCTCTAGCTTTAAAGTATGAGGGGAAACATGTCCATACCTTTTTGCTCTTCATATCTTCACCTCATAATGACACAAATAATAAAATAAATCTTATGCATTTTCAACATTTATATGTGCATGCATTTATATATATATACATGCACATTTATATAGTACATTTAAAAATTCTTGCATATTTGATATGTATGAAAACATGTTTCCTATATACAATCCATGCTATTCTCACTGGAAACCAATATTTCAGTTTTATCTCATGTGCAGAATTTTGCAAATAATGCTAATTGAAAGCTATTTATTTTTTGTTCACTTTTTTACATAAAAGAAATAGAGTCTACTAGTTTAGAACTAATTATTGCAGTAAGTTTTGCAATAAACACTTTTGATAACAAGAATGATGTTTCAGGCCAGCATGGCAATTTTTAGCATCTATTAAGTCTTCTGAGTAGCTTTAGAATTCGGTAACTTGTAAAACAGTCAGACAGAAGCGTATCCTGGGTGAATAGTTTAGCACAAAATACTCCCTTGCCTTCACTTTGTTTTTATTGCTCCTTCAGCGTGAGGATGCTGCCAATATTTTGACACTTTTTTCTCCTTAAAATCTGCATCTCTCTGACGGTATGCCTTCAGAGAAAAAGAGCAAGGGACTGGGATATTCTTGAGTTTTCTTGTCAAAACACCGACAGGATAATTACCAAGAGATGATACAATTTGTCAGTGGGAGAGTGGGTGTTCATGCATTGTGACAGAGTGTCAGTAAGGCAGGGTACATTGTGCAGGTCTCACATCCTGCTTCTCTAACGTGAGAGGGTCTCCATCTTCAAATACCATAGGGCACTTCTGTGAAAGGTGGTGTGAGACCCACTGTTGGATCTTTAATAGCTTTTGTCCTGGATTGCCCATTTTCTGGACTCTAAAGGAGAGAGGTCTTTACATTATAGCAACACCTTGTAGGTCTCAAGACTCCTTGTAGTGGAGGAGGTCCTGTGGAACATCATGCAATGGCTCTTTGGCTTCTTGCATCTGGTCTTTCTGCACTGCCACTTTTGTGGCCAGTTATCCTGGCTTGGTGACTGTTTTGTACTGGCAAAGAGACATAAACCAAGCTGATTACAGGGAAGGACTAGACCTCCATCCTTATTCCAAAATCACAAAAATGTGTGGTCCACAGTGTGACCTGGGTCACTCCAACAAGAAGAAAAGGAGCTTCAGGGTATTTCCTCAAGCTCTGGGGATAAATTGTTCTTGGCAGAGATAATTTAGATTTGTTTGGGGAGGCAGAGTTCTAGCAGTGACAGGAAAAACATTCTGAGGTGTAATTTGTGCTAGGTACTCAGGCAGCTCTCTTTGGTCCATCAGTTGCCAGTTTCCCATTAGCACAAAGTAGTAACAGAGAGGGCTGCCTTTAAAAAGGGGAGGAAAAATACAGGGTACTTACCCTGATTTAATTTGAAACTTTATTTTTACTAGTGAGTAATACAAAGCAGAACTCATGAATAGTGCAAAAATGAGAAGTTTGTGGAGGTCGAATCATGAGTTTATGACTCAACAATAAAGTGTTTTAAAAGAGGAATAGGTAAGTCTTCTGCTTACATTAGGAACAATATTTTTAGAAACATGCCATCAGAGAATCATAGAATCATTAAAGTTGGAAAAGACCTCCAAGGTCATCGAGTCTGGCTTTTGAACAAGCACCACTATGCCAACTAAACCGTAGCACTGAGTGCCATGTCCAGTTAAATCCTGAATGCTTCCAGGGATGGTGACTCTACAACTTCCTTGGGCAGTCCATTCCAATGCTTGACAGCACTTGCAGTGAAGAAATTCTTCCTCATGGCCAACCTGATTCTGCCCTAGTGCAGCTTGGGGCCATTTCCTCTTGTCCTGTTGCTGGTTACCTGGGGGAAGAGGCTGACCTCCACCTGAATACCCCCTCCTTTCAGATGGTTAAACAGAATGATAAGGTCACCCATGAACTTTCTGTTCTTCAGGCTAGACATGCCCAGCTCCTTCAGGCACTCCTCATGGGATATGCACTCCAGACCCTTCTCCAGCTCTGTTGCCCTTCTCTGGACTCAAGCACCTCGATGTCCTTCTTGTAGTAAAGGGGTCCAGAACTGGACACAGCACTCAAGATGTGGCATCACCAATGCTGAGCACAGGGGCACAATCACTGCCCTGCTCCTGCTGGCCACACTGTTGTTGCTGACACAGGCCAGAATGCCATTGGCCGTCTTGGCCACCTGGGGACATTTTTTCTGGTGAACTTTTAGGAGTAGGGAGTAGCCCTATTCTGTATTTCCACATTGTCTAGTACACTGGGTCACTATTCTCTGTCAGGAGCATCCAAATGCTACTAGAAATAGATACTGATAATGCAGTGCAGACTCATGCACTGAACTTCCTTTCTTACTTCTCCAGTAACACTTACTGCTTTAACACCACCAGTTCTTTTGGAATAGTGTAACAAATCCCTCAAATGTCTGATCCCCCTCCTTCAGTACTTACCATGGACTAAATACTACCTTTGGGTAAAAAGTACTTAACATTATAGGAGGCCTTTGCCAGGAAAGAGATTTTTGCATGAGGAAATTTGAGACAGGCCTAAGAATTCTTCTAAAAATAGCTGAACATTGCATGCTAAACTAGGGGAAAACCTCCAGTGTAATGCTGAGATTCCTGAGCTGGCTTTAAATGCATTGCTTTGTGTACAAGAATTTTAGCTGTGGCAATACAGAACTCTTTGCAAGAGAATTTGCTCTGCCAGAGAGACTGCCTCTTTCATAGCTATGGCAACAACAACAGAAAGATACCTTCTTTTTTTGTCATAACAATTTTTTAAAAGAATATTAAAAAACTAACACAGGACAGATCTTTTCTACAAAAATAATTGAAAAAGGGCTTCCTATTTAGCAAACAAGAATTAGATTGTGAAAGACTGCAGTGAAAAAGGATGAAATCATCCCAGATGATTTAGATTTTACCAGAAGCAGGTTTTCTGCTGGAATCCATGCTGCTGTGAATATCAGTGCCTGCCCAGGGTTCCTTGTCAAAGCCCAGCCAGTCTGTGCCATCTTTTCTGGGGGCAGCCAGGTGTGCCCAGTCCCTCAGCACAGCACCTGTGCTCATATCAAACTCCCTGTGGAGGAGGACAGCTGTGAACCCTATCATGAGCTTTCTTTTAATAAATAAATTGATAAAAAGATCTGTGCAAGAGAATTTGCAGAAACCTCTGAGGAATGCTCTGGCCCAGTCAGTCTTAAGGACTGTGGCTAGTTTGCTTTGAAGTGTTTGTATCAAAGTAACGTAAACACTGCTCTGCTTCTCTTTCATTTATTTTCTTTCACATGCTTCCAAATGTGCTAAGTTTATGCAAAGATGTCTGTTAGCTGTAACAAATATTTATCCTCTGCTGGAACCGAGCTCTTTGAGGACACAGCAGCACTTGTAAGCAGGCATTTGAGGAAGGCAGGTGTGCAGCTGCTCCATTCCTCTTTTTTCCAGCTGGCTACCTTACATTACCCTTCTCAAAAGAGCTGAACTTCCCAAGGTCTGAGTCTGAGTATGGAGGTGTAATTAATCAGTTTCAGTGGGAGCTGCATGTGTAGTGTCTGAAAGTAGCTGAGAGCTCAGAAATGTGTATCTAGTATTTCAAGCAGGTGATTTTCTCAGCTAACTATTTATATTCTGGCCAGCAAAATAAGCATGTCCTGTTCTGAGCAACTTATTCACAAAGTAATGCATTGTTTTTGTAAGAAAAAGAGCCTTAACACACTGCAGCAGGAGATGCAGGATAGTTTTCTCAGGCGTTTTGGGTCTTGTAAATTTTGACTCCGCTCTGAAGGAAAACAAGTAGATGTGCTTTCTTTGGAAACTCTGTGCCTCTGATTCCTTGAAATAGCTCAGCTACATTCTGCTTCTGATCGTGTTGCAGCAATGATACTTTTTAATTCATGAGTGGAGAGAAAGAGTTGGAGAAACAGGTGATTGACTTACATCTGTTCCGCATAGAGTAGATTGTGATTTGTCTCATAATTTTTCTAACTCATCACTAGAAAAGATGTTTAATACAATGAGTTGCTAAACAAAGTAGTTATTATTTTATTAGCAAAATGAGACTAGTACACTTCTCTTATGATATGATTTATGTCAGATTTTTAGACTTTTATATCACCCAAAAGCCCTGGTAAGTCCTAAGATTCATCTTGTGCTGCACGTAATATGCTAAAAAATTCCATCAAGGAAGTGAATATGACTTGCTCATCAAATTATGGCACAAATTTGATTTCTATACATATTTCATATTTATATGGCAGATATATGTAGTTCTACATACACCCCTTTAGGAAAGACTGAAATAGTTCTAGGACATTGTGACTTAGACAACATGTAATGCAGTTTGCAGTTTGCAGTTTGCATCTATTGGCTCAGGCAAACATTCAAGCAACTACAAGCCTCTGCTTGCCAAACTGTTCTCTTGGATAATTCCTTCCTGTGACTGGGGTTTTCCCTCAGATGTGCTCCTATAGAGACATCTTTTTGCTGTCTTTTGAAGGAAGTGGCTGAACACTTAAGCAGGAGGTCTGTGGCACGGGATCTTGTAGAGCAGGGGCAAAAAGAGGAAAGGTTGGAGAATCCTCACAGGTTTTTAAGGTCGTGGAGACATCAGCTTCCTAAATGTCTGAACCCAGATGACTTTTCCTGATGATCCATGTGCAGATCTGCCAGTTAAAACCATGAAGTGAGATAGTAGTTGCATCCTGATGGTGTTAATCACAGAGTGCCCTCCATGGCTTGGAAAGACAAGAATTGTCCCATCTATAATGTATCTTCAGGTAAGAATTTTTCTTCTTCCTCATGCAGAGAGGGGAGCATTTGGTTCAGTCCAATAACTCCAGTGAGCTGCTGGATCATGCACTCAATAGCTTCCTGTCTGGGACCTCTCCAGATTTCCAAGACTGCTCAAAAGTCATTGAGAGAGTGTTTGGGATGACATCAGCCAGCTCTTTGAAGACTCTGGGATGAATCCTGTCAGGCCCTATAGATTTACAGGGATCTAGCTGGGACAGCAGATCCCACACAGTTTCAGGGTCAGCTGTTTGTTGATCATTCCTGCAGTCATGATCCTCCATCTCAGGGCACTGGGAGCCTCCTGGTCCATCATCCATGTTGAGGACAGAGGCAAAGATTATGTTAAACACCTGTGCCTTTTCTCTGTCCGAGTTTGTGAGGTGACCATCCTCTCCCCATAATGAGCTGATGTTATTTTTACACTGCCTATTGCCATTAATATATTTGAAAAACTTCTTTTATTGTCCCCTACAGTTCTGGCCAGCTTCAACTCCAGTTGAGCTCTGGCAATCAGCACAATTTTCAGTGTAGTTATTTAGTAACACTGAAGTTTGCCTTCTTTATTAAAATGGTCACACCAGTTCTACATTGCTTATCATTATAATGAAAAGATGCTTTTACAAAGCAGTGAAACATTACTTCATACTGTAAAATACAGTTCATTAAAATGCATTCTCATTGAGTTTTTCACTGGTAGCATTTGCAAAGTAGTTATTAAAGGAAACTGTAAAAGCTATATATTTATTTATATAATATGAAACTGTTATTAATCATCTATATATTTTGTTTTATACAAAGTTTTTTCATTAAACCTAACCTTATTATATAAATTATACTTGGATGGAGAAATTTATCACATTTCACTTTTCATCAACCAGAGCTGCCTATAGTCTAGTGACCTAAGCTTGCTTACACAAGTCACAGCTCAATGTTTAATGCAGTAATACAAACACAATATGTAGTTCCACAACTCCTTTTCAGCTCTGGCATAATTAGCTTCCATTAATTAGCTTTCATTAATACCTTACTTCTACAGTTACAAAGGTCACCTTCAGATTCAGATAGAGGAGTTTTTGGTGGTAATTCTAAGAGATGGAAACTGTCCTCATTAATAGCTGTAGATGTTAGTTCTGAAGTTTAACAAATACTATTAAAATTTGAACAGTAGTATCAAATTACTTTTTACCTGTCACTTTTCAAGCAGTGAAGGTTCTCTTTACCATGATAGCAGCTGTATCCATGATGCATTTATTGCCATTCTGTTCCTTATGCACTGTCACACGTTGCAAATATCATGTCCAAAATCTGTGCTAGCCTGCTACAGTGAAACTTCTTGTAGGTTTTATGACAATAAAAATATCAGCATAGAGCCTAATGTGGCAGAAGTGAGAGGGAATGGGGTCTGGATGTTGTGCTGCACAATTAAGTCTCACATGAGGTGGAAAGTTACCTATTGGGATCACATGGAGGCATGGCACTCCTGGGTTTTCCAGATGGAATTTTTAGGCAGACACAGGAGTTGACTCCTTTGCTCCACATGCCTTCAGTTGCATGGTAGGCATCACTTATAAACTCTACAGGCTCACTCAGAGTTCTATTTTTGGTCAAGGAAGAGCTGTGGTGTCACTCTCAGTAGAGTCAGAGCTAAAACGTTAAAAAAAGAAACAAAAAAGTTAAGACTATTTTTAATTTTTTTTTCTAATGCCTGACCAATGATTAATGTGCTTGGCCATTTTGAGGAAAAACCACTTTGATTTTTGTGGCTGTAAAGAACAAGGGTGACTGATGGACCTCCAAGGAGAAGAGGAGGCTCACATGCTTATAAATTTTTTTCTTTTAAAAATAAAATAACCATGGAAAAAGACCCCTTAAAATGGAAAGGAGAGCTCCCTGTAAAGGCTCTTCATGCTGATCAGCAGCAACAAGATGTAGAAAAATACCAGTGACAGAAAGATCATTTCATTTGCAAGTGTAATTGTCTCCAAGAGAGGTGTTCATACAGCCACAGATATTACTTTCCTTGCCACTCATTACTGGTGGATAGTGTAAGGGATGTCATGATCATGCAGGTAAATGAAGAAGCAGGTAACTAACCTACAGCACTTTGATGGTTGCCTATTGAACACTTGGCCTCCTGGGGAAGCAGCATAATACCCTGAGATGCAATATAAAACATTTATAGGCTCCCTTTTAAAAGGCTTCCAGAGGGGAAGGTTCAGCTTTTCCATTTTGTTCCAGAGTGTTTTGCTGGAAGAAATACACTGTGAAGAAAAGGGCAAGCAGAGAAAGTTAGCAGTAATTATCATACTTTAGGGCTTTTTGTTAGCAACTTCCTTGGTTGTTTCTATAAACCAAAATATTTCAAAGCAATAACATAAGTAGAAACAGTAAATCCCATTTAAAACAGGAATAGATAATATTTTTTTTTCAAACTTCTTCATATACAGCCATCTCTGAGTTTCAAACTGAGTACTGCAACTACCAGACAGACAAAGCCTGTGTTGAGTGTAGAGCCTACTGACATTGTAACAAGCATTTAGAATATTTGATATACCTTAGTGGTGAGGAAAACATGACTTCATTTATTTGCCAGTAAACTCTGTGCTTAAACAGTTAAATAACATATACAGTGCATAATTTTTCTCACTTGGTATAGTATGGTCTGTGACATGTGACAGGATATCCACTTTATTTAATTTGGTTAGAAAAAGTTAACCAAATCTAGTAACATGGTGGAAAAGTAAAAAAATAGCTTTATAGAAAGTCAAATTATTTACATTTAGTTCTATGTCATCATCCAATCTCCTGGGGAAAGAATTTTATAACCTGTCCAAATTTATGCTGAATTTTACCATCCGAAGACACATAGTTAAAAGGAACATTTTTGAAAGAGAAATCCCATTTTAATTGCATTTTAATCCACCCACAGAGATGCTGCATTTTGTGGATTTGATTAGCTGAAGGCCATTCCTCTTGTATACTCAGAAATGCAAATTTTTGAATCTCATCAGGCAATTTTACTTATGCAAGTCTAGTGTGTAGAAACATACATTGTATAGAGCAAAATCCAAAAAATCCTTTCCCTGCCTCCAGCCTGTGCTCATTCTTTCTAATAAGTTATCATTACACTAAGCCATGTTTGCACATCCTACCTCCTCAGGGAGAAGAAGGGTCACAACAAGGAGATGTTCTAAGTGCCACTTGTCTCCATTTCATACCAGAAATCATTTTTAATGAGCACATTCACTCGTTTCAGGGCAATGCCCACCAAATCGAATCCCTCTGAGCCAGAACACATGGGAGTCTCAAGCAAGGGGGTGTGCCTCATGAACAGACCAAAAAGAGGCCTGAAAAAAGAGGTCTGCAAAAGATCCCATGATAAATTGCTAGCTGAAGTGAGTTGCATTTGAATCATGAGCTGGTGTGCTTCATTATTCTGCTTGCAGCATTTGTATGGGAAAGTTCAGTAAACTAGGCTATAAAAATTTATGACCAGTTTGAATGTGGACAAAAATAGTGAGTTCATGTGTTTCCTGACTCAGGTGGTGATGGACAGTAACAGCATTTAGTACTCCCAAGTACAGAAATCCACAGAGTTTTATTTAGTGTGACCTGCCACTGTGCCCCTACACATTTCTAACAAGGCAGCAGCATTGGCTGGTGCACTGCACAGTGAACTGCTTTGGCTTAAAAAATAGCATAGAGGGTATTTCTTATATGCATTAACATAAACTATGGTACTAGGTGCTGCAGGGAATTTAAGTTAGAAAATAACTTAAGTTGGAAAAATTTAAGTTATTTTTGTTGAGAAAACTCAACAAAGATTTAGGAAGATTTAACTCTGCTTTCCCTATAGTTTAGCCACCCTATCCACCTTTTACTTCTAGGTCCTTTTTATACCCAGAAACCCACCTGTATTTTCCTCCACAAGTTTGTAGAACCCAGCACAGGGCTGCTCCAGACAGCACAACAGTGGGATCCTTGATCCCAGTCCAGGGGAGCCCTGCTGCCAGTGACGCAGTGAAGACAGACCGGTGCTGGTGCAACGGCAGGAGATTTCCTGTACAATATTAGTCTCATTCTTTTGGGACCACAGAGCCAATTAGCCCTGTAGCATGGTTTTTCCCTTTTTGTCCTCTAACTCTTCTGTACTTGTCACAGAAGTGAGGTGAGTCTGCTGCTGCAGCATAAAACACATACATTGTGCTTCTCAGAAAAAACGAAAAAATAAAAAGGATTTCATCTTTCCTGAGAAGTCACCAAGGTTTTGCTATCACTATTTACAATTCGGCCAATGCAGTAGTCGTCAAAATAAAGGATAAACCTCCCTTCCTGATGACATTGCTGATTTTCCCCCAGTGACAGAAATGTTCAAGGAAAGATTTGCTGTGGGGTCTGAGCAGGGCATGGTACAGGAAAGCCTTGTGAAGTTAATGCTTCTGCTCCATCTGGACTAAATAAATCTAGCAGAGATGCATACAAACATATTTTATCCTGCCCATGCTTCTAACTGAAGAAATGGACTTTGGAGACCTTAAGTCTCTTCTCCAGAGTCTCTGAATTCAGTCATTTCCAATAAAATGTGTCATGGCAGTAGAGGAATTTGAGAGAACCTTAGGGCAGCCCTGGGGCTTGCTTACTCCACTGTTTTTTTGCTAGGTGATGAGTTCGTTCCACTGGTTATTTTCAACGTATTTTGATATTAATCCATTTTACATAAGATAAAGTACTGTATTCCTCAAAAGAACCCATAGGAGTAGCAAAGCTAGTTTTGTTTGATACTGGTGTGAGAGGAATCACAAGCTCAGATTCATAATGAGAAATTTATTGCTACCTGGTAATTGTTCACTCTCTTCTCACTTAGTCTGAGGACAATCTAGTTACCCTGTTCCTTTGGTTTTATGAACAGCCTATAGATTCAAAGACTAACTGAATAAAATATCAAAGCAAAGTAAAGCAGCTGTAGGGTAAAAGTTACAATACAACTAATAAAAGTTCGAAAAAGCCACAGTAAAAAAAAATATACCATTGCTGGGAATTCAATAATAGGGATTAAAAAACTTGATCCTTCTAAATTTGAAGGCATTATTGCATATGTAATAATCTTCTACAATCTTTAAATCGTTAATGTATTAAGTTTTAGGGTGGAGATGTTAAAGGAGAGTAGACCTGAGACATTTCTTTGGGTTGCTGTGGGAATTTGAGAGAGAGCTTCTGAACTCCTCTGGGAACCTAATGCTCTGTAATAAATGTAATTCCTGAATTATTAATCAAAAGAGTATATAATCTCATAAATTATAAGCAATAGCTGGGGAAGTGACCGGAAGATTATTTCCTAGGACACCAGGGGAGTGATGCTCAGAATTTCATTGTTTGAGCTGAGATAGACATGGCTACTCTGATTCAGTAGCCATAGAACAGTTTGCTCAACTGCAAGGACTCTCCTGCACTCAGATAGGCTGAATCCTCTATACCCATGCTCAGAGATGGACGAAAGGGGAGCAGATACCACCCTGTCTAATTTTTTACGAGATAGCGACACTTGGAACAAGCAGCCCTCTCCACAGTGCCGAGAGGCATTGCACTGGGGCAAGGCACAGCTAACAGGCCATGCCAAGCAGGGCACTGCTTCCCAGCAGGTTCCTCCACTGCTGCTGCAGATGGCCAGGGTGTGAGCCACCAGCCCAGCAAGGCAAGTCCTGTGGGGCCTCGCCAGAGCACCTGCAGAAGGCAGCAAGAGCCGGGAGCCGCTGCTTTCCCAGATCTGTTGGTGGGTAGGATGTTATCCAAAGGGAAGCAACAGCTTCCAACCTCGATTCTGATTATTCACTGGTCATTACTTTTTCTCTCCTTTGAGCACTCTCCAGCTGTAACTGAGAAATTTCTATCAAAAAATTGCTCCCATGAGATTTGGATGCCTGGCTGCCATGTTAAGGAAAAACTGAATGTAATGCCTCTTTCTGTAGGTATTGAGAAATGCCTAAAATGATTACTGTGCTCCTGATAAACATTTCAGCATTTTACTTGTATTTCAAAGATAGGAATAGGAGAATTGGAGCTTGTACTGATATGCAAAAGAAATTGAAGGAATGCGAGATAATAGAAACTAGATCAGTCTCCAAAAGGTAGAGAAGCAGTGATTTTTACTTCACTTGTGATTGTGCAGAGGGACAAGATGTTGCTTCTGACATCTAAAGAAACAGAGCAGAGAGACCAAAACAAACATGACAAATTAGACTACCCTTATGAGGAACTGCACACATTGTTGGAGATGTGCATTACTAATCTCTTAAAGCAAGTAAGTGGTGGGAAAGAGGTGACCAGAGGCAGCAAACCTTTATTGTGCTGTCTAGAAAACAATAGGCTATAATACTAGAAGAAATGTTGCACAGGATGGAACGGTGAAGAGCTGTTCAGTTATTTGCCTGATTAATTATTAATTAATAATAAACAACCTTTTGTAGATTGTTCTGAAAATCCAGCACAACTGCCTAGAAATTTCCCATTGTCAGTCAAAAAATTATAAGGCAATTTTTACTCTCTGTCATTCTTTTTGAAATTATTTTGCCAGCATTTCTATGCAGACAGAATGGAAGTGAGACCTAATATTTCTTCAACCACTTGTGTATTGTGTTTGTTATCCTCTGGCTATTCTATACTTTCCATTGTATCAACAGGGCTGGACACCTTCAGAGGACAGGCCTGAGCATCTGAACTATTTCTCTCTGTGGCTACATGTCCACTGCTAATGATTTTTGTCCAAGAGAGCAGTGCTTATTCTCAGGCCAGACCAGGGTACAGGATGAGTGGTGTCTTGACTGTTTGGGACTGGCTGCTGCTAGAACAGAAGGACCATGCTGCTCTGCCCAACCAAGTCTTCCCTGGCTGCCTCACCAGCACTGAGTCCTAACAGCTGCTTTTCAATGGAAAACACCTCAAATATGGCAACACCGGTCCAAGCATAAGCAGTAGGTTCAAGTCCTGACCATCTGTTTATTAATCAGGGAAGCAGACAGATGGAGTGACCAGCAACTGCTCTCTGTACATAATGCAGTAGTAGGAGAAGAGCTGAGGAGAAAGCAGCTGCTGCCCATTTCTCAGCCCCCTGTTTTGGAACAGCACCACAGTACCCAGATTTTTTTAATACAGCCTTACTGCCAACATGTATCTCTTCATCATGTAAATGGAAAATTGTGCTTGATGTACAGCCCCCTCATAAAAACAAACTGCTTATGCCTGTGGCTATAAATATATATACACACAGAGAAGTCTCTATATCTCTTTATCTATAGATATACTTATACATCTCTGGAATTAAATTTTCCGTGCCTCTGTCCTGTCTTTTCTGTCCTTTGGTCCCCATATTATGATGATTTCCACATCAGCAGATTCCCAGTGCTTGCAGGGATGATGTAACAGGACTATCACATGTGAATGGAGCCAAGCTTGGTGTAATTTATACCCAAATGCTCTGGCCTGGATTAGACTGTGGAATTAAATGGTCTGTTCATGGGTTTTCTTTTTGAGATAATTAACTTTGATTCAGAAGTTAGCTCAAAATTTACAGAAAAAGGCAAATCCCAAAATCCTAGTTTATATGTAGTGTTGCTGCAGGCATCCAGGAATGAACTGAGGAGCTGAGTGATTTGACAGCTCAGCATTCCTCACATGCCTCTCCATCTTCAGCCCACTTTGAAGCAGAGAGGTGGTCCCTCAGAGCAATTGAGGAGGGCAGGTTTGGGGAGCAGAAACCCCAGCTACAGCAGCTTCTGAATCTGAATGCCAGAGTTTGTTTCAGTGATTCACAAATGACGTACATGTGACATGCACTAAAAATGATCAGTGGTCTCAGGGAGGCAGGGAAGCCAGAAGGAAAAGCCTTGAATTCTTCAATGGATAAAAGCAGCACAGGTTTGCTCTGCTTCTGGCTGGGGGGCAAGCAGAAATTTCTCTATTTTATGGTGCTGTTCCTTCCTGAGTAGGTATCCAAACTATAGAAGCATAATTCTTAATTCTCTACACTATGCTAAGGAGGAGTACTTCTGGTACAAAATGAAGAAGTGCACTATCCCAGAGCAGCAGACATCCACACCATGTCCCGAGACACAGAGGTTCAGGGAGGCTTGGGAAGGGATGCAAACCCCTGGGGCCATGAAAGCACAGACATGAGCTGGCCTGGTGCCACGGCTGACAGGCAGCTGGGTGCTCTCCCTAGGCTTTCCCACTAATTGTGTGCAAACCCCAGCATGCTGGGTGCTCACCATTTCCACAGAGCTCAGCCTCACCCATGCTCCAAACTCTCTGCCTGCTGCAGAACAGGTGGAGTTAGCTCAGGCTGGGGCTGAGTGCTGTGCCTGCAGCCACATGCTAGGAAGGAAGGTGTGGGGTGTCAAGCTACATTTTTCTCCACAGGCATTTTTCTGAGTCAGGCATGTAAGCTCCAAAAAGTGGAGAGGCTCTCCTTCCCTCTTTTCTTATCAGGCAGGTTTGGTGCTCAGTAGGTAAGCTGTTTTCAAAAATAACTGTGAAGCTCTTCACTTTCCTCCTGCAGTCAAGCAAGGAGGCAATTATTTAGTTCTGCTTCTAGGACAAGGAGTTTTGGATCCTTCTCTGTATTCCAAAATTGGGTAAAGGTAGAAATTTTGACTGCTTCAAACCATTTTCTTATTTCTCACAGTAGGAAAGAGATTTTTTTATTTTCTCCAGTGTTCCTCTGTGTTTGTGGCCACTTAACTCCCAGGTTACCCTCTTCCAAACACACAAGGGAAAGAAAAATCACCCTCTTAAGGAAATTTCCCACTTTGCACCAGAAAGACAACATTTTAAGATTAACTATACAATATTTTCTTAAGTTTAAATTCATCAAATGATTCACAAAAGCAAAAAACGTCTTTCCCCTTTTTTAGAAAAAAATGCATTGATTTAATTGCAAAATCAAATATGAGAATTAAAAAATGACAAAAAATAGTGTTCTAATGCAGACTAACATTCACATTTAAGTATATGCAATATTCAATTACTTTTTTATTTGACCGAAAAAGATGGTATCCATCTGTTATTTTGTTTATTTTTTAATGTAATAGAAGTAAAAGCTACCTTCAAAGATGTGAGGTAATGTCCATCAATAATTCACTTTCAATGGCTATAGTATTTAAAGATAACCACCCACTAGACCATTTATTAGCCCTGACAGAGTGAATACAGTGTCAGATATCACTGAGAGGCCTGGAGGATTAAGGCACCAACCCTGCAAACTCTGACATGCTTGCCAGTCAAACTAGTCTCCAGGACATAGTTAAACCAGGTCATAGCCCTTTGACTGAAGTAAATGCATTTAAGTCTGTTCATGCTTTGGATCATTGCCTCTCTGGCTGCAGGGAAAATAAAAGGGTTAGCTCAGCACTGGAAAAGAATTTTATATAAATGTAATATACCTTTTTTTTTTATACATCATATAACAGATATAGTCTGTATGATTTGTCCATAAAACTATGATTACATCTCTGTAAAATATTGTAAAAACTAGAAGTAAAAAGAATCCGACTGATTGAATCTTTAAATGAGGTTAGGAATTCAGTAAGCAGACATCTCTCAGTGATTACTTTAAATTCTTTAGTTTTATACAAGCAAGAAAAAACTTTTCCTTCAGATTCTTAAATAATATTTGCTTATATAACAACACTCTACTTGTTTTCTGGTTTAGAGAGTGCCATAAAGTCAGATCGTGCTGCTATAGCATCAGGATGTGTTTTAGTCTTGTAATAGCTATGATGTCCCTGATTTTCTGTGCATCCAAGGAAATGAAAAAACCAACTCACAAATATTGTTTTTTCCTAACTTATCACCTTGTCATATTGGGCTAACTGGTAATATGTTATGATTAGAAGCAATGATGCTAAAGGAGGAGAAAAATGAAAGACTGAATATTAAATCTGATCCACATGTCCAGGTCAATGTTGCTGCCTCACGTAGCAAATCCTCTTTTATTGGCAGTACCCACCCCTTTCTCTGATCTGCCATATCGAACCACGCACTGGTTGACAAGTGTGCATTAGTCTCATTTACATTCCTTCTCCTGGAACAGCACACAGGACAATAATTTGGGCTGTGTTTGGAGAGGAGCCCCATTACTGCCCGTGCTGGGCCAGGGACTCCTTCAAGCTGCCCATGCTCCTGAGGGCAGCACACAGCTCGGCAGCAGCAGCATCGCTCCTGACCCAGTGCCCAAGCTCTGCATGCCCAGCACCCCTGCCAGGAGGAGGAGGAGGAGGCTGTCACTCACCTCCTGCCTCTGGTGCTGCCCTGCTGTGCCCTGTGGAGCCATCTCCCAGCCACCTCTGCCACTGCATGGCTTTATCTTCCCTTTGCAGCCACCGGCTCCCTGCGTCCTGGAGGGCAAGAAATGCCTGCCAGAAGCACAACAGACATTTTATTGCCACGGCAATGTCATGAACTGCTGGAACAGAGCCATGGAAACTTCCTCTGGAACTGGAAAATTAAACTTTTTTTTTTTTTTTTTTTTTTAGCAGACTGGGGAAAGACTAGTAATGTACTTTGCTGCAGCAGTGTGTATAGAGCAAACTGTGACCCACAGTGATGCATTGTGTGAGTAAAATAAACCTGAGTGCCTCTAGCCCGGCTCAAAGAGGCTGAGCTTTTCTTTCTTAGGTCATACTTAGCTTAAATTCTTCCATTTAATTATGAAAAATACTCATACTTAGTCCTAGAAAATCCCTTCTACCCTGGAATAAGGTCTCAGTAAGTTTTTCTTTTTTGCTGATTTTCATGCTCTTCCCACATAAAGAATCTGATTTCTCTTTTTCCAACAGATCTAATTTACACTTACCTTAGAGCTACAACTTCTGATATACAATAAGCATTCATTTCCTCCTTACAAAATAGAGAACCTGAAAGAAAACATAGGTAGTATCTAATATTTGAGAAGAAATTTAAAGGAGAGAAAGGGAACATTTGTTCTCATCAATTTTTTGTAGAAAATCCATAACATCAGATTATGACAGAATGTCCAGTGTTATGAACTAAACCCAGCCCCATTACTACATGACTGTTGCTGAAGGCAATTAGTGTGCTAGATACCTTCTTATATTTTAAATAAGCGAGCTTATTAATTACATAGACATTTTTGTGCACTGTAACTTGAGTGTCATTGTTTTGCTATCAAGTCCAAAAATACCTTAAAATTCAGTGAATGAAAATTGATATAAATCCTAAGTTTTTACCAGGAAAACTGAAGCAGCAGTTTGTTCTGTCTAGCTTTATGAAGTGGCATATCCATGTGTTGCAGCACTTCAGAGGTCCTTTTTCCAGAGGCTGTCTCCCAGGTGGACTCTCTGCTGTCTATCAATACAGCTGAGCATTGCAGCCTTTTCATCACTGGAGGAACTAATCTGAGTGTTTTACAGGGGGAAATGGAGCCAGGGAGAATTAGTTTACAGGCCTGTAATACCTTTGAGATCTTGACCCTTTTGGTCAAATATAGCTGAAATTAGCTGACAAATGAGCAATTATAAAACAAGACCTGAAAAACAGATCACGTAATCCCAACTTCTTTTGGAAAGTAGGCTATGGGGGCAGAATGGACCAATGCAGCTCTTTGCATCTCTTATACACTGAGAAAAGCAAACTCACTCTAACAATAAATCCACAAAAACCAGCTGGTATATCTGATAGAGGTTCTCTGGAAAAAAACCCATACCCAAATGATGTAAAACTGGAAAAAAAATTTTCCATAATTGTCACTCTTTAACCACAGGGTTTTAACCAAATGGCATTATTTTCATAGCAAGAAGCAGAGTTTTCAGAACAGAAGAGGAAATCCTTCCATGAAGGCAAAGTTTGAAAGGCCAAGATGTTGCTACTCTGCTTCTATAGAAGGAAAGACTTCAATGGCAAAACAGTAAGTTACTTTTATCTTTGGTGCAACTCTCAGGTAATTTCACCAGCCTTAACAGAATCATATCTATCACCCAGGAATGTTTTCTATTTTTGGTGGAAGTGCAGAATAGAGAGGGATTTGTTGTCTCTGCCTCTGGGTTTCCACTCTGGAGCCAAATTTATCCATCAATTTAAAGCCATGCCTAATTGCACCCAATGTCAGTTGTGCTTTCAAGTCTTTTGCTGAGACTGGACCACTGTCTGTTTCAATTTTTGGTTAGGTGGCCATTGTGCCAGTAGTAGACAGAGAATGAATATGTTCACTTAACAGCTGTTTTCAAATGTTTCCAAATTTGTAGCTTGGTTCACATATCGAGCCATTGTCAGATTGCTGTGCTGAGCAGAATCAGTACAGTGTGCTTTAAATATCTAGACTGACACAACTACAAAAAGTGATCAGCAAATGGCATGAAGCAGATGTAGAGTAGCTATAGAAACCACAGCTTACACAAAACAAATAAGCATGGACCATTACCTGCAATTTTGTTCACGTTCCTTCAACAGCACCATAACATCCGTTGAAAGGAATCTTGTGGGGTGGGCTGAGAAAATATGTTAAACACAAATATTGCTGAACAAAGAATAAAGCCATTTCAAACTTAATGGTGCTACAAGGGTATTTAAATGTACCAATAAAGAGAGTAATGAGGGATGCTGTCAGTGCCAAAGAAAAACACTAGTGAAAATTAGCTACAGTGACCTGCCTGTAGAGCAGCACACATTACACACACTGCAATAGCAAGACAGTGTCATAATAGCTTTCAGCATCAATTAAAAAAATATCTCAAACTATTAAGAAGTTTGGCACTATTTTTATTACTTGATGACGTACAATATCACCCTTGAACATTTTGGGTTTTCTAGAAAAAATGGGACTCTTTCTTCAAAAGTAGGCTTGAAATGAGGATTGGGTTGTAGCTGACAGCATGACCACAACCTTCTTTGCCTCCTTCAGGGTCTCCAAGGGTACATTGAGAAAATGTCTGTCTTGTTTAAAGCAAAAGCAGTTAAAAAAAAAAAAAAAGGAAGAATAAAGACTGTAAGTCAGGATGCTGAATTTGAAGAGAAGGATGAGAAAGCAAAGAGAATATTGGGGGATCAGGTTTCATAGCACCATTGAAACTTTTAGCTTGGAAAAGACCTTAGGATCATCGAGTCCATCTGTTAACCCAGCACTGCCAAGTCCAGCACTAAACCATGTCCCTGAGTGCCATAAGAGTGCCTAAGAGCAGGGCACACCCAGCAGCTGACATTTGAGTGGCAGCAAGTTCACCCCAGAACTCTGGGCCACTGTGTCAGTCGTGGTGGGTGTGGAACTTAGACAAGCCATGAGGAGATTCCATCACTCCCTGGTGGGGCCAGCAGGACTTCCCATGCTCTCCCACAAGAACTGCTGCCCAAACTGGCATGTCATCTCTGTTTGCCCACTCTGCTTATGGTGCTCCTGCTTGCTAGTGCTCCACTGCTCTAGATGATACACAAATATATCAAAAAGAGATGATCTTTGGCCTCGAATTGTTGCAGCTAGAGTAGACAAGAGAAAAAGACTGCAGAAAGGAAGGGCTGTTGATCACGTTTTACAGGTAAAAAACCGATATATAGGCAGCTAGTACCTCAAGATACAGAACCTGCAAGTGCACTTAAAGGAGTATTCCTGCTCTTTCTCATTCCAGAAAATATGTCTTCAGTCTACCAATAGCCCATGTACTGAAATAAAAAGAATCAGTATTTTCCAGGTTTTGAGACTGAGGTCATTTCACCAGTATCCTGGGAACAAAGGTGGGAGTGAGGACTCAGTATAATGCTCTGTCAGTATGCAAATGCAAATAAAATAAATAATGTCCCTCAAGGAGAATGAGCCATTGTTTTCCTAAAATGACCCCCTGTAATAGCTGTTACCAACCTATCTTTTTGTTCTTTGAGGTATTCTGCAATAACAATCTCCAGTGCTATCTAAAGATTTGATTGGTATGTGGAAAACCAGGATATGTCAAGTTAGAAGCAAGACATGTAGGACATTTAGTTTCCCAAAGGATTATTGAATAACATTTCTCAAATACCTCATTCAATGCATTTAATGATATTTTTCCATACATTATTCATTTTTCATTACTTTCACATCTTATAGGAGGAGAATTTCCCCCAAAAGTTTAAATAAAATATTTGCAATTTAGTTCATTTCATTATTCATTAAACTCTTGCTTTCAATTTCTTTTTCATAAGCACAGTTCATCAAAAACAAGTGTTTAAACAGTAGATAGAGGGTGGTGATATAACTGACATAATATGGAACTAAAGAAAAAAATTCCCACAATTTTAAGTTTTTGTATCTGGAAGGTAGAACTCAGAAGGGTAAAGACATGAGTTTCTCTGTGAACAAGCATCAAGTTTGCAGTGGAAGGGAATGATAGAGAGTGCTCCCAAGGTTGCTGCTAAAAGTAACCTTTTTCCATGAAAGGGAGTTTTCCTTGCCTCTCCCACAGAGCAGGACATGCTGAACTATGCAGATTTACTAATCCTTTTTAAATTATTTGGTATTGGTTTTCTACCAGTTTGTATTAATTTCCAGTGAGTGGCTGGTAAAGGTCATTTGTGCACTGTGAGGAGGCAGGAGGCACCTGAGCACAGCCTGGCATCAGAATTTAATGAGAGGATCCAGTCTCTGCATGTGCTTGTAACGTCACAGCCATGATAATGAAAAGCATATGTCCAATGGTTGCTTCTTTTTTTCCTTTCCTTGATACTTACAGGAGTTAAAAATGGAATAGATAAACTAAGAAGAGGAAAAGGAAGGGAAGCTAATAGCTTATCCCATGTTTCCTATTCTGTAACAAGGTGTCATTTTTAGGATATCTTGTCTCTGGTTAGCTGAATGTATACACTGAATAACTGACCTGCTGGGAATTTAACTAGCAAACTCCAAGTTTAAACTGCAGCTCTAAGCCCAATTTCCATATTTTCCCAAGGGTGAGCTGTCAGCTCCTACTCATTGGCACTTTTTACATTAAAAGTGTTGCTTAAGCCTAATGCACTTTCCCTTCCTGAAACATGTGTAATTGGTGTTGACTTGAAAGTTTCACATAAAAATCTGTGGTGAAAAAAAAAAATTGAGGGAAATTATGTTAAAAACAAATAGGATATTCCTAAAACTATATTTCACATTATTTATTATGGAATATTAAAAATTTGCCAGGAGGTAAAACAATGTTCATTGTTGCCAGTCTGTACAGAAGCCTCCAGAGGAGGAATGAGAGGGTCATCCAACCCCCCTGCTCAAGCCTGGAATGGGTTTGCACAGGGCCATGTGCAGTCAGGTTTTGGGTACCTCCAAGGACAGAGACTCCACAATCCACCTAGACAAGCCATATCAGTGTCTTAACATCCTCACAGTGCAAAAAACCTTTTTCTTACACTTAAATAGAATTTCCCTTATTTTAGTTTGTACTCATTGTCTGTCCTGTCCCTGGGCACCACTAAAAAAACCCATTATTCTTAATGAGGCATTTCTGCACAGTGTTAAGATCCCCTTGAACCTCTTTCTTCTCCACACTGAACAGGCTCAGCTCTCTTAGCCTCTTTTTGTATGTCAGATGCTTCAGGTCCTTCACCATCTTCATGGCCCTTCTTTGTCCTATCTCCAGTACGTCCATACATCATGCTGGGGAGCCCAGAACTGGACCCAGCTTCCAGATGTGTCTCACTATTGGAAATGCTCCTCCCACACAGATTGACAAAGAGGGAAAGCCATCCCAGCCACTTGAAGATGCTGCTGAAATGTGAGCCAAGAACTCCTAGACCCAAGAACTTCCTCTGCTTCACCCATAAGGAATGGCTTTCAGCTCCTGTTGGAGCTGTTTGTGTTCATGCAGGCTATTGTCACAGGTCTGCTGTATCACAGATGAAAAGATCCATCAGTCTGTTTTCACTAATTCTTCTACAGTTGTATCAAGAACCTTTAAACTCCCATTATCCTTCTCAGAAGAGCCATGAGCACATCCATTTACATCCTTTAGATTCAGCATGACTTTGTAGAATATTCTTGGCAGGTGATTCTTTCAACATTTGTGTTTTGCATCTGTGTGGAAATGGGAGAGGACTAATGAGTTTCTATTCACTTGGGAGTAGAATATCTCAAAGTTCAGCTACACCTGCTCTTTTATGCCTTATTTTAGCCCCAAACTCAGCCACCAGAAGCAGTTGCAATCTAATTATGATTTTTTGCCTTAAATGCTTTAAATAAAGAGGATCAGATAAGCACTGAAAAAGCCAAAACTCCTCAGTGTGTGCAAGATAGAAGACATGTATCCAATAAAAAAAATTTGATTTTGTCCTCAGAGGATGTCATTTTCTCAGGAAAACATCATCTAACATACCAGCTTGTTGAGACACACTACCTATCATCACTAGTATGCAATACTTTTGTCCTCCTACCTGACATTGAGTCTGGCAGAGAAAAGAAGTGTTAATGAGCAGAGAGAAACCAATTCTAGTTTAAAATATTGTCTGTGAAAAAAATCAAATAAAAAGGGGGAATGAATTTTAATTACCATGTCAACAGTTCTTTAAAAAATACAACCATATAAAAATGTGGAAGTAAATATGAAATACCAAAAATAAATTAGTTGGCCCCATGTATGTATTGTATGTCCATTTTTGTATGCCCATTATCCTGTGTAGGAAATGGAAAGCTGGGATATTTATACACAGTGATAATTATTTCTTATCTGTTCAAATCTAAATTATGTTTAAATATGGATTTTCTAGGATCTGCTTTACAATACTTTCCTCCAAAAACCTCAGGGAATAGGAGGCTTAATTAAGAGTTCTTTAGAAGTGGACTTCAGATTGAGGTTCATTATGTTTATTTTAATACCTTTAGCAATCATTTGACATGGAAATCTGCAAACACTGGCCTACCAGAAAGGATGTCCACCATGAAAAGTTGTTCTTCATGTAACCTCAGGCCTTTCTATCTTTGACTTCTTTGTCATTGTTTGCATTCTTAATACTTTGAATAATATAGAAGCAATTATTAATTGTGTGCAATTGTAGCAATTAAGCTAGAGTTGATTTAAATGAGTTTATAAAGGGAATCACAGATTCCTGTTGCCTCCATTTTATTTTTTTTTTTTTAAGTAGAAGCTAGCAGCACTGCATATTTAACACTTGGCCTTATAAATTGTTCCATGGTTTTACCTTAGGACCTGCTGATGACAATAACACAGACATGGATATGCAGGAAACGTGCATGTGAAGAAAAAATAGATTTCATGTAACTCTACACTTAGCTTAGACTTCTCAGGCTTTTGAAGGAGAACTTGTTAATATTTTCCAGTTTATAAATGGTAGAAGAAATAAGTTCTGAAATCCATTTAAATACTTCTAGAAAATTCTAAGGATAATCTATTACTCAAGGAAAATATCAAGAAAGTACTTGTCTGTGGAAAGAAATATCATTTTTTCCTGGAAATAAAAACACTCAGTATGTCATCCTCTTCTGCAGTGCAGTTTGTTCTGCTTGTCACTAACTTGCATGTCTCTGATCAAAAAATTATGGTTTAAACATATTTGTAGGCCAGAAAAGTTAATTCAGTGTGTTCTGTAAGACACCTTATGAGTTTTCAGTCTGGTTTCCCAGGGGAATGCAGCTTACATGATCTTGCTCTCCATCCATCCATCTATCACTCGATGACTACAAGCCCCATCTGACAGAAAGGCAAGATATCAATGACAAATCATTTCCTGCAGATTTCGTGAAAGGCTGTGGCCAGGCAGATGAGAGAGATCTAAATGATGTCCTGTGCTGAGAGAAAGGCTGCAGAGGGGGCCTAGCCTGGTCAGAATGAATTTCTCACGTGCACTGGCTGGCTCATGGGTCAGCACACAGGATGCTGTGACCCACACACAGCCCATGGCCCAGAAAAAAGAGCACAACCCAGACACAGGGATACCATGGGCATGGAAAGATGGGCCATTCAAGCCCAAAGGAAGAGGTAAAATGGAGATAATGCAGGGGAAGCTGGACAATCATGCAAGGGGACAGCTGGTGGTTTATGGTGGCAAGGGGTATGGAAGGTGCTGGTTGCTATTGAGAGGAAGTGAGGCAATGGGGAAAACAAATCTCTGTGATGGCGTTTGTGTTTGTTTCATTGGTTCCAATGAAATTGTCTGCAATTTGTTTGCTTGGAATAATAATGGAAATTACTTTTATATTTGCTGTTTTAATGTGACATTCTTGAGCATTTCACTGCAATACAGGCAGAATGCAAAACTTAATATTGGATCAATTAGCATGAATTTTGCTGAAGGACTTGAAGGACTTGAAATGCTAAGATTGGAGTCAATATTAGATTCAAGCCTCTTGAGGGGAAGTAGAGCCATGTTTAAAAATGTATTTAATATGTTCTATTTATTTATTTATTATATTGTAATTTCTCAGTATTTTCTCCCACAGTTACTGTTAAAAAAACCAACAAAACAAAACCAAAACAAACAAAAACCCCTCCAAACAATACAAATAGATTTAGTATTATATAGAAAAAGAAATGTGAATAAGGTCTGTAGGTAGTGTATCATTCTGGAACCTCAGTGAATGAAAAGATTTAATACTCCTATTAAAAACAGCAAGTAAAGAGTGATTGAGTATATAAAGCCAAATAGCTTTCTGTATTCTGTTAAAATATATCTTCCATCCAGGCATAATTTGAAGTTCTCTAAAAATTAAAGAATCTGCTACCAACACTGGTAATCTGTTTCTCATTGATTACAAATAATGAATGTTCTTCATTTTTCATTGTATTTACCAAGCTTGAGCCTACAGGCATTAGTTCTTTTTACCACAGAATCACAGGATCATTTAGACTGGAAAAGACCTTCAGGTCTTTTCTTCAGGATCATCAGGTCCAACTGTTAACCCAAAACTGACAAGTCCACCACTAAACCATGTCCTTAAGTGTCACATCTACACATCTCTTGAATACCTCCAGGGATGGTGACACTTCTTCCCCCACCAGTCCCTTCTAATGCCTAACCACCCTTTCAGAGGAGAAATTTTTCTTAATGTCTAATCTAAATCTACCCTGGCACAATTTAAGTAATTTCCTCTTGACCTGTAACTTGGCATAAGACACAGTCCTCACCTGGCCTCACCCTCCTTTCAGGCATTTCTTGAGAGCATTAAGGTCTTCCTTGAGCCTCCTTTTTTCCAGGCTAAGCAACCACCAGCTACCTCAGCCACTCCTCACAGGACTTGTGCTCCAGACCCTTCACCAGCCCTGTTGCCTTCTCTGGACTCACTCCAGCCCCCCAGACTCTTTCTTGTTGTGAGGGGCCCAAAACTGGACACAGCACTCCAGGTGTGGTCTCTCCAGTGCTGAGTACAGGGGCAGAATCCCTGCTCCTGCTGGCCACACCATTGCTGGTACAATCCAGAATGTCACTGGCCTTTTGTCCACCTGGGCACACACTGCTGATGTTCAGTGGCCATCAGCCACCACCCTCAGGTCCTTTTCCTCTGGGCAGCTTTCCAGCCACTCCTGCCCCAGCCTGTAGTGCTGCAGGGAGTTGTTGTGACCTAAGGGCACTTGGCCTTATTCAACCTCATGTAATTGGGTCCATTGATCCATCCTGTCCAAATCCTTCTGTAGAGACATCCTGCCCTCCAGCAGATCAATACTCGTACCCACCTTGGCTTCAACTGCAAACTGACTGAGGGTGCCCTCCAACACCTCATCCAGACCACTGGTGAAGATATTAAACAGGGCTTGGCCCAACACTGAGCCCTGGGGAGCACCACTTGGATTCCAGGTGGATGTAACTGTTCACATCCACTCTGGGCTCAGCCAAACACAGTTGGTAAGCACAGGCAGGCACCTGCTTATACCAAATTATCTCACTGACTTCAGCATTCATAAATAAATGTACTCTGCTGCAGAAGAACCCTCAGTGAGAGTAAAGCTGCACATGAGATCTGGGAAAATGAAATCCATCCTTGCTGATATTTGAAAAAGCTGCAAATTCATCAGGCTTGAAATAGGATTGTATTTTGAAGCATTTTTAAGCACCTGGTAGCGCTTGTGTATTAGAAAGTCTGTCAGCCTTTTCAACATGAAACTATAAACACTTGATAAGATCTAGGAGGTCACACAGTGTACACAGGGGCAAGATGACATGGCTGGATAGTTGTTTTTTGGGATTTTTTTTTAATTTTTTCCACTCTGAGTTGCTCCAAAAGCAGTTGTCTTTCTCTAAAAGAAGAATGGGGACATTTAATTTTTTTCATTATGACAGGCAAACTAATTCTCAAAATGTATGCTTATGTTTAAAATATATATTTAATAATCATTGTGATGCAGATTAAATGAATCCTGTGCTACATACTGGTTTTGACTGTGCAATTCTCTTTCGTTTAATATTTTTAAAACATTTAAAACAACATGGTTTCTTCTCTCTCCTCTTGAGATATAATTTGGTATCTGAAAAACTTGAACACTAGGTGATTTCACAGTGACATCTCCTTGCTCTGCTGGCAGCTCTCCTCCAGGTGCTCATCTCCACTTGTGCTCCATCACTCACAGCACCAGCCAGTGGAGGTCTGGGGCAGGTTCTGATGAAAGACGTAGTTCTAGGGAAATGGCATAGCACAAGTCCTTCTTCTTGCCATCTTCTGTCTGATACTGGCTGCATTGGAGACAGTCCCAATAGGGGAGGATCAACTGAGACGTCACCATTGTTCTTCCTGGCTGGGTACAGAGGAGATTTTTTTTTTCTCAGTTCCTTTCCTTTCTCTCTTCTGTTTTGTTTTGTGGGGTTTTGTTCTTCATTTTTTCCCCAAGACTTGATTTGTGCCTTTAAAATCAGCATATTCCATCAGCTTCAGATGCTCCTAATCAATCACTGTGCAGATGGAGCAGCATCCTCTGTGCAGCTATTTCTCCCACTATCTGTCTTTGATGGCAGACACAAGTGAATGCCAAGAGAAAAGTGTTACAACAAATATGCCCAAGGCAATGTTTCCCCAGAATACATTCCTAGACCAGCTTGTGATTTAGGAACTTTGCTGAGAAATTCTCAAGTTAAATGTTTGCAATTAGGATGTCCTGGTTGGAATTTTCTAACACAAAAGTTTCCCATACTTTATAGACCCAGGAAACCTTTTAGCACCTCCAACACACATTGGCAGGGATTTCCACGTCCTTCTTCACTGTGTGTGTGACTCCTTTCTAATTCATTTCAACATGCAGTTTTCTATCTGTACCTAGTGCCCCTCATTCTTGTATTAGAAGGAACTATAAACAGTTTCCAGACTTTTCTGTGCCACTTCATGCTTCCGCATGACCTTCTGGCTGGTTTGTTTTTGTTTTTGTTTTTTCTTCTAAGTTGTAAAGCCCCAGTCATGTAGGGCTAAAGGTTCATGGCTTATGGAGGAAGAAAGAGAGGAATGGAAGTCTTGTGCTCAATTAATGGGCACATTTCTGAAAGGCTGGGAAAGTCTACAAATAGAAAAATGTGCAGTCTACCCCAGCACAATGCAGGACCATAAAAACCAGCATGAAGAATGTTATACCACTATGCACAGCACAGTGAGTAGCTGTACATGAACTTTCAAGGGAGGGCACATGGTGGGATTTAAATGTTTGTCATCTGCTTATTGAGGAACCAGATTTCATTTCCAAGAATGAGGAACAAGGTACCAGAAATTCTATTTGATTAGCAAAGACCTCAATAAGCAACCTCCTCTGGCTAAATATTCAGTGATTGCAAACAGTATTCTTCTAAATATATAAATTTCTTATGTTTGTGTTGCAAGACACAAGTTGGAGACCACTGGTGTGAGCATCTGGACATGCAAATATTTGATATGTATCTGTAAAAGAGAAATATACATAGAATTGTCATCATGATGAAGAGACCTTGCCTAGATAGAAATGGAAGGCTGCCCATGTCAGAAGACTCCTACTTACACACAGTTCCAAACTGAAAAGTTTTATATTTTCATGTATAGTCACACAAAGAACTCTGAAAAATCCAGAATCTCTAACAAGAGAGATGGATCTCCCCCTTGAAAAAGGAAACAGACATAGAGAAAAAAATTAAACACATTGTTAAGCGTAATTTTTCTTATGGCATAGTGACTGAACAATAAAAGGTGATTAACTTACATCATAACATCTCATAATTGCATCTCAGATGTTGCAGGTATGGGACTTAAACAACAGATGAGTTAAAATGCAAGTTTTGCTTCTAATTTGCCTTCTTTTTGTTTTTTTTAAACCTGCTTTGTGGCAGCTCTTAAATCTATATTTCTGGTTTAACTTAAAAAAGGCATAATATATCACCTTCTATGTGATGGCATGGAAATTAATTCTACAAACTCTAGTTCTAAGTATTTATGCTAAGTTTGTACCAATTTAATGAATAAAAATAGCATATGTAGCATAGTGAGCTCCACATACTGGCAAAAGAATAGAAATAGGCAAAGAAACATTTACTGTCATTTAGTCTTGTCAAAGCAAAATGGATTAAAACCTTGTTTGAAGAAGGTCGACTCAGACTCCAGTGCCTTTCAGCATCAGGCCCTTATGATTCTGCCAAGTTGATAAATATTTCAGTCATGGGGATTTACACACTGAGGAGCAGCTGAATAAAAATATTCCCTCTTGGTCTAAATTGTGCAGTAAACAGATCCCAGGAGTACTCATGCATTTAAAAATTAGTGTTCTAGGCAGATCCCACGACAAGCAAATGGAAATTGTTTAGTTAAGATAATGCAGCACAAACTTTTGTTACATGATGGGCTAATGCTTCTATGTCTGCTGTCTCAGGTCCTTGGCTGGCTCTGATTTTCATTCTGAGTTATGTATCCAATAAAAACTGGTATCATCCTACAAGTCTTAACTGACATGCAATCCAGCTAGCAAAGCTTCAAATCAACCTCCTTCTTGGTTTTTCCTTGGTGGGGTTCCCAAATGCAGTCTGAGAGCCAGAGGGCAAATGGCAAGCAAGACTGGAAGTGTATTCCACTGTGAGTCATTGCTCAGGTAACAGTCTCTTGCTGGAATGAGCACCCAAGAGTCACAAGCACCCAATAGTCACAAGCATCCTGTCTTTTCTGTTCTGGGAGGGCTGAATGCAGTGCTGTTCTCAGGCCCAAAGTTCTGTCCTTTTAACAAATGGAGGCTGCAGCTGCTCGAGAACAATGGAGAAAACAAAAAAACCATCACAAAAAACTGAGAGCCAACAGTTTATATGAGCAATGGCTTAAGTCACTGAGATGCTTTTGTATGCATTTCTAATGCATTCATTACCATAATAGCAACAAAACAATTTATTTTCTTCCTTTAATTTTACTGTTATGATAATAGTTTATATAAAATAGGAGTTACATCAGCTGATTTCATATATTACCCCTGTTTACAAATGTTACCTATATTGGGCAAGCAAAATCTGTAATTCAGAAATGATTGATCTCCAGAGGGTCACAGCTCCAACTGCAACATTACTACACACAGAGAAACACAACCCAGCTATTTTCTACACAACCCAGCTATAAGGAGCTGTCTGAACACTATGGCAGATCAGCTCAACATGCATTAACTGAAACTCACAAGAACATATTTTCCAGGTTTTCCCCCAGGGTAAACTTTTTGAACCAGAAGTGCATGCCTAGGTCAACTCTTTCTGACTCTTGTGTAGGGAAAGTATTTCCCTACCAAGATTGGATTCATGACCAGTGAGAAAGGAAGGACATACTTTGTCTTGAAGGTATATCTGATCTCAGAGGAGGAACTCAGCACTGTCTCACACACCATTCCCATGGTTATCTAAGGACATCAGGTCTAGCCACAAATATCTAAAAAGCAGTACACAAATGGTCATTAAAGTACCCCAAGAGAAACAGAATGGGAAGGTATTTCAAGTGAGTTGCCTTACAAGTCTCTCCTCTGCTCGTTCTACTCAATATTTTCATTTATATAGGGCTAAATGGTTAATGAGAAGTTATAGAGGTGCCAAAAGTTGTGGAAGACCAGGACAAATTTTGAAATGAACTGGTGATGTAGCTGTCCAGAATCAACAAGATTAATTTAGGCTCTCTTTGCTTCAAATGGATTGTGAAGGGTTTATTCCTGGCAAGCTATTACAGAACAAATCAATGGGGATAACAATCAGCTAGACAGCTGTGTGTTGGTGAAAGAGCTGGGTTTATAGGGGGTCACAAAACTGGTATGGATGCAGCAATCTAGCTCTGCAGAAGGAAGACAATATTCATTTTGGAAAGCATTACAGAAATGGGGTGTGCAATAAGACAAAGGCATTTCTTCTGTCACACAGAGTGCCAGGGAAAGGTTTCCTTGAGCACTGCATGCTGGCCTGGATTCTCGGACATAAGACGGAGAAAATGTAAGGAAATATGAGAAATAAGAGCAGCAAGAGGTCTGAAAGAGAAAATCTGCAGAGGAAAAAAGAAAGCCTGTGGTGGTTCAGTTTGGAGAGTGAAGACAGAGAAGGAAATGGAAATCTTGCATCACTATAAAGTCTGTTACAAGTTCTTCTTGCAAACTTTACTGTATTCAGGGCAGATACCAGGGAAGATTCTTAATAGGGTGGAGAGGGCAGCATGGCGACCACAGAAGATTATGAACTCTGCATCAATGCAGGATGCACAGGTTATGTCAATATCAGCAATTAGCAACACTAGAACACAGACCTGTGCCCTCAGTCATCCTCCCTGTGAAACCATCAGTTGTTCTGGGTCCATAAGCACTCCCTGTACAGGCCTGGTGCTCACATGGGCCAGGCACTATTCCCAACAGACAGGTTTAATGGAAGCACTCTTGACAGTAAAATAGGAGAGCTTCAAAATATATTTCCCTGGGCCATTTGGTCTCAGGGCCAGAGAACTGTGTCAGGCACATTTCATGTTTGGGTACTGCAATCTACCAGTAGAAGTCCATAGGAGGGCAAACCCACCTCTGCAGAGGAGAAGTTAGCATATATTGTAATATCTTATGTAGTCCTATATGAGTGCAGTTCTGTTTACTTACTATTGACCTTTGTTGGAAAATACAGAAAGCTTTGGGCTACAGTACAGTCCAAATTAGATCCGTTTTCCAGAATCCTTAAAAAGATGTAATGAGGCTGACCTTCATACAAAAGAAAAATCAGTCTAATATAAATCAAATCCAACATCTCAGCTGGAGATAAACAACTTTTATCAACCAGAAGATGCAGAATTAGATTTATTGTTATATGGCATCACAGGAGCAAGCCATACCAAAGGATGCAAGGATATTGCCCTTCCATCATTTTGGAATTCAGAGGGGGATAGAGGCTCCACACTGCATCACAGCTCACAAAAAACAGTCTCTCAGCACAGCTGTGGGCCCAACTTCATAGTGCTTTACAAACAAAGACAATGTCTATAACACAGTCACTGCTCCAGCTGTGCTGTGATTGATGGCAGCTTAGCTGCCATAGCAAGGAGCTCAGTGTGGGCTCTGTCTGCATAAGCACATTGTTGCCCTATATGGATCCCTGCTGTTTTGGGAGCACTTAATCCTGGCTCAGATAGGTCTTTGCTGCAACTCCAGTGTAGAAATGGCAGGCAAAAGAGGCACCTCTATGGCCAGCTGAGCCACTGGAACAATCCCTTTAATCCTAGAGGGCTCCATTCCTGAAGCCTCAGCATCAAGAAGCACTTTTTGAACATACACTGGGAAATGCTTCAGCGTGAAGTCAAGGTTTTATTTGGATATACTCCTCACTGTCACCACTCCTCCCTCACACACTGAAGTCCTACTTCATTTCTCCCACCACATCTTGGCATCCTATTTTTCTGTGAGACAGTTAAAAGAATATGTAGTCACTGGGTGGCCTAGAAAGTGAAGATAGTGTTATGAATTTGTCCACTCATCATGAGCAAAAAAATCTTCACCTTGCTGTGAGAAAAAGAGCAAAATGCTAAGTGGTATGTGCCTGCCCAAAAAATGGGAAAATCTTGTGGAAAATGCATATTTCCCTGCTGTGAATTTCTTGCCCCTGCTCCTTTCCATGTTCATAGGTAGACTCAATTTAGGCACTTTCAATTATCTAGTTTTACTGATGCAAAAAAGTACAGAGGAAATAATTTGCCTTAGTGGAGGTAAAAAGAGATGATGAAGAGCCCCAAATTCTTGAAATCTATCAGTAGCAGGAAAGTAATAAAGGCAGATAAGTAAAATGTGCTTTCTGAACCCAAAATACAGTTTAAAAGAGAGGAGAGAATTTGAGGTACTTGAACTGATGTAGCTTTAAAATAAATCCAGGTATTCAAACCTGGAAGGTGACTTTGAGGAATGCTTGAAGTACCTCACCCACTGTAAAGCCTCAGTCTATTCCCCTGTAATCCCACACCATTTGGTCTAAATCACCTGAGAGAAAAAGAAAATGAGTGAATTTTTTTTTCCTATTCCTCCTGGGTGGTCTGCAGCATAGTTTGAAATCTGCTTTTCTGTAGCAAGTAATGATATAGATTGACCCCCTTGAGCCCAGCATAAGGTGGAGCATTCAGTACTCAGCACCTCTGAGTCACCGGACCCAGACCCCTGCTATCTGCAGCTATCACACCACATAAGCCACTTCATAAACATATCTTGTTCCATATTAAGAATTCTATGGATGGTTGCTCAGTTTCTAAGACTTTTTAAGCTCTATCTGAAGAATGGAAATTCTCCTCGAACTTGCATTTAATATTTATTCACACAGAGCTGTAGCCTTTGGTTTCCTGGCAGGGAACCATTCTCTTAGCTCTTCACTCTGTGCAGCACTAACCCACAACTCCAGTCAGCATCAAAACAGCCTTTCCAGCCTCATACAAACTTTGCTTTGCCAGAGGGAGCAAGCCCAGCTCTATCAAATCTCCCCCAGCATGAGAGAAAGTCTCTGCTCCTCTGAGTGACCCTCCTCTGCATATATGGCAGCTGGAATCCACCCTTTTGTTGTTTTGTTTGGGGGTTTTGTGGGTTTGTTTTGTTGGTTTTTTTTTAACTACGTGTCCAAGGTTGCATTCAGTTTTCCAGGGAGGCTGTAACAGGCTTCATGAGTGCTAATCTGCAGCAAAAGTATTAAAGCCAGTAGATTTTAGCCTTTTTTCTTTAACCTTTCTTCTTTAAAGCATCTCATTTAGTATGATTGACCATCACATGGATGTTTCTTCTTCTTTCCTTTCTAATGGCAAATGTAAGGTTTATAATGGTAGTTATTGCTGTAAGTTCCTATTAATTTTTTTTCCAATTTCTGCAATTCCAATTTAAAGGTTCAGCCAAGTTCTTTATTTGATATTCAAATTCACATTTGCAGTGCTGGCCCTGCTAACTTTTTCATTAGCAGCAGTTTTCATTGCTACACGGTTTTCTTTTCCTGTCTAATTCATTGATGAAATCAGTAAATACTCAAACTTCATCATATATATTTTCAAATCCAAGATACAATATTGGAATTTTTTTGTTTAAAAAAATTTATGCTATACAGTTGCAGTACAACCCATCATATATAAACTGTCTTATTCTATTTTTCACTTGCCCCCATATCTGATTATTTTAATAAATATCTTTCTTTCTGATATATACTGGCTTTCTGAATGACAACAGCATGTAAACCTTAGGAGAAAAAAACAAAAAGGAAGTTCGGTATCTTCATAAACTTTCTACCCTAGATTGATTTGGAAATATTTTTAGCCTGCTGTATTGAACTATTCAGTAACATCAGAGTTACAGTTTTATTGAGGTTTTATTTATAAATGTAGAACTAAGCATAGCCTTTATCATAAGGCTGCTACCTTAACGAAAGAAATGAGTTCATGTTTGCTTGTGGTCTGAGCTTTGCCTTTGATGCCTGAGGTAAGCATGGAAATCCCTAAATAAGTGTGGCCTGAAGCACTGCTAACACCATTCACTGTTGATTTGACTGTAGGTCCAAGTTATTAGGTTTGCTGTCCTTTTACAGAACAGGAAGATTTCATTTTGGTGAGAGCTGAAGATCGCTGGTGTTTCCATACTCAGTGTCTGCCTGCAAAACCTTTTATCACTCTTTACTTTTCATTCTCTCCTGGAGATAAATTAGGCAAGAGAGCAACAGCATTTTCCTGCCCAGTGCTATGAGACAGGCAGCCAGATATGGGGTGTTCTGAGGTTGGATGATTCATGCACACTGAAGGGAAAAAGGCTACAGACAGTGCACTGTCCTCAAAATTAACCCCCTAACAGCAGACCCCAAAATGGAGCAGAATGAGAAGCACCAAGGTGCTTGTTCATGCCTCTGCCTTCTCCAAGGTCATAAACGTTTTCCTGTTTAGTATGAGCTTGTTACACTTTAGTGTTTAACAGTGGAAATGTGCTAGGATTTGGCAGCTCCATATTTTGGACCACTTCCCTGCTCTGTCCCCAGAAAAATCTCTGAGATAAACTTTTTCAAGCAGGACTATAAACATGGAGACCTTTCCCTATAAGATTAGCTTCCAGCCAAACCAGAAGTTAGCCAGGGACTTCCCGACTGATGTGAAGCCTCCATGAGTTTCCTGTGCTAATTTATTCCTCCTGTTTTGAGCAGCATTTTAATATTGAGCTCAGCCAGAACCAGGTGGGTGGTAGAAACAGCAATGTGTTTTTTCCCCTCTCTTCTCCAAGATTCCCTGAATCTGCTGACTAAAAATTTTATTGTGAAGCACTTTGGGTTTCACTCTAAAGTAGAAACAGCTAAGTTTAGGAGCATATAGAAAGCAAAAAACAAGCAGAAAATTAACAGGCTGAATTTGGAAGAAAATTTTATATGAACTATTGTGTGCTTCATCTGAAGGGGTGTACAGTCAAAAGGGAAATCAGTTTAACTGGCAGGAAAGGGAAAAGAGAAGCTGGAGGAAATACACTGTGAAACCCTGGAAGATTAGTGCTTTAAATTATAAAGAGACAAGTGACTCTTAAATAAGGAGTCTCCACAGGTATAATCCAAGTCCAGTTTTAACCTCCCTTGTCCTTGCTGGATTAAGCAAGGACTTGGGAGCAACAGAACAGCAAGCCAGTAGGAATCTCCCTGCAATGCACTGGGATAAAATCAGTAAAACAGTTTTGGAGCTAAGTACCACAAACAAGCAAAGTACCACTGCTCTGGGTGGCACTGCACAACGGTGGGCACATTGTGACAGCTGACACAAGGAGCAAGGACTGCTCCCCCAGGAACATTAATTCACCAGAGCCCTGAGAAGTGGGAAAGCCTGAAGACCTCTGGCACCTGTGTGTTGCAGCCATAAGGACAGAAGGAAAAGAAAGACAAGAAAACCTTGCATGCCATTTCACATAATGATTGTCCTGCACAGTCTGCACTGAACACACCACTCCTAAGTCTCAGAATTAAAACAGAGCTAGCATTAGAAGAGTAAAGGGAAAGTTCTGTTTATCAGTAAAAAGAGAAGAAAACCCCCAAAATTATAATCTGACAAGAAGGCTCTCTGCAGTGAGGCTTGAAGTATATTTTGCAGTATCTAACATGTCCAAACACTGACAATCTATTATCAGCCATGGGCAATGTTCTCAGGTTGTGCTGCTCAGAGTCTGGTTTTCAGTAGCAAATCTCACCTCTGCTAGTTGCTTTCAGTGGTGTCTGCACTGGGAGGAATAAAAAGCCCTGCAGAGAAGCATTTTAACCTTCTACTATTCTCACTTGAATATCCTTTTTAAATTACAAAGCAAACAGCGTTATGAATCTTTTAACTAAAAGTAACTTTACAAAAAGGAAAATGTATACACACATGGAGAGAGAGGAGCATGTACATAATGTATGTTTGTTTTGGGGTTTTTGATCTTGCATATTAGGATATATTATGGCTGACTAATAGACTGAAACTCAAAACATGTAACAGAAATAATTACATGTCTGTCAAAGGTATGAGCCTGTAAACTTAATTACAGAAACAGTGTAGGTTTATTCAAGCAATAAAAAACTGTCAAAACAAATGAAAACATGCAGAAAAGCCCAAAATTTCTCCAGCAAAATCACGATGTCAGATTTTCTCAGTGTGCATATCTGTGTACCACCTCTTGTTAGACTTTATTCTGGCTGAATTCATAACTGCTTGCTTATGAAGTAATGCAGACACCAAGGCAATTAGAACATCAGGATTCCATGGTGTTAGGACAAGTTTAAAACTAAAAGCATCCTACCTGGTGCTTTTCTCTTTCTTTTTTTTCCTTCTTCCTGGTCTGCCAAAGTGTTAACAGCAATGCCATATATTCAGTGTCCCTTGCAATGCCTTCTTGGATGGCCTCTCTGTGCCTTGACCCCGACACATGTTGCTTTTCCTTGGTTCTGACCTGTAAGGATGAATCTCAGCTATGAGCCATGGCACTGCTGGTGACAAAGCCCCTTTCAGATCAGAACTGATGTGCCAACACTGTCTCTGAAAAGCAAAGTATGTGCATCTCACATGATCTCCCTTCTCTTCCCACCTCTCCACCTCTGGGGCTAGGCAAGGTTGAGTTTGCTTGAGCACCAGTGAAGCACCCCACTGGAGACCTTGGTCTTGACTAAGCAGTTGTGTGCTGCTGTAGAATAAATATTTGACAAGTGGTTGGTGTGCCTACCACTCAAAGGCTGTGCTAACAGCTCTGGTTTCTTCACTGGGTAGTTGGGATTGATGCTTTACTGTAAAAAAAGCACATGCCATTTATGTATGCTATGTAGTACATGGAACTGTAAAAATCACACAGTTTACTGGATATTCTCTGGGGATTATTGTTTCACCAGGTGAATAGAAGCTAATCCAGAATGAAAATTCAGGAAAAAGTGTCACATAGCCATGTGTCACCTTACAGGAGAGGTTTGAGCATGAGAGCAACTTAGACACATCAAGAGCTTTCATAAATATTTATGTAGTGTTGCAGAAATGACAGGTGTCTTATAATAAGCAAAGTGTGTCAAACAGATAAAACCTCTGAAGAGCTAACCTCCAAACAGTGTAAAACAGAACAACAGTATCTCTGGAGATGGGATATGGCACCTGTCCCCCTGAAAGGGAAGTAAGTGCATTGGGCAGGATAAATCAATGCACTAGAATCCCGTGTGTATGTTAGACTGGATTCACCACATGTGTATCTCAGCCAGAGCCTGCTGGAAAGACAAGCTTTGGATGCAGAGCACCAAGCCAGGAGCAAAATCATCTTCATAAGATACAGGGCTGTATCCATTTTCTGTTCAGTATTTTCCAGGTGAAGATTTAATGCCGATTCAGAGACATAACATCTCTGAACCATGCTGGGGATCTATCTCTCCTTAAATCCTTCTCTATCCTTAACTAAACTGAATTTAATGCCTCCTTTCAATAAGACAATTTGCTATGAAGACATTAAGAGTTTAAATAACTTTTTTTTTAAAAAGTAAAATTATGAAAAATACCATCAGAACCATCAGCAATGCTATCAAACATCAATTCATCAGCATGCTGACCTGTTGAAGGGAACCCAACCCAAGAAGCAGATACTTTGGAAACACATGGGTAATAGTACCCAGGAACTAATTTTTCCCTTATGGCTTCGTGGCAAGCCATAACAGGCATCTCTCAAATTAAGTTAAAAGTCTGTAGGGAATTTGCTGATGGAAGTTTTGATAGGGCTTAAAGCTGACTGGACCTTACCCACAAGTCTGGGAGGATTAGTCTTTTATTTTTTTTAAATACAAAATTTAGTTAAAACTCTTTTATACTTGATTTTTTTTTGCCTATTTCTTCTGCAGTGTGATTAAACCAGCTTTTGTTTGCATATGCCATCAATATTGTTCAAGTGATATACACTGCTGTGCTGCTGCCCTGAGATAATGTGCTGCTAACTGGGTACCTCTGTGTTATTGCCATACCTTGCTGCTCACCACCAGCAGAGCTGCCTGAGCTGAAGCAACTCTGCCTGATAGTAAATTTGTCTGTATTCTTGTATAATTTCAATTACATACAACCAGTTTATCATAACCTCCTTACACTAGTGCAAAGTGACATTTACTGGTCATAAATTCTAGAGCTTAGAGAAAATAACACTACTTTTTTACACTACATTAAATAGCAGTTGGGTCTTAATGCCCCAGAGACAATTGCAGAATCATAGAATAATTTATGTTGGAAGGGGTCTTTACAGGTCATCTAGTCCAAACCCTCTGACCTTCACAGGTCGTCTGGCCCAAGTTCCCTGCAGGGATGTATTCAGCTTGATCAGGTTACTCAGACCCCCCCATCCATCCTTGAATATTTACAGGGATGGTTTATTCACCACTTTCTGGGTAATCTGTTCCAGTGTTTTGCCACACAGGTTGTGAAAAATTCTTCCTTATATCAAATGTGAATCTACTGTCTTTTAATACAAAACCATAATTCCCTGTCATATCATGACAAGTCCTGTTAACACTCTGTCCCCATCTTTCTTATAGGACCCTCTAAATATTGAAAGACCTCAATAATGCCTCCCACTTTGATGTATTTGCATAACAGACATTCAACTTTTTCAGCAAAATTTGTTCTGCTACTTTACTTTCCTGTGCTGAGTACATCTTTCCAGTCACCAGGGTGAGTAGATGTGGTGCTATCCAGCTTTTCCACTTCAGCTGTCTCAAGACTTCACCATGAGGAATGAGAATATCTAAGTGGAAAAGCTGGATGGTTTGTCTGTTCACTCACCAGGAAGATTCTGGTGCACTGTGGGCATAATCTATATCGACTCAGCCAATGGTAATCCCATTAACAACACTCATAAGAAGCTCATGAGAACAAACTCCTTTATTTACAAAACTTAACTCAGGTATTTGGGAGTCATGGAGGAGCTTCTCTTAGACCACGGATGGGACCTATCTCACTCATATCTCAAAAAGTTACTTTCCAAACTCTCTGCTATTTTCACTGCTTCCCTATTATAGGCAGCTGTGAGAAGCAGGCACATCCAGGCAGAAATTCTTCTCATCTGGAGGTAGTTAGTTAAAGTAGGTCAGAGACATTGCATGTGTGGGTTGCTCTCCAATGAATACAGTGGATCAGTAGAGAATTAGACAAGTAAACCTTAAATATCTGTACTAAGATGGTAACAAATGTGCCCAATAATTTTCTGTCAACCATAAACAGCTGCTACAAAAAAAAAGTTGTGCTCTTGGTCATAGTTTCATGACTTGGCTTGTAAAACATGCCCTGCTCCAGGGTCTCCAGTCTCCCCAGAGGCTCCTCAGAGTGTTATGGTGTGTAAGTAGGTCAGCACTCCTGTTAACATTACACCACTCCAGTGATAAACCTTTTGTGTCTGCAAAAACAATGCCTAAATACTACTTCTCTACCATCTGTTTGGCCATGATAGCATGGGTATGGCTTGCAGTATAATATTTGTCATTTTTAAATAGATCTATTAATTTATTCCCTGTGTAGGAAACCTTTGTACAGATTCACTGCTGGAAGAATATAATAGTTGTGTAGAGGACAAATGCCTCTGAAAGGGCAGCTTGTTTTAATCCACATGCTGTTCACAGTACCTGTTTTTCTTTTCTGTTTTAGAGCATAAGCATTATAGGAAGTACATCTAAACTGTGAGGATTGATGAGACTTTTTGGTGTTGTTTGTATAATATTTTCCCAAATGAGAATGGTGATTTTATGTTTGGTAAATCAAATTAAGTAGAAAGGTGAGACGGAAACAATTTGGAGTCTTGAAAACTCAAAAAATAAACCACTTTTACACCACTTTTTCTTCCTAACTGCAATCCTAATTATGGCTTTGTCTTTATGTATCATCCCTATTTGAAGATAGTGGTAAATGACATTATTGCATATGAGAATTTGGTGAGTAAAATGATGGAGCTCTACTCAACAGATATAAAGCAAGATTGTATAGCTTATCCTCTAAGAAAGGCTTGATATTATAATTATTGAACTTCTGTCTTATTTTCACTTTATAGTAGATTAGCTCAGTCACATTTCCTTCTTTGCAAAATAAATTCTAAGAACAGGTACATTTTTTGATTACAGCTTGAATCTCCTCCTTTCAAATGTCTCAGTCAGAGCTAGAAAAGCCAATTATTTATGGAAATATCTGTGAAATAGTTCAAGTAATTTTGGAAAGTTACATTTTCAAAAAGAGTGTCTTTGCTGACTTTAATGGCAAGGGAGCACAGCTTGCTGCCTTCAGTTCAACAGGACCAGCTGGCCATTTTCTCTGCTATTAAGTGAATTGTGGGCATATTGCAGGCATGAAGACTGCACACAGCAGTTATCACCAGCTCCTCACTGTGTGTCAGCATACATTTCTAGATTTCACTCCATCAACAACATTCTTCCCACAGGTTGTTTTTTTGTAAGCTCGGCTTTGAAAAGCCTGTGTTAATCTAGCAAAATCTGGCAGCATTAACTAACTTGGAAACTTGAGCATCTTTAATGGTAACTGTGAAGTTAAATGGCACATTATATTCAAGTTCTTAATTTAAAAAGACAGTGTTAATGCTTCTTCTTCTTATGATCGTGTCAGTAAAGTAGATTTTAAATGTATTTGAAGAAATTCTCTAATTTTATCTGAGAATACAGATAAAAGTCCAAACCAAGAAAATCACATTTTCTAGCATGTTGGAGACCTGCTAAGTAGCACATTCCAAGACTGGATAATATTTTGATGACAGTGATACCTTTATCACCAAAGACATTTTACAGTAATACAGATATGAAGGAGACCAAGTGTTCACCTGACCTTATCTGGTCCAACCCATGTCCAGGCTGTTTCGTGTGGCACTCCTCTGTGATTCTGGGAAGTTGTGACTCTCCTCCCCTCTCCCTGTGCTGAGATAGGCCATGGTTTTAATTCCACATCACCAAAGTCATCTTTCCAGGAGGTCTTTGGTTGAATACTTCACTTAACAACATTTGCATTGAGCTTTTACATGAACATCAAAGCTAACACTAGTGTAAGATTTTCTTGGCAATATAGTACTCAAATCCTTCAAAAGATACCTCCAAAGTTCTCCACACATAAACTCATGTAAACTGTTGTTCTAACAACCTCACAGTTTGCAGTATACACCTTATAGAGAAATCCTAATTCCAATAAAGCTTTATTATCATTGGCTAAGTAAAATATTTCTCTAAAGCAGAAAAGATTTTCAGATCTCTTCTGCACATGTCTCTTAATCATCCGGACTTTTCTCCACCTTCCCAGTCTGATCTTAAGCTCAAAATGATTTATGGTGTTATCCTGATGACAAATACTACAGCAATGAGCCAGGGCATGGATATTTTTCAAATTGAAAACCAGGAAAGAATCATTAGATACATGATAAATCAATTATTTGAAAGAAACCCACAATCATGAATGAAAAGAAAGAAACAGAAGACAGTCAATCAATTTTTAGTGATTGACAGGAGAAGTAGGGTATAGGTACAAATTATTTTTTTCTATTTTGTTTTCTTATGAGAATGCAATATGCTTAAGAAATGTGTCAGTATATTTCAGTGATACACTCTAGTAAACTGTCATGCAGAAGAGGAACCCATCAGCAAACAGGAAACTGGAAGTAGCAGATAGGGAATATATTCTCAGTGCTTCAGACCAAATGTGATAGAAACTCATGTAACAGAACTGACCTAATATGGTATTGGTTCATATTTGAAGCAGCTGTTCAGTTTGGCCAGCATTCTTATTTATAACCATTCACAAAAGCCAATGTCTGTCTGAACAGATACTTGGAGTATGGCTGGTCATCATAAAAACACTCTTCTTCACCCATGAACAACAGTAGTGTTTGTTACTCAGCACCTGCACCTCTGTTGAGACTGCTCTGATTCTCTGATTCTCTGATTCTTGCAAAAGCAAGTTCTGGATCTGATTCTGTTGATCACTATTTGTATCAACAGGTGATCAGAGATGATGGTGAGGACACAGAGACTGTGTCACTCATCACTCATCTCCTTTAAGGAAATTGGCACAAGAAACATTTCCTGTACATTGAAATAGAATCATATTTTTCTATCAGTCATAAAACCTGTGATATAAAGTTATGTGAATAAAATGAAGGACAGAAGTTGAAGGATAAATCAATAACTCATGCACATCACTCACTCACACTCTTCTGTCTCCATAGCACCAAGAGAGGGTTATATCGAGTTTTCAAAGGCAGCTGAGCTTCTTGCTTTCTGCAGCCAAGGCTAACGTTCCCTCTGGCAGGGCTTTTGGCCAGGATTGGATACTGAGCTCTCAGTCCCATAAAGGACACCTCTGTCACTTGAGCTGAAGGACTAACTCCTTCACTTATCAGTGATGCTGACAGCAGGCACTCTAAGGGCTCTGTCAGAAATTCAGTGCTGATTCTGGCTGGGGCAATGGAAGTTGGCACTGCAGCCAGCTGTTCTCCCCTCCCTCCAGCACACCTTCCTGCTCCACTTCAGCAGGGACAGGATAGACATCCTCAGTTCAGTTACCAGAGCTCACAGCCTCGTAGTTTAGAGTGGATGACTGCTTCAGAAGTTTTAACTGAGGTATGAGATGAAACAGGACACCAAGTGCATGTACACTTCTACCCCTCCTTGAAGAGAATTACCTGCTGCAATAGCTGATCTCCATCATGGCTTACTTTAGCAGGGAACATGTGATGTCCTCTGCTTTTATCTCCCTCCTTGGTCCTTTTGATTCCACAGTGAGCCCCCAGGAGTCGTGGAATTAGGTGGAGTAACCAACATTGCTTCACATTAAACCAAAGTATACAGAAAGTGAGAGGACATAACAGTTGAGCAAAGGGATGGCTGAAAGCTCCCAGTTTGGTACAGTCAGCCTTACAGTACATCTGCAATATGGAACAGATATATTGATGCATCAGCACAACATGAAATATTAATGCACCTGAAAAGAACAAATGATGACTGACAGGGAATGTAGCAAACAGTGCTGGTAATTTCTGCATCAGAAAGAGAGCCTCAACCTGAAAAAGGCACATAGCTACTGCAGGGTAAGGAATTGTGGAAAGTCTTCGTAGGAGAAGACCTAAAACTCTTGGCCTTGCTAACACTAGAAGAATGAGGGCAGAGAGAACAGGCATCTGCCGCATGTAAGTACCTGGTTGTGAACATCAAGGAGGCAGGAGGGCTGTCTAGGTGAAAGAACAAGTACAATCTGATCCCAAAGAAATGCAGCCTGAAAATAAAAAGATTGTTGCAAACTGCAAGCACTTTAGACATCAGCAGAGTACTCAGTCTCCATACCTCATCCATCAGATTGCATGTTGTCACTTGTGCTACAGATATCCACGTGCTCTGGGAACTGGAGGGAATTCTACAGTCCAGAATCAACATGGTTGCCTTTAGGATTCTGGAAAGACTCCAAAGCTTGTATTTAAGTATTAGCAATGCCATTTGACTGGGGGATAGCTGTTCCTGTAAGGTCCTTTAAAGCCTCTTTTACAGTCCTGCTTTTTGGCAAATGCTGTGTGCCAAACTTACAGTAACCCAGCAGTTGCCTCATAACATTTTTCTGTTCACTTAGAGGTTTAAGACTATGGTTAAGAACTAAGCAGTGGGGTGGCAAATTTGGCTCTGATATTATTGTGGAATTAGGATCCCTCAACGTATATCAATGTAACCAACCCCAGATTGCCATCAATGGAAAAGGAACAAAATTCTGTGGGTGTACAGCTGCAATAATTTCACTTACTGTCATACAAGAAATGCAGGCAAGTGTCAAGTAACAAAGATATAATGTGCCAAATTATGTTCTCTGTAGCACTTTGGTGATTTCAGTGGACAAGAACAGTGTACAACAAAATCATGTTTATTCCTGATTTTTATCTTGACTAAGAAGTTATTTATAGCTACCAAAGGGGAATCTAAAATTTTCTCAGTCTGAGAAATTCATCACCAACAGCATTTTGAAAAAACCTTCTTGTCTTTTAGCCATTTCCCTATGAAGGATTTAATTCCAGTTTTTAAGTTATCCCATGTATCTATAGGTAGGAGTCACTTAGAATCTGTGCTCTGCAGCATTCACCTGTCATTTTAATGGCCTACTTTTCAAATGCAAAACTGAAAATTGAAAAGAGCTGAATTTTCTGGTAATAGGCTTAGTTTTCCCAAGTGGTATTATGATAGATAGATTTTTTTAATGGAGTTAACAATACCTTATTGAGGACAGACATTAAAATTTACATTTCCATTTATAGAAAAATTTACCAAAGAACCCTAATTTAGGATGGGATCTTGCTGTACTGAACTTGTAAGTTACTAAGATACAGTAAGCCAAAGAAATAATTTTCCAGAATAGGCCAAACTGACTACAGAATCTAGTATACTGATAAACCACTATATTAATACATTGGGGTGATATATTAATATAATCCACAACATAAGAAAAATAGTCTGCTAAATTCTGTATGGTTTTCTGGTGTGTTTAAAGTGGCTCTTTGGTAAGATAACAAAATATGACAGAAATACACCATTTATTTGAAAGCATTGTGTTTTTGCAACATTGTTCTCTAAGGAAATTCTATTTTCTTAATTTTGAACTGGTCTCAGAGCCAGGAGGCCCAAGTTGTGCTGCCAGCTCCACACCTGTCCTTGACAGGAAAACTCATTTTGCTTCTCATGCATACTCTTTGTAAATGGCCACCTTTCCTCCACGTTCAAAGGCTGCCACCCTTATTCTGTGAGAAGAGTCATCTTGATCTCTACATGCATAATTGTTGGCTATTCAGAGACATTAGAAAGAAACAAGCAAATTGCTGTAGAGTGGCAAAATTATTTTAAAGATAAATGACAGATCCATAAAAGCAGGATTAACCCATAGTTGGATACTTTTGATATTGCTGTTATCCAGCAAAAATGTTGTTCAATAAACCTCCTATCTGAACACTAACTTGTAGGGCTGTTGAGTAACAAAAGCAGTAAAAACTATTTGAAAATCTTATTTAGGCACTCAATCATTTAAAGCAGCCTTTTGGGCAGCTTGGTAATACTGTCAAATTGCATTGTTCTTTTGCTTTAAAAAGAAAGTAGGAAATCAGAAGTAATCCCAGGACTGCAGGTGACTTTTTCAACTGGCACCTGCACTAAATTCTTTTCAAGTCTCTTACCAGGTGTGCAAAGGTAAGCAGCATCTCAGGAGAGAGCATTTCTCCTGGCAAAAAAAAAAAAAAAAAAAAAGTTAAAAAAAGAAAGAGTTTATTTTGTGGAATACATTCTACCATTCTTTTAGGATGCATTTTCATGTCTCTTTTAGAAGTCTGTGGGTTCAGTATTACTGTGTAATGTACTGCAAGTCTCTCAATAGTTCCACTCAAAGAGTGCCAGTCATATTGAAACCAGGTTCTGCTGTGTCTGGTTTGAAAGTAAATATGATATGCATTTGCCACCTTTTTAAATTATTTCCTACTTATATTTGCCACCATGTTTGCCATCATATTTTCTTTCCTTGATTACAAAGGAGCCCATTGCTTCTCAGGGCCAGACCCTCAGCTGAGCTAGTCACTCAGCAGCAAATATTGGCAAGTGCTGACATTTGAAGTGCCTCTGCTGGAACATTATTTGACCAATAGAGGTGAAACCTAACACCTTGTACTTAGTGCTATAGTTCAGTAACCTTTCAATTATTTTAATCCCGGTTTGTCAGGGCCTCTTTGGAAGCAGCTTGTTGTGTTTTGATCTCATCAGCCCACCTGCTATTTCCATCTTGAATATATTCTGCAGCCCACCCCTGTTCTACAATATGCCTTGAGGCATTTCTTCTTTGCTTGGCTCAGCAAAAGGCCTGTCCTCTTCTCCCATCAGTCTTTTCAGCAGTGCTCACTAAGTCCCTGTTCCTCAGGCTATTCCTCTCCTCCTGAGGATCTTCCCTCAAACAAAGGATATTGAAACAACAGTGATGCTGAGTGTGTGACCTTGTTTAAGATCTCCGCCCTCTGGGTTTTCCCCTCTGAAAAATTATTCTCCTATTCTTTGAAGGTTAATTAATATTTGCACAATTCTTTGTCCTTAACTAGCACACTGTAAGTACCAAGTAGTATTAAATAGTGAGGATTGCAGCCCTTGTGAGGCACAAAGTAAACATCTGTTAGATCTTTTCCAGATATGAAACATTAAGTCTCTCTTTTGTCTAGTGAACTGAAGTGTCCTCTTAAAACTGCTGTCTCTCCTAGGAAGGAGCAAGCTAGCAATTAAAATCTCCCTTTATCCTTCCCCTCCCAGCAAGTTGGTAGGGGAAGTGGAGCAAGTGCTTCTCAAGCCAGTCCTCCTGTTGTGTGGTGGCAGAGTGGACTCAACATCCAAGGGAGCTGGGCTTGAAACTCCTGCCTGGAGCAAGTGCTGTGTGTGAAACACACAGGATTGAGCTGAGACCTGCCTGAGTCTCACCCCACAGCACCAGCAGCTGCCCCAAGGAGACCTGCCAAACTGCACCCCCTGAATCCTTACACTGACAGAAGAGACATCTTGTGTTCTCTTGTGTTAGAGCCAGCTCACACCACCTTCATTTACCTGATGCCTGTTTCTGCAGGTACCTGACTTCAGCTCCCTGCTCAGCAGCCATCTAATCCTGTGGGAATCTGACATCTGCAAATGCAATATTGATGTTTACCTGTTTCCCCAAGCACTTCTGGAGGTGAGAACAGAATGACTTCAGTCTGCTTGTCTCTGGCAAAGAGATGAGAAGCCCCTCATTTGCTCCATTCCTTGTCATTGGGGTCAGCATCCAAATCCATGGGTTTTTAGAAGACTGTATCTTTATAGGTCTTGCTACAGCACTGCAGCCTGCTTGAGGGAATTACACCCCAAAAGGGAACATGAGTTCAGACTTGCCTTCTCCTTACACATTTCCTACTTACTGCCTTTGGCTCTCTGCTCTGAGCAGGCTGGCCTCTCTCCATCCCAGTGTGAGCAGCCTTGTTCTCCCACTGAATTTCATCAAAACCCTGAACACCTGCATAGTGAAAAGGTGAAATGACACCGTGTTCCTGTGAGACATGCCTGTGATTGAGCTGGAACCTTTTCTGCCTCTGTTCTGGCCCTTGCACAGCCAGCCTGTATCACACCCACAGCCAGTTGGATAACTCACCTCTGGAGCCACACAATGGCTCAGAGGTGAGCAGGCTGAGAAGACCTCCTGCTCTGGGAGCTCAGCACTCAGCCGTGCAGCTTTGTTCAACCTTGTAAGCAGCAGGAGGAAACTGTAGACACGTGCCACTGGCTGGCTGACTCCCACAGTCACTGAGCATCAAAGGATTTTTTCCAAAGGAAGACAGCACTGATGGTGGCAGTTGTGTTTGCTCAAATGCTTGGAGAAAGCTGGCACTAATTTTGGATAGAAGCCCAGAGAGAATCTTTTTAATGAGTTGCAACTTGCAATATGTCTGATCTGTGGATGAAAGCACATCCTTTACAGGGAGTAATTGTTAACAATTTTTTTCCAATAGAGGTGTTTGTTATAGTTGAGTCTGTCAAAAAAAACTAGGACCTTCCAGCCTCTGAGGCTTTGAGCCTCATTATCAGGGGAAGATTTGCACAAGTGCCTCCTCTAGAACTGAGGCACACTGGCCTACAATTCTCCCAAGAATTGTATTCAACCATCCCTGCCTTTCTTTCAGTTATAAACTTGGCTGTTTTCCTGGAGTACTTCTCCTTCCTTCTCCCTCTCACATTTTCTAAATCCTCAATCCAAACACGTTTAAGCAAACTTTATGTTTTGAAGGAAAGCAACTGGCTGCAAACCAACTTGGAGGTCACTGTGTGGCCATCTCTGTGCCAAGCTGTCTGCCTGACACAGTGTAAGGGCTGTACAAGATCCCTTTACTCCATGAAAACTATCAGGTGGCACTGGGGCTTGCCAAGGCTGCTGCTTTGTTCAAATTTGTGGCACTGATACTCACAGTTGGAGGTCACCAGTTCAGAGGTTTATTGGGAATGCAGTGTCATAGCCTGGTCTTGGATGTGATCCTGTAGCAGGGATAGTCCCACAGGATCTGGTCCCATGGTCAGGGTGACCCATCCTGGTCTTGCCCTGGACCCACCTCTCTGCCTTGGAGTGCATAGGAAGTCTCTCAGACCACCAAAAGTGCAGCCATGCTGGTACAGTACTGTATAGATTCTTTTGTGCATGAAGTAATATCTCCTCTAATTTTCTAGATCCTTGGATATAAATATCTGTTGAAGAGCATATTGTGCAAGCTGCTCCTCCTTTACTATTCTTTCCCAGCATGATCTGCAAAAAGTCCTTTCTGTGTACATTGTTTGGCAATTGTTACACGGTGTCAGTCATTCTTCCTACATATCTGTCTTGTCTTTTATTCCTCCACCTTCACCTGTGCCCCCAGGAGAGCTGGATTTGAAAGACAAGCGGGAGATCAGCACACGACAAAACAGCCATACACAACATAGAGACCACCACAGAAAACAAGAGAATAGATTAACTTTCTCCTGTACTTTTGAACAAGAATGTGCCCAGAGTAAATGACTGTTCATTTAGTTGCACTGCTGAGAATATGTACAACAGCTGAAATTCTTACAGTCTTGCCCTGTTTTAGTAAGTGGGAACACCCATTTCTGGTTATAGTGATAATGATCTTAGCCCTTGGCCAGATTTATCCTGAGTCATTTGCTAGTTTCCATTATTTGCATACAAATAGTGAAAAGCACTTGAGTCAAAGATCACAGACAGTTCTCTTTTAAAACAAAGTTTTTTGCGTGTCCGGTCCTCTACAGCAGCTTTTCCATGGATTTACCCTTTTCCCCTCAATCAGACATCTGCACTGCACATTTTTGTACTCTTAGTAGTTACCACATTCTACTGCAACTAATCCAGAGATTTTTCTAATGGTAAACAATTATTTTCTTATCCTACACGTACACACATACAAGACTATATATTGAAAAGAATTACTCGTCCTGGTAGATTTTCAAATCACATGGAAAAGCAGCATATAAGGAAAAACCAAAACAGACAAACAAAACCAAATGAGACCTTGGTCTATAATGTACTTTTGTTTGTAAATGTTGAAGTCATTGACTACTTCCCAACAATTCTGTTTGATGGGAAACTATTAGGCAAGAGTCTTTCTCTGAGTTACGACAGTGTCTGACCATGTTCACTTACTAAAATTGAGAACTAATGCTTTGCCTGTTTTATGGTGCTCTAGATAAATCATTTTGGCCACTGAATTAAAACTATTTTTTGTGTGCACATGAGTTCATACTTGACTTTGCATGCAGAAACCTGAACTGGTAGAGCTCTTCATATGCATAACAGTTCATGGTCTTTCATGGACTGAATAAATCTACATGTACACAAAGACTGAGGTAGCTCCCATTTAAAAATAAAAATAAATAAAAGAAGGGTACTTTTTTGTGGGATACTTTATTCTCATTTGTTATAGCTTAGTGAGACTGGAAGAGGACACATTCATCTGGAAATCATCTTGCTGGCAATCTCTACTGCAAAGATGAAAACCAGCATGATTTTCATTACATTTTGTTCCCTGTTGAACAGCAAGACCTGTTCTGTGGACTTTGCTGCAGAAACCTGATGGACACATATCACAGCACTGACTTCAATTTTTATATTTTCCACCTCCACTTTTTTTTCAGTGAAGCATGACTCGTGCTTAACTGTGCTATTCATCCAGTACCTTATTTGGAACTTTTTCCTACATGTTACCATGTACTGTAATCCATAGATGGGTATGTGTGAGGGATTTCATTGTAATCCCTGGTGATGATACAGAGATTTTGTGACAAAGAGGGTTTCTTTTGAATCAGTTGAGACATTTCTGATAATGAATTGTAGCAGTGATATCCTGTCCTTCCATTTCCTGAGGTTGTGGTTTATGGCACTTTGACATTCTTAGGGAATTGTTAAATGCCATGTGGTAGCTTCTTCCAGCCTCACACAAGAAACAGCCACTACCTTTCCTGTTGTCATGGGAGTGGAAATTTCTTTTCTTCTGTCTGGATTTATGTCCCACTAATCTCCCTGAAAATCCCTGACTTTAACATCCATATACCAATGTCGATGAGGAAACCACAAAATCAGGAAAAAACTTCCACTCTCCATTGGGAAAGCAGGATGGTCTTAAAAGCTGCTGTGGCTCAGCAAAACCCTCTTGGAGTCCACCTGCAGGCCCTCATGTTCTGATTTCACAAGTGCAGCCACTCTCCATGCACTCACCATTGCTCCCTGTGTACCTCTCCCCTGAGATCCCTGATCATTTTATTCCAAGGAATCAATGTTCTTTATAAATGTAAAAAATGTTGGTTTTGTGATCATGGAGAAAAATGATGGGACAGCCAGAATTCTCCTTGAATTACCTTATTTGTAAGGAGTTTTTCCACCTCTGATTCTATCATCAAGTTTCTTTCTTGGTTGTAAGTTAAACTTTTGTGATGAAGCCAGGATGAATTTGGGTTCCAGGATACTCAGCACTACCACCACCAAATCCCTTCCCACTGATAGAAAATCAACCAATATCAACTGAAAATATGAACATTTCATGATGGAAATGTAGGTTGTATACTATACAGCATATTTAAAAATTTATTTCTGTCTCTAAAAATATATTTTGAAATAGAACAATGTTGTTCAATAGGCATAAACACATCTTCTACTTTCATGTTCTAGATAATTATTCAGGATTGAATACATATTATACAAGTGCACAGAAAGAAAAACAGAGAAGAAATTTTTCAAATAGATTTAAAAACTTTTCTGAGATACTGACTCTGATATAATGAGACAGCAAATGTTAACATCTTGTCTCTTTAAATTAAGAACTTAGTATTTATAGGCTTTAAACTTAAAAATAAAGTCACATCTTCAAACTTTCAGTTAAAAAAATGCTTATGCTGACAAGTTAGTTAACACTGCAAAACTTTGCCAGATCAACACAAGCTTCTCAAATCTACTTCACCCTCCAAACTAAGGAAAGCAGTCAGAGAGATTGTGAACAGAGAGACAAAAGTTTAGGAGGGAAAAATTATTTTCCAATATTAGAATCTCCTCAAGTTGATAGGAAGATTGTTTTTAAGTATCTTAACACTGGGAACTGCTGAAAGATAACTTTTCTGAGGGCTTTTTCTAGACAAAAATCAGACAGAGAATAATCTCTGGCAAGGTCTTAAAGCAAATGGGTTTATCATACACAAGCATTAGGTAAACATCTTCTTTAAAATGTCTTTTGAAGAAAAAAACTTCTTTATCTTTTTTTCCTGCAGTACCTCATCTCTGATCATGCACAGAGCTGCTTTATATCAGGGAGAGAGAGGGGTTATAAATGATTATGTGGAATGTTTGGAATTTTCCAGAAGAAAAAATTTTACCAGATTTATTAGAGACTCCACAACTAGTACAATAATTTCTGTTATCATCTTACAGACAGAACTGCCAGGCTAAAATCATACAGGATTAAAGTCACAATTAAAATCAGAAGTTAATCTGTGCCAGCTTTTTTATCATTTCAGAATGACATTGCTCCTCAGCTGGAAGGATTAATTATTTTTATTTTGGTGTTTTGTTTGTTTGTTTTGTTATGTCTTATTCTGTTTTGTTTTTAAAAAAACATCAATGAGAGAAACAAGATGTATCCTCCAATGTCTCTTATCCCTGTAAAACTGACCTTGCTGGTTCTACTCTACAAACGAGCACAATCAAGTAGCTCTTTTGCAGCATATCAAAAAACTCCTGGCAAATAATGAAGATCTTTGTATCCTTTATGCTAGTAAAGCCACACTCTGGTCAGCCCCTGAGGTCTGTAGAAAAATGACACTTCCTCCTTGTTCTTTCTGTGACTTTTGGCCTCTGCTTTGTTTTTTTTGTTTCAGTTTGCATTTTTGCCCATTATCACAAGAAACCCCACTGACTGAAAAAATTGTGTCAACAGGGTGTATGACTATTGCAATGTCTGTTAACAAGCCAGGTTGTACATACAATAAATGTGTTTATCCTCATAGGTGGTGTATATTGTAAAAAAAATTTAATGTTTAATTTCTTTACTGTATAATCTAATGCAAGAGCTATTTTTACATAAAGGAATTGAAAGCCAAATTCTGGTTTTCTTTGTTATTTGTAAAAAAAAAAGAGATTTGCACTGCAATTGAAATTGGTGAAACAGAGCATAACTGATTGCAATCATTCAATCTATAAATATATTTCCATAAATTTCTTTAAATTTTGTCTAAATATTTAGACCATATATTTACTCCATTGATTCTAGTTGCAGTCTCCAGGAGGGCAGACATTTCCATATGAGTCTAGCCCTGAGGTACTAATTTCTTCTTCCCTTTCTATTGTCCTCCCATAGCTTTTACCATTGAGTTATATCAAAGAAAATCTATAACTTACTTTCTTTTCCTCTTCTATGCGCACACTTTTTCTTACATGTAGTCACCAGAGATCAAGTGGTACTGAGTGATAACTTGAGAGCTCCCTCACCTTGAAAGAGTTTCTTTTTCTGCTGAGAAGAAATCACTCTTCTCCATCACAGCATCCAAGGATATGGAATGTGTCCTTTGAACAATTTCTGAGAAAGTGCCTTAGATACCAATAGCAAAGAGACAGGTAAGCTGCAAAAATCATGGCAGCATTTCCAAATCTTTTTTATGAAATAATTCATGTCCATCTAAAGCTGTCTCTCTGATAGTGCTTTTCTGCTTTTTTATATGTGATGTAAAGGCTTGAATCAGTAAAAAGACTCAGCTTCTGAGGTTCTGTAAAACTGCTTTTCCTCTTCATATCTCTTGACACAACACTGGCACACAGCAATGAGAAAAGCACAACATCCATCCCGTGTGACACAAATTACACCTTTGCTGTCAGAGAAGCCTCTGCTTGGTGTACATTATACATCCTCTTGTTTAGGCTCTGCCCTGAGTTTGTGTGCAAGTCTGGAGACACTGCTTGCTCTCAGTCTGCTCTCTGGCTTGGGTTTCTCTTGCAGACTGTATGGACACAACTGGCTCTGCCCCAGCCCTCAGCAAGCCTCACAAGCTCCTCCATGCCTCAGACCACCAAATTCCCACTGCATCCCCCTGCCCTCCTCCATGGCTGTCAAGTCTGCAAAGCTGCTATCACATTCCTAGCACTGTATCAGATTTTTTGAGGATGTTCTTCCTACAACCCCTAGGTGAGTGAAGGACTAATCAACAACTAACATGATTTTGCAAATGGAAAAAATAATAATCCAGATGTCAGCCAGCAGAGCTGAAATCTGGCTGGAAAACATATTTAACAAGGTAGGGGAAGGGGAGGGAAAAGGGAGGGGAGGAGGAGGAGAGGAGAGAGAGGAGAGGAGAGGAGGAGGGAGGGAGGGAGAGGAGGAGGGAGGGAGGAGAGGAGAGGAGAGGAGAGGAGGGAGGGAGAGGAGAGGAGAGGAGAGGAGAGAGGAGAGGAGAGGAGAGGAGAGGAGAGGAGAGGAGAGGAGAGGAGAGGAGGAGGGAGGGAGGAGAGGAGAGGAGGAGGGAGAGGAGAGGAGAGGAGAGGAGAGGAGAGGAGAGGAGAGGAGAGGAGGAGAGGAGAGAGAGGAGAGGAGAGGACCAACGTAAAGCTGCTCAGGAACCTGTATCCATCCTGAAGAACTCTTGCAAAGCCAGTAACTAGCTGTCATCTGGGGCTTGAGGAGATTTATGTGAGAATATGCTTCTACTCCGTCTCCAGGGTAGCAAGGGTCGTGCTCCCATGTAACAAGGACCAGACCCTAGGACAGCCAAGGCAGCCTGACCAAACAAACCCTTCTGCTCATCCCTCTCTGGGCTCTCCAATCCCTCTGCTCCCCTGCTGTTTGCTCACAGGCCAGCAGAATCAAGATGCATCAATTAGGTGATTTCTGTATTGAACTTCAGCCAAGAGGAACTCTAGGTGGTCCCCAGACCAACCTGACTGGTGGCTGAGTGGTTAAAAATTAAAAGTTGTGGTGGCCTCTCTTCTGGATCACTTTTATGGCATCATATCACATGAAAAAGGGTCATCTTTAGCAAACATGGCCAGAGAAGAAGTCATGCTCAAATATCTGCTCTAGTTTCCAGAGTGGAACCTGAATAAGCAGGAGTGTCTTGAATCTCCCATCACCCTCTAAAGATAGAAATAGGAACAGCAGGGACATGCCAATAACAGGTCCTCTCATGCAGCAGAGTCTGATCAGCATCTCTCCCTGCCTCCATCTCTTGTTTGATGCTGCTGTCTCCCACCTGAGCCTTCAGCAGCCTCACCAACAGCCAGGACAAGAACCAAATGGCCAGGCTGGGGGATTAGGGGCTCCATGACAGAAGGTAGCCTTCTTGTGAGCCTGGAGTATTCACACAGGGAGATGACAGCTGGTGCTCTCCTGCAAGGTGTTTCTTCACTAGTATCAACCCCTGGAAGAGGCTTCTTCCACTCAGTCTTTCCATTTTAGCAGTTAGTAAATTGCACTGTAATGGAAATACCCCCAGTACCCTCTGCATGTCCTGGAGCACTACTCTGAGGAGTGCCATGCTGAGCCCTGCAGGACTGCCTGGCCTTTAAGGGTGGCCAGGCTGGCAGAAGCACAGTGCCACACTGCACATCAGCTCACCTGGAGACAGCTTCATTCCTAGGCAGGATGCAAGGATAAGACAGTTTATTCCTGTAAGCACACAGGGGAGCACAATAGTGATGCAAGGCTACAAAAAAAAATTAAAAAGGATTTTGCCAAAATTAAAGACATTTACAAAAAGTAACAACATTCCCCAGTTCTTTCAATACCTTAGCTGTGGTGGAAGGCTCACTAGCTGGTTTTTATAGCTCACCATGGGCAAATGCCTCTCAGAAAGGCTTTTAGAGCAACAACATTTTTTTTCTCCTGTTAAGATGAATAGCAGAGACAGAGCAGGTGCTCTGGGCAAATTGCCTCCCTAGCTTTGCCTTCCTGCAGGTGTGCCAATCCTCCCTTGTGAGTGCTCTGCAGCATTATGTGCTGCTAAGGCTGGGCATCTCACTCTCAAATTATTTTAATAGAGATTTTGTATTTGAATGAACCAACTTCTGAGTTAAGTCCTTTTAAACCAAGTTAACTACATATTTCATTAATTAAATGCATCTTTTCATAATATAACAAAAATTAGCCTACTCTCAACATGCAGTAGTTTAAGCACAGTAGTTATGAGTGACAAAACTGAGATAGAGAGTATTTGAATTAGTTGGCATGTCTGCTGTTAGCTCTGGAGAAAACTTCACAGGCTGATTGTGTATGGCTGAAGAAACCATATGGACACAAAAGATGCTTTATAAGTGTGTTGCATGTAGTGGGCAGGAGCAGAAAGGTGATGCAGGGTCAGCAGAACAGCTCCTTGCACCCTGCTGCAGACACCACCTCCTCACTGATGATGGTGCATGAGCTACAGGTGCAGCAATGGTTTGTCTGAGCTGTGCTGGCAGCAACCATTCCATCACAGGAGGAGCAGGGAGAGCCATGGAGACTGGGACTGCTGCTTTCTCCTGCTCAAACCAGCAGCCAGCCCCCAGGCACTGAAGCCCTGCTTCTTCCATTGAAGTGATACAGGCAGAGCAGCCCAGAGCAGCAAATGAGCTGTTTGACATGGCACAGCTGCTCAAAGGGCTCCTTCTCCCTAGCCACTGCATTACCAGCTTGGGAATCAAAGGAATTCTCTCTCCCCAGCAGCTGAGCAGGCAAGGTTTGCACACAGCTTTCCCTTACCACTGTGTTTTAATCTCTGCTGCAGCAAAGTCCCCAGATAAGTCCTCAGTAGACTGTGCTTATTCCCAGGGCTGTTCATTCCTGCCATCATTCACTTTGATGGTCCCCAGCACACAGAAATAGAAATTACTAGGAACCTTTGCATCAAATCCAGAGCCATCAGGAGCTTTCCGTGCATTTTAGGAAAAACCCAGGTTGGTATAGAAAGTTCTCTGTTGCAACAGACAAACAGGAGGGCCTGAGTGAGGGCAGTGCCTCTCCTGGCCATGAACCCATTTTGTGATGCCCTCAGACAGGTGAGATAAAAGCCCACAGAGGCTGATGACCCACTTGTTTTAGTTTTGCTGGTTACTGCAGGCAGCAGCCACAGTGTCAACTTTTCCTGCCACATGGGACTGCAGACCCACTTTCAAGTTTCTGAAGGGTGACTCAGGGATCCAAAAGGGCAGGGGGGAGCAGAGGCAACAGTAGAAATGAAACCTACTTCTATTTCTGCTCTTAAACTATTAGACCAAAGAGCAAAGAAGGGTCTGAAAGAATGGTGAGATCCTGAAATCCACAATAAAAGGTTTTTCCCGTGGTATTTGACAGTGATTTGTCAATAAGCAAGACCTTGCACATAGTGAAGGTGGCTGACATCTGCAGAGGAGGTAGGAAGGAAAAAAGGTTCATCAGAGAACCATTAGACCTGTAATGAGATCACCCAAAAATGGCAGAGAGGAGGATCAAGCTCATCAGCAGAAACTGGAACAACTCCCAAGCATGGAGAATAAACTGGGAACCTGGCTGCAAGAAGTCAGGTGTCAAAAAAAAAATAAAATTTATTGAACAGCAGCTGTGAGTGCTTTAAAAGTATCTGTGAAACCAAGAACAAAAAACATGAAAACCTCTTCTGTAGATTTGCTTCCTCCAGCTCCCATATGGTAGAAGGACTGTTCAAGGAGATCTTCCATCTCTCTCCCATGATTATTCCATAATATAAAATATGAATATTGTGTGGAGGAGGTTAGAGAAAATATTTTCTTCTTTTTCCTGTGTTTAAAACTTTTTTTTCCCTGACAGTTGTCCTTTTATCATAAAATGAAAAAATAATGTTTATTTAATTATGCCAGGTGGCTAATTAAAAGCTATTGTAGAGAAAATACAGACCCTTGCTAGCATATAGAACTTTTAAGACAATAACTTTTATAAAGAAAAACTTAGAAAACTTTTTTTAACAAGGAAGCCACAAGCAGCTTTTGTGTGTAAAATTAATAAACTTATGTAGAGCTATCAAATTCCACAGGGACTCTCAGCTACCACTGGAAGGAGAAAAATTTGGCCTAGGATACAGCTACCCCTCTCTTCCTTTGTTCCATTTGTGAGTTTTCATGCATTAAGGTTATTTTGAGTTCCATAACCAAACAGAAGGAACAAATCAAAACCAATATCCCTAATAAAAATCTTCCCTCTACAGTGACAACAGGAGTTATGTAAGACACTTAAATAATGTAACTCTTAAATGGGAGAATTGAAAATGTCAGGCTGTAAGCACAAGAAGAAATAAGCAGTATGAATTTAAAGATTATTTTCTGGAAGTTTCAGCAAATCAGAAGTTTCAGCACTCAACTCATACTCATAAAGCTTAGAGATTGTCCCAGCACCTGTTCTCAATCTGCAGGCAAGTGGTGACCACAGCTACTCTTTAGCCACCAGCCATAAACTCCAGAAAAAAATTTTATAGACTAATATCTCATGTTGTTTGGATTTGGAGACCGAGTCTAGAAAATATCTTCAAACCATTGTTCAGAAATCACAGTGCAGACTCCTTTCCATTTTTTCAAGACAGGTTCCTCTGGCATACTGTGGAGTTGCAGCAGAGTCCAGATCCTGCCTCCCACCCTATTTTTACCTTTTTATAGGTATTTCCCTGATACACTGAGGCTTCCTGTGCCCTACATGCAAAACTTCTTAGTCAGACACTGAAGGGGGCAATCAGGCATAAATTTCAGGTATGCAAGACAACCAATGCAATTTACATTTTCTGACCACTCTTATATAAAAAAAGAGGTTTGTGAGTAGTATTTCAAGCTGGGTTAAATAATTTCACCTCTGAAGCTGTGTGTGCTGTTGCTCTGGGGTTTCAGTCCCATTTTCTGGATTGGTTTACTTATGTTCAATTGAAAACAATAGTTCCAAATTAAAGGACTATGTCATTGGTGGAAACAATGTAGAATAACAGTTGGAAACAGCAACATCAAAAGACCAAAGATTGCATTTTGGTTCAGACTTTGGATCAAACAAGGTAAATCCACTGCATGGTTTGTGTTGCTCTTTTTAGTTGAATCCATCTCCAAACAACAGCTGCTGCACAGCAAGTTATTGGTATTGAATCACTTTTTCATCTCATGGTCATTAATAATTTTTCTAAAAAGGAAACAGGCCCCTTAATGCCCCTGGCTGCTCCTTGCAGGTGCTGCAGCCAGCACAGCACTGATGCCTTCCACCCTCTCTGCCTCCCAGCGCCGTCTGTGCTGGGAGCTGGGGGTCCTCACACCTGCTTCTGTGGCTTCTTCTCTGCCAACACTTTAAAAATGGTGAAAACAGCATAATTTAAAATGCCAGTCCAGATCATTGGGCTTTCTTGTGGGAAGGAGAAAAAGCTCAGAGGTATTCCTCATGACCACCTTCCTGCAGTGCCCTGTATGTCCTCTCAGGGGGATTGTGAAACTGGGGAGGGTTTCACTGGCTTCAGGATTTTCTGGGGAGGCTGTGAAGTTCAGAGTCTAACACAAATCCATATAGGTCAATAATTTAATAAAACTTGGGTAAAAGTATTGCATGGAAAAGGAAACAAAGCATGACAAAAACACACAGCATAACAAAAACACACAGCATAACAAACACATCCCCTCATCATGCAACCCTGGAAGGAGGGTACCCTTCTCTGGCATCATCTGGCAGTCTGGCATTGCCACCAGAGACCAGCAGCAGGCATGAGCAGACAGTGGTTGCTGCCTGGTGCTGATAGCTGTTCATTCTGCAGAACAGAAAGAAGGTGTCATTATTCCTGCTAACACACAGTGAAGTGTTCCAGTAATAACTCTGAAACAGAGATGCTGGTAAGGAGTGACAAGTGTTCCAGAACATGCCCCTCTAATGACATTTCATGTGCTTTGGGGTACCTGAGCCCTCCTTACAGGGCTGTCAGGTCTGACACTGGACCTCTGGGAAAGCAATTGCCCTTCTGGATCAGCCTCTGGAAGTCAGACTGAAAAGCAAGGGCATCTCAAGTAATGCTAGACACGCGTGTTTAGGAACCTCAGTCATTCCCAGAGGATCCAAAGGCATGCCCTTCATTTGCTGTATTGTTTGAGCAATGTTCTCTGTAGCAAAAATAGACACAAAGGACATGTAAAACAAAAGCTAAAAGCTATTTAACTGCGAAGAACAATTTTCACCTGAGCACTATGTGGTTTCTGGAGTAGGAAAAAAGTCACCTACTTTTCTCTCATTGTTAATATTCCTTTTTATTAGAGTTAGTCTTTCCAGCTCCACAGGCCCTTTCTCTGGCTCTTGAGGCACTTTCAGGATAGTTAATCCTGTCCTCTTGCAGAGCAGGTAGCTATAGTCACACCTGGCAAGTGGGTTGCCAGCACATTAAGTGCAGTGCCATTATGTTACTTGGTAAAAACAACCGACCCCCACCTGGGTACAGGCTCCTTTCAGGGAGCTGTAGAGAGCAGGAAGGTCTCCCCTGGGTCTCCTTTTCTCCTGGCTAAACAACCCCAGCTCCCACCAGTCATTCCTCATGAGACTTGTGCTCCAGACCCTTCACCAGCTTTGTTGCCCTTCTCTGGACTTGCTTCAGCACCTCAAAGTCCTTCTTGCCGTGAGGGCCCAAAATGGAGCACAGGATTCATAGTGTGGCCTCACCAATGCTGAGTGCAAGGGAATGATCGCCCCATGAGTCCTGCTGGACACACTTTTCTGATACAATTCCATGTTAAAGGGACTCTGATGTATCCCTTGTACTTCTCTTTGTTCATTCCTCCTGGTTCAAAGTGATTCAGAAACTCGAGCCCAACACTGTACTTTCATTTAATTTCTCTCTTCATTAGAGCCCTTTCTCCTCTTTCCATTCTTGGATGACCATCTGGACTCTGACAGTTTTTCTTATGCAATACGGTTTCCACATATTTCTGCACAGTACCTAAGAATCTGTTTTGAACACAATATTCTTTTTATGAAGAGGGAATGCTCCATCTAGATTTCCCATCTCAAAACTTGTTCAGTCCATTACTGAGATGTGTGGATTATATCTGCACAATCTGCAGGTGCAAAACTCTGGGAAGCTCCAGTCACCCAAGCTTAAGTTGTACTCCTGGAGATTTCATGTGATGGACTCAATGTTTTCACACTTCACTTTGTTCTTGGATTTCTGCAGTAAACATCCTCATTCCTCAGTTATTTTCTACCAAATACAGTATATATGGAACTGGGAGTTTCACAGGTTGGCAGCTTTTGTGGCTTTAACTTCTGCTTTGGAAATGTAGTGATAGGTCCCAGCAGATTCATCTTTCCTTTTACTTTTTAAAATGTACATTATTAATTGAATGGTGTGAAAACCTTCAGGTATTTGTGGATGGAAGAAGAAACATCTGGTTCCCAAAACATGTGTTCAACAGATGGTGGTAAAAATGCACTATTCTTTTTGTAGTTGAAAAATAGTTTGTAAATCCTCATTTTTCAAGAAATCAAACAAAGAACAAGTTTTCTGCTGTTGTAAAAATTGTACTCTTAAAGAATAATTGTTCCAAAGTAGATCCTAATTAAGTTGTAATTAATTGTTTTCAACAATTTTGGAACTTTTGGAACCTTTTTTTCAACCTTTTGGAACTTTTTCTGAAAGAGAAAAGAATTTTAGTGATTATGAGTGGTCACTTGAGCAATCACATGCAAAGTGGTCCAAATGGTTATCCAGAGTTAGCTGTAGAGCCTCTTTGCAGAAAACAATTAGATCTGCTGGCTCTTTTCCTTGATGTTACAGTAGTAGAAAAAAGATGCTTCATAATGCCACACCTAACCATCTTCAGCAGGTTTTTCACCAAGTTTTTGAACACTGTGCATACATACATGTCTGTGGTCATACATATGTTTGTATGAAATACTTATGCACAAAGACTAGTTCCCAGTTCTTCTGTTTCTCATGTCAGCCTTCACACTCAGCATTGCCCAGAAGCTGATCCAAGTAAAACCCACCTGTAACTTGGAGACCAATGCAAGTTTTGCACTGAAAGCCTCATTGTTGCCCTTCTCTGTGTGTGTCATAGAAGATGCTCAAATGGTGATGGTCAGAGAGTCAGAAAAGCAGTGAGCACTCCCTGGAGCTCCCACTGGCCTTATGAAAAACCCTTCCATTCCTTATTGCCATTAAAGCTGATCTGCAGTATTCAGACTGCTCTTTGGAGCTCTTTGGAGAGGATGTATTTCTCATTATTTATTTACTGAAAAACAGAGAGGCCCCATCCTGCTGATCAGATATATTCAAATAAAATTCTCCCCAGTGCAGTGCAGACTATGCTCTCTCATAAAGCCTAAAGTTGTTTCTAATTTCAGAGAAAGCACCTCTCCTGCTCTACTTGTCCAACTTACCCAGGGCATCTCAGTAAAGGTGATCTTCTACCTGGCTGAGATAATTAAGTTGTTATAACTGGGTAATCTGGGAAGGCTGTGCAGCAAGTCTGCCACTGACAGGGGCAATTTTGTCAGTAAAATTAGGCAGACCTTCTGAAAAGAGAAGAGGTGGATGTGCTCACAGCAAAAAGAGAACATGCCACAGTGTGACAGCTTTATGCTGAACCACAGACAAGGGATGTAAAGCACAGCTCCTGGGCTCAGTGGCATGTGCTTTAACACAGCTGTATGAAGGCAGCTGTGTGCAAGCATAAAACATCCTTGTAAATGTATGCAAGCATATAAAAGAGACTGGACACAAAACAGCTTATCTCTAGCATGCAAAACTTTCTCCTGAAGCAGCCACTTAGTCACCAAAAGTTCAATTCTCTCCTCCCAGCATTGCAAGAAAATGTGGAAAGGTTCCTTGCCTCCCTTCTCCCCTCCTCACCTCATGGTTTCCATTTTATTAAAGTAGATCAGTTTTCAGGTTGAGTATCACCAGAAATCCCTCTCTAATGGAAGCACAGGAGACAAGCAGTTGTCATGGGGAAATGCTGGCTCCCTGCTGATAACTTTGCTCAGGCAATTCTCTCCTTATATTTCCACTGAGATGGAATGATAGAACACCTTTGTGCCAAAAAGGGTTATGAACATGTGCAGTGATTACAGCACTTGCTTCACTTCCCTGAAGTCGTGCTATCAGTAGCACTTTTGGACCTGGTTTGTCCCACCCTTGTGTGCACTTCAGTTTCCAGCAGTGGGAAGACTGGAGGCAGGAGGAGCAGAGAAGAGGGAATGGAGGCTGCCCCTCCTCACGAAAGCACCCAGGGGCTCATATCTGAGTAAGAGCAATAGCCAGGCAGAAATCACAGGGTTTCTGGCAGTGCCCTCTCCATTCTGTTACTGTCCTTTGAAAGACTGTGAATATAAGGGAAAGAAAGCACCTTGTTCCACCTTTGTTTAATGCAAAACTGCAGATTGAATTCTTTGTGTGTGTCTGATGAGAAAATGATGAAAGAAACCTCAAGTCCTTTCTATTGGAAGCTTCTGCAATGCAGTGCACAACTTATCCACACCTTTTACTGAACTGGTCCCTCAGAGGAAAGGCTGAATACTCATGAATGGTAAAAGAGAAAAGGAACTGCTTTTAATTACAATATTCAAATATTCCTTTCAGCATCAACTATTCCTCTTAAGATCCTGAAAGGATCAACTGTTTGTTACCGCAGAACACTCAGCCATGAGCATTTTCCTAGGTAGCATGACTGGGGGTGTATTTAAAACATAAACACAGCTAAGGGAAGGTTGAAGGTGGAAATTTCCAAATGAATGCTTTTTCTTCCTCCCCCCTTTCTGTCTTGTCTGCCTGCATCACAAGCAGCCTACTTTCCTGTTTGCCTAATGCGTCAGGGTGATGTCCTGCGAGGATTTTAGCTATTTCATCACTTTATACCTGTAGTTCAACAGCAACATTCCCAAGCCCTCAGGAGGCACTTTTCTCCCAACATTATCCATCCCCTCGATTGCCTATAGATGGAAAGAGATTCATAAGTGATGTAGCTGGTGTCAGAAGATTCCACTGGCACAGCAGTCAGCACGGAACGCGGCACTAATTGCGAACAGCACCTATCTGCTCAAATTACTGTCGGAATGCTAACCTTGGGAAAAGATATTTTTATGCATAAGCTTTTCTGCAAAAGAAAAATTACTGGAAGTGAAACAGCCAGGCTTTCAGTTATGAGAATGAGCTCTGCTTTTGCCCTTGTTACTGCTGCTTTGACGAAGGAAGAAAATATATCTTCAGACCAATCTCCCAGTGAGGTTAATAAAAAACCCCAAAAAACAAGTGGCCATGGTGATTCTGAAAGGAAAAGAAAATCTAGATCCTGTTATTTTGTAGAGAGAATGTTGTTTGTTTTAGAAAACATAGAAATTTCTCAGATGACTTAAAGATATAAAATGCACTGTGAAAAATATTTTCACTTGTAGTAGAGGATTTTTAATGGGGTGTCTGTATTTCATGTGGCATAGCACACAGGAAACTTTTTAGCATACCTAGAGAAGTATTTTTCAAAACACATGTCACAAGGGACTGATTTTAGGATAGCTTTGTGCTACTTGATTGTACAAAAATCTGTATGGGTTTTGCAAGAGAGTCTGGCTTTCAGGGCTGAGGATCCCTTGGCCACCCTGGGCAGCAGTTTGGGTTCAGGATGAGGAGGGGGTTTTAGCACTTGCCAGAATGAAGCTCAGCACAAAACAATTCCCCAGGGCCAAAACAGCAGTGGAGAAGAGGACCTGTTTCAGGGATTTGGAGAGAGAGGACAGAGAAAGGATGCCAGTTGCATCCACTGCTAAACTAATTAGTACAAACTAATGATCCTGATGACCATAGTGTGATCTCAGACTCAAGGAAAATATTCCTTTCCCAGAGTAATCAGCCCCTTGCAATCTGAAGATTGCATAAGGTTTCTGAGGGAGAAAAATTTTAAAAAAGGAAAATGAAAAAAGGATTAAATCAAAGAATTCTTAAGACCAGTGAAATAATTTCCATGGTTTAACTCCATCTTTCCTTAGTAGAATCTTTTGTTTTAGAGACTAACACCATTTATTTCAGCAAATTGTTGATTAGCATTTATTTCTTCTCTCACAAAACCTCCCACTTGGAGTGGAGGAAGTGTTTTCAAATCATCCTGCTGACCAGAATAGCTCCTTATTTCTCATCATGCCATTTCTATCATAGGTACATGTTTTCCCACTGCACTTGAGAACTATTCAGCATCAAAACCCATCATGAATTATACACTGAGATCTCACATACAAAATGTTCTCATGTTTACTCACCCTGCTGTTAACTTCCCCAAAAGCCAGTTAAATTACCTTTCATGTGGACAGACTCTTCAAAGCAACATGGTTCCTTGTTAGTTTGCCAAAAACAGGAATTGTTCTCATCCCCCTTGAATTCCCTGAACTGCAGTTTTAGGAAACTGCTCATCTTTTGCTGCAAGGACCAGCAGCAAAGCAAGTGTGATGCCTAAGACACATATTCATCTTGCTCCAGATTCATCCTAAAACCTGCTCCCTATTGTCCTGGCTTAAAATAGGTATCTGGACAAAGGCACTGGGAAGTGAAAAGTTGCCAAATATGATGTAAACTTTTTATACATACACTCTCAAAATGGTGACTGTTCAAAAGGCATGAAAAGTGTAGCAGTATCTTTAAGACAAAAATATACTAAAAAAAAAATAAAAATTGAAGAACTGGAAGCTGAAAGAAATCCCCTTTCCAAGAATCACAGAATGGTTAAGGTTAGAAGGGGTCACTGGAGGTCATCTAGTCCAATCTCCACGCTCAAGCAGGATCCCCCAGGGCATGCTACTCATGATTCTGTCCAAATGGCTTTAGAATACCTCTAGGGAAGGAGACACTCACAATGCATGGAAATGAAATAATGAGGTATTTTAATATCACTTCTATTCATTCACATGCTATTCATTACCTGAGCAATCCAGGTTGAAAATGAAACTTTCACATTCACACTCTTACAAGCAAAAAGCTGAGGCAGCAAAACCCAAGTTCAATTAGCAGCTACCTGGCAGCTCAATTAGCAATTCCCTTCAATGAGCTCCACTTGGGCTCACTGGCTCTGGGATAGCTCAGCAGCAGCAGCTAGCTGGGTTATTTGGCTCTGTACTGTTGCCATGAGAAATGGAAACAGTGCTAAAGTAATTATTCTTCAAGACACAAGAAAAATTAGTGTTTAGATTAATGAAACATGGTAAGCAATGAAACCCCCATTAATATTATCAATTTTTTTTAATTTGTTGGATGATGAAGCATTAAGGTTTTTATAGCATTTGCTGATTTCAGCTCTTAGGAGTACTGACCTTTTAAATCTCATTGTTCGAGTGACTGTATCCTAAATTGCTATTTTTGAGAGTTTTTCAGAGGTTGAAATACAACATAAAGGAAACAAATTCTTCGAATTTGACCCTCTGAAGAGCTGAGTGACAACAGTAACCCTGTAACTACTTCTATTACCATTTGCTGATTGGATTTTTTTTTCCCTGCCAGGGAATAGAGTTAGATATAGGACAAATATTAATTTGTTGAAAGCAGCATCCAGTCAGAAGTATGAGCAAAGAAAGTATTATGTCCAAAGAAAGTATTATCAAAGCAGCTGGTCCACAGATCATCTGTAACTTTGAAAGCAGCTCTATTTGAGCTATTTCATATCTCCATCTGGTTCCCTCATTGTCAGAAAAGCAACTGCATATAAATAAATCATCAATGAATGATGCATGTTTTTTTCTTTTGACAGAAAAATATTCAGATTTTTTTGTTATTGTTGTTTTTACAAATGATTCTGCATTTAACAGGCAGATAATTTTGAAGAAACTGTTTCAATCACCTCATGCAGAAGCCCTCACCAAAGCCCATGTTGATTTTGCCTGATTTAAGCCCATAGATCTTCGGGTCACCTCTCTCATTTCATGATTTTTCAGGGTAGGAAAGTAGCAGATTGAAAACATGTGAAAAAATTACCTTCTTTTTTTCCTCCTTATTGAAAAGAAACATTGAAAATATTCTCCAATCTCGAATCCAAAATGTATGGCAAAATGCATTTTTCCTCTTGCAAAGTACAGCAAACAGAGTCAAAAGAAAATTTCTTTTGCCTAATTTTGCTTTCTGCCATCTCTCTTTCTCTAGTCCTTTTCTCTGTCCTCAAGGATGGAGGCAAAATACAAGGACAAAAGTTATGGAGCATCCTCTGACCTTGCCTGAAGCTGTTTCCCAGGGCACACAAGCACAGTGGAGGATGCTGACCCCCATCCAGTCGGGCTGGTGTGCATTTCTTTGCCCATGCTTGGACTGACACTGACCACACAAGCCAACAATTAGAGAGCACATAATTTGGAAGACCATTCAGAGCCTTACTGGGAAAATTAGCACTGGGAACACTTCCATTCTTCATGGAATACCTTAGAAAAGCCCTCATAGCAGCCAGGATACAATGCCAGGCACAGCCACAGGACCCCTCCATGCCTTGCCTGGGTGACAGAAATGGCACAGCTCTGCCAGAGCTGAGCTCTCAGCTAAAATACATGTCAGTGTTCACAGAGAGTGCCCCTACTCACAAAACCCTCAGGGTCACCCAGGTCTAACATCAGTCCATGGTGACAACTCAGATTAGACAGAGTGAAAACTCTGCTAAGGTTAAAAATGTAATAACAGTACCCATAGAGATGGTTTCTACCTGTATTTCTCTGAGATAAGGTACTACAAGAATTTCTTACAGAATCAACAGCATGTGGTACTGTCCCCCAGGTGACAGAACCTGAGGAAGAGGTCTCAAATTTCACCAGAGGAGGTTTAGATTGGATATGAGGAAAAAGCTTTTCAGTGAAAAGGTTGTAAAGCATTTGAGCAGACTGCCCAAGGGTAGTGGTGGGGTCACTGTGCCTGGAAGTGTTCAAAATATGTGTGGATATGGCACTTGAGGACATGGCTTAATGGTGAGCAGTTGGGCTTGATAAACACAGAGGTCTTTCCCACCCTTAACAGTTCTGTGATTCCACAATAGCAGTGTTATGTTAGATAGAGTAAGGTCAGGTTAATTAGTAGATCAAAAGTAGCTGTCATTAGAGAAAGGCTGTGCAATTAGCAGGGATGTTTTTATAAGCTCCAATTTGTTCAGAACCCCTTCTGATGGTATGAAAGCCCAAATGCTTGTCACAAAGTTTGCTGCAACAGCAGCAGACCAAGGCCACCTCTTCTAAAAGCACTGGATCACCCTCCCTCCCCAGTCTGTTGTATAACACTGTCAGTACCAGATTGCTGTGCACAGGGGTTTCAGCCTCATGTTTGAGTTTCTTCCTTCACTAAATATTTCACTGCTTCTCAGTGCAGTGAGATACATACTGGGGCTTCTAGGCATGGATTTTTCCTTCTAGGATCTGTCTCTCTGGCTCTCCATGACCTAGCCACAGCTGCCACCCCAGATACTTCTTTCCAGCATAGGCTCTCCAAAGTCTACTGCTCCAGAATCTCTTTCTAATCCATTCTGTTCAAGAAGCTGGACTTCACCCTTTCTCAGCTGCATGGCTTCACTTGACATAGAGTTTGGCCCTTTTTAAATCAAATTACACTGTTGTAGTCATCAGAGATGACATGTGGGGAAGAGTCCAACTGGTCAGTGGCTTGGATCCAAAATCCTTGACCTTCATCTCACCTATACTATATTTAATTGGTTCCATCTAATTTCCCTAGTATCTAATTTTACATTATTAACAGTCTCAAGGTCTTCACTATATCAGTGGCTCTAGTAAAATAAACAGGAGTTCATGTTCTTTGTTCTTAATATCTGTTCTTTAGGCTAGAGCAAAGAGACCACAATTAAATTACAGACCACAAGTGGCTGCACACCAGGGGCTGTTTTTCTGTTCCAAAACCTCACCATTACCCAGGCAGCTACTGAAAATTTGATCCGTGGTTTCACGCAGTAGTACTTGACACATCGCATAGACCTACTATGGATTTACTTGCAAAAACATTTCTAAAAAAACACAAAACCATATTGTGTCTATTGGGTTACATATGACATATGATAGCAGTCAGGATCTCCTTTCACATAAATGTAGAGAGCTAAATTTTCCAGGGACTTTTGGGGGTGAGGAATTGACCATCATATCCCGATCTGACCTAGTTCTGTTTTAGCACCCATGTGCAGGGCTAGGTGGGAGAGGGTGTGGGCATGAAAGGCATTAAAATATTTGCATTTTATATGTGGTGTACTTTTAAAACTCTCTTATTCTTAAAGGCAGAGTGTACTATAATGTCAAATGCCATAAGACTTGCCCCTCTCCCAAGACAGTATAGTTGCACAGAGCTCAATCTCCTGCTAACACAGGACTGCTCCACAATTTAGAGTGCATGTGGAGCCAACAGCAGTGGATTTCACTGCTGTAGTGTCATTCTCAGCTGTCATATATCCTGAACAGAACTGGGTTTCTGTCCTGCCTTTTTGACTGAATGTTCAGCAAATTAGTGGGTTACAGCGTGGTAAGCAACCACCAGCAGGAGTAACAAAGCTGTCTGGAGAGCTCCTGGACTGTATGGTGAGAGGTGGTACAAGCAGACACCAGGATTGTGGCAGAGAGGTGCAAGTGTGAGCATGAAACACCTATGAGCATTGCCACAGTCCTGCCTAAGCTGCCAGAACACAGCCACATTTCAGAAACCTGGGGTTCAGCCCACTTGCAATTTTAACATTAAATAGGGGATGCATCTGATACTCCTGTGAGACAGGAATATCCACCCCTGGCTGAGGTGCAGCAGGTAGACCTGTGCTTGGAGAAGTGTTCTGCTGGTATTACCTAAGGTGCAAATACCTTTAAAGAGCAGCGACTGAGGCCACCCTGATGCTAGGTGGATACAACTTTGTGTCTTCTGTAACCACAGAGATTTGTTTAATATTCCTGTGTGTGCTTCTTTCCCCATAACACCTTCATCAATGGGGCAATATCTCTGCAATGGTCAAGATCTGTCCTTTCAGTCACCAGCCTGCTTGAATGTTATTGGTAATCAGGAAGATATCATCCCCAGAGGTTGTCTTTGTTTATTTTTAACAGGCAAATAATATCTTTAATCCATTTTGTGAATCAGAACTCCCTCCTTCTACTATGGTAGGAAGTATGCAGCCTGACACTGTCCTTTTCAGCCACACAGTCTCTTCTAGAAACATATATGCTATTATTTCAAACTCTTCTTTCATATTAATAACTCACCATGTACTAATTAATCTCAACTTCACCCCTTTTGCAATACAATAATCATAATCTTTGGTTTTACACTTGGAAGAACTTGAAGTAACTATGCCCTGTTCCCACTTTTCCCATACCATATTATCTTTGTCACTTTCTTTCTTACACAAATCACACAGAAAAAGATTAAAGTGACCACAACCAAAGCAATTATAAAACCCCCTGAAGCCTCTCTTGCCTTTGTGGGGACACATTTTGCAGAGTCACTCATCTCAGCCTTTTCCACACAGAGCAGTGGTGGTATTTCAGGAGAATCTTTCCATCTACCCCATCAGCCCCTCTGAAATGCATCAAAGAACATCACCTTGGTAAGCAGGCTGCTCCTTGGTCAGCAAAAAGAGAAATCTGATGCATGTTCTTTCATGCCTCACAGAAATTACATTTTTCAGACATCTTAATGAACAGTACATTTAGGCAGACTAAATTGTAATTTTTTCTCACCTTAATTTTTTATCAAAGTGCATGACCATGCAGCTTCTAAAGCCATTTAAAAATAATAAAGATCCTTGGTTACTAATTTTAGAGGGATCATCATGATTTTAGCAGTCTCTCTCACCCACTCTGTCAGGAACACTTATTTTCCACTTGGCATTCTGATGCTGATGGCTTGATTTATGAGAGGATTTGCAATTGTGAAGGACTTGGGTATTTTTCCACTCCAGGAGTGGGTGTTGGATGCCATTGTCTGAGGTTGGCAGACCAGTCAAACACCAGACCAGCTCTGCAGCTGCTGACCTCGAGGCCAATTGCAGTGATTCTCAGCTCCAAACCACTGCCCTCCAAGGCTGCTTGGATTTACAAGCATGCATGACTTTTCAGGACAGGCAGCTACTCCTACTCACCTGCAACCCTAACTCCTCCATCCCACAAACTAAGAGCACTGCAGATTAACTTTGGGGTTTGCCAGCAAATTCGTTCCCTCTCAAGGTGAGAAGGTAGAAGTGAAATGCCAACAGTGAAGGAGGTGATTTTCTCAATAAATAGGCATGTTGGTTATTTGTGAAGCAGTGGGGACCTTGGTGGCTGTGAAAGTAACTCATTCACATTTAAATGGCATTTCACATTCAGAAAATACCTTTTCCTTTACCATGAGGAGTGATCATTCTGTGACAGTGTTGCAATTGGTCAACAGAGAATAGTCTCTCCTGTGACCCATGCCACAGCTTCGTAGAGGACTAAAATAATTTAGTGTTTGGCACTCTCAGATTATACTCACAAACATTTATTTAATCTCTTCCTCTCCATATTCACATTGTGTGAATGGAAAGACAAATTGAAAGAACACTGAAATGTGATGTTTTGAGAACATGGATCTGGACTTGTGCCCTGTGTCACATCAACTTCTCTGCCTCTAGATCACACATGAGCTGTTCAGCTGCTCAATATATCATATCTAGCCTTAATGTCTGGGCTCACTCTCCCCAGCCTCTAATAGACCCTGTGAGAAATACAAGCACAGCTTTACACTCTATCTCAGTTGTTTCCAATACCCAAGAAACTGTTGCAATAAAGAGAGAAAAAATGAGTTTAAAAGGAGAAAATAAATTGAATCTGTCAAACCAAATAGCAAGTGGGCTAGCTGGTTAGTTAAATAATTTTTATTGGCTTTTTCCAACTAATCGGCCTGCAGGATTTATTATTCTTCTACTATATCCTCAAATAAAGCATCTGACTTTAGTTCCAGTTTATGCTTTAGCCATTAATAATTTTGTACATCCTAGAGAGCATTTATATTATTTATTAATTTTATCTAGCCATAATTACAGTCATTGTGGCTGTTTAATGAAAAGTTACTCCGGGCCAAGTTTCAAGAATTCAAATTGCATTTCATCATTTTTCCAGAGAGGGCTTTTGGGCAGTTTGATTCCTTACCCAAGGGTTTCCCTTGGCCAGAAAACGTTATGAAGAAGGGATAACTAGAATGGATTGTGCCCTGGCCCCATGCAAAAAAGGAACACTGCCATGGTTTGTTGTTCTATTAGCATGACTGTCACTTCAGCTTGCACCATTCAGGGTTACACCAATGTCCACACACAATTCTCATCATGCCAGAGCCAGGGCACACAAGGAGAGGGAGGCAGAAGGACAGATTGCAGCTCTCACCTGTCTGGTTTCTGCAGTAACACTGAGATCAAGGCTTCTGTTTTCGAGCTGTAGATGCACTCACAGCTCCACGGTTTATGGTGATGAGCCAACAAGTACATCCTTGTGCAGCCCACTTCTGGGCTGCTCTCTGGCTGTGAAAACCAGAAGTTTGAGTTACATAAGAAAAGTGTCTTCTCTACTTTTCTGATAGTCTTCCTATGTGGATCTTGTCAGTTTGCTAAAGAGCAGACAGTATGTGGCTCTCAATCTTCAAAGTCATTCCTTCCTATTGCAGTTTTGTCTTCTCAGGTTTTGAGCATCTGCTAACCTCCAGCAATTCAGGAGATGGCACTGACTGAAATCTCTTCTGCTGTTCAGGAATCCTACACTTTGAAGTGGGCAGGAGAAAGTTTCCTCCATTCATGTGTGCCACAGGAAAGGTTTCAGTGTGTCAGCTCTTTGCAGTATAGAAATGGCACTGCAGTAGGCTACAGAGAAGGGAAAAATTCATGTGGTACTTTGGCTACTTCTCCTTTTTTCTTTATCAAAACTTATAAGTTGGGTAGGCAGTCAGGAAAGAAATCTGACCCAGCTTATCTAAATGCCTTGAGAATCTTCTTCAAAGAAGATCTGAAGGCATTTGTACATGGTAGGTTCAATGCTCCGTTAATATATTTGAGAGAAAATTTTCCATTAATTAATCTACATAAGGTAACCAGATAGCATTCAGACAAGATTATCTTACTCTATGTAGGTTAAATTCATATATTCATTTGCTGCTGGTGAACAAGCTGGCTTTAGGACCTTTGCCCATGTGAGGCCATAATGATTTCTTATTTTGCAGTCAGCAGAGTTTCTACTTTTTTCAGCTTTTTAACTTCAACAAGTCCAGCATTAGCCTGAAGTCTTTCTACTCCTTCAGCCATAAGTTGCTCTCTATATTGTGGCCCCAAGATAATTCTAATTACTCAGACATTTTCATGCATAAAATATTGCAGAATGGATTAAGATTTAATTTTAATTTTAAATTTAGATCCTGAATCTCAAATAGAGGTTTACATCCCTAAAAATCCAAACCATGGATCTGGTCACGTCATTCATTTGGTCTTCCCACCCAGAAGAACTCTGGGGTGTGGAGAGGTGATTGCTCACAGGGACATGAAAACACTGCCTGCTGACAGACCTGCTCTGGGATCCCAGTGTTTCCACACAGCACTTCTCAGGGATCATAATATTTCACCACAACACCAGATTTCATCACCTGAGGGCTTCTTCTGGGATACATGGAGAAGACAGTTAGGCATTGAGCAGAGCCAATAAACTCTTTGAACATCATGGAGTGGAGTGTGCAGATTTAGACTTTTGGAGATAGACTGGGGGAAGTAACAAACAAGGCCAGGGAAAGAGAGCAAGGAGATAAAGAGACATCAAAGGGGAGCATGTGAGGTTGGTATCTGTACCACTTAATTAGTGGCCTGTCTGCAGTTTCTTCTGTCCTCACTCAGAGTCAGGATTAAAAACACCAAGGAGATGAATTTTCTCATGTTCAGGCACAGCTGTTTGTTAAATTTTATCTAAAGTACAGAGAGTTCTGCAGTACTTCTAGCTACCAGCTAAAAGTGAGCAAAATGGAGATGAACCTAGCTAGTTACAAGGTCTCTTAAAGCTAAACAGTCCAACAGAGAATTAAAACCTATATTATTTATACTTTTGACCCAATAACCAAACACCTGTGACCTGCAGTGCAGCGCTAACTGTCCAACCAGAAGCTACTACCTGAAACCATGAAGAAGGAAGAAGAACACAGAAAGAAACACACCCAGAATCCTCCATCTTGTCCCATACCTATTACTACATTATAAAAACCTCACCATGTGAAATCACACACTTCTATTTTACCTACACACCAGTGACTCTAACTCCATCACTCAAATTTGGAAGCCTTCTCCAAGGTCTCAGGTCAAAAGTAGAGTTCTCCAGGGGGTCAGTGACAGAAAGCAGAGAAAGCTCAAAAATCCCAGGTTTCTGGGATCCAAGAGGAGCAAACCACAGTGCCTGATGTGGATGCTTGTAGACAGATGCAGGATTTGTTGCTTGCTCAGACTCGTAAGGTCCACGGTGGGGGTATGAGACCCTGGGTGTCAGTCCTGACACTGCTCCTGGGGCTGGCAGTGACACCAGCTCTATCCCAATGCTGGCTGTGCCACAGCCCAAAGGTACAGGACAGAGGTGAGATGGCAAGTGGAGGTGCAAATACTGCAGAGATTCCTTGCAGGCTGTCACAGGCAGGGAGCAGCAAGCAGAGCTTGGCCACCCCAAATGCAGCTCTCTTTGCAGGATGCTGCAGTCTGTCATCCTGTACCCGTGACAAACCCAAAATCAGTTGATTCCAGAGCAGGTGGTGTATGTGTCAATCCCTGTTACATGTCAGACAGCATCAACACAAGCCCTGGAAACTTCTGTGCTTAAGCTCACCTTATGCTGCAGGTAGCCACCACCATAGGGTTGATGGCCATCCACAGCTTCAGAGGCTTTGGGCACCCATCCATCACAGTGGACTCTGCTGGGCCAGACACCACCACAGGCCAGGGAAATCATAGGGAAGAGCAACACATGTAGGATGGGAAAATAAATTATTTGAAGGAGAGTATGTGTTATGGCAGGCTTTTTTGCTATTGTTTTCTTTTTTCTTTAAAGCAAGTAATAAAAAAATAATTATTTAGGGTGCCAATATTAAAATTGGAGAAAAGAGGAGATACTCTCATATGAAAAATAAAGCATATATTAAAAACTATAATAAAACCATAATAAAGGTGCACAAAATTGGTAACATTTTTCAAGTTATAGTGACATTAATAAACACAGTGCTAAGAACTTGAATAAAATAGAATTATCTTGGTTTTTTAAGCACTTAGTTCTCAATCTCATCTGTTAAAAATCTCAGTTTCAGTAATATCTCACTCATGCTGATTAAATCAACAGGACTGAGGGCTGGACCTTTTCTGCAGAATACTGCTTTTTTCACATTACCACTTTGCATGACATTTGAGACATTTAAAAATAAATATTGACTGTACAAATGACTATGATATATATTGACAAAAAATTATAAAATGAAAATATAAAGTCCAAAACTGTTGCTGTACTCTTAAGTAACTATTTTGTTAAACGTAAGGAAAAAGCTACAATTTTATAGTTAAAAATAAACAGCATCTTTCAAACTAGCTGTGATCTGAAGACAGCCATAAAATGCTGTTAAAGCCTTTAGACTCCATGCTTCTTTACTCCACAGGGGAGAGAATGCTGGCTGGGCAGGAGAGAATCCCAGGACATCTGATAGCCAGCAAGAGACAGAGAGAAAGAGAGAGCACAGGGTGGCTCTTATCTAGAAAAAGAAATAGCAGCTGACACAGCTGTGAGCAGGCTTATATTATTTTATTTCCAATGTGCAACTGACATGCTTAGCAAACATTTCTTGAGATTTGAGGGCTCTATCTCCCAAGCATTGCAAGTAGGATGAGCATGGGTACCCACTGCCTCCCCCTGCACCTCAAGGTTATTAGAAGAATGAAGATGTAGGCACTGATTTAATGCCACTGGAACCTGTTCAACCCCTGGATTGAATTGTACCTAGTCACAACGAGACCTGTACATTTCTGCTCAGGGACAGCCATCAAACCTCATTAGCTTGCAGTCCCTACCAACTTGCACTGAAGTCAGAGCCATGACCTGTCCCCAGAGACACCCAAACCCTGGTGCAGGCAGGTCTGAGCCTCTGCTGGGCCATGGCTGCAGCACCAGTGACCCACATCAGGAGGGGAACAGTCCAGATTGAACCCATCACTGGAATCTGCCCCTCTAAAATTGTTTATAGAAAAACTCTGGGAGTGATGCAGTTGTGGGAGCACTCTTACCTCATGCCTTACCATCCCATTTACTATCTTTTGCATGACTGCTGCCTGAACTGCAAAAGTGGAAATTCCTCCCAGAGGGAGACTCTCTGCCACGCCTGGGGCTGGCATGACAGAGAAGGGCCAGGAGGCCCTCACTGCTCCCCACAGAAGCCCATCATCCATCACTTGCCTGTGCCCCTGCCTCTCATGACAGGTTTTAATGTATGAAACCCATGAGAGAGCAGCACACCCTCCCACAGAGGAGGCCAGCTTTGGAGTTTAGACGTGCCTGACAGCCACAAGCACAGTTGAAGAGCAAAGAAAAAGAAGGACCACAGTTAATCTCTTGCACATAGTTCTACCTCTAACTTTTTCAAAAAGCAGCCACTGAATTACTTGGCTGGTGGGAAAAGGACAAGGAGAATGTTTTTACTTCTATGAAGTGTAAGCTTTTTTCTATTTTTCATCCAGCTACAAATTATTGCTTGGTTTTCTGTTTTTGCAGGAGAGACCAGATACACCTCAGAAAGTCTGCAGTGTGAATAGGGCATTTCAGGCCATGTAGATACCTGCCTTCACCATGACTTCCATTATAACTTTGTCTCAAATCTGGCTGCTGCTCTATGTGTCCTCATCTTCCCTTCTCTTCTCACAGACTGCTATCAAATTTTCCATTGCTCAGCCTTTCCCACTGCAGGTTTTCATGCCCTCCTTTCCACAGTGATTTCCCCAGCCCATAGCTTTTCTGCTCTTTTCCCTTTCCTTATAATTACAGATATATTCTGCACAACTTTTTGAGCTAAAAGATTTCCCTCTTCTGCCAATACTCTCATTCAGAGCCCCCTTTCACTGCTTCCTCATCAATTTTCTCCCTATTACCGAGTTTGCATGCCCCCATCACACCCTGCACTGTTACCCTACTGCACAGCACCCCATTTCAATTGAAAATGGGCACATCCTTGCACTACTCAAACCTACATGCACAGTTCTGTTAAAACATTTCAAAGAACCCATAGTGGCATCTTTACCATAAACACCGTGCAAACAGCACACCCTCCCCTTCTCCTTGCTGAAATCATGTGCTTTATTCTTCATCTGACCTCTTTACTGTTTCCTTTATATCCTCCCGGATGATTTAATTTTCTGCTTTGATTCTTGTTCTCACATAGTTTGGGTTCTGCCTCTCTTCTGAAAGAAAAGGATTCTTGGGAAAAAATGTGATCTTGGAACTCATATTTCACATGTTACTGCATTACTTCCCTGGATCATGCAATTCATTGAACCCCCAGTTGTTACCCTAGCCTGCAATTATTATTTCCAGCTTTGGCCTGGATCTCTTCCAAGCTGCTTTTTATTTTCACAAGTCTTCACAAACCACTTGGAGTTTCCAGCCTCATCTTGGCTTTATTCCAGGCCCTGAGCAGCTCTTGATCTTTCTGCTGTTCTTGCATGGTCACTTATGGCTCCTGACCTTGTTCTTCCTCCCCCTACCCAGCTGCCCACCACGCAGTGTTTCATGCTGTTATCCTCTCCCACTGATCTTCTCCCTCTTCTCATCGACTCTAGTGATGACATTAGACAGTATTCTGGGTATTCTCCTTCCCTCTCCAGGTTTCTGAGTGATCTAAGCCACACATGGTATTTCAGCTTCCATGTGTATGTCCTGGGCATTGCATTTCAATCTGAGCTCCTTTTCTCCAGTCTAGGATCTGACTGTCTCTAAAGCTGTCTGTTTATCTCTAACTATTGACAAGCAGAGGGGTAGTTAGGTGAAATTAATGTCATACAAAGCAGGTAGCAAATTGCATGTAAAAACTTCTCTGCTCTGTCTGGGCTTCTTCAGCCTCATGATGCTGATTGGAGTTTTTAAGTCTTGCTGGGACAGCAATGGGCACTTCTTGTGATTCGAATAACAGCTTCTGACACAAGCAGAGAGAAAACATGGGAGTGAAGAGTTATGGACATTATTGCACCCTGTCACTTCTGATGAGAAAAGAATAGTGGTAATCTGAAGTGCTGTTGGGAAAGCAGGATACACACAGTGAAAATGAGTGTATTTTCCTGTAGTCATGATCCAGCACCAGAATGGGAGAGAATGAGTTGATGTGGGATACAAGTGGAAGCAGCAGCATCCCCTGGTCCATGATGATATGCTAGGGCAGTTTACTGGTGACAGGGAGGGAGCAGTTTATGGGAGAGAGCAATATGAGTCCTGCTCTCTGGGAGTGCTTCTCTGCTGTGCTCAAAGGGAGGAGCTGGTATTTGCCTGTGGCACATCTGCCTGACAGGCACCAGGATGCTCCTCAGGCCTGGCTCACAGCAGAACTGACAAAGTGGAGACTAACATTCTCCTTTGTGTCATGAAGTGCATCCTTTCACTGGTGGGATTTTGGCCAGAGTTCTCTGCAAAGGCCAAAATGGCTGTGGAGAAACAAAGCAGCAGCCCTGCAGGTGAGATCTATAGGGAATGTTTAAATGTAAGCAAAAAAAGCTCTGCTTCTTTTTTGACTCAAATACAGCAAAATCTGATCTACAGGATGGACAGTTCTTAAAAAAGAGAAAAGAGGCAAACATTTTCCAGGAAAATCTATGATATCTCTTTCCCCTGTTCTGGGAAAGAAGAAACACCCAGGGAAAATAAAGATTATTCTACTTAAGTATGTTGGAGGCACACTTTCCAAGAAGCTAGTAGGTAGTAGGCACTATCTGGAGTTTAGACAATTGCCATTAACATTCCAGATAAAAGGTCTAGAAGGAAGGAAAGTCTGCAGTCCAATACTCAGTTTCTTGACTGGGTAACATTGATTCCCTCTATTAAGCACACACTCTTCAATGACTGCAGCTTTACCCACCCAAGCTTTTTCCCTGCCTATTTGAGAGTGCAGGATGCCTGGTACACTCTGATTTTGTAACTTTTCCACAGCATTTTTTATTTGAATTGATTGGGACCTTGTGGACTCCTCCCAGGGCCAGCACACATCTTGGATCAGCCTGGGCACCATCTTTGATGTTCTTTGCTCCCAGAATCAAAGCTGCTCAAGCTTCCAACACTCCTGTGCAAACCCATGCTCAAAACGAGCCTTCTTTCCACACAGTCAGAAATTCCTATGGAGTCTCCCATTTGCCTTTGTCTGGGCTGAGAGGACCCAAGCACAGATTTCCAGGGGCAGCTGGAGAAGCTGCATCCTGACTGACTCTTCAGCTTGCACAGCATCTCCTTACCACAGGAGATGGCCACAACTGCACAGAGGCTGTTCTTGCAGGCACAATTTTGTGCATTATAGTCTGTGGTGATTCAGCCACTTGCTTTCATAAATGAGCTTAGTGAATTAGTTAACTTTATTTCAAATGAAGCCTGCCAAGTGAATCCACCAGCTTCAGTAACTCTTACTAATAATAGTACTTTTCCTTTATTCCCCAAGCTTATTATTAGTAAAAAATGACAAAATTTGCTGAAAGTATTGTGCTTGAAGTCCACAGATACCATGTAGGAAGTTTCAGCCTGGATGAAAATTTTCCAAAGCTACTAGCACATAAAAACCTGGTTTTAGGATGGAACCAGAATCTTAAGCAACATAACTAAGGTACTGCTACAGTTATGCAGTCTGGAGACAACCATTCTTCCCAAGTTCAGTGGTTTAGCTATACATTGCTCAGCCATGGATAATTCCATCTGTGGCTCAAATCCAGGGGACCCATGATCAGTCCCCTAAGCCCTGTAGCATCCTTGGGCAGATAGACTAAAGAGAAGGGAGGGAAAAGAGCATTTACCTCTGTCATACTGTGTCCCCATCATCACTGTGGGAGTGATTCTCCAAGATTAAGACACTTCTAGAGAATGTTCAGGGAAGCCCATGGGAGGAGCAGAGCCTCATTTGACGCAGGAAACAGCAGCCACAATTTCCTAATTTGGTTTGAGTTACTGCTGTGACGCTTGAGCAACTCCATTCCCTGAGGTGCAGGTGATATTTGTGTGGATGCAGATTTTAACCTTTTTAATCTTTACTTTGTTTCCATTTTCAAAAGGCCACAAGATTATTTGCATGATTAGTCAATTTGAGTAGAACAAAGAACAGGCACACACCAAAAGAAAGGAAAAACAAGGAGTTATCCTAGGGCCATTTCTGCCATCCTGTAACATGGTGTGATAGCAGAACACGGAGAAGGAAGGTGCAGGGAAACATTTGTTTCTGATAACTACATTCTGCAACACTGAAGTTTTTTTTGCAAAGGAAAGGAAAACACTAGTAAAGATATATTCTTTCTTCCTCTCTGTCTCCTTGGTGAGAATTTCAAGGAAGCAAACTGCTGTGTGGCTGCTTTCTGATGCCAGGCTGAACAGAACCATGACTGCATCAGCACTGTTACAATGGCAGGTTTGCAAAATTTCCTCTAAGGCTTCAGACTTCATGCATGTCTCCCATTATGATAGAGTTCCTTGAAGGGTCTGTTTTGAAATTTCTCTGCAAGATCTCTCAAGGTTATTGGCAGCATTTTACTTATTTTCAGTTTTGGAAAACAGTCCAAAGACTATTAGCATTCCAACTGATCCTTAAGACTCTGAAGTAATACTGCCTTTCATAATCCAAACATTTAAGGAACTACAGCTACAACCCTGCTCTGCCTTTTTTGGTCACCCTCAAGATACTGCAAGCAGTGCTGCAGCTGAGATCTGTCACTCAGACTTGCTGTGGTGACCGAAATGGCCACAGGGGAGTGGTGACCACCACCAGCCAGGAGGTGTGAGATCATTGCCACTACTCCTCAGGGCCAATAAGTAAATATGACTGCACTAGACCCAAATGCAGAGGACAGCAACATCACTCATACAGGAAATTTAAGTTTCAGTGCCATTTATTCATATGCTCATAACTCTTTCAAAACTTGCTTATTTTAAAAATCAGCAGTTTTCTACTTTAAATTGACAAGCAGCTAAAAAGTAATATACCTTAAAAGAAAAAGATGTTTGAATCTGAGACATCCAGGACAGTGGTGAATTTCTTGAACAGAAAATCATTAGGCTTGTCCAAATGAAGGTCTTTTAAGAAAATTTTACTGGAGCTGTGATTTTTTTTCTTTACAAATCAAGTAACTCTCACTGAAGTTTTACAAATGAAAATATGAAACCACTGGCTGTCAAAACAAGAGATTAGGAATGCAGAACCCTAAATCAGTTCTATTTGGTTGATAAGTGGAACAGCAGGATTTTTACTCTTCTGGTTTTTTTTACACAACACGTATCTGTGCACAGTAATTTAAATGCAGAGCTAATGCTACCTCTGCCAGGATGTAGAGTGACAAAGATGGATAACAGAATGATGGAGTGTTGATTCACTGGAAATTTTTACAATCCTGAACACCCAGCAAAATGGTCCTGTTGAGTAATGGCACCAAACATCTCCCAATCCATATTCATTTAACTGTAAAGTTGACAGTTCTGTTTGCATGCACTGCAGTGCAAAGCCAGGATATACACTAGAAGCCAAAAAATGCTGGTCTTTTGAATGAAGCACAATGGAAAAATGAAGTTTAAGATTCCTGTTGTTCTTATATCTCTTGTTTGCAAAGGTGAATTTGTTTGAGCATTGGCTCAAAAATATTGGATCCACAGATGCTGTTTATTTTAGCTTTCTATTAACAGTTATAAACTTGACAAAACACATCCCCATGCAACAGCTGCACATTCTTAACATTAAAAAGTAACAATAGCCAAAGGGCTTTTTTTCTTTATCATCTGTTACTGAACTCAAAATGTCAAGTTAGAAACAGGACTGGTAGCAAATAACAGTCATTGTCACATACAGTGAAGTATATGTGACACACAGCATAGCAATGATGCTTCCACTCAGTAATCCTGCACGTATATCCAACAACCAGTGCTGCTTCAGCCCAGCTCAATGGGGACACACAAGCTTCAGCTGAATACATGGTGACAGTCCCTGCAATTTAATTTCTGTGGCCGTGGATCAGGTTTCTGATGAATATTAAGATTTCTCTCAATAACACGGACTATAAAAACAGCTTTATTTAGTCAGAAAAAGAGAAAGCCAGAAAAAGCCCACCAGGTTTATGTCTTCTGTCCAAGAAGTGAGTAAAAGAAAATGTCTGGAATACAAATACTGAAAAAGAGAAACATGTAAAGTGTTAACTCAGCCATGTTCAGCCTCCAATTGGTTGAAGCTCCAGGAGTTCCAGACCAATTGTATCTGGTGTATCTGTTCTGTGATCTTGTCTCACTTTGAGTAAAAATTCCTTGTATTTCTTCTACTGCTTGATTAACAGAGAACCAACTAATGGGAATGTCTGTTCCTATCTCTTGTTTGCTTCATTTGATGCCTTCTTGTTCCTTACAGGGACAGAAAACAAACTCTCCACCTCTAACCATCCATCCTCCACCAATCTCTTGCATTTTTACAGTCCTCTGTCATAATTACCCCTCAGCTGTCTGTGTCCCAGACAGGTGGAGAAGTCCTGGCTCACTCACCTGCTCTTCACACTAAAACTGTGTAGATCACTCTTCTCTTGACCCCTTCCAGTCACCACTGCCCTTCTCCTGAGCCAGAGGGATCTGAACAGCACAGAACACTAAAGACATATGTGAATCATGGACTTTATGCCATGCACAGTGCTGTTCTCCCTTCCTTGCCTCCTCTCTAACCTCACTGGGATTTAGGATGTTCTGAAGTCCTCCATGCTGTGATTCTCCCCCAGCTGTTCTCCCCTTATCACAACACACAGCTCACTGTACATTTCTGTTTGAAGCTTCAGTGGTTCTTTCTCCAGCACAAGTGCTGTCAGCCCTTTAGTGATGTGGCTGGGACGAGGACTCAGTCTGGCTCTCTCTCAGGACAGCACACTTTGAGGCTCAGGTCATGCTACTGCTCTGGAAATAGTGTTTCCCCACCTCAGCAGCCTAAGAGTTCACAGGACAAATGGAGCCCATGAAGCAGCCAATTCACCACTTCACAAAGCCATTACTTCATTCCCTGACCAGAATGCACCATGATAAAAGGATTTTACAGCTGTTTTCTGGAAACTTGTCACGGTGTCAATGTTCAACCTTCATAGAGCAGTTCAGTCCCACTGCTTCGGGGCTGCCTTAAGCAGTTTTGCTATTCAGGGCCACAGAGAAATTAGGTATCTCTCTCTGGCAATGCAGAGCTACTTCTCTCCTTTACTGCAGGGTTTGGCAGTCTGAGCTGCTCACTCCTCTCATCCAGAAGCTGGGTGCCCAAATCCACACCTGGCCCCTGGGGAGCAAAGGGGCTCCCTCCACCAAGACCATTGTGGGTTGCCAGTCACAGTGGGAGCTGGATCTAGCTGATCCCTGAGCTCCTGCAAGCAGCAGTGCCTGGTTGTCATCCTGCCATAAACAGCCTGTAAAGCATTTTAAATAAAAAATGAATGATTGTGTTAGTGCTGTGCCTGAGCAATTCTGTGGACTCAGCACTCCAATAAATCACTGGTTACAGGGTGAGTGCAATGCTCAGGAACTGGAGAGAGGTTTGCAGGTTGCAGAGACTGAGCACAAAATCCCTTTCTGGGAATGATGGGGGAGGTGGTAAGGGGAAGGGAAAAAACAGGAAGAATAATTACAGGTCCTGCATCTCTTTGATAAAGGAGGAGATTTTTAATATTTCAACTGTACTTGTGTAAATTAAAAACCTATTGGTAGAGGCAAATTGGAACAGGTTTGTAACTCACTAGTCAATGCAGTCATCATAGCATGAAATCATACTACAAGGCCAAAAATATGTTTTGCTAACCATCCATTAAATCTTAATCTCAAGTTTTGCAAGCCATTAAAATTGCAGAGAAACTTTCCACTTCAGCCAAGCAAATCAGGAGCAGTGCAACTTCTGTGCTTGCAGAAACAACCCTTGGCAAGGCAATCAGCTCAGAAATGAGCATAAGCTTCTCCTCACTTTTCAAGTCCCATATTTGTAATTTTATTTAAAATTAATGTAACTCTCCTAAAGGTGTTGAACTGGAAGAGCCTGGAACAAAGCTCAGAAGTAATTAAATGCTGGCTTCAGCTTTGCAGGATCTATTTATCGATGCCTCTCAACATGCCTTTGATCTGACTTGAAGTAACAATGCCTCAGACAGAATAACTCAATTTTCCAGCTTTTCTAAATGTTGCTCTCTCTTCTAAGATTACTGGTGCTACTTTAGTGCAGATGGTCCAGACAGCTGGCAAAAAAGGTAGTGTTGGTTCTCACCAGCTCTTGAGGCAAGGCAAAGCGTTCTGGTCTTTGGATAAAAATTCAGCCACTGAGCTACCAAACAACCTCTCTGCCTTTGCTTTTGTGGGGAATCAGCAGAACTGGGCACCACCAATTGTAGTGTACCTCAAAGTGTTGCTGGATGAATTGGTCTTGGAGAACAAGATTATTTCTTTGTGAAAGGTCTCTCATGCCTACATTGGGAGGTGAATGAATGACTGGATTTTCCCAAGTTCTGAACACCCACCAGTTTCTGCAGAGCTGAGAGGGGTCTAACTTTTTAGACACCCATTTTCTGAAGGCTTTTTCCAAGGATCTGTTTCACTCTCACCTCCATCACCTTCAGTTAGCAAAGTGTGAGAACCTGACATGTAAATGACAATGGAGCTGAGCTATGGCTGCAGTCATTCCTTTAATTCACTGACATTTCTGGGACAGTGAAACTAAAAATGTCTAAACATTCAGAAGAAAAACTTTTGGTTTGTACACTAATAGTTCCCCTTGTTCTGCTTATGCAATTGTCATCATTTATTCTGATTCCCAACCCAGCAGTTTGGAGTGTCAAGCAGACACCAGGAATGGGGAGACTCACAAACACTGCCCTTTTCCCTGCTCTTAAAATAAAAAGAAGCATATGCACTTGCTGCAGCCCCTCCAGTGTTTGCCTCCCCTAACCAGGCACTCATTCCTATAGATGCTGTGCTGACAAGACCACGTTTTTGCAGTGAGCCTGTCACAGCAGAGAGCAGCTGTAAAACAGGATGCCTGAGCAGGTCCCCTCTGCTATCAGCCTCTCCCCCTTGCTGCTTGCAGCCCTCACAGACCTTGCTGTAGTGATTCATCTGTGCCCACTGATGCACACAGAGATAAGCCAACCTCTCTCAGGTCCAGGCTCTGTGATCCTACAAAGTTAACTGAATAAAAGAAATCCCCAACCCCAAACCACAGCTATGAACTGCTCTCCCAACATCCAGTTGTATAGCCTGGCATATAAACACAAAAAAGTTTAAAGATATCCATGCAAAATGGAAATACTGTAGGAAATGCTTCTAGAATTTTAGAAGAAAAGGTAAAAATAATCCAAAAATGTAATTTATGCTATCTTTTAAATTTTATTTATGTTACAAGCACAATGAAATAGGTGGGCAAGTTTTAATGAGAGATACTGTTTTGTTTGGACAAGGCAGGAATTTTAACATTTACCTTTTCAGGAACAGAAATTATGTAGCCACAGGTTTTGTGCAGAAATTTTTCTAGTGATGCTAAATAGGGAGGCTATTTGTCCCTTTATATTTTTTTTATGCCAGAGTCCACTTTTTACTGATGTTTTCCCACTTAAAGGCTTGAACTTCTGACTTTGCAGAGCCTTTTGGCTCCTCACAGTTCTTACAATTTTTAATAATAACACTATCTGCTTTCCCCTGCACCAGTACATTTTTATTCAGAGTCTATCCTCGCCCTGCACACAAATTCTCTCCCTCTCTTGCTGAAATAGATGTCCCACAACCTGGTTCCAATGTTCTCAGAGCATGTCCAGTCCACAGCTGTAACATAATCACCTGGTTGATATCCCCACCCAAGCCAAGCATTCTAATGCTAGCACATGCACCAGCTTTATCACCAATAGTCATGTTTTGCCCTTCATCCCACAATCAGGGGATAGATGTGAAGCCAAACTCAAGACACTGGAGCAAAACATCTCATACTGAAGATCCTATACTGCAGCTTTAATTTGCAAAACATAGTTTAAAATAATACTCTGTCCCAACCACTTGAACAGGAGCAATGCAGAAACTAAAAATATTCCATGATGTTCTTCAGGCCTAGAGTAAAACCAGAGGCAGGTTGACACATGGGGTGCTCCTGGATGCACCTTTTATTTCATTCTCATTACTACTTTCAGTAATTGAGCACATCTCTGCTTCCACTGACAAATTGTCTCAGATTTATTAGCAACTTTGGGTCCTTCTCAAAAGGGGTCAGAAGTGCTTAGCTCCACATGTAAGGAAAAGAAAATGTAGATTATATGAAATTCTAAAAGTGGTGTGCCTGTTATGCCAGAAGCACTCATAAATACCACTGACTTCAAACTGAGGAACTTATTCTGTATGACTTTTTGTACCAAGGCACATTTGTCTGTGCATGACCAGCAATTCAGAAGATCTGCAGAAGTTTTATAAAAGCAAGTTCCTATCCAGGAGGCTGGGGCGGGTAATTAGAGGCATAGGATGACTGCAGCAGAGGAAGTGGGATATGGGATCTGGGTTAGGAGTCTAGAGGGATAAGTGTTAGAGGGGGTAGCTTGCAGAAAACCTCCAGGGAGTACACAAGAGAATAAGAGGGGGAGTGTGTATATTTAGAAAGCGACCTGGAAAACATAATTCATGGTTTCTGTTGTGCTGAGAGTGAACTGAACCAATGTAAATGTTTGCCCTCTCTTCCTTACTGCAGATCAAGGGAATGCCTGGCTCATAGGGATTGTTTTTCAGACCTGTATAAATGCACAATTCTAATTCAAAGCTCCAAATTTAGTACTCATTTGTGCAAATCCCCTGAACAGCCTTGAGACACGAGTTCTGTAACTGAGTTATGTGAAATTTCACACCCATTACCCTTTTTGCCAAAGCAGTACCAGCTAAAACCCTCTAACTAGGTTCTAGCACCCTGCCTTTGACAAAGAGTGTCAAAGATGTGCTCTGCTCCAGAGAGCAGCTGCATCCTGCACAAAAGACTGCTCCAGGAGCTCCCCAGCTGGCACTGACTGATCAGTGATAATTTGAGAAATGTGCTTCTTGTGCTAAACACAAAGCACTTTATTTGACAATTATTAAAAATGTAAAATAATGAGTTTATTCTACAGTGGGAAAAAATGGTAGACATTTAAGTGGAATATTAGAAACAGTTACTAAAATAAAACAAGAACATTGTGAAAAAGTGATGAAGAAATAAAAGAACCCTGTAGGGTATACCATGAAAAACTGTCCACTTCAAGCTTTATCTTTCATCTTTCCCTTGTCAAAGGTGTCTGCTGTTTTTCAAGGGTAAAGGAAGGCAGGCTCCAGGTGCAGACCCAAAGACTCTAATTCCCTTTCCTCTCCCTCCCCAGGTTGGAATATCCTGTACTAGTCATCTATTTCTTATGAGTCCCTACCTTCTTAGATCCTCTGACCCAATAGAGCAGCATTATATACTGAAGGGAGAGCAGGTTCCCATCCTGTGAAAATTAACCTTACATTTGGTTTTCCTACTTGGCATGTCTTCACTTGTTTTTTTTTTTTGGCTCCTGCAGCTTTTTGAAAAACATAGTGTAAAACCTCCAAAATCATGAAAACATGAAAAACAAGCAATTCATCACCATTTTTTCAGGCTCAAAACATTATTGCCAAAATAATAGTGTCTGGTGCATACATACATGTAAAGTGCCGATTTTTTCCAATCTGAAAACTTTTTATTTATTCACTAGGTTAAAAGCTATAGAAAATCAGAAGTTATGATCAAAGCCTGCATTGCAAGTTTAATACACAGGTAGTTATTTTGAAGATAATGCAATCTGCGATAAAAAATTGAGTGAGTTCATAAGGAGTAAATCACACCAGAAATCTGACTGTTGTGCTTGATGAAATTATGAAAATAAATGGGAAATAGGAGTAAGGTTGATGGGTTATTTTGATTTTGCAAAGCATGTGAAAAAGTGGTATGAAATCTACAAAATGATTACATCAGGATTGGCTAGAAGATGAACAAATGGTTTTGAAGAGATTAAAAAACTGTAACAAGGGATAACAAATAATTTTCATGATAAAATGTCACTAGCTGTGTGATGAGATACAGAGAAAATATTGTACATTTTGACAATATTTCAAGGCAGCACTATCCCTTTAAAAATCTAGATTTTGATCCTCTTATGGAGCAAAAGCAAAGAAAATCCCAGGAGACACCTTTGAATCTATGGGCATAATAATCACATTTCAAATCCAATAGAATAAGACCTGTCTTTGAGAAAGAAAATGCAGGAGTTAAATCAGAAGTCAGTTTATTTTCCTACTCACTCAGACACCTCTTTAAATATTACCAATACCTTGTAAACAATTTTTGCTGATGATCCAGAAAACACATTCCACGTATAGGCAGTGCTGGGATGGAGAGGTTTAGCAAAATCATGCAGCTCTGAAATGATAATATAATCAGAAAGAGCATAAATATTAAGCAAATGAAATATATCCTAGAAAAAAAAATAGATTGCTGTAAAGCAAGCAAGACAAAAAATTATAAAGCATACAGAGAGCTAAAATAGCAATGAGGTAAAGCAGGGAGGGACTGGTGCAAGTTGGGGCTGTGCAAAGGGCTGGGGCTCTGCACACCATCTGTACAGGTCTGAAACTCAGTGCTTGAATTGTATTTGCAAGCACAAAGAAGCCATGGAAAAAGCAACAGAGGCAAAAGCTTTTTAAAGATTCTATGAAAACCACATAAAAGGAGCCGAAATCTGATGTGGTGTCCACCTGATATGAGTTTCTGCTATCCACAAGTCTAAAACCCAGTTTATGTATTCAAGGAACAAGCTCCCTTTTCCCATTTTTTAAAATATTTTTATGTCCAGCCTATAAATACTTCCCTTGTATCACCTGCAGGGTGTTTTAATGCTTTTACTTGCATTTCTTGCATTTTATGAGGGTATGCAGAAAAACAAAACAATAAAATGGATGAGAAAAAGTTGACTGAATTTTCCTAAAACTCAAGACAGGCTTCAAATGAGAAGAGGACAAGGTTTTCACTCTGTTTTTATTTCAGTTGGAAACAGCTGCTCTCCCTTAATTGTGATTCTGATGAAAACAGACAAGCATGACCTGTTGAACACTATTGGCCCTATAGTATTTTCCAGGTTCTGCAATTATTAATATGTCAAACAATGGGATGTTTGTGCATGAAGAGGAGATGCAAAAAATATTTCCCTACAGTAGGTGACTGCCTACAGGCTGATCTGATTTACTGAATTGAGAGAATGGCACTCTTGTAAACTTGTTCACAGTTAGAATAACTCCTATCCAGATAATCAAAAAAATGTCCTGTTCAAGACAAAGAATGCCCCCTAGGCACAGATATAAAAATAATGGATATTATCTACTAGCAAACTGTCTTGGAGTTAAGTTAGGGCCATCCCATCACTAGGAAGGAGTATGGTGTTTTCAGAGAGGCAACAGGGTGTTTTACATCCCTAACTGCATGGCTGTGAGAAAATTGGAGACTTTCAGAGGGAGAAGGGGAGACTGGGAAGACTGAAGAAGCACAAGACAGTCTGAAATATTACATATCTCAGTGTTAAAAGGAAAATGTGTATTGTAATTGCTCAGCAGATTTTCTTGAAGAGAGCTAGGTGAGCCATGCAGTAATTTTAAGGTCTCAGATGTCCATTAGAAATGGCAACATAGATTCTGGGTATAAAAAAGTGTTTGCCAGCTGTTTTTCAAGTAGATGAAAATATATATATTTGATATATATTTGGAAAATGTTCAAAATAAGACTATTAATGAAAATAATCACTACAAAATAGATTTGGAAAGTAAAGACATATTTTTGTACCAAATGCAATGTGCCATTTTCCAATTCTTGATGCTGTCTGATGTAGTGCAGCCTAAATCTATGTTGTCACCTCTGACCCAGCTGTGTTCATCTAAATTTCCTTTTGGAAAGGATCTTTGGACCATGCAAAGTGATACTATATGTTGTATATAAGAGAAAAATATAAGATAAGAATCATCTGTATCAAAATACTTTTCTGATTTTTTTAGATAGAACAAATATAATTATTGAAAAGAAAGTTGAACAAAATTGATTCCTCAGTAGCAAATGGCATATTTCTCCCCACAGGTCTTCATCATCATAAATCTCTTTTAAGCCAAACTGCTCCTCAGTTTTTGTACTAATAAATAGAAGTTCAGTAATTATATTCCCTATGGGATGATTCATATAAATCAAACATTTATGGATTCTGCTCTTAATGCTCATATAAATAAAAAGACCTTGCATATTTTACATGAGATGTGGGGCTGTAAATGGGTGCATGGATGTGATGGCAGAATTCACTGCAAGACAGAGAACAGAAGTGCAATATTTCAGGGATCCAAGGGACCCATTAGATAATCTTGGCTTATTTCTCAAACAGCTGTTGATAAGAAGTACTTAACTTCTTAATTAAAAATTTGCCATTGATTTGCCAGCTTCCTACTCAGCATGATTGAAAAGGCTACTGATAATTATTTGAATGTGAGCACAGCTGGCGTGGTCATTCAGGAACACAGAAGGATGCAATGCCACTTCTGCTGACAGTGAAAGAGGTGAATGATTCTGAACTCCTTGGCAAATTCCCCATCCCCTGTATCTGCCTGGACAACTCAGGAAACTATTTCAAATATGCAACAGCACTATCCTCTTTTCTAAAAAAAAGTAAGCACAGCCCAAGATAATGTTATCTTTCTTCTTCAGTTTTTAAAAAATACATATGGGCAAATCTTCTACTAGTTTATTGCCTATTAGGAGCAAATGAGTGCTCTTCAAACTCATTCTCAGTGGTATGATTAGGAGAGGCCACTGGAAAAGAACTGATTGATGGATAAGTACTGGGGAGTAATCAACATATCACATGTATTTCAAGTAAAAATCACATCCTCATCCGTGAAAACTGCCATATGCTGAGGTGGCTTTTATTTAAAAAAAAAAAAGCCCTAACCAAATGAGAGAAGACTTAAAGTCCCAAACTGTCATTCTGGATGTTATCAAAGATGGACAGAAGGTTCCTTTGGGGATAAAGGGAAACAGCTGAGATGCACGGAAACTTCTGTTATTTGTGTCAATTTTGAGAGGCTCTGTTTCTTTGAAGACAGAGCAAGACAAAAAATACACATACCAAAACCAAAAAAAGAAAAAACCAACAACAAAATCAACAATAAAGAGAAAATTCATTTAAGAAAAATTGTTCGACCTGGAGATGCCTTATCAGAGGAAAACTTACTCCTGGAGGAAGACAAGCCCAGGACTCAACCTGTCATCCCTCTTGAGTCCAGGCAAGCTCATATCAGCTCCAGCTCACACAAGAAGGCTTTATTTTTAGTGTCTGCCCTAAGCTGTATGGTTCACTGCAGTTTTGCAAGATTCCAAGCTGGTCAGAGACACCTTTTGAAGCAGAAGCCAGAAGCAGAGGAGATTTGGAGTTTGGAGCACCAAAGGAATACGATAAACTGTCTTGGAGCTTTTGTCCCCAGCTGACACCTAGAACCGTGCCCTGCTCAGGGACATCTCTTGGACAGGCTTTCAGGAGGGAGGGCTCCCCTGGGTCCCTGCTCCAGGGCAGGCTTGCCACAGGGTCCCAGCCTCCTTGAGGCACCCACCTGCTCTGCTGTGGTTCCTCCAGGGGCTGCAGGTGGATCTCTGCTCCAGCAGGGTAATCACAGGCTGCAGGGGCACAGCTGGGCTGCACCACAGGCTGCAGGGGAATCCCAGCTCTGGCACCTGGAGCACCTCTTCCCCTCCTTATTCACTGGCCTCGGTGTCTGTAGGGCTGTTCTCTCACATACCCTCATTCCTCTCTCCAGCTGCAGGCTGTTGGGCAGTTTCCTCCCCTGCACTTCTTAAAAGGCACCACCACTGTCCCTGCCTTTGGCCAGCCTTGGGGCCAGCTGGCATTGTCTCTGTCAGCATTGTCTCTGTCAGCATTGTTTCTGTCAGCTTCTCTGTCAGGCCACCCCTGTAGCCCTCTTGTTACCAAGCCCTTGCCCCACAATCCCAGTACAGCATTGTATTTATTAACTTCTGGCTTAGCATTCCTGTTTACCAGTCACAACTTTAGCACAGTTTCCAAGTTCCATAAAGATTAATTTTTTTTATTAATTTCTTCTTATTTACTTAGCTTTTACTGATGTTTATAAACCCTTTTATGACATAAGCAGAGTGGCTTTTAGCAAGTTAGATAAGAGAAGGTCTCCATCCAGACAAGGGCCCAAAGTGAATATTCACAAAGAAGCAAATGTCACAGAGAAAAACCTGCCTGCAGCCTGGACAATTGCTTCTCACCAAAGAAACACAAGCCAAAATCTCACTTTTTCAGTTTTTTCCAGGATCAGTAGTTTTTGTGTGTTCCTTATGGGTGGCCATTTCCTTTCCTTTCCTCTACCACCTGACAAAGTACTCTTGAAAAGCAGAGGTCCCTTGGGACATAGGAAATTTACTGGGTAAAAGGAATGCTACAAAAGCTCAGCTGCTTTAAGAATCTTATTTTGCAGATAGGCTCCCTGGACTTCAGCAAGGAGAGTAAATCACTATAGAGTAATTATAAGGCACCTCACATATTCTGAAATGGCACGTGTGAAATATATTATTAAGTTGTAGAACAGGATAATCAACCACATGGGAACCCTACAAAAACTTCAGCTTTCAAGAGGCAAGTAAAGGCACAGTCATAAGATGGACATGCATACATAGAGGGTACTGTATGGTCCCAAAAAATTGTCTTTTGAGAAATGCCATTTCACCACTGAATGGCTATTTTGCCTGATACTATTCATTTTTATAGGTTGAAGCTATTACTGTAGTTATGGGAGTTTTTTCTTAAAAAGGTGGTGATGAGTCACCTGGTCAATTTAGCACAAATGAGAATTCACTGGAGGCTTTCTGAATGGTAATGCCTTCCAAAACTCAGAGCTCAATTAAGCAACTGAAGACTGATTTCCTTTAGGAGAGCTTAGGCACAGGTGGAAGTAAGCAACATGGTTTGGGTAGGAAATTCCAGCCCAGAAATGATATTGTAGCTCTAGAGTTTTAATCAGCTGGGAATACAACATTTTGTTGTTTTCATACCACAAAAATGAAAAAGTTTCATGTAAACTTCAGAGGCAATGCCCACCCAGCTGAGCACGTGTTTGGGCACCCAGACTGCTCACAGGTTTGGGCATAAGGGAGCTGCAGTAGGTGTTCAGGATTGTCTAAAAGTCCCACCAGGAAAAAGTCCCACTCCTGCCCACTACCTGGTTATGTTGTCATGAAGGGGGTCAAGGACTGAGACACTTATCCTGCCTCATGTTGGTCCATTGCCCCAAGCCATCCCATTCCCTTCCCTGCACAGACAAGTGGCCAGGAGCACCCAGTAAGTCGTGCCAGGTTCCCCACTGTGCATGGCCACAGCTCTGCTGTGGTTTCAGCCATAGGACAAGCATCTTCCCACATGAGGCCAGAAAAAGTGCTCCTGGGATTCCTCTCCCTCTTTTCAATGCTCTGATGTCTCACCAGCATCCAGCATAAGACAAAGGCCAGTGTCATGCTGCATTGAGTCTCCCTGCAGCAGCAGCCACAGCCTCCCAGTGCAGCCTGGCTTTGCCCAGCTCTCCTTGGAGCAGCCCTCTCTGAGCCCCCAATCCAGCCACTGGTGCCTTTGAACAACTCAGAGCAGGGCAGATCACACACAAAGTTTCATGTCTTCCATGCTAACAGAGGCATAGTTTTGGTAATCTTCAATAAAGCAAAATCTTTCTTTAAAGATAGTTTTGAATGATGGGGTTTTGTCTTTTACAGTGTTAAGGCTGTGCATGCCCATCTGAAATATTTCATCACATTTTAAAAGAGATACTTATGAAATATTTTCTTACTATTTTTTGGAAGCTTTATCAAACTTACTAGCTTTGAGGATTCCCATACAAAATTAATTTTCTTTTCCTGATTTTCTTTGTTCATGTTAGTTGGATGGAATAATACCATTTGTAAAATGTACTGATTGCTGCTCTTTCCAAACAGGGCATAGAGAACTTATGGAAAAATTTGTTCTTGAGCTGCAAGTAGAGAATTAGCAGTTGGTTTTCCAGATTAGCAGAAAGGTACCTTTCAGCTTAGAGGCCAACTTTTAAAAGCTGTCCTTGATCTTCCAAAAAGTAGGCTGGACATTACAAAAGAGACAAATACCAAGACTGGAAAAGCAATTAATATTTGACAGACACCTTTCAGGAATAGCATGTTTCCTGATGTCACTATCTCTGCATTTGGGTTGTTCTCTAAAAACATTCAGTATTGCTATCATACATTATCACTCATGGAAAATGCTAAAACTTGATCTCACAAGAGCTACAGAGCATGTGCCTGGATCCATTTTGAAGAAGAGACCCTGGGCAACCACACTATGATTCTGAGCCTGAGGGACAGCTTTAATGCCACTAACCCCAGGGAGCAGGAACTGCATTCCCACAGCTTTCATTAGGTGTAATGGAGGTGGAAACATAGGTTAGAAAGAATGAAGAGACTAAAATAGCTTATGAGAATAGGGGGGTTATTTTTACACTCCAATGCACATGGAGTGCCCATTAATTTTAATAGGGGCTTTGCACTGCAATTATTAATAGGAGAACGTGCCCCGTTGTATTCTTTTATGGCACCCTGGCCATGCTCAGTGACATTGCAAAGGAAGGCTGAAGTACTGTTACACAGGGGGAATGGAGAAAGAAATGAAGCAGCTGTAGTAGAGAGCTTCCTATAACATAAACCAAGATTATTTAAGAAATAGGACTAGGGTTGAGGTCTCTGACAAGACAGTGACCCTGAAAAGAGGAGGTCAGGTGAAGGGGTTTTACTGCTGCAAGTTACTGGAGAGCCCCATTTGCTTTTCTAGAAACAGCAGACAAAAACATCTGAAGAGATCATCCAGCTGTTAAAGCACTTAAATGTTTCAGGCTGTCACCAACCTGAAAACCTGGCTGTGTTCATCTGGGCTTAAGGCTGCCAGAAATATTTAAAAACCTCTGAGTGGAAGGGTCAATGGGTGCACCATTGTCATGCTGCATGCTGAGTGACACAAACCAGGTCTCCATACAGGTCTGATGGGATGGTCAGCAGAGTCTAAGAGCAAAATCTGCTCTCCCCTTTCAAAGCCAGGAAATGGTTTCAGCTGACACATTGGGAATCTGTGTCACTCTGCCTTGCTACATGTCCTGAGCTTAAAAACCAATCCCAAAAACCAAAAAATATTCATAGACTCATAGAATGGTTTGAGCTGGAAGGGACCTTAAAGACCTTCCACTAGACCAGGTTCCTCAGAGCCCCATCCAGGCTGGCCTTGAACACCTCCAGGGATGGGGCATCCACAGCTTCTCTGGGACACCTGTTCCAGTGCCTCATCACAATCACAGTAAAGAGTATAATAATGTCTAAGTATAATATGGGTTTTGCATGCAGCAAACCTATAAATTCATAGGTAAGTATAGACAAGATGAGGTGAAGTATGAGAGTGAGACAACAGGTCTGGCTGCAGTCATACCACATTGTTAATCAGTTGCCTTTCCTACATGCTATGAAATGTCAACACTTACATAATGTTAGAATAATGGTTTTATTTTGTGGACCTATTTTTCATTAAATTAAATGCTTACAAGCATCAGTTTAATTTTCCTCCATCACAGACATTTTCCTTAGTATAACAAAGAGCTAAGGGAACATAAAAAGTAAATTATTTCTAAAATCCTGGCATTTTTATGCCCATTGACATTGGCTTTTCTGATTCAGAGTAGAAGTTAAGATTTATTGAGTGACATCTGGTTAATTAAACGTCTATTTCCTATGGCTTGCTACAGGAATCATAAGGCAGAAAGTCAACATTGAGAGAGTAATTAAAGTGCACTTAAAGAGCAGAACTAACCTTGTAGTTCACTGTAATTAGAAACAAAATGGGAACAATATGTTTAGAGAATTACCTCCTTTATTAGGTTGCCATCAACAGAAACCTGTTTATATATTTGAATTCTCATTTTGCAAGTTTCTATTTTACTTCTACCCATCAGTGAAACTTAATACCTCAGCATGGGTGTCTATATCAGAAATAAGCAGAGCTCAGTTTTCTTCTCAAGGGCACTGAAGTTACTTTGATGTGCAGCATCTCTTTCTAGATTTTCATTTCATTTCATTTTCTTTGACTGCATCAGCTGCAGAAGATTTAGGAAGTTACCAGTAGTGTTGCAGTCATTGGTAAATACCTGTTAGAAAGTGTAAAGGTACCATAACACCAAAATACCCAGTGACCTTTCCCTGGATTTCTATCAGGTTGTGCTTTCAAAGCCTCAGCTGCTTTTTGTGAACAGCAGTCCAAGAGAATCTGGCTGTGAGAGGAAAGGGAGCCTGGGGCAGTAGGGAAGAAATATCAAGCTGGTTAAGAAGTTTTCTGTGTTGTAATAAAGCAATGGTACTTCTAAACTGAACAGACACAGGTGATCTGTGTGGCACATTGTGCCTTGGCACCATTCAGTTTCAACAAGTCCTGTTTCAAATTTTTTGTGTTTAAAATATTACTCTAAGTAAAATTCAAAGTAGAAAGAAAAATTAAGACTTAAAAAAAACCAGCTAAACCTAATATCCATGAAGTAGTCTCATTGATTTTTGTTTTCATCAATAAAGATAAATTTATTTGAGCCTTCTGACTAGGCTACCTAGTGTCATAAATCTCTTCATCTCATCAGGGTGGTTACAAAAAGAACAATTAAAATGTCTAGTATTATGGCCTAAAGGAATGCAGAGCAGGATTTAGTAAACATTTATATAAACAAACTGCATTGTTCCAATGAATGGAAAATTTCTCTTTCATTTATAAAGAACATGAATGTAAGAGGCAAGGCAATACAAGGCAGAGCCTTATGTGTGAACATGGAGTACAGCAACCTGGAAAAGTGTTTCTTGGTCAGGGTTCTGGCCAGGGATTGCTGGCAAGAGCTCCCATCTGGTAACAGCCACAGGCACAAGGATGACTGCAGGGCTGAAATACCATCAGTTTGTGAGCTGGGAGCTGCATCTGGAAGATCTGAAATAAAGCAAATGAAAACCTCTCAACAGCCTGGCTCACCTAACTCTGGTACCTGCCTGAACAAAGGAAAAACCCTCAAGGTGAAGACTGACAAAGGGAAGGCATTTTACCTATCCTGCCACCATGGCATGTTTGTTTACAAGAGCTCTAAGGATCCAGACACCATGTTTGCTCCAGCAGAGCATCTAGGCCTTTATTTTAACCCTTTATCTAAAAACCTTGATGACAAAATCTCCACTGCTCTTCCACTGGGTCCACTGGGTCAACTTTTCTGGACAACTCTGAACCAAAGGCTATACTATGTGAACTAACACTGTATGATTAATTTTATATTACTAGCCTCAGCTCTGTTTTACATGTTGATTTTTTGCTTTGATATGTACCAGCTCCAGGTTTTTCATGGTCTGTCTTTCTTGGTGGAAGTTTTGCTGTTTGTGAAATATTTTTTATTTTTAAGAACTGTTATTTTAGAATGAAAAAAAAACCAAAACAACAACAACAAAAATTAACAAAAACAAAAGCAGCAATACAAAAACCAAAAAACAAGCAAAACTAAAACCAAAACAAAAATGAAAATCCACCACGTACTACACAATATTTTTGCCCCAGAACAGAAGGAATGCCATGAGTTTGCTTACACCTGACATCAGACTTTGGCCAGATACATGTTTTCTTCCTCTATTCCCCATTTTAACCTTGCAAAACTCGTCTTTGGAGGCAATTGTCCTGGTTGTTCGTCCTAAATCAAGCTCCACATCGGCCAACAGCCCAAGCTTCAAAGAGCTCTTTTAAATAAATTAGTGTCACAATAACTTTCTTTGCAACTCGTTAGCATTCCCATTTCAGGTAGAAGATAATATATGCAACACATTAACACTCTCTACAGAACCTTTATGTTTCTTTTTAAGCTGAACAGGCGTGAGAATACATCTAGTTTCTCCCTAAACTCTTGCAATCTAATAACTTACTTAGCACACTATTACCAAATTGTACATTACTTTTATATTACCTTTTCTTGCAATTTTGTTTTCAAAATTGCCATTCTGTCCTTTTCTTTGCACTCTGCTAGGAATTTATTCAAATTAACATCCAGACTGATCTAAGCACCTGGATTTTTTTTCTTTTCTCTTTGGCAAGTGTAGGAAAAAGTGCATGAAACCAATAAGGTTTATTCCCAGTGTTCCAAATATTTCCTGTGATGAATTTCACCACTTCAAAGTCCATCACAAGACAAATAGCTTAAAAGTTTCTTTGTTCTGATCTCCATCTTGTCTTAATGGTCCATTAGTACTGCTTGTTTACATCCCAAATTTTACATTTTCCATGGAGTTGTTTTGATAATATACACAGGATATGGAAGATCTCATGAGGCTTACAGCAGCTCCTTCATATCTAATCTCTCTCAAAATATCATCAGCAACACTATGTCACTGTTCTTCTCCATATCAGACCACCATGAAGAAACCATGGAGGGAACAATTTATCTATACACAGGTAAAGAATGAGTTGTTGCCCTGAATATCATTTGGTCAATCATACACAGTGAGTATTTGGGAAAGAACTCAAAGCCAAAGCAATAAGATTAAGTTCTTATGAACTGCAATTTTACTCATTGTTAACCAAAACATCAGTTCCAGTGCTCAAATCTGCCATTTTGTGATTACAAGACACAGTGAATTTGATCTGGAGCTCTTGGCTGATGTCTACCACACACAAAGTATAGTCCCAGTTTAAAGACTTGGATTGGGACAAAATCCATTGTATACTCAAGGGCATTTCACCATTTAACTGAATTCCTGCATCTCATTTCTAGTCCCTGAAATTCTCTATGTGTTGTTTCTACCTATTCAATAGCTATGTTTGGAATCTTAAAGGTTTTTGGGTTTTTTTTTTCCCCATGAGAAGTCTTTCCAGGGACTGAGGAGCCAAGTTGCACTGTGCTGGGTGACTTCCAGCTTGCAGTCACTCTTTCCTCCTCTGTTGTGGCTCTTCTTGGACAGCCAGCAGCACTTTGCCATGTGGGTCCTGCTCAGTTTTTCTCTGCAGACAGCCAAGTGCAGCTTTATTAGACTTTGGAGTGAGTCCTTAGCCAGAGGATTGGTTCAGTCTGGTTTCTCAACCCATGCTGGGCAGGCAGACTCATTGCCACAAACTGGGGTGTCAAATTTAAAGGAAAAAAAAAAAGGAAAATACTCATCTTAAAGTCAGATGTGCTTTGTCTGAGGCCCCAGGACCATTTCCTGGCTTTTAATTATGGCCTAATGTAAATGCATACACATTATAGCTATAGGTGTGTTCCTGCCCTAACCAAAGGCTAAGTTCTGATTGCACACATCTGCTACTCCAAACCTGCCCCTCAGCTACTGCAGTCCAGACATGTGATGCTGCAAATGCCAGCAGAGTATGGAAAGGTGCCTCTCTCAGGATACACAGGGAGCATCTGGATGAAGACACAGGCTCAGTCCTCCCTAGAGCATAAGGGCTTCAGCTGCTTAGGTCTTTGTGCAAAGGGCAGAAAGGATCTTGCCATAATCATGTCTGCAAGTAACACGTGAATGCCAAGCAAACTCCCAAATTTAGGTAATTTAGGTGCCTTTAGCTTCATATTTATATTAGTAAAATGTTTTTTATTAATAGTGATTTAAAACTGAACAAATATTTCCATTTTGTTTAACTCCAGTTTTATTTTCATTCAATATTAGATGTTAAAAATCCAAGATGAAGTTGGGGATGTTTTGTCTTTATTCTTTCCCTTTTCTCTCTCTATCACCAAATGCCTGTCATTTTCTAATTTCATTCTTTTTTTTCCCAGTTTCTCTGAGCTTCCGAAAAATTTCTCAGTCTTGAATATCAGTTTCAAGGGTGTTAAAATAGCAATTAATCACATTTTTAATTTTTCTCCTTCTTCCTGTGAGACTTTTTGAAAGTGAAAGAAATCTTGAAAAGTTAAGAAGTCAAAAAGAGAGCAAGAAAAAAAAAGCCCCTCTGAATCCAATTCATTTTATTGCATTCAGTAAAAAAAATGTGCATGCAGATGGAAATTGTGTAGGCTGACATGGAGAGAAGTTAAAATATTATTGATTTTAAAAGATCTGGTGAAAATAGAAACTGGAAAAACTTAAACAATAAAAAGTAATCTAATATTATTTGAAAAGTTGCTTTCCTCTTTCAATAACCTTGCATTGCTCCAGAGGAACAGAAACTAGTATATCCCAGTAGAAGGCATAAGCAGAAAAAAATATAAATAGTCTGAAGTCATACTTGAATTGTTAATTTTATTTAGGGGTTTTGTAAAAAGATGTTCCAAAGGAAACAAAAGAGTCACAAAAGCATCCATTCATGGGGAAAAAAAAAAAAAAAGACAGAAGGCTCTGTGTACAGTCACCAAACCTCCATCTTGGAGCTGCTGTATTTCATATATCTCAAGGTTTGCTTGGCTTCACACTCCACTTAAATTGCTAGATTTTAAAAGAGAGTCTGCTTCTAAATGAACAATCTTGTATTCCAACCACCTGCTAAAGTAAATATCAAAGCAGTTTCCTGTTTACCAAAACACTCCAAATGAAAACTGTAGGTGTCTACAAATAGTGAAGTGAGACTACCACTATATTTGCATGTAACAGAACAGGAAAAAAGCCCAAGTACAAATCTAGGACATGAGGATAAGTAGCTGAAGCAGACTGGCATTTGTACTAGAAGGGAGGTACATGTTGCCCAGGGTGCAAGTGCAGTAACCCCTGTGCCAAGACAGGAAACAACATTATATAAACAACATTATAGACCATACTGCAATATTAGAATATTAGTTTAGTACAACTGACAGAGGCACAAGAAAGAAATTAATTGAATTGTGTTGATTTAAATCAATTTAGAGGAAAGAAACCATTACAATCTCATAAGTAAAGGTTATTCCAATTACAAACCCCAGTGTTTCATCTTTTTAGGAAGGGATTACATGAATCAAGAAGTATTATAGGAAAAATATGATGGTGGGAGCATAACGAGTTAAACTGAAATCTCGTTAATGAGGAAGATAAGCAGACTGCATGATAAATTGTCACTCCAATGTAAGAGAAAATGAGGAAGAAGCAAAGCAAATAAAACCAGGAGGAGCTTGGTGTGCATTGTGTTTTAAATACTTACAAGCTAAGAGCATACCTTCTATGCTTTAAAAGTATTTTGTAACCAGTGAAACACACTCACTCATACAATTTATCTGAAAGAGATGTATTCATGTATTCATTGCTCTTTGCCATAGTCACAGAGCTAGATGAAAGCCTTTCTTTCTGGCACCCCTTATATACAGATGGCATATGGTGGTAGCATCTTGCATTACTTATTTGTAATTCTGGGTACACAGAATTACACAGTCTAAACTCATGCCAGCAAAACTTCTGCTGAATACTGTTGTGCTCATGAAAACCTTCTACGACTGTCACCAGGACAGGAGTGCCCTCCAGGCTCAGTGGAACTCTTTCAGTCAACTTCAGTGGGTGAGAAACCCAACAAAAATGATGCCATGTTCACACCACTATCAGTCAATTGTAAAATTAACCAGCAGAGCCCCAGATTACAAATTAGTGACTCTCACTTGACCATAAAACTCTCTCTCCTTCCCTCCCACTTGTTGCATATAGAAGTATCTCCATAATTTATCTAAATCAAATTAAGTAAACCAGTAAATTAATTGATTTATGTATTTCAAGAGTAGAAGGAACCTCCAGGGTCATGTGTTCTAGTCTTCACAATGAGGATGTTGTCAGTGTCATGAAGTGATGCCAGCACAAACCAGACACACAGACTTGGTCAGAGACTTCAGGCCATGGCACTCCAGAGCAGCTAAGGACACTGTGGACCTCTGGTTGCCTACAACCAGATGTTAAAATGTTAAATGTTAAAAAGAAGCATCTTATTTCCGTTTGGGGCTTGTGCTGATTCGGCTCAAGGCATTTGTGAAATCTTCCACTGGCAAAAAGGATACCAAAGGATTCCACTGAAAGGGATACCAAACCCCTTTCTGCCAGTGTACATCATTTCAGACTATGATGAGGTGGCCTAAATGAGAACAAGCAAAGAACTGTGCATTTCCTGAAGACAAAAATAAATATCTATCAGCCCTAAATTAGAGAGATGAATTAGTACAACCATTGTAATAGCTTGCCAAATGAAGCCAAACTAACATTGGCTGCTATGTTTTAAGGGGAAAAAATAATTTCTTCTATTTTGTACACACCACTATTTGTTGAATATTAATATATTTAGATGTTAAATTCCTATTCCCCGAACAAGGCATTATACAGTAATATATATGCAAAATATTAAAACAGAAAGAGATTTGCCTGCACATCAGCATTTCAAACGCTCATTAACGCCAGGACAAACAAAACACCGTGTTCCAACCCTCTCTACATCATCTGTTATTTGGAAGCACTAGGTATAATGAGGCAGAACCTTAATACTTCTCGGTGAAATAAATGTTGTTCTTTGTCTTTCATTTCCAACAAACATGATGCAACGCCCTCACACAGGTTAGAAACCAGAAAGCCCCAGGCCTGGCTAATGGAGACACAGATCCACAACACAGATGTCCCCAAGAAGGAACTTTTTTCCCATGTACTCACCAGCACTTAGGGTGCCTCTGCCACTGCTCTTGGTCCATCTCTTTACTGTTTGCTCTTTGTTTCAAACCAAGGGACTAGGGAGTCTGTTTTTCATTAAGGACTAACCTGAACTTATTTGTGTGGATGCTCCAGTGCCAGAAAAAATGTAATTTATTGCACAAGTCTTTTTCAGTGCTACAGAGTGAATTTATTAATCCACTGTGAGCAGTGCTGAGGCCAGTTGAGATCACCAGTCAGTGGCTGTATTTAGTCAGAGTGCAGCTTTGTGACATATGATGTTATTAGTGTTATTAGATGTACCTGGGGAGCAGGCAACTGAGGAAATAAGATGTGTTTCAAGGAGCAGAATGCTCCTCAGCAGCACGGACATTTTGTTTTCACACCTGTTCAGACAGCATCTACTGTGATTGTGTAATGACAGGTGGGGAAAATCTAAAAAGCAATAACACGATGCATGCTGTCATTATTTCAGGTTACTGTTTGTGAGGAAGTTTCTGATGGGACAAGATGGAATTGGATGATAAAATATTCTGGAAACCCTGATACTAACCTAAACTATATATTTTGTGTGACCAGGCATGTTGCCAAATCATCAATTCACTACTGTCCTCGTCTTTTCCAAAGTAATTCTCAGAAGAGTTCTGTTATGACAAAGTACTCTGTTGGAAAGGTGTGACATTTTCCATTTATTTTGTGTTAGAATAAACTACATAGAGGGGGAAAAAAAGAGTATAAAGCATCACCAAAAAAATGAGGCGTTATTTTTCTTAACAAAAACAAACAGTGCTCAAACTGCAACAGTAACCCAGTAAATAGAGCTGTTTGCACAATAGTATTGCAAATTATGGCAAATTAGTTTTAAAATATTTAATTAAATCAACTTTTCTTGCTTCTCAGAGGTATTTAGATTATTTTATCTGAGGGGCTTTTTTTTTAAACTGCTTTCTTGTGTTGTAAGAATGGCATTTTTAATACTACCCATTGATATCAGAAAAAAAATCAGAACAGAATAACAAGCCTTATAAAAATTTAAGGTCAGTAATAAATGCATTGAACAGTTTTATATTCTTTCTTGTCTTTCTCCACCAAGGTCTTGAGCAGCTTTCAAATCTTTTTGTAGTTTCCCTGTTTTTCCCCTTCTTATCTATCTGAGAGATGGAATCTGCTCTGAAATCTGAATGTTACCAGGAAGCTTTAGCAATATATTACTAAATATATGTGTGTCAGTGAGGCATTTCAGCACACAAGCTGCCAGACAGATGTGTATAAAACTGAAATTTGAGGGTATGTAGCTATTGCTCTGATTTGTAACCTCTTTTCCATTCTTCAGCCCTGTAAATCTGCTGAACAAGATAGGTATACCTGTTAAAGAAGGTATAAGTCACCAGAAAAAATCACCTTCTTCTTCTCAGATGTTTGCCATTCTACAAGAGCCATCAGCAGATGCCATTTAACTCAGGAGAGAATAATTTTTAGCTTGCAGAAATGACAATATAATAATGCAGGCATAAAGAAACAACCTCATAAGCACCATACAAACTGGCAGTCCTTTACTGACTGGTGTGCAGCCCCAGCAGTGGCCAAAGATGACTGTCCTGTGGGTCAGAGAAATGCCATGAGTGTAAAGGACAGTTGTCAAGATGGAATGTAAAAAATAAATCCCCTTGCACTCCCCATGCACCCTCCTCATCCGTGGTGAGACTCTAGGAAGGTTCCAGCCCCCAAAGCTGCTCTGCAGCTCAAACTCAGCTCAGCAGCACTCACTGAAACAGCATTTCTTCCTGCTTTTCCCCCAAAATGAACCTGCTGATTTCCAGATTTTCATCAGCAGCCTCCACAGGATTTTATTCATCATAAATCAGTGGCATCAGCCTTCCTTTCAATCCTGTGAAAAATCAAGGTGAGCCTCAAAGCAATGTGGGCTCCACTTGGCCAAGGCAGGTAGCCAGTGTCACCACCAGGACCAGGCTTTTGGGGATGGCAGCATGGGAAGGTGGTATCATTTGTAGTTGCCAGCAATTAAAGAATAGAGAGTCACAGCTTTTAGGCAATGTGCCATCACAAAGCAAATTAAGCCCTGGCCCCTTCATATTGCTAAAAATTTTCAAATATTTGTTGAAATAGGAAATCTACTTTTCTGAAGGCATTATCTTTCCTCTGGTGTAATTTCTTTTCTATCACATAAGGAGCAGTGAGTTTGGTGTGTGGCTGACACTTCTACTGGCTGCCTTGACCATGGCAGCAGGGATTTATCATCCTGGTGGCCAGGAAATGCTTAAACCTGATTGATGCTCTGTAAAATGTGGAAACATACCTATCAGTACTAACCTTTCCCCAGGAAAGCACTCAGCAAGGACAGTCCCACACTCCAGTCGATTTCTACAAAGGTCTCCCTGGGTTAGGAATGATTAAGGGAGCCCTTGTCCTGGTTAGGTCCTATTGCCAGGGAATAAATGAGGAGGGAGGGAGGAAGGTGAGTCATTGGTATTGCCAATAACAAGCACGAGCCAAGAAATGAGGGTACAGGAGGCCTTTACAGTCACTCACCAAAGGATATTTATTGGCTAAATAGTTCCCAAATCATTTCCTGTGCTGGAAAGGAGTGACAGGCAGAAGGCAGGGCAGCTGGCTGTGTGCAGGCAGGTTCTGGAGATGTTCTCAGAGGGGGAAGCCATCCCTGGCAGTGCTCCTTGGGCAGATTTCATTAGAAAGGACTCATTTGCACTCTAAGGACCCTACTCACAGGAGTCACAACATCCAGAAGCAGACTACAGGTAGCTCAGGAAATAAAATGCCAACATCTGATCAAGACCACTGAAATTTTCACTGTGAATTAGTACAAATTCTAGATGGCAATAAGGCAACACTGTCAAATAGTAAGGGAAAAGCATCCTAGTTAACTTGTTTTTCCTTAACTCTGGAAGAGGCATTACAATATGTGAAAATTTTAAATTGTGCTTGTGCAAAAAATGGGTCTATCAGGACACATCTTATTTCTCTGAAAATTTCTAATATAATTTCTTGCTCTTTTTATCCATATGCTCCTCCACAGACTGCTAGAACCTAATATGAGCAATAATCGGACCTTTGGTTGCCCTTTTTCTGTTCAGCACTCTCAATATCCCCTCTTCAGAACTGGGTAAACCATATCACTTATCAAAGTCCTGGGGCACAGTAATTAGTCATTCAGTGACTTTATAATGACACAGTTTTAGGTCTCAGACCTGATACAGCTTTAAATCTGAAAATTGAAAACCTTTTTTAATAGAGTAAGGCCCTTTATTCCAGCCATTTAAGGCCACATCCACAAATTAGAGTTTATAGGCCACATCCTATAATTAGAATTTGTTCTCTAGGAACTGCAAACATAACAGATGGTCAAACAAAGGGCAAACCTGTGGTCTGCTTGGGATAATGCTGAACATGAGCTTGTTTATGTCAGGTTGCAGAATGAATGGAATACAATATGACAAAACAATTATGCTTTTCTCACTTGGTGAGAACGAGACAATGAATTTACTGCAGAGCTTGCAATGGTGGAGATTGCAGTATAGTTCATTTTAATGAATTGTGTTATATTAGACATTTAGTTTATTAAGAACAAGTCAGGTTCCTTCAAGTGAGCTAATTCATGTCCCTTTAATGCCCAAGAATAGGCAGTAGAAAGCACCACATACTTACAGACATATATACATGCATGCCCATGTATACATTTTTACTTCATGGATGCAGCAGTCAGCAATAGCTGGGAAGCCACCTTTGTGCATAGAAGCTGTGCTTCCACTCCTCCTCCTTGCTCAATATTCCAACTTTCTGTCAAATACTACTTCTATACTGCTTATTTAAGTATGTGAGCTGTGCTTTTAATACAAATATAGTTAAATGCCTCAATCCTTAGGGTTCCATCTTTCTGTCAGGTTGCTGTTTCCACTGTTAAATACACAGATATTAATATTGTTCAAGGCTATTGTTCTCTCAGACTAATATCATACAGTTCGACATTCAAATTTAACCTTGTGCATGAATTAAATCAGTCATTTGTTGACAGAGACTGTGTCACTCATCACACAAACTACTGAGTTTGGAAGAAGCCATGAAATGGATGTGACAGGGAATGCCTCTGCCACAGGAGAAACAATGATGCACTAAACAGTTTTTAGCTAAGGCTGTAGAAATCCAGATCTCCCTACCCACCTGCATGAAACATTGAGAAATCCTCCAGTAAGGCAGACACAGGGAGAGAAAGGTGTTAGCTCTAAAACAAAGGTGTTTTCTTTGGTGTGAGTAGCAGAAAGAATGGGAAATGGAGACAGAACAACTACAATTTTCTGATAACTCACATGAACCTTGCCTGAAAAAACAGCTGGTTTTGATACTTTTTCTCTTGGTATCTCATTTAGATATTAGGAGCAGAGACAAATCTTGACAGCAACACTGAAACTACTTGCTTTGATTTCTCACAGAAGAATTTGTGACACCGAATTTTAGAGGCAATTCAAAAAAAAAAAAAAAAAGGGAGATACATTAATACAATGCATTTTAAAAGCCTTATGTCATGTTGTATTTACTGTTGAAACATGAGATGAATACATGAATTTCAGACAGCAGAAGATAATATGTATGCATTCATGTATTTCCTAAGGAAAATAAGTACAAAAAAATTCCCTCAAAGGGAGAAAAGTCTTGTAAAACACTTCAGCATCAAGAGAGAGGAAGGTATTCTGGGAGATAATTTTGTGACAGCAAACCAAAAAATGCCATTGATGAGACTAAGTGACTTCTCTCAATCATGAAAAATAAAATCCAGTTTATTAAAAAAACAGGGCACAGAGGAATCCTCTTAGAGATTTGTCTGTTTGTTGCTTGTTAGGCAATCACTTTTAAATTGGCTTTGAAATTTCTGATCCTCTAATACTTCTTAAGATTGCCTGCTTTCTTTTCTTATTTTTATATATGTGATGACAACAAAGGCTGAGGGATCTGGGGTTTAGCACACTAAGCTTAGACTGGAGATGCAGGATTCCTGCCCAAACAGTCTCATCCCCCCTGCCCTGGCCCAGCAGCTGGCTGCTAACAACCATCAGACAGGGGCACATGAAACTCTGGGACATCACAGACCACAAGAAAGCCCTGACCTCACACCTGGCCAGCACAGCAGAGAGCTCCTTGCATGGGAGGCAAGAGCAGGGAGTGCAGGGGGACACTGCTCCTCATCAGAGATTTGAGAGGTCATGAGAGCCTGCATCTGCCAAAATGGCTTGGTAGGGCATCAGGGGTGCTGGTGTGGATCCTCACACCTTGTTGGAAAGCCCTGTCATCCCCCAGAGCTCCAACTGGATGGCACAACAGGAGCAGAACTAAATACTCTTCAGGGAGGAATGTGAAGGAAATGTCTACAGAATATAGTGCTTAACTTTCTTAATAGAGGGGCTATTGAAAAAGATGCTTTTTACCTCATTGAGAGTAAATGAGTTGAGAATTCCAACTCAACATCTGAGTTTCAGCTCAGTTTTCCGCTCAATTAGGGCTATTAAAGTGATCTGGACATTTGAGAAGTTAAAATGATTTACAGAATACGTAAACTTGAGCTCAGCAGATAAAATAAGCTGTTTTTCATTGTGAGCCTTATGGATTTGATGCTAAAAAAAGGCAGAATGTCCTACTCAAATACTCCCTGTTACAGTGCCAGATGGGAATCTGGCACTGGAAGCTGGAGCTGGCAATAGGCAGGAGTCCTGATTTGTGATGTGAAAGGCTAAATAATGCTCAGAAATAGCTGTCAATCACTGATAGAGATGGAACCATTTTGGTAAAATGAAGTCTAAGTAGCCCATCTGAATAATTTATTGTTGCAGCATAATCTGCAGATTTCAGCTGTGATTACAATATAAGATTCTATTAAAGACTAAAAAGTACAGAGAACATAGCTCAGAATAAATCAGAATTGTAAAGCCACTGTCAGCAAGAGGAGAATAAATGTTCTCAGCTCTGTGTGCTGAAGGAGTCATTTTGGAAGTTTCTGAGAATTTGGTGCATGGGTTCAGATGACAAGTTAGAAATCTAAGTAGCATTCTGGGGTTTTTTCCAGAAAGATGCTGAAGTTCCAGAATGCATTTAAAGTTAATGCAAATTGTGGGCATCAACATTTGTGATAATTCAAGAACTAATGAATAGAGCTTCCAATCTGGATTCCATAAAATTCAGTTCTTGGACATTACCATGAGAAAAACTGGGCATTTTTGAGAAAAGTTCTGTCTCTGCAAATTATTAGGTTTTTGACAGAGAAATTTACACAGTAAGCCCTACTCTTTACTTCTGCCTCTATATTTTAGATAGATTAATAAATAAAATGCTGAAAATAAATGAACCTTAAGTCAGACAGTCTGACTTAACCCCTTTAGGGACTGCTGTATTTTCGACCTCTGTGGCCACTCTATGGGACAAGCCCTAACTTACCCTAAAATGCTTTTTATGACTTGGACAGATGTATGTGACACACTGTTTTTATTCTTGGGGTTTTGAAGGCACGAGTGCTTTCAAGTCCAGCCCCAAAACAGCTTTGGAGACAGCAGCTGTCTCCTTCCTCACAATGGGGTCTCAGTCACTGACAGCAGCTTCTGGGCAGTTTATGATAAGCATAAATAAAGAAACCAGAGCTTGCTGCACGGGCTCTGGGAAGCACAGGAATGAAGGGAAAATGAAAAATGCAGTGGTCCAGATGAAAACGTGACAGATAGAATGGCAGCAGTAACGTTTGCACAGATGTCTCCCAGTGGAACCTGTCTTCAGTCCCTCCCTGTTAAGGCTGTGATGAATGACATGGAAGGAGCAAAGACTGTGTTTTCAATTCAGCAAGGAGAGGATGTAAACCTACTTTCAAATTAAAGCAAAACCTAAAAATATGCTTTTCTCAGCAAAAAGTGATAACTAGATTAAACCTCCCACTGAGAACAGGTCTAAGCAGAGGGAAGGGAGGTGTAAACAAAAGACTTCTTGCAGTTATGTTTGTGTCTTCTGGCCATTGTTGGATCCCCTAAGACTTCTAAGAAAGGGAAAAGAAATAAACAGATCCTGATACAGAAAAAGGCAGCTGGAAGGTATTGCAGGCAAATTTGGACACCTAAGTTGAAACTGCCTCACTGGGTTTCTTCATCAGCCATAATCCCTAAATGTATGAAGATATAGGCAAAATTAAAACAGCAACAACAAAAACTTTTAAAAATATGTCTATGCTGCAGAAACATACATGTAAAAATAGTGCATACAGGTAAAGAGATGAATTTCAGAGTAATCCCCTACATTTCTGAAAGTGGTCTTTTTCACTGTGTGTACTTGCAGACTTTTAAAAAGTGTCAGCCCTAATGCTGGTTGTCCCATTCCCTCCACTCTCCACAGGAACACACCAAAGCTTTCCATGCTGGCATTTGTGGCAGAAGAAGCAGTTTTGTGTTTTCCAGTTTTTAAGGACAATAATGTATTGCTGGGTTAGACAAACAGAGTCCCACTCAGTACTGATATCAGTGGTGACAATGAAAGATGTTATTTATGGGAGCACATGAGCCTCAACACTTTCTCATACTTTACTTTTACTAGATTAACTGCATATAGGAATATGCCAGTTTCTGTTTATGTACTTGTTGGACACAGATGTGTTTAATCCCTTTTTCAACCTGCTGTCATGTCCTCATTCATGTCCAGTGGTGCCAAGCTCCAGAAGCTCACCACCTTCACAGCAGCTCTCCCTGCATCTGTTGTAAACCATTCTGCTTGTTTCAATCAGTGCCCCTTTTCAGAATATTTGATGACTACTGATACCACAGGCAACACACCTGGGATCTCCAGTTCTGAAAAGCCCCACTGAAATCCCTTCCCCTTCATACTTCTTCCCTCCCAAGGAGGTGACTTCTCAGGAGGTATGGTTGATTTAGAAATATTGTTTTCATTAATCAGATGTAATTTGTCAAAACTGGCAATGATTGCATAGTAACGAGAGTCCTTGGAAAGTGCAGTAGTCAGCAGTGTGAAATGGCATTTACCAACAGTAATTACTGTACTTCTACCCCTGTGCTTAGATAAAGAAAATAGCTGTGACAACAGTTGGCAAACCAAATCCTCATGATAAATTCCATTCCAACAGCAACCCTGTGCTTATTTTGGTTAGTTCCCTCTCCCTTCACTGCACAACACAAGTAAAACCTGCTCTAGTGTGTGGCAGTTTGTAATTTATCTATCAAAGGTCTTTATAGAGCACTGCTCCCTGGAGGATTCATGCTCTAGACCCACTGATATGTTAGAAGAAAGGAAATAGAGCTTATTACAAAGGACTTCTTAAGCATTTTTCGTGGCAAAAGGCTTGATGAAGCTTTTGTATAGACCCTTCTTTGAAAAGCTAAAGGTTTTAGGAAAATATTATTAAAGGAACTGTTGCTGTCTGAATGCAAAAAAAGAAAGGTGAAGAAAAAGAGATAGCCTAAGCTGTACAAAAACATTTGTTTGAAGAATAAATATAAATAATGTTCAGAAGTCGAGAAATGTTTTCTTGTAATGAGAAAATTATTTCAGTTTATTTATTTCAGGTAGTTCCATTCCTGCCCAAAGCACCAAGATTCTGAGCACCCAACTGAAATGAAAGGTCACTCTGGTCGATCAGAATCATGTTTCCATCAGCAACACTGGTTGTATGGTGAGGTCTCCTTCCTGGTGAGACAGCCCATGGCACAGGACAAGGTTATTGGGATTAAGGTCTAGTGAGGCACATGAGCTTTTAGGATTTCCCCCTTTGATAGTTTCTGCCATCCCAATATTCATCTCCTCTGAAAGAGCTGGAAAAGAAACAAACCTGTGGAACCACACAGGATGGAAAAACTCTGGATTTAGATTTCTCATCTCCAGCCACAAGAAAAATGAAGAAACTTGTGTCTCAGTGTCTTGTGGTGTGATTTATGCCCTGCTCAACACCACCCTGAGTCCAAACTGACACTGGCAAAAGCAGCTCCATGGCAGCCAAAGTTTAACCCAGACATGAGATTTATGCTGTACATCAGCTCCATAAACACTTGGAAATGTGTGCAGGAAAGATGAATGCAGGCTGTCAGCTGGACCAAGGGGTTGGGTCTGCACATGGCAGGTTTGAGCACAGTCTCAGCACAGGGTGAAGAGCTGCAGCCTGCCAGCCCCACATCACTCCTCCCAGCACACTGAGCCCTCCCAAATATCACAGATGTTGCCAACAGCCTCCTTCCCTCTCCCCTCTCTCTCCAGAGGGCATTGTCAAAAAATCTTCTGGCAGCATTTTAAAAGCAGATGATCTCAAGCATGTATTTAAGAATAAATATATTTAAAACAACCAAGCCTTAAAACCCATCTGTTGCTGCAGAACATTAATTCAAATACTACTCACACTCACTTAAACTCAGTGCTCATGATAAAGAGAAAAAACCATGAAGCTATTTGCTGATTTCCTTGACAATATTCATATGACATGACCCTCCTTGGGACTAAAAAGCTGGCAATTTTTCATGGCTTTGCAGCACAAAGTGTCTCATTTCAAGGCAGGTTCTCCTACAACCACTGGGCAGGAAAAAGTGAGGGCTTTGAAGACTGGAGGTTGAGGGATATTAGAGGGTGAGAGCTAAACACCCAACAATTAACAGTGGGTGAAGAAGAGACAAAAAGATGGAGTGATATGGAAAAAAGTGAACTTCCCATGGAGGGAAACTGGAGCTCCTTTAGTGAAAATAACATCCTTTAAATTAGGAGACCCTTTTCCAATGTCCAGGAGTGGCACAGTGGATCCATGTTATCCTTGCTCAGCCTTGCTGGAAGAGACAAGCAGAGTTTTACCTCCCCCAGAGGAGAAGTGGGCAGTGGGCATGGCCAGCACAGGCACTACACAAGAAGAACAGGCAAAGGGACTGGGAGGCACACAGCTGGCAGTTTGGCAATCCAAATTACTTCATTTCAGCAAAGGCTTTCTATCTGTCATCCCCACGGGACCCCATGTTTTTTCCTTTGTAAGAGAGCAGCTGGCCATCTGGGTAACCTTACCGGGGGTGAGAGGGGCTCTAGGAAGCTTCTCACAGCCAACCAGGCTGGCTTCTCTCTCCTCCACAGCCAGACAAGGAGGAGCCTGATGGGGGGTCCCAGGTCAGAAGGGCAGAAATCAAAGTTTGACTCTGCTTTTCCCTGCCCACCCTTGGCTTCCCCACTCCTGGTGATGCCGGAGGCAGCAGTGGCACTGATGCTGAAGGACTGTCTGTTTTCAATTTGATGGGATGCCAAGGCTTTCCAGCAGAGCATCGGTGAAAGAATTTGCAGCTATTTAACAGCCTGTATCTCAGCTAAGTATAAATGAATTTTCATGGGCAGAAGTGGGGAGGAAAAAGCATTATCTACCCCAAGCACTTGCCTTCAGCTGAAAATCTCAAAAGCCTGACACAAGCAATGCTGTTAGACTTTCTTATAAAAGGGGCTCCAAGAATTCTTATAATAGCACATAATATCCTAAATATAGAGTTGCTACTGACTTTCCTAAAAAGGTACAACTATAACACAAGTGGTACTTGATTAAAAAAAAATATTTTAAACCACGTGTTCTAAAGAACTTTCCTCACCCAAGATATTTCTGTTTAGTTAATAGAAAGAAAAACATGAATGGACAATATGCTGGGCATTACTTTTGATAAAATTGATGGCTTCTTTTTCTTTCAAGTGTTTTATAAGAGAAAAAAATTAGTCAAAAAGAACAGCAGTAATCCTAAAACCAAAAATATAAGTTATGAAAACAAGTTAGAAAAATATGTTCATGAGTAGAGATTTAATAGAAGTGACCAAAATAATAAATGACTGAGATAACAGAAGCTTCTTTTTTAGCTTTAGTGCAGAAGGATAAATAAGGAGAATGCAATTGGAAGTTAAATGAAAAATAAATTCAAAGTAAGCTTTTAAAAATCACTTTGCATCTCTCATAGCTGTAAGCAGGTTAAGTGCCCTGCTGCTCAAAGCTGTGAGGTGATGACCTTGGGATTGCTCAGGAAGGGGACTGGACTAGAAAGTGTTGTAAAATAAGGAAACTGCACCAAGTGAAATAGCTGCTACTTCCTGGTTCCCATGTGTTCTGATTTTATAAATGTTTCTGCTTTAAATATCATCTACCCATGCTGGTAAATCTAACATTCTGCACTGTAATTTTTCAAGCTTGTAAAAATATTAAATGTGATAAGTTTCTGTAAGAACTTGAGTTTTAAGTAACTTGATATTTAGTATGCAGCATATAACCATCATCCTGATGTTTTAGATACATGAGAAAACAAACATTGCTGATTTCTGTACACATAACAAGTGTAATCATGCTAATGACAGAAATCATAACCCAACACAGATGTGAGAAATAAACCTGTCATGTACATTCTATTACATTTGTGCTAAAAGGGAAGTTTTCTTCAAGATGAAAACACTGAAATGAGCTCTTCTTTACCATCATTCCATGACAGCCTGGAAAGATCATTGTGCATCAGCATCTTTTGGTGCCCTGGTAACCACCCAGAGGCTGCATGAAGCAGGACTGCCTTTGCTCTGCTCTCCTGGGCAGTGGCTCTGCATGGCAGAGGCACCAAAGGCAAGGCTGTCTGTATTTAGCACTTCCACTTCCTTGCCTGCCATATCAATTTAAGCATGGATTCAGAAAGCTGCCCTGGCTCATGAATTCAACAAGGCATGCAGGAAAGCACGTTTGAAATCCTTCTGAAACCAGGTCTGAGTCACTGCTCCAGAGCCAATAAAATCAATGCCTTCCTGGGATTTTGGATCAAAGCAAAAGCTGGTGTGGTTGTGTTTGATTTTTTTTCTCTCCACCTGCTGCATCCAGGCATCTTGATGGTCCCCATGCAGATTAGGCAAGTCACTCTCCCTTTTGAGCCATGTCTTGATGGAACAGAAACTAAAGCAAGCATCCTTTAGCTGTGAGGGCTCACATGCACTAATGGATTAAAGCATGGCAAGGGTTTGATTGCAGGCACCAACAAACCTCTCCTCCAAACATAGAGTGAACAAACACTGGAAATTGAAATTTGGCTGTTATAATGCAATTCTTCAAGGAGAATAATTTTAAATGTGGGAAGTTCATCAGATTTGCTAGGTGGTATCTTTTTTTCTTTTTTGCTAGGAGTATCTTTTTAGGGGGATTTTGTGTAGGTTTTGTTTGGGGTTTTGTTTGTTTTGTTTGTGGGGTTTTTTTTGTTGTTGCTCTTTTTGGGTTTTTTTGTTGTTATTGTTTTCGTGGTTTTTTCTGAGAACATTTGTATATATTCTATAATAGAAATGTTTCAATTGAACCTTGTTTCCTCTATCACACATTTCAATAGTAAATGCATATAAGTAGGATTTTAGATCATAAGTACAGAGGTGATGCTGGCAAACAGAACAATTTATGTTGTGGACATTAGCAAACACAACATAACTTTTAATTTTCCATTGGTTTCTTTCCCAACAACCTTTAAAAGTTTGAAATGCATTTAGTCAAAGTCATCACACTGACTGAGGAAAAAAAAGCAAGATTTAATTAGCTGTCTCCTAAACACAAGACAGATTTATACTTAGGCTTGGGGTAATTTTACATTTCTTTCTAACTGCACATCCCAAAAAGACAGTTTTTTTCAACAAACCTCTGTTCACAGCCTTGATTTAATTATGCAGATAATAAACGTTTGTGAAGCTGTTGCTCTGTCCTTCCTTTGATCCACTGTTTGAAGTGTCATTATTTACACGACTTTGATCACACATATGAAAGTAAATTTAGGACAAACAGCATTTAAAACAAAAAGATAAGTCCAAAGATAGCCTACTGTATTTTTTTGAAAGAGTTAAGATATCTTCTATTAGATTTTTCTGGTCTATGAAAAGTTCTCCAGAGCCATTTACTGAAGGTAACTCAGTTTCTGCTGTGAGTATCAAGGAGAGGGTAAGGAATTGGGATCAAGGTGCTGGCTCAGCACTTGTTCACTCTTTGAATGACTCCTCAGAGATGCCTTCATCTCTCCCCATGCTGAAATGCTGATGAGTTTACACTGCTGGTGTCTGCTCTTGTCACTCTCTGGGAGCAATATGTAAGGAAAGAAAAGCACTGGCCCGTGGACATGGCCTTGCACACAGGGAGGATGGCAGGGCAGTGTCACCCTCACAAACTCATTCTACCAGTTCTGAGTTTAAAGGGAATTTTGCTGTAGAGGTATGCAAGGCTGTGGACTGCTCTTTTATGTGGCTCACTTGGTATGTATCTGCATCTCGAGTTTTATGGAAGTCCTCCTTCTTTTTCCTATTTTATATAGGAAAATATTTCTTTAAAGGGTAACATGTGAGCAGTCCGTGAAATTTCTCATTTTTTCAAGTGTTTTTTAAATAATTTCTTAAGAAAGAATTAGTGGTCCATAATTGCCAAGGCCATTACTTTAGAGATTTTTTGTTTGGGCGTTCTTTTTCTATGAAAAAGTGTTTGGCATTTGCCAGTTCTCTGGGGTGTAATATTAAATACCAGATTGATAGAAAATCTCTTAGAGTTCAGATTAGCACAGTTTAGAAAATGGACAGAAAGTGTATGTCACGTTCAATGGTTTGACAAACACGTCTCCTCTTGATAACTTTAACCTCCAACAGTGAGTCAGTTCTCCTTTCCATAAGCAGAAAGACTGGGCAAGACTCTGTTTGGCATCTTCTGGTGAAAATGGAAGTGAGGAAATGGCCTTGCTCCTGTGCTGCATTCACACTACCTTTGACCATTCCACTTGTCTCAGACTCTCCAGCTAATCTCATATTTGATTCTGCTTCCAATTTTTAGAAAAATCCTGTCCACAGAAGTACAGAGGAGAGACTGTAGCAAACTCAACACGGCTCTTAAGACCTGCATTTTGCAGAACTGGAATGGATCCCTTTGGACATGCTCTTTGTTCCCCTCCCAAAGAGCAAGAGCACAGATTTGTTTCACAAACAAGTCTTAGGTAAGGGAAAACAGTTCTCTTTCATTATTATCTGATTTTATTAAAACTTCTCCCCAATGAGGATAAGGGCTGTTTGTCTTGAGAGTCATCTGTGCCCTTGGTGCATTCAACATTTGCACTAAAACGGTGAAAAGAGTAAAAAGAACATTACCTGTACCATTCATATTTTATTCATGCTTTAAATTACAAGTTTAAATGAGAAACATCAAATATAAATCTTGACAGATGCTTACTAATGTTTTCTTTATTCATCTGTATGAAAATGTAACAAACACTTCAGTCTGACAGTTTATTTCTTTTTTTTACCTGAAAAATTAACAGATCTCTTCCTGTTTGTTCACAGCAATAAAGAAATTATGTACATATACATAATTAGCTGCAATATAAAAAATATGTTTAAATACAGAAACATATGGAGACATAGAGGAAAATATTCCCAAATGTGCCTATTTCTGTATTTCAGTGGGTGTTTAGGTTATTCTAATAGAAATTACATTAGAATGAGAGCACATATATAGAATTTTGTTAATTCTAATGCAGTTTCTTGACTTGTATAATGGTGCATAATTATGTAATTCAGGTAAATATACTTAATTTTTTGAAATATGGAACTATCTGGGAAAATGCTATTCAGAAATGTCAGCACCAAGTTGTGGTGGCATGTCTGGGCTGGTTGAAATAAGGCTATCACAAAAGTTCCTCTCTGTCCCATTTCTCACAGGAATTCCCATCTGCTCACTGCTCTGCACAGTCACCCTTGCCTTGCTTCCTTGCTTACATCCATGTTAACATTTCTTTCCTATCCACTGCCATCTTCACTACTAATTATTTTCCTCTAGTGGGAAGTAAGACATTGCTGGCACTTCTGATGTTATCTAACTGTGCACCACTTCTTATCTAACCATGCACAGCAAGCCCTTCATTTTCCAAAGGTTTCCATTCATTTCTGGGTGACCATCCAGCATGAGAAAAGAGGCCAAAACCAGCAGTGACTTCTGACCTTGGTCTTGAGTCAGTAAAGCACAAAAATTGCCCTTTCCCTGCAAAGGCACCACATTGGGCACAGGTGTCAAGACACTGGGGGGCTGCAAGATGTAAGAGATGGCCATGGGCTACCCTGTGCCAGGCACAGACATTTCCAGGCAAAGGGAAGAGCAGCAGAGAGGAGCAAAGCCCCATCCCTGCTCCCCTGCACTTCTTGGGGGGTGGAACATCAGGAAGGGAGCAGTGAAGCTGAGCATGAAAAACAGGGAAGGAAAGGTGCTGGTTTAATGTTTTTAATTTTGCTTGTCCCCACTCTAATCTATTTAATTGGCAATAAATTAAAAGTAATTTTCCCCGAGTCAAGTCCTATTTTCTGCCCCCATCCCACTGGAGGGGTGAAGTGAGCAGCTGGTTTGGTGGTTTGGCTGTTAGCCATGGCTAAGCCTCAGCAAAAGAGATTTTGTTTGGATGTTTGTGTTCTAAATCACTCTGACCTAAGATAATTTCCATCATGCCCAAAATTTCAGAAGCAAGGCTCAAGCCCTACCTGAGCTCTGCTCTTCTCTTATTCCTGTTCCAACGTTTCAACAATCCATTTAGATGAAACAGCTAAACAAAGCATTTGAGCAGAATTTAGGCATTAATGGCTAGAAACCTTCATTTTCACAGCTGAAATGCTGGTTCAGTTCTCTTTCTGCCAGTTCCTGGGAGGCCTCCAGAAGTGTGCCACATTATTCTTACTTAGTTTGCTTTCTCAGAATACTAAACCTGCCTGTATTTCCAGCTAATGCATAGTTTAACAGACCTTCTCTGGGTAGCTCCAAAGAGAGGAGGAAGGCAGGCACTCACACACACACAGAAACAGGAGAAATCTACAGTGAGAACATAATTAACCATTGAACAGCTGCTAACAGGACCATTTGTTGGAGGATCTAAGACTACCTTTCACAAGTAAGAAATGTTACTGCTGCACTTGCAGGGACTGCTGCTGCTCCTGGAGGGAGGGGGTCTGGGTTCCTAGATCTCCAGTTTGGGGCCCTTAGCTCTAAAAAAATGTAGGTTTTATTTTGATACTATGCTCTGCAATTAATTATGAATCTCACAAAGGGAAAAAAAGCTTTGCTATGTCATGTCATTTTGATGTGTGACAGGCAGTGACCTCTTAAAGTGAACACAATCACCCTTGGTCTGAAACTCTTTAACATTGCAGGCATACAGGGACAGCTAGAATCTGTGTTTTCTTATCTGCTTTTGCTGGGGACAGTTCTGCACCCACAGATACTCCCCATGTATTAGATGAATTTGCTCAGTGTCCTCCCAGTTCAGAAGTCCCAGTGTCCTTTTAAAGTCTGCAGATATTCTTGGAAAGGATGTCATTACCCATTCTGACAAGTTTATCCAGCAAGCACACACTGAGTACACTTTAATACAAACACTGGTAATTGAACTTTTGTCAAATATCAGTCATCATTTGAAAGAAAGTAACTGCCATTTTAAATCAGCTTCATACTTTAGTTATAGGTTTCTAATATATCTTTAATTACAGTGATTAAAAGCCTTTATAAATTATCAGCTCAGTTTTTGCCTTTATCTCCCACTGCTTTAATTTATTGTTCCTAAAAAGAGGATAATTATCATCTGCAGCCAGCTGCTGCTTAAACACACTCGAGAAACAGAATTTGTTTCTGAAGCTTTTCCTCAGTTGTCTCTCCCTTTATACTTCTTACACAAACACATTTCATGTGCTTTCTCTTTTTGGCCAACAGACAGACCAGTCCCTGACTGGCCATCACAGGTTTCTGAGTACAGAAGGAGTTTCAGTGGATGCCAGGAACATGCCCATGAGGACTCAGGTGGCCACCCATGGCCTGGCTCTGTCTGTACAACTGAGTGAAGGTCTGCCAAGGATGGCAGGTGCAGTGTGTCCCTGCTCCAGAACGTGGGAGAGCCTTGTGCTCATCAGTCAGACAGAAGGGTCTCTGCAACTGCAAGAGGGGAAATGTGAGCAAGAATTAAATGAAATGGCAACATGTCCAAGAGGGTAAGAAGGAGGTGTTTACCTGTCTTTGTTTTGGGGCTTTTTTTGTCAGTCTTCTGGTCTGTTCTGTTGAAATACAGCAGCCAGTAATAACATGCACATAAATATATATGTGTGTGTGTGTTTCATCAGTTCTGTATTTAATCAAAAAGGAGAGGCTCAGGCCCAGGGTCCCAAAAGATGCAAAACTTAGCTGCAGGAAGTTCCTCTCCACAATTTTAGGTGACATGGGAATATTGTGTTCTCACAGGGGCTGAGCTGACACAAACAGGCTGAGTGTGGTGACCCACAGATGACAGACTTTGGCATGAGCCTTAAGAGGGCAGTGGACCAGCAGCTGATGGGACAGCACAGCTGGAATAATCACAGAGGGATAGCAGAATATCAGCATGGCCAGAGGGACTGGTGGCCAGGGCTGGCCCATGGCTATAATGGCCCTTGGGGCTGGTGACAAGGACAGCACTGTCACATGGGTGTCTGACACCATGTAGCATCTGAGCTGGCACCATCATGGGCTGGAGGGGAGCCAGTGCTCAAAGCTCCGTGCTGGGACCAGCTGGAAGGAGCAGCACAAAGTCATGGAACAGATGAGAGGGGCTGGTCTCAGGTAAAGGGGGTGCCTGGGTGAAAAGCTGCTTCTCTCAGAGCCTGTCTCTTGCTTGCACTGCTAAATTAGGCTCAGCCTTGCACCATCACATCATCTGGTGTTCCTTTTCCTCCCATTAGCATTAGGTAAATCACACCATAATGAATTGCAAACTTGGAATATTCATTAGAAAAAGACCCAGGAATATTTTATCTTTGTCCTAGTAACAACCCTAACTGAAAAAGCTACTGGAAGATTCTTATTACAGTTTTGAACTTATATCAGCACAAAGGAACCAAGAGGAAGCTGAAACAGCTGTAGATAAAATCTTATTCAGAAAAGCAGGGCAATGGTACAAGGAAAAGAGCCATCAGTTCCCTTCAGGGTAGCAGGCAATGCTTCTCATGAAGTTTTGTTGACACAAACAGGACTGCTGTGAGTGAATTAAGGAGAGTGGTAAGGTAACAGGTTTGATGTAGCATTCTAAATTTCAGTGCTCTGTAAGAATCAGAGGTAGGTGACAGACAGCAGGACTGTAGTACATGTCTGTTAGAGGCAGCTTTGGCAGAGGACAGATAAAACAGCACTGCAAAATGCTGCACTTGCAACAATGGATTAAAATCCATGGCTGCTTTTGGGCAGAACACTCTTGCTGCCTTTGGCTTGCAGTTGACATTGGTCAGCAAACCCACAGATGCTTGTTTGAATTTATCCCTTTGTTAAATTCATAGGAAATTTTTCAGACAACCTAGATGGCCTTTATTAGCAGAGTCTTAATGATTCATTTGTGTATCAAGGAGACAAGAGGAAGGGTACAAGGCATCATTTTCTTACATCATGCAGAAGAAAGCTGGGTTGACTCTTTCCCTTTGGTTTTTAAAGCTTCCCCACCCTTTTTCAAGTGGATATCTGAAACAATAGGAGTAGAGCTAGTGCTAAGGGAAATATTTAACTATTTCAAGATGGTTTTTAATCTCAGGCTCATACCTCTGAGATCAGCAGTGCTTATCAATGTGCTATCAGGCTATTAAGCAGTACAAAGATCCAGAGGAGACACAAGCAGATAGTAATACTCCTGTTGAATAACCTCCACAAACAGCAAGGGATTTATTCCAATTTCATGGAATCAGGAGCAGTGGCTGCAGAGGACAGCTGAAACCTGATCTTGTGTAAAGCTTCTCAGTACAAAGTTAGCCTATCCAACTTTTCTGGAACAAATCTGAGCCCACAGGGTATGTTCATATCATGTCAACCCACTGTAACATTTTGAGTTCAGTATTGGGAGCTCAGAGCTAGACATACCATGCCATGAGCTAAAGTCCAAGGAAGTCTCTTCACAGTGCCAGAAAGGGTAATTCAGTTTTGAATTCACCTGAGCTCTTTGGTTGACTCCAGGAAAGTTATACTAACATCAACCAAGGCTTAGCCAAAAATTAAAGAAGTTTGTGATATTTTAACACTAAAAAGACAAGATTTCTGATGTGCACTATGCAGCATGAGTACTGCTGCATCAGCAAGAGCAAGGACTTAATAGCCTGGACAGAAATGTGAGCAGATAATGTCCTCTGCATGCTCACACAGGGACTGCAGGCTGGAAGCACTGGACAACACAGCTCAGGCTGACACCTTGCACTGTGGTTCTCTGCATGCTTGCTTGTGCATGCTGTTACTTGTGGCACTGTGCTCATGCAGGACTGGTGGCAAAAAAGGAACATGCTGGAGTCACTCAAGCCTAGAACACGAGTTTTAATATTTAATTACAGTGTTGTAGGTGAACACCATTCTTGCTCCCAGCATCCTTTCATATACTTCTGCTTTTAGATTGGTAGTGTAAATCTTAAACCTTCTCATCACTGGATGATGCAAGTTTGCTCAAGGGATATATTCCCTTAAACTTGTTTACAATTGGGGAGAAATTCAGTTAGCCCAGTGCCTAGAATCTCATGTTTCTCAATAATCCAAATTTGTTCATTTTAAGAGGAAAAACAAAGACATAACCGTTGCATAACACCCATGCCAGTGTGATTTTCATCACCCCTGCAGATGATCTAAGCTGCACAGCAGCATTTTGCAGTGCTCCTTAACAGCAAACAAGTCAGTTCTATAGGTTTTGCCTTACTTTTCTCATTACCTTCTTGCAGGAGGCTTTTTCCTGGCTCCAGGGAGAGCAGAGATCAATAACACAAATCTAATATTAGAAAGGTCTGCAGAAGAGCAGGATGCAGGGGCGTGCTCCTTGCATGCCATGTCCCCCCCAGCAGCAGTGCCAGGACCTGACCCTGGACCACCCCAGCCACACACCAGGGAGTATGAACAGCCCACACCCACTCCCTGCCTGCAATAACTGTGTCCCTTGCAAGGAACTGGAAGAAGGAAAAGGTGTATAATAATGTTTAGGTGATTACTTTCAGCCGCTGGTATCTTAATGGCAGATTAAACTTATTCTCAGAGTGGAGAATAATATTGTGGCAATGCCTAAGGAGCTACAGGAGTTTGAAAATAAGCTGGATATTACTTTTTCTTTAGCACTGGGCTCATCTGAAAGACAGTCAGCACGTCTGACAATAGGAGACTGCAGTTTTCTGCACAGCCCTGGAATGGTGTGGTTCTCATGGAGTGTATTTTGAGCAGCATCATTACCAGCACTCCCACCCTACAGTACATGGCCAGGTATGCTGAGAATTTCATGGGTTTAGTACCCATCCCTACAGACCTTCGAGAAGAGACTTATGCTCCTGCCAACAGGCATCTCGCTACTGCCAAGATCTAGAGAACTGCATTTTCAAGTAAGACCATTTGTTAATGAAATGCAAAAATAGCTAAAAATTTGCTTATTTTAGCTCTTGTTTCCCAGCGGGAAAGACAGCATAGAGCTCTGTAATAGCTGTCTAATGCCATGAAAAAACAGTATCCAGATGTAGCAGGGTTATTTTTTAGTCTATACAGTTTTCTATAAGACATTATCTTCCAACAACACCCTTCTTAACTTTTTAGCAACATAATATTCTCTTTACAGCTTGTTCAGCTCTCCTTTCAATGCTTAAATATGATTTTTAAAATAACTCTTTCAGAAACCACACAATAACATTTCAAGTCAGGTAATCAGAGTTTGACTTAAGGCAAAATGGGTAACAAAATTATATCCAGTATTGTACAGTATTGTACAGTAACCAAAAATAAATTGAGAAGAGAGTCCTGTTGTAGGCTGCAGCTCAGCACCAAATATTGCTAATCCCAGAGGAGGATGTAGGGATGGAAAGCAAAATCTATCCCTTCTTGTATACCAATTTAATCCCAGAATGCTGGGGTTTTTCCATGGAGACCACCTCAATGCCTCCTACAGCAGGCTTCTGGGGAAGCAGTGATGGAGAGGATTTGACCCTAAGTGCCACTTTCAAGTTGAAATGGACATATAAGTTACAGAAATAATTAGACCTGAGTTGCTTCTAAGAATAATGCCTCCAATTAGTGAAAACTTACTGACTGGAAAGAAATTTTCTAAAAAACAGAAGGACTATGAGGGATTCTGAAAGGAAGCTGTATAATGACAGTAGGCAGTTCAGTGGAGAGAGGGAGGTCAGCTCCTCCTTTCCCATACTCTCTTTAATTTGAAGTCAGCAATGACAGACAGGTTCAAAGGACTAAGGTTCAATTGAAACAATCTCAAGGAAGACTCTACAGCAAATAGATCTACCATCCCATTATCAGCACCCAGCATGAGACTGGATGAAAGAAACCAAATAATGTGTTTCACCTTATATAAGGCAACAGTAAAAACTTCTATGAGACTGAAACCTGCACCTCCCTTAGATCCATCCACATGCACGAAGAATGGATATTTTCATCTCAATTTACTGTATTTTTCCATCAGATACAGAGAGGGTAGGGCAAATATTACCCTCTTTTCTTAAATCAGGTATCACCCAGTAGCATAGAAAGAGCCTTGAAATATAGTGAAGTGCATTTGATTTCCAAATCTCTATTACAGTGGCAATAAAATTACAGAAAGTAGAGGCAGAAGTGCCTGTATGCAAATAGATGCCTTGTAAAATTGGAAGTTTTAGAAATGTATTTCTAAAATGCAGAGCAATAAACCCATGCTCACATTATCATCACTGCTCAGGCATTTAAAGATTTGCCAGACACATTCACCATGCCTGCATCCTGCTCCTTTTTCCCCAGTACAATCTCATTAAAGGAACAGCAGGATAATCCTTCTGAAGTGTTCACATAACAACGCAGGCAAACTGGTTACTTTGGATTCTCAGGCTGTTTTTCTTAGTGTCAGTACTGTCCATCTTTGCTTTCTCATCTGTATTTTTAAGAGCATGGATAAAAAGACAATATATACAATGGATCTCTTTCAGTTTGCCAAACTAAAATTATAATCTAAATCACAATATAAAATACATCTCAGTACTGGAGCACAGTACAGATGGAGACTGAGGGATTCTCCCAGTCCAGGCAGCATCTTTGCAGCAGGCTGCAGAGTAAACTGGTGCCTTGCCCACAGGATTGTCAGACTTGCCAAGAAGGAGAGAGAGCTGAGGAGCAAATGCTGAGGAGCAAGCTGTAGGAGGATGATGGCATTGTTAATAGCCCTTACCTGTGTTCCTGCTTTACAAAGGCTGTACCCCTGCCAGGCTGAGGGAACTGATGGATGCTGGCCCAGTCTTGAGGTGAGTTCTTGGATCTGGATGACCCACAAAGTGCTCCTCAATTTATTAATCCTTTATGTCTCAGAAGATGATTGTTAACTGATGCTTTGTTACTGTCTTGTTGGGTTTCTGAGAGTATGGGGTGGGGGATGAGAGGCAGAGTAAGCTTCATGCCTTGGAATGGCTGGCAGGTAGTTGTAGTGAGAGAGCATCCCCTAATCCTGCCAGGAGAGCCAGGCAGGCTTTTTAGTAACTTGTTGTTCTCAGCAGAAAGTATTTCTAGTTTTTTAAACAAAGCTAAAATCATAAGGTTTGGAGGAAAAAAAGTTATTTTAATTTTTATGTCCTTTTAACTGGAGGCCAGAGCACATTTCTCAAATGGTGATCTGCCCACTAGGCTGCTCGTTTCTGGCCAGTGCACATGGGGACAGACACCTCTGCCAGACAGACAGACTTGTTTATGTTATGTTTATGGACATAAACATGACCTCTGCTGCACAAGGGGGCCACTTTAATTTCCTTTGTGCTGTTATTACACCCTAGGAAAGGGAGTTCTCCCTCTGTCAGCTTCTGCCTGGAACACTCAGATGCTCTGTGAACACCACGTTCCTGACATACAGCACATTTCCAATGGATTCAGAAAACTTCACAGTGACAGACAATGCTTTTGTTTTAACAAGGATGCAGAGGCATTGGCAAATGGCTGTCACACAGAAGACCCCAGTTATTTTGATTTCTAATTTACAGCTTTATCCAACTCACTATCTTCAGGAAGCTGTTGCTTTTAGTCTTCACTGTGTCAGACCTACCAAGCCTTAAGATCTTGAATCTCCAGCAAAAAAATAATCTGCAGCCCAGAGATGCCCCAGAGCTCTAAGCCACACAAACAGAGCTCCCAATTCCCTGCTGGGCAACCTGCCAGGAATTGGTCTGCAGCACTTCATCTTGCTGCAAGATAATATCCCTGTCAGCTTGCGATATTACTGAATTCTTAATGATATTAGAGAATTTATTTGACCAGCACTATAATTTTTTAAATTTTTCTTTGAATTTCAGAAGAATCACTTCTGCTACAGAGAACTTTGTCATAACTGGCACAGGAAGGAAAATGAAAATGAGGATTAGCCAGAAGATAGCGTCTGTAGGTAGTATCAGTGGACGAGGAAGGGAGCAGGGTCATTTTAATTCTAGAAGCAATTTGGTTGCTGGAGCTTGTCTCCATTTACATTTAAGTGGTTATTACATCCTGCTTATGTACCTATGTCCATTGTGTAAGTTCATTGGCAACTTTTATGCTTTTTTAATCAAAGACTTCTAGAACGTTTTCCCTCTGTTCTCTGTCCCATAACTTAAGTTTCAGCATTGCACACCAGTTCAGGAGACCTATTTTCTGCTGACTAGATTTTTTTCAGGTCTTTCTGCCATATTTTTTTTCCAGCTTTTCAAGAAAATTGTCAGCTTTCTTTTTAAAGGATTCTGAACTCTTTCATGAACATCCAAAAAAAAGGAGCTTCTCTCTTCTAATTTTCCATGACATCCAAAAAAGAAAGAGTTTCTCTCTTCTTTGCAGTACAAAAGCATTAGAGGTTTTTTTCAGTCTTCTACAGGTTGAAGGTCTCAAAACAAATATAAAGTTATTTTCCTTAACAGTCTTACAAGCTTAACATCAATGCTTTCCGTGTAACAGCTCTCACCGGAACAGATTTATATAATCCCTGTGCCTCAAAAAGATATCTTGCAATTACACCAAATCTTTTTTGTGAGAAACTCAGGAAGTTTTAGTGCATTGCTGAGAAGTTAACATCTGTGATTTCCTACTGAGTTCTGAGATTTAAATCAATTAGCAGTAATTGGGACTGTTTACAGAGGCCTTCCAAGTGGAACAAACATATGTTGGAATTTGAAACTAAATATTTAAGTCCCTGCACCAAGTGACTACCCTGCAAATTTTAAAAATATTTTGACCAAATGTGTTGTTTTTTTAGTAACTTCTTGTTCTTAGCAGAAACTATTTCTAGCCTTTTAAACGACACTAAAATCATAAGGTTTGGAGTGAAAGAAGTTATTTTCGTTTTTTTTTTAATATTCTCCACTTCTCAACATGCAAATTATTGTGCTGAACTAAAATCACATGGACCTGAAAGAACATTAATTAATTAATTGTAACAAAAGAGCTAAACTTGCATGAAGTAGTCTTGAAAATTTTCTCCTGGGTACTAGTGTAATAAACCTACCACATCAAATTACATTCAGCAGTGCCGTGTGCAGTTTCCTTTAGGTATAAAAGGGATCACTGACAGCAGTAGTTAATTGTGCAGAATTGTTCTGCACAGGTTTAAACAAACCTGCTGATTTTTCAGTATGAAAAAGGTGCTAAATCAAGAAGTTAACTGGGAGTTTGCTGCACCACTTCCCCGGAAGTGAATTCCCCAATTTCTCCCAAGCTACTGCACCACGACCAGAGAAGAAATAATACACTCCCAAACTTTCCAAACCTTCAAATGAGAAAGGAAAGTGGATGGATAGGAGTGTGCAACTGTATTTGAGTGGATTTACTAGTGCTAGCACTTCTGGAAGCTGTCTTTATGGAGGAGGCCTGAAGTAGGTGCCAACTTATTACAGAAGCCTCAGCATCTTCCCCCCTGTGGGACAAGGAGCTCTGGCAAGTTGTGATTCAGAGAGGCTGAGATGCACCAGTGATGCTGAGGAGCAGATTCACCCTTACACTGAAGAAGGGAATGCCAGACTGTGACTGCTGATGCAAAAATGACTACTGCATATTAGATCTGAAGCAGAAAGGATTAGCACAAATGTTTATTTCCATGCTGTTATGTTGTCAGGGAAATCCATAACAAACATGAGCATTATTGGAGGAAGCAAATCCAATGGAGAAATGTCTTTAAAAAGTTGAAAGTCAATGTGAGACACAATTATATTTTATTCAGGTCAATAGGCACTTTCACTGAAGAGGACAATTATTGAATAGCAAACAAGAAGATGCAAAGCCATAATTACTCGGTAATGAACCAAGCCTGGAGCTGGCTTAGCCACTATAACCTGGGAACAACCTCATCAGCCATCTGCCAGTAACTTTTTAAAGCTAAATAAATGTTTACACGAAGAAAAGTGGGAGCAGGGGAAGGGGGGATGTGGTGTGTGTGTGTTGGGCGAGTGGGTGGAAGTGCACACCACACAACTTCTCTGTGGATATATATCCACATTTTCAAAGAGTGCTCCATGTCCCCACTGCTCCCTCTGCAAGTCTCCTTCCCAGGGGCCAGGGGCATGGGGGCTGAGCAAGTCACTGGTCCCCATAATGCCTTTGCAGAAGATACAGAGGTGACCCCTGGCAGGCCACAGCAGGGCCACCATCCAGGCCTTTCTCCTGCTGCTGCCACCCAGGACATTTTCACATCTTCTTCTCACAGTCATGTTTACTCCTCTTCCAAAGGCAGGAACCTGCTAGCTGCCTTTTCCCCAAATCTTCAGCCAGGTGCCCTTCCTCAGCTGGATGCTATGTGTCCTGGCTCTCCCCTCCTCCTCAGCCCTCTGTGTCCTTTGGCCATCCCACCACCACCCTTGCCTCTCCCCCCAGGACTTTCCCTGTGTTGAACCTCATCCTGTCAGCCCATTTCTGCAGCCTGTCCAGGTCCTTCCAAAGGGTGGCACCAACATCTGGCATTGTCACCCACTCCATCCAATTTTGTGTCATCTCCATCCCCCTGACCCACCTTGCCTGCAGGGGAAGCCAAAGCTGGGGTCCAGCCTGGAGTGCCACTCCCAGCTGTGCCATGGGGACAGCCAGGTGCCACCAGCCCCTCTCCTGCTCAGGCTCTCTCCAAGCAGCATCCAGTGCAGACATGGATGGAGAGTGTGCTCCAGACAGCCACGTTCCTGGCCCACCAGGCACCTGAGAGCCACTCTTTATTTTGCCTTGTGGAACTTGAGTTGTTTTAATCCTGCCTGCCCCGAGCAGCATATGGATGAGGCTGTTTGAGCAATTACCTTTCCATAACCTAATTCTGCAGAACGTGGTTCCAATCTACATCTGTGTCTCCTTTCCACCGCTCTGACATTGCAAAAAGGGACAGGCACTTACATCCACTTCAAGACCCTTTGATCCAGAAAATATAGTAAAGCAAGTGAAAATTACTCTTACAGCCTTCCAGAAGTCTGTATTTCCTTTAATTATAGTTGTTCCTTGTTCTTTCTTCTCACACATTACTTTTGTGACTTATTTTCATTTTAGCTGATCTCATATCACTCGCCACAAGCTTTCTGCATATAAGGCAGGTGATGAAAATTTAGAAATGCACAATGCACCCTTCCAAAATTTGTCACAGTCCAATTCTTTCTCTATGTTTTCCATTTCAAGCCCAAAATACCTCTAATTTGAGGAACTGAGTCTGTGATGATTATGGTGATGGCAGACCAGAACAACTGATGTATTTTTTTGTCCTGACATCTCATTCCATTCTGATTTAAGAAAGGCATTCAAATTGCCTTGAAATATATACCTAGATATTCCAGCTTCATTGTCTTTACATTAATATAGTAATACTGAAATGCTTTACAATAATTTCTAACTCTTTATTTTCTATTGAACAACCTGGGCCTCATATTAAACAGTTTCAAGTGTATTTGAGAGACGAAAGGTGACAGAACTGGTAATTACCTCATTTCTCATTACAGATGACTTAGTACTCCAGGGACCTATATTAGAATAAATACTCTATCTCCTGTTTATTAACCTTTGTTCCTGAAAATGGGGAACGAGAACAGATAAAACTGTTGTTATTGTGACTGCCTCAGGAGCTGCCACTCAGTCTCTAATATGATTTGGAGTCACCTTACCAAGAACAAATTGAACTTGACTGTATTATGCTCCAAACTATCTTTATTTCTGACAAGTTCTTTGAACCTAAATATACAGACAATTTCACCTGATGTTTCACTGAGTGGAATCTACTAATGCTTGCATAGTTTTATATATGCTAAGAGAGCATATTTAATAAGTAGCATATATAACATATAGCATATATAACATATAGCATATATATATATGTGTATAGCATATATAAGATTTACAGCATATAAAAGATATATATGCTCTAGGGAATCAAGTGCAGACATACATGGAGTCCCTAAGTTACCATGGATAATGTTTATTTTGAAAGGTAAACTCTCTTTTGTTAAACAACACAAGCTTTCCTATGCTGTATGAAAACTGTAATCTGTCTTGTGTCCAACAGAAGCCACAACATGTTGCTCCAAAAGGAAGTTCCTAAAATCCATAATTTGGCTGTTATAGTGCAACTTGTTCACTCATATACAAGACATGTGTCCTGAAGCATTTTATACTTCAGTAACTCATTATTTAAAATCTGGCAACTTCCTTTTACTGCCAGCACTGATGAAGTATTATTATTTCAACTGTAAAACCTTTAAAGAAACAGAATAAACACAGAGGAAATAAAATAAGCATTGGTTTAATAACAAATCAGGACTGTGCCTTGATGGAGAAAGTCAGTTGTGGAGTATCTGAGTGTAACCATGTAATTTTGGGCAAGTTTGGTAGGACTAAGTTGAGTAAGTATAAGAAACAGGTAGCTGAAATCAAGAGGACTAAGCTTCTAATGTGCTGAATTACCATTTTCAAAGTAAAGTAACCCAGTAAGATTTATTATCCTTTTACATATTAATATTTTCAGGTTCAGTGACTAGAAAAGTTAGTCCTTCATAATTCTACCATATATTACTTTACGTAAAACTTCAAACATTTTTTCCAACCAGAAAAAGTAACAAATTGGGTGTCCTGTAAGGATTTCAAAACCATCAAAAATATCTAGGGATGAATTCAAACATCCTGCTATGGATGCCTGTCATGGACACTGAAATTGTTTTAGTCATTGCCTGTCTAGTATGCCATGACCATGAACACCAGACAGTGGATGTTCTGAATCACTCAACATTGCATGGAGGCAGGGATAGGACATGGTTCTCTAATGCTCAGCCTCTTCCAAAACTAATGGATCTGGACAACAGCAAGTTTTCACTGGCACTAAAAAATCTCTGGAGAAAAAAAATCTGGCATTTATATAGCCTCTTTATTTTTTGCTATAAAAATCCCCAAGAATGATGACAACAATTTTTGATAAGAACTGGAATACATACTTAAAAGTCAGCTACACTGATTGCTTTTTTACCTTTTAACTTCCCTGCCTGATGGTCACACTGACAAGTTTGACACTTTATTTAGTGGGGATTGGTATTAATATCATCTTGGCTAGACATTTGACACGTACTTCACCTTATTATTTTTCTATGCATCTCCTCCAAGGGCTGATACCTTTACAATAACATTTGTTGCTAATAGAAGCTACTGGAGCACAAAATGACAGATGAGAATATGAAGACTGCTGGCTATCTGTTATCAAGCTCAGTACTCATGAGTGATATGGGAAGCCAACCACAGGCAGGCAACCAGGATATTTGCTAAAGTCCCTCAAAATTATACGTGTTATTGAGTTTGGAAGGGAGTGTTCAGCTGCCCTGGTTTACTTACTACTAACTGTGAATCAAAACACAATCAATCCTACATTTCTCTGCTTGAGAGCCCTGGCCAGTAACTTAAGACTGCAAAATCTCACTTTTACTGCATATGACAGATATGCAGAAATGTCCTCAGTATAATTTCAAGTGGAAAAAAAACAACACAGTGAGAAATACATGGTAAGAGAAGAAAGTCCATGTCTCACCTTTTATAGATGAGCATTTCAGCTATGGGCTAGAGAATCTTTATTAAGTTCAGGGTACATTTTACAGCTCCCTGAGAAGTTGAGTGAGTAGCTTTGATAGGTGAGGTCATAAATGGTGCAACAGGATCAGTCCAATTGATATCCAAGGAACAAGGTCCTGCTTTTTAGCACCTTTGTCTTCCTTTTTTCTCCCCTTCCAGGAGAAACTAAAGCAACAGAACCAAGGTGAATGCCTTCTGCTTTGTGAATTGTAGCAGTGTGCTGTGTGGTCAGAAAGCCATCACAGCTGGTGTGGAGAAGAGGGCAGAACTACACAGCTGGCACTGAGTCTTTGGGTGACACCAATTGAGTCTTTAGATGACACCACCAGGCAGAATCGTGTCCTAGATATCCCATCCTGGTGAGGAGTCTATTCCTAACACACTGATGGTCGAATCTCCTCAGGCAAAGGCAGGATCTGAATCTGTGATTCCTGTAGCCCAGGTAAGTGCCCTGCCCACTTGGTCAGCATTTAAAACTGCAATTTTCATTTCTTCACCCCTTTTAAGAAGTAAGCCTAATACTCATCACCACTTTCTTTGAAAAAAAGAGAAAAAAAGCACAGCACCTAACTCTGGGAAAGGATTCTGAGTTGCTAAGACACGGGAGCCTGTCTCCTAAGCACCTCCTGCTCACCAGATTAGGTGGCTGCTTGCATTTTTCCCATCCCTGTGACCCCCAGGGATGTAGCCCAGTGGGGCTTTGCACAATGTGGGTTTGATAATTCCACGGGCTGCTCCACCAATCCCACATGCTGCAGCATTTCACTTTCATTTGTCAAGCTTGCTTTCAGTGTGCCCTCAGCCTTAAAATGGTTGCTAAGGAGTGCTGCTTTTTGCTTGAGAAAACAAAAAGAGGAATGTGGAAAAAAACTGGGTAAATACTTAGGTGCATGTGCTGTTACATCTATGCCTTTGTTGCTTTGCTTTGGAGATGGCAGCAATAATCCCTTTGCTGCTTTACGATTTAGAAATCAGAGTAAGATGCCAGCAAATGTTCTGACATAATTGCTGGTAAAATGCCTGTACCTCCAGCAAACCAGGAGCTGCTCATGAACAAAGAAAGAATGGAGAAAGATAAGCTCAAAGAGGACTAAAAACACAGCATGACTCTAGTGCAGGGGTGACAAATTCCCACAAGATCACTGCGATTCAGGTATGCTCACCAGCATCCTGCTAAGAGCCCTTACTGTGGGAGGAGGGGACTTCACCTCCTCACCTCTAGGGGACCACATCCCCAGTTGCCTATTAGGGATGGGGCAGCCTTCAGCAAGCAACAACTCATTTTTAATCAAGTACTTTAACTCCATCTGAGTTAAAGCAAAATCCAAGTGGGAAAATTTATTTACAGCAACCAAAATAGACACAGCAGTAGCAAGTGTTTTAAGGCATAATAAAGAAGGCTATAATCAGCCTACTTACAAGAGAAAATATAAAAGGTCCTTTTTACTTCATCTCCTTCTTGTTTGCTGCAGGTAGTCTTCAGACATGTCAGGGATACTGTCTGTTTCCCTGCATGCCATGTGTCACAGGCTTCACTTGCTAAAGAACTACCTTTCCTCCACACCATCATCTGTAACTAATCTTCTTTACAGGGCTCTGAGCAGATTTATTTTTTCCTTTAGAAACTTTCTGTCCTTCTATCTGAAACTTACTTCCTTTTAACTTACTCAGCAGATGATCTTGACACTTCTCCAGTTAAATTAAGAAGTCTCACTTCTCTGGAGATGCAAATGTCACTTTGTCAGAGCAGCTGTCATCCCCTGTACTTTACTAGCCAACAAGTACCTTCTTGACTGAGTGCCACTTTACCTGCTGAACCTTTCCTTCTCTGCTATGGTGACTCAACTGCTTTTCATACAAAAGTGTCTCCAGGCACTAAAGTTTGAATTTAAAATGAGCTAGAACATTCATAAATATCCTTGGCACAAACATCCAGTGCAACAAGTGAACACAGTCATTATCATCTCTTGAATGAGATGGTAATGCTGGGCTTCAGGCAAATGAAGGAGACAGAGGAAAGCCTTTCTTCCAAACATGCCATGAAAATATCCCAAAGCACTGACAACAGAACAGCCTTTGGCACCTCTAACAGATATTTTCCTGGAAAATGTCATATTTTCTATCCACATTAACTATCTGGGGAACAAGAGGCAAATACAAACTGCAAATCAAAGAGAAAAGTCCAAGGTTTTTGTATGTACAGTTGAATAAGTTTCAATTTTATTTCAAGACTCAGCCATGGGATGACCTGTTTCCTTTAAGGGATTCTCTATGTTTCTGGATGGAATGACAAGGAATGACAGCAGTGCTGACAGCTCTCTTAGCTGCAGAAACAGGACAGGCCAAAGCTGTTGTATCACCTCTGAATAATGAGCTGGATTTCAGTATGCAGCCCAGATTCTTGCAGGACAAACCATGATGTGACAGGTTAGTGGTAGAGGAAGCAACACAACCTGGGGACCTCTTTTATATCCAGGGCCTTTACTAACATACCTACTATAGAAAGTGCAAAAAAGGCAGGACAGAAGAGCTGTAGGGTCAGGAGAAAGCAGATTTCAGTGACCTGCAAAAGGCTTCCTGGGAAAACCTTTAAGCAAGATGCTGTGGCTGTACTCATCCCAGTGTTTTCCCTGGCAGCACTCCAGTCTAATCTACAGGTCAGGTTGTTTATTTCTCACCCTTCCCTCTTGCAGCAGAGCTATTGGGTCTGCAGTTAGTGGCTCTAAAGGTGCAGGGAGAGATTTTGTCCCAGATTCTACCCAGACTGCTTCCTTTGTCTCATTGCAATCAAGCAAGACAAGACAGGAGTCCTAGGGAGGAGCCAGGCTGAGTTCTACACCCTGGGATGGATGGGGGCAAGTCCATTCATAAAGGAATTAGAGTGTGATGATCAAATGCAGTTACACCAGAGTGCAAGTCCAAGGCTGGTGTTTGCCCACAGCCAGGAAGCTCTGTTTGGGAATTACTGGTACTCTGTGCATTCAAACCAATGGGGTTTTACTTCTATTAAAACATGTGCTTGAATTATAACAAGCTATCCAGACATGGGCAGCTGCTGAGCTTGGCTAAAACATTGGTCGTTGCTCTTTTTTGTTTCTTGCTCATTTAGCTGTTGTAGAAATGCGCTTCTTCCAACTTCTTCCAGAGAAATCCTTAACTGAAGAAATTCCTTCCCTTACCTTTCCTTCTTTTGCCTGCAAAAACAAAAAAAAAGAAAAAAAAAGTAAATAAAAATTGAAAAGAGAGGGAAAACAATTTTAAAAGTAACAAAACTCAAATTATTTTTGTTTCCATTCTGAGATGGTGTTGAAAATATGATTTACTGGAAGGGGGGAAAAAGGAAAAATTGCCAAGAGAATTAACATATTCCAATAGATACTTAAGCTACTAGTTTTGTGGAAAAATAGGGTGGTTTTGGGGGATAAGGTTTTAAACCTCTTTTTATTATGCATTTAATAGATGGCAAAAGTCAAGAAGGGACCAGAAAAGGCTTCCCTATTATGTGCAAGCACAGAGACAGACACACAATACACGTGGGGACAATATTGTCTGCCATATTCCTAACTCAGATCCTTGTCAGTGCTGCAGGAGAGTGAAAATCCTTGTAGGATTCTTTACATTCTTTCATGTAACATCTCTCAGCAGCTGTTCTCTCCCTGCATTAACACAATTCCCAACACATTAAATAATAATAAAAAGTTATTTCCATTGTTTAGCTTATAACTTAAAGTCCAAAAGAACTAGAAGGGTCTTCATTTGTGAAATAGTAAAAATAAATTTAATGGGGAAGCAGGAGGTGCTACTGGTTGCTTTTCAACTATTCTCTTATTGGATGTACTAAATAAACTTCTCAAACTTACTTTCAGATGGAGAGTACTTGAATTTCTATATCTCTGCAGAGAAGGATGTGCAAAAAAATTCCATGTCGGCCTGAGAAGGGCAGATACTGAAAGTGTGCCATGGGACTAGAGAGTGACAAGAAATTCAGAAGCTGCAAGGCATTAATGAGGTGCATTGATTTAATTAGCCAGCATAACATCATTTATCATGGCAGCCACGAGAGACGTGCCCGTAACAGCAGCTGCCTGAAGGTCACACTCACGTGTAACATTTCTCCTGCACCTCACAAATGTCCAGCTCATAGAGACCTGGTCTACTCAAGCTTGGAAAGAAGTCACTGAAAGACAATTTGGAAAAGTTTCCACGTGAATAAGAGAGTGATGCATGCTGTAATCAGGTCCAGTTAATGCCTTAACAATGTGAACGTTTCTGGATTCCCAATGCTTATTGGACTTAAATGTGGAAAGTAAACAGTAAGGACTAATTTTAAGAGTGTTATGTGTAATAGAGTCATAATCACCAAATTTCATGGTTTTATACCAGCACATCCATGCCTGTCAGTCTTTTCTGCCTACTGTGTCTTGCCTGCTCATTATGCAGGAAAGAACTTAAATACTGATGAGGCTCTGAAAGAATTCTCAGCAGCAAAAAGGCTTCATAGGGGCTCATTTATGATCTCAGCTATGTAGGGGCAAGACTCAAGTACACTGATGAAGTGAAAAGAGTTCCTGGGGACACATGCTGGCATAAATGGGTGTGGCATATATGTAAAGCCTTATAAAAAAAAAGGACCTTGTTACCCTTGTAAAATCATGGCTCAGGCCTGCTACTTCAGCAAAGTAAAAGAGGACTATGGGAAAGAGACTCAGATGAATTAGAGGTAGAAAAACAAGTTATATAACCCTTACATGTTCATATGGTGTTGTATGGTGATTGGTTGGATTATGTTTGTTATGATTTAAAACTATGTAACTGCTTAAAAAGGCCTAGTTTCTGCAATAAAGAGGCTCTGCTTTGCACCTGCCTGGGGACTCGGTGTTGCTTTGCTTTGTACAAGTGGGGGCTTAATTTGGCCCTAAATTAGAAACCATTTGTCAGCTTGGAGCTCAGATATCCAACAGCATTCAGTGCTGCCCCTCTGACACTCGATAGTTTTCCAATTGGAATTCCTTACATTAGTAAGAAAATTATACTCTTTTTTAATTAAGCTTTTCATGTAATTTTCTTTTTCATTTTCTGCCTTACAAATCATTTTACAAACATTTACAAAGTGTTCTGCAAGTGTTTATATCTGTTTCAGTTTTTAAGCATTGCATGGTCTGTTAACCCTTCCTAAGCATGTGTTTTTTTAATTGAAACCTCTATTTATAAAAAGGCAGAATAGGAATCACCTTCCCACCAGAAAGAACTAGAAAGGCATCCCAGGAGCACATACCTTCCATACCTTCTGTGTGCTGGCCTGGAAACTCAGCTTCACCCCTGAGCACATGAACCCTTGACCAGGGGAATTTCAGGTAGAGTGCAACAACTCTAAACTTTGCAGAGCAAAAGCCCTCCTGCATTTCATGGGGTGGGAAAGTGTTCAGCACTGATTCCTACACAAGTGGCAATCTGTTTGGATTTGGCTGCAGGGACTTCTGCTTCTGCTTCTTTTGGATGCCTGAGTTGAACAAGGATGTTGGAATGTAGAACCCCCTCACAAATTTGTTAGTGAGTCTACTTCTGCTTTATTTAAACTGTCTTTCCATTGGTTGCACAGGAGAACCAGATTTTTCTGAGGGATTTTTTCTGTTGCAGAGATAAAAGGGTGCTATGTTGTTCTGGCTCTGTTGTGTGCAGAACATCTCCTGACGTCTAGTTCTACTTCTTCTCCCTTCATCTTCTTCACCCCTTGCCTGTTACCTTTTAAAGTTTCCTTCAGGGTAATTTAAAAGATATTATTTTTAAATTTAGTGCAGTACTAAAGGACCATTTCTAGCACAAAATGGCCAAAGTAATTGCCCAGAGAAGCTGGTGTCACTTTCAGAGGTTAGAGGGCTATGTTCCTGCTGACAAAAGACATACAGGTTGCACCGACATCAGAGTATTTGCACGGCGCATGAACAGCATGAAAGGAAAAAAAAGCCTGGGGTTTAGTGAGAATGCAGGCAGTCATCAGGGCTCACTGGAAGAGTTCAGCTATTAGCTTTCTACCCTGTTTCATGTAGTATTTGCTGTTGGACCTGCTGTTGCTCTTGTGGGGTTGCCAAGTACCAAGGCAACATAAGCAAATAAGTGAAATTTTGTCTGATACCATCTATTATGAGGGACAGGGCATTTCTCTGCCTGCACTTCTGTTAAACCTTCCTATATTACATACCCTTCCTAATGACCTGTAGGATGTTCAGCCCAGCCAATATGATGAAACTCAGATTGTACAAAAATAGCACATACCTGAGAAGTCACCTCTGTGTGCTTCCGTTGGTGGCAACAAGGGTAGACAGCATCCCTCCTAGGTCTTAGCAGCTGCCTGTAAAAGAAGAGACACTCCTGACAATTTATCTGAGCATCTGAAATGCAGCTTTTCCACTTTGGAAAAGGGGTCTCCTACAGTACCTTGCAAAGACAGGAACCCACTTGCAGGAATACCTTGCAAAAACTGTCCCTGCTTTTGCAAGACAAATGTTAGATCTGAGTAGTAGACTGGAGTTATATCTAATCCATGCTCCTTTATATGAGGAAGGAAATTCCAAATCTGTGATCAAAGCAACACATGTACTGTGTAACACTTTTAATTTTTGTTTTTCAAACAGATGGATTAGGACAAAACAAGCAGCACATGTTTTAAGAAAACTGGATATTACATTAATAAAAACTCTGTGAGAGTATAACTGTGCTGCTGCAGTTTAACAAAAAGCAGAATTCCCTAGACTTGCATGAACTATTGGCTCATTGGCTAACATAACCTGCAGTCTGTTTGCTGGAGAAGCCCACCTACTCTGCTGATCTCAATGAAAGAACAACTGCAACTATAGTAAACACCCTGGGATCTTGAAAAACATGGGAAGATATCAGCTGCTGTTAAACAGCACAGAAATAAAATGTAGTGAAACTAATAAAAATACATACAAATAGGTTTAAGGTGTCCTCTTTAGAAACACTATCCCATGAGTTAAAGACCTGAAAATTTAGCTTTTAACAGCTCTGGCATACAAGGAACCAATACAAGTACTTACCTATCTCCCCTGTGTAAGTGCTTCACTTCTTGTTCCTGGCTACATAAATCAAAGGCAGGGTAAACGCATTAGGAGTTAAGAGAAGGAAATAATATGATCTCCTTGCAGACCCTGGGAGCAACAGCTTTCCACTTATGTGCCAAAATGCCACACAACTATTAGTCTGGAACAAGATATGTCTTCTTTTAGAAACAGTCTGTAGCAAATCCGTATTTCATCTACTAAATCCTTAACTGCTTAGCCTAAAACTCACAGTCTTTCAACATGCTTCTCTTCATAATATCTCTTTCAAGACTACCCTGTTCTTTTCTCTCATTTTGTAGGCACAGATGAAAGACAGAGCTATAGACAGGTACAGATGCACAAAGAGGAACGAAGTGTCCAAATCCCAGAGTGCCAGCCACAAAGCCCCAGGATATCCAGTTACACTGGTCAAAAGCCACAGTGCTAAGAAATGGAAAAAAATTCTGTTCTGATATAATTTGACAAAGGGTGGACAGAGTCCATATAGATGCTCCTGATATGTAAAAACTACCTCAGGATAGTGGATATACCTGAAAGTGGGAGACAAATGGATAATGCATTGACCATGCTGTCCACATTTTGTGCTCACAAATCAGTTTTCTTTTGACAAGACTCATTTTTCACGGCAGTATCTTTGTCTCCAAGCTTTTGCCAAACAGTTATAATTTCATCAGTGCATTTGGGGATATATTTAACAAAATTGCCTTTTGCAGAAGTGAGATGGTACCAAAGCAATGTAATTCTGAAAAACAAAAACATAGAGGGAAGGAGAAAAGCTATCTCGAAAAACTAGTGAATATGGCCCTCAATTTCCTAACAAAATGCCCCAGTGCATTGTTGCTTTCCTATTATTCTCTTCATGAATTACATGAAAATAAAATTACCATAATTTTGCAATGTGTGCAACATCATTTCATTACAAGGAAAAGAAGCCACATTTGTGCTTTATTATCAAGAAATTATGTCAGTATTGAGACTGCTCTAATGTGACCTTTGATCTTAAATTCTTAATGAAATCAGATGCATAAGGTACAGTTAGTGACACAGTGAGCCTGCTCTCTGAAGATTTCCAAAGGCTGTGTCTAAACACATGACAACCTCAGAATTCCTTAATGCTTTCCTCTAAATAATCAAAAACATTTTCATCTACATCATCAAACAGACCCATGCTGAGATTATGAGATTTAAACTCCAAGGCAAAAAATATCAAATGTAAATGTGCATGTGTCCCTTTGTCCATTACTGTATCATCTTTGATTAGAGGATCATATTAAATTAATAATTAATAATAGCCTGGCTTGCCTTCTGCAGCTGTACATATGGCATTCCTGTGCACTTGTTGTGCCTGCATTAGGGTAATAAAGAACATGATATGATGTATAAACCATGTTACTAATCTGCAGGAACTCTGCTCATCCATCTGCCCTTCCCTTCCATAAAGCCAGGCCACTAGCCCTAGCAGGCTTATGTTTGAGCAAGGCTAACTTGACTTGGGTTGCTGCCTGAAATGGGCTCAAGACAAAACATTTCTAGCTGGGGATGGTAGACAGAGGAATGCAGAACATCCTGAGGACAGACCAACCAGCCTTTTGGCTGATCAGTGTAGCCTGCATTTGAGAAACACTTCTAGTGACAGGGAAAAAATTGTGTGGTGTATATTAAATGTTTTTAAACATGGCTTGTAGATTAAAAAGTTCCCTCCAACTAGACTTTTATAAAACTTGTCAGTGACCTAACACCTGCTAACACCTGAAAACCTGGGCTCAGGATTGCTATTGCACTTCCCATGTGAGAAAAACTTCTCACAGTGGCCTCTTCACTTATGGAGGGACCTCACACAGGAACTCTGGACCATGGCAAATCCAAACACCTTCTGCTCCTGGGCACACTTCTGTCACTCACCACTCCTAACAGAGTCACCAAGAAGGTTGTATGTTTAAATGAAGCAAGCCACTGCTCCGTGCTCACCCCCACAGGAGGAGGAAATCAGGCACTTTGCACCTCCTTTCTGCAGAGAGCAAGGCTGGGTCACACTTGCAAGGTGCTGTGGGTGTCACAGAAGGCACAAAGCTGCTCTGACATGGCAGTGCTGCCAAACTCCCACCACGCAGAGTGACGGATCTGGAGAGTTCACAGCTAAAAAAAGCTTACACAGGATACAGTGCATTATTATTAGCCCACGGTGTAAATAACAGCACATATGGAAAAAACAAGGCACAGATCTGTCTAAGGTCTGTCAAACATCTCTTTGAAAGTTTATACACTCAGGCAGGAAAAGTTTGAATTGGCCAGGTCCTGTCTATAGCCATGCTGTAGACACAGCTATCAAAGTTGTCACATCAAGCATCCAAACTCAGGCCAGCAACACTTGCCATTAGCACCACCAGAATATGACCCCTGTCTTGCTCCCACTCCCATAACTTGGTCTCAGTTTATCATCAGGCTGTGTTCTCAGCAGAAGGATGGAGTGTAACACAGTGCTTTTAAAAGAGCATTTTCTCATTGGAATCGCAATCTTTTTGTACCAAAAACTAAAATTAACAAATCCCTCTGGAACAAAACAAAATAAAACAAAACAAAACAATCCCAAATTGACCAGCCTCCCAGTGCTAAATAAGAATGAGACAATATGCAATTTTTACCTATTTGCTCAAGTGTATAATATTCCAACACCTCTCTACCACAGCAGAAGGACTCCATTCACTAGAGCACTTGTTGTTCATGCATGGTCAGGAACAAGTACTGCCCAGTGAGTGTCAATAACAACTGAAGGGCTGATTCTCCTTAGTAGATCAGTCCTGGCAGAGGGCTCAGGAGGACAGCATTAAGACCCTGACACCTGCTGAGGTCTGAAATGAACTTCAAGGTTCAAATCCTCAGCAGAAACCCAAAAGAGAAGTAAATGGCTTGAGGGGATAGTAGTTCTGCCTATAAGCTGATCTTATTAAACATTTTCACTAGTGACCATAGCACAGTGACATGGTTCACTAGAAATGTTATAAGAACACTTGCTGATGCCACAGTCAGAAGCATCATAAATAAAGATGAGGATCAGAAAAACTAAGGAAAGGATCAACACACAGAGCATGAGATCATGCACTTATGAAATAAATGGATTCTTCTGCCAGAGAATAATGACATTCTTGAGGTCTCCACAGTTGGAAATGGAAGGGAAGAATAGCTGGGGTGAGTCAGCCTCCAGCAGACTTGAGAAGAAAGAGAAGCACTCACAAGTACATGAAGTGAGGTATTCCCAAAAGAAGTAAGAAAGTATTAGTGTCTCTTTGCTAAGATGCACAACTCATGCACAATTTGCTCACTCCCACACAACAGAGATTAATTCAAACGGGTAGAGACACAGAATTTGGTAGTATGCCAAGTTTATCTTTGAGCATGAAACCATTAATAAAATTAACATTGAGGAGACAGAATTGTTCCCTAAGCACAGAATAAGGTTTAAGAACACAGGAAGAAAACTGCCTATATTAAAGAATGCTGTTGGCACAACAACAAACAGGTGCATCACAGCTGGGGATACACTTACCTCAGAAATCAGAAGATTCCTATCAGAAGAATGAGACTCTGGGTCAGGTTTTCAGTAAGGATAGCAGGACAGAAAAAACCAAAATCAAACTAACTGATTAATCTTAGGGTGGATCAGGATATGACAGTAGTCATAGGAGAGAGAACCATGTGGAAGAGTGTCATCTGCAAGAGGAGATGGGGTTTAAGGGTTGGAAAAGTCTGAATTCCGGGTCTTTCAAAAACACTTTAAAATTATGTTCTATGGCTAAAATAAAAAATGTTAATTGTAATGCAACATCTACCTAGTAGAGCAGGAGACAAAAATCCACCTTAAAGTGTGAAATGATACACAAAAACAAACAGCCCATTTGAGGTCTTTTTTAATTTCTAGGCTTCTGGTAACTGTAACAAAAAATTGCAATTAGTTTCTACATAATACACGTTTTATGTAAATGGTGGCTCTTACTAAACAAGTGTCAAAATCTAGAGCTGGAGGAAGGTATAGATTGTTATGCATTCACTAATAAATCCACAGGTAACTAGAAATATTTGCAAAATAAATCAGGGTTACTGTACGACAAGATGTTCTTTTGCATTCATGTGATCATTGAAAAAAAAGCAGCCTAGGAAACACGTTTTCATTTGCAAATTGTGATGCCGATTCCAAAACCCTCAGCTTGCCGAGATGTTTCTTTATATGCCTGTTGCAATCTAAAAAGCACTTTTAAGGACAGAACAAACGCCTCTTTCAGGCAGGCTGTTAATGTATTTTTCTTCTCAGCATCTCACCAGAGCTCTCTGCTGTGTGATGTCCTCTGTGGGGCTCGCTCACGCCCTGTTTACCTGCACAGAGAACTGCCTGAGTGCCAGAGCTGTGCTTGCTGGATCGGAACAGACACTGCTCTTTGTGCTCCCGAGATAAGAGGTTGCAACAGGCAAGCTGTTTTTGTGCATCTCAGCCACAAAATATGATCTTAATAATTACTGTGAATCAACTAAAACAGCAATTCATATCTTCTTCCCAATAGCCATAAATTTAAAAGGCGCCTCTTAATTTAGTGCATTTTCATCTTGCTTCACATGTTTGAGAATATTTATTCCAAAAAATTTACAAAACCTCCTTTCAGCAACAAAGCACAAGCTATAAATTGTCCCACACCTCAGTTTTCTTTCAAAGCTCAGACAAAGGACTGTTCTTGCCCTTTTCATATTATGTCCACATAAATCAAAGCCTGGTAAAGGACAAGTCAAGTAATCTGAGCAAACAGCCTGCACTAAGTATACAACTGGATTGTTGCATGTCATGCTTCCCATTAGCCACAGACTACAGATAGAAACTAGAAACTTCTGACAAGGTCGACAAAGAAGCTGAGAGTTGAGCTGCAGCACCATGGATATACTCAATAAGCCTGTTAACCTAGCACTCCACCATGCAGAGCTGATAGAGCACTGACTGAATTTCTTTCTTCCCTCTTCTTGCTTTACAGCCAACATCCTTTCTTGCAAGAACCCTTATGAGCTGTGCAGAGCCCTCTCATTATGATGGTTCAGTGATGGAACTGAATCCATGTCTGTCCAGATGTGTTCTCATGCTTTTCTCAGACACAGTCAGCCTGTTTCTATCTATGTGCCAGCTCAGTTTTGTGTACCAACACAGGACTGACAGGGGAAGACAAGAGACTTCATCTCCCTCCTGTTACACTGAACATCTTTGCCTGATATAAATTGGCAACAACTCCATTAAAGTCGGGAGAGCTACATCAGCTTTATCGTGTTTGATGGTCTGTCCTTCATCTGTGTAACTCAGCTGATGGCCACACAGGGACTTTTTTCCCAGCTGCACTGCTGAGAAAATGACCTTGTTGTTGATGGGAAAGTCGTGAGTCTTATGACGCAGTCAGAGATTCAGAAGTGAGGACACACATGTAGTAAAAGACAAGATGCCCAGCCCATTGGGGATATAATAACTTGGTGTCAGTAATGAAGGTGTAAAGTCTGTTTCACAAGCCCCTTGCTGGTGCTGCTGCCACAAACACATGGTAGAGCCCATCAGCAGCTGTGCCAAACTGCCTGCTCTACAGAAAACCCAGTTATCACAAAAGCAGGTAAATAATTAAATGGTTGCAGTTTCGAGGAAGTGATTAAAAGTATGTCGGATAGGCTTATAGATGTTTTCTATTTTGAAATAAACTGTTTTCTACTATTTGCACTGACAAATTGATACATATTTATATCATCACTGAATGTAAGAATGTAGAAGCATCATCTATCACTAAGAACACAGAACTGGCCTGCACAATTGATGTGTTAGACAACAGGAGGGGAATGAATCTTGTTGCAGTGAGACAATAGCATTACTGCTGTGTTCAGAGAACACCATCCAAACACACTGAACCACAGAACTGTGGGAACTGGATGCAGCAATTGCTATCCACAGTAAGAAAACTGTCATGCCATTCAACACTTAGAGTCACACTCAGGTATTAGAAGATACAGATGTTGCTACTGAGCCATTTTCATGCAGACCTGCAAAATTCCTGATATTCTGTGAGTGTTGCCAAATGCTCCCTGGCATCTGCTACGAGGCAATTCAGATGCTCTAGATGAATAAACTGAAGCTCTTTCAAAAGACAAGAGTTGCTCAATGTCTCTATAATTTGTTCATCTGCAGATTTTTCAATGCTTCTATGACAGCGATTCAACAGTAGTAAAATAACCCATGGAGGCAAACCAAAAGGAATGAGGTTGATGAGCTAAAGCAGTACCTCAAACAAGTTACCTGTCATTTATAATGGAGTGCAGTAGGCTAGGAGAGGAATGATAGGACACAAAGTCTAAAATTGAAACCACAAAGTGATGTTCTGCAGGAACAAAGATGAAGGCAGCAAAACAAAAAGAAAATTACTGGAAAGCATTTGCATTTAAATCCAGATTGTTTGAGAGCAGAATCATCTATTATAAATTTTAATTAAAGTTGTTCCTTATATACAAAAGTTTCTCTACACAGAAAAGTAAAATGGAGGTAAACTAGAACTTGCCCTCCAACTCACAGGGTAAGGCCAGTACAGCTCTCTGATTAACCCATTTGTTACTCAGTTTATCCTAACCTACTCTAGGGACTTAAACAAAACTAGAAAGTCACCCAAATTTTGGAATTAAAAGAATCCCATCGGGACTCAATCTGGTGTGCCAATTACTATTCCAGTTAAATCATCACCCTTTTAAAAGAAGAAAGAGCAAGTGCAACTGCCCTGCACCCTACTAATGACAGCAATAATATTGTTGTCTGTTGTTGCTAATGGCAAGTACAGTATTGTCTGACAGGCATGTTTTCTGCACCACAGCCATAGCCAGCTTTATAATGCAATAACATATCAGAATTAAAGCTAACATTTTTAATATCTTCTTGGTGCCAGTATTTGGTAACTGCATTAGGAAAGGATACACAACTCAGTTAATGCAGGTTGGGATCACTGATTAATTATTATTACTTCAGGACTAGCATTGTGCTTGCCACTACAGAAAGCAAAAATTAGGACAGCTTCTGCAGTGAGAAATGCAGACTGAAAGACACAAAGATGCTGGGGAGAGAGGGCAGGCAATAAGAAGGACAAAATGTTTTGTAAGGGCACAGCTTCTATGCCAGCCCCCTACCTTGGTGCTTGCTTTTCCATCTTCATGGAGCTACTGTCTGCACACTTGAAAACTAAACAAATTTTCTGTTGTGGTTGTATCCAAACATGGTATCTAAGATAGACTAAGATGTACCACTAACACTGGATGCAAAGCAAATAACACAATGACTAATGGTACTTTGCAATTACAACACTTCTCAAAATGTTGATGTTAGTAAGCAAAAACAAAATAAAATATCATGCTATTCAACAGAGAGAGAAATGGAGGCAAGAGCTGTGGTAGGCAAGGGTCAAGGAAGAAGTTGTGAGGGGAACTTAATGTCTTCCTGAACCTAAATCCATTTTTTATAAGAGCCCATGGTTCACTGCAAAGGTAACAAAGGCCAAGTTTGCTTTTATAAAGCAGAGAGATTTCAAGAAAGTGTCAAATGAAGCTGTCAAACCTCAAATCCACAACTGGCTCAGTAGGAAAGGTGACATAAGAAATAGGAGGGGAGAAAAAAGACCCAATAAAGTTGTTTTCAGAAACAGGAGTTTGGAATAATGTATTGCCTGGTACCTGGGAGAGCATATGATCATTTATTTTCTGAACATGGCCAAATTAATTTATTTTCAAATGGAAAGACATATAAGAAAATTATATATTATCATATGTGGTCTGATATTTCCCAGTAATTTCAGTAGTTAAATGTCAGTAGAAATCTCAGAGCTAGCATCAAGGAAAGGGAAAAATCACACTAAATGTGTCAAATTGCCCTGCCACTGGTACAGACACAGACAGGCAATGATGGTCATTGAGAAGATGGGGAAGGAAAATATCCCCAAATGGGGGGGCAGCTAGAATAGAGAGATTTATTCTTTTTATTTTGAGGATTTCAGAACTTTACTTCCAATTGTGGTGGGTCAACCTTGGCCAGCACCCATCTGGCCACTCACTCATGTCCTCATTCCTTTACCAGCATGATGTGGCAGAGAACAGGAAGAAAAAAGCAAGAAACCCATGAGTTGAAAGACATGTTAATAAATAAAGAAGGGGGGAAAAAAAGATCAAATAAAAATGGAACCAAGTGATACAAAAGCAAACTCAGCACCCCCCACAAGCAGATCAATGCTCAGGTATTCTCTGAGCAACCACAACCTAGGAAGACACCCCTCTCCCTCTTTCTTCCTCTACCACCACTTTCACTGCTGTGTTTGCTGCTGTATGGTACAAGACATCCCCTTGGCCAATTCAGATCAGCTGACCCTCCCACTAGCTTCTTGCCCCTCTTTCCTGGGAAAAGTGGGTGCAGAGTGGGAACTAAGAGAAAGTTCAGCTACAGTCAAAATATTGATGTTGGAGTCACAAACCACAGCACCACAGTGGCTGTTATGAAGAAAGCTGTTCCATACATGCAAAATAAGACCAGGGGTCATTTAAAGAGGTTGAAAAGGATTTTACAGCTGGAATATTTTGGTGTGGTATGAATGATTTGCTCCTGCAAATTGTTCAGTCATACTCTGGGAAGCTGAAACTGTCACAGAAATTAGGCAGAACAAATGGTAAACTAAATTAGAAAAAATATTTTATTCATAAAATGACTCAACATTGGTGCATAGACAAAATATCTTGCAGCTAGATAATTTAGTCCCTGAATACAAAAGTCAGAATAATTTTGTTCTTCCTTTAATACTGAAAACTAAAATAACAACAGAAAAATTTTGTCCAGAGTGGGTGCTGTGAGGCCTCAGCTCCTTGGCTCTGGATGTGTAAAACCAAGGTGTCCAACACTTAGTAGGACCGTTTCCTATGTTAGGATCATTTAATAAGTAAAGGACACGTTCATTTTCCTTGAAATAATAATAATAATAATAATAATTATTCCAAATAACCACAAAATCTTGATTCTCCAAAACATTATCGATTCTCTTAAAATCTACATATGGTGTAGGAATGCAGAAACTGTCCTCCTTCACTCTCAAGCAGAGAGGTAAACCTTAATTCTGAAACAATATACATGATAAACATGTAAGTTTTACAAAAAAACATATTTTATGTTTTAAAGTTGGACCTCTAACTTCACCAGAACAAAGAAGGTAAAGAACTCACATTAGTATCCATGACATCTTAAATATTTGCTACCAGTTGTGAACTTTCCTAAGGATATATATACATTGCTATCAAAGACTGGTAAAGGTAGTACAAGACACATAGGGAATTTCCTTTTGGCAGTGAAGACATCCCAGCTGGATGCCATAGGAGTGACAGGTAAGTCACTCTTAGAATGACATCTAAGAATGTGCTGGATACAAAAGTCAACTCTATCTTTGGTTTTGAAACACATTCAGATATGAAGAATACACCCACCACCCACCCCATCCCATTTTCTTTTGTATTGACAGGGGATTTTCTTCTAGAAGTCCCACCATTGGAAGCTGTCTGCATACATTTCTGCTGGAAATAAATCTAACAATCGTTTTCAACACAGGTATCTTCGTTCTTCACATCTTTAAAAAGGCAACCTATAAAAGAAAGCAAAAACAATACTGTAATTAGTTTCAACACGGCAAGTAAAACAAAGATGCTTATTTGTATCCACAGAAATTACATATTATAATAATCTTTTTACTTAATAAAACACTAATGCAGCGAGAAAAGAGAAGCTGTATTTGTTATTTTTCCATCTCTTCTCTGCCTGTCTCCTAAAAATTCCCAAACTTCTTTTTTTTCTCAAGCACTGCCTGTGTTGCAGAACTGAAACTTTCTTTTCCTCAGGATAACAAAGAATGTTTACCTCATCTAACTTAAAAGGCTATTTGATAGTATTTTGAAAGTAGGTTAGATTAAATCTTTGATACATCCCCTATTTTGTCTGAATATTAGTTTGTTTGAACAGTACTGTCACTGTAAGTCAAATCCTGATCCCAAAGTTATGACGAAAAGTCCAAAGTCATAAAGAAAAATGCCTTTTATTTTGAAATAACCAGGAACCAAAATCTTATCTGAGGGGAGAAGACAAATACTTCTAGAAAATGATGAGAAGATAGCAAATGATGTATCTCTTCTCTTTAGTGCACTAAACTGTCTAACAGCTATTTAGAGGGAAGGTAATCTATCAAATACAAGGGACCTACAGGATTTCTGCTGTCCCAAACTCATTTGTTCTTGGTTACATGCATGCAGCAGTTTCTCCTGGAAGGTTTTGGTTTTGTTTAACCTTCTTCAGGATCTGCAGGATACTAATGCAGAAAGTTAAGTTAGCTGAGTGAAAATGACACATCCAGATTCTTATCTGCCAAGGAGATTGCTTCACATATTTTTTGCTGATCACAAAGACAGAAAAACAGATGTACAGATGCCTTCACAAAAACACAAGAAGAAAGAAAGAAAAATGACTACCAGGTTACACAACTGTCTTCTGAAAAGATAAAATCTATTTCTCCTGTCTGATGAAAAACACGCAAGAAAAGAACTTCTGAGACAGACACTTCCTCTTTGTTCTCTGCAAGAGTTTTCAACAGTCACTTAAATGAAGATTAAAATTATCATCAGTGACAACTTTGGATTCTCAGAGCACTCTATTCGGTGCTGTGACTAAAAAGCTCATGAAGCATGATCAACCAGAAGGAATTGAATGCAAACATAAAATACCACTATTCAGTATTCAGAACAGAGGATAATTTAGAGTTAAAACACTCCTTCTGGATCCTGAAACTAAAGCATGTTTAAGAGAGAGTGGTATGTCTGCTATAAAGAAAAAAGAAAAGGCAATTTTTAACATATTTAAGATGGTTCTCAGAGAACCAGTCACACAAAGGATTCATGTCTAAATAACACATCTACAAGGCATAAATGGGACATGACAATTCTTGGTTAAGAATAGAAAAAAAATCATGCAAAATCTCTTCCTGAACACTCTTTTGCTACTCCAAGACCAACAGCAATAACCCAGTAGAAAACTGCAGTTATTGCATGGAAGGGTTTGTACAGAAAACAAAAGTGAGACCTCTGAAAGCTCCCACATTTCCAAATCATTCTTTTCTTCTTCCAAACTGGAACTAAAATTCAGAAGCAAAAATTTTCATGTCCTATATTAAACATAAGGAAGAAATTCTTTGCTGTAAGGATGGTTAGGGTCTGGTACAGGTTGCCCAGAGAAGCTGTGGATTCTCCATCACTGGAAGTGTTCAAGGCCAGGCTGGATGGAGCTTTGAGCAACCAGGTCTTGTGAGAGGTGTCCCTGCCTGTGGCAGGAGGCTGGAACAAGAGGATCTCTAAGGTCCCTTCCAGCCCAGGCCAAACCATTCTCTGATTCTATGATTTAAAGAACATACATTTTCAGACACAGCTATAGGCAAACCTTGCCAGCAAGCAGGTGGCTGGCCAGGGTGGAAGTTGGCCTGCTTTCTCATCAAAATCCCATCACACTGACATGTTCCCATAAAGGGTTTTTTTTCAGCTTCATCAACATTTTCCAGCAGTAAGCTGCTACATCAAAATAATTTCTGTTAGCTCAACCAAGGAGTATTGTAAAAGCCAGAGACTACTCATCATGTAGGGAAATTTATCCACCATGTCAAAGATTCTCACCCTCAAAGACACAAAAATCGAAAGCAAAATCAATATGCTTGTTACCTTTATCATGATTTAGTTGCTCAGATGAATAGAGACATATACATAATTATGAGCAAATATAAAATCTTACCTCTGTGGAAAGAGTCATAAGTTATACAGGCTAGGGATGAAACCCTGGCACCAGTCAAATCAAAGACAAAACTCACATTGACTTTAACAATGTGGGAGATTTGTCCTTGCATTGCAAGGAAAAAATAGAAAAATCAAGAAAAGCAATAACCATCTCAATACACAAGACTCAAAATTTTAAGCAGATTTTTCTGTTTGAGATTACAGACTCCTTTGCTACACAGTTTTGAAGTGCCATTAGAGTGGATATATTTGTTTAATTTAACTGCTTGCTATATTTCATAATGCATGAAATACACTTTTCTTCTCCTCTGAGAGAGTTATTTGCAACATAATGCTTCCCTAGACTGCTAGGCTTTCCTACTGCCCAATAAACTGAAAAGCAACAAAACTAATAATTTATTACTGTCTGTTTTTATATTTACTACCCATGTGAATGAAAAGAGCACATTAGATCATTCCTACAGCTGACATACCAGCAAAAAAAAATGCAAATCAAGCTGTTTAAAAAACACCTGCAGCCCATGAAAATACTTCAGAGCAAAATCAACTGAAACAAAACTACTTATGAAGTTTCACCTTATCCATCCAAAGTTCAATATGAAGCATATTAAATATTATACTGCTACTGTAGATGCAGTTGGATATCTAAACAGCAGTAAACAATATGTTCTACATAATAAATTAATTACCTTTATTGGGATACTTTCTCTACAAGACAGACAACTACTAGCTTCTTCCAGCTTTAGTAGCAATGCCTTCAGCAAAGTCTGCACATCCAATATTTCCCTGCTATGAGTGCATTTTGAAAGAAAAATAATGTGCTAAACAGTTATCTCATCTACAAAGGTTTATCACTAAATTCAGAATAAAAATCAGTTCTCTAATCAGTTTTTTTATTGACCTTACCTCAGCACATTGTCCCCTACTTAAAGCTCTCAGGATAGCCAGTATTAATCCACTCTTAAGAACAATTTATGTACTCCACCATCCATGCTTCTATGACAGGAGACATTGTTTTTTTTCCCTTTTCTCTCAATTATTTCTGAAGATTTAATCTTACTCTGTCACAGAGTATCAAGTGCATCTCAGCCCCTCTATCCCATTAGTTTCCACAGAGCCAGAAGCTGCCAAGATCTCTGGATAATGAACAAACATAAAATCCACATTTTCAAGCATTTTAAGAAATATCAATATGAAGGGAGCACCAGAGCACCATAGACATATGAATGATAGATATATCTTACAAAATCACTCTTTTGGTAAACAATAAAGCAGCATCAACATTGTTAAAATCTCTTGTAGTCAGGACAAGTTAAGAAATCCAGGTAGTGATATTCAGTTTTAGAAGATTTGCTGTCTTGGCTTTCTCAGGAAAATCATAGAATGGTTCAGGGTGGAAGAGACCATAAAAGATTATCTAGTTCAAATCCCACTTGCCCTGGGCAACCTGGTCAAGTGAAATATGCCCAAACACTAAGGAGTAAAAGATGACAGAAAACAGTTGCAAATTCTGAAAATATTTTTAAAACTATGGAGACCTAATGAATTTAGAGATAAAAGAAGGTGTTTCCAGATGGCTGAAGCTGCTGGTGAAATCTCTTCTACCAAGTGCTAAAACTAGGTGAGCTGGCAGAGTGCATGACTGCTGTAGGAGAAGCAGGAGCGTGATAGAAGCAGCTAAACAACATATCCTAAAGAAATGCCATTTGCAAATCAGCTAAGCAAGGAAAAAGGCAGTTCAATCTTTGAATCAGCTGCAAGAATTGTAACAGGAGCCATATCCTTACTTCATAAGACAGGAAATAATATGTCAAAAGTTGCATTCTCATGTTGTAAGCTTTGAAACTGTTATCTTCTTTTCTAAGGAGTTCAAGTGAATGGTGCATAAAAATACCTATGTAAGTCTCTCAAAGCTGACAATGAAGGATTTTTAATACCTATGTCTCTCCTAAGAGCTAAACAAGGTATGTAAAAGATACAGAATTTCTCTTCAGTTCTAGAGAGGGAATTGTACTTGTTTACTCCTGCATAATTATAAAGTAAAATAGTGGGTTGAAAGTAGTTATGTATGCTTCAGTTTCAGCAGAAGAAATTAAATCTCTGAATGTTTCCTAAAATATGACTGCTGTGTTTTTTTCCACTGCACAACAAAGAACACCAGCCAGCTCAAACCTGAAGCTTAGATGTATAAAAGGCATTTTACTGTTGTCTTCTTTGAACATGAGACCAATTTTTAAAGACTACCACGCACAGTTCATAATGCTACATTGTGTTTTAGAAGAACACAATTTACATGGCTATCTTAAATCACATCTACTGCAACAGACAGTCTGTACATAGACAGATACCCACGCTTCAATCCTGCACATGTGCTAGTGTGAAATCAGGCGTGATGAAACGAGTGCAGAGGAAACGTTGATTACACACCAGCAAGGCTACAGCCTACAATCAACATCAAATGCTGTATTTATTTCCACTCAAGGCTGACAGGTAATCAAGCAATGCCACGCTATCCATGTGCACAGGAAGAGAATAACCTTCCCAAAAAGACAAGGACAGCTGTGGGCAGACCTCTGCCCCTAGATCCAGCTGTGCTCACAAGCTCATAGTGCCTCTCTGCTGCAAGTTACCATTCTTCTCTCCCCACAAAAGACCACTTCAGAGTTTCTCCTAGTGAAACCAGACTGACTAAATGGATGGGTTTATCCTAGAAACAAGAAAGGAAGGGCTCGCACAAACAATTCCGCTGGCAGATCACAGGGGAGACACAAATCACTGGTGGAAATCAGAGCGAAAAGCTGAGAATAGTGGTTTTTTTCCACATGTACAGCTGGATCTAAAAGATAACATACTCAAAGCCTCAGATCAGTCTAATTCACATCCAGATTTCTATTGCTACAAATGTTATGGCTAGTGGTAAGTGTTATAGTTTAAGCCTTAATAACTACAGCTAGTACAACTGCTTGTGTGGTTGCAATTATATTGCAGTCAAGATGGCCCTGTACATAGAATACACTTCCACCTTGGAAAAAGAATCACAGAAAGTGATATAAACATGTTTGTGTGAATATAACTGAACCTACATATCCCTTATCCCCATATTTAATAATGCACTAATACCACTACAGGGACAATGTGCATAAAGAGAGAGAAGGCCATAACCCTGCCTGACACATTTCTCACTCCTGTGAACTAAAGACAGATCAAGGAGTGGGAGGATTAAGGCATCTGCACCATGTCTAGGTCCCAGCTCTATAAATATTTGATTTCTGATTAACTCAGCAAGAAGTTTGGTGTTGCCACAGGTGCTGAAAAGGGACAAGCAGGCAAAGGAATAAGGCCTTTCCCAGAGAGGAAACCGTGCTCCTTCCATTCTTGCACCAGACCAGAAGCAGTGACAACTTGTAACTGCTACCATTACCCTGTGGATTAGCAACCACAGGCAATGGCTGATTATAAATAGACACATTAAATCTTAAGAGTTCACCTGCCTACCCACACCATACATTTCATGTATTTGTTCTCACCTAACAATCTGGGATCAAGTCTGCTGATGCACAAATACCCTGTTCCAGAAATACATTTTGGCACCAGTGTGAATGAATGGACACAAAGCAGATGGCATTAGATGAGCAGAGACGTGAGAGAACATTAACTGCTATATTTACACTTGCTCCCACTGAATCCAGAGACCCATACAAAAGCAGCTGTCTTTTCCAGACTTGAATGTTACCAAGCTGTTGCATATTACCCCTAGATCTCTGGAGTGGCTTTTGGGGAAAGCAAAGGCATTTTTAGAGGAAATTGGAGAGTAAAACAGCATGTTCACTACTAGAAGAATGAGAGGAGTCAGAGACAGAATTATTATAGTTTGGAAAAGACCTCTAAGATGATCAAACCCATCAATCATTGAGATGGGCCCACCTTGACAGTATAGGTCAAGGTAGATATATATATATACCTTGACAAATATACATATTGTCATATATATGAAAACATATATATTGGCTCATAGGGCCTCCCAGTAGCCTGCAAACTCACTGGCTACACTCCAGCAGCAAAGGTGTAACCTCTGTTACACTTGTTAGTTCTTAGAAGCCCCAAAACTTCATGACTTTATTTTGTTTTCTGCCAAACCATCCTCATTATCCTGTACTATTTTTATTTCCACAGCAGACGTTACTTCTTGTGGTACCCATTATTAAGACAGGGACAGAAATAGCAGTATTATTTACCTTTGTTAGTCTTACATACACTTTCTTGAATGTAAACCACAATAGGGGGATTAACTGGGTACTAATATTGCATTACAATTACTGATACAAAGCAAACTGAGCTAAAAACCCCATGGAATTAAGGATTTTCTTAGTCACACCAGATGAAGTCTGGTTTTTACTGCAGTAATCACCACACTCCAAACTTAAAACTAATCAATGCAGTCAGAGCAGCACATATGTTTCTGCATCAGGTGGTTTTAAAGTGCTGCAGAAAAACATTTGTTTAAGCACATATATGCATGGGCAGTTGTGAAACACAGGTTAACCTAAAAACAAACGAGGCACTGCAAGCTGCTGTGTCAATTAACTGCATACTAGCTGTATCCTAAAGCTAGAGACGTGAAGAAATTAATGCCTGGCAGCCCAAACTGAAACATGATGCAGCTTCTAAAATCTTCTTAGCCCTGCTGAAAGGTGTGTCATGAGGCTGAAGTGGAGGAGGGTGGGTCTGCCACCCTTTCCAAGCCCTGCACTCCAGTGGGCCATTCCACACTCCCAGTCTGCTGTCACAGCAGGACTTGCTCCTGTGTGATTCCCTGAAAGCCATGCCACTCTAAGCCTTTGCTCTGTTTTTGCAGTTCTCATACCACAGATTCTTGGGAATCTGTTTCAACTGGTCAGAATCAATAATATACTGCTGTACCTTCCCCAGAAAGGGAAAGAACTGACACACTGGTGTTGCTGTGGCATTCAGCAGCTGCACCTTTTATATTATTTCAGCATTGAAAACGAGGATGAAAAATACCCTGAACAAGACACTATGAATAGTCTGCTGTCTTATAAAACAAAAGGTCTAAACAGAGAAATGTATGGATTTATTTTGTTGACCATGAAGCAAGTGAATTGTACCTAATTCCAGAGGGAATAAATAAAGCCAGCTAAAGTGGCCACATAACCTCTCATAAACAGTGAATCTTCTCTCTCAAAATTAAGCTGATAAGGTATGGTGCATGTCAGGTGTGTTTCACAGCACACTATGCACTTATATCTTTGATTAGATGCTGGCTTACCCAGATGTGTGATGTTCTAGTCATTTGCATGGCTGCTGCTCTCAATTAGATGCTCTTAGGTGATACTCTCTGCAACAAAATTTATGAAGCATCCTATCTCACCAAAATACTCTCTTACTCTATTTCAACCCCATTATGTCTTAAAAAGAGGGAAGTGCTAACATATCTGAAAGCAAAGAACTGGTTTTAGGTCTTTACTACACAGTAACACAGTTGGATTTTAAGATGGCAATAGTGTCCTTCCCTCTTCTTTTAGCCATGAAATACTGTAGCATACTATAAAACAGAAAGGTAACTTTCAAGTGCTGCATCGTCCAAATCAGCAAAATGAGTAATATAGTCTTCTATTGCCAGCTTAGTTTTCCAGCTCAAATGATCCCTTCACCATAAACTAACATTTTCTCTATTATTCCCTGTTATTGAATCATTCCCCACAGTAACTCAAAGCATCTTTCTCCTATTTTTAACCACTACTCCTAACAATTTTTTCTCATTCTAATCAATCCTTCCCTTAAACCCACACAATACACCTTTCATCAAGATTTACCTCCAGCCTGTACTATGTCAGATATACTGCAGTAGGAGATAAAGCCTTGCTCACAGTTTCTCCAGGAAAAGCAAGATTACTACAAAAATAGTTATTTGTTTCCCAGCTGCAGCAGCAGGTAAAATCTAGAAGCCAGAATCCCCTTCAGGGCCTGGCTGGAGATGCCTTTCCTTGCTTATGTTTCTTGTCTTTTTTCTCCCCTCAATTCCCTTGCCCTTTATAGGAGCAAAACAGCAGGTTAAGATTATTTCAGATTTAGAAGAAACATGGCTAAAGAGAGAAACTGAACAGGAAACCTAAGAAGAAAGGAGGAGAAAGCAGTATATCTTGCTACAAATTGAAGTGTAGGCAAGCATTTGCACTAAATAAAAGAGATGTAATTGGGGTGTACTCACAAGGCTATCACACAGGCATCAACCAAAGAAATTGAGTTTCCCTCACACTGTCCTTAACTCCCAGTGTAATAGCAATAGAGTTATCTCCAGGATTCACCACTGGCAAGATGCCAGAGACATTGATGTAGTAGGTCAATGCACCTTTGAATTTTAATTTAATGAAAATCAGTCTTTCTCTCTGTCCCAAATTTAGGCCTTTGTTCAGAGTCTGTTTGAAGCCAATCATAAGACAACCTTCTCATGTATCACACTGAAATGCCTTACAAAGCCCAACAGATAGGTAAAACTCACACGGGAAATTATTACAAACAAAGAGGCCACAAGCCAACCACTTTGGTTAATACTCTACTTGCTGATGGCCTGGAGAGTATAACTGCAGTTTAATTTTGCTTTTGTCTCTACAGTATTACATTTTTTATCTAAAAAGAAAAACTACCAAGCCCTGAAAGCCAAGAAGTGGTCTACCCTCTTCATATCCTGCAATGTTGATAGTTAGTTATACCATAGAAACCAGCACATGGATGTAAACTGGGTTTCTAAGTCTCCCTTAGCAAATGCTACAGGAGCTGTGATGTCATGCTGAAAATTCTGGGATATCTTGTCACACACTCAATGCCACCAGTGTCAGACATGGCCATCTCCTGTGTGCACACCCATTTTTCAACATACCAAAACCAAATGCTATCTGACATATGATTTGAAATACCAGTAAGATGTGAGGAGAGGTCAGAGAGAGCACAACATAGAATGGATACATTAGAGAACAGAAATAAATGATATCTTTTATTTAGTTATATGCTCACATTTACACACAATCTTTATTTTTACATGCAATCTGAATAGTCAAATCTACCACAAACTCTAAAGAAAACAGTGGAGGAGATTGAAGGAGAATGTGGCACAGTTATGTAACACTTTGAAACTAGATAGGTTGAACACATCTTCATTAGGTTATCTTTTGAAAACTTTATGGAAAAAAAGCAAGTTTGAAAAATTAGCTGCTTAAATTCTCTCTTTGCTTCCTGGCAGTTAAAACTGGAATGAGAATAAATACCTCCCTGCATGAGGTATGAGGATTAATTTGTTTGTGTATATAAATGGGTATTTAAGTATCAACTACTATTTTATTTTTAACACCTTATTGGGACTACTGCATCCTACCAGAGTTCAGCTTTTGGCAAGAGATTTAGGCTGAGTTAAAACAGGAACAGGTGTTTAGAAGATGATATGGCTGCAATAAAAGCAAGAAGCAAGAAGATGAAGGAAAAAAATTATATAACGCATTAATTTGTATCCTGTGAAACAGACAAACACAGAAGAAAACATAAAACCACAATAACTAAGGGATATTTAGGAAAATGTCTTTTCCCACTGTGATTCATTCCCAGGGTCAGAGTCTGAGTAGGGCTGTCCTTTGGTCCCAGGTCATCCCGTTCCTGTACAATCTCATGATGCCTATTAAATGGCCAAGCATTCAGTTAAACACTGCTTAACACTGGTTGGGTAATAAAACATTTCCAAAGCCTCTAAAGGGTGTAGGATTTTAAGGCCACTCTCAGTGACATCTGAGCTCCTAAATTATAGCAGGTATTTTTACAGTGTGGATTTCTGGTCTCTAAGATCCCTATAGCCATTACTAGGTCAAACTGATTTTTATTTCTAGGGATTGAGCACATTCTTTTGCCAGCTGCAATCAGAACAAAAGCTGAAACCATCAATTTTAAGGCTCAAACTCAAGAAACATATGTTTTCTTGGTAAAAATAACAGTTACTGACCTTGAAGCTTCACAAAAATTACAGTATTTGCCATTTTTGAATATTGTTCCTTTAGCAATGAGATAATTGAAGATAAAAGCTTTCAAGCAGTTTTTTTTTGAAAGCAGTCTGTGCTCAAACATCAATCCTGCAAATTAAACCTCTTTTCATCAAGATTTACTATTAATTTCATACAAAAGTAAAAGTAAATAAAGCGAAGATTTTTAAAAGCAAATATTTGTGGTGTAGTAGGTGTTGAAATAAGTATGAGGTTCATTATTAATTTGTTTTATTGTCACATTCATGTAAAAATAAGACATGATGTACAAAATAAATAAAACTTAACTATGGAGACATCATGGGCCATCATGAGCCCTCAGCTCTGGAACTCTCAGCATGATTGAACCTCAAAAGTCAAAAGTTTGACTGAGAACATCATAAGAAATTAAAATGGTTGTCTAGACTATACTGAGGTCCCTTATGACTTTCATTATGAAAAAGTGTGCCTATAAAACAACCGAGAGAAAGAGAGTAGTAATGTAATTTCTGCATGCTAGATGTTTATTTTCCTGGTATTATATCGATTCTTGCATTTTAAGAAGGTTTAATGCAATTAACTTTGAGTTCAGTACATTTAAATTGCATCCTTTCTAAGTATTTCTTGTCAGTAGTCACCCATGAGAGAGAAGTCTATTAAATTAGCAAGAGAGTAAGAAAGATTTTAAAACAAGTGATGACAGAGAATTCTCTTTGAAAACAATACTGAAAAAAAAAACAATTTTGACTTGAGACAAATTCCCTTGTCCTTTTGATTTTAATGATTTCCTCAACAATAACATAGTTATTTGGAATTTGAACTTTGCCCTGGGTCTTTGATTCTATACACACTTTGGAACACCTCTATTGCCCAAGGGAGGCAATTATTCATGTGGTGAAGTGCTTATGGGAGTCAAATCTAGACTCATAAATAGCTTACAGATTCCTGTCTCTGACAGGTACCAGACAATTTTAAATACTTACTATCTATCAGGACAGATTTGGAAAATTTTGATGAATGCATCAGTTAATGGCAATTGAAAGTTTATTAGCCTTCAAAAAGGAAGGGCTGTACAAGGAACTAAGGGCAATCTTAAGACAGAGCATAATCCATTGATGATCCATAATGTTATTTGCAATAACAGGACTAAATTTAATGAAATACAAGAATTCCAAGTGGTCCCAGCAACAAACCAGACCAATTATTTCAAGTCTGTGAATAAAAACAGATCACAAAAGCCAGGACAAACATCTGACAGCATAGAAACCAGAGCAAAATCCTTTCTGAACCACTCTCTTCATCAGATTCCTATCCCAGCATGTCAGAAGAGCAGCATCAGTGGCAAATGCAAGTTAACACTCTCACTCTCAGAGGTCAGAGATATCCCACTCATTGGCATCTGGACAGCAACTTCCACTGCAGGGGCAGGACTGACCTTTTGCAACAATGACCTTTTGCACACTGTAGCACCACCAGAAGACTTTCAGTCTCAGAACCCTGATACCATTCTTCTCAATTAACCAAGACTATTCAGAAACAGGAATAAACCCCAAACACAGGCATTTAATTCAAAGCCAAACACTCATTCCAAGCACAGCCTTTTTTCCCCACCAAATGAAATATCAAAGATCATACAAGGACCTCAGCAGCCTTCACTAATGTATTTCACCAGAGAAGTATGCATTTCTTTGGTGGAAGGTTAAGGAATAACCAAACAGTCTTGCAATCTTCCTCCCCACTGTGAGGCACACCTGCATAGTCACTGGGTAATGCCAAAGAGGCAGAAGGAAGAGACAAGGTTACATGAACAAGAGGCTGGGGGAGATGGAAAGGCTACCTTAGATTAGTTAGGTTGCTGCTGAACAGAAAACAACCACCCTCAAAATCACAGCAATGGGAGCTGATGCACAGAGCATCAAAATAGTCAAAATAAAAGTATAGACAATGCCATGTGAATGAACACCGAATGGGCATGGTATTAAAATGTCTGCAAATACACTTTGAAAGCAGAGTGTTCTATAGGCAGCTTTTCAACATATTCAGCTTTATACAGAGAAGTCACATAAGGAATACAGAAGGCAGCTTTCTATGTCATATATTCCATCACTTCCTGAAATTATTTTCATGTCTGATTTATCACGGAAAATACAGGTAAATTATTCCATTTGTCTTCTCTGATGCCAAGGTGACCCTGCCTAGAAACCCCAGGCCTTTGCTCTCTCCAAAGATCTCCACTACTACTTCTAAATTGTGAAGAGTTCACATCCTTAAAAATGTGAAATGTACCAAAAATGAAGCAAACGGGAAAACCTCAGGCATTTACACACATTTAAACACAACCAACAAACCAATCTCCCAAGAAAACTGGATTTACAAAATGGAGTGAAGGTGCATCTATAGAACAGTGCATCCTCTCCTCTTCCATCACTCTTATTTACTCATTTCATTTCTAATAAGAACATATCAGCTCTGAAACAGAGAGATGTGTATGCTACTACCACAGCATATGCTTGCACTGTGACAGAACCAAAGGGGTTCAAGAAGACAGAAATCCCTGTGAGTATCACCTATCTTCCTTCATCACCATTTTATGGAGCTCACAAACAAACTGTTTCTCCGCCACACTGACCATCTGCAGACTCTCTTTTCTGTCCACCTTTGCCATGCTTTGATTTAAATTTGAAATAATCTCCTTGGATTGTGCACCATGCTTTTAATTTTTCAGCCAAGTGCTATGCACAGCTTTTATCTGTAATAGTAACAGATTGCCCAAGGACACACACAATGAGTCATGGAAAGAGTAAGGATTTCCTGGCTCTTAATCCAGTGCTCAGACAAGACCTCTCATATTTCCAATTTTCAGGAGCCAGCAGGTGGGGAGAAGAGAAGACAAAAGAAAAAAATATGGGAGGGAGACTTTTTTAGGTAAGCAAAATAGACAACCAGAAAAAAATCTGCACAATCTCTTCCTCTTCTCAGTTTCAGATAACTGATGTAACAGTAATCACAGAATCTGTTGAAGAGCTTATATCTGGTTTTAAAAATTGCAATGGATAGAACAGAGGAAATATATCAACCAGCAGGAAAAAGACATTAAAAAAATTCTTAAAGCAGAAAGGAAAGAACATGTTTGCTCAACAAGCCTGTAAACAAATGAGAAAGAAATTTACGTGCTTTCAGGGCAGAGATTTGGAAGCTTGCTTCCAAAAACGAGTGTAGGTGCATTAGCATATGTCCACTGCAGAACTGTGAAAAAATCTGGGGGTTGTGAACATGGAAGTAGGTGACATGAACCAGTTCTCACCTGAATACACTCCAGAAACACTGTGTGTTACACTGGTCTATTTAACTTAGGAAGACGATCCCCCCAAGACCAACTATAATTAGCAAGAGATGAGGAAGATTTAAGAGACAAATACAGATCATAGAGAGGTGATGTATCAGCATCCCCAAAATAACTAATATCCATCCTAATAATGCCACCTACTCCAAAAAACTATGCAAATGTTTACAAGACCCATTATGTCACAAAAGAACAGGAAAATAATATTTCATCTCCCATAAAAGTAGGCCACCCATCACATTCTGAAAAGGAGTCCAAGCAAAAAAACACAGATTATGATACAAGTTGTACTCATTTATCACTGCAAAACACATGGGCTTTGACAGCACCCTGGATAACTGGCTAAAATGAGAACCATTTCAAAATGAAACAGATGCTAAAAAACTGGTTTCAGACAAACTGCACACGTGTATGGGATACTTAGGGACTGCTTGTCTCATTGGGCTGGGATAATGCAATTATTTAAAGGCTACTGCCCAATCAATATTTGCACTCCTCACCTAACTATCACTGAAGAGATCTAGTGCAACATCTAACAGGTGCAGTCAACCCAAATCTCAGAAACTGAATGGCTTCTTTGGGTCCCTACTCAGTCCAGTTAAACAACAGACTGCATCAACAGCCATCACCATGGACAGCAAACTACTTCAGCAGAGGGTGAGAACCAAGTGAGCCAGAAGGCAGCTCCTGCCAGAGTCTGAGACACCAAGCAGTGAGTAACACAGCACTAGCCTGCACATTGCCCGAGGCCCTGCTGACAAAAGACACTGAAAGGCTGAGGTACTCAATGCCCTTTTTGCCTCAGTCTTTACTGATAATCAGCCTGCAAGAATCTCAGGCCCCTGAGAACAGCAGGGAAGTCTGTAAGGTTTACCCTTCATGATGGAAGACCAGGCAACAGAACACTTCTAGTGGACATACATCTGCATCAGGAAAAGTGTTGCTAGCAAGTTGAAGGAGGTCATCCTTCACCCCAAATCAGCACATCTGGACTGCTGGGTGCGGGTCTGGGCTCCCCAGTACAAGAAAGATATGGACTTAATGAAGTCAGGAAAAGGCTAAGAAGGCTAAGGGACCATGAGGATGACTAAGAGATTGAAGTATCTTTCATATGAGAAGAGGCTGAGATTGTTCAGCCTGGACAAGAGAAGGTTCAGGGGGATCATATCAGTGTAAAAACACCTAATGGGAGGGAGTGAAAATAAGAGAGCCAGACTCTTCCCAGTAGTGCCTGCTAACAAGCAGTGAGCACAAATTAAAGAGCATGAAATTCTTTCTGAACACTTTTTGGCTGTAAGAGGGTAGAACACTGGAACAGGCTGCCCATCCTTGCAGGTATTTAAAACCCAACTGGGCATGGTCCTGAGTAACCTGCTCTAGTTGACTGTGCTTTTTTGGACAAGATGATATCAAGAGGTCACATGCAACCTCAATGATGCTGTGACTCTGTAAATGTATTTCTGCTGCATGCATTTTTAAGTGAACCAGCTAATTAACAAAGATTAGTAACTGCTCAAACACAAATGGTTCAAATATTTTGTAAAACCTGCAAACTGGACTTTGGCTACTCTGCTCTTTTTGGGGGGTTTAGACAGTGCAAATTTCACATTCCCTTTTAATTTTTCTGCCTAAGTTTCTTTTTATAAATCAACTTCCTTCATTCACCAGAAAGATATTTTAGTCAAATACTGGACAGAAAATACTTCTGAATTAAACCTTATCCTGCAGTGTTGGTTGACTCCTCTCCTCCTCTCCTCCTTTGCAACCTCTTTTATATTACAATATAGTACAAATCCGTCCTTCAGCTCATGTCTCTATGTAGTCCATATTATTTTCTTCAAGCCTCTTTTCCTCCACCCTCTTTTTCTTTGTCTGTTTCCCAGCCACTGAATACTTTCCAGTTTCAGATGAAAATAACAATTAGGTTTCATTATTATGAGACCTTTTCTTGTACTGATAAAAATCTTATTATGCAAAACAAAGCTAGAACAATTTCTTTAACAATGAGATTTTCATGTTCATTTTTAACTTCTTTATAGAAAACATTAAGTGACCTTCAAGAAGAATCAATTTTCCAGATTCTTTCTTCCAATTCTTTTTCTAATTTTTTTAATCCAATTTTACCATCAAGGATATATATATATGAACAAAGTATACACTGGAGTCATATCTCCCTGGAGGCATCATTTTGGATTACTGAAATATAATTATTACAGCACATTGGTCTGCTCCAAGACTTCCAAAATACTGTTTAAAATGTCTTCCTTAGGGCAAGGCCACTAAAAAACACGCTGTTGAACCATAATTGCCTGCATTATAAAAAAAATTTTAGCTTTTCCCAAAGTTCAATGAATGAAAAATAGCATAAATTAGTAGAAATGTAAAAAAGATGATAAACGAGAACAAGTTAGAAATGTTGCAAAGCTGAGGATCACAGCAACACCTTAAGGTCTGAATGAAATAACCTCAAGTTCTCAAAATTTTACCAGCTTTATAAGATAAATACTAAGAACTACCAAAAATCAAAACCAGGCACTTTATATTTCTGCATGAAAACCTTTAATAAAACTCTACTGAATTAGTGGAAAAAATAAAAATGAAAAATTGTCTCAAACTTTTAAAACAACCATTCTCCTGGACTTCCCACACTAAACACCCTGCTGCTTAACACACAGATATTTTTTATTCATTTTGAACATTCACCACACTATTTCACTCATTTTGTATCCTGAATTTAAGCATTTTATACAAAATTCTGTTGTATTGCATATACAACTAAAAACAACTCTCAAAAGGGATTCTGATCCCCAAAACCCTAAATTTCTTACTATGCCAAATTAAATGAGCATGGTTGCTTGCATGTGCAAAGGTTACTTTCATAACGTGACTGATCCTCTCTACCTTTACTTATTTAAAATAATTAATTTTCCCTTACCTTGCTTTTAAAAATAGGGTTTGTAATGTTTAAATCTCAGGGATCTTTCCAAAAACCTAACTTTTTTTGCATTACACATTTTTCATGCACAGTCATAGATACATGTCCACTGTGCATTACACAAAGTCCAATTACAGGAAAAAAAATGCTTTGCACTTTTCCCTATCTTCCATCTCTGGCTGATCTTCTCTTCCCAACTATAAAACACAAAAAAAGCCTGTTTAAATACAGAAAAACTGAAAAACAGAAGGAAAGAAAAGCACAGACCTTAAACACCAGGAGTAAAATTAAATTAGTTAACTGCTAGAAGCATGAAGCATTAATGAAATAGAAATAGAGAATTTTCCCCTTATGAGGAACATTTATTCAGTGTTAATTAAATTCTTTTATTCAAAATCTATACTTACCCAAGTGTAAAAATATTACATCATATCAATAACTGCAGAGTGTAAGCAAGTACTACATTATAAGCATCTTTTCCCCATCTAGTGGAGTGAGGCCTTTAAATCATTTACACTGATTGAAGTCTTCAAATAAAGGACAAAAAAGCAACAGAGAAGCCTCTGCACGAACCAGTGGCCACCGCTATTAATTCACTTGTCTAACAAATAGCTATCGGAGATTAGCTTCCAGCATTTGCTTGCAAAGTTCACATGCAATAGTGTTAATGAGGAACTTTCAGAGCCTGCAATAATTATTTCTCTACAATATATCCAGCTGGCTGGTTATTCATTTGCAGGCCAGTTCTGCACCACTGAAGCCAAAGAGAGTTTTGATATTAACTTCAAAAGGTTCAGGTCGCTGCCTACAATGTTGAGTTATCATGACAAACGCTTCGGGTGCATTTCTGTAATACCACACAAACTAATTAAAGCAAAGCTGCCACCACTGAGGGACCACCACTAGAATTTTTAAGCTTACAAGATGAGAAAAAGACTCCTAAGTCTTCAGTTGGACACCCTAAATGATGGCTTAACTTTAAAAACCACTCAGTATTTGCTGATTTGAATGAGAACTCTATATAATCCAAAGTCCTGGTAATTTTTAGTGGAATGGTAAAAACTGGACTGCATAAATAGAGCAGCATGTGAGATTAGGATAATATCTTTACACAAAATTATTTTTCTGTGACTTGATTTTCTTCCAGATTATTATCTTGTTGTAAAAAAATATTATGGGGTTGTTTTGAGAATCATTTTGGAAAACTTGATCAGGCATTCAGCTGCTTTGTAAATTATCTGAATGTAGGTTGGGAAAGGAGTACAATCCAACAGTGACACTGCACTTTAACAAGTATTAGTACTTTAACCAGTATCAGTAGTGTTGTAAAAGAGCCCCACTTGACTTCTTCATTGTTTTGTATTAGGAATGCATGCTCTGCCTTTGCAGGAAAGGCTTACATAAAATGATTAGCTACAAAGCATCACCAGGGTTTTCTCCAGCTTCCCAGCTACACTTAAAAAATATGTAAACACTGTCTCACTTCTGACAGCTCCTTTTAACTAAATTACAGGAGCACAATCATTTCCAGGTGGAATTGGAGCTCTGTTTCATCTAAATCTAGTGTTGTGGATAAAACCTTGTGGAATGCTAGAGTCCTCAGAAGATGATCTAATTACCAGGCAAATGGGAGAATGGTGTCTCCCCAAACTCCTCACACAGGAGTGGCTTAAAACACATAGAATAAGGCTCAGTAGGTCTTTCAAAATCAATCTGAGCCATATAGCTCAGGCATAGCAAAAGCTTACAGAACAGAATACCATAAGTTTTACAGACATTATTTAGTCACATTATACATTCTACCTTAAAATAGAAAAAGCAGTCATTTAATGGGATATATCCTCAGGACAATCATGCAGAATAGACATTTCTGATTAATTTAAGTAGTTGCTAGCTACTGCTCCATAAAAATATAGCTGAAAATGCACTTCTTTCTGTGCAAGCAGAGAAAGCAAAGTGAAATATGAAGGTTTCTGTGTGTTCAGCAGACCTTTTTTTTTTTTATTTATTTAAGAAGTAAAGTTCATTCTACTATTCTATTTTGCTACAAAGAAGGATATAAAGCCCTGTTGCTCCCCTCCCAGCCTCAGTTTTTCTGGTCTTACCTGAAAAGAAGCAAATACAAGTAGGCAACTGTAAGCATTGAAAGTTAGTTTCAAAACAGGGAAAAGGTGCTGTCTGCTCATAAACGGCATGGAAAGAAAGTAAATCTTTTATCGAACAAAAATGAGAAAGTAACACGGAAACTCATCAGTGTGTCAAAGTGGTTAACAAATTGGGAAACAAGACAGTCCTAGAATTTAACTTCTGAAAATCTGGCAAACGATAAATGAAATAGACTTTGCATGAGAACATGAAATAAAAAGTCAGCAGCAGGCTCTCTGGTGAGTTAAGAGAGAAATGTGTTAGCTAGTCACCCCCCATTACACAATAATAGCCTTTTTTAATTTGGTGGGACATATGAAAATAGAAAATGTGTCAAAGACTGGAGTATCAACAGCAAGAAAACCTTTTATTTAAAGCTGAATTATGCAGGTATATAGTTATTGATAAGAAGCAGAACAATGGTCAGCAGTACCAGTCACAGCAAAGTGAGAACATCTGAACAGTACAATGTTCAGTCGTTTTCAGGATAATATTTAAAAATGCCAGGCATTGTGGAAGAAGTTGGAAGTGGACTGAGTAGCCAAAATAGCCAGTACGATTAAAATAACAGCTTCAATTGTACAAGTTTTTGGGCAAGATCCTTTTCCATGCCAAGGTGTTTAACACTTTTTTTTTCTTCTATTTTCCATATAAAAATCAAGCTCACTAAAAGTAACAGAAGAAATATAGCTCCCTGATCTGGTTTCATCAATCCACAATGCCACAGCTCACATAAAAATAATAGAGACTGGGAACTGGTGTTTTAAAATAGTCTCCTTCTCTATATACTATGCTTTTATAGTTTACATTAGCTATATAGGGATAATTTTTTTCTTTTTTTTCCATAAGGCAGAATTACTTCCTATTTTACTTGGGAGACAGATGAAGAAACTTTAACCAAAATACCTGGCAAAAGTCCAAACAAAAATCACATTCTGCCCACTCAACACACCCTGTTATCTCACTCAGCTATGGCATCTTCAGATTTCTGCAGGTTTTTCTACATATTGCTAAATGGTTGCCACGTTTCACCTCAAGGCATAACAGCTTTTTATTGGATGCTAAACAGTGTCCTTATTTCAGTAGGTTGTGTTAATGCTTGTACACCCTTTTGCCTTTCTCTTCTTCCCACAGGAGTATTCCAAATTTTATTTTGGGAGCTCTATAAAATGCATTGGCTGAGATACCTGTACACGCTCCCATGTGTAAAACAGCTTCCTTTAATTCAAAAGAAGTGAAGCTATTGCAAAGAAATAGTCACACAAACCAATCTTTTTTACAGATCAAAGCAGCAAACAATTTAGAGATGAAGGAAATAATCTTGTCCCTTTTTTGGCCACTCACAGTTGTGTTGACATATGTCAATGGGAACACCACCAGCCTAGTAAAAGGGTAGTTGGTCCATCTTATCTCTTACACTTCCCATCAGGTCCTTCGCTGCCCCTGGACAGACAGTGATCTGACCTGTTCCCTCATGTCATGCTTCTGCCCATTCTAGCTTTTCTAAAATCCAAACAGTGTTTTCTTCCTTGAGAAGCAGAAGCTTTCAAGCAGTACCATTTGTCATCAGCCAGCACCCCTGGAACCTATATGATTTAAGTACAAAGATTTAGAGCACACTACTTTACTGACATTGCAACAGAATGATGGACTTCTGCTTCTGAGGGAAGGCAAATTGTGTGTTTCTCACTGGAAGCATTACTGATTTCTTCACCAAAAGATCCATTCGGACTCATTTTCAACTGACAATAAAAAGAAGAGAACTTAACAGCCCTCTTCCTTTTTGTCCACCATCTATTTTATCACAGTCAAGCCATCGATTCAATTATCATGCTCTGGGTTTACAGCCTTCTGTATATTTGTCCATTTGTCTCTTTGAAGACATTATTACTGTTTCCAACTCCAACGTGTAACACTCCTGAGTTGCTCTAAGTGCCTTGGCAAGCTGACCTGTCTGTTAACAAAATGCTAGAGTTTACTGACAACCTCCCTCAGGATTCCTCAAAATCCTGTAATCTGTGATAACATTATATCTATTCCAGCCTATAGCTGAAATCTAAGAGAGTTGTATCCATCTGTTTTAAAAGCACTTTTAAACCTACTAAGAATCATCCTTATAAATACATCTTTTTTTCTGCAGAGTTTTCTGGACTTCTCAAGTATCTTCAAAGCTTCCATCCAGACTCTTAATGGAAATGAACAGTGTTGTAGCTTTCCATAACAAGACACATTCACCAAAAACATGGTATAACAACATTAACTTCTAGGGGAAATCTTCATTATAGAATCATTCTAATCCAATGACTCAGTATTATTTCTAAAGCAAAAGAGTTCTTTGTTGCTGATAATGTGATTTCTGTGCATTTTTAGCTACAATATTGACACTTGCACCTCACATAAATCATGGGTACAGCTAAGATTACCTTAGAGTTGGCAAGATTTTGGAGAGAAGCAGCCTTATACAAACCACATTGAACATATATTGCAGTATTCAGTTGTGCACTGGTCTAAATATATCTTTTGAGCAGAGATTGTTTCTCAGACACAAACAGCCTCAATTAATAAATAGGAATGGATTTTCTAATAGTATATCAGACCTCCCATAAGACTTCTTTATATATATATATATGTTCAGGTACATAAGACACGGGTATTTGTCTTTTCCAGAGTGTGATGCCTATTGATAAAGACAAACTCTCAGTTTCTGTTTAATAGTATATTGCCTACACAACTACTTGATCATTAGAACATAAAAACTACACTTCTAGATTTTAGAGTTACCTGTAAAAATCAGAAAGTCCACAATAGGTGAAAACCAGAAAAAAGAGGAAAAAAAAGAAAGAGTTGGCACCAATCAGGCATTTTCATTCCTAATTAGTTCTGTCTTCATCCCTTTCAAGCAGTTTATTCATAGGCTATACCAGATCATCTAAACTGGATCCCTGCAATTAAGTCACATCACATCTAAATGTTAAATGACTGTATTGGTTTTGCATGGCAAGGTTTTGGTAGCAGGAGGCTGCAGGGGTGACTTCTGCAAGAAACTGCCAGAATTTCCCCTATGTCTGACACAGCCAATGCCAGCTGGCTCCAGGATGGACCCACAGCTGGTCAAGGCTGAGCCCATCAGGGGTGGTGGATGTGCCTCTGATATAATACACTTAAAAAGTGGGGGGGAGAAACCTGTTTAACAAACTTGGAGAGACAGTGAGCATATGTGGGAGGAACAGCTCTGTAGACACCAAGGTCAGTGAATAAGGAAGAGAGGAGGTGTTCCAGATACTGGGGCAGAGATTCCCCTGCAGCCTGTGGAGAAACCTGTGCCAGACCACACAGATGCTTGAAGAATGCTGTGACCTGTGGGAAGCCTGCACTAGAGCAGGCTCCTGGATGGACTTTTGGATAGAGGAGCCCAGACTGGAGCAGGTTTGCTGGCAGGGCTTGTCCCCCATGGGGAACCCACACTGGAGCAGCCTGCTCCTGAAGGACTGCACCCTGTGGAAGGGACCCACACTGGAGCAGGGGAAATGTGTGAGAGTCCTCTGCCTGAGAAGGAAGGAGCAGCAGAGACAATGTGTGATGAACTGACCATAGCCCCATTGTCCCTATCCTTGCACTGCTAGGAGGAGCTGTCAAATAATTGAGAATACAGTTCAACCTGAAAAGGGAGGACTTGGGATAAGTATTTTCAAGATTTGGTTTTACTTCTCATTATCCTACTCTGATTTGATTGTTAGCAAATTCAACTAATTTCCCCTAGTCAAATCTGTTTTGCCTATGACAGTAGCAGGTGAGTGATTTCCTCCTGTCCTTTCATTGACCCACGAGCTGTTCCTTGTAGTTTCTCTCCCCCGTCCAGCTGAGGAGAGGAGTGATAAAGTAGCTTTGGTGGGCAACCAGGGTCAAAGCCCCACAATGACACATTCTTTTCTAGGAAAACTGCCTTGAATTGTATTACCAGATGCTTATGCAGCAGGTGGCTTTTGCCATATTGTAGGGAAAGGGAATTGCACAGAAATTTGCTGTTCTTCCAGAAGATCTTCCCTCCCAAGCCACAGGAGACCATACTTCCAGAAGAGGCACTTGCCTGCATACTACATGTTCACTGCTTCTTATTGGAGCTCATGGGTTTTTTGTAATATAATATACTTCTGTTTGTGATAAGTGCAGGTTCATGCTCTCTGCTGGAAAATTGCCTCAGAAGAAAAAAGAACCATTTGCCCTTTCCAAGAAACTGATGACAAATTTTGAATCTCAGTTTGGGGCTGCTGCTGTCAAGATTATGATTTTCTACCACTGAGCACTGAAACAATCACAAAATTTTGTGCTTCCACAAGTAAGCTTGGCTTGCATTTTTCCCATTCACAGCTTCAGTTTAGGTTTTGCACATGATTGATTTCATTCTGTTTCAGGCCAGTATAAATGGGCAGCTCCTTCTCATTAGAGGAAATGTAGCCATGCCACATATTAGATAAGGGAAATAATACCTTCCCATCAGCATGTCCAAAGCAGCCACAGATATCACAAAACTATAGCCTAGAAATGTGAGCCTCTGCTGCAGATATGGATGAGTCATATAGGGACACATAAGGACAAATGGACATTGTTCAGTAAGCTCCTCCATATACAGAGCTGAACAGTTCTCAGCCAGGAGACATTATGCTTTAATAAAGTGCATGCAGAATCAGTCAGTATGAAACATTTTTGGTACAGATTCAACAAGGACATAAAAATACTAATTATAGTTCAATTAAAAAAATTGTTCTCTCTGAGACTGAGGTTAACAACAAAAGAAAGGGATAGTCTCAGTGTCCAAGACATATATACCTGAACACTCCAGAGATGCTTTTAAAAGACAGCCTACAGTGAACTCCAAGTAAGATAACCTGAGTGACATTAACTTAATATGGAACAATTAAGCAGCAGACAAAATAATAATTTCTTAATTAAACACAGAAATCTCAATAGCTCACAAAGAAGTATTCAGATTTGTCATTGCAACACTAACTCTTTTAATATCATTTGCTCTTGGCAGCATTTGTTCATAATTTTATATTTTAATTTGTTCATACAGTTTTATAATTTTTTCCTAACTATTCTTCAGTGTTTCAATAGATTTATTATGGCTTTTATTAAATGCAGACAAACATGAAAAAACTCCCAAATATACACATTATAAGTTCTTTTATTCAAAAGCTGCTGAAATTTTTGTATGTATATCTTACAAAACTACATCTGCTTTTGTATATATGGTTTGGGACTTCTGTCCTGTTTAAAATAAATTAAACTTTAAAACTTACACATAATAATCAAAAATAAAACAGGAAAAAAAATCCATTCTGTGTCATCCTGGAAACCTATCTGAGTTAGAAAAATTACAAAAAGCACACCACAGGCACTTTTATACTAGCCTGCAAAAATCAAAACATCTTTATTTTGGGTAAAATCTGAGTAACCAAAAAAGGCTGGCACTAAATACTCTGGGTTTGTTCACTGTAGTTTACATTATGTAGAACTGGTCTGCTAAGGAAAACAAACATGACTGTATTTAAACAGAAATTGCAATGTATTTTCAGTGGCTACTTCAAAATATTGTCAATGTTAGTGCAGAAGTTTCAGAGACATAGGCAGTTGCAAGCCTGAGAGAAATATTTTTTGAAAATTTGTACAGTATCTAGGAACTCATCCTTTGTCTGTGAAATACTACAGAACACACATATGCAGACCTATAATGAATTTTGTGGGAGATCTTCACCAGGCAAGTAATAGCATGTGATTTTAAAAAATGTTTGAAAGAATAATAAGTGATTTTACTGCATAAATTCCCTTATTTACTTTTCCTTTCTAGGATAGTTTAATAAAAGACAAAATATTTTGAAAGCCATTCCTTCACTCCTTGTATTTTCTTTTCTTGTATCTTTGTCCAGTATTTGCTGCCGTTTGACAGTGCTCCAAAGGAGTGGAATCCAGCTCAAAAGAATATGTGTATCTTCTCTAGCTCCAAATGCCCAGAACAAATGGAAAAGCTGAAGAGATTTTCGTAAATTTTACTGTTAGCTTCAAAAAGGATTGTAAGAAGACACAGGTGCATCTGTTATCTTCAGCTGACTTCTTGCAATAAATTATTTTGAAATTGCTTTTCATATATATAGAGACACATAAAAAATAAAAGTATCGATATTAAAAACCACCAAATATCAAGGGACACTTTAGTTTGGACTTAGACCTGAGAGACAGCAGTAATTTTATATTTTGTTTTCCATTACCCTTTTGATACTCATATAGTAGAGGTACTAAACTATTATGAATACTGTATTTATTCATTCTTATATTTTCTGAGCAACTCATATTCTGTATTTCTAAGGCTGTTGCCTTTAGCAAGTTTCCTGGACTGTATTAAGAGACTAAATGACAGAGAACTTGACAGGCTGTTCTGTGAGAAACCTTGGGTTTTCCTTCTTTTTTGAAAGCAAAATAACTGCAAATGAGTTTTTCCTTTAGAGGCACCACGAGGGATTCTTACTGAAATGGTAAAATGGACATTTTTTTGTTTTTTCTGAAACAGTGGCTTCACTTCTCTTAACCAAAGCAGACAGTCTGCTGAAAGTACCACAGGTACTGGGTGCAGCTCCCAAAACTATGAAGAGCTATCTGAAACAAAATTTTGAAACAGCTCAGCAGCACTTAATCACAATCTTCCCTCAATTGCATGCAACTGTAAAAGTAAAAAATAAAACCATGATATGTTTAACTCTGAAAACTGTTATTCACAGTCTGTGGCCTTATGAATAGTGCCTGATAGGGCAAGTAAAATGCCTGATTTCCCACAAAAACAGCAGTGAGCGAAAATGTGCTCAACAGCCCCATATATCATCATAAGAATTCAATATCCAGGACATTTTCTGTTCACTGTGCTTGAATTCAGAGAAAGATGAGATAAGGTTAGAAAAACACAGCAGAGATTACTTGTCACTTTAAAGCATCTCCCTGTGTTAACTGTTTTGTGCTGTAGGCTCTGAAATACCGAGTCTCTGAGGCTGTGCTGAGAAGTAGCAGCTGAGCAGTTCTGTGATAAAGTACATGATAACTCAAGTGGGTGCTAGCTACAAGTGTTTTCAAGTATTAAGAATAATACACAAAGTAAAGCCCAAGCACTGCAAAAGCAAAGGGCTGACAGCTCAGGTGGGTGGACAGCCATATAGATTGAGTGTGTAATAAGGTAACACAGCTTTCCAGGCAGTGTAATGGAGCTGAAGAGAAAGTGGCAAAACAATGCTCACAGCAAAAGCAAACTAAAAAAATTAATCTTTTCTAGTAGCAAACTCCTCTCTCCCCTCTTACTGCTTTTCTCATTGCTCCAGGGTAAGTATCAAGTGCCTCAGTCAATCCTATTACCTTGATCTGAGACATCCTTAGTATGGGTGAGGGATTACAAGCCTGGGAAGGTACAAGTCAGGGCTGAAAAAACATGTTCTCCAGTAAACCTGGGAGCTGCCATCATCCAGCAAGAAACAGTCTGTCCACTTTGGTCCTTCAGAGTTTACAGGCTCAAGCTTCCTAAAATTTAACTCTCTGTAGACCACCAAAAAAATGTCACTGCAATTGTTCAGGTGAAATGAGAGGTGAGCCAAAGACAACCTAGTAGCTAGGCTCAACAGCCTGGGAGACTTATAAGCTGTCTGTAGTGAGCATCAAACTCAGCAGAGCTGTGTAGCACAGTCTGCTGCTGCTCTTCTCTACCAGGCTCCTCTAGCAACATAAATCACACTGAAAGATCTTTACAGGGTCAAAGCAGAATTGAAAAGTTATTTCAAATATTATGTTACTAAGCAGTAGCACACCAATGGAAAATAAAATGTAATTTATGTCTCAGCACTGATACAGAGTCTGCTAAGCTAGTCCCAGAGTGTACTTCTAGAGCACAAAGCAGAACAGAGTTTATTGCAGATTATTAGCAACTAAGCAGATTTCCTTTGTGTGCTTTTTACAGCCCAAGCATCACCCTATGCAGATGCATACCAACTAAAATTTTGGCTTGTCAACACTGCAGTACTATAATATAATTGGGAGAGAGGGTAAATACATTCTCAAAAGCATGGGTGTTGATGAGATCATATTTGGTTACCTAATTTAAAAAAAAATTGGATTTTTAAAAGCTATCCTGACAGGGTATCAAGAGTTAAACTGTAACTTTTAGATCAGTACATTAGAGCTGCCTGGTAGATACATTTTCAAATACTGCAAGAAAACATAAAGAAAAGCATCAGTAGAAAGCAATGGTCCACTTAACTCCTCACCAAGAGTGGAGACATATACTTGAAAGGAGAAAACTCTGGCACTTTGTGGGGTCGTTTTTTTCCCCTAATTCCTCCAGCATTCAGTTGCAATGGCCTGGCCCCTGTTGAACAAAACTGCCACTGTTCCACTGTGTAGATAACAGGGAACTCTGCAATTATTTCCAGTTCAAATAGAAGTTTTATTTCAACATAGGATTAAAATGTTTTAAATTTTTTTAGACAACTGCCACATTAAGGTCTACCACAAAATAAAGCATAACTAGTTTTGTCATTTTGCCATTACTCCATTAAGATACATGAAATATCAGTTTTCAGTTACTGCCCTTTTATTATTCCCTTTTTGGCTCACAATCTTCACTATTTTGCATGCAGTGTGATCTTATGCCCAGACAACAGCACAATCTAGTATCACTATTCAAGCTCTCTTCAGATCTTGCCAATTTTTTCCAAGAAAAATACAGAAAACCTAGTACTTGCTGAACATGAAGAAGCAAGCCAGAAAAAAACCCCCAAAACAACTATAAGGCTGGCAGACCATTATAAAGTATCAGGGAAAAGCTTGGGCAAACTTTATTTCTGCTTCATGGATTCACTAACCGAGATCCAAACAAGGTTTATAAGGATAAAAATAAATAAAACAGTATTTTACTGGACAGTGTTTGCCCTCTAGGAAAAACACTTTGATATTGACTGTCTGCCAAGGAGAGTGACAGCTGGAGTTAGAGAATTTTATCAAAAAAGTATTTTCCTTTCCTCCCACTTGGCAAAATAGAACATTATCTTAACAGAGCAGGTTTCTGAACTCGGGCTTTTCAAAAACTGCCAAGTGTGTGGCTGTGAAAGACAGGACATTGTCACATCGCCAACTTTGGCACACAGGCAGGAAAAACATGATCTGTGCAGGCCAGTGCTCAATAAATGAGCTTAGCAAAGTACTGTTTGCTTTCATCTGTTCCACAGAAATCTGGAAAGGCCATGGCCAGAGGGTCTCCGGGGATGCCCCACCCTATGGCTGACATAACCCTATGCTTCCAGGACCTGCACCATGTGCCTCGAGGGCAATGGCTTCTTCACAGAGACAGCCTCACAAAGCTAAAATTACCCAGGAGCAATTAAGCAGAGTAAAAATTACCCAGGAGCAATCGTGCAGAGTCAACCAAGGAAAAAAAAATCTGATGTTTTGTGTACTGATACTTTTGTGTACTCTGTGTTTTTGTGTACTTTTGTGCACTGTACTGTTGACAGACATTCATCACTTCCTACCTCTACCCCACACACAAATCAAAGGGAATCCCAAATACACAATGTGGGGCTGAGTATGCACAGCAACAATACAGGGCATACAGCCTCAGCATACAGGAAGAGACTCCTATTTTACCTGTCATGGGTAGAGAAGGGAAGACTTTACCACTGATTACTGGTAATGTAAGAGACAAGGAATACATCTCCTTAGATTAGACAACCAAAATGTTCACTTCTTAATAGGAAACATGGACTACTCAAGTGCATGGATTACTACTGCTGGCCAATCCTTGAAATTTATAATTATGGCTATCTATTGGCATCCAGGAGATTCTTCAGTTTTATGGCTTCTGAATGTACAACCCAGTAACTATTCTGACCTTGGGTATTAAAATAAGATGGAAGCGATAAGTGGCTGCTGCTGTACCCAAGTGATCACCATATACAGATTCCCTGTTTGCAAGCACATAAGAAGCAAAGTGAGAAACAATGCTGGTACCTATTTCCTAAAACAGGTGTTTTCAGCAGCTGTGCATCAGTGTAGCTCTATTAAATTCAATTACTTGATTTTGTTTTACAACCTTTTTTTTTTTTGCTTCAACATCTATAGAAAGACTATTTTTCAGTAAACATAACTCAGTAACACTAATTAGATGTGCCTTAAGTACAAACAGGCAATAAGGACAAATAGAAGCTACCTGATTTCATGTTAGAAACTGTTAAGAACACTCAGTCCCACTAAGATGACAATTATTTTATAGCTGCCAGAACAAACAGACTCAGTACACTTCCTGCCCAACAGCTGGTTACTTTAGATTTGCATCAATACTCAGCCAACAGAGTGTTACTCAGGGGAAGAGTGAAGCATCACAAAAAAGGCTGAGTTGCTGTGTCATATCATCATGAATTCAGTTGTCTCTATTGCATCTGTAAAAATCATACTCACCAACCACAGTACAAAAGAAATAAAAATCACAATTTACTGTGCCTGCAACAATGTTACCTTTGGAAAATTTCTGTCTGCTGAGAACTTCAAAGTAACATTTTTCTGTATGTTTTCACTACTGGAAATCTTTACTTTTTTTGCTGAGGATTTCTTTTTAAGCCTACAAGATTTTTTTATAATTATTCTAGCTACTGCAGCCTAAGTTTGATTAAATTTCTTTAAATTTCATCACTTTAAACTGTAATAAACCGTTTAAAAATCCAATGGCATTTTCCACCTTTGGTCTACATTCTAATATAATGGAGAGTCATGCAACTACAAAAAACAAACCCTCTGAAAGTTTATGGCCCCCAGGGATCTCGCTTTTTCCAAAAGTAACATCTTCATACTGAAACAGAAGCTGTTCCTTACCTGAAAAGAGTTCATGCATCGAAGTGAGGGATGGCAGAGATGTGGTACTCAAACCCAGTATCAACAATAATTCCAAACACGTTTCTGATGGAAACTTTAAAGGATGAACTCCCATATCATTTTCCCATGCATCAGCAAGCCTGTAGAGTTTAAAAAAATTTCTTCATTTTCTTAAAATACATCTAAACCATAAGTTCCAATTAAGTATCAAAACTGTGATAAAAACTGTGGTAAAAAATTCCCTTCATATTTTTCATGTAAAAGTAACAGGTCACTGTGTTTTCCAGAAAAACATGGTGTATTTAGATAAAATGCCTTCTTAAATATACCACCAATATCTATCAAAAAATACATAATGTGAAAGGAAAAATTTAACATATTTTAGAAAAATTCACTCATGTTTCTAATTCAAAGTTTCATTACTTCTGAACAAAATTTCATCTGTCACTGGTATTTTCCCATTGTATAACGATTTTTCACATAGAGTATTCACTGCAATAATGCCTCTACTTTTAATTTTGTTTCTAGAATGAAAGATTCCATTCAATCCTGAAAAAGACAGGAGGTGGGACACAATTTTCAAAACTGATGTCCATGATGCTCACCGAAACTTACCAACAGTCTGTACCAAGCAAAACTCAATCCCAGTTCACTTTAAAGATTTTTTTTTTCTTTGGATGTATTAAAAGAGCTAAGATTTCTATGAGTTACTCATAAAAACAATGTTTCAGAAGCATATTCCTATAAACTGTTCCTAAATCACATGCTAAAGAACAAGATTTGTTCAACAAGATTTACTCAAAACACATGAGCATTCTGCTTCCTATAGTTCAGGCTTATTTCTTCCATAATATAAAAACTGACAGACTGATCAGTGATCCTGTTACTTTAATAACTTTGTCTGGGTAGGTTATATCAGATACTCCTGGGTAAGATGAATGCCATTTATTCTCAGCAGACCTAAGTGCATCACTTTGGAATACAATACTTGCTACCCTTCCCTGTCCAAGGCTTCAAAATTTCAATAAATAATCTTAGTGTTTGGCTTTCACTTTTAAATTCCTCCAGCTTTTCTGACTGAACCACTGTCTGTGAACATATCAGCTTATTTTAAAGTACTTTCTGGAAATAGCTGCATTTTTTTCATAGACACTTGGGACCTCAGCATTCAGCATGGTGAAAACTGAGCAAATAAGTATCTGTGTCATCCTGGATGGTTCTCGTTCTCTCAAGTCTCCCAAATCCAATGATTCTCTAAAAAGTCTTGCTTCTTACATATAGGCTTGCATATACACTTTTTATACACAGCACCTTCTGAGTTCTTCTAGAAGATGTCCTACTTAGCATAATTTACATCTTTCTTCAAAGAGTGGGTGTATTTTCTAACCTCCTTTTGTCTGAAATTGGCCACTTGAATTTCAACTCTTTGCTTTTGTCTTTTCTAATATTTACATATTTTTCTCCCTTCCTAATCTATCCTTATCTATGCACATGTAAGAATCCAACTCTGCTTTGATACATAGAAGCAAGGCCTATAATGCACAGAATGTCAGAGGGAGCTTTCACTTCTTTAAAAAAAACAAGAAGTGTTTTCTCTCTTTTTCTTGTCAGCACAATAAAAGACAAAGAAAATAATTTCACACCTAGATTACCAAATACATCATTTCTTTTCTCAAAACTCACCAGAATGAGTCATCTTGACAAAAGCTCTAAGCTTTACGTGGTAAGGAGAAGGAGAAAGACAGTCCCTGGTTCTTCTAATAGCAGAGCATCATTTAAGATTTCCAACATGTCTGAAACCATACCAATTGCAGAAGACAAAACCTCCCGCCCACTATCAGCCCCTATGTATACAATATGTAGTATCTCATTTGACACTTATACTGTACCACATGGAAAAGTTGTAAAAACTACTACAAAAGACCCCAACTGCCACTAGGACGGGAAGGTGAGATGTTTAGAAGAGGGTCTGGAATACTTTCATTATTGGAAGGTACAAGCCTCCAGTTAAGTCACAAATACTATGTCTGTGTTGAACAGAAACAGGATTCTTTTATAAGACTACAGACTACACAAGTGGCCAAAGCCTGAAAAGGCAGCCCTGACTGGTTCAGAGCTCCAGATTGGATGGGGCTCTGAGCAACCTGGTCTAGTGGAAGGTGTCTCTCCCCACAGCAGGGGGGACTGGAACTAGATGATCCTTAAGGTCCCTTCCAATCCAAACCATTCTATGATTCTATAAATGTTCCAGGAGGAACACTTAAAGCTAGATGATGAGCACTAAGTAATCAGTAACCAAGCAGTCTCGTTAACTGTAATCCAGATTGGTGTTTTACATTGCTTTATCACTTGGTAACTTCATTTTCCCACATAATTAGAAACGTACCTTTATATATGTTCCTTATTAATTCTTTCTCCTACATTTTTTACAATGTGGTGATGCAGGAAAATTTAGGTGAAGCTAGCAAAATAGGGGCTCTCTTTTTCAGAAATCAGCAAGTCTAAACAGAGCACTGTGCGGGCACCTTCAAACAGCTAGAGAGTTTGGAGAATGAAGGTGCTATGCTAAGGTTGGAAGGTGTTTCCACAGATCAACACCCTTTCTTCAAAGAAACTTTTCAGAACTCCAAGCAATATTCAAAACATCACAACTTACATCAATACCCTGATTCTACTCTTGTTTCAATATAAGCATTTTTGGAGATGTCTCCTCATTTTGAAGTCCAAGTACTACAGCCCTGACACTGAACTGGGGATTTTTCTTTTGTGGTTGTTGATTTATCTGAGGGAAAGAAGGTTTGCATAAAGACATTCAAACCTAATTATATTGCAATTCTTGTTTATTAATCACTCAGTTATTAGTATTTCCTGAAATTATTCCAGTGTACTTCCTTATTACAAACAAAGCATATATATCCCAGCATTTACTGCTCCAGGAACACACATGTCAGGAATTAGTCATTGTGACTTGCCCTTTCACAGAATTTAATACAAATGGTTGTGGGAAGTCATTGCTTTATTAGATCATTTCTCTTTGTTCTTCTTTATCCCTGTTGCTTTTAGAAGCATTTTTCCATAATCTTTTATTGTAGAGGAAACAGAAAAGCATCTATGCATAAAACAAAAGCAAAACAAACCACAAAGAATCCACTGTTTTTCACCCCTTAGTTTAATGGTCTTTCTATATAAATGGAATTGTCTCACTCTGGGAGTCTCCTCCGGAGAGAAGACTTTGCTTTCTGTTTACTGGAATAGGTAGATTGGCTGATAATGCTCCTCAGGAGAGTCAGCAGCCACAGAGGACAACTCAGCTGATCAGCTCCCAGACATCACAGCCCAGCTTGCTAAGCTGGCTGAAAGGAATAAGGGGGAGATAAGATACAAACTTGAGGAAAGTGAGGTTGACAACAGAAATAATGCTATTCTTCCTTCAGCAAATATTCTATTCTATACCACAAAGAAGTCTTAAGATTCTGCACTTCACAGTCTGACATAAAAAAAAAAAGATCCTCAGCATCAAAGCTCATAAATTCTAAACAAATTCCCTAAGTCATTGAAGGGTGCAAGATTGCATCTACTTTGGACCAATTTTGTGACAAGTAAAATCTCACCACTACCTATTGGCCTTGCCAGTATTTGAGGGAAGTGTGAGTCAGCTTTAGAAACCAGGCTTTAAAAGACTAAGATGTAGTAAAACATACTCAGGAAAATGGTCCAAACTCAGACCACACTCTGAGTCAAGAAAAGGATATGCCAGAGTAATATTTTTCACAGGATGTTAAATCCACCTCTGTAAATCACCATCATCATCCAGTTTTGTCCCACCAACAGGAAAACACAAATAAATCCAAGCATTTTGTCTGTCAGTCCTTACTTTTCATTTTCTCTCTCTTTTCTTTATCCCACTATTTCCCAGAACTTGTATTAATCCTTTCAGCTTATTTCATCCAAATTTTCCTAAGAAAGATCTCAAATAAATTAGGTTTGGGGAAGTCTCATCTGTTCCTGATTTTCAGGAGAGTACTGAGAAGAAACAGTCAAAGGTTTCCCCAGTGTTAATTAAATTTGAGATGCAGCCTCTGCAGCTCAGAGTGAAACCTCAAACTCAGAACTCCTTCTGCTCAATCTAAGAGATAATCTATTAGTCTTACCCATGAAAATACAATGAAAACAGACATAAGATTGAAAGATATAATTGGAACTTCACATAAATTTCATTCTGAGAAGGTCAGAATCACATACAATGAATGCTAATAAAACTTTAATATGTTTCTGGCATACAATTCAGAATTGAACTGAGGTAAAGCCCTACTCAAGGAGGGTGATACTTGGCTAGATGCTGATGTGAAACAACTATGTGCTAAACTGTCAGAACAGAGCATTCCAAACAAGTAAGAAATAAAGATGACAAGCTGAGACTATCTTCCCCCTTGTCCTTTTCAATGCTTTCTAAGGAACTGGTCATTTGAAGGAGAAATTTAGAACATGATATGATTGTCATATTCCTATAACCAGTCAAAGAAATACAGCTAGGAAAGTAAAGTTCCCATAGTTGTATGTACAAAATGTTTTAAAAAATGAAGTGGTATTTTCAAAATTGTTTAGTTGATACTAATGTGAAATCTGGGAAATCTTTGATTTCTTTAAAAAATAAAAAGAAATCAGCAAATGCTCTCTGAAATTCAAGCAATTGATTCTGAAAGCAGAGAGAAGCAAGACTTGAAAACAACTACTCAGATAAGATTAAAGATAAGACAGTTACTTCTCTAGCAGAAATGTTTTTAGATAATGTTTTACATTTGAATCACCATGCATCAGAGAATGGTATTTGTCCAGTGTTCACTATGGAATTGATCCAAATGAATTGTCTATATAAGTTATAATTACATTTCAAAACTGTGTTCTTAAAAGCAAGTTTTAAGACACCAAAATAATGAAGTACATTTATTTCATAATTTCTTTGATATAAGAACTAGTAAACTAACACAGTCATCCATCAGGTCATGGAATCCATCCACAGCACCATACCAGAAATACAATATACATGGCACATCAGTGAAGCAAAAGAAAACTTTGTATTTCAAATCTGAGAAAAACTGACAAAGATTCTCACAAGATTTTGAAAAACTGGACCAGACTTCCAACTAGATTGCATTTATTTCAAAAGAAGTCTCTTTCATCAGTGCTAAAGACATTTATCAGTAATCACCCTTCACCATGCCTGAGATTCACTTTTAAATGCAACTGAGCTGTCTCAGCTACAGCCAAAGTAAGTCTGCTTTTGAAGAGGAACAGATAAGCCCTTTTCTCCTTTCCAGCACATCCCCATCATCACCTCAGATTTAGCAGGTCTACTTCTATAAATACACTAACTGAAGATAGTCTACACAGGTCAAAACTGTAAAATGAAGAAGATCTTACTCAGTGCTCTGCCCAGTGTTGCTGAGAGAATGTACTAACTAGATTTTATTAGTTATGATCTAGGTGAATGTACTCTGCATTTAGGGCTCCAAATGCTGTGAAACTCGTGAAGGAGATGTTAACTGAAGTTTCAGTGTTTTGATGAATCAAGCCTGTGCTGAAGAATCCAATATCAAAGCTGACAGAAGCTCAGCCCTGAATCTCAGAGTTCACTGAATGTTGTTAAAGCTGCCCTTTCCACAAGCTACAGCTCTGAGAGAAATGACAGATGACTTTACTGAAATGAAGGACAAACCTGCTAAATTAAATAACTATTTGTAAAAATGATTTAATCTCAAAACAATTCTTAATTATGGTTGATGATGAGCCTGTATACTTAATGTACCAGGAGGCTAAGTTATTTATACTTTTAATTATCCTTTCAGTGATCTAAAAATGACATAAATATCAATGCCTGCTCATTAGCTACTAAACTCTTACCAAAATGTAAGTAATATGGATGACTAAGAAGTGTGGTACTTTCACAGTCTGCAGTACATTCCTTTGGAAAAAAACTTGCTTTGTAGAATTGCTGCTTCCATCCTAAAACAAGCATCCGTGGTCATGTTCTACTTCATTATTCATCCTGAACAGCTGGGAGTGTCAAGTGTGGGTTTTGAGCAAATTTTCCCTGGGATCTTTAGTAGAGGCATGGTATCCCAAACCAGTAGGTATTAAATCTCTCATAAGAGACAAAAATAATGGAAGAACAGAAATTTAACACACCGGTGTCCCTGCAAGGAAGTGAGCAAGAGAACAGCAAAATACTTAGGGAAGTAAGAAAGCCAAGACCATGCCTCTTTGTATTTTTGTAATGGACTACAGTAGCCAATACAGAAGCTCCATCTTGATGTTTTAAACATTTTCTTTCAGTGTATCACTATAGAGACAAGACTAATTTAACAGAATTTCTGTATTTCCACATGGGCTTACATACTACTGCTTGCAAAGCATTCTCTATAAAATTAATGATATATAATCCATAAACTAAAGTGCATCACATATACAGCATATAGTACATACACTTTAATGTAGTACATATAATTTATTAGTTATATAAACAAAAACCATATTAACATTATTTAATTACATAATTATAAAATACTACAATAATTGCATATAGAAGGATGTGGTCATTATTAACAGTCTTCTAGCTTTTTTCTGAGTAATGAGCACTTTGACTTGAAAAAATATGCAATTCTCAAGTCTAGACAAAAAGAAGTTAGCTAGAAATCCACTGCAAAAACAATTCACTGGTTTTAAAATACCCTATCCTGCAAAATGTAAGTCCTTCTTGAACTTTCAATGTGTCACCATTTGAAAAGGGCAAGTTATTTAATACTAATAAGAAAGCCTTATAATGAAAATTCAGATTTAACCTCACCAGAATACCAGTGTCATAATATTCTTTCAGACGGGCTGACATAGGAGGTATCAACTGGTCTTGTAATATTTCAAAGTGCCTTTTAATTAAAATTATGCTATTTGCTCTGATGAATGCTTTTGTGATTTAAAATCCACACTCCACATGCAGTTTTCTCATTTCTAACTCCAATACGTAGCATAGACTAAATAACTCATTAAAAGACAGTGAATTAAATAATTTTGTTTGCATTAAACAACTACATATGAATCTCAATGAGATTAATTTTATTAATGCATTTGAAATTATTTTATAATTCCTTGACATGCTTTGATCATTGTAAGCTATTTAAGGGAAGTCAGAAAGAGAAGTAAAGCTGCCTATTTCAAACTGTAAAGCAAAGCCCAAATTATTTTTCTCTTGCTTCACACCAACCAGTATTTTTAGTAGACTCAACTGCCCTATATTAACTTAAATGTAACTACATTAGTTTTAGGGATATTTATTAAGAAATGCTATTTGCAGAACAAACCCTCTGAATAGTCCACAGAATTAAATTATTTTTTTTTTTTTTTTCAGAGGGGAAAGGGCAAAGCAGAAAACCAAACAACTGTGTTAGCATATTGTTCCAAGACAGACAAGGTTGTTTACAAGCAGATTATTCCTCTGAAGCACAGAAAGCTATTTCAACATACTGCAACTTTTTGCATGGCAATAAACTCTTGACATTTTAATCCTGTCCAGGAGTAACTTTGCCTTGGAGTATGTGATTTCAAAGTAATGCCCAACATACTTCTCTAGACTAAAGATTTTTGGGTGTTCACCAACTGCTTTTCTACATTGCCTTCCCTCCTCCATCTGGCTGCTATGCAATTTCAAAAGCATTAATTTTAATCTGCACACTCTTATCACCCACAAAATATTTTCATTCCATTGCAAAACAGCACCAACTGTACAGTCTCTGTTGAAGACAAAACAGAATTTCAGTGACAAGAATCACTGAAATAAAGCTTAAACATCACAGAAGGATTAGCAGGTGTTCATCTATTCTGAAACCTTTAAGTTGAAAATTTGTAGGATCTAAAACGAATGTATGAAAACCTAAATCAAGCAACAATGTCTAAAGACTTATGTTCAATGGGACACCCAGATACGTGGGACCAACAAACACTTGCAAATGTACTAAATTTAAAATTCTCGACAGTACTCAAACTATGTACAGATGGTCTGTGAGTAAAACTAAGACAGTATCATCTCTACTTAGTTTCAACACTAGGTAAGCAGAAACAGGCTCATCAAAGAATGAAGAGAAAAAGTGATTTTAATTTTGTGGGAACTGGCCTTAGATATAAAATCCCAAACCTGCCAGGTAAGTCTCAGAATATGTTCTACCAGCAAACCTACAGCCCATAAAGCCATAGCAGCAGCAGATCTATCCACAGAGCCAACCCATAGCAACAATTGTCTATGCAAAGAGACATCCTTTCTTCATTCATCTACAAGATCAACAGCTTACTGCAAAAACTAAACCTGCAAAAGCAGAAAATTGCTGCAAATTTTCATCAGTTACAGTGAAGCTCTTTTTAGAACATCTGATTGAGGGATACAAGATCATGGAGAAAAAGCTCCTGCTGGGCTTGTGATATCAAATACATCTAGACATAATAGGAAGAAAACATGGCAGACAGTAAAGTCTGTCACAATAGATTATCTTTTAAACTACTTTTAAAAAATTCCTAAATAATTTTTGCCTATCTGGGTGCAAGAGTAGAATCCACGTTAATTTAGTTTTCCTACAAAACCATGAAAAGCACAGGAGTTTAGCTCGTGCTGAGCATTGCCTAAAGTCTGCTGTGACTGCTCCTCAACATCCAGACTATGCAGAATGGCTGGTGCAGCTCCAAAGTACAATGCAATTGCTGACCTCTCAGCAGCAAAGCAATGTAGTCCCACTAAAAGAAGCAAGTTACTCTCATAAAAACTGCATGGCCAATGCTTAAGAATAAGCTTCTTCACCTTCATGGTTGTGTTAAGGCTTTAAGCTGCATTTTTTTTTCATGTCTTACTGCATCCCAGGTGAAAAGAAATTAAAGTAACTTTTCTGGAAACAAAAGAAGATCAGATTCCTGCAGCCAGATCACTGCTAAAAACTCATCACAGTAGCAACAGTAGCACTATGACTCTACAGTGCAGATTCCCTGACTATGCCTATACAACTCAGAATAAAGGGATAGCTTTGAACACTTCTCAAAATATTTTGCTTCATATTAAGCACCTCTTGATTCCTTCCTGGATACATCTTGCTCTAAATCAGAACAGATGGCTGATAACTTCCCTAATATATGACAGTGCAGACTACTGTGCTTGGGATGGATGCAGAGGACACAGTAGTGTGTTACTGACCTATGCTAGCATACTGACTGGTGTAATCTTACTTGCAAGGAATATCAAATATGAGCAGAAACACCCTCAAACTAAAAAGCCTCTCTTCCCAGTATGTATGAAACAAGTACTTGAATTGCCAGGTTACATATCTTTTTTCTTTTTCTTTTTTTTAACCATTCAACACTTCAGATATGTATATAAGGGTATATAAAGGCTAATTGCAAAAGTGTATATGCCTTTTCTAATAGTGCTCATTTCCTGAAGGGTACAAGTGCGTAGTAGGGCTGTAGAAAAACAAAGTATTGTGTAAAAGCTCCTTCAGGGACCTGCTGACATCAATATACTCACTCTAGTAAATGCAAAGTAATTCCAGCCAGCTCACCCTCAAAAGATTAATCCAATTTTAGGGAAGCCTGCTCATGGGACTAGTGACGTCTGCTGGACCAGAAGACTCTTCCTAAAACTGTTGCTGTCAAGCTATAGTTTTTCTCATCAGGGGTATTAATAATGTATTCCTCTAGATGAACACTTGCTTTTCAGATATTGTGGGAAAAGTATAATGCAGAAGGCTTATATCCAAAATTGTCCTAATAAAGCAAATGTGCTTAAAAAGTCAGGGCAGGAGAAGGAAGGTGGAGATAACTAGCAAGACAGGACAGAAAATATAAAATCACAGAATCATTTAGAATGTGAAAGACCTCTAAGATCATACAGTACAGCTGTTAACCTAACACTACCAAGTCCAAGTAATGTCCCAAGAACTTCATTTGCCCAGAGAAAAAAAAAAGCATTTGCCTCAGTATTTATTCCATAAACCAACCTCAAGAACTTACAGAATCTTATCAAGAGACTCTAGTGATGGGTCATAAAAGTAGAGCACCTTCTCCTCACTGTCTGCACACTAGCCAGCATCTCCTGCATGCAACTAAGCTTCCTACCTGAAAGCTGAGACAATAGGTCATCTCTCAGCTCCTCCAGGCATCATGACACTAGGTGGAAGGACCAGAGAAAACTCAAAATATCTCTGCTGTTTCCTGGGCTACACTTCCACCAAACTCTCACACAGGAATGACTTCACAGACTTTCCTCCCTCTTTCCCCTCTCAAGGTTGGAAACTCCAATCACAAAAGAGAAGACTCAGGAGGAAGACATAAATGTCTTTTCCAAAAATATTAGCATGTCTAAACTTTTTTAAAGCCCAGATGTTATCAATAACACCACTCTCCTGAAAATGTCTTTACATCTCTCCGTGGAACTATAATCCTTATTTAAAAGTCATCAAAACAAGGTGTTATATTAGTGAACATAAAAAACGTGGTGTCAGGTATCCTATCACAAATACAAGAGCCCTTCACAGAAAAGTCTCCCTGTACACAAATAATAGTCCAGTATCTGAGAATTATTTTTGTGAAAGGTTGATAAAGAGGCAATCAAAAAATCCAAACCCATCATTCTAAACAGTGGCAAGGCAGATCAGATACAAGAATTAAAGTTTTGAACTAGTTCAGTACAAAAGCTTTCAAAAACCTCATGAGCAGTATACCCAAGACCCACTGAGGGTCAAATGCTTCAGAAAGAGAAGACCTATGTAATTTGAAATGGCATTTAATTCACTTCAGTTCACCCAATCACTTCTCAGGTGAGCAAATTATTCGAAGAGCAAGGGGATAAAAAAAATAAAGCTGGAGACCGTAAAGATAATTTAGCTTTCAATGACAAGTAGAATTCTCATAATGAAAACAGGGGCAGTGAACCAGGCTGCAGAACCTTAGCAAGGAATTTTATTAGTGTATCTATTATAAAATAAGTTAGTATACAATGTCCAACATTCAAAAAAAATGTACTTGCTATTCTTGATCTCTTACAATAATTCTAAGCATCACAAATGCAATGTCAAGAATTATTTTCAGTTATTTAAGCTCCTAGTTTCATCCGTGATTGATTTGTTTTCCAGTTTCATTTGTTTGAAGTCCTCCTTCATTCACTGAGACATTACTGAAGTCAGACCAAAAATACCTGGTTTGCTTGCCCAAAACAGCTACCAGATGATTGCCAAATTGCTATCTCTGATTGACATACCTACAGAGCAGCAGCAACTAGGTCATGTGTGCCCAACTGCAGTACTCTTTATTCATAAAATCTCAAATCTCACAGATGCTGCAGAAAAAGCAAAAGACTCCCACAACAGCAAGACCATTCAAGAGATGGACAATAATGGATGGTGCTTCATCAGATTTAAAGACTTATTGCTATGCATCCTTAAAAGCAGAACTCTTGTATCCAGATTATTTCATTAATGTATTAAGCAAGGTGAATACAAGGACATTCCAAGACAATGTTCCTATCATTATATAGGAGAGACTAAATACTCCTCTTGGATCTACACAGTGGAAAAATACATGCAGATACTGCTTAAAGACCAGCACCTGTAGCTTAATCATTAATCTAGAACACCTATGTGTCTGCATTCTGTCATACAATGCTCAGTGTCACTGCTCATAAAAACAGCAATACCATCTCCAGCCACATTCAGGCTTTCATTTTTATTCTCAAGGTTTTCTGGGACTGTGCAGCTCAGTAACCTGTAGACTGCCCTGTATGGACTGTCAGAGAATCTAAATATTTTCACAGCAAACACTGAAAATTAAAATAGCAGAAATTTGCCCAAAGGAAGACGGAATGGAATGTGTACATATTTATCAATCTACAACCCTTACAAAAGGAGAATGCCTAGTTTCTTGAGAGAGACAAAGAAGGCACTTAAGTTTCTGGTTAGATATTGCTCAGGTTTACAAAAGAAGTGAAAATGTCTAAAGCAACACTGGTTTACTTTCTGCCAGCTTCACTGTGGCCTCCTGTAAAATATCCTTCCTAAAATATTATGTTCAATTTTTATAATTTAATTACATAGCCTAACCTTACATCAGATTTTTCAGTTCTAAGCCTATGGAAACAGTTTCATTTCCTAACTACTCAAAGAAAACAAGAGGGAGTTGAACATAAAATATCTTATGCGATACATTCCACTTCATTTTCTTTTTAGAGTTTCTCAGAAGGAACTAGAGGGATGCTAAACTGATGCCCCAACAGTGGCATACCTGAGTAAAAATTACCTCTTAGAGAAAGAACAGAGATTTGGGTGCTCAAGAGTGAGACTAAGAAATCAGATTAATTGTACAGAAGAATTCCTGCTAGGGAATGATGTCTGCTATCTTCTGCTTTTTCTTCAGTATCTCAAGTAGTTTTCTTCTAACAATGTTAAAGATTTCCACTGCTGGTTCCTAGAATACTGAAATGGCCTTAAAATTCAAGAGCTGCTGCAACTCCAATTTACATTTTACTTTGTTAATAGTAACTGTGGCTTTGCAGTAAAGGAATTGAGAGGGAAGATTCCTCATACTTTTCTCTATGATTTCAATTCTATGTTTATCGAATTCTCTTCAGTTTTAAAGTGCTGTCTGAAGAGCAGCTTTGCTCTGCATGGCTAAACATAGGAAAGTTTTTGTCTTCAATAAGGGCCTAAATATATAATCCCAAATCTCAGTGGGCCTTGTTAAAGAAACATCATAAACTTTTTACACTTCCTTATGAGATGGGAAAAAAAAATTGTTCAACATATCAGTCTGAGCTTATACTGACTAATGTGGCCTTAGGGAAGGGACTGTTGAAATTCATGCATCTAGTTATTAGAAATGGACTGATAGACACAATTATGATAAATCAGCATAGGTTTATTGAGCAAGTTTTTTTAAAAAAAATTAGTAGTTACAAGTGAAAAAAAGAAGACATTCAGAGCCAATGCTCAAATGCTGTAAAGCTGGTGTAACCTGCTATTTCTGTGCAGTGTGAGCACACTGGGAGGTATTTACATTACTCAGTTTTGGCACCCAGTGACCTGATGGATGAGCAGGGGCGAGATAGCTGATGAAGCTACTGGTCTCAGCAGTACCCTTGACCCTGCCTGGACACCTGAACTGCTCATCACTCATTTCCTAAACTGCCATGGTTCAACGGGCAGTGTCTTTAAGCAACCCAAAATTGGCAACAATTTGCTTTCAACCATATGCTCTAAACTGCAGCAGCTGAGGACTTGACTGTCAACTGGCTCGCTGCCTGTGCTGCAAAAGTAAGGCAAGCAGTTGGTGCAGTAACCTCACCTAAGACCACGACTGAAAAGCAGAGTTGGCTTCTGCAAGACAAACTGAGTTTCCCATCTAGGCTGTGCAGGGAGAGTGGCAGAGAGCCAGCAGCAAAACCAGTTAGCAATGTGGTATCCCCTTTGCCTTGTTACTAATGGTCACACCACAGTCCCCAGGAAAGGCTCTATCCACAAACCACGGGAATTAAGCACTCTGTAGAAAATACAGCCCTAATATGAGCTCACTGCCACTGTCACACGAGCCAGCAGCCTCAACACTGTCACTGGTACCAGAGGGATGGTGTCTTGGATATCCTGCCCTAACAGTATTGGAACAGGTGTGCATTCAGGGCTATAGAATAGCCACAAATAAGTAACACTGGTTTTGTCAGCATAACAAACCCAGGCAAGTGGCAGAGAAAAATTATTTAAGAAAAAAAATCAAATTAAATCAAAGCTGAATGAACCAATAGTCTGCATGATGAGATGGCACTCCTGTTACCCTGTACATAAAGCTCCAAGTTCCCTAGCCACAGTATAAAGCACTTGCCTGGGTGTTCTCACAGAGGTTATTCCTACCAGCTGTGCCACATCAAGATTTATACATGCTCCATAAACTTTAATTCCCTTTTAAGTCCTTTTATACCAAGCAGGGGGGCATTTCTGAAGTTGAAATGGATTTTCAGAACAATATAAAGATGTAAATGTTTTCTGGCCTCTGATTTTTAAACCTTTGGGTAAAATTAAATCTCTTCCACAGCAATGTTGATATTCCATATAGAAATATTCACAAATACCAGGCACTCCAGAACATTATGTCTGAATCCAAAGGGAGAAGTTATCCTGCTGTACAAAAAAAATGCTGTACTCACTCTTCACAAAAATATCTCAGCTTTGAAGTTGTTTTTTTTCCTGATGTACTGACTTCAGAAGTGAAGGAAATTCAGTATTTCAAGATGCAATTACCCGCAGCAAAGCAAGGAACACCACAAATAGTAGAAGTGGTTAATCCTGAATTTGCTGACAGCAAAATTTATTATTTCTATTCATTCTATCTAAACCATTGCCAAACAAAAGCCTAATGAATAAAGATAGAATTTCATACATGTTGTATTTTACCTTTCACACTGAAATCACTATTTTAATAGAAGATATTTATTTTTATCATCATTTTCCCTCTCCACAGAAAAATATACCTCTTGCAAAAATTGCACAGAAGCTCCCTTTATGCAGGTAGTGCAAAATTGAAGCATCAGATGTGGTGAGAAGTCAAATTTAACAAGCAATTAAATCCTAAATAAATAAAACCAGCAGCCAAGAGCACAGCTTCCTCTCCTGAAAATAAAATTCGAGTTAAGTCAAAACCCTAAACCAGTACAGACTTTTTTAACATATTTTACTACATCCTACAGCTCATTTTGGAAACTCACAGTAGACCAACTGCATATCTGGAAAGACTCAACTTTCCACTAGCCCCTTTTCCATGCCCTCTGTCAGTGTGTGTCCCCACATGTCTGTCAGTTTTCCTCTGCACAGGGAAATACTCTTCCATAAATAACCCCTCCATCCTTCCCAAAACTGTTCCTAGTTTTAACACTTCCCCTCCTTAGAGCTACTTCCCAGGTTTTCCCTTTCAACTATTCTGAAGCATTTCTCCTTTCTGCTACAGCAGAGATTTAACAGTGCCTGTTTAACCCTGCCTGACGCTGATGGAGCCCTTGGCAGCTCTTAGGCAGAGTTGTCCAGAGTCCTGCTGTCCAGCTGCAGACACAAGGCACAGCAGGAGGAATCACACAAGGCCATACACCAACCTTGTGGGGGCTGCACCACACACATGCACCTTGACATGGTCAGACTAGTGAATGCAGATTGTTTTGGCTCCTTAGTTTTATGAGCTTTCTTTAAAATTTTATGGGTCAAGGCAAAGGGAAAGCTAGTCTCAGCTTAGAAGCACAAGATACAGGATAAAGGGAGGCATACAGCCTGGCAGCCGAGTTCTGGACATGAGCAAGAGCAGAAGAAGAAAAAAGAAATAGAAAGGGGATTTAGATGGAAGACTTAAATCTACATTCAAACCAAGTCAATGCTGATGCACAAATTGATGTTACAGACAGACTAAAACAGACTTGATAAGAGGAAGTGAAGTAGGCATGGAAAATCTGTGTCACAAACACCAGGTCAATGAGAAGTCTTTGAGTAAATGACCTTCTTCAAACAGGAAATGTAACAGCTGAAAACAAGACAGCTATAAACCTTTTGTACAGAAAGTTAATTAGAATGTACTTCAAATGTAGGAGAACACATCATAGGTAATGAAATAAAACCACACTTGATAATTCACAAACGGTTGTGGTACTAATGTGCTAAGTGGTATCAGCATTTCTATGCTAAGATGCTCTGAGACTGAAAGGATTGCTGGCTCGATACACTTCAGGGGCATGTGTGTGGGAAGAGGCAGGTCAGGACTTGCCTTTCATGAGGTGATGCCCCACACACCCCATACACCCTGTATGCCAGCCCTGCAGAGGCTGCCAATCCCTGGCACACCAAAGGCAATGCCCCACACTCACCTCTGGAGCCCCACTCCAGCCCAGAATGGCCAGATACCAGAAGTCACACCGGGGGAAGGGGCCCAGGAAAGCCAAAAGCTATCTAAAACAGGACATGCAGTGAGCACATATTGACCCTACCTCTTCTTGAAATTTCTAGCAGCTGAATACCACTAGAACCAGGAGTGGTAGCTATACTTGTTCTTTTATGGACCTTTTTGTCTTTCTTTTTCTTCTACTGATTCCTTCTTCTCATAGTTTAGAGTCAAAATTGGATGGGATTAGAGGTTGCTAAGTTAATGCTTTGAGAAGTTGCTTTTATGTTGATTGAATACTGCTCTAAACTTTTGTCAAAGTTCTCTGCTTTCCAAAGTTGCCAGTAAATTTTTTTTATTTTCTTGACCTCTTCAGAATCTCTTATCAGTATTCTTCCTGTGCATCTAAGTTAGAGTATTAAAAAACCTGTAAGTCCTTTTAAGAGTTTTGTCAAGCAAGTTTTTGGGGCCTTACAGATGTCACTCCAAATTGCTTCCAGAGAGCAAAAGAGATACGTTGAAGGTGAATTTGAGAGTCTTTGGCAGGTGAGTGACAGAAGTGGAAAACTAAACAAAGATATTTAAAGCTAAAATATTAATCTCCCTGCAAGAGAACAGCTATTGGGCTGTTACTCTCATGGACATACACAGTGGGAAAATAGGCATGGCCAATCCAACATCTCACTTCTGAGTAGATCTAATAGTCCAGTCTTTTAGGAATTATTTGGCTGAAGCTCTAAAATTCTGCACAATTTTATTCCCTGGAACAACCCTTCCCAGCTTTCCAGTCATATCTCCTCTACATTGTCCTCAAATATTCATGCCAACATATGGTGAGGTGGATTGAGAACTGAAAGAAGAGATCCTAGAAGGTCCTGATCTGTGGCTCAGGGTCTAGTTGGAGGGCTGTAGCTAGTGATGTCCCCCAAGGTTCAGTAGTGGGCCCAGTATTGTTTAACTTATTCCTCCATGACTTGGATGGAGGGGCAGAGGCCTCCTCAGCAAGTTCACTGATGACACAAAGCTGGAGGAGTGGCTGATACCCCAGAGGGCTCTGCAGCCCTTCAGAAGTACCTTGACAGAATGGAGACAGAGGCAGAGAAGAACATTCTGAAATTCAATGAAGGCAAATGCAGGGTCCTGCACCTGGGAAAGAGTAACCCCTGGCTCTACTACAGGCTGGGGACTGACCTGCTGGGAGATGGACCTGGGGGTCCTAGTGGACAACATGCTGTACATGAGCCAGCATGTGGCCAAGAAGGCCAATAGAATCCTGGGGTGCATTAGGAAGAGCACTGCCAACAGGTCGAAGGGAGGTGATCCTGCCTCTCTACTCAGCTTTGTTGAGACCACATCTGGAGTCCAATTCTGAGCTTCTCAGTACAAGAGAGACATGGAGCTCCTGGTGCAGGGCCAGTGGAGGACAACAAAGTTGGTGAGCTGACTGGAGCAACTCTCTTATGAGGAAAGGCAGAGGCAGCTGGGCCTGCTCAGTCTGGAGAAGAGATAATTGAGAGGGGACCTCATCAGTTCTATCAGTACCCAAAGGGATGGTGTCAGAGGCTGGAGCCAGGCCCTTCTCAGTGCTGCCAAGCAATGTGGCAAGCAGCAATGGGTAGAAACTGATGCACAGGAGTTCCACCTATATATGAGGGAGAACTTTTTTACAGCACAGGTGACTGAGTATTGGAACACACTGCCCAGACAAGTTGTGGAGTCTCTCTCAGTGGAGATGAATTCAAGAACCATCTGGATTCAATTCTGTGCTATATGCTCTAGGACGACCCTGCATGAGGAAGGAGGTTGGACCAGATGGTCCCATGGTGGTACCTTCCAACCCTACCCACTCTGTGATTCTGTAATAGGTATCACTTATTATGCTTATTAATTATACAAATAATTTAATTTATAGCTTAAGGCCAGTACTCAGAGAAGCCAGCATAAGAATTGCTCATTCTGTTTTGATGCTACAGCACTCAAAACAGGCAGCCAGCAACAACATCCTATTGCTGCTGCACACACAAAAAATGGAAGCATCCTGACCAATTTTATAAATAAGCCCTTCTTTTTTGGTCTCAATTCAGACACTCCCAATTTGCTTTAGCCTTACCAATTTAAAAATATTTCAAGTAAAATTGGCAGCTTAAATCATTAAGTATTGTTAGTTTACACAGCCTGTCATAGAGAAATACAATAGAAACAACAAATGCTAATTCATTTAAAACAGGCCAAGATCCTAAAATCCAATAAATAAATCAAGTTTTGAGGTTTAAGTAGTTCATATCAGCCACCTGTCCAATAAGCTTTTATAAGATTTGCTTTTTCACTTTTGGCTTATTATTTGATTTCTGCCTGCTCAAATAGATCCTGTCATTTTAAAGGCATTACAGGAATTGAGTACTTACAGTTCCCAAGTGAACCCAACAGTCTTTATAAGTCCATGAGAAACAAACTGCAAGCATCCAAGTGGAAATCTGGTATGTTTGATGTATGATTACAAAATTACCCTCAATAGATCAGCACTATTGTATCTAGGCTACCTGGCTTGAAAAAAAAAAAGCAAAAACAAAACAATGTTACAAGGAAAGCAAAATGAGAGATATGCATATACATAGTAGGACTTGAGTAGATGTGACACTGATTTCCTTCCAGCAAGTAAGTCTAGCCCCTAACTGTAATCAGCAAGAACACTGCATCCTACAGTTTAGGATCCCCATGCTCATTTATCTGGTGGGAATTCTGAATTCTAGTTTGCTAATCCCCACCTGAAATCTAGCAAGACATCATTTCATGGGAGTTTAAAAGAGTACTAGACACCAGCAGTGAACTTCTAGAACTTGTCACTTGTGGAGGCAGACAGCACCAGAAGGCCAGAAAGTATTTATTCAAGCAGATGATCAAAAATGACTGAACAAACAGTAAAGGAAACAGGCAGGGCTGTATCCTCTGACATCCTTAATACAACTACAGAGCTGAGCACTACAAGAAAGTGCTCACACACTACTCTGAAGAGCATTTCTGGATGTTGGAGGGATGTTACAGAACTACATGCTAAAGTGCTCTGACCCAGCATGGCATTTCTTACATTCTTATCATCCTATAAGTGTTATTAACTGCCTGGCAATGCAGTTGCTTCTGACAACACATTTTAAATTAGTTCCAGATAGTCTTGCTGCTTTTAATTTACAATTTTTTGTCACCCAACTTGACATTTCTCTTATTACCAATCCTAATATTCCTCAAAGAGCTGAACTACAGCAAGATGAGCCAAAGACACATGAAAACTACCAATATTGAGTTTACCTGAATTGCAGTGTTTCACAAACAAATATGAAGAATATGGGGAAAAGGTATAAGCCTGAAATTAATTTTTGTTTTACCATACTACAGAATCACAAGTCCTGATTCAAAAGCATATTTGTGATCAGAGATCTTAAAGGAATATTTATCTATTTTTTCTTTAAAAATTAGACCATAAGAAGTAGTTAAGCAATAGCCCTTACAGTCAATTTCATATTTTTTTAATTGCCAATTATTACGTAGATAGTATTTAACACTTTTAATGCAGAGAAGAAAAGCAGTACCCTGCAAGACAAGTAGTAATACAACATCATCTTTCACAATACACAAGAAGAAAGGCAGGCTATCAATTAGATTATCAACAAATGGATATGTGATTTGGGATTGCAAATCCCATTTTAGAAACCAGTCCTCCTCTGACTTCAACGTGAAATGTCAAGAGATGGACCAAAAAAAGTGACCTAAGCAAAAAGCTCATCTGGAATGATAAAATGAGCAAAATTTATGAGCAAAAATATAAGAATTTATTCAGTAGACAAAAAGTTTGTTCCAACAGTTTACTTCAATTAGTACTTCTAAGACAATTTTAAATAGCAAAGACTAGATATCAAAAATACAACAGCTCTAAAGAGCAGAAAGATATATCAGATCTGTGTTTAGGAGAAAGAACTAAGCTCCTAAGTAACTACCATAAAAGGCTACTGCACATGGCAGGTATAGTTTCAAGAAACAAGAAAGTCAGGACATTTCTCCTGACAGTTATATTTAAAAGCTGTTTCCCAGAGGTGGAAAAAGATTTCATGAAGCTTATAACTTCCACGTGTCTATCAAACTCTGAGAAGTATTCTTTTCCTTTCTGTCCCAAAACCCTGATTGGCATCAGACTGTATCTTTTAAAAACTTTTGTCTGTTCAGTCATCTCTTCTAAGGCAAGTCATGCCATCGTTGGTGTCAATTTCCTTAACTCAATACCATGAAATAATTCAAGAAGGTAACAAAAAAAAAAAAAATCTGAAACAAACCACACCCTTCATGTTCCATTTACAATCACATGCACTCTTTTAACCACTCCAGACAGAGAAATCAGATTACAGATAGCACCAACCAGGGAAACACTGGTCACTCCTCAGTCAATCAATTATTGATGTGTGCAGTCCCATGTGTTTTCTACAGGCAAGAGTCACTGAAAAACTACGAAAATCTCAGACATTCAAAAAATCAGTGAAATGGGACACAGTTTGATATTTTTATGAGAAGTTAATTACTCTAGAGTTTATATACAGAATGAAAGCCATTCTTGGGAGAAATAAACAATATTCTGGAATACATCAATAACAGCTTCATAAACAGCTAACATACATGAACTGTAATAAAAGCACTAGGACCCAAACCCTCCAGGTTTTCAGCCACAAACTCAATTTCCAGCTCATTCTTGTCCCTCTAAAGCTAATGAAATGAACAATTTCTGGAAGTAATTTTTCAACTCTCAAATTATAAGCAGAAAATTTTAACATAGGAAAACGTTTCAGCAAAAGCTGTAAACCATTCAGAGAGACTCTAGATGCATATGAGATACAAACAGCTATCAACAACCTTTTGACAAAGCTCTGCCTAGCATTCTACAGGGAAAAGTGCAATTTTCCTCCTCCTGTACCTTCACATGTATTTTCTGAGATCAAGTTATGGTCAAATTGCCATGTAACCACATTTTCAATTTTCTTGATACATTTTTACAACACTCTCAGTTCAGCAGCATTTACTATTATCACTCCCAGCAGCTAAGGCTGTTTGCATAAGGTGTTATTTGCCAAGAACCTGTTACTTGAAAGGAAGACCTCTTCTGTCTGCACAGCAGATTTGTAGGTGGAGAAAAGTATCCTTGCTGAGAGAAAAGTGGAGGGAACCAACATAATCACATGCACATGATCCATAAAGGACAGAGCAGAAAATGCATGAGGTATCCTTCTCTAATGGAACTCAAACACATTTATATGATACTTTTGTTCATCTAGTTTCAACTAATTTGCTGAAGAATTGTCATAAAGCTCACCCCCAAGGACTAAAAGCCTAACTGCACACAGACGTACCCAGAACTGGTATTATCACATATAACACACACCTAAGTGTTTCTAGCCCTGTTTCACTGCTGAAGGAGTAAGATACAAATCACTACAACACTGAAAGGCTACCCTCAGGAAGATCAGAGGAATACAGCTCTAAAGAGAAATGACAAGAACTACTATAAATAGCATGTCTGGATATACTTAACCCTATTTTAACTTTACAATGCCTCAAATGGTCCTGAATGCCCTCAAGCAAAGCAGCCTAATATACAGAGAATACCCAGAGCACAACTGTTAAGAATTCCTTGCCAAAATAAAGGTATATGGAGAGAGGCTCCACATGACAAGTTCACAGTTTGTTCCTATCCCATATGTCAGTTGCTCTCCCAGAGACTGGAAGCAGAGACATGCTTCTTCCTTCCACAGGACAACATATTGCTGGGAAGGGCCATCAACAGGACACATGTTGGGAACAGAAATGGTCATGACCAAGAAAGAAAAAAATTCTGAACAAAATTAGGATGTAATTTGATAAAGGATACTTGCATAAAAACAAAGAGGAAGGCTGCTTACTAGACTGCAATCTACCTGAGAAGGAGCTGATGGCCAACACAGATCAACAAATTTGACATGAAATCAGCATATTGCTGATGCCACACAATGGGTAATTACCTTCACAGCAACTCTCAGCCTCACTCAGACACAGATTTGTAAGAAAAGGCTTCAGGATCAGCCACCCCTAAACAGCAATCACTCCAAATGGGTATTACCACTCAGCAGCCAGTAATGAACCACGGCCATTTATCTACTTGAATGTTTGTTTCCTTTGCATTAACATTTAGAGCAATACTGAATGTAAGGTACAGTGACAGATATGCCAATGATTTACTGGAGGAAAGAGAGTTCTGTTGCTCACTGAAGCAGCATTGTTCACAGGACATAATTCCTAGTTTAAGGGGAAAAACACTTCTGTATCTGAGGAAGAGAAATAAGCATTAAGTTAATTACAAAAAATTGCAAAACTGAGCTCTAAATAAAGGAGGGATGAAATGAGTTTTCGAGTGAGACAATAAATTTCTTCTGACATCCCAGAATCTTGAAACGAAGATCACATTCAAAAGCTTCTACATTTCCCTCAAGAGAAATACTCAAGTGCATCCCCAGAAAAGGGTGCCTGAATGTGAATTATTAGGCAATATCAGTCAGACTCTCTTTAGCAGCAGGGTTTGCCAAGGGAGAATTTCACAAAACCCAAATCTTCAACTGCCACCATGGAACTGTGTATTTATCTCTCAATAAGTAGATACATGCTTGTGTACATAGACTAAGTACAGATTTTGTTCCATTTCTTCACTCATGCTTTATAAATATATGATTGCATTATTATATTTAGATATTAAAAACAATACTTTCACTTCTAATTAACCTTAATCTGTTTTAACTATCACCCAGCTAACCAGCACAGACTCTGCAGCACCCACAAGAAAGGTGCTTCCCCTCCCATCACACAGATCAGATTGTGGCCCTGCCAGAATTGGACAGAACCCAAGTGTACCCAGGGACTCACAGCAACTGAAGAGGCCCTCTGGCATAAAACAGAATGCCAGAGTGCACACTTATCCCTTGCAGCTACTGGGGTCTAGGCCACATGCAGACCTCCTGTTGATCCCTTTATACTCTGGACATGTCCTTGCTCACTCCCCTCTCATGGGAAGCAGGCCATGGGCTCTGAAACCTTTCCATTATTCCAAAGGCAGGTGTATGTGCAGAAGCAAGCAAGGTGTTATAATTTTTATCAGAATGTAGGCATCTGAAAGTTTTGGAAAATGCACTAATCAAAAAATCAGACATTTTGCTCAGAATTCTTGAACTCAAATAAGATTTGAGTTCTAAATGCAAACACATCACATTAAATAAGTCATACTGGTTTTGATATTTTTGCTTATGCTGTGTTTACATTCCTGTTCAATATAGAAAGACTTCAGTCTGATTGCACAGATTCAGGTGGTACTTGAGGCCAGCTGATAAATGAGTTAGTGGAAACAGATTGAAGTGCTAATGTCCTTTTTACTGCTCTTTCCTAGAAATATAAAAATGGAAAAACGATACTAAATTAACAGTTTGGTTTCTGAGGCTTAAAAAGAATCCTCCATTCCTTCTTTTCTGTTATTTCACTTGTTCAGGAACTGGATAGAGAAAATACCAATTACTGTCAGAGAAGAATTAAAACTTCAGTTTTTCCCTATGCTCACTGCAAAACCCCAAAGATAAATACAAAATAGTGGAGTGGAAAAAAGTTAGAAAAAAGTGATTTCTAACAAGTCTGCCTGTGGAAATAGAAAGAACTGAATATAATCTCACACTAAAATACTGCTGCTGAGAACTCCATTCAAGAAAAGCATTTGTGAATGCTAAGAAAATTACTAAGTAGATGACTTTTATCTCAATAACATGTCAGAGTAGATGAATGTGTGTTAAGATAATTAAATTTTCACAGTGATAAAGAAATGAAACTTGAAAAGCAAGACTGTAAGTTACACTTCTGTAAGACTTAAGAGGAGTAAGTGAAATACCTTTCATTTTAGACAGATTCTTGTAAAACATCTTCCATTCTCAGAATAAGCAGTTTAAATGATAATACTTTAGGATGTATTTTGGATCCCCAAATAATATTTAGATCATAAAGGTTTTCCAAAGCCATCTTCTGAACTATTACATCAATAAAGATATTTTTCCTCTTACAGGACTAACATTAAGAATGTAGAATAAACTTTTCTCTAAATATTAAAATCTTGCATTCTCTCCATTCGTCAGAGTTTATTTCCACTATTCAATATTGCTTCTGTTAAAATATAAAAAGAATACACTTGGCAACATCCAGGATATACACACTACAATGAATCACACATGCTTGTAAGGTGCATGTTTCTCCTACAAAAATATTAAGTGCATATAGACATTTGCTTGGCTGTGTGAGAAAACATTTCTGTTGGACTTTTATGAGGTCCTGGGCTATAAATTATTTATGTATTGACTGTGTCTGGAATGAATATCTTCATCCATACTTATTTAACTTTTTCACCTAGTTTCCAAAGTTTAAAGAAAAAACAACAACAACAAACCACTATTTAAATGTGACTTACACAAAATCAATGCTCTCTTTTCTATCACTGCTCAAAGAAAGCAGTAAATTATGCTTAAATCATACATCATCACCTGCAAACATTGGAACCACTGTTTAACCAACATGCTCTCATCTTTGCTCTCCAATAGACAAAGGCTTTAACATGTTAGGCAGTGTATGTTTTTCCCAATGTCGAACTCAAAGCTTGCTGAAATCAAATGTTTGCTTTATGGGGGCTCCAGTACACTCAGACATATCAAAGAAACACATTTTTATGACACTGTATTTAATTACCTTCTTCACCTCTTTGCTTTTCCCTTCTGTCAGGACCCTGCTTTTTTCTTTAAATAACATCATCCACTAGACTGAAAGCAAATTAAATTTAAATACTAATAACCAAGTTAGAGACATGTGCCCCTAGAAACAACAAAACTCTTTGGTATTTTTTTTAAATATTACAATGCAAAAATCTAACAAACAGATTGTCTCTGGCTGCAACAGAAACCAAATACTACTCCTCTGACATTTTGCTTAAGAAAAATACTTTAAGATATATGCGAATTCAAATAGGTTTATATCTGAGATTAACAGACTGTCCAAAGAACATGAAAGAAATACTAATGCAAAGCAAATGAATACCAGAATTTGAGTTAAAAAAAAGTTGTACTTACTCCTTATTTCTGCATTGAATGCATGGCTGGTAAAGGACTTTGACAGCATTCCAGGTTCCCACTGGTCCAGAGCTAGGTGTGAGGATATCTCCAAACAGTGTAAAATCACTGTGGGAGGAGGAACTTCCTAAAGACTCTACCAGCAATGTGTCAGAATTTAAAAGCCATATCTATAAATGAAAAATAATTTAGTTTACTGCAGATTACTTACAATTCCATTTTTTACTTTACTCTGGCCCTATATCAGCTGATACTTAAGCCACATTCTTACAAAGTTTTTCACGAAGTACTAACAGACATAAATTGGTATTTTATTATTCAGCACAGCCTGCACAGCTTCTAGTGAAGAAAAAAAGGGTAATACAACACCGATTTATCAGTCACTCTTAAGATCATTACTCTGAAGCTGCCTCCTTTTGTGACTGTAGCACATTCACATTGGTAGGAACAAAATAAATAGTCCCAAGTATCTCTTTCAGTACCAGATGTATTATTCTTCCAATTTCATAATTTTTTAGGCATTAGTCAAGTACAGTGTCCAGCAACTGAGGGCTAAAGACAGGGAACTGAAAGACTGCCCACTGAAGTGCCAACAATTGAGGATTTTTAGAAGCACCACGGTAGTTAGGACTCTATGGAGCTAATACATGCAAGGAAAAAGATAACAATTAACATAGTCTAAAAGGCATGTTGGAATTTACAAAGAGCTGCAGCAGACTCTCACTTGAGAAATAAGTATCAAATTTCATAATGGGATTGGCATTCCTCAGCACTATTTGCTCACAGCAACTTGAGAGATATTTACTGGGGCGAGTTTTAAGAAATCTGAACTTTTTGCATTCCATTATGGATCTCATTTAATCTTTGTGTGATTTGGTATCAGTGTTCTGACTTGGATCCAGGGCTTTCCTGCTAAACACCATACAAATAAGCCAGGCTTTTCCTTAATTCACAGCCTGCAGTAGTGAAGTGATCCAAGTTAACAATGGAAATCAATTTTTACAAATCCAGTGCCTGTATAAAATTTTTATATATGAAATATTTATCACAGAAAATGGGATTTATACAGTGCTGTTCACTAGAGAGCAATCTTCTGCTTCTCATGATCTAATCAGCTTCAAGTAAAACAAGTTACATGATGTTAGGTAGCAGACACATGATATCCCCTGTGCAGGGAGAAAGCAGTCATTTACAGGACACATAGTATATGTTGTAATTGAATGTGACAGTCACAATTTATCAGAGCCCAAGGCCCAGAACATTACAGTGGAAGCTTCATAAAGAAGGAATGAGATATATTGATAAAGATATCTTGGGAGGGGATAGGAGGAGGAGAATCACTTTAGCATATGCACATGAATGATGACAAGCAACTGCACTTGGCTTTGCAAGTGGTTGTTCATCAGTTTTGCTCTGGTAGCTCACTGTACACATTTATAGCCTAAACTGCAAAATATACCTCATTAGCTGGGACCATTACACAAGGTGCTTAAAGCCAAATGCTGAAAGAGGTGTTGGAAGAAAATGGTGCAGAAACACAGGCCACTGCCAACACAAACTGAACAGAGTTTCTTCCCTTTGAAATTTCTAACAATTCTGTGTGGAAGGAGCTTCCTGAGATGCTTTTCAGAAGAGGAATATCCTTCAAACTAGACAAGGGAACAATGTAGTAATAGCTCTCTGCTCCTTTCAGAATCCTTCTGCAATCTGCTGCAGAGAAAGCAACCAAAGCATTTCATTTGCAACACAGTCCATTTGAAAAGCACTTCTTTGTACACAAGTGCTACACGTGGCATCTTACAATCATGTTCTAGAACTTGTATGAATGTCTTTGTCTCAACAGCAACACAAAGCAGATCTGTATTCATAATTTAGCACACAATATGGAGAAAGCACATGAATCCACGGGCGTGGAAAGATTCCCAGCCATGAGCAAAATCAACTTCTGAACTACATTTACTTTTTTTAAATAGCATTTTCATTCTTTTCTTCATGCATGAATAATTTTTTGATCTTGTTTTCGATCTGAGTGAATAATCGCTCACCCAGACTCATTGTGTTGACTCTAAGAATTTTATACATGTATTTCTGGCTAACACAGTTTCATATTTTGAGCTGTGCTTTCAACTGTGTTACTCACAATGTGCAATCTTTCTTTTTATCTCTTTGCACAGCAGAGCTTGCACAACCAAATTCCTCCCACATTAGTTCCAGTAAGAAAAGAACTTTTACAAAAAACATATACATAAAGTGTAGAATTCATTCACATCATTGGTGACCTTCTCTGAAATGACAGAATCAGGAGAAAAAGTATTTGGGGCGTTGTTGGTCTTCCTTTCATTGTTTTCTTTTTGCTTCAAATCATTTTGGCAAGAGACTCAAAAGTTCCATGGAGAAAAGCTGCAACAAATCTACTCCAGTTATACTTCATGGGACTTGAACCAAACAGCCGAAATACCACAATTTAGATTCTGTGATCAGCTTCCCTTTATCAGCCTGAGTTTCCAGCATCAATTTGTGGACAATTAGGCATCAATTTGAATTTAACATGGGTAAAAAAAACCCAAATATTTTATTATTCCTTGCCAGTTCTTTCTTATTTATTGCAGACATTACTTTCATCATCACACAGGTAACTGATGTAAACTTCTTTCATTACAGCTATTATCTTCTCACACTCTGAGTGTTCAGGTAAAGATGTGGTTTCCACATATTTCACAAACAATGAAGCTCTTTAAGAGAGCTGGGTAGCTAAATCTCAATAAAGTTCTCATTATCTCACTTCTTAGCCACTGCAACATCCACCTCATCTCCAATCTTAACAAATGCAAATTGGTTCTGCTCATGCCCTTCAAAACAGGGACAATAACCAGACTGACAGGTTATAGCATTTCTGCAGACAGGTCTCTCCCATTTTGTTACATATTAATTTTCTTGGGATATCTTCCCATTCCCTCTCCACTGACTCCTGAAGTACAAGCTGCCTTATTTTCAAAACACTTTACGGTCTCATCTCACTCCAAAAAACATCTTTCCTTCAATACTGAAGAACTGGAGATAGTGTTCAAAGAGTCCAAGCCACTGCACACCTTTTGATTTTCACAGATGTAATCTTTTTTATGAGGTTGATCTCATTCAAAAGATGAATTCTCTGTATCCAACCAGAAAACTACTTATTTACTGCTTTCAAAGCTACACTTTCTTACAGTGCAGAAAAAAACCAGATTGAGACACTGCTATGCAGACCAATAATGTCCCATTTTGCTTGTGTTCTCCTATCTCACTATCTGTTTGCTGTCCTCTTCTTATTCTTAGCTTGTAACTCATGCAACTACAAGGCAGGGAACCCTTCAACAGTGCAGTAAAAAGAGAAGACAAGTGATTCACAAATGTGAAGAGGGCAGAGATACAGTTAGGACAAATAAGGACATCTGTATGCACTACTTTTTTTCCCCCGAAACAAAGAAACTGTTTTTACTATCATCTTTTAAAAATTAAAAAACAACCCAACATAAGCAGTATATAGCTTAAACAACAGAGTATGTGCAGCTTAAAAAGCAGAAACTCATGTTCTGATATGTGCAAATAACATAATTGGCAATGTTAAATGATACACACAGAAGAAATGAGGAAAATAAATACATATACCATTTGTGGCTTAAAAAAAAATTAAAAAGACTCGTGAAAAACCTTAACTCTAATTATCACATACACAGTTCTAAGCTGTGTGTATTCAGTAGGTAAGCTCAAACACTGTGAACTAGAATCTTTGGCTCATTATCAAAACAAACAAGTGGGACAGCTGATTCCTGATGCATCAGTGATAAGACTACTTGTGTAACTTGGCTGTGTACTCACAGCCTCAAGTACCCACATTTTACCTTTTAGCTGCTGACTATCATTAATTTAAACAGAGCTTACATTAGGCCTCTAAGTCCTAACCCATGAGTCCAGAACAGTTGTTCATGTGTATATCAACACAGGTTCTGTAGCCAGAATCTCACCCTGGATAGGAGCAACGACGTTCTGACGTTAAATACTAAAAACACCTGTGAAAAACTAACTAACCAATATAAAGGAAAGAGATGCCAATCAGAAGCCAGTCCCTGTCTAATTCAGCCTGGTCCTTTAATCAATACATTGGCAAAAATGCAGCTCAGAGCTAAGAGTAATGGCAATCTATTAAATAAAGTGATTTTCCTCTTAAAAGATAACAGGAAAAAATGGTTATTACAGTTTGTTGTATCTAAGCTACTAGACCAGAATTTTACATAACTTGGGAATAGATAAACTACAAGGGAAAAATCACAATCATTTTTAATGACTTCTCAGTTAGACAATATATAATTATGGGTCTGCTCATGAAACCTTCATTTTATCATCACATAAGAGATATTTCTCAGTGGTTGCACAAATTTTGTCATGCCACTAAAATTTATTTAAAACCAGCAGATAAACATTTTCCTCAGCGTCTAGATGTTCCAAAATCATATATGAAACAGCTTATGTAATTACATTGCCTCAAGAAAGTGCATTTATAAGTTTATCCAGGGCAGGTATCTCTAATCATGTACTTCTTTGTGTCTATGAATTATTTCTATAAACTGCAAAAATACAAATTCTATATCTGTATTTAGCTCAGAAATAAAAGGAAACATTTCTGGTTATAGTAAGTGTATAGCATTAAGGTAATGCTTATCCATCTTAAAAGTTTGAGGAATCTAGCTGTCACCATCTAAATATCAAGCTTAACCAAGTTTAACAGCATTAGAACACAAAGTATAATAGGCAATTTTATTTTTGTTCATACTTCACTTCGCAATGCAATGTACTGACTATATTAATAGTCCCTGCTGACTTGAGACAATGGTTGTCAAAGATGCTATACTATTTGATTCACTTCTGATTAAAGAAAAGAAGCACTGGAGCAAGAAGGTGAAATATATATTAAAAAATTAAAACTTAAGCTTTCCATATTTTCTGGATACAAAATAGTGTTATTTCTGTGCTACTTATGGTGCATCTATAGTACTTTCATAACTGTATCAATAAAATTTCTATGTGCACATCTAATTAGATTAAAATTCAGGGATATACTTACTTGAATAGATTTACCTCAGAACCACTTCAAGAATTTGAATTTGTTAATTTTTTAAACATAAAATAATGAATAGCATAAATAATATGTTTTAGGAACTGGGATACATGGGGCAATCTTCTTCAGCAAGATGAAGACTTAAAAACTTACCAGAATATAGGTTTTTCCATTATCTCCTTTTATGGTGAATCTAAATGTGCTTTTAGCAGAGGATAATTCCAAAAGACACTGAGCAACTATGCTCTGTACAAACTGAGACCTGTTTAAGAATTAACCACATATCATGTTTCCATAACAACTACACAGTCATTCATATCTATGCACTACAGGTAAATGAGTAACTCATACTTCAATTCCACTACATCCTACAATCACATTTTACTGAAAGATAGGGCTTCTTTATCTTCCTCTCACTCAAAACTAGAGAACTTTTTATTTCCTGCAATAAGAATATTTTAATAGATCAGGATTCTAAATTGCTTCACATCCTTTATTTTGGCTGACACCAAATTGTCACACACTGAATAGAAGCTTTTCCCCATTATACTTTACATATATGAACACAAAGTTCAGAATTATGCATACATTTCAAATACAATTCCCAAAAAGAAAGAACTATCATTAAATCATTGTACATGGCACTAGGTAGCTAGATCAAGTTCTGTTTCATCTTAAATTCAAACTGAATTACTTGAGAATTCTAAAGTCTCACTTCCAATTAAACATTTCAAGTTCTACTTAATTCAACTTTGTATGACATAAACTTCTGCTTTCATAATTAGTCACCAGACATTGTGCAAACTTGAACAGTTCAAAATAAAAAGCATTTTATTTTGGCTTATCACCTGTATAAAGAGACACTGTGACAAATTATACACAATCTCCTGCATCACACTCAAAGAAAAGCAAACAAAACTGTACATGAGTGAATTCAGGTACTTTACCTTTACAATGCTTAATTCTGTGATGACTACATAAAATTGCACTGTTATGTATACGTAATTATTCAAGAAACTACAAAATTAGAGCATTTCTAGCATCCTTTCTAAAATACATACTTGAGCAAATTATCTGATTATTTGTTACCTTGGTGTTGGACTGAAACTTCCTTCAGTTGGTTGAATAATCACTTCAGTGACATAATATTTAATGGTATCTAAAATGACAAAAACATTTTTCAACTACAATAGAATAATAACCAACTTACTAAGATTAGACTGTAAGACACCATATCACTATACTAATTAAATATTTGTCCAGTAGTGAATTAAGAGGTGCAGCAGACAATCATATTTTGCTTGGGTATGTAGGAGTAGAAGCAACCATAACAAAAAACCTACACCGCCTGAAGAAAACTGCTCCAAGCTAATTACAAGATCAGCAATTTCTCATTCATATTGATCTTTGTTTAATGCTGGGAACAATCATCTTGAAACCAAGCAAGCAAGAGCTCAAGCTGAATCTCAAAGATGAATTGAAAGAACTTTCCTAAAGCACTGAGATCAGCATAGCTTACATAAGTATTTTAGTACCCTCTGCTGCTTAGTAATGCTGCAGTGAATCACTAGAGACAGTTTTAATAACAGCTCACACAGGGGAATAATTTTCTTCTTTGCTCAAAGAACAGAATGGAACATCTTTCCTAAAATCACATTCACTCAACATTACCACTGCATACATTTTGAGTTTCATTGTAGTTGTTCACCAAAACTCCACTAAGACAGCTCTTAACACTAAATGGAAGTGTTTGAGGGCATAATTTAACCTCCATCAATGAAATCAGGTCAAAGATGATCATTGAAGATCTGGGTCTATGCTGCAAATACAGTCTAACCAGAGGGCCAGCAAAACAGGTCAGCGTGTTCACAAGCCTCAGCATGTGAACAACTGGAAGATTCATTTGGTCCACAAGTTTTTAGGATGGAAGGGTTTTATTTGATCTCTGTCCCCCACATACCATTAAAACTGGATGAAAGCAAACATTTCAGGAAGACACTTAATCTGTTTCAAACCCTCCAAAGGCCTGGTAATCCCACCCCTTCACCAGGTAAATACTACACTTTCTAAATTACCTTCACTGTTAGGACATTATGTTTTATCTCTAAATTTAATTCTATCTGCTCCATGTTATGTGAGTTCTTTGAGACAAAAAGAAAAGACAGTTCAGTCTCCCTAGGTCCTCAGCCATTACCCTGAGTAAGGAATTGGTGTGACTGCTACAAGGGTATTGGGAATTCAGGAGATACTTGCTTCCAAAGAGATAGAAGGTGTGATTTCCCAAGAAAAAATCATACAAGTATATGTGGATAGAGTTAGGGGAAGGAATAGCCCATGGGGGAATCTCAAAGCTGAATCTGGTCTCCACAGCTGTATCACTCTTTAATCCTGCTTTATCTGCAAGACACCGATACCTGTTCATGAGGAAACATGACAGTCAAGTTTGCTCTCAAGTCTCTTTTCACAGAGATGGGTCTGCCTACATTTGCACTATACATCTCTTTGGTTCTCTAAACTGCACTGAAATTTCCTGCACCACTGAAGAATCATGGTCAAAACAATGGATATCCTATCTAACTTCAGTCATTGCAGAGTCCATACCAAATCCCTGCATGCCTATAGTGCTTGCTTTCTCCATTCCCACTGATCTATTACTTATGACCTTGTTATTCATGCTCTTTTCACAGCACTCCTTTCCTAAAGCCACATCTTGCTCTCTGGGCTTTCAAACATTGTGCCTTAAATTTGGTTTCATTAAAGCCTGTATTGTTCAGATCCCTGTACAGGACAATCAGAACATTCTGTAACAGACGACACAGACCACCTTCTGTCTTCTCTCACCTTATGGCACTTCTTAAACAGGCTTTGCATTTTCTGAGAAGTTTTTATATTCACCAGATCCCTGAACTGAGGCAGGCTCACACCAACCAATGAAGTGGAAGACAGGGAGAATCAAAGAATGAATCCTGCTAATAACATCTTATCATTGCTTCCCTTCCAAGAATAGTTGAATTTTAAAAACAACCAGACACTCATCTTTACACCACTTCAGGTAAACCCTGCTGACCCAATATAATTAGAGCCCTTAAACCAATAATCCTATCAGTTCATCACAGGGTGAGGATGAGACATAACCTGTTTCTTTGAAAAGGCTTCCTTCCCACAAAACCAGGCTGACTGCTAGCAGTCTTCAGCATCTAGTTGTGTTGATCAAGTTCTGAATTTACCTTTCTCTTATTCTGTAGAACTGACAGGAAACAAAGTAACCTGTAATTTCTTAAGTTTTCATTTTTCCTGGGATTTCTAGTAAACTGGAATCACACACTGAGTCTTCCAAAGGTTTGCAATTAGCCAAATATGCCACAGAAACAAGGATAATGAAAATTCCTGCTGAAAGGTCTAACACTGGAAGCACCAACCTCATCTATTCCAGAAGGGAATGAGACAAAAACCCACTGCACCTTATTGATAAGCTTTCCTTCAGTGCTTTTAACCACCAATGTTCAATGGCTGATGCAGTCAAGTCTAGTTTTGTTTCAACATCTCATACCTGATGAAACTGTTTCTCCCAGCATTGCCTTGCAGCGCTTACAAATTACTCTGGTATTTTCTTTTGACTTCTGTAGGACAAAAAGAAATATCATTTAAATGTCACTCAGATATTTTGAAAAAGGAACATAGCTGTACCATAATTTAGAGAGCAGATAGGAAACTTTTTACTTGTTTCTGTCCTGTTTATGTTTACATGCACACATAGTTGCCTTCACTACCTCAGCTTTTCTACACTTTGACTTGCTTGCAAGTTTCATACTAATTTTAAAATCTGGCAATATATCCACATGGCACAATCTGTAATGGCTAACAGGAGAATCTTGTAATATTGAGTGACTGAATGATAAAATGATAAGCTAAATTCAATTGTGCTAAGGGCAAAATAATGAAGTACTGAAATGAAGTACTCCATAACATATACATAAAATAGTATGCTGCAATGTGACTACCATTACACAGTAACAAGTTCTAGCCACTGTGGACAGTTTTATAGGAGTTGAATACCAGTTCAATGTTCAGCAGAGAACAGAATATGTCTGCAGATTATTTTGAGTTACTAGGAAACAGCTGAAGTATACCACACAGCACAATATTCCAGAAAGATGAGTGGATGTTGTTCTTGAACAACCCTTTTCCTCTCTATTCAAACAAATACAGAAAAAGTATTGACAAAGAATAACGGTCAGAAGTGCAAAATAGTTTCCATATGTGACATGAAAATATATTTAACAGAAAAACATATGGAAGACAGAAAACTGAGAGGTATCGAGATATCTGAAAATCACAAATGTTTAGGAAAAGCTGAACAGAAAAAAAACCAAAATATATGCCCTCATAGCTCATGCTATGAAATTCCAATCCTGTTTGAATTTAAAAAAAAAAAAAGGAAGGTATTTGTCACATGATGCATAAAATAGTTTGGTACTCACTATAGGAAAGCATTTAAAAGTATAAAAGTTCAAAAAGTCTTCATAAATACAGAGGAAACAATGTCATCAAGGGCTTATTAAAAATAAAAAATGTGGATAACAATATCTAGTTCATGGAGTCTCTACACTCTCCAAAACATCACTGACTATTTGCCTTTGCTTCATGCATCTATTACTGACCTTTGAAAAAGATCTCATTTCTAGATGGAATCAGCCCTATTAGACTCCTACTAATTACAGTGTTAATATTTAAATTCAATACATCAAACAATTAAGTACAATTCTTACTTTAATCCAGAGTCTAACCTTCAGAATTGGTTTTGTGTGGGCTTAGTAACCTGGGTATAGCACATTAGAACTCTGGTCTGAAAGCAGGACATACATATATATAACCTTAATGATGATCAAAAAACAGAATCAAACTAAAAGCCTGAGAGCTGATTATGTTTGAAGCACAGTCCCCTTGTTATGAAGATAAAGAAAATCATCTGGTTCACAGATATGCAGTTATCCTCTTTCCCAATTCCTACCCTACTCCTCTCAAAATACATGCAGTGAAATTACATGCTCAGTGTGAAAAGCAAGGATAAAAAGACAAGGTTTTGCATAAGCCAGTGTTTGAGACTAGTACAAATACTGCAGAGTACAAGTACAGAATACACAGTACTTCCTTGAAAGTTACAACTTGAGTATTTTTTTTTCTAACTACAGTTACAGGTGCTGGCTGAGAACTGTGCCTAAAAAACATCACTAACTCGCTGTATCATGCTTCAATGGAAAAAGGGATAGTTTTAGCTCAACTAATTAAATCAATTTATCTATTTGACAACTTGCAGCTGCTGGCAATCTGCAGATGCAGGTGGATCACAAGCCTAATAGTTTCTGTTTCTATTCCTAAGGATCTCTGATACGGTGTCAGGAAAAATATTTTTCCCAAGAGATACTATTAAGATGCTGCAAGACCATGTGACATTTAAGAACTATGTTACACTGGAAGACTAATAGATGTGAAAAATATGTTTGCAATGGACGGATGTTGTCTTGGTCCCACTGGAGTCTGGAAAAGATTGTTTAAGCATCTCTGGCACATTCCTGCTACTATTTTGGTCATAGGCAAACACTTTCCAAAGAACTGCAATGCAATTAAAAAGGAACTTTCATACTGGGGCAGACTGCAACAATATTCTCTAAAATGAGAACATTTATGCCAATAGCAATCTGTCTTGCCTGTAACTTTCTATTACTCATATTATGGAAGAATTTTCTGCTTCAGTATGAGGGGGATTTTTCCTTATTAGTCTAGCTTCTGCTGGATCTAACAGTTCTGCTCATTTGCTTGGCAACCGAGTGATGCTGGAAATAAAAAAAACACAGAAATGAGAATTCATTGCAAGTGCGAAAGATGAAGAAAAAGGGATTGGACACAAACAAGGAACAAATTCTCAACTTCAATGCAAGTATAAGGAAGCAAACATGAAAATTCATCACACTAAACTATTGTATGCTTCTGACATAAAACAGCTTCCTCCCTCATTCAAAAGTTCTGCTGTTATCCTGGTTCAACCCAAATCTCAATAAAATCATTGTTCCACATCCTTTTATTACTGCCTTCCAATCCATTTATTTCTGCCTTCAAACCAATTCTTTTCTCACAAACATTCTCTTTGATGAAGAAGTGTGCAATATAAACAACATGCGCCCTTGCCTCTTCCCCATATTTATTCCTGGTGTTCTAAGATCTCTTTTAAGACTATTGAAATGCAATAATTTATTTTGGCAACCTCTGGTAGAAAGCTCTGTCCTCTTGGAAATTTGGTATCATCTACTCCACCTCCTTCTTAAGGAAACAGAAGAAATAACTCCATTGTCACAGTGTTAAGCCAAATTAATCTGCTTCTGCCATGGTGATACCCTTATAGCATATCAGTCCTTATTTTCCTCTCTGTTTTTCAAAGAACAATGGAACAAGGGACCACAGCTGCAAGTCTTGCAGATAGGGAGCACAGGACAGAACTGCTCCCCATGCAGAGGGGTCGCTGGGAGCATCGTGCCAGCAATCACTGAACTGCCAGAATCCTGGTGACTCTCACTGGGGATAGTACATATCACTATAAGCAGCAGGGAGAAATCAGGGTGTCTGGTTCTCAAGAGATTAAATGTTCCATGTTGGAAGTCTCTACAGAATAAGCCTTCAATTGTTACAGGCACAAATCGCCAAGGCACCAATGTAGACAGTTTAATACTTGGTATTGGGAGAAAATACAGCATGTGTAGGCCCAACCTTTGTCAGTACAAATGCAGACAAGCAATAGATCAACAGAAAAGTCTTTATGGAAATGTGAGTGAACTTGGTTCCTGCATGTTCTTCTGGCAGAAAAAAGATCACTGCTTGAATTTTTATACAAGTGCTAGATGTCCAAAAGTAAAGCACTGAGCTGTCTTTCTTCATGGCTTTTATCCCTCCACTGAAACATAAGCGCCCCTAAAAATGGTTTTTTACCCTGGGCAACAACAAATTTTGATGTTTCTAAGCCAAATGACAGCCTTCTTCCTACAGACTTAGTTGATGAATCTATCTTATCCTGGAACACCTCAGAAACATCAACATGAAGAGGTATATGGGATGGCAGGTTCCTTTCACTAGACAGAGCAGTCAAACAAACTCAGTTTCCTTACTACACTTTAAGAACCTAAGACAGTCACATCTAAACACAAAACACACATTCTAATACTTCCAAGTTTTTCTAAAAATAAAAAAGGGGACAAAACCCCCACACTTCTCTTTTAATGATAGTTATGGTTATGCCTCAAGTCACAGTGTAAGGAAAAAAAAAATTGCTACTTCAATTTGCAACTCATTCTTTGCTCCACTACCCTTTAACAAACACCTAAACCATCATAGTTATTATCTTACTAAATTCTGATGTCCTTAACTCGTGATAATTTTGAGGGAAAATATCTGGGTTTAGAACTACATAATAAAGTAGCTTCTGCAGTATAGAACTATACAGTACCTTACAGTACTAAGTTCTACTTGTGTATTGAGGTCAAAATATCAAAAGAATGTGGTGTGAGCTTTAGAAAATGTAAAAACATGGCCTGGAATATTTTCTGGCTTCTGTACAGCTGAGTGTCAAGAACTCCCTATGACCTTCAAAACAGTTCTGTAATACATTCAAATTAAATAAACTAGTAAAAAAAAGTACTTTACAATGAAAAAAGTCCAAATAACTTCACCTAAGACCTATTTAAAGAATATACTTTACCAAGTTGGAGCCACTCTGTGAAACATGGTGTCCAGCTTCTGAGCAGCACATGGGGGATTCAGGCACATGTGATTCATTTCCTGAATTCAACAGGAAAAAAGTGTCTCCAACAAAACAGTCACCATGCTGAGGGTGCAAAGTGCTTCTGGCAAAGGGGTCAGGGTGACAACACCACTCTTCAACTAAATCACTCCAGTTTTCACTTGGTAGAGGAAGAACTCTGAGAAATTTCCTTAGAGGGAAGAAAGAAACATTTCAGTATGTTATAATTCATTTCTAAGACACTTAAAGAGAGTTTAGGCTTCCTACAAATAGTGGGATAAATATGGCATTTTCTCAAAAGGAAGTGCTTGACTCTCTTTTCAGCCAAAGGCACTTTGTTTGGGTGAATTCTGAGAAAGCAGTGGCTGAGTTTCCTGCCAAGTCCGTGATGAAGCATTTCCCAAGGGTGAATCTTCAAGAATTATAAGGCAGAATTTGACATACTCCTCTCCTAAAATGAATCACATGGCAAAAATAAAACAGCTCTACCCAGTCATGAAAAATATGACAATGAGTACTTGCAATTACATTTATTACTTCTTGTAAAGTTCCCTAGCACCAAATGTTGATATAAAACTAACAAAAACAGACTCATGCCACAGTAAGATTCAGCATGTTCTTTGTTTCAGATACCAGACTTGAAAAAGCTAAAACCTGAAAAAACACCACACTACATCTTCATTAAAAGATGTACAAACAAAACACCAAACAAAGCATAATTCAATCTCAATTTAGATTCAGATACTCAGATCCAACTTTCAGAAGTCATATACAAAAAAGGCAAATCCCTTTCTCCTGAGTAGCTGTATGGACCAAGGATACTGCTTCTGGAAATACTACTTTGTTTTCCTTATCAGTTGTACTGGGTTTGCATTTTTTGCTCTCTACCTAGTTTCCTTGAATGCTTTCCTTTCGTTACCCTATTTCTTCAGCTGTCACCTGCAACCTTCACCAGAGTTGCTTGATTCTACTCCTTACTTAAAACCTGCAAATATAACTTTGCAAACAAAAATACAGCTGCTAAGCCAATGCTTAGGCATCTTCCCTTTCCTGCAGTTCCCAGATGAACATTTTCTGAAGATGTCAGTTGTTCCCACTGTAGCTTCTTGGTCCTTCTGAATTGTTCGGTAGGTGAAAGAAAAATGTTTTATTTAAAAAATCTATTTTTTTCTAGATAGACAATACATTTAAAACTCTGCTTGCTCCACCTGCAGATGAAAGTTGGAATAACTAATCCTCGGATGCAGCTTTACCCAAACTAAATAAAACTAAACCTCTCAGCACTACCCATATCTGTCTTCATTTTCTGTGGTCTTTATGTACTGCTTGAGATACTACTCAATTCCTGCCAAAGTGACAGTTTAGTTCTGCTGTTGGCCTAACAACTGATTCTTCATCAGGCTTTACAACTAGTTCCAGTGCCTAGACTCATACTGCAAAAAAAAATGTTCTTGTATTGCTTTTCACACAAAAGTAACAAAAAGCTGGCATTGCTCAGCAATGTTCTTACAAGGGAAAAAAAAGACAGAGGTTACCTTAAGCTGCAGACTCACACTGTCCTGTTTCATTACATCAACCTTTCTTTACTCTCACAGTCTACAGCATACGGATCTTTACTTCTTTCCCAACAAAAGAAGTTTTTCCAAGCAGTAGGAATTTCTTAAACAAACTCCTCCTAACTCTGAGCTATACAGAAAATATACTATTTCCACTGTATTTTAGGCTTTTGCCACTCATGGGTGGGAAGCCATATCCTGAGTCACCAGAGCTGGGAAAACATAACACTTATAAAAATGGAGTCTTCCTAGAAAAACAAACAAACAAAACCAACTTAAGGCTTACTATGTACTGACTAAATTGAAGCTACTAAATAACATGATAAAACCTAGAAAACAGAGTGACTTATCTCTCCAAACTTGCTCCTAATAAAAATTGAGTTTCTTCTTGAAGATAGCCACCTAGGCTGCCTTCACAGTCAGAGAGCAACAAAAAATCCTTAGGTTGGGACCTTTAGGAGTAGCTTTCTCCTGAAAGTATTTAATCTATCCAGGCTGAATCTCCTGCTGTAGATAGTTCTCAGATTCCAACCAGAAAAGAAGGTAATTAATCTACTTTTTAAAAGTTTGAAGTTAAGCACTAGTCTATAACAGCCCTGCCATAAGAATATAAGCCTTAAATGATCTTCCAGGCTATGGTAAGTATTTGACCACAGAGACCCCTGAAAGACTGGATTAAGAAAAGCAACCCCAAATGCCCCCAGTAACCCCAAACCCCCAGTAATACCATTCTGTCTACTGAAAATACTGAAAACTGGAAGTAAAATGAACCAGAGACTTTTAAACATGTAATTATTCACTTCCATCAGAGAAAAATAACTGCATTTCTTTAACTGCAGTCTCCCTTATGTACTTATTGAAAATCTTGGGAGAGCCCAGCTTGACACTTAACTGTCAGGCTTAACAGTACTTGTGTAGGAAAAGTGTAATTCGATTTCTCTTGCCATGAGTTTTTCTGTGGAATATTTGTGCAGTACCAATTATTATCACAGAATCATAGAATACCCTCAGTTGGAAAGAACCCACAAGGATCACTTGCAACCCACAAGCATCCAACTTAGGACACTGCAGAGGACAACCTGAAGGTTCATACCATGCCCTTCTTGAACTTCAGCAAGGCTTGGTGCTGTGACCACTCCTCTGTACTGCATTTGCATGACAAGGTTTGAGTAGTAGGGGGTAGATGGATAGATTATGTGAGCAGTTGCCAGAAGCTTCCCCCATGTCTGATAGAGCCAATGCCAGCCAGCTCCAAGACAGATGCATCACTGGCCAAGGATAAGGCCATCAGCAGTGGTACTGCTTCTCTGAAAATGTATCTAATAAAGCAGGAAAAAACATCTTGCAGTCAGAAGAGTGAGAAAATCTGAGAGCAACTGCTCTGCAGACACCAAAGGCAGAAAAAAAAGGAGGAGAGAAGGTGCTCCAGGTACTGGAGCAGTTTTCCCTGCAGCCCATGAGGAAGATGATGGTGAAGCAGGCTGTCCTGCTGCAGCCCATGAAGGTCCATGGTGGAGTAGACGGATGCCCTCCATGGAGGACCCCACACCAGAGCAGACAATGCCCAAAAGAGGGTGTGGCCTCATGGGAAGTCTGGCAGAATCTGTGGACCCATGGAGAGAGAGAGAAGCCCACACTGGAACAGGTTTGCTGGCAGGACTCGTGACCCCTTTTGTTATATTTTGTCCTCCTGTCCAGCTGATGAGGGGACTGATAGAGCAGCTTTGGTGGGCAACTGGCATCCACACACCATAGGCCTTTAAGAATTTCCTCATGACAGAAATAAAGTCTTAAAGAATTATTTCTTAGCCCAACTGGAGGAAGAGAAAAAAAAAAAAGTATCCCTAATTCTTTGCACAATGGACGAAAAAAAAAATCTAACAATTTCCTCTAATGTGCATAATGTGAGGGAAATGGAAAAGAATGAAAGAGCATAACCCTAACCTCTGAAGAGCTATCAGATTTATGGAAGGAAGCAGACTGAGACAGAGGATTTCAGAAAATGTATAGAGTCAATTTTTGTGCACCAAGGAAGGACTACTTACATTTAAACCATTCCTAGTATATTTCTTAATCTAACCTTTAAAAGGAAGGCTTCCTATGCAGTCTCTAACAGTAAAAAAATAAGCTTTAGAATATGTTTGGGGTGATTTGTTGGTTTTTTTTCATTTTAACATAGGTTCTTCTTGCTTTCACTGAAGATTACTGCCACCTTCTTTTCAGCAACTTCCTAGATGTTGGAAGAATCTTATGTATTCTCCACAACCTAATCTAAACTAAATCCCATTTATTTCAATTTTTTCTTAAGGTATGATTTTCTAGATCTCAGGTTTTGCTTATTACAGACCCTTTCCTAGTAATTCAGACTTTAATATGCTCTCTTTCACACAGTTCTGCAGTTGCCCTTCAATCCTTCCAGCTCTGCTGTCACTATCATACTTAACTCTTCCTGAAGAGATGCAAATATAAAAGTGCAATATGTTTTGAAAGCAAATGTCACTGTCTAGAAATTAGAAGTTCCACTGTTTTACAAATGCATCAAAATAAAGAGTTATTACTAGATTTTCTGATTATACATTTGAGATGAGAAAGTTAAGAAATCCTCATTCAGTTACATTCAGCTAGCTATAAATCTATTCCTAAGGCAAGAAAGTAACAGAAATTTAGAGAATGAAACACATTTGTATTACTGTTTCAAGTGTTAGGAGCCACACAGATCATAAAAGGCTGTTAAGTACTCCTCTAACAATTCTTACATATTCAGCTGAAGCTGTCAAAATTGTTCATCAGAAGAGCTAGACAATGCAGCAGCTTTTTATTAAAATTCTCATTCACTCTGCAGACTTTGTAAAGAACAGAGATAAGGCCGAGTCACACAGCTAAGACACAGTTCCTGTGTTTCCCAAATTCAGCATGCCTGAACTATGGGGAGGCAGGCTTTGCTTAAAAGATAAAAGTAAGCTGTGGTCAATATCCCCATTCTGAGCAGCCAGTCTATAATTACAGCATGATTACTGCAGGAAATTTGTAAGAGACTGAAAAGAACTGAAAAGGATACCTGAAATACAGAGGAAAAAAGAAATCAAGGAGTAAATGAATAAACAGCTAAAAACTGCTTGAGGTAATTTTGCTTTTTGTCATCTGCAGTGCTTCAAATGTGTTCTTGTCTACCAGTTTCAAAAGAAATACCTTTTAGCTGTCACTAAGTGCACAAAAAACCATGAATACCAATCACTATGGCATTTATTGCTATAAATACAAGACACTGCAGTACTCACCGGTCTTTCACTGCGATGTCACCACAGGACTGACAGCAAAAGACATAATTCTTGTTGGGTTTCAGGCTTTCCCTCAAGGTAAAAACCACATCTATAGATGGAAGGAAATATATTAATCTTCAAAATTGTGTAAAATTTTCAGTCACTTGTATAAAAAAATCTTGCCAAATACCTCAAACCAAAAAGAATAAATCTAACAAACAAAAAAAAAAGGTTGGCATTTTAAACACAACCCTAATTTTTTAGAAGCAAGTATTTACATTTAGGAAAAACCTGCTGCCTCCACCCCATGCCCCATATTACTGAGTAGGAACTGTGTGTGTGAATAATTATTTTCAAGGTGCAAATTCTCTTCAGAAGAGGATTGATATATAGACATAATTGCAGAATTATAAAAATCAAAATTCAAAGCCACTCTTTTGTAATGGTATTTCTGAGCATCAGTGTATCTGCAATATGAGGTGACACACTACTGTGTAACACAAATAGCCAGGATGAGGAGCAGAGGCAGGCACTAGTTTTACATTTTCAGGCAGGTAAGAAACCAACCATTGTGGAACCACTCCAGGAAAAGATAGTGAGCAACGGCCTCTGCAGGCCAGGAAAGCAAAAATAGTCTCACAAAAGGCAGCTCAAACAACTTCTCCAAAGTAATAAAAAAGAAGTTCTAAAAGTCTCCACAAATCATTTGATAACATTAAGTGGAAGAAAAGTAAAACTGTAAGCCTAGCTCTACATATGAACATGCTATGCATCACTCACTTTCTCATACTTAAGAATCAAAGTTTACTCTCAGCACTAACATTCAATATTTAAAACTTAGGATTCAATCACAAGAGAAAAGTACTTCCAAAGGTTCCAGAATTTCAACTATTTTGCATAATAATATAACACATCAAAGGGTAACTAAGACTATCCAATATATATATTGATTAGCACCCGGTCCAATATGCATTTTTCACAAGCACAACTTTCCAAGGTTGATTTTTAAAACTTCATCATTGGTCTTTTGAAACATGTCTCCTTAATAGGACACATTAAATAGTTTTAGTATAACTGAGTTGTCAAAGCCCATGCATAATTACAGATTAATGTACAGATGCCATCTCAGCATGCCAACAGAGTATTCTAATGTGTTGCTGGTGCTGCATTACTGTATATTACATATTTTATCATCCTTTATAAAAGCTCAGAATGGTGATTTTGCGTTATTTAATATATCTTTTGTGTCACATCATATAAAATGAATCTAAATATATTGAGCTTGGATGCCAGGATTAAAGAAAGCAACAGCTTTACTACCATGCTTTCTATTTATTGCAAACACATCCTAGACCTGAATTTGCATCATGGAAATAAAGAAAGCAACTCTGCAGGTGCGACATTAACTCTGAAACCCCAGCTGTGAGAATAGTGAGTCCCAATACAAACCCATAATCCTTTATGACTAAGTGGTCAGGGATGGACAAACATAGTCTGATTGCCTGGATGAATCTACTCCACTGCTGATAGGATGGGGAGTAATGGGTACAAATTGAAAGAAACGAAATTTAGGTTAGACATTAGGAAGACATTCTTTACTGTGAGAGAGGTGAGGCACTGGCACAGGCTGCCCAGGAAGGCTGAGGATGCCCCAGCCCCGGCACTGCTCAAAGCCAGGCTGGGGAAATCCTCGACTCTGGTCTAGTGGGACTATCCCTGGAAAGGCCAGTGGGGACTTGCAGATCTCTGAAGTCCATCTCAACCCCTTAGCGTTTTATGATTCCATGATTTTCAGCTACCAAACACGAAATAGAAGAGAAATAAAGTAATTTAATACAGTATCTTTGAAGTACTACGGGGAAGCACGGGGGGCGGGAGAACTGTGAGCAGATCCCAAAGACATCGCGTTTCCCTTTCACTACATCATTTTGGCACTTTCAGTTTCTAAAGCTGACAATTCCAGAAGGCGTCTGCTCTACAGAACCTACACTTCACAGCCTCTCGCACATAAACTCCCCCATCCCACACCCCGGGTCCCAGGCCGCCCTCCCCCGTCCCGCCCTCACCGGCGGCGGGCGGCGCGCCGCGCAGGCGCAGGCGCAGGTGCAGCCCGTCCCCGCGCAGGCGCCGCAGCCCGCGGCACGAGGACGGCGCCAGCCTGACCCCTGCCGGCAGCGCCGCCGCATCGCAGCTCCCGCCGCTCCTCACTTCCAGGGAATCCGCGCACACCGACACCTCCACCGGCGCGCTGGGGAGCTCCGCCGCCGCGCTGCGGAGGAAAAGCAACGGGTATGCCGCGGGAAGGAGCTGTCGGGGCGCGCTGCTGCTTTATACAGGCCGGCCCGCAGCCCCAGTCGCGCCCCGGGATCCACGCGGTGAACGAGGAGCAGCCGAGAGAAACAATCCACCGTTCTCAGGAAAAATTTATTTGCACGGTAGCCCGGGCTGTGCCGAGCCGAACAGGCAGGGAGAGGTGCCCACACACAACCCGGTCCCCCCGCCGAAGGCTAAGGACGCCGAAAGCCAGACCCGCCGCGCCCCCCGGCTGCCCCGCACGGCGGCGGGCGGCAGCGGCCCCGCACTACCGGACAACCAGCAGCGCGCTCTGCGTCCCCCGCCTGATCTCCATCAGGAACGCTCCCGCCATGCCGGCGGCAGCAGCGCCGGGCACCGCGCAGGACGCGGCCGCGAGCCCCAGCCCGCCGGCGCAGGCGCGAACCCGCGGCCGCCCGGCACAGCGCCGCCTGCGTGCGGCCGGACAGACACAATCACTGACGCTGGAAGAGACCTTAAAGTTCGTCCAGACCAACCCCGCGCTGCCGCTGTAACCCCTAAACCACGTCACCCAGCGCTACATTCAGCGCCTCTTGAACACCTCTAGGGATGGCGACTCCGCCACCTACCTGGCAAATCTATTCCAGCCCCTGACCACCCTAACGGTGAAAAATATTTTTCTAAAGTCTAATCTGAACGTCTCCTGTCTCAGTTTAGGGCCATTCCCGCTATCACAGTAGGCAAGGCAGAAGTGACCGGCCCCCAAAACCTCCTTTCAGGCAGTTGTAGAGAGCAGTGAGACCTAAGAACCCCAGCTCCCTCAGCCGTTCCTGCAAGACATGGCCGCTGCTGGCGGTAGTCAGGCCTGGGGGCCCAGAGATGAGTCCCGTCGGGTCCCGAGCCCCAAGGACAAACTCTGCACAACCGGCTGGTCTCAGGGGTTTTCTTATGCCCAGCCTCTTCTGTGTCAACATCGGGCTGTCATCTGCCTTCCTGCCACACCACCGCCGGGAGGAGCCACAAGAACTGTGGGCTGTGCCTGGGGGTGAGTGCGCGGATCGTGGCCAAGCGGAGTTGATAATAAGTTTCTGTTTCAGCTATTGCTGAACGGTGTTTGGACACTGTTAAGGCCTCCTCCGTGTCTCACTCCGCACCGCCCAGCAAGTAGGCTGGAGGTGGGGAAGAGCCTGGACAGGGGGAGAGGTCGTGCAGCCGACTTGAATCGACCAAAGAAACATCATGGCACATAACATCGGTATTACACACAGCGTGGCAGTAAAAATTCAGGGCATAGTCTTTCCAAAGTGACCACTGCTCAGATACTGACTGAACATCAGCAGTCTTGTGGGACATGGTGAGTGATTGCCTGTTTGGGAGGATTTCTTGCAGATTTACAAGTCTGCCCAAATTACTTCTGATCCACGTGCACCCAGCTCTTGGATGCTGTCACAGTGTACTCATAGCAAACAGGCTCTTCACACAGGCAGCTGGTGCTCTGGGGTGAGGTTTCTCCTGCCTCTCATGAGATCTTTTATCGAGAGACGTAAGTCCACCCTGACACTTGTGTAACTTTCCCTTACCATATGAGCACTTTCACCATTGCACACTTCATCCAGGATGCCGCCCTCGAAGCTGTTGTTCAGTATTCAAGGACACCAAGGAAAGAAACTTTCACTTTGTAAAAAATGAATCTTCCCATAATGTTAAAAGTGTGTACTTTTTGTGAAGTCACAAGACCTTCTGTGGTTGCAGATAGTTGTTTGAAAACATGATCTGCTAAGCTTTAAACAAATAGGCAAATTTGCACAGGTTACTTTTATAGCAATTTATTATCAAAGACATGATTATAGTGAAGTAATCTGAGTCCTTGGAATTATCAAAACCGAGTAGGAGTCCCAAAGAAGAAAATGGAGTAAGGCTAGATTTTGTGGGAAAAAATGCAGCAGACAATAGTCAACAGTTTCAACTGAGTTATTTTGTTGTTTTTCACAAAGCATGAATTTATTGAAGTATTCTAAGATGGGACTATACTGTCTACGTGCTGTTCTGAGGTTTTGTTGTTGTTGTTGTTTGTTTTCTTATTTTTTTTAAGGAAGAAGAATAATTAGTCTACATGATGGGTTTCATTTCCAATTAATTCACAAACGAATGTACATATTCTGGGCTAAATGGTTGTGGAACAAGTAGGTCATACGTCAAACATAAACCCCATGTAATTATAGGGAATTGACTCCTAGTAATAGTAAAAGAGTCTTTGATGTTACCCAAAGTTATGAAGTTAGGAATAATGTTAAGTATTCGTAGGGTGTGAGCCTCACTTATTCCAAATTGTCTGTTACAGGTTTCTCACCATTTCTACTGTGAAATAATTACAGAGAAAGGAAGGTAAATTTCCTACAGAGCAAGTGCACCTAACATCAGTGCTGCACCCAGCCCAGTATTTTGACTCCATCATTAGAAGGACAAGGTACTAATAAGGAAGAGCTCCATAGTGTGGTTGCTTCAGGAACTTCCCCTGTGGGTACATCCCTACGCAATTCCTTCAGTGTCCACTTATGGACCTGCCTTCTCTCTGTGCATTCGAACAGTCACAGTCATTATTGCTCTTGCTGTAATATAGCAGTGACATCTCTCCACAGTGCCTTTCCCCACTTCTCTACATCCCTCTTGAGCTGTGAAGACAAGAATTGATGCCGTAATCAATCTGAGGCTGCACCAGCCTTTTACACAGCAGCCAAACAACTACCTCTGTCTTGTTCTCAATATTCTTCCCAACAATGTACAATGTTTTTTTGATTGTCACTGCACATAAAGTTGATGAGACAATTTGAAAGAAGTGTTTTGGAGCTCTGAGCCACTACTAAATTCAGCACAAGGGAAGCTTAGAAATCCAACTGCTCTGCAATGCAGTAGCATGTAAAAGCACACATAGTCAGTTATTGACAGTCACTTCACCTCTGTGAAGTTCACCACTGTTAAATAGCTCAAAAAGCACAACCAACCTAGTTAACAGTTACATCTCAAAGGCATTTATAATATCTTCAAAGAAAAAAAAATTAGGTGCACTACTTTAATTAAAAATATATGACACGTATAGTCATACTTGATGCCTCAGAAAACCGGTGGAAATTGTCAGCTTTCCAGAAAGTAACTATTTTTCATGTACCAATTTCTGGTATAGTTTAATGAGAAAAGGAATTACATTTACTCTTTATTATTATCCCAAGTCTGGAGAATAAAATTAGATTTCATTAAATATTGTCTGGCAACATAAGTCACTGAGTAGAAAATTTATAAATATTATGAGATTTTCCCCTGGCAATATTTTAGAAATACTTGTCCTAAAATATTAATCATGTAATTTTTTCGTTTTTCTTTTTTTTCCCAGTTACTCAAGTAATTTATAACCATAAGCTGTTTGCTATTATAAAGCCTGCTTAAATTTGAGAATTGTAATGATGACTTTAAAACTAACAGATTACAGTCAAAGAGCTGTACCCTTTACACTGGGGAACTGTAATAAAAAATTGAAAAATCACTTTTGCAGTTCAGTAAAAATTCCTTCCAATACCATCCATAACATCACAGACCACTGTTGGAAGGGACTAGGTGGGGGTTGGCCTCTTCTGCCAGGCAACCAGAGACAGGACAGGAGGACATAGTCATACGCTGTGCCAGGGAGGTTCAGGTTGGACATTGAGAGGCAACTCTTCACAGAAAGGGTGGTTAGACATTGGAATGGGCTGCCCGTGGAGGTGGTGTGGTCACAGTTCCTGCAGGTGGCTGGACATGGCATGGTTCCATGGTGTGGTTAACATGGTAGTGTTTGATCATAGGTTGGACTCGATGATCCCAGACATCTTATCCAACCTAATTGATTCTGTGATCTTAGAGATCATCTCCTTCCAACCCCCGCTGCCATGAGCAGGGACACCTTGTACTATACCAGATTGCTCAAAGCCCCATCCAGTCTGGCCTCGAACACTTCCAGGGATGGGCCATCCACAGCTTCACCGGGCAACCTGTTGCAGTATACCTTTCTAAAGAGCCGCCCACGTTCCATGTTTTCCTGCGCTGTATCTGTAAACTCAGTAAGTGTCCGGCCAGATAAACAACCCCCCGCAGATAAACAATGGCACCCAGAGCCCGCCGCGCACCTGCGGCCGCGTGCCGCCAGGGGGCGCAGCGCGGCTGCGCGGCGGGCGGGGCGGGGCAGCGCGGCGCGGGGCACGCCGGGAGCTGTCAGGGCGGCGCGGGGGTGCCGGTGGCGGTCGGGCTCTTCCGGCTCGGGTCGCTCAGGTAACGCCGCTCCCTGCGCCCCTTCCCCGGGACCCTGGTGCGAGCACGCAGCGCGGCCCCGGCGGCGGCTGGTGCTCCTCCTCCCCTCCCTCCACCCGCGTCGCAGCGCCGGTGTTGGGGAGGGTCCGCCCCTGGAGCCGAGCCGGCCCTCTGCTCTGCTTTGCTGTGCCCTCCCCGCCGGGCACCGTCGTGGCGGACGCCGGCTGGGCCGTACTGGGCTGTGTGCGAGGGGCAGATCTGGGGAGCCCCGGGAGAGCGGTTATAGCCTGTTAATTGCGCTGCATCAATTAACCTGTGGCACCTGTGCACCCCTCCCCTCCGGGCTCTGTCTCTCCGCAGCCCCGAGTTTTGGGGTGCGGAGCCTCTCCCCGCGCCCGCACCCCGGCAGCGGCTTCGCCCTTCGTGGTGGAGCTTCCCCACGGAGCTCTTCCCGCCTGCCTTGGCGTTGGGCTGCCAGGGTCGTCCTGCTTTGACCTTGAGCGTCCAGGGGGCTGTGGGCCTCTTTTAGGTGAGATTCCTGGTTGCTGGAGTTACTGCGTGTGGTATTTAGAAGGATACATGGGACATACGACTGTCACTGGGTTGTGTGGTGCAGGGTTAAATTTCATCTGTTGATGCAGAGATGGCCTTAAATCTTGTGATGCCTGTTTGAAAAGCATAAATATATGACAACTTCTGGTGTTAAATGTTTTAAGAAATAATATTTTCATACATGTGACAATAACCGGAGAAGCCTGAACAGTTTATGTCTTTAAGTGACCTAAAATATGTTAGATATGATGTGCAGGTTTTAAAGAGCTTATTCTGGGTGACTCAACCGTTGTTTTTGTTGCTGATTGCAAGAACCCTTTCACTCCTGGATCTTCTTTCAGTATGCAGGAATAGTGAAAGTGTTATGGTTCTCAGGTTAACTGCAGAATGTTACTGATACCTCAATTCCGGCTGTAGGAGTGTGAAGAGTTGGGAAGACTGTATCTAAAGAGTAACAGGCTAGATGCTTGCAGGTAATAAAGGGGCCACATTATAATGTTGAAGATCCTTGTCTTTTCGTTTTGCTGCTGAGGCTTGGCCTGTGTTAAATAAACAGGCCTGGCTATCAAATTTGTTCACTTTGTTTGTGGGGGTTTTTTTGTTTGTTTGTTTTTTGGGTTTTTTTGGTTTTTTTATGTTGGTATCTTTTCAGAAAGAGAGTGGAACATAGTAGATCTTTTGCTTATAGTGTGATGGCTAAATATTGTGATCATCCAAAAAGTACAGTAATCTCCAATATAGCATGTATGAGTGTTATGAGGGGGGTTTGTCAGTTTGGAAACAGGCAGAATATTTACAGCATCATTTGTGGTTTTGTTTTCATTGGCATGAGAATTGGCACTTTTGGAAACTAAGCAGCCTGGAAATGATATGGGCAAAGGCTGCATTTCTAGCTCCCTGAATGTCTTGCTTTCCCAACTTGTTGGTAGCACCTGTGACCAAGCAGCTTTTGCAAAGGAAAGGTGTCTTATATTTTCCATCACTGGAGTGGCTGTGCGTTTGAGTGGATGGTTCTGTTCACAACGGAGGCAGTGCTTTTCCTGTGTAAGATTATTTGCATGCTGTGCAGACCATTGGAAATGCTCGTCGCAGGCACAGCAGTTGTGTGGGTGATGTGGTGCTGTGGATCAACCCTAGCAAGTGGCCAAGCCCCATTTCCCCACCTGTGGGACAAGGGAGAGAATGAGAAGGATAATAGGAAGAAAACTCATGGGTTGAGATAAGGACAGTTTAGTAGGGAAAGCAGCAGATACACAAGCAGAGCAAAACAAGGAATGAATTTACCCCTTCCCATGGGCAGGCAGGTGTTCAGCCCTCTCCAGAGGAGCAAGGCCCCATCACACCTAGCAGTGGGTTGGGAGGAAAACAAGCACCATCAATACCAACGTTCCCCCTTCCTCCTTCTTTGTATGCTAAGCATGATGTCATGCTTTTCATGTCTTTGGCCATTTTGGGTCACCTGTACCAGCTCTGTCTCCTCTGAACTTCCCATGCGCCTCCAGCCTGCTCACCAGCATGGTAGTACAAAAAAACAGAAAAGGCCTTGGGTCTGTGCCTGTCCAGCAATAACAAAAATATCTCTATATTATCAGCCATGTTTAGCACAAATCTAAAACAGCCCCCTACCAGCTGCTGTGGAAAAATGAACTGTACTCCTCTGGTGTAAGAGGGCTCATCCTGTAATCTCCTGTCATTGTTTTCTGTTTGAATACAGGGAGGACACTTCCATGTGTTCATCTCTGGTTAGTTCTCTTGTCCACTTTTAATGTCTTCTTGCTTAGCCAGGAATTGCTGCTTGCTCTGGGTTGGCTGGCTGAAAATGCTTATTGATATTCTTTTCTCTTTTTCTTCCTTTTCTTTTTACTTGTCTTTGGTGGAGCTGTATTATGTTAAATCTGCAATGTGTAGAAGAGAACCAAGAAGAGATACAAAGTATATTGTGAAAAAACCCTGTTTTGAAAATGATTGAGAAAAATAGGAGGTAGAAAAGAAACTACACTAAATGATACCTGCTAAAGCATGATATAGAAAAATGGAAGTAATTTTTCTGTATGCACATAAATTGTCCTCTAGATTAATAACCATGTTTGCTCTGACTTATAGCTGAAAAGAAGCTGAATGTTGAATAGAAGCAGTAAGTGATATGTTTCCCTCTGAGAGGCTGGGGAGAAGAAGCACTGCGGGCTCAACCATTTTCTCCCAATAGCTGAAACAAGAAATGAGAAGAAAGCACCAAGGCGAATCAGTAAATAGTTTTACAAGTCAACGCATTCCTATTTTTGTCAGAAACTTGTAGAACAGTATAAGCATTAAAAAATAGTTAGAAGTCAAGGAATAGTGCTTTGCCTGACTTGGTTTTTCATTTGCAGAAATTGTAGGGAATTTAACCTTTAATTCATGTCTTTTCTGGCTTACTTCTGAGGATAAGGGGAATGAACAAGTTTTGGTCCAGGCACTGTTTTCAGAATAGTGAGGAAAAGGATTCTACTTTACAAATTCCTTTGAAGTCTACCTCTGGAATTGGGAAACCAGTTGCATTGTAGAATGTAACCACAGTCTAGATAATGCAGAGATCTATGCATGGCATACGACACTATTTTAGAATTAAAATCAGAATAAAGTTACAGAAATTCGTTGAAATTGATGAATTACTAATACCTTAGACCTCAGGGCATAATAAAAAAAGGAAGATGAGGTCTTGCCCAAATGCATTGTATTAAGTTATCCAAGTAAGGTAAGGATAAGGATATGAGAGCTTCTGACATGTCTTTGTGAAAAGACTTGTCAGGATTATTTGAAGACAGAATGTTGAACCTACCTGAAGCTACATATTAGAACAATGGGTATGGATAAATGAAAGGCTGTTGTGAGCAAAGAATAAATGAATAAATTACCTGGCTACCGCTTTTTGTTGTTAATTTGGTAGATTCTGTGTTAAGCTGTGTATCAGAATATTTAAAGAGAAGTTTCAATGTAAAGGCAGAGCATTACCCTGGAAGCAAAGCTTCTCACTCAGTACAGAGTATTGCAAGTGTAATGTAAGACAGTGATCCTCATCTAAGTCTTTTTTTTTTTTTTTTTTTTTTTTTTTTTTTTTTTGTGTACTAAGCTGAAAAATATCCTGAAGTTTGCAAACTATCCTTTAAAACAAAGTATAGGACAAATATAGCTGTAAATGAAGTGGTTCTGGTTTTAGTTGATTTCGTTGTTATGTTTGCTATGGCATTTTTGCTGTTGTTTATTTATTTTAAATGCATGATATATTAATTTGACAAGAATAAAAAATGTGCAAGAAAGAAAAAGAATACCGCAAGGAAAGTCTTCTCTCAATAAATGCTTGGAAAAGAAAAGCTAGCTAGTTAAAAAGAAATTCTTTTCAGAGAGGGTTCTCTTCTCATTTGAAGTCATGAGGCTGAAACACACAAAAGTGGAAATAAATTGCAGTTTATTTTAGGAAGCCAGTCCTGTTCCTGTGCTCAGGCAGCTGGAGAGGAGGTAACTATTTGACGTGGTGTACTTATCAAGCACTACTCAAGAGGGAGGGCAGTGGTCCCAAGGCCCAGTGGGTGTGTGTGAGAGCTGGGCAGTTCTGCTGTGGGACTGGGAAAGCACAAAGCCACGGTGCTCACAGGTGGCACAGGAGCCACGAGGAGGGTGTGGCTGCACTCGCACGAGAACACTTGTTCTCCCGGTGATAGTGCTTTTTCCAACCCACTGAACTTGTGGTTGGTTGCCTGGCATGTGGCTATGCCAGGTAAATACCTTCCATATGTGCAGAGTAATCCAAACAACCTTATTGCTAATATTCAGTCTCAGGAGCTCTTTATAAAGGTGAGAACTTATGCTGTATGATGTTGCAGGTTTGATTGTGGATAGCTGAAAAAGGCCCTGCCAGCTCGGGGAGCAAGTCAACAAGTCAACTTTTTTTTTTTTTTTTTTTTTTTCAGCATAGCAACAGTTTCTTTTGGTCAAGGGAGCAGTAGTTGATACACTATAGACAGTGTTGCACATAATTTCAGAGTAAAGATTTTATGTTTCTGCTTGGCTCTGCATTGTGAAAGTGACTGGTGGGTGACTCCAGGACAGTATCTTTTGTGCTCTGGTGTGAGGTCTCCTTGCCAATGGCAGAGGAGTAGGAGCTAGATACACTTTAAGGTCCATTCGAATTCAAAACATACTATGATTTAACAAAAGTTCTTGAATATTTGGTATTGTTCAAATGCCAGCTGTGAAAATGAGATGATTATTTTTAAAATGTCTTTAATCAAATTGTTTACACTTCTTTGATAGATGCATTGCTGCCAAAATTTAAGATTTGTGTGGAATGACGGCAACTCTGTGAACTGAGATGAAATAAAGTTTAAGGAGGCAACACTCTGAAGACTTGTCAGATTGAGTGCATGGTAAATTTTAGGTGGCTTTTTTTTCTTCAAATGTGTAATTGAATATGAGGGAAATAGTGACTAGTACTAGATTTATACTGAAATATTGCTTATTCAAATGTAATGGTCAACAAAGGGAAAAAGTGTTGAAAGTAAGTGTTGAAGAATAGCCACAGTTTCAAAGAAGCATTTTCCCATTTTTCTCTATGTTATGTTATTCTGACTTAAATTGCCATCTGTTTTTTAGTAAGATGTGTTAGATGTTTTGCATAATTTAGAATAAGAAACAAGGCTGTCTGGAGCTTTGTTGATTTTTGGATGTAAAATGATCACTGATTGAGCTATAATTTATTGTATAGAGAATTCAGAAATTGTTTGTTGTAAGAAAGGAAAAATGGGGGAATGTTATTTTAATAGAAGAAAATATTTTAGTTAATGGTTGACCTGAGCTCTAAGAAAGATGCAAATCATCATCTTTCATTTACTGGCTGATGTAAGTTCAGATCTGTGAAATCTGAATATTTGATTTGATCTCATGAAGAATGACTCTTTGAAAAGTAGACACTCCAGTGTAAGATTCTGGCATTCATGAAGTGCAAAAGTACCTAACTCTAGAAAAGATGATGTCTGTTTTAATTTGCCAGAAGCACTGAGACAGTCCTGAGCAGTATGCAGGCAATAGTGCTCAAGGGCTGAAAGAAAAGGAATCAGTAATTTTCTGTTGGTAGATCTGGAGTCAAAAATCAAAATTTCAGTCCAATATATGAAATTGTTTTGTAGTTCACCTGTTATATATTGAGAAGATGTAATAAAATAGAATTGAGTAGAAGAGTTAAAATGTCACCCTAAACTCAGTTTTTAAGAAGCAATTTTAAGAAACATGTATTTGTCAATGACAATGAGAAGTCTTTGGTCACTTTCTTCTCCCCTCTGACAAACAGATGTAGATTTGGGGGTGTTTTTTATAGTTTCAGTAAAAATATGCATTAAAACACATTCATTTAAGGTTTGTTTATAATTATAAATTTATATTGTACCTAGAGCAGTTGAATTCTGAGAAGGCCTGTTGTACGTTCCTTATGAATTTTTAAGCTTGTTCCTTGTTCCTCTTTATGGACTCCTGTCTGGTGTAAGCCACCCTTTAGAAGACTGTACGACAGAAATAGCAGAAAAAACATTTTTATGTACCTGATGTACTCGCATCAGACTCTGCTCACTGATAGACTTAGGTTTACTCCAGTCTTTTTTCTGTAAAGAACATGCAAAAGAAGAAAAAATTTACTCAGTTTCTTTTTACTGACAGTTTAATTTTTTTATGTAATAGTGAATCAACTTGTTTTGTAGCTTCATAAGTAAGGAGGGTGCACATCCAGTTGGGTACCTAAGCTAACCTCTGTAGTACAAGCCATAGGTTTTCTCACATTTAGGGTTTTTTTTTTCTTTTTTTTAATATGAGAATCACTCCCAAGAAAACATCTTGTGTTGATTTAGAAATTGCCAGTATGAGTAATGCACAGATTATTATACAGATTTGATTTAATTTAATTTTGTTGTGAACGAAATTTTAATACCAAAAGCAGAGCTGTTTTTTTTCTGTGGAAGAATGTAATGTGCCATGTCCGCTTGTGAATATGACTAGAAAAGTGTACTGAGAAGTTATTAGTCACAATAACAAATCTTACTAAGTGTTGTAGACTGTTTCAGGATACTAATGAAATAATGGCTAGTTGCAGTTAATAATACTGCTAGATGGGGTTCTTTTGTTTTGTTGGTTTGTGTAGTATGGAGGAGATTCCTCTTTCATTATTCTACTGAATAGCAGTTGGCCAAAATAACAAGCTCAAATGGTTCTTATTCTTCAGAAGATATTAGAGATTCCTGTTTGAAAAGGTCTGAGACTGTGGAAGGCCAATCTAGAAACAGAGTAATTAGCTGTAATTGGAAAATCATTATCTGTGTGTAGTATATATATATATATGTATATATTTTCTATATTTGAATTTTATCTGTAGAGTCTGGTGTGGGATTTGCAGGACTTATTTTGCTATTCATGTTGTTAAATTCTTCTGAGGGGAAGCAAGGCATAGCAAATTACCAATGATAAGGCTTCTGGTTTTCCATATATTCGAATCTGTGTTTTGAATCTATTTAAATACAAATATTTTTCTGCAGTTGCTGGCTTAAAATGTGGGCACCATACATGGCTTAAAGAGCAGTAGCACTACAGTGAAATTAGAGTTTGTTGTCATCTGCTTTTTAATTGCTTACTAGTTCTTTTTACTGTGCATCCCATAGCCACCCTTGAAATGGTTCACAATTTAAAAAATTGCCTTGGAATATTGCATTGCAAAGCAGAAACCCTGAGGAATTCAAAGGAGCAAGCCTGTGAGCTCGGATTCTTGCAGTACTTGGAACAAATCTTGAGATTGTGGAGCACAAATCTGCATACATCAAGTCACTTCAAGCAATCAGCCACTGGACCTATACCAGTATTTCAGTATTGCAGATTGGTGTGAAGCACACAAATAGAGCAATTATCTGATGCTTGAAAAAAAAAGAGAGAGCGGAATAGTAGCAAATCAAACCTGAAGAGGAGCTTTGGGATAAAATAGATAAGGGAGATCTTATGAATCAAGTCTTATAACCTTGTGATTTAATCAAAACAGAATCTAGATAAAAGTTGCATTTATGGAATTGATTTGATGGAGCTGCTGTTCCTCTCCACATTCCTTTGGCTTCAGTGAAAAACATTTAGAGCTTTTTAAAGAGGTGAATAGTTTGTGTTGAGGTGAGACAGAAGGCACTTAGATATAAAAGATATGAAGAATAAGCACTTGCCGTGTAAACAGCTGAAGCAATATTGTTTTAACATGAGTTGGAGGAAAACCAATACCACTTCATTGGTGAAGGGAACTGAAGGCTGCTCTGGGAACACACTATGCACAACCCCCAGCAAAAGATCCACAGCCCCAGACACCTGCTTTCCTTGTCAGAGTCATGTGCAAAGACTCCACAGACATCCAGGTGTACCCAGAATTGTGTGGTGTCCATATTTTAATCCCCACTAGAAGGTGAAGTAGAAGGTAGTAAGTGTCAGGACCTACTTCTGCAATCACTGTTTAAATATAATTATACTAAACTATTTGAAAGTGTGTAGTACATCTTAAGTAGTTTCTTCCTCATTGATAAGCTTTTTGCTGGGACAGAAAGTATATTTACTTTTTGGCATCCATTTAAAAATGGCCATCTAACAGTTTAGTGATTGCCTATGTCAGACTCATGAGAATGGCTTAACCTTCAGTCTGAGGAACGTGGCTCATCTCATCTGGTATACAAAAAGGAAAAAACATTCCCCGAAGGATTGTGGTCTTCATATCTTTGTTTGAAAAAGAGAAACAAATAAAGAACATTCCAAGGAAATTTGGCCCTCATGCCAAATGACTATTGTGTAATGACAAGATAAATGTTTTGTTCTGTGAGCTGTCTGGTGGTGTAGCAGAAAATGTTATTTTTCATTTTCTTTAATCTATCAAATTTTATTTTTTATCTAACTTTTTCAAAGTAGTAAACCATGGAAGAATAAGGCTGTGATGCTTATAAGGAAATAGACACTACCAAGCTTTACATTTTATTGAAATACCAGCTGTAAAATTAAATGTTTTTAAATCTGCCTTTTTATTATAGATGAGGAGAACAGGCAGATATTGATAAGAATACATTATAGAAATATGAAATTTTTAAAAACTATATTGTGGAATATCTTTAGACTAAACAAAAAGAAAACCATAGTAAACAAGTTTATTTTTATGTATGAGAACTCATAACAATTGACATTCCTGTAATTTAATGATTGTAGAATAGAAGTAGTCCAAGGTTTATAAATATAATACTTAACATTTATGTAGTATCCTTTCTGGATGCCTCACTTATTATGGCTGCTCATGATTTGTCTAAAAATGAGATTTCGTTGTGGGAAAAAGTATGCAAAAAATTATTTGCATAAATTCTTTTTGGAAAAAAGCCCCACTTTTTAAGATAGAAAAATAAGACCATAACTGTAGAGTAGTGAGAAAACAGTGAATTTTTTCTTCTCTATATGAAACTTTATAATGATTAAATTTGCACAGCCAGTGCAAGGTAGGCTTGTCTAAAATCATAGTTATTCCGTTTAAGATGTTAATGTATTTTGATTTTAAAATTAAGGGATTGTTCTGATTAGTTTTTAAGTCTGAAAGGAAGCTACTTGTTTAACCCTGTGCTCTACCTGGTTTGTTTAACCTTTGATGATCCTTTATGAGACCACTCTCAGCTCTCAGGTCTTTCAAGCACTTGAGGAAGACAGAGCCCTGTCTTCCACTCAGCCATAAGTGGTTGCATTTAAGCTTTAGCTAGATAAAAAAGGATTCTGATGCATTCTTCACTCAAAAAGAATAATTTACTGTGTCAAGTTCTTTCTCCATCCATTGTGCCTGGAAGAATTTGAACTGTGTTGGTTTTAGATGTGTTTCTTCTTTTTTCAGTGTTAATACTTTATTTCACTTTTGGAGATCAGACTTTGGTGGTTTTGCAACTGTCTCCTTGAAAAATCTGTTGGCATTTTACAAGTTTTCCAGAACAAACCTGATCTTTCTTGGGATTTAATTCAAAAATGGTTATTATAAAACAAAACTGCATGAAAAGGGTTATTTTGATTTTTGTTTTTGTTTTTTTTTAAATTAAAACTGGTATCTAAGTGCTTTATGCCAGTGAGATATTGTGAGATCTATCAATTTGACACTCAGAATGTGTTTTTTAAATAATGGTTTGCTTTTCTCTTCTGTCTTGGAGACAATTTGTCATTATTACTCTGCCATCAGAATCAAGAGAGCAGAAACCTTGTAATTTTTGGCCTTTGTCTGCCATTTTTTTGTTTTTCTGTGTTCTTGCAACTTTCCTTTATCATAGAAGATGGTCTGATGAATATTGCTTCTTTATACCTGTTCCGTGGTTTGTTTGGTTTTTTCATTCGTGCTTCAGCCTGCACTTCTTTCAATTCTGCATGCAATTTTCTTCCCATTTCCCTTTAATTGAGGCAGGAGAGAACAGCATCTACTGAATGTGAAGTCTCTTCTGAAGCCAAGTAAAAAGAGATCCCAAAGGTCTCCCCCAATAATACCCTCATTATTGAAAGGGGCACCAAATCTACCTTTTTCACAGACGTTCTACAATAGCATTTCTTGTTGAGTTGTATTTGCTTAGGGTGAAAGTAGCCTTAAAAAATAATTTCTTTTAGAAGGTTATTGAACCTCTGATATAAAAAAAAAGTGGTCTATGACCTATAAAAGTATAGAGTGGTGTTCTGGAACTAAAATATCTTAATTACTTGGTGTATACTACCACATGATGAAAATACATTGGGTAAATTGCAAAAACCTATGATTACAGAACACTGGTAAACATGTACTTTTGTTGTGCCTGGATGGCAATAATGTAAAAACAAAGTAGAATTGCATCACTGAATTAGAATAGCAAGTCTTGTAAAAGGAAGTGTTGATGCACAGAAGTCCTTTGAATAGTGTGTAACGATTGTATGTATCCTTCAGTTTTGTCTTCTGCTTGGAAGTGGTTCAGAAAGATTGGTGTCTTCTGTTTGCAGAGAGGCTGGTTTGTTGAAAGGTGGGGGTTTCTCGTGATGGACTCAGGAAGTAAGAAAGAAAACAAATCACTTTGTTGCATTGCTTAGAACAAGCAGTGCTTTTTGGGAGAGATAGTGCATTAATTTTCTAGGGATTTTTGTTTGGCTTGTGACGTTCTGATTTTTATTATTTATTTGGGTTATTTAATAGGACTTGATGTTGGATATGTGTTAAATATTTCCTGATATTTGTTTGCAATAATTTAGGTTTTTTATGCTTTGCTGTAACCTGATTTCAGATTTTTCTTAATATCTTTGAGGAAAATGTAGTGCTTTTTATACATATTTTAACAATATGTCTTGGGAGCAATGGCTTCAGGGCTTTCTTCTTTCATATTTTGAATAGGTAATGTCTGTACATGAATTGCAAGCTGGTCTCTAGTGGGGACACCCTGGGAGGATGAACACGGAGGAGCTGGAGCTACTGACTGATTCCAAGTACAGAAACTATGTAGCAGCTGTTGACAAAGCACTGAAGAACTTTGAATATTCCAGTGAATGGGCAGATTTAATATCAGCACTTGGGAAGCTAAACAAGGTATGCCTGGCAAGTGCTCTTAAAAAGGTTCAGGAATTGCAAAAGGTACTGCAAAAGGTGAACAGTACGGAAGTGCAAGGTTCCAGCCGTCTAATACTCTTGCAAATATTTCAGCAGTCTGAGCCAAATGTTGGGTGTGGGCAAGGAGCAAACAAATCAAACACCTTTCTGAGACCTAGAGTTGAACCCTTGGTAACTAAAGGGAGAAGTTATTTGCATTTCTAGTGGAAATAAATGCAATACCTCTTCTATTAGTAACATTTACTTCTAATATCATTCAGTCTTATAGAAATAATGTGAAAAATAGTAACTAGTATAAATATCAGCAGTCATTTAATGAAGCATAGGTACTAAAATGAGGCTCAAATCCTTCATGGACCAGAGAATATTATCATTTTGATTCCTTTTAACAGTTAAGTTTAATGGGCAATATCATTGTAATCTTCAAGAGTAATTTACAAATGAATACAGATCTTGATATCCATAAAAATATTTTTTTTAGACAGTTGTATGTGTTTCTAGGCAGCCCCACTCAGGAAAATTACACTATAGTTGGAAGTGACATCATTATTTTGTATTAACTCCTTTTTTTTAAAATTGTAGCAGTTCTTGCTGCATGTTTGTGAAATGTGAAGGCTATGATATGGGGAGGGGGGGAAAATAAAAAAATTTAAATGCAAGTCTGTTTTCCAGTCCTGAAGTGATAACATAGTTTCAGACAGTGGTGAAGTTTTGTATGTGATCTCACTCTACTTCATTCTCTTAAAGCTGTCCTGGACTCATGACCCACAGTTTAACAGTCTTCTTTGAGCTAGTGCTAATGGATTTTATCAAATGGAAACAGCAATTTTTGTCCTCAAATATATGAGTAGCTGTAGACAAGAAGCCCATTACAAGTGAAGTTTTAAATGCTTGGCAATTTCACCTCTAACCGGTGTACAAGTGAAAAGCATGGCAGAGATAAACCTCCACGGTAGATTTTAATGGCCTTGGGTTTTTTTCTTGTAACCTAGGTTTGTGTGGTGACTTACTGAGAATGTCTAGGAACTCCTTTACAAAATGTGCATTTTATAACTTCTTTTGTGCTGTTTTTCTTCATGTGCTGATTTCCCAGGTGCTACAGAACAACGCCAAGTACCAGGTAGTACCCAAAAAGCTGACGATAGGCAAGCGCTTGGCACAATGTCTGCATCCAGCTCTGCCGGGAGGGGTTCATCGGAAGGCACTTGAGACGTATGAGATCATTTTTAAAATCATTGGCCCCAAACGTTTGGCCAAAGATCTGTTCCTCTACAGGTACAATATTTTAAACAACTCCTTCCAAATGCATAATCAAGATCTTTTTGTTTACCCGTGTTTTATATTTGCAGTATTGCTTTGTTATGTAGCAAGAATCAGTCAAGAACCAATTTCTTTCCCTCATATTATTGGTGCTTTCCTAGTACTTTTCTTCTGAATATTGTATAATGGAAGATAAACAGGTCACTTAAGTTTTTGTTAGGAACTGATTTTAGTGCAAGAAAACCTGGAATTTATTATTTTTTCATTGAAATAAAAATTTCTGCCTGTATGTACAGTACGTATAGTAATTGAAATGTTAACTCCTCATTGTATTAACATTACATTTTCATTTTTAAATGGTTTTGGAAAAGAATCTGAGTATAGTTTCTAGCAAGAAACTTTTTCATCAAATTAAGAGAGCAGAAAGATTTTGTTTTGTTAGCATGGGAGGCAAGTACAAACTTTTTCTGTCTCTGGAACTGATGATAATGGAAAGGAAGGATAACCTTGAAAAGTTTGGTTTACTCTGCATGTACAGTTCCTAAACCTCCATTTTGAGGTGTACATTTTTGGTTGGGTGTGGTGGGCAAGACATTAAGTTATTTATTATATAATGAATAGAGGGATGTGTGCACACTGTCACATGTGTTTCTTAATCTTTACCTGTCCCTAAAGATTAAAATTTTATCAGTTTGAGAAATAATAGGATAAAATAGAAATCTGTTCAGGTAGAAAAGTTGTGCATTAATGCTTGGAAATAAATTGTATGCCTTAACATCAGCTCTTCTGTCTTGCATTGTCATGATGTTTATATATAATTACATTGAGGGGTGAGTGTTTAGGTTGTTTGTTTCTACATGTTCTAAAAGTCACTGTGGATTCATAGCTCACATTTTTTGCTTGTACAGTGATTCAGTAGCTGCAAGATACCATTAACAGTAAGTTCTAGGGTAGTGGAAAATGCTACCTTGTATAATCTAGCTAAAAGCTATTGTTACTGCTGCTAGGGCAAAGACAGGCTTTCACATTAAGGCATTATCAAAGATTCCAGTATTTGTCATGAAAGCAGAATGCCAGTGTCTGAACATCAAATCTTGAAGTGTGAGTAATAGCTTTACAAAGAATGACTGTGGGTTAGTGGGCTGCTTATTGAACAAAAAGACATTTTCTATAGAAAAAAAGAAGCCAGTTGACAATGGTAAAAGACAAATTCTGCTAGACAGATAAAGGCAAAAAACCATTTTTGCCATAAGTCTTGTATTTTGGAATGAGGTATAGGGTTTTTTTCCTCTATCGTGGACAATATCCTATCTACATAGATATTTCTTTTAGTAGTAGATTTGTAGGTGTACTATTTTAAGACCCTTTCCTTAAAATTACCTTTTTTACTGTTCTTTGATTTTCTTCTTCATATGTCAGGGTCTTCTAACCTGAGTCCTCAGTGATTTTGAGAATTGAAGTTGTGTTCATGTGCATTTGATTATTGGTACAGTTTGTAATAATTGATGATATTTAGTAGCAATAGCAAATATAATCTTAGTATCTATGTAACTTCTTGGGAGGTCACATCTGTAACTTTTGTGAACTTACATTCAAGTAAATTCAGAACATACTTCCAGTGTTTTCAGTCAGGCTATTTTATGAACAGTATTGTGAATAGGTTTTATTGTTAGTTTTAGAATCTGTTTTCAGACTGAATTTCTGAAGTAGATATATACTTTGATGCCACTTAACAGTATAAATACCTTAAATTTTACCTCAAGGTTACTGGCTGAAGTAAAACACCATGATTTTTCTTTCAGAAAATTATTTCTATAAATCTCCTCAAATTGTTCTTATCCAGTATTGTGTTGTTCTTTAATAAGTGCAAAGAAAATGTATTTTTAAATACAGTTTTCATTGTGTTGTGGTTCAATATGGGCAAAATTAACATTTTGTTATGCAGAGATGCTTCTGGTTTATCATATTTGTTTTATTGTTGAAAGACCATCATCTCTGGGCCTTCAGTGCTTGTTATCACAATAGTAATAAAGATCACATTAGCCTTGGGATACCAACCTGTCCATCTAAAGCAGTCATATTGTGTGGTGATCTATGCCTATGCACAATTCTAAGATAAAAACTCTGATGCTTATAATAACTATATTGGATGTGCCTGTAGCAGTCTTTAGGGAGAAATAATATTTTCACATGAGAAGCTTCTTTTAAAAAGTTAAAATTTATTTTTCACAGTTCTGGACTATTTCCACTCCTTGCCAATGCTGCTATGTCTGTCAAGCCAACATTATTAAGTCTGTATGAGATTTATTACCTGCCTTTGGGGAAAACATTGAAACCAGGACTGCAAGGACTGTTGACTGGGATTCTGCCTGGGTTAGAGGAGGGATCAGAGTATTATGAAAGGTAAGGATACTTATGTTAATAAGGTGATATGCTTGAACTAGTACTTATATGTGGATTTTATTGTTTTCAATGTGGTTGCTTTTTAATTTGATGCTGTCATGTCATATATTAATTGCAACAGAATGGTGTGGTAGGAGGTTCTTAGCATTAATTAGGGCAAATTAACTGTTAGTTGTTCCTGCTAGTAGTTATGGAAAGGGAATTGGCATTAAGGAGACTTAGTTTTATATGCCAGTCTCTTCTCCCAGGTAGCAAGCAATAGAATGAGAGAAAATGGCTTCAGGTTGTCCCAGGAGAGGTTTGGATTTGATTTAGGAAAAATTGCTTCACCTAAAAGGTTGTCAGAGCATTGGAACAGGCAGCCTGGGAAAGTAGTGGAATCATCATGCCTGGAGGTATTTAAAAGTTGTGTAGATGTGGCAGTTTGGGACATGGTTTAGTGGTGGATTTTGCAGTGCTGGGTTGGACTCACTGGTCCTGAAGGTCTTTTCCAACTTAAACAATTATGTGACTCTTAATATGGGTTGACATACATAACTGCAGCATCTGGGCTACTGAGGTAGCATCTTAACATATTAAAGGATGAAGTTATACTCCAGCACCTAAAATTCTTGGAATTGTTCTCATGCTTTCATATTTTTGATATTTCCAACTTCAGAAACTTGAATTTTCACAACTTGTATGAGAAGAGCAATTCAACACTGTCTTTTTCTATTTCTGTGTAGGCAGACACCAGCACAGTGTAGTTGGCATCACTACAACAGGGAGCAAGGTCTATCCAGCTTGCCTTCTGGGGCCTTCCATAGGGTGTAGAGGTGCTGCCACCTGAGTTGGAGGAAATGAGGACAGGGGAAGGTATTGCTTGTGCTCAAAGAATTGGGGTATTTTTATGCCCTTTTTATTACCAGAAGGACTTAGTGCAAGGAATGAGAGGGCAAAAGCCATCTGCTTTGATTCATTTCTTCAGTAGCTATGCTTTCCTGCTGTCTGTCTGAAACCTCTGTCTGTAGCAACATTTGGCTTTAAGTAGCAGATGAAGGAGTTACTTGGCTCTTTGAACATAAGGAGTACATAAGGAATACATGAGGAGAAGCTGTGGGCCGGCCAAAAGCATTTTGCAGGCCAGATTGGCCCACGGGCTTGCTAGCTGGATTGCTCTGTTCAGGTTGCATAATAAAGTTCAGTGTATAACTGGGCCTCTCTAGGCCTCTCAAAAGGAAGCTTTGACCTTCCTGTAAGAATTAAATTTTAATACTTATTAAAACTTGGGGGCAAGAGCAAGAGCTGTGATAGTTGCCCTGATTCAGCTGACTTGGTTTTACTGCAGAACAAACACACTGCTGGAGAAAGTTGCTTCAGCTGTGGATCAGTCAGCGTTCTACAGTGCTCTCTGGGGGAGCCTCCTCACCAGCCCTGCAGTTCGCTTGCCTGGCATCACTTATGTCCTCTCCCATCTAAACAGGAAGCTGTCCATGGAGGATCAACTCTACATAATTGGCAGTGACATTGAATTAATGGTAATGTTTTAATGGAACAATGGACTTATAATAAGCGAGTAACAACATTGAAGTTACTTACTTATTATGTAATGTATTTTGGGAAAGGGATTTAGACGTATTCTCTACCTTTGAACTTAGCCTTTGAAGAGATAAAAATGCATGTTTATTATAGCTCCAGTTAAAATGATGTTTTGGTGCATGATAGGAATGTTTCAAAGCTGACTTAATGTATCAGAACTGCTTAGGTTTTGTGTAAGACTTTCCATTCATTATATGTTTCAGCTAAAAGTGATTGAGTTTTGTTGCAATTTTTGGCTTCTTTTTTTTTTTAATGCAGAGAATAATTTTGCCTTTTAAACTTAAGATATTCATTAGTAATATAAAAAAGCAAAATCTGTATGTATAGTTTAGGGAATCTTTTGATTCTGTTTCCTCAGTGGTGAAACGTTTTATTTTCCTGTTTTATCTTGTTTCGTTATTCAAAATAACTCTATTTAGTACTTATAATTATCTATAAATAACTGTTCTTATTTTTGAGTGCTGTCTTATATCTACATCCTTAAAATAATAAGTAACTATTCTGGGGGGGTTCTGCCATTACTTCAGGTGGAAGCAGTAAGCACTTCAGTGCAAGATACCAGTGTTTTAGTGCAGAGGAGCACGTTGGACCTTATCCTTTTTTGTTTTCCTTTCCACATGAGCCAGGTAGGTTATTAACATGAGAGATGAATTGACAAATTCCTAAATGTACGTCACTTCTTAAGTCAGTTGCAGTATTTGGTTGGTTTTTGTTAATGATTTTCTTCAAGCTCCAACAGAATCACACATAAGTGTTTGTCTGATAGGTTTGGCTATTCTCATGTCATGATTTCTGCTCTTCTGCTTTTCAACTTGATGTGTGAACTTTGCAGTTAAAGTTAACTTCTATGTATGTAAGATCAAATTATGTTTAGTCTATTATGTTTAGCTTTTAATTTGCTGCAATTTGATGAGAAAGCAAATTACCTGTTCATTTGCAAGTTTCCAATTCCCAGTGTTCAAAATCAGCAAAAGTTAATCCTCTTGGCACAACAGATTCAGAACACTAGAGAATTGAAAATGGTTTTTGGTTTTGGATGAGTGGTTAGCCCTAGTGGTAGTGAGAGATAGACCTTACAACTTCTAGATAATTTTTTTGGACTGTATTTATTGTTAGTTATGTCCTGTTTTTAAATGATCCATGAATTCTATAACTCCTAGAGGAAAAATTATACAAGATTGATTTTCATGTTGTTAGAAATTAGGAAAAGCCTGCACTTCTATGTAAAAAAGAACTGTGTTCTTGCTTCTGGAAATGATTCATTCACATTTATCAGTTACTGTATGAGTATTTGGAGTGTCTCTGTTTAGGTACTGAAATGTTATCTGTTATGTTACTGAAGTTATCAGTACAGCACTTTTTCAATATTAAGCCTTACACAAGCACTTAAAGTAGTAAGAAACTGAAAAAGTACCTCAGTTTTTTAACTGGATTTTAAGAATTTTCTTCTGAAGCTTTTGCCTCGTAGTAAAATGAAATGTGCTGTAACAAAAAGGAGCTGTTGGTAAAATCTGTTATCTTTGCTGTTCTTAAAGGGTGTGTGTTATTATACAGTGTCTGTTCCAAACAATAATTATATTTTGGTTTCCTAAGAGCAAGATGGTGTTTTCTTGTATTATGCTGAATTCAGAAATGTCAAAACATGAAACTAGCTAGGTTTTAATGAACATTAAGCTGCTAACATAGAAAAAGTGTTACTTTTAATAGTTAAATTTGTGTTTCTAACTTCTTCAGGCAACACGTCCAGACATGATCAGAATTTTGTCAGCAGCCCTTCATGTAGTGCTGCGCAGGGATATGTCACTCAACCGAAGGCTTTATGCTTGGCTTCTAGGTAGGTTTGTATTTCATTCCATCAGCCACTGAAAGTGGAGGAAGGATTGCTTTTTCCTTAGCAGTGTTTGCACTACTGTGTAGAAAGCATCTTGGAAAAATGAAATACTCAATTTCTTTCATAAGAAAGAAAGGCACTTTCTCTCTCCATGCACATAGAAGATGAAGAATGTCATCCTGGAACTCTTTCCTGTCATATAAATTATTGGTGTATTCTCCTCTAGCAACAATTATGGGCCACATTCAGGGGTAGAGCCTGATCTAGCTGGCTCATGGAAATAGGCACTCTGAAACTCTTTCTCTAAAAACATAGAATGGAGAAAACAGAGAACAGACAATATAGAGTGTAAATGATAGCACAACAGTATAGATGGTATGAAAAGAATGCTGAAGAGCATTGATATTACAGTTTCAGTATGCAAGCTTTGAACTTCATTAGGTCTTTGTGTGATTGAATTAGCAGTTCACCAATCACTTTTCAACACCTTTCTTGAGTAAAAATTGATCAATTTGGAATGCAATTCTACCAAATGACATAAAATCAATACAGTACAATTTTAAATTTTTATATGAAACCAGCAGGTAATCAGAAGAGAGTAGCAAAGAATTTTAGCTGACCAGAGATTAGGAAGTTTTAGAAAACAATTACTCTTATTCATCCTTGTTATTTTAAGGAAATGAAGCCTGTGGTCACATGAATCTGACCTGTTACTCTTTAAACCCATTTTAAAAGTAGTCAAAACCATAGAAGTTCTTAAGTGTGTCCCAGGAACTGCATACTGAATGGAGAGATATGAAGTGGCTTCTTTACTTGATGTGTTTTGCAGTCTGCTGTTACCCTCTTTGTTTGACTTGCTCACCAGCAAGCACATTTGTGTGTCTCGGGCTACCCTGAACCCTTTCCAGCAGCTCTTGCACCGTTCCCAGCTGATAGTTAAGATATCAGAGGCAGATAGCCTGTGGGGACTGGGAAGAAAGGACTTGAATAGCAAAGAACCCTGAGAGAGAACTGAAATTATGAAGTGAGGGAAGAAGTCAGCAGCAGTGTTTTGCATGACAGAGTTGGTTGTGTTGCTGTAGGAGCTGAAGGGGTTTAGAAGTTAAATATGAGAAAATCCTGGCTTCTTTGGTTAATCATTCCTCAAGACACTGACTTGCAAAGGATTAATCTTTTAAAGGAAGGCAATGAAATGCAGTGTTGTTCTCCATACCTGCATTTTTAAATTTGGGAAAGAAATAGTTTCTAAATGAAACACTGCAGTCATGTTTCATCTAAATTTGATGGATTAGATATGTCTTTTGCTATTATTGAAAAAGATATTTTGTGCATTTAAAATATCATATTGCTTTTTTAGTTGGAACCTTCTTTTACAGCTATTTCATGACCATAGTTTCCACTGAAACTCATACATCTTCAGAGAATTCTTTTACGGTGGCTTCCAGGTCCTGTGTTGGGAACAGCTATTTCCTCTATTTGCTATATATTTGGACAAACTTTTTGACAATACAGGGTCTTTTGCTTTTTTTCTTTGGATGTTGTGCAGCTTTTCTATTATCCTGATATTCTGTTCCTAATATGACATTGCAGATGGGGATCAGTTATGTTGGAAGGCTGTCTGAATTCTGTTGTTCTGTATGACATTGTTGAATTCTGGTGTTTGCTATTTCTTCCTGTTGTTTTACAGCTAGAAGTGCCCTATTAACATTCTCTGTGTATAGAAATCATATACATCTCCTTAAATCAGGTTATCTTAAATGTTGTTAATCAATTGATTTTTTTTTTCTTTGTTAAGCCTAATTTTTTGTGCAATTTAAAACTTACTGGAAAAGAAAAGAAACATACAATACAAAAGGTCCATCTCCTTTCTTTTGAATTTAAAAAAAAATATCTTTTGTAGTGTGACTGCTATTCTTTTTATGTGCCTTAGTCATGTCAGTGTATTTTGATGATTTCTCTCTATGTATAAAACACTGAATTTTGTGTTCTCATTAATATTGAAATGTTTTTGTGCAACAGCTCATGTGTTCTTTTTTAAGGATAGTGGGTTTTGCAGCATTTGTGAAAATTTTTCTTCTATACAAGAAGTAATTGGTTGACAATATTACATAAAACTAATTTTTTTATTTGTGTGCAAACTGCTTTATGTGAAAGTATAACTTAGTTTCCCATATTAAACTCTATGAAATCATCTTTTTTTTGCCGACATGACTTGGACTTCATATTGGTAAGTTATCAGTGCTAGTGTGTTGATTTCTAGTTTAAAGAAATTGGCAGTATATTCTATTAAACTGCAAATATTTATCAGCTTTGTCCTTTGTTTGCTTGAAGGTTTTGATAACAATGGTGCCCTTGTAGGACCCAGAAGTACAAGGCACAGCAATCCCGAGGAGCATGCTACTTATTATTTCAACACCTTCTCTAAGGAGATGTTAGTCCAGGTAGCTATACATTGTTTTATTTGGGCTTTTGTTTTTATAAACAGATCCTGATCAAAGTTGCTGTAACTTTATCTTTTGATGTGCAGATGCAATGTGACAATGTAATCTTGTCATTTTGTGATACTTGTGTCCTTCTAAAACTTTCTCACTGGAAAAAAGAAGACATGAAATAATGTGTCTGTCTAGAATAGCAGAATGAACAGAACAAATATTAGATTTCTCCCTCTACTTTTCCACAATGAACGAAGCATACATGGATGTTATTTGATAATGAACCCAGCACACTGGAGCCTGTTTTTTATGAAACTGAGTTGGAGAATTCTCTTCTGTAGATAGGAAACTCCTCTGTGTCTTGGGGATCAGAAAAAGGTTTATCAAGTGACACTCAAAGTCTCTGTTAAAAGGGTCTTTCTGCCTGCTAGGAAAAGGGAGAATCTTCTGCTCTCTGTGGGCAGCCAGGAATAGTTGAAAAAATTGGCAGTTAAACTAGTTTACCCTTAAAGCCTTGCAATGTGAGTTGAGATCTGGTTCTAAGAACTGTGCTGCTTTTCTCACAGTAAGTGAAATACAGATGTCTTTTAAACTGCCGCGAGTCTGATCTTGAAGTGTGGAAGACATTTTGTCGTTAAGGCAAAATTGATAAGGTCAGGATTTTTCTGAGTCAGAATCTTGATGCTGTGTATGGGAATGAGAATGGAAATTCTAACAGTAGTAGCTGACACAAGAGTATTCAGCTTATCCCGGTTCAAAGCTGACACCCAGCACAGAGCTAGCACCTTCAGTTTTATCCTGTTCTACTGATGGGGAAGAGACCTCAGAATTGCAGTATTTCAGCAGTTAGGACCTTGTTTGGCACTCTTTCACCCTTCTCTTATCACCCTTCTGCCCTCCGTAGCAGATGATTCAGAAATTATTCAAATGTAAAGGAGAGGCCTGAACGAGCTACAGTTTCACCTTTACCTTATATAAAAAAAGTGGTGAGCTTTCAGCATTACTTAGGCATGGTTATGGTCTTTTTAAATCTGTCCATCTTTTGAACTTAATCTGTGTCAATAAAACTTTTCTGTCTGAAAAGAGCATGGACATTCGAATCAGTGCCTTGCCTATACATCATACAAATTACAAATGGCTTCTAAAACCTTTTACTGCCTCTTGAAAGATGTTAAAAGCATTGCTCCTTTCTGCCTTCTCTGGCAGTCTCTTTGTGTTTTGTTTTATCCAGTCAACTCATTCACAAATACAATGTACTGAAAATTCTGGCCTTCTGAAGACATATGAAAGTACAGAAGATTTTGCTTTTAAAATACTTGCTGATAATACCTGGTTTGTAGCAGATAGCAAGGCCAAACTGGTTTTCATGGTTCTATTCTTTCTTATCTCTTTTTTTTTAAACCATAAAAGAAACAAACTAGCTCAGACAGTCAAGTCAGCCATGCAGAAAACTGTGGCTGTCTCATGGGGCTTTTTTAAATTGGGCAGCCCATTCCCTAACCTGCTTTGGTATAGAAACTCAGTTTTTGGATTTATTTCAAAGTTGTCATTGCTATTTAGTCAAGAAAGTTTTCATCCATGTAAGTGAGTATATCATAGGACAGATGGTGTTTTATTAAGCCCTTAATATCTACCTGTTTTATCTTTTCCAATAATTTGTTCACTAATGTTCATGTCTTCTCTTTTATTCTTAAGAAATATTGAGTTATCTGCTTATAATACTTTATTTTGATTTAAAATAAAATAAAAGTTACCAAGTTCTGTTCCACAGAAATGTTCACAGAAAGATGAAGTTGAGAGAATTTAATAACGGGAGACTGAGCTGCACTGAGATGAAATAGTGGTCTCCACTACAAAGAATTTTCCCTTTTATTGCTTTCTAGCTTTCTTTTTGTTTTCCTGATAAGTTTTTGCTCTTTGTAGGCAATGGTTGGAATATTACAAGTTAATGGACAGGGAGAAGAAAGCACATTAATGCAAGACTTAAAGCCTTTTCGAATTCTTATCAGTTTGCTGGATAAGCCTGAACTAGGTAATTTTCATTTATTATTTTAAAATTGTTTCATGTGGTTTTGCTTTGAAAATTCTTCTCTTTTTATCAAATTGAAGAAGTTATACGGTTAGTATGGGCAGGTTAGCCAGATTTCTTGCATCTTCCAAGTTGTATCTATGTTTTGTATTTAATTTAATGCATCAGATTTACCTCTTACCAAATGCCATTTCTTCTACTTTCTACACAGGAAACAGTAAGTCAAAGTCAGAGAGAGAACTAACTGCATGTTGGAAGAAATGGAACTGGATCTTCATTTCTTTCATCAAATGATGACTTTTACTACTATAAATCCCAGCTATTGCTTTTGGGAATAACCTGTTCTTTCTTCTAATATACACACAGAGATAATAGATAATAACAAGAAAACAGTTAATTTTTTTTCAGAAGAACTTATTCAGAGGAAGCTAGTTGTTTTTGGTTTTGTAGGTGGTTTGTTGGGATTTTTTTTTGCATTTCTTCTAAATTTTCCTTTCTCTTATTTAAAGTGTTTAAATGCTCTCTTTAGCACATAAGTGCTGAGGACTATGGGACAAAAGTATTTACAGCTAAGACTTGGATATCTTGTCTTTTTCTTTGGAATACAATTTTGAAGGTGACTGAAAAAATCAAATTGATTTTTTAAAATCCATTATCAGATTTTTGAGGGTAGGGTAATAAAACCATAAAAATACAATAATTAAAGAAAAGACTTGGTTAGGACAGAAGAACTACAGGGAACAAAATACGTCAGAAAGTTGCCATCTTGTAATTTGTGATTTCTGGGACTCAGTCTAAACGTTCAGAGGCAATGTGTATGGTAAGATTTCATGAAGTAGCAAAGCTTTGAGGATTCTTTCAGCAAAATCTTTCAACAAAATGAGATATAATAAGCTAAAAGGTTTTTTGCTTAACTCCATGAGCGTACTCTTACTGAAGGCAGCTAAATGAGGCTAGGAAACCCATAAAGTAAATGATATCTCAAGCAGGATTACTTTTAAAATTCCTTTCAAAATAATTCGGAATTTTTTTCTTCAAGATTGAGGTTTAACTCAAATCCAAAGGAGGAGCTATTTTATAGAATCATAGAATGTTTTGTGTTGCATCATCGATTTCCAACCTCCTTACCACAGGCAGGGAAACCTCTCACCTAGATTAGGTTGCTCAAGGCCCCATCCAGCCTGGCTTTGGACACTTACAGGGATGGGGCATCCACAGCTTCTCTGGGCAGCCTGTCCCACTGCCTCATTAACTTCTGGGTAAAGATTTCTTTCCTAGCAATCTAAATCTCTCTTCTTTTAGTCTAAAACTGTTCCCCCCTTGTCCTATTACCATCTGCCTGTATAAAAAGTCTCCCTTTTTTTTGTAAGCCCCATGTAAGTACTGAAAGGCTACAGTGAGATCTCTCTAAAGCCTTTTCTTCTCCAGGCTCAACAAGCCCAAATTATCTCAGCCTGTCTTCATAGGAGAAATGTTCCCACCCACTTACTGTCTCTGTGGCCCTCCTCTGGACCAGCTCCTGCAGGTCCATGTCCCTATGTTGGGCATCCCAAAGATGGATGCAGTAGCTCCAGGTGGGGTTTCACAAGAGCAGAATAAAAGGTCAGAATCACTTCCCTTGGCCTGCTTTTTCATGCAGCCCAAGCTGCAGTTGGCTTTCTGGGCTGCAGTTGCACACTTTCAAAAATACTTTCAAAAAGTACCATACAGACTCACTGTATGTCCTGAACTAAGGAAAAAAAAATCTGCCTCAAATTAAAAGGACAGATAATGCTCAAAATATTTTATATCTTGCATTTGCATTTAAATATTTGAGTTTATTGTCCAAACGCTAACAGCATGAGATAGCTTAGGAGTAAGTATTTCAAAGTGTTTGACTGGAAGCCACCTCTAATCAAGAATCCATGAAGTCCATTTACATGTTACTGAGCTAATAAAAGGGGTGTGTTGGCTTGAGCATGATCTGTACTGCTGTAACTGCACAGCTTTTGAATTTGGTGTGTTTGTATTCAGCTGCCATTGTACACACATTGAACATGGGGCAAAATAAGCCTGCTTGTGCTTTGTGTACTCCCAGGCACTACAGTTGTCCCAGTGTTTCTGGAATGCAAACAAACCAAACTTCATGACATTCAGGTAGTTTGAGACTGAACCAGAAGAAATTTTGTGGTTTCAATGACCAAAGCTAGCTAATGATTTCAACAGCTTTCAGCTGTGAACTGTTGGCAGTGTTATAAGGCAAGAGTGTGACTGCTGGTATTTCTCCCTAGGCCCTGCCATCCTAGAGGATGTATTAATTGAAGTGTTTAGAACGTTATATACACAGTGCAAAGCAGAACTGGAGCTTCAGACAGAGCCATCGTTCAACAAAGATCACACACAGCTAAGCAGGTAAATATTGATTATAATGTTTTATGTATTAACTAATGCATTTTTGTTGCTGGAACCATGTCTGTGAAGCCTGTGGGACTGAGACGTTTTCTTTATGATATAGGATCTATTGACATTAATTGCAACTTCTGTTTCAGTGTGAAGGTGTGAAGTGTCTGGCTTTATTAATTTTTTTTGTATTTAGATATGTTTTATTCCTTATCCATGACAAAAATGCTTATTTGATTGATTGTAATATTCTTTATATCTATATTCTTCAAAAACAAAATAGACTGATGACGTTTTCTTGTGGTAGAAAAATGAAGACTGCAACAAGAGAGCTGGAGGGAGTGGGGTATCACGTTTCAAGATTTGAGTTTAATATTTTGGAAGGTGGAGAGGAGATGGGTGTTCAAAGCTGGAGAGGGGTGGAAATATCTGTAGGAACAATTATGGTAAAAACAGATCTATTAAAAATGTAGTTAAAAGACAAATACTAAAGAAAGGATAGAGGAGAAGCCTAACAACTGGGAAAAGACATTGGTATGAGCAACCTGCCAATATCCTGAGCCCTTGAGCAACAACTACTTGTAGGGATGAGAGGAGAATCATTTGTCATTGTTACTTGACAGTGGGTAAACTCACAGCGATGTGTAGTTATATAACTTGGGGAAAAGTATAAAAATATGAAATGTTCTTTTTTATTTTCTTTCAGCAAACTGAGAGAAAACAAGAAAACAGCAGAATTGATTAAAACTGCCAATCTTCTTTTCAATTCCTTTGAGCCTTATTATATGTGGGATTACATTGCTCGTTGGTTTGAAGAGTGTTGTAGGTAAGTGATAATATTTAATCTCTCTGTATGTAAAGTTGAAGTTAATTTTTGTTTTGTATACTTTTTTCTTCGAAGAAGTCAGTCTCATGAGATCATTTACCCTGTACCCTCCCATCCCTCTAACTTCAGTCTTTTGTCCAGTTTTCATCAGATATGACTGTGGATCCTAGCAACTTGAGTTCTCACAAACTCAGCATCTGGGGTTAATTCAAGAGGCAGAATTATCCCTTCTGCTGGAGGGGAGACTCCAGAGTGACCACAAAGCCAGTTTTTGTTGTGTCTTGCCAGTACAGGATTACTCATTGTACAAATCGCTTTTGGTAAAACTGGCAGATTTGCTAGATACCCAATGTGTTGTCATTTGTCCTGCTCTTTTAGGGAAAATGAAGGATGGGAATCCTGTGCATGATAAGGAGGGCTACAGGAGAAAATAGCAAACCATAAGTAAGGGAAAATTGAAAATATTAGCAGGAGTGTAGGGGATGAAAGGACCACAGAAGAGCAGGAGTTTTTGCTGTGGCAAGAGGTAGATGATACAGAGATATCAAATGAAATTTGTAGAATTTTTTTGTTCCTTATGATATTTTTTTGATAAGGTATTAAGATACTTGGACATGCATTTATCTATGAGCCAACAGTGTGCTGTTATAACTAAAGAAAACTGCTTCTTGGGCTACATTATGAGGGCCATGGGCAGCAGATGAAAGGAAGTTATTTTTCCTTTCACTTAGTGTTTCTAAGGACAGACGTGGAATATTGTGTCCAGCTTTGGACATGCCACCTGAGGAGAATTGTTGAGAAGCTGAAGAGACTCTAGTAGAGAAACTGCTAAACTGGTCAGTTATAGGATACTACATTGAAGGTTGAGATAGGTGAGCTGGTTTAGTCTGGCAAAGAGGGAAATTGAATGGCACCCTATGACTTCCTGAAGGGCATTTGCAAAGTTCATGCAGCTGTACTTTTTATAATAGCTGATAGAAAACAGAGGACAGCAGCAAGTGCTGACTGAAGTGGTCAGGTTGGACTTTGAGAAAAGCTTTGCCTAAGAACAAATTTATGAAAGAGGTGGAACAGTGAAACCTGTGGAGCTTTCTCGTGAGATTTCCGTAACTCTGCTAGATAAAACTGTGGATGAATTTATCTAGTGATTTTAGTAGTCCTGCTCAGTGTGAGAGGTTGATTTAGATGTCTGTGACTTGATTTTTGTGTGTTGGGCTGAATTACTAACATACGGAAAGTCATCTACAGCCAGCTAACATGCAGGTGAGTATTTCACTACAAATAAGTAGTCTACCTGTCAACATGGATACAAAACTGCCTTATAAATTAATGAAATCTGGAGGATTGTTTTTGTTTGTTTTCCTACATAAGCTGCTGTATTGAAACTTTTTTTCTTCCATGCTCAGTTTTCTGTAGCTTGAATTTCCTTATTTTATAAATGAAGACTTTGACACCCAAAAGCCTGGCTACTGCTTTTTCTGAAAGAACGGCATGGAGCCAAATAAGCTACTTAACAGTAAAATGAGAAATTGCTTTTTGGTATATAGGATTATCCCCAGTATATACAGCTTTGCATTAAGTTACAGAAATACGGTCAGTGTAAGGCGGTAGGGAAAATATTGTGAAACCCTATTTGAATTTTGCAGGAGGACTTTACATGCCAGACTTCAAACTGGGCCTGGAGGTGATAGTGAGCAATCTGAGTTACCTCTAACAAATTTCTGCTTGTTAGTGGATTTTTTGTTGGATATTGTTTCTTTGGTAAGAATTGCTTTATTCATTACTAACATTGGGATTCTGTATATTTACGGTCTGCAGAAATACTATGTATACTTTAATTAATTGCTTTTCCTGAAAATATACTGACATAAATTGACATTAAAAGAACTTTTTGATTCATTGTATGATTCTTGATAGACTGGTTAGACATAACTGAAATCGGTTTTATGATGCTTATACCTGAAAATACTAGTCTGTCCTCATTTTCTTTTCTGTGTATTCATTGCAAGTATAGTCTTTTGTAGTTTGATATGCTAGTTTAAATGTGCAGCTTTCTTTTAAAAATCTTTTAAATGTCATGATAAGATGTATCTTCTTTTTTTCTGTTGTCATTGCTTAATGTAGCAAAGACTGTTGGAACTGTTTTTTCTATAGCTGTCTTTCCTCAATTCTTTGCTTTCTCATTTCAAAGCCTACTAGAAGTATGAGAGTGCTGTGTCAGGTATGGCAATCAGCCTGTTCTTCCTTTAATTCTTAATAACTTGTTTATCTTTCATTCTTAAACTTTTATCTTAAGATTAATAAAGTAATAATAGCAGTCTTCAGCCTTCATATGATGTTTTTTAATATATTTGTTGTGTAGTGAACAACATGTACTAGTTTGAAAAAGAACTAAATATATTTATATTTGTTTGTTATCCAACTTTAAAGTTAATTTTGTAAATTTTTTTTAGTAAAGCATGTATTTCTTATTCTTGGATATGAAGACATTAATTTTTCTTTTTCCATGTCTGTATGTTTGGAACACAGTTAAGCAAATGATGGGTAGCTCTGTTATAGAAAATAAATTTCAGGGTGGAATTTGGTGTGACGATTAACAAGTTTTTATCATTACTACTCCTATTACTAGGAGACTTACATTGAAATACAGACAGAACATTTGCCTCAGCTGTTGCTCAGGATGATTTCTGCACTGACAAGCCATCTTCATACTTTGCACTTGTCTGAGCTTACTGATTCTCTCAGACTCTGCTCAAAGATCCTTAGCAAGGTTCAGCCACCACTGCTCTCTGCTGGTACAGATGGTATCCTGCAGCTTCCTACTGGACACAGCAGCTCCATCAAAGAATGGGAAAATAAAAAGGTAACAGATTAGGTTTTGCAGCATCTTGGAAAATGGTTTCTTATGTGGAAAAAAGAAATGGGCTTTCTAAGCCTGTGTTGAACACCCTACAAGTCTTTGATTAGATTTAGATACCACAATATATCTGAAACCTGTAAGTTATCAAAATAACTTATAATTGTGGTAAAATTTCTTGATTCTTAGGGGCTTTTACCCAGATTTAATATTATATACTTATAAATTACTTCAGAATCAGGGCCTAAGAGGTAATCAACTAAAGTTTGTAATGCACTTCAAGAGTATGAAGTAAAATAACTGGACTGAAAAGAATTGATCATTTTGGTTAAGCATCAGGCATATGTAAATTATCCTCTCACCCGATTTATGTGCATTGGTTTAATACCCATCACGTATTTTACTGTCACTGTTCAGTTCCTAGAATAACATATTAAAGAAATAAAATTAACCAGCCAGCAGCTATTTCTCTTTTAACTTTGTCCAGTTTGTTCTATGCAGCCATTGTTCTGTGAGGTATGTTAAGTGACATGCCCTGAAATCCTTGTTTTCCAGCTGAAGAAACTTTAGGAACGTCATAGAATAAATTAGGTTGGAAGTGACAGTTGCAGGGCACTGCTCAAAGCAGGGCTGATTTCAAAGTTAGATTTTACTTTAAAGCTAGGTCATGTCACTCAGGATCATATTTGACTTAATTTTGAATATCTCCAAGGATGAAATTATCACGACTTCTCTGTACAGCTTGTTTGTTTGCACTGTTATTTATTCAGAATTTCCATTGTTGCAGCTTGTGTTGGTTGCCTTGTGCTTTTTCACTGTGGATTTGTGAGAGTATCTCCATCTTTTTCCACTGCCTAGTGGGAACTCAGAGACCAATAAAGCCATTTTCACCCCCTCCACAGCTCTTAGCATTCTTTTAAACTGAGTAAATCAAACTCTCTGAGCATTCCTTCTATGTCAGAAGCACCTGTGCTGATTTTCCATTGGGCATACTCAGTACATCAGTTTCTTTTGTACTAATGAATGCAAAATTGGATACAATATGCTGGTTGTAGATCTAAAACTGCTGAGCAAAGGCGACTAATTACTTCCCTTGATTTGGTGTCAGTACTTTTGCTGATATAGTCCTAGATGTGGCTGGTCTGCTTCACCAAAGGAGTCCATTGCTGGCTCATGTTAGAATTCCAGCATTCTTTATTCAGGATCCTATCCTTATTCTTTCTAACTAATTGATACCTGTCTTGTTGTGTTGTTTTGGGGGTTTTTTTGGTTGCCTTTTTTTTTTTTTTTTTTAATAAAGCCTGTTTTAATTGAATGATGTTGCTATTTGGTGGCCTTCTGCTTCCATTTAAAACTGTCTTATATGTGGCCATGGTTTCTCTTAAGTGATAGATAGTGAAATGATTTGCTATTCTTGTAATAACTTTCAGATTGTATTTTGTAAAATGGCATAATCATTTATGTCTCTTCAAGCTTTTTAGTACATAGCTTTCACTGTTTTCTGTGGTAATGTCCCAAACTTCCATTCTTATTCCATTTCTGGTAAAGCAAGATGTTATTCACTGTAAATAATAATGTCACTGTTTTTATTTATTCATGAAAAAGTTTTTCATATTATTATGTAATGCTCAAGTTCTGTGTTTAACACAGCTAGTGATTAGAGTCAAAACTTCTGAGCCTGTTAGGTGTCAGGCAACATCTGCCATCACCAGTAAATGCAGGACCGGAAGTGAGTGGGCACTTGTGTTTAGGGGCAGTGATTGATGCATTTCTGTTTCAATTGTTCCCCTACCTCACATTCTCACTAGGAAACAGCAATTATGCTACCAGTTACTAAGACTGTGGTGGGCTAGAGCAGTGGAAAAAACAACTGTGGGTGCTTTCTGACCCAGAAAAAGCACCTATTTGTGCATATTCTGAACTGATAAGGAATTAAGACATACAGTGAGTCATGAAGAACTGTTGTTGTTGCAGCAGCCTCTCTTTCTCATTTCGAGGAGATGATTTATTTTCTTTCCAGTTACAAATTATTAGTAGTTTTTAAATGAAAAGTTTATATATTTTTGTAATTATAACTTTGTATTTGATGATTTATGATGCTGTATAAATTAATAATATCTATGCCTATGTATTTCAGCATTCTTTCATAATAGAATAGACATGATTATGATCTGAAGAAAATGTTAAAACCGAAATTATTTAAGTATTTTTCTTGAGAAACAATTTTCTTTTAATGTTAGCCTAGTCTGGCAGGCTTACAGAAACACCAAACATTGTTTTGCATAAAATATATTTGTATGAATGCACTTAAAACTCTGGAATAAAATTGTTGCTTTCAAATGAAGACACTAATAAATATTGTTTTGCTGAGACCTAAATAGGCTATTTTGAACAATCATTAAACTTTTATTTTACTCAGGTGCCATCAGTGTCACTTGAAAATCCTAATGATGTGTTTGAAGATGGTGAAAATCCTCCAAGCAGTCGGTCATCAGAAAGTGGATTCACTGAGTTTGTACAATACCAGGCAGATACAAATGATGACATTGACAGAGCACTGAATGAAGGTCACAGTACACCTGGAATCCCTATTGTTGGTAGCACTTCCTCAGAGACTGAGACAGCATCAACCGTGGGTTCTGAGGAGACCATAGTACAGCCTCCTTCAGCAATGACACAAGGGACAGCAACTCGTGGTGGGAAAACGATCCAAAAGACTGCAATGCAGTGCTGCTTGGAATATGTCCAACAGTTTTTAACCAGATTTATCAACCTGTATATCATTCAGAATAATTCCTTGTCTCAGCCCTTAGGGGCAGAGCTTCCAGTAGACCCCACTAGAGTGCAAGGACAGAGCACAAAATGGGACAGAGAATCCCAAGATGATGCTAAGGTGAAGAAAACAAGCAAGAAGAAAACAGCGAAAGAATACCTTCCTGCCTTTATTGCTGCTTGTCAGCTCTATCTTGAATGTTCCAGCTTTCCCGTTTACATCGCTGAAGGAAACCGCACTTCAGAATTACATCCTGGGAAGCCTGAAGTTGGTAAGCTGCACTCTCATTTGTTCTTTGTTTTTCAAATAGTATTTTTTTTATTTTTCTGCTAAAAAAAATTTTAAGTAATAGTATCATACTTTGTGTGTGTTCCTGTTTGCTGTTCCTCTCAAATCTAAGTTTTCTTCTGTGTCATTTGGTTTACATTTGGAAACAAAATTATTTTCTCATAGATTTTTAAGAATATTGCTGGCATGGAATTTGACAGTAATTAATATTGTGGTGAAAAATATAAATTATGCAAACTGAAGCCTGAGAGTAGAATCTAGATTGTTAAATCTTCCTCTTTACTGTGAGAATCCCCAATATTTTCTTTGTCATATTTTATAATAGCCACAGCTCACATCAAATGATTTTAGCTTCCTTTTATCAGTTTTGGATTGATGTGCACATTGATTACTTTGGCAATACATGGGAATTGTAAACTACTGTCCAAGAAAAATCATACCAGCTAAGAAATTTAAATTAATTCTACTTTACTCCTATTAAAGGAACAGTTCTTGCAAAAAAATTCTTCTAGCTATAATTGCATTAAGAAACCAAAATAAAAATTATGAGTTTTGGTGAGGTATGGATGTGTTCACAGATGAAACTATTCAGATATAGACATGAGTAAAACATTGACAGTTGTGGATTACTATAAATTATGACATTTTAGGATTGAACAATCCTTTTTACAGTTTGTAAAGAAAAAAAAAGCAACCCAAACTTCAATTTACAGTTCCAATTTTGGATCTACTTCTGATCTGCAGTATGGGAGTTGCTTCTTAAAATATTTTCATGGTGGATATGCTTGGAGCATGCAAGAAATAGTAACACTAATTTTGGCTACTGTCACAGTCATCTCTGGTTTTATTTTTTTCTAGGAACCTTCCTAATTGCAGCTTTTTGTCTTATTTGCAATTTTTAAATCAAGGCTAAGTGATGAGTGGTGCTTGGAGATGAGTGGACTTTTTATGTTTTGGAAGCAAGCATGCTGATTTAACATGACTGCTTCTGTTTCTGTGGTCTTGAAGATGTGTTGTTTATGTCTCCATTCAGAGCATATATTTGACTTTGTAACATCCAGACATAAAATATTTGTCAGTTGAAGGCAATTTGGTTATAGCTGTTCATTAGTTATGAGTATGACAATGCCAGAGGTCTGCTACCTTTTGTAAAATATCTATCTCAGAATATTTGTGCTTTTATAGCATGACCCTGAAAATGCTAGATGTTTTTTTATTTATTTCTCCCAAACAGCCTGCAAATGAGTGTTAAGTCCAAAGACTAAAATGTCATATCAAATATTTGCTTATTACTTTTTTGGTGCACATAGTACTTGATTATCACTGCCTCATGCACTGTAGAACAGAGATCCTGTAGAGCTTGAGTAGTATGTGCCTCCTATGAGGGCAGTGCTTCTAGGAATCCTTTTCACTTTCGTTAAATGTCTTGGATTTGTGTTTGTTATTTATCATCTGAACTTTCCTGTTTGTGAGATATCATTTACAGTCCAGTAAACAGTGTAACTTTGAGGAATAAGCATAAATTGTAGATGGGTAAAACCAAGAGGAAGGATTTTGTTCCAAAGGTAAACATCTGTTGTATAGAATAGCAGGGCAGAAGGGAATAGTAGAGAATACTTCCCATAGTAGAGAATTGCATTGGAAAAGAGAATGGAAGAAGATAGTTACCATAATTCTCATGCTACCCTATCTATTTGATATGAGGTGTTTGTACTGCTCAAGAGGCTGTGTTTGTTGAAGGTTTCCTAAATTTGGAACGTGTTTTTTGAGGTTTGCATTAATGGTATGACCTGATAGCTCTTAATCACTGGTCAGTCTGTTAATTTGAAGGAGACAGGTTAATCTGATATTTAACATGTGTGCTTTAATTCTGCTGTATGACTAACTTGTCAGCTGTCTTTAATTGGAGAAATTAAAAAGGAAATTGAGTGAAGCTGAAAACATTGGTTGTATCTGTAACCTCTAGATTACAATTTGGAATTGTTAGCTGTATTTAAACTCCAGTGGAGCTGTGGATATAAATGAGAAATTGCATCATTCTTCTCTTGATTCTGAAAAGGTGCTGTATTTGTGTCTATTAAATAACACTTCTTCACTTGTGTCTGGTTCTAGATGCATTTGCCATTTTAGGAACATGATCAATAGAGTCCTTTTGAAGTTTTAAGAGAAGTTACTTTGGTATCTCTAAAATGAAAAGCTGGAATATTTCTCTTAGAGTTGACTGTGAACTTTAGAGAAAGACGTTTCCAGTATCAATCCAGACTATGGCTTGACAAAGTGAGAGGAGAATAAAAAGGGGGAAACAGCCATCTGCAGTGAAAACAGAGTTTTCATAGTTTTGCACCCAAACCATCAATTTTCACAGAGACATCTGTTTCTAAAGTATTGCCAGGCAAATCTATTTTTGTAAATTTAAAAATTAGTCTGTATATATATTATATAATATATTATATTATCCTAGGCTCTATGATCTATTACAAAATTACTCTAGACTACTATCTAGCATGTTAAGATTTGATTGCTGGTGAAGAATTTTGTGAAGAAGAAAAAGTGGATGAAAAGATGTGCTAACTACTGAATGTTCAGTTTTGCTTAAGGCAGGAAATCATCTGAATGCGTTTCCATAAATTTTTTCTCTTCCTTTTTAAAATTTTTCTATTAATTTTTGGTTACTAAATGTTTGAAGTAATACAATATTGCATTCTTAATTGGATTATTTTAAAGATACATCAGGAAGTATCTTCCTCTCACATACATTTTCGTGAACACATGCAATGGGCAAATTGAAATATGAAGGGACAATTGCGCATACAATTATGGAATACAAAGGGGAAATTCCATAATATTTGTATTGTGAAATAAATGTATCATCTGTGATTTGTATTTCAGACTGTGAACAAGTACAGCCTCCACTGTGGCTACAGACATTAATGAATGCTTGCAAGCAGGCAAGCGATTTCAGTGTTCAGGGTGTTACTATTTCCCTCGTGATGGACTTGGTTGGATTGACTCAATCTGTTGCTCTTGTCACTGGAGAAAATCTGAACAGTGTGGAAGCTGCTCAGCCTCTTAGTCCTAACCAGGGAAGAGTGGCTGTCGTCATCAGACCTCCTCTTACTCAAGGCAATCTGAGATATATGGCTGAAAAGACAGATTTCTTCAAGGTTAGATGCAGTGTCTCGTTGTTTTCTTTAGACTTTTTCTGTCTGGTGAAGAATAAGTCTTGACCCCTTTATCATCCTTGATATGGTAAACCAAATTTTCTTGCTGAATATTTTGGTAGCAGTTATAACCTGGGTTAGAATCTAAATGAAATACACAGTAAGTTTTCCTGCTGCAATTCTCTTACTGACCACTTGTGTGAAAATCCTTGTTTAAATGAATATTTTAAAGATATAAACACAACCTGAATGAATAGCAGCATTAATCCACAAAGGTATGAAACTGAGATGTGCATGATGTAGGACTCTGGTAAACAATCTTTGTGTAATTCATGTAAGATATCTTTTGCAAAAGATGATCAGCAGCAGGGTATACTATGTAGTTAATTATATTTCAATGAAAGTATATTTCTGGTCTGACTCCTTAGCAGGAATTTTTAATGTAATAAGTTATTTCAAACAGTTCCTTCTGTTCATACAAAGGGAACTGTTTTACAGATTGCCTCTTGGTCATAGGATGTCATCAGATGGGATGTCTCCCATTGTTGCAGAGAGTAAAACAAGGCATGATAGTCATTCACTTGTCTCTTGCAACTTTTCTTTTCATGTGCAAAGCATATTGCTTTAACTCTTTGGGACCAGCTGGGTGATGGAACTCCTCAGCATCATCAGAAGAGTGTGGAGCTCTTCTACCAGCTGCACAACCTCGTCCCATCTTCCAGCATTTGTGAAGATGTTATTAGTCAGCAGCTGACTCACAGAGACAAGGCAAGTTGTTCATGTATTTACTTAAAGATAGCAAAGTATATACAGAAATATATTTAGAAAAAGGATTTGGTCCCTCAGAGGAGGGTATAAATAACTCCAATATTGAAAAACAATGTTGCCTTATATTGTTTCAAATGTTACTTTAGGTCTGTGATGAGCCTCTAGTTTCATGCTAGACAAAGGAAGTTTTTCACCATTCAGCAACAGATTTATGCAGTAGACTTTATCTCTTATCAAAGTCATGTGATACTTCCCAATACTTAAAGCATGTGCTTAGTTTTTGCTGTTAGGAGTTCTTGTCATGATAGGTTAATTTACTTTTTTTCCCTCACCTGGAAATTTATTTCACATAGAAGCTGTCAGTTTGACATTTGAGTTGAGGCCTTTGTAGTGCTTTGAATTTTAGGTATATGAGCTATCTTCACAGTTCCAACAGCATGAATGGTAGGGAATTACTTACTTACCCACTCTGGGCAACTTGTGGTTGTGTGACTTCAGGAGCACTTACCTTTTTGCCATTCTACCAGTTACCAGGTCAACAAGAGTGAATGTAAGCCAGTTGGTCAATCAGTGCAGTTCACAGCTTGCCATATTGTTAAAATTGGTTTTTAGTAGTTAAAAAATATTTTTAGTGTTACTTAGGCTGATCTGTAAACTGCTGTGACTGGGTGTAGAACTTGCTCATTTCTGCCTACCTTTCTGAGAAAACAGTAATTTCTTACATCTTCACAGCATGGATTGCAAGATCTTATATGGAGTCATCTTAATGTGTTTGGGAATTGGCATTTTCATTCTATTCAATAATTGTCAGTGAATTATTTTGTGTAATTACATGTTTTGCAGCAGTGTTGTGGATTATTTTCCTGTGAGAAGCATTTTTTTTTCTAAATACAAATGATGTTTGCTTTACTTTCTAGATTGCTGGTGTCTCTCTTGGTTTTTGTTTTTGGTTTGGGAGAGGTTGTTTGTGTTATTTTTAGTTTGTTTAATGTGAACTGTTAATCTTTTTTTGTAATTTTCATACCTTTTACTTAAAATTTCATTATTGTGGTAGATATTGATTAAATAAGCTGCTGCAAAGCTTTTTAAATTGTATGATGTATACTAAGTCTGGAAGTATGCTATAATATCAGTGGTTTTAACAGTTTTTAATTTTGTCTCACTTTGGTTAAGGGCAAATATAACTACTGTTCATTTCCTATAACCATATATCCTAAGAACAAACAAGTGAAAATCTTTGTTCTCTTTGCTTATCATCTAGTAATTTAGTTTAAGCCCTCATAGTACTTGAAGTAATTTTGATTATTTATTTGGTGTAATTGTCCTGATTGCTGTGCTTTGTTCACTCCTACAAATGCTTACTAGTTTCCTTGTCTTCTGGGTGAATCTGTTTACTATTGTGTGCAGCCTTGCTGGAATAACTCTTTGCCTGGATCAGCCTCAGTCTGAGAGAGAGAGAGAAACAGAACAATTGTTACTTTACACCATTTTGACCATTAAATATCCTGAGCTGGACTCAGTGATCCTTGTGGGTCCCTCCCAACTCAGGATATTCTATGATTCTATGATATTCTGCCTATTATTTCTAGTCATTACGAATCCTCTGGGCAGTAAGCATGTCCTATTTGTCCAATTTGTTCCAGAGCTAAGTTTTACATGTTAGTGAAGAGCTCCATCTACATGTCTAGCTAGAAAATTTTTGTTTCTTTTTAGTATGGCAATAATAGAACAAAAATAAGTTGACTAGAAAAAAAACAGGTTAAACTTTAAGGCAAGATGAAGATAGGAGGGAATCCTTTCATGGTACTAAATTGCCCACAGATACCTATTGTTGGCATCTAGTGCTTTTAAGATTAAAAAATAGTACTTAAACACATAATCAAAGAAGTTAATTTCATCATATCTTACACCATTTAGAATGCTGTGTGACTTTTTCCAGTTCTTATCAGAAGCTGTTACATTCTGACAGATCTAACTTATGATTTGGTCCACAGAAAGTAAGAATGGAAGCTCATGCCAAGTTTGCAGTGCTATGGCATCTCACACGAGATCTTCATATTAACAAATCATCTTCCTTTGGCCGCACCTTTGACAGGTTGGTGATTGCAAGTCTGATTCAGTTGAAATAATTACACTTCAAAATCTTTGATAGTATTATACTGGCAACATACGGTGTTTAAAAAGTTGAAAAACTACAGTGTAGCTGTGAGAGGAAAGAAGAAAGATGACAAATGAATTTGTGGACAAGAATTTGTGTTAGACAAAATTGATGATTATGTAGATGATGATTATGTAGAAGCTGTAAAGAGTTTGGGGAAGGAATGATCACAATATTTTTTACCATCACCAAGGTTAAAATCACTGTGGTGTATATTGAGCTTAATATCTGATTTCTTGCTGTGTTTTGATAAAAACAGGAAGCAGGAGAGAGAAATCAACCCAGAATTGAATTAAATTAAATTAAGTAGAAAGTAACAGTAAAACTAAAAAAACTTGAAAGCAAAATTGCAAGCAAATGCTAAAGTACGAGTTCCTTTCTTTAATCTATGTTTTGTGTAAGAGATCAAGCAGCAGAGAATTTCTGTTTTGTGTTCTGGTATTGGACTCTCTTCTTAGAAAAGGGTGAAGATTTGGACTCTGAACTACTCTTATCTTCCTCACCTAGCACAGATGTTGTAGAAAAGTGTTTATTTAGATTTTGTATTGCATACAAAATTATTAACTATAAGGAGTAGAGCATAAAGGTTATTTCTTTGTCTTATGCTGTCACTCATTGCATAAATGGTGATAAATTCTGTGTGTACAGCTAAAAGCTGCTTATGAACATGTACTACTGGAGAATGTAAAACAGTAGGTAAAGTTTAGAATCCAATATATATATATTGTTTTTCCATAAGTCTGTAAAGGATTCCCCAGTCTAAAGCTGTTAAAAGAAGAAAATAATGGTGGTAGGAACTGCTGAATTGTCAAGTACATTTCTCCTCTCTGTTCTTGAATGTTTGAATTCCAAGATCTTTGAATGTTTTTCTTTTCCGTATGTCCTTGTGAATTGGTTTTTAAAGTTGTATATTTTTAATAGCATATCACTTAAAAAGCAACAAAGGCTTGTTATGCTAATAGCTGTACAAAGATAGCTACTATCTTGCTGCTGTTAGAACAACTGTTACAACTGATTTTACTAGCTCTTCCTGCCCAGTCCTTCATTAGACTAGACTGAAATATAAAGATCAGGTTCAAAATACTGCTTTGTATGGAGAAGACACTGCAGTATGTACTGACTTGAAATTTGCCATATACCAGATTAAAATGGGATTACTCCATGAGTAGTGTACAATAACCATTATTCTTCTTTCCATTCTAGATCTTTGTTTATCATGCTGGACAGCCTCAATAGCTTGGATGGTTCTACTTGGTCAGTGGGACAAGCCTGGTTAAATCAAGTGCTTCAAAGACATGATATTGCAAGGGTTCTTGAGCCTTTGCTCCTACTGCTTCTCCATCCAAAAACTCAGCGAGTGTCTGTTCAGCGAGTACAGGCTGAATGTTACTGGACTAAATCTCCCAACCACCCTGAAGAAGAAAATGAAAAACAGTTCATGCAGAAGTTCAGCTGTGCTGATGGTGTGTACACAGGGAAACTGTAGGAAGTTCCCTAATTCCTTTGTTTGAGTTTACATGCAATGTGAAAAACATAGTATGAATTTTTGATGGTAACTGAAAAAAGCATTGGAATAGCTACATCTTATATTTGCATTTGTGTGGTTTTTTTTCCTAATTCAAGTTAGTGTATCCCAAGTAGTGCTTAAAGCTTTATTGTTTTTACATTAAAATTGCATGCAAGTATATTAACACAGAACATTTTGCTACATCTTACTGAGTCTTGGTAGAACATAAGAATATGGCTTGAAGCTTAATCAAGAAATTAAACATTTTTATGAATGTTGTGGGGCTGGCTGAAAACATACCAATAAGTTTTGGAGGCGTTTGCATGTATTGTGTAATTTTAGTTTAGAATTTACTAATTCTAGTTTTTGTGAAAACAAATGCAGCTTAGACTGCATAATGTTTCATGGAGAATTGTGTTGTTTTGCTAAGGTGTACTGCTAAAACAATTTTGGTTTGTTTTTGTGAACATGTCATTTGCTTATTAACATACTTTTTCTTCTGTGAGATGGAAAGACACTATCATGCCTTCATAATTTGAAGTCTCAATAATAGATTAAATTCTAAATTTTAATTCTGAATTCTAAATTTTGAAGAAAAAAAATCTTACATGTATACATTTCTTTGTCTTCTTCTTCAAGCATTCTCCCACATGCCTGTAAGCCAAGGACAACTTATTATACCTAAAGAAGTCAATGAGAAACAACTTAGTGTGGATGAAATGGAGAACTTCAGCCTTACTGTCAACCCTCTAAGTGACAGGCTTTCCTTGTTAAGTACCAGCAGTGAGACCATACCAATGGTTGTATCCGATTTTGACCTTCCTGATCATCAGGCTGAAATACTGCAGAGTTCTGACTCTGGCTGTTCTCAGTCCTCTAATGGAGACAACATCAGTTATGAAGTGGAAACAGAAAGCCTCAGTGCTCAAGATAGCTCTCAGACTCTGAAAGAGGACTCACCTGATGAAATTGTGCAGCAAGTGGTTACAGATCTTATATGCCAAGTTGTAAGTGGTCTCGGAGAAGAAGTTGAACCAGTTAAAGACAGTCTGCATTCTGAGGATGCTTCATGTAAATTCAGCTCTTTGGACAACTCTGTAGAGATTACAAAAAGTGATGATCAAAATATTCAAAGTAGCCAGAGTAGTTTACTTAGTAATGACAGCTCACAGTTACTATCAGCCTCAACTGAGACTGGACTTGAGAGCTTAGGAGATGAAATGTCAAGAAATAACTCTTCACCTTGTATTGCAGAAAGCCAGCAGTCCTTCTCTGATCTCACTCTTTCTTCCACTGAATCAAAGTCTAGAAAACGTAGCCACAGTAGTATTCAGTTCAGCTTTAAAGGAAAGCAACCAGAAAAAATGTCAGAAAAAGAAACAATTGTTAAAGAGGCTGGTAAGCAACCAGGTGCAAAACCTAAGGTAAAAATAGCTAAAAAGAAAGATGAAGAGAAGAAGAAAGCACAAACAGAAAAGCTTAAACAAACAAATGTCTTCTTTAGTGATGGTCTTGATTTAGAAAATTGGTACAGTTGTGGAGAAGGAGAAATATCAGAAATAGAAAGTGATGTTGGATCCCCAGGAATGCGAAAATCTCCTAACTTTAATATCCATCCACTGTATCAACATGTGCTGCTTTATCTCCAGTTGTATGACTCTTCAAGGACATTGTATGCTTTTTCTGCAATTAAGGCAATTCTGAAAACAAATCCTTCAGCTTTTGTAAGTGCCATTTCTACTACCAGTGTCAACAATGCGTACACTCCTCAGCTTTCATTGCTCCAAAATCTTCTAGCCAGGCATCGGATATCTGTTATGGGCAAGGATTTTTATAGTCACATCCCAGTTGATTCTAACCATAACTTTCGGAGCTCTATGTACATAGAAATTCTCATCTCCTTGTGTTTATACTACATGCGGAGCCATTATCCAACTCATGTTAAAGTAACCTCACAAGACCTCATAGGAAACCGCAACATGCAAATGATGAGTATAGAAATTCTGACACTTCTCTTTGCTGAGTTGGCAAAAGTGATAGAAAGCTCTGCCAAGGGCTTTCCTAGTTTTATTTCAGACATGTTGTCTAAGTGCAAGGTTCAGAAAGTGATTCTGCATTGTCTGCTGTCCTCTATCTTCAGTGCCCAGAAGTGGCACAGTGAAAAGACAGCTGGAAAAAACATAGTGGCTGTAGAAGAAGGCTTCTCTGAAGACAGCCTTATAAATTTTTCTGAGGATGAATTTGACAATGGTAGTACTCTGCAGTCTCAACTTTTGAAAGTACTTCAGCGGCTGATTGTGCTGGAACACAGAGTAATGACTGTGCCTGAGGAAAATGAAACTGTGTTTGACTTTGCCATAACAGACCTGGAGCACATTGGTCCCCAGCAGCCAATGACTTCTCTGCAGTATTTACATTCCCAGCCAATAACCTGCCAAGGCATGTTTCTCTGCGCAGTGATACGAGCTTTGCACCAGCACTGTGCCTGTAAAATGCATCCCCAGTGGATTGGCCTTATCACTTCTACGCTGCCTTACATGGGAAAAGTTCTTCAAAGGGTGGTTGTTTCAGTGACTCTTCAGCTCTGCAGGAACTTGGATAATTTAATTCAGCAGTATAAATATGAAACAGGGATTATCTGATAATAGGTATGTGTATGTAGAGGTGTAATATTTTTAACTACATTTGATTGTATTGAATTACTTTACTGTCAGATGAACTCATTAAAAAAAAAATTGCTCTTCTTTTAGGCCTCTCTGGATGGCATCAGTCACTCCCCCAGATATGGTTCTCACTTTATTAGAGGGGATCACAACAATAATTCATTACTGCCTCCTGGATCCATCTACGCAATATCACCAGGTAAATTTACCTGAGTATCTGAGAGATTCCTATGCACTACATGTGATCATATAAGCAGTTATGAACATCTGAGTGACAAAAATACTGTCAAAAATAACAAATATACTGTCTTGGCTATAAATATGGGGGGTTTATTGACAAGGCACACATTTCAAACAGAAAAACAAGTTTCTATGGATGATACTTGGGAGAGAATACTTTTATATTTGTTTGCTTCTTTTGGTTGTTTTCTTGTTACCCTGTAATAACTAAAGTATGAATTCCTTAACTTTAAGACCTTTAAAATTCCATTTTTTAGAGCTGCATTTGCTGTGTTCATCTTGCAGTATGTCTAAACATTATCCTTCTGCTCCTTCTGTATATTCACAATTTTTCTTTTTAGTCCACGGAGTATTTTTACATCTGATATTCTGAGCATAGTATCTGTTAAGAATTTGATCCAGATTCCATAAGAAGCTTTTTCCCTGTTCTCTCAGTAATCTTGTTTTTGTGCTTTTTTTCCTCATTCTTACACCCCTTTGCTTTCCATTCATTTTAATGACTGAAAAGTGGGTTTTGTTTATGTTAATAAATAATTTTGCCTAGAGTATTATCTAGACTTAAAATTCTGAAAAAATTGTTTTGCAAAGGTATATGCAGAGGATACAAAATCAATTGCTGTAGACATGAGGCCTCACATGTTCAGGGTACATTTGATATTGGACAACTCAATCAAAAGTTTCTCTGTTATTTTTGAAGTCTTAAAGCTGTACATACTGTAGGAATTAAGGAAAAAACTTCTGAAAAAGAGTTAAGGTTAAAAGCTCCTGTGTTAGGTAAGTCTAAATTTGCTCTATTTTAAATATGCTGTTTATGTAGATACTTAATACTCCTCTTCTCTCCCACAAGCTTTTGGTTAATGTAGATCAGAAACATTTGGTTGAAGCACGCAATGGGATCCTCTCTATCTTGCATATGATCATGTCTTCTGTGACTTTACTGTGGAGCATCCTGCACCTTGCAGATTCTTCAGAGAAAACTACTGCTGCTGCTGCTGCATCCATTACCACTATTAATCTTGGGTCAACTAAGGTCAGGGATAATATAATTTGTTCATTAATACCTTTGTCAAAATAATTTCAATTCCTTTCCCTTAAATCTAAATTTAATTTTTATATATTTGTTCTCATCTACATCTATATCTTTGTTCTCATCACTCATCACAAAAACCAGGCTTTTATAAATGAGTATTGAATATGCTTTTAAGCTAAATTGTATCAGATCAATGCAATGCGTCACATCTTTGCTTTCTGCAGAGAAAGTGCTTTGAACATAATGCTGAGGTGCTTATCTGAAGGTGTATGTGTTCTGCCTTCATATTTCAGAATTTGAGGCAACAGATTCTGGAACTTTTGGGTCCAATTTCAATGAATCATGGTGTTCATTTCATGGCTGCTATTGCATTTGTATGGAATGAAAGGAGGCAAAACAAAAATACTTCAAGGACAAAGGTATATTTATATTACAGTGGTCACTTCAAATAGTGGTAATACTTTTAAGTGATTTAGTTTTGGGAAAAGAAAATTCAGACATTCTAGTGGAAAAAATACAATGAGACATGGACAATATTTGTATTTCTAATTAGCAGCTGTACTGTCAGGGAGGTACCACTTTAGAATGGGATAATCTTCCTGAATTCTTCAGGGGAAGAGTAGGTGATACCAGGTCTCTAGATGAACTGTTAGTTGATTAAATTTCAGTCCCATGAGGACAGCTGCCTTAGTTTTGGCATAGCCATTGTGGTGATAGTCTGTGACATACACCTGATTCTTTTAGGTAATTCCTGCAGCAGGTGAAGAACAACTTCTGCTGGTTGATCTGGTTCGGTCTATCAGTGTTATGAGAACAGAGACTGTCATACAGACCGTGAAAGAAGTTCTGAAGCAGCCTCCAGCCATAGCAAAGGACAAGGTATGGAAACTGTAGAGATGTTATTGATTTATATGATGTCCTCTTGAAGATGCTGAGAACACTGTTGATATGGGTACTTCACTGACAAAGCTGAGCAGCACAATGTGAAAATTTTCACTGTATCTGAGAGAAATGAAGAGAAGCATAACTTTACAGAGGGATGTCTGAAAGGACATTTTTAATATTGTGTTAAATTATGCTCTATGTTTAGACATTGCAGTGACATTGTAGCATTGTCAGTTTCACCCTGGTGAGAGGGGGGAAAAGCCTCTTCTTTCTGATGACACAGGTTTTATACCTTTTTCTAGAAACATCTTTCACTGGAAGTCTGCATGTTGCAGTTTTTCTATGCTTATACTCAAAGGTAAGAAAAGAAGCTAATTTTTATTTCTGTCGTTGGGGAAGCAGATGATCAATTAAAATAATTTATGTATTTTTGGCATAGGATGACGAATAGTCTGTGTAATACAAAAAGGGAAGAAAGAATGGGTTTGATCTGTAGGTTCATTAAAAAAAGGTGGTTTATTTTGTGAGTTCCATACTATTCCATATTTCTTCCTTCACCTAAAAATCCTGCAGGTAGTCTGCCCTCTGCCCAAAAGGTTCTTCATTATGCTGTAACTCATTTGTGCCACTCCAGCTTTGCAATGAAAAGCATTTCTTTTGAGAATGCTCTTCTGCCTTCATCTGTTTCCTAATGACTTAGTATAGCAACCTAGTATTTAAAAGAGTCTGTAAGGGTGTTGGTTGTCAATATCTGACAGGGGAGAGTTGTGAGGTAAAAAGAAATTGGGGAAATATCTGAAGGAGATGATGTTCTCATCAATTACTTGGCTGCTCTCTCTCCTTTAGGATTCCAGTGACCAGCTTAGTAGACAGCTGGGCAGCACTGCTGATTCTGTTAAAAGATTCCATACAGGTTGGTCTTCCAGCCCCGGGACAGTTCCTCATACTTGGGTAAGTGCTCCTGATATTTGCAATTTTCCAAATATGTTCAAATGAAGGTGTGTGAAATTATTCTGAAGTGTTAGTATTTTTAAATCTGTCTCTTACTTTTAACTGGTAGAGTTATTGCCTGAGTTCTGTAGATCTTATCAAATTAGTTTCTTCTCTGAGGAATGGCTGCATATATTAAATTTTATATTATAGTATGATATAAGCCACCACCTTACCTTATTGATTATTTCAGAGATTCAGGCTCTTTAAGCAACAGATGTTTCTGATTTTTCCTGAAAAAGTAACAGCAGTTACTATTTCTTAGCCCACTTGAGTGGGCTGAATTCTCATCATGGAAACAGTATGTGGACTGTTAGAAATATAATTTTGAATATGATTTTCTGTATAAGGCTTGAAGGACCATTTTTTTCAATATTTTGAGTTTATCTTCCCTAGTAAACTGTCTCTAAAGATACTTTTGTATATAATCAAGTAAAACATATTCTTAGTAAACTCTTATGATCAAAATTAACTTAAGGAATTTGAAAATATATTTCCTGGAATATCGATAAGTAGCAATCCCTGAGGGTTTAGTGAATCAATATTGCACAAATAAATGTCTTCAGATTTGTTCTAACTCTGAAAACTGCTGAATAATGTATTTAAGAAGAAAATCCATATTCAACTTCTATATTTTTCCAGTGTTCTTAATGAGTTCATCATGAAAAACCCAAGTCTGGAGAATAAGAAAGATCAAAGAGATCTACAGGTAGGAAATCTGTTGTATGTGTCTTTTGAAAATATTGAACAATAAATCATAGAATGGCCTGGGTCAGAAAAGGCCTTAAAAATCATCCAGTTCCCAGCACAGGAAGGATATTGACCTCTTGGAGCAAGTCCAGAGGAGGGTCACCAAATTGATTAGGCTGATGGAGCACCTCTCAAGAGAAAAGGCCGAATGAATTTGGTTTGTTCGGGCTGGAAAAGGGAAGGCTTCCAGTACCTGGAGGAAGCCACAAGAAAGATGGAGAGGGGCTGTTTACAAGAGCATGCAGTGACAGGCAAGGGGGAATGGCTTCAAAAAGAGTGGATTTAGAATAGATATTAGGAAAAAAAATCTGTACTGTGAAGGTGGTGAGGCATGGGAAGTGGTTACCCAGAGAAGTTGCGTATGCCCACGTCACTAGAATTGTTTGAGGCCACTTGGATGAGGTTCTGAGTGTAGTGAGTAGTGTAGAGTGTCCATGGTCATGGCAGTGGGGTTGTAACTAGATCTTAAATGTACTATAAATATTTTATATCAGTTCTGTAGTATGAAATTACTCTTTAATATCTTATTATATTTAGAATTTGTTGAAAAAACTCTCAATTGCTGTGAAGATATTAATCACTGATAAAATAGAAATTATTTGAAAGCAATTCTATGTGTGGTTATATGGATTTTCTACATGTCAGGACAATGAATATAGACTTTCTGCACAAAGTTCTTAAAATACTTGGGTTTGTTTTTTTTCTACCAGGATGTAACACACAAGATAGTGGATGCCATTGGGGCAATTGCTGGTTCTTCCTTGGAACAGACCACTTGGCTCAAGACGAAACTTAGAGGTTAAGCCTTCCCCCAAGATTATGGTTGATGGAAACAACTTAGAATCAGATGTTGAAGGTAGATTTGTTTTCATCTTTATTTAATACAAAACATTAATTTTCTTGCTAAAATTAATGAAAAGAACAGCTTTGCTATATTTGAATGTATGTAAAATTCTTCAGTATTGTTCCAGCACTAGTATGTCTGGCAAAGCTTTGTGCATCTTCAAAATATGTTTTTAAAATACGCTGTAAGGTAAATAATGGCTTGAGAAAGCTAACTTTGGACATTTATTATATTATCTTCATTTAGATATGCTGTCTCCAGCAATGGAAACTTCAAATATAACTCCATCTGTTTATAGCGTCCATGCATTGACCTTACTTTCTGAGGTAAATTAATGAGTAGTGTCTTATAATAAACTTCTATATTGTGAAAAGCTTTGGACTAGAAGCTTGGAGAAAGGAGATTTAATGGGGAATACTGATGTGAATGGATTCTGGGTCTTGTCACATAAAAGTATAAAAAAACCTTGTTACTAACCCATTTAGATGGATGAGTTGCAAAGAAAGCATGGCCTTTCAGATATGTAGTATAACAAACTTTTTTTATTTTTTTTATCTTTGTGATACATCTTATTGTAGTTTATTCTCTAGAATGCTTTGATCAGGAGTCTTGTGTTTCTGTGCTTTTACCTTAATGTCTTATAAAAATGATGGAATTTTTATACTCTGGATTTTGCATGGTACCTGAAATGTGATCACTTCTGTAATAAACTTAAACATTCAGTAAAGAACATTACACAAAAAAAAAAAAAAAATGCTGAGTGGTAGGTAAAAAGCAATTTAAGAATGCATTATAACATATCTTCCTTCTCATTTTATAGGTTTTAGCTCATCTCCTGGACATGGTTTTCTACAGTGATGAAAAAGAGAGAGTTATTCCTTTGCTTGTAAATATTATGCACTACGTTGTACCCTATCTACGTAATCACAGGTATCTTTAGTTTATTGAATTGATGTAGATGCCTCCAGCCAGTAGAAATTTGGATGGTGGCACTTAAGTTGAATCAGGCATGTTAAGGATTAGATATCTATCAAACTTTCTACAGAGCAACAATTCAAAATTGGTTTATGTTGACTTTTTCTGTATTTAGTGCTCACAATGCATCCAGCTATCGAGCTTGTGTCCAGTTATTAAGCAGTCTTAGTGGATATCAGTATACAAGGAGAGCCTGGAAAAAGGAAGCCTTTGACCTCTTTATGGATTCCAGTTTCTTCCAGATGGATGCTTCGTGTGTTAACCAGTAAGACTTTATTCTTCTTCCTTATATCGATGGCCCTTACAAATTTTATGTATTCCATTAACATACGGGCCAAAATTTCCAAATAGATCTTTACGAGAGCAATAGAGAATTTTTTGGTTTGGGTGAAATATGAAACTTTTATAAGGTATATTTCTATGCACAAATCTATTTTTAAAAAATAATCTTAAATTTAAAAAAAAAATTATGGGGAGAACATAGTAAACATTTTGTAGAAACATAGAATGATTTGCATTGCATGAGACCTTAAAGATCATCTAGTTCTAATCCACCTGCCATGGGCAGGGACACCTTCCACTAGACCTGATTGCTCAGAGACCCATCCAATCTGGCCTTGAACACTTCCAGGGGTGGACCATCCACAGCTTCACCAGGCAGCCTGTGTCAGGGCATCACCACTCTCAAAATAAAGAATTTCTTCCTAGTATCTAAATCTGCTCTCTTTAAAACTAGGATTACTATACTTTAAAAGCAATTCCCTGTTGTTCTATCACTCCATGCCATTGTAAAATGGCACTTTTCAGCTTTCTGGAGGCTCATTAAGTACTGGAAAGCTGCTACAAGATCTCCCTGAAGCCTTCTCTTTACCAGTCTGAAGAACCCCAACTCTCAGCCTTTTATCCATAGAGAGGTGCTCCAGCCCTCTGATCATCTTTGTGACCCTCCCATGGACCCGTTCAAATGAGTCCACATCCTTCTTATGCTGGGGGTCCCAGAGCTGGATGCAGTACTCCAAGTGGGATCTTACCAGACTAAAGAGAAGGAGAATCACCTCCTTTGATTTCTTGGCCACACTTCTGGTGCAGCCCTGGATGCAGTTGGCCTTCTGGGCTGTGAGCACAAATTGGCAGATAAAATTCCGTTTGTCATCTTCATCCACCATCAGCCCCAAATCCTTCTCCTCAAAGCTGCTCTCATTATTCATTTTGCACCCAGCTGGTATTTGTGCTTGGAATTGCTCTGATCATTCTGCAGGACCTTGCACTTGGCCTCTTCATGAAGCTCTCAGAGGTCTACTTCTTAAAACTGTCAGGGTTCCTCTGAATGGCATCCCTTATTTTCTTGGAGAAGGGGTTTCAAGAAACACAGTTTCAGATCAAATAATACCAAGTAAATGGTACCTTTATGAAGCAGAGAGCTTGGATTGGAAGTCTTAACCTAAACTTAAAGATCAGAAAAAGTTTTGCAAATGTTCCTGAAAATTTCTACTTTTTTCTTGCTTTTCTGATTTGTGTACGATTTTCCTCTTTTAGTTGGAGAGCTATTATGGATAATTTGATGACGCATGACAAAACCACATTCAGAGATTTGATGAGTAAGTATTGATATAGTAGTAACTTTTCTCCAGTATATACATTAAATAAATGACAAAATAAGTATCTTAAGAACACTTCTTCAACATTTATTTCAATTTGATTTACTCCATGTTTTTAATGTTTTTTTTAACTGTTTGTTTCTGGAGATCCATAAATAACCCGCAGTGGGAGAATTTGATACCATTCTGGCACAGAGTGAATTTTGCCTATATGGCAAAGCTGATTAAGCAGAGTGGGTGGGGGTGTTTTTTGTTTGGTTTGGGTTTGAAGGTCTGACATAAACTGCTTAAAAAAAATTAATTCTGTACATTTCAATTTTCCGAGCATCAATACATGCAAATTTTGTTTTAAAAAATGGCTAAATTCTTTCCTAAAAGCCCCCAAACCCAGTCACTGTTGTGTATACTTACAGGTTTTCTTTCAACTTTTAGTTTTGAATTTCTGGTTGCGGATTAAAATTGCAAACCGTACATCTTCTTAACATCTGCTTTCAAACCCTGTTATTGCAAAGAAAGAGTTATTTGTGCCTTGAAGTGATGCAGAAAGGAAGCTCTTGGCTGCACTTTCTGTTTTCTCCTCCAGCACGAGTGGCTGTGGCCCAGAGCAGCTCCCTCAATCTGTTTGCTAACCGAGATGTGGAGCTGGAGCAGCGTGCGATGCTCCTCAAGAGACTCGCCTTTGCCATTTTTAGCAGTGAGATAGACCAGTACCAGAAATACCTGCCAGACATACAAGGTCAGTAAGTATGGATCCTTTAGTGGACTTCTTCCAGTTAACTGTGGAATGCTTCTATGACCCAGTAACAGCAGGTTAAATTTTTATCCTGCAATATCAGTGTGTGATACTGTTTTCCTAGCCAAAACAAAGGTTCTGCAGATTTTGGTTAAAATGTTTTCAGTCTTTAATGACTACAAGATATGCAGTTGTTGCGGTTGCCAGTTGACTTTAATCCAGATGATTTCACTGATCTGTCATTTTATCCCCTGATCAATATCCTTCCATACCTGCACAGTATGTTTTGACATGAACATCTGGGGTACAAAAATCTATCAATTAGGGATAAATAGGAAAACTGACCTTGACATTCTGAATTCTTGACTTCTTTTGCTGGTGTTTTTTTCCTCTATTCAGTTTATTTATCCTATTTATCATTGAAGTTTATTTCTTACAGTGGCACTTTACCTTAAGTGACTGGGAATGGGAACTGCTTTTTATTAAGATGATGCTAATAGTTACAGCAGCAGCTTTTAGATGTATCATCTTTTCATGCCACCAAAGGGACACTTTGATCTCTTCTTGTATATGGAAAATCAATTGCATCAACTTTTTTGTTTCAATTTTTCTGGGATCTATTTTTTGTAAAATTATTTGGTTTGTTGTTTTTGTTTTTTTTGTTTGTTTGATGTTTTTTAAAATTTCCATTCAAGTCAGTAGCTGAGATTACTATGTTCAAGGAATCAGGTGATTTTACTGGTCTGACATGCAACATGCATGTGTGTTGGTTTCACTGAAAAATTTCTTTGTGTCTGCCTCTGTATATATTGAATGCCTAGAGGTGATCATAATTCAATAAAACTGTATCATCCCTTTGTAATTTCTCAAGAATTATGATGATGCAGTGATTATTAACAAAAACACATCCAAGTTGTTCAAGCTGGTTTTTGTATTATTTGCAATCTGTTAACTTCTCCTGTTGTATTGGGTGAAACTCTACATAAGATAAGACAAGCAAAGTTCCCAGATGCACTATTGCATTTATGTAGAGAACTTAACCAAAATAGGCATTTGCACTGTTTAGAGGGTTTTCTCTTGTGTTCCTTCTTTGGTGGAGTGGTTTTATTCTGTCAACATTTCTTTATGTTGACAGAATAAAACTAGTAAGGTACAGGGACAGTAAAGTGGCAGATACTTCAAGTTAACATGAGAGTAAATGAGGGAAGGAGAAAATTCTCATTGGAATTATTCTGAATTGAGGGACCCTTCTTGGCTTTTTGTTTCAGAAAGGCTGGTAGAAAGTCTCCGGTTGCCACAGGTGCCCACCCTTCATTCCCAAGTGTTCCTGTTTTTCAGAGTATTGCTTTTAAGAATGTCTCCACAGCACCTTACCTCACTTTGGCCAACCATGATCACTGAACTGGTGAGTTGCAGGTGTCATTCTTTATTCAGAAGACTGGTGCACATCTGAGACACAACCTCATTTCTCCTCAAGATTTTAAAGAAAATCCACTCTAGAGATTGTACAAATAAATGTGCAATGGCCACAAATTGAAAGCTGACTGATTTTCCTAGTCCTGGTGTCTGTTTTTTTGTGATGGAATTGAGTATCTGTTGGCTTACACTGTTTCAGCTGTCTCCTGAATTAAATTTGCATTTGCTCTCATTGTTCCCTACTGAATCCTACTTCAGTTTCTGCTTATGTGTGCGTACCCTCTCCACCATTCCCACTCCTGCTTTTCTTTTTCAGTGTTCCCTGTTTCTACTTTCCTGGTCATTCTTCCAGCAATAAGGATGAGAATCCATGTATAGGAGTCAGAATCCATGTTTTATTGACAGTTGATGGTCATTAAGGTCACATTGTGGCTAAATTTTGTGACTAGATTTATACAGGCTTGGCTCAGATTTCTTCTTTCTCATTTTACTCTTCATAACAAAACAGTAAAAAGACCTGTTTCCAGAGCTTCTACTTGCAGTATCTCCTGTGTTGGCTGTTTGACACACTTTTTGGGTTTCAGCTTTGGCAGTAGGAATGGAGGAGAGTGGTTGGTGCATGTTGTGATCCATTCTGCCTGTTATTCAAGGAGTTCCGAAGGGACTGAATGACAGAGGGAGCAAACCAGAATCATTGCTGTGATGATATTTTTTTTTAATCTGCAGGTGCCTAACCTAGTCCTTGAATAACCAGAGATCCAAGCAATAGGAGGAAAAAAGCTATATAAAATATTTTAAAGTGTGTTGTTTTAGCAATAGATATGTTTAATTTTAAGCCTGCCAATAGTATGAATACTTGAAAACCCATTCTGTTTCATGTGGTCTTCTGATTTCTGTGCTGTCCTCTGGCCTTTACACAAGTTACCACAGTCTTGGAACTACTTTCAGTTAGCAAGACTGTGGTGCCTCTGGGAATTCACACCTGAGCCTGACTACTCCATTAAATGATTCTTTATTCTAATTTCATTTAGGTATTGCTCTCTTTCGAGATAGTGGAGGAGATTAGCCTTTGAGAGCTTTCCTGGCTATAGAAGAGAACAGTTCCTTGTGGGTTTTGTGTTATTCAGGTTATATACAGGGGATGAAAGAGCTTTAGGGTGCCAGTGTCTACAGGAGAGGGAATAAAACAACAAACTATTTATCTAAGCCTTATTACTCAGGCTTTCCTGTACTGTGTTTTCCCGAGCCACAATCCATTAAAAATGGTATTAAAATATAGCATTTGATCTTCAGGTGCAAGTATTTTTACTGATGGAACAGGAGCTCACTGCTGATGAGGACATTTCCAGGTAAATGTATGAACTTCTGACATGTTTAACTTTATAAAAATGCCTTGGTATGCTGATGGGGAATTGAGTCATTCTTTAATTTGTCTTAGAGTTGTGCTCAAATGAGAAGGACAAGTAAAGGGTAGTTCAGTCTGACTGCAGTACCAGGGACAGACTGTTCAGGCCAAAACAAAAGCAGTCCTGCTGTCAGATTGCTCATAAATCACTAAGGGAAATTGTACAAGTGTCTGAGTTCTTAGTGTCTGCCTGACTAAAATGCACTGCTGCTGCAATTAAATTATGAATGGCATGGCCCGACTTACACCTTTTTCTCTGTCATACACTTATTCTAAATAAGACTGATGCACTTTTTTTTTATCTAAATAAAAGTGTAGTTTCTTCTCGTACTAGAAAAGTGAGGTAGATGATTTTTCTTGGTTTGTTATCCATTTTTATCTCATCTATTTCTTGTACAGTGTGATCCAATTTGTGTCATTTCTAGGAGCTGAGGCAAATTTCTTAAATGAGCCAGTTATTTGCCCAAGTTTTGCTCACTTTTTTTCCTAGGTTCTCTTTGGTTTTTTGGAGAGTTTTTCCCTCAAATAAAGTAATACCAACATGACTGGCAATTTTAAACTTCCTCATAATTTGAATATATGGGAATAGATATAGTGCCAGACATTCATTATATATTATACATATATATTATATATTGACATTTTATCACATACATATATATGCATATAGAACTGCACTCATGACAGACTTTTTTTGATTTGATTTATGCATTCAGGATTATGCTGGTAAATAAAGAGTTGTGTGTTTGTAAAGGCAAGCAAGAAAAATAAAGATTTTATTGTGGCAGAAGGTTGTTATGAGTCACCTCCCTGCTATAATGTATTTTAGAACTTCTGGCCCATCTGTTGCTGGTTTGGAGACAACTTATACAGGTGGCAATGGTTTTTCCACATCCTACAACAGCCAGAGGTGGTTGAACCTGTATTTGTCTGCTTGCAAATTTCTGGACTTGGCTCTAGCTTTACCATCTGAAAACCTGCCTCAATTTCAGATGTGAGTAGAAAACATTTTCATTTCAGTTTTTGATGCTTTTCTATGCCTCTTGGTAAAATTCTAGCGTGCAAAAGAGCCTTTGGTTTTCTGTTTCCCTTCTTTTGCTGGACTCCAGCCAGGGCAGCCCATAGTTCATTCCCTCACAGTATCTGAGTGGCCACCAGGGCAAATGATGCTGCATATCAAATTAGTTCAAGGTGGTTTGATTTAGCCTGTGGCAAGAGATTTGCCACACTTGAGACATCATCAGTAGTAGTGATTTATTCCAGTATTTTATTTTTAAAGTACTTAGTTGCAGTAATGTCTAAGAAAAAATATACCCACCCAATCTCAGTGAGTAATGCACAAGATCTACATGTCATCTCAGCATGATTTGCTTAAATTACTCTTGCACAGTCTGTCTGGAAGATGTGGCAACAAACCTTCTTAGGAAGGGGATCCCATGGGTTTTTATTGGTCAGTAGGGGGCACATGTACAAACTGCTTCCTCGGTGCCTCTGCAATTCTGTTCCATTGGAAGAAATGAATGCAAAACAACTGGCATTTGCTGGAGATCCTGGGAATGAGAGCCACAACGGACAAAAGAAAGTATCATGCCTCTTCCTTTACTCTGCACACTGGTGACTGTGTGAGGGCTGTTGCCCTGGTACAGCTCTGTAGACACCCCTAATTATCCTGCAGTTTCAAAGACACTCCGGTGGGTTAGAGGCTAGAAGGATTTGTGCACACTCTGTCAGGTTGTGCCCTGTAGTATTTCTAAAGCTAATGTTGAAGGTTTTTTCCATTTATTTTTTCTTGTGAGGGTTGACTTGGGTTTCTTTTTTCCTCCTTCCTTCTCTGATATTTCACCAAATTTCCTCATCTATTCGTATTTTTGATTGCTCAGAAAAGCCTGCATGTTCAGTATGGCTAACATCTGCTTGTGTTATCTCTTGGCAGGTATCGTTGGGCTTTTATTCCAGAAGCATCAGATGATTCAGGCTTGGAAGTACGAAGACAAGGAACACATCAGAGGGAATTCAAGCCCTATGTGGTGCGTCTGGCGAAAGCTGCTGCGAAAAAAAGCAAAGGTACATTGCTTTTTTCTTTTGCTTTTCACTGAAAAGCTTTGCGTACAGTAACTCACAGCAGTGTTTGGATTTTGATATTTTAAATTTTTTTAATAATGAAGAATGGAAAGGATTTTTTTCTAGTGTAGGAGATTCCAGCCGGAGGAATCTCAAGTCAGCATCAGGCAAAAACCACATGTAAGTATAGAAAACAAACAAAGCAAACAAACAGAAAACCAAGGCCCAAACCAAATAAAAAAGCCCCAAAATTAATCAGACAACAGAAAAATTCATAATTGTCTATGGTCAAGATGGTTATGATCACTGACTTTGGATTTCTAAATTAAAAGTATTATTTAATTAAAAAGTAAAATGTGCTCCATTATCTGATATATTTTAATATCAAATCACTTTAAGATAACCAGTCATATATGTAGATACTAGTCTGACTATTACTTTAAGTAGAAAACCACTTTTGTTAATGACAATCAAATATTTAAAAACCTGTTGCATTCCTAAACATGACAGAACTAGGAGTGTTGAGACTGAGCAGAGCCTGGGACTGTGATGAATGCAAAAAGGCAGAGATTAGTAAACACAGTTCTAAGGAACTCTTGGCTGCACAATTTGTAGAGTGGGAGCAGAATTAGGGTTGTCATTATGTTGGTGCATGGGATGTATTAAACCCCAGGTTTGTGGGGTTGGAGGCCTGATCTGCTGATGAAGCCAATGGAAGCTGGCCAAGCCCTATCCCAGGTAGATCCCTTGTGCTGCCACAAAGTAAGAACATTGCTGTCACATATCTTGCTGCTCCTTCTGTGAGGACAGAGCCCTCTTGGACAAGCAGTTCACTGGGAAATGTTGATGGGTGAGCCAGGGAAATAGGGAGGAAGTGCAAAGCCATATGGCAGAAAGTTTTGAAGTTTTGTTCTCAGGTTTCTCTCTGTTTAGATGTCTTTGTCAGGGCTGTAACACTGGCAGCTTGCAGAAGCTACTGCCTTTACAGTCTCTAATGTCTTCAGTAAGTAAAGGAACTTCTGCTGAGATACAAGTGGCTACATTAAATATAAGGATAACTTAGTTGCAGGCAGATCTGAACGATTGAAGCAAGGCTCACAATAATGGGGTAAAACTAGTATCTGAAGCATATCTGCATTTTGCATGTTATAGTTTTTGAACCATGAAGATAAGACAAAACTTCTCTTCTTGCATGTATGGAAGAGTAATGAGTTTTAACTGCCTGCTCCTCAGGCATAGCCTCTAACCCTGCAATTTAGTATCTGTTAGAAAGTTTTCACACTCCAAGTAATCTCTGTGCATGAATTTATACATCATCTGTGATTTATAAATATGCATGCTGCTGGTAAGTACTGTATGCTGAGATAGATGCCTGAAGTCAGGACTCCCACAGTATGCTTCAAGAATTCAGAAAACTTCCTGGAATTTCTGGAACCCCTTAGTCATGGCAGCAGTTGCACACTGAACCATAGGTAGGTGTATGATGATAAGATAAACATGAGATAATTAATATTGACTTCAGGCTATTTCTTCTTTATGCAGAGGAGAATACTATTACATATAGCTGTGGGGTTTTCTTAGAAAATAAGTGAGAAAAATGGAGTGGATCCTTATTTTCCTTCAGGGCACTCTGACTCACATAGATTTATGTAGTATGGTGTTGCTTAAGCTCTGTTATCTGAGGAAAACGTGCTCGAAAACCTCCTTTGGCAGTGCTGGAAATAGAGGCACAAACTGGTAGTGCTGCGTTTTGTCTAGTAGTGTTTTGGCCATGCTAGCTTGAGTCTGCCATTGCTGGATCACAGACTTGTCGGGGTGGGTGATTTTTGTAGCTGAAGCACAGCACCCAACCAAGCAACTGCACGGCCTTCAAGGCAGAGTATTCTTCTCATATATGAAATGCAGTCTGAAAGTTCTCCTCTTTCCTTCCACAGGACAAACAGGAGGACTTTAAGACGGTGGTTTTGGAGGGAATGGAGATGGCCAAGCATCAGGTGAGGGTGGCCTTTGATGCTTGAGTTGTGAAACAAGCTTGCCATAATAATACCATCACCTCAAGGCCCTAGGCACTATTTAACATTCAGTAAGAACTAAGAGAGATCAGATTTGTTATGGAACAAAGCTGAGAGTTTTGAGGTATAAGAACTCTTTTATAGATAACTTATTTTTAAAAAAGGAAAATTTTCAAGTTGGCTTCCTGTACAAAATAGATTACAAAAAGCTGATGTTAGTTCTAAGAATTATTGTGATTGCGAATCATTATAAAATTAAATCATAAAATATTTTTTGTCAAACTGCAGGTGTGAAACACACAATCCCTGGTTGGTCTCCATCTACTTAACTGTTGTTTTAAGCATCTCTATGGAATTAGTGGTGTTTGCTTAGCCAATTCTGCCCTGGGTAAATGGCTTGGATGGGTTGTATTTCATTGTTCAGAGCTGGAATTTGCACATGCACCCCATTTGATTGGCTGCTGTGTGATACTGATGCTGTGTGCTGGGGGCACATCCTGCTCACCACTGGGTAATTCTAAGCATCATACAGAAACAGTATGGAAGAAACTTCTCTGTGAATACAATGAGTGGTTTTTTTAAGGAGAGACTCTAAAAATTAGTAGCTTCATTTAAAGAAGGAGGCATCAACAACTCCTTTTGTGTTGGAAATTTAGTCTTCCCTTTGCTGTGATTCCATTTCAGAAGACTTGTAAAGCTAAAATAGTGATCTCCTGTGGCAGGGAGTCAAGCCACCAGATATATTCATACTGAATTTAAACCTAATTGGGGTTTGCAAAATGGGTGCCCTGTAGGCTTCTCAGTTGCAGGTCATTTAAAGGGCAAAACCTGTATTTGTCTAAGTATCGTATCTTGAAAAAAATCTATTTGCTCAAAGGCTGTGCAATCAGTGATCCTTACCTTATGCTCTGCTCCCAGTCCTTTCCCCATCATTCTTCTTTCATTACCAAGTGGACCCCTGCCTCAGCCACAGGCCCTAGCAGGGGAGTGGGACAGAGGTGGGATGGGGTGGATCCACAAGTGGCTCTTCTTGGTAAGGCCTTTGTGCTTTTCTCCTTCCTTGTAGGATAAAATCCAGTACTGCTGGGTTTCTACTTCATGGTAGAAAGCTCTCTCTACTGGCTTGTTAGTAACAGTACAAACAAGATGTTCCTAGTGGTGATAGTACCTTACTGTCTAGATTTGAGTATGGTTTTGCACTCACAGATAAAGGAAATAGGGAAGAACCTGGATGTTGGTGCTTGGGTATTTCAGTATGCAGGTATTGAAGGCAGCCCTAAGCAGGGTTACAGCAGTGTGCTGCTGGTGGTGAGCATCTGGTGTGTGACTGCTGCCTTTGCTTGTGGGGTTCCTGAAATTCTTTCCTTTGACATTGCCCCATGAAATAGAAGGAACAGAATAACTGAGTTCTGAGAATATGCAACAAGTAACTGAGCCATATTCTTTTGAGAACAACTTCAAGTGTTTCTCAGAATGTCCATCTGTGTTGTAATACTAAAAATAACACTACTTTTTGTTCTTCCTAAAAACTCTGAACTCAAGCTGCAAAGTGAAGATGCTTTGTATCTGTTTTAACCTCCTCTGGGATTTATCATCACCAATGCTGGCAAATCAGCTGGTGAAGTGTGTGTGTGTCACCCGAGAGGAGGCTGCTCTGGAAAGCAGCTGAAGTAGCTCACAACTTCCAGCTGTCACCAGCTAGTGCTATTTGTGTTGCCCACAGGGCACTGCCTGGGAGCAGCTCCACGGGGCTGCCTGGTGGGGCTGCCTTGCTTTGGGACAGCCCTTGGGCTGAGGTGTTGGACTCGAATGCCCACTGCAGCTCTTGCTTCAGCATCAGCTGACTGCCACCTGTACACTCCCAGCCACTGCCTCTGCAGGGCAGGGTGAGGGGGAGCAGAGGATCTGCCATGGAAGCTGCACTTCAGCTTTGGTGTGTTTTGTAGATAGAACAAATATTTTTGGACTTTAGAAAAGTACTGTATTATGCATTTGTCTTTCATTTTCACCTCTGCTTTTCCTGTTTTGTCCTGTATTATTTCCCATGTCTCTGTATTTGCAGAAAAACCTGGAGGAGGATGGCTCAGGGAAAACACTAAGCTGGGAACCAGGTCACTTGCTTTTAACCATCTACACTGTTCGCAGCATCGAGCAGCTCTTGCCTTTCTTCAATGTACTCAGCCAAGTTTTTAACAGCAAAGTCACAAGCAGATGTGTTGGACACTCAGGGAGCCCTGTCCTTTACCCCAACTGTTTTCCGAGTAAGGACATAAAAATGGAGAACCTCAAGACCTTCTCCAGCAAAGCAAGACAGAAGATAGAAGAAATGGTTGAGAAAGATTTTCTTGAAGGTGTCATAAAATCATGAACCAAACTGGTACTACTCAGCTTATATGTAGTGTAACTATCTAAATGAAATACTGTATCTTTCCCAGTTGTATAGTATTCTTTTCTTATTTTGTATGTAATGAAAGACTTTATGTTGTATTTAAGTTAAATATTTGTAAATACAGAGAAGTTCTGGATGTGGCCTGAATCAAGTTTAAATATTGGTGGCTCATATTGATTATGGTGCCTACTATTTCCAGTAAATGTTTTGTTGTCTAGAGTTCTGTCTTTAAAAACAAAGAAAAAAAAATACAAGGTGCACATTTTTTCAATTTGTTTCCAGTTTATTTTTGTGTTTTTATTTTTTTTTAAGATGTATTGGACCTTGTGCTTATTTAATAACCTGTAAAATGCTATTATGGCAGGAGTTAATACAGGACTACAATGAACTGTTTGTCAGAGGTAGACACCCTGAACCCAAAGTATGCCAAGGAGGATACTGGTGTGTTTAAAACGTTGCATCCTGTTGGCCCAGCCCTTTCGTGGTGCTGGGGAGCAGTTAAGGCCACAGAAGACAAACATGTCTCTGTCCCTTTCCTCTCAAGTGTGATTATAAATACTATTACTGAAAATTGCTTTCTAAATAATGTCATAAAGTATCTAATGAAGATAATATTGCAATAATAGATTATTATTTGCAAATATTCTTTTTCATTATATTGTTTCCCCCTCAAAATGAGGTGAACTGAATCTGAAGACTAGTGACAGCCTCTGTCTTACACTGTTTGCCCAGAGGTGATTGGGCTACTGGGGGAAGGTGGGGATAATGATCCTGTAGCAGCCACTGTGAGCACAGTCACAGCAGAGCTCCGGTCATGCAGCCATGGCCAGTGCTCTGATGGTGTGGGAGTTGGATTTCAGGCACAATGTGACAGTGAATTAAGGGAGGGGCAGAATTCCTTCTGGACATGGCCAGGGCTTGTCAAGAAGTTAGACAAACTCGAGGAGGGGAACATTCAACAGCAAGAGCATCTCATTAAGAGGTAAGTTGCTAAAGGAGGTTAAGAATAAGCAGAGTACTATTCTGCTCAGTTGTGATCAATCCTTGCTACTCCCAGGAAGGGTTGGCTCTGTGCACAGCAGCACATGGTAAAAAAGGTAATATCAAAAGAAGCTGTGTGCTTTAACTGCCATTCATTATATAGGCTGGGGTGGTGCTCCTTTTCCACCAGCGAGGTGGAAAACAGCCAGGCTCACTTCATGGGCGAGTGCATCTGCATTCTCCTGTGGGAATGTTGGAAAAGTTGGTTATGCTGCTGTCAGCATGAGAAGAATAGAGCAAATATGTGATATTAAGGCAAGCATTTTCATGCAAATGCTGTGTTCCCTGTGTTGCTCCATCAGCCAGTGCCATCATGCTGGCAGAGAGAAGCAGGTAGGAGCATGTGAAGTGGGGAGAGCAAAACCATTGCTTTTGCTGTCACCTTTAAGTTCAGATCTGGACTAATTTAACAGCAGCCAGAATTTTTTTTCTATTTTGCCTCCTACAAAATTGTGTACTTAAGGGCTGCTTTGGTAACTTTCTTCTTTTAACCCTGAGCTCTCAGAAGGCTGGTTGTCTTTTCAAAATCATCTGGTGTTAAATCTGCCTTTATAAACATTTATATTTTCCTTTTGAAGATAAACATTGAGAACATTAAACATTACTTTTCTAAATAAAAGAAAATCCTAAGTGACTTTTGTGATCACAGTCTTTTTTCCAAATTCAGCATGGTTAAATGACAAGTATGGAAACAGACTTCCTTCATCACCCCCTGCTAGGCAAAAGATTATTTAATGAGTCAAGCCCTGACCTGTGTGTCTGCTTCGGCATAGATTCTGACGACATCCTCCGTTCCTGAAGGACGGACGAACGCCCGGGACAGTTTGTACTTCTTTACAAGGGCATCAATTTTCTCCTGCAGCCCCGGGGGCGTCAGCGCTCGCCGTTCTGCATCCGTTGTGTCAATAACGTGCCTGTCTGCGACCTGTGGCATCAGAAACAGGGCAAGACAGAAATTCAGGGTTGGATGTGTTGTGCTGTCTGGAGAAGAGTTCAGTTTGGGAGCTAATAAATCACTTGGGGTCCCTAGGGATCCCTGTAGCATCTATTAACCATGTCTTGAGAGGCCTCAGCTGCTCAGTTTAAAAAAAGGAGTCAGTTCTGAACATGCCTCAAAGTGAAGCTACAGCTTCTCCCAGTAGATCAGAAACTTAAATTGCTTTCTCCAGTTCATTAAAAGCCCAGAGCTTCCTTAGTGTGTCTTAACAGAATGCTGCCACATGGCACCTTCTGCTCAAGCTCTTAGGATGTTGAAAAGGATACAGAAGCAAGAACTTGAACATCCAAGTTATACGAAATGGCACAGCAAGAAAAATCCAGCTGCCCAGCAGACAGAAGCCTTAGAAAAACAGGTTTTTTCTAATTTGAAAGTTGGATTTTCTTCTTAAGTTAAAATTTGAAGAGTTTTGGTCAGGTTTACCCATTCAACATAGTTGGTTATTATTTCATCTTTTTAAAAGTCATATTGCTATTTTAGTCCAAGTGAAATTCTTGTCTGTCCTCTGGGTTTTTCCCAGCTTCTTTGACCCACTTCTGCCCTTTCATGGTCTGTTTCAGCTTTAAAATAAAGCTTATCAAAATGTGTGCAGGCAGAAGATGCTGTGAGCAGGGCCCCCAGAGGCTGCTGCAGCCTGAGCCTGGTGGCTGGTAACTCACCTGGACCTTGAGCAGCCGATTGGGAAGGTCGGTGTAGAGGGCATCCCACTGCTGCACAGTCAGGCCCTTCAGAGCCAGGATGGCTTCAATAACCAGCATGTCTGAGACAGCATCGCCAACAGTCTGCCAACAGGGAGGGAAAAACACTGCAGCAGTGCAGACAGGGTGGCAGGGTTCCATCACAAAGCTTCCAGCAGTCCCCAGCAGCAGCCTGACAGGAGCTCACAAACAGACTAACCCTGCCAACACTGTGGTTCAGTTCTCAGTTTTTACCTGATTTATCAGGTCAATCATGTTTTCAAGCATCTTTGCTGCTTCTCTTTTTTCATCATCTTTCTCCTCTTTTACCATTTGTCGTATTTTAGTTTCAGCAGTTTTACTGAACAGTACCTAGAAGAAAAAGAGGAGAGCTCAAGATGAAACCAGGATATATGCAGTAGTGAGGACAAAACTTTTACCATCTAAGCCCAAGCAGCTGTCATTAATGTTTGCTACTAGGAATTCCCATCCACCCATAAAGCACAGAGGAGCTGGTGGCAATGCTGTGATAAAGACTGAAGGAGTAAAAAATTCCATTTTCAAACAAGGAGAAAAAGTCTCATTTATAAAGCTAAACAGAGTGTGAAAGGGCCTCCTTCTCCAGGTAATTTAACCAAAATTTTGTACATAGTGGCTGATCATATGGATTACTCATACTTACTGTGCCGTGTCCATTTGCCTCAAAATAAACACCCACATCAAACTCCTGGGCCTTGTGGTGCAAGTGTTTCACTCCTGTTTTGACACAGTGCACAGGTACCTGCAGCCCAAGGGTGTGCAGAGAATGACAACAAGGTTACAGGCTCTCCTCAGCAGGCTGGAACTGAGCACCAGCCTGGAAGGACTCTTGCAAACTAACCCGTGTTTTATGGCTACTGAGGCCCCAGAGCTAAAATGCTCCACCATTTCTGCAATTTAAAAATATTTCATTTATTCCTGTGTAAATTAAGGCTAACAACAAAATAAAGAAATAAACTCCAAACCTAGAGAAATCCAATTTATATCTTCAGGGAACACACTAGGTCTGCATACAAATAGAAATAATACCTTTTCTCAATTCCTGAACATTTAGCTTGCTGCAGAAAAATGAAACAATCAGTGTCAAAGTATCAAGGAGCCTGTACTGCCTCACTTGGTTGCAAAGCTATATAGCCTTCAGTTTGTTTAAATGCCAAGGGATTTCATTAGATATTTTTTAAATTAATAAAAGCTGACCAGAACTTTTTAAGCTCTGCTCTCTTGCATCTCCTTTGCCACCAAGAATTTGGTCACTACTAGAAGTTTGAAACAGTAATTTATTTTTGCTTGATTTTAATTTCCCTAGCAATCATATTACAGTAGCATTTACTTTTAAAATAAAAAAAATGCAAACTACCTAGAAAAAACATGGAGAATACCTTCAGTGTTTCCTGGAGGTAGCGTGTCGAGTTCCCATTGGCATATGCTGTTTGGACCACTGCCATCTTGAAGTCCTGTTTCACCTGAGCAAACCAATAAGCCAAGTTTTACTGCCCGACAGGCACATAGCCAAACAAAAATGATAAATGGAAAGATAACCAGAACTGTTACATGGACAATTAGAACTCCTGGGTACCCGAGGGAGGCACCAGCTCACTGAGAACTTCTGAATGTTTAAAACAACATGAATTCTGTTCAAGTATTTGTACATCCCATGTTGATCTTTCTTGGGTCTGGCTGAAGCAGCTCTTCAAACTTAATCTTTCCAAATCCCTTTTTGGCCACAGCAGTGAGGTACAGGACTGAGCTCTTTTTAAAGCTGGCTCACTTTAGGGAGATGTACAGACACCACATACCAAGCAACGCAGCTTACTTAGACTATTTTATACTTTACAAATTAAAATGCCAGCATTTATTTCATATGTTAGAGTTACCTTGGCAAGAAGTTCTTTTAGGAAGATACTAATTAAAGTTGCTATTTTATCTCCATCAATCAGGTGAAAATGGCCAGCTGTGTCCTTATAATAATAAACAATTCTATCTGCATCACCATCAAATGAGCAGCATCTCTCATTGGGCTTCATGTCCAGCCCTAGTGCACAGAATTACAAACACAAATTAAAAACTGGAAAAGAAACAAAATCAGGTTATTTATTTCAGTGGGTTATTAAGAAAACACATTTTCTTTTCAGAGCACAGGTCTGCACACAAATTATTCTACTTAGGCACAGTTAATGAGGCACAAGCATCCATGCCCAGCAGATCTTGCCACTGTGCTGCTCCCAGCACTGCATTTCTCCAGTACACAACCAGTGTGGGAAGGGGAAACACCACCATATCTTGGTGGCCAGCAGTTGCACTTGTGGAAGATGTTAGTCTCCAATAATCTCATATCCAAACTAGCCTGCTCTCCCAGTTCAGGGGTTTTCTTCTATACAATTCTCAGGAGATTGATTGAAATCATTTCCTCACTGGTTTATGTCAATGAGTCAGCCTGCTGGCACCAAGCTGTTAGTTAACCCAGCCCTTTGGCAGGAACCCGGAAAATTTTTCTTCATAATACAAAGGGGAGTAAAATAAATAACACTAAGCCAGTCCTGGCTGATCTTTGGACTCAGACAGCTTAACATTCAGAAGAGACTGTCAAACATATTTCAGCCAGTCAGAGAGATACTGTGCTCTTCCATGCACTTCAGACTAACACAGAGATGTGCCAAACCTGGCCATGCTATTCCCCCTTTCCATTGCACAAGAAGAACCATTCATGCAGCCACTTAGTAAGAAACAGGGAGCTCCACTTACTCAAGGATGTGGACTTTTTGCCAGACCCTGCAGAGGAGGTAAAGCAACATAAAATTACTGTCCACATACCTCCAGGTGGTTTCTGGTGAACTTTCACAAAATCTGCACCACATAAGTGATTGAGTTTCTCCTTGGTTCCATCATTATATAAATGTGAATTACCACCCCTTGTGGAAAGTAGGGCTTCATTTCTGATAGTTTCAGGGCTCCTATTCCATTGGCACAGTCAATCTTCAGGTGCTTCTGATTCTCTCCAGAGCAGTGAGACTTAGTGCAAGGGAAGAAGGGGGAAAGTGAACTGTTACTCTAGAGAAACCACACTTAGAACCTACTGAATCAGAAACTTCAGGCCCAAACAGGCTAACAAACAGAAGAGATTAATTTTGCATATTTGCATGAAGAAGACAACTCCTACTATTTACCTGTTTTATCAGTTCCATAAAAGCTTTGGACAGTTTTTCATAATAACCTTCCAGTGTTGCTTTCCCATACTGCCCTTGGGTGTTTTGACAGCAGACCATGTAATGGAGCTGTGGTGTCGTCACCAGACCATAATCTAGTGTGAAACAAAAGGAATTCAGAATAGAATAGCAAATTAATTGTTGCTTAAAAGTTATACAGTAAACAGACAAATGCAGTAGAGGAAACACAATAGGAAATTTTTCAAGATGTCTTATGAAAACATAACCCTCCCCTGCCCTGCCTTGCATTAAAGCCATACAACCTGAAACAGGATTGTTACAAGCAAGGATGGAAATGTGTCTGGGCTGCTGATTTTAGGGCTGCATAAAAGAGTCACATTTACATTAAAAGAATAATTGAAATGAAATTAGAACTGCAGACATGTAACCTACCATGGTACTGACCACCTAGAACCTGGATACCATCTATAACTGACTGGGACAGTTTCTTGCTGCTTGGCCTGGAAAACAACAAGTACAGCTGATAACCTTGGCAAAGGCATTTATCTATGGACTTGGGAAGGAAGCACATGTGGAAGACTCTACAAGATTCCTGCCACAAGATTTAGACTCACTGTGAAGAAATCCAAACCTTCCTCTTTTGTAGGCAATTCCCAATAAAGTTTGAAAGCCAACACCCCCAGGGACTGTAAACACATGTAAAGTGCTGGACTCAGGAGGACATCACACAGTACCCACACAACTCCCCTAAAGACAGCACTGGTACTTCCATAGAGCAGGATTTTTCTACAGCCTTTTGTCATTACCTGGTGTCTCTACCAATAAAAACTGAGGCATCTTTGTGCAAGTTCACTTCTGCTTTTTGGCAGATCTCAGTTATCACTTTCTGTAATTCCTGCTCCTCTGCATTTGCTAGTTGTGTGGCATACTCTTCCCAGGAAGGGTGCAGCATTTCTCCAAGGGGATCAACCAGCTTTACACCATTGTCTTCCTTAGTAGAATAACAAAAGAACAAAAAGTAGTAAGTCTAAAAGTGGGGAACTAATAAAACTTCTTTGAAGACAGACAACACACAGTTCAGTCACACTGCTTCTTTAAAAGTGGAGAACTTCTGGGATGCAATAGCTTAGCTGTTTATTTAGACCTCCAACAATCCCCCAAAGAAGCACTATAACAAACTTATTGAGTAACCAAATCTTTCTCCCTTATAATTTTGGTATGAAATTCATTTCACATTAAAACTACATAAGGGGAGATTCTAATAACCTTCAATGCTCCACAGGAGTGAGAGTCTAAATGCCTGATTTGTAATGGCTGCATTTGCATGTTTATTTTTAAAACTTACAAATTTTACTCAAAGGCTCTTCTCTTCTCAAGGTTACTCCTAGCTTCCCAACATTAGAAAGTTACATTGCAACATGAAATGTTTCTTATGTTACACCATTTCCACACGAGAAAAAAAAAATCGAATTTTTGTGTACAGGGGAGAAATAACTTCAGATAGATCAGAGATCGTATGTACAGAGAGCAGGCTGAATGCTTTAGGCAGCTCCAAGTGTCTTCGGGATCTGGTCCCTCAGCGCTGTGATGAGCTTTGATTCCAACAAACCGATCGCATCTCTCCACCATTCTACCACACCCCACGCCATCCCACCGGAGCGGGCACGCGTTCAAGGCAAGGCGGCTCTCACCTCGGGGTTGTGAGACGCTGTGACCATGACGCCAATGGTCGCTGTCACGGCTTGGGAGCGGAGGGCGGCCAGGAGGCCCATGCGGAACACGATGTGATCCAGCTGCTCGGCCCTGGAGCGGAACCCCGCCGTGCCGTACTGCAGGGCCAGCCCGGCAGGCTTGGGGTGCAGCGCCGAGTACCTCCTGAGGGCTTCCAAATCCATTTTGGAGCAGGAAGCGGCCGCGGGGAGCGAGCGGAGGAGCCGCTGAGAGCTCCGCGCTCTGAGGGCGCCTCAGCGCGGCCGCCGGCCCTCGGCGGGGCGGGGCCGGGGAGGAGCCGCCGCGCTCCCCGCAGAGCGCCGGGCAAACCAGAGCTCGCCCGAGCGTGAGCGGATCACGCCGGGACGAGGCGAGGAGCCACGATTCCCAGCGGCTGGATCCAGCGATCCTAACGCGCTCCCGGCAGCGGAGCTCCCGGTTCTCACCGTGACACGCAGAGCGCTCCACACTCGATTTCCGAGCCCACCAGCAGCGTGCCCGCCGCCCCCAGCGCTGTCCCCGGGATGTTGTCCCGGGCGGCGGCTCCGTGCTCCGGCAGGCAGACACCAGGCCAGCCGCACACGAGCGCCCCGCACGGCCGCTTCCCGCGGGACCCCGGCGGCGGCGCTGGGGCGCACCGGTGCGGCGGGGCGGGGCGGGGCGGGGCGGGATGGGTGAGACGCGGTCCCGCCGGAGCCGCCGCCGCGCGCCCCGCACGGAGCAGGCGCGGCCCCGCCCACTCGCGGCGCGACCGACCAATGGCAGGCGGGAGGCGGGGCCACATCCGCCGCGTGGCGCCCGAAGCCGCGGCCGCGCATGCGCCGCCCGCCCGCCCGGGAGCGTCCGGCGGAAGGTCCGGGAATGGCGGCGGGGCCGGGCCGGGCTGTGAGCGCCGGCCTCGCACGGCTGCACTGACACCGCACTCGCGTCACGCAGTGCCGCCCCCAGGGCGCTGCCTTTGGCTGGGGCGCGGCTAATTTCCTTCACAGTGGCTGGTACGGGGCTGTGTTTGGGGTTTGTGCTGAACACAGGGTTGATGCTATAGAGATGTTCTGTTATTGCTGAGCAGGGCTGACACAGAGCCAAGGCCTTTCCTGATTTTTGTACTGCCAGGCTGGGAAGGGGGCTGGGGGAGACTGGGAGGAGACACAGCCAGGACAGGTGACCCCAGCTGACCAAAGGGACATTCCAGACCGTGGAACATCGTGCTCGGTTTGTCAGGCAGGGGCCGAAGGAGGAAGGGGAGGACGTTTGCAGTGATGCCGTTTGTCTGCCCAAGTCACCGCTGGGTGTGGTGGGTTCCTGCTCTCCTGGGGATGGCTGAACACCCCCTGACCATGGGAAGCAGGGAATTCATCCCTGGCTTTGCTTTGTGCACGGCTTCTACTTTCCCTATGGAACTGCCTTGATCTCAGCTTGTGAGTTTCTACCTTTACCTTTCCGATTCTCTCCCTGATGCTGCTGTGGGGGAAGGAGAGAGTGGCTGAGCAGGGTTTGACTGCTGGCTGGGGCAGGCAGCACGGGGTTTATCTACCAGAATCTGCTGATAAATAGCGTAATAATGCATCACTGCCCGCGCACATTCCTGCTCTCTTCCACGCCCGGGGCCCGGCAGGACCCGCAGGGCTCCCCCTGACCGCCCTGCCCGGTGCTGAGCGCTGTGTCCAGCCGTGTTCAGCCAAATCCTGCCCTTAAAGAATCGCGGGGCTTGCCCTGGGTGCTGACCCCCCCATGTGCTGAACCCCGGGTTTGGCTCCCGCCCTCTCGTTGCAGGCGTGCGCGGAGGGCAGCGCAATGGCTCTCACGGTAAAAGAATGCCTGGAGCTCCAGCTGCTGGAAGTGGAAATGCTCCTTTCCATGTTTCCCAAAAGAGGGGAATTCAGCCTGGATGCGGATGCCGTGCCCAGCATCCAGCGCTACCTGGGCAATGCGGACGGAGCGCTGCCCCCGCAGCTGGAATATCGCATCGCTCTCCATGTAGGGGAGGCCAAGGTGAGCTGCAGGGAGCTTTGTGCATGGGCGGTCGGTGTCTCTACTCCTGCACACACTTGAAAACTCTGCCCGGAAAAAAAGGGGCTTGTTTGCTGTTTGAAAAGTCAAGAGTAACAGAAAATCTCGGCTGCTGCTAACATCTGTGTTAGAAATACAGTAATGCAAAAATAGTCCCAAATGGCAGAATGCAATTATGAGGAGTCACAAGAACACAAAAACAAAACCAACCTATGAGCAGAGAAACCAAACTTGCAGTTTAACTGATTGAAGAAAGGGATTGAATTAATTGATGTAATTACTTGCACAGAGAACCCAGGTCTGAGTGCATCCTAATGCAGTGACTAGAAATTGAGAACAGACAAACTCAGCCTAAAAGCCATTTTCCATGGAACCAAGGTAATCAAACATTAGAACAATTTACTGGGTGATGAGATGGCCTCATGATTTTTTTGAAACTTTAGGTACAAGCTTAGGTATCTTTCTAAAATGCACTCTTTCACCAACCTTCACAGAGAAGTTTTATGAACCATGTAGGGAGGGCTTGTGTAGGAGTAGTGGGTTTTTTCCATAGCAGATTGTCAAGGAACTTGGAAAGATTATTAGTCATTTAATGATTCACTTCTCTCTGCAGGACTAGTCATATGACTGTACACTGTAGTGAGTACCCCCAATAGTCCACAGGAGCTTGAAGCACTGAGGACACATAAATCCTTTCCTGCTCTTGGACTAGAGGCAGGGTTCAGCTGCCAAAGAACTGTGGTCCTCTGTTTGAAGGCACTGTAGGAATAACCAAGAGAAATTCAACAGCCCAGACAAGAGATCAGATAATATAATCTGGAGGTCTCCCTGACCTGAAACATGCATAAATCTTTTAGTCTCCTGTAATCCTGATTCCTCTTTACTTGCTTAAAATAATGGTAATGTACAGAATTATTGAATGGTTTGGATTGGGAGTAATCTTAAATATAAAATATTTCCAATACTTCTGCCACCCATGTGTCTCTCTATACAGTAGATACAATCACAAACACCATTTCATGTAACTCTTGGCCTTTTTTTCCAGCAGCTGGGCTGAGTTCATTAGTCATGTGCATTTGGTAAGGGATGAGATTCTCAAAAGCCCTTGACTCCAGCAGTTCATTGCTGTAGCAACACTGAGGTAGAAATATCCCTCAAGGATAACTGTGTACCTTCTCCCAAGCCATAGCATTAGTTCAGTGAACAGCACAAAAGCTGCCTGGATATCATGGGAAGCATTGAGAAAGTGACAGCATGATGCAACAGAAGAAAAGGAACAGACAAAGGAATGGGTTACTGGGACAAAAGGGAAGTGAGAAATATTCCATTCAGTAGGATGCTGCAACCTTAATCACATCACCTCATAGTCTGCCTCTGACAGGGAAGAAGAACCTAGCGTGTCTTCAGTAGCTGCAGAATTAATTTTCTCACTGTGTGTGTATATGTTGTTTTCTGTTTTTAAGGCAAAGGTGGAATTGCAGGTTCTCCTTCCTCATATGTACCCTCAGGTGGCTCCTCAGCTCTTTGCCAGATCAGATGCTCTGCACAGACAGCAACAGCTGCAGCTCAATACTCATCTGACATCTCACATCAGCTCTCTGGATCCAGGAGATCTGTGTGTGTGTGAGGCTGTGCAGTGGGTGAAGGACAACAGCCTGACTTTCTTGGAAAACAGTAAGGGCTCATCTGAGTGTGCTTCTAAAGAGGTCAGGGTTAAGGAAATGCTGCATCGCATGTGGATCTACAGCCATCACATTTACAGGCAGGAACTGAGGAAAAAGATTTTTGACTGTGCAAAGAAGTTAAATCTGACTGGCTTCTGCCTGACTGGGAAACCTGGTGTCATCTGTGTGGAGGGACTCCAAGAAAACTGTGAAGAGTTCTGGCGTGTTATTAGATATCCCAACTGGAAGCATATTTCATGCAAGCACGTGGAGAATACAGAAACAGAGGGAAGCATTGATAATCTCCGTCTCTTTCACAGTTTTGAAGACCTGCAGTTTCAGGCACATGGTGATTATGGCCTGAGGAATGACTATCACATGGATCTTGGCCAGTTTCGGAATTCCTGAAACAGCATCAGAGTGGACACATTTTTCAGATTTTATTTGGTGTTGAAGGCAAACTTTCAGACAATTGAGAGAAACTGTTTATAAAGAGTTGTTATTCAGAAGAGCAAGATTTTTCCTTACAGCTACTGTGAAAAGGGAAACTTTAACATCTGAGATGAATGGTTCAAGCAGTTAATGTCAACTTTTGTGCTGAACTACCACGTATTTTTGAGATGTGTCCATGATTTTCCAAGACTCTAAAAGTGGCAGTTTGTCTTTGTGAGCCATGCCTCAAAGCACTTGCAAGGTGATAAACATTCCACAGTGTGTTTTAAGGAATTATACACTTCTGTCTCCTCATGTGTACTGTGCTGTGTGAATTTTTTCCCATCTCATCTAAACCTACTCTCTTTCAGTTTAAAACACTCCCCCCTTGTCCTGTCCCTACATGTGCTCGTAAAAAAGTCCCTTTCCAGTCCCTTTTCTGTAAGCTCCCTTCAGGTACTGGGAAGTGCTATAAGGTTCTTGCAAAGCCTTCTCTTCTCCAGGCTGAACAATCCCAATTCTCTCAGCCAGTTGTCATAGGAGAGATGCTCCAGCCCTCTGACCATTTTTTGTGGCCTTCCTCTGGAATTGCTCCAGCAGGTCCATACTGCTTTTATGTTCGTGTCCCAGAGCTGGATGCAGTGGTCTGTTTGAGGTCTCAAAAGTGGAGCAGAGGGTGAGAATCACCTCCCTCAGCCTGCTGGTTATGCTGCTTTTGATGCAGCCCAGGATACAGCTGGCTTTCTTGGCTTCAAGTGCACATCACTGGCTCATGTTGAGCTTCTTGTCTACCTGTACCAAGTCCTTCTCCTCAGGGCTGCTCTCAGCCCATTCCCCACCCTGTGTTTGTGCTTGGGATTGCCCCAAGGGCAGGAGCTTGCACTCAGCCTTGAACACCATGAGGCTTGCACCTCTCCAGGTCCCTCTGGATGACATCCCTTCCCTGCAGTGTGTTGGCTGCTGCTTGTAGCTTGGTGTCATGAGCAGACCTGCTGAGGGTGTGCTCAGTGCCACCGTCCATGTCACTGACAACGTTAATATCAGCCCCTGAGGAATGTCACTCACTGGTCTCCACTTGGACATTGAGCCATTGACTGCAACTTTGCAACCAACCATCCTTACCCACCAAGTGGTTCAACCATCAAATCCATGTCTCTTCAATTTAGGGACAAGGATGTAATGCAGCAAAGTCTGTCTGGTTATGTTAGTAACAATTTTTCATCTGATCAATTAATGGTATTTTATGTGTACACTGTTAGGCCAAAGACTTTGGAAATTAAAATGGGTCAGATAAGACAAAGTTTAGTTTTCCATTACATAAGGAAATACATATAAAATACAGAAAACAGGAAAAAACCCCTATCTATATATTTAATATTACATAAAACCACAAATAACTTGAAGAATCCTTTCTATGTCAAATTAGTATGGGGAGAATTTCCCAGCAGCTTGTAAGAGGCAGTGCTGTTAATGGTTCACTGGGCAGCGTTTTCCTGTGGGGAAGTGTGCTGGGTGCAGATGTGGATAGTGAGTGTTCCAGTTTGTAATGCAGGATCATATTTAAAGGCCATCAATATGATATGTAGTTGAAGAACACTGCTGAAAAGTCCCCAGCAGCTGTGCCTTGAAGGGCCCCCAGCCCACCACCTCCCACTCTGTGCCTGAGTGCCTTAATGTGAAAATGGGTACCAAGCAATAAAAGCAGACTCACTGCTGATGGACTCCAACACCCAGGCACTCACCAGCAGCTGTTTAAAGACTCAGCACACTCAGCTGATGACAATATAAATTAAAGATATTATTTTATTTCAGATGAAACACAAGGAAGTGTTTTAATACCCTTCTCACAATAGCAATACATTGAGATGCAGAGGACAGCATGAAATGCAGAGTGTTTTTGGTTGCTCAGAATATGATTAATGTCTTTTCCTTCACTGTGGTAAGAGTACTGTTTGTGTGATCAGAACTTCTGCCAAAAGTACAGTGAGGCAAAAATGTTGACACATTCCCATTAGGTAGTGAGGGAGAAAGTACCTCTCTGAATTTGGGAACTGTAATCTGCAGCTGTGACAGAGTTGAACGATGGACAAATAAAATTAATATTTGGTTTTCTAGAGATAATCTCTCTGGTAAAGATTAGAGAGAAACAGATAGCAGAAAAAATGTTCAAGTAACCTTTGTTTCCAGAACCATCCAGAAAATATATTACATTTTTCTTGGAGTGGTACTTGTTTAACAACTAATAATTCCTCAAAGCCTATTCCTGGCATTTTGATACTCCCTTTTTGTCAAGAACATGGAGTTCAAGAAATTAGACCAAACATTTGCAATGGATCAGAACAGTGGTTATCATGGTGGGGGAATGAAATCCTTGATCTTACACAGGACATTACCTTAGCTAATGTTAAACGTTAGTATTGTTAAATGTTTTGGTTAGCAATTTTAAAATGTTCTATTTAGATGTGATCAAAAGGTTCTGCAGGTTTGGCTCTTTTCAAAAATTTTCATTTCATAACTCCACACAAGAGTGACCAATAAAGATTTTCTCTGGAATAAAATATTCTAACCTTATAGTTGTTTAAAGTTTGGGGCTTTTTTCTAAATAACAGGCTCACAAATTATGCAAATTACATTGTGACTGTAATGGATAAAATATCAAATCTATTTTTTAAGTGCCCATTTATAAGTTCCCATTGATGTTTGTGACAAAACTCTTGACTCAAGCTACAACCACTTTTTTCAAAAAGATCTGTCAAACTGTAGTGTAGGATATCTCAATTAAAATAACAATCAAAATAACCAAACACAGATATATTTCTCAGTTTAATTTTTATTTTCTGGTCTGTAATTGACAATTTCTTGATGTGAGTTTCTAGCCAACTACTATGAATTAGAAAAAGTTTCCTGCATCTTAAAAAATTAGCTATTCTTAGGCTTTCCTAGGCAGAAACAACCTTAATATTTTAATGCTTTTTAACTGCAGCTGATTTGTTCATTCTTCATGAAATATTTACAGTTTGACTTTCATGGCCTCTTCAGGCCAGGTGTAGGAGTCAGCCACAAAGCTGTTGTAGTCAGTACTGTACACCTGAGAGCGGATGAAGGCCTCGAGGTCCTTGGGCTGAGGGATAGGTGGAGGCAGTGTTATTCCTGTAGGCTTCTTCTGCGATCTGGAAAGATGCATTAAGACCCTAATTATTGCTGATGAACTGAGTACACTCAACAGCATCTAAAAGTGGGACTTAGTTCAAAAATCAAGATGAGACTTCACCCTCTCTGGTGCTGGCAGTCACCTGTGTTCACACTGGATCCAGGTTAGTGCCCTGTGAATAAGACTACAGCAGGATGATGTTTCTGTTTAAGTGGGTCTGACTTGGACTACTTTTGAACAGGATTTCATGTTCAGACTGTTAGAAATGCAGTGCTCCTCTTTGCACAGCAGTGTCTTAGCTTTTACTGTGCAGTGGTGGATAAAATATTCCACAAACCCCATGCACTGAAATACAATTCCTGCTTTTCTCTCACCACTTCATCTTGGTTTACCATCTTCCCAAAGCACTGTAAGAAAAGTGTGATTTGTTCAAAGCTTCCATGCTCCTTCCATATTAGAGAAGTTTAGTATTTGCCATAGCTTGATAATATACTTCAAAAAAGTAAACTCGTGGGAAAAAGCACTCCTACACAGTGCACAGGATGGCTGGAGGAAATACAAATATTTGCTGGCTCTTTCCTCACCCAGACCATATCTAAGAGAATCAATTATGCATCACAAATACAGCTGCAACAAAAATTAAGTTTAGAAGGAGTTGGAGCTCTCTCAACATATTAAAGTAGCCTCTCATATCTGAAGATGACCTACTTGAGAAACAAGTATCTTCAGACTGGACATTCATCTGAAACAAGGGAAGTCTGGCAAACAGGTTTCATGCAGCAGCACTGTGAAAAGATCTGCTTGAAACTCTCTGGCAAACACTCTAATGCTCCTCTGAATAAAAGGGAGTTGTTCTTCTTCCTGCTTTCCTTAGCTCTCTTTAAAACATAAATGTTCTAGTTTGGTGAGAAGCTGAGAACTCAAGTCACCTTTTTAAGATTTCTTTTCTAGGACTAATCTGAATCCCAACTCAATTTGAATGAGAAGCACTTCAGGTGCTTATGCAGGGATATCTTCAGGTCTGTGCACATAATTATTGTGGTTGAATAAGGTCTGAATTCATACATGAATGCTTGGTATTCCAAAATACTTTGACAGTGTTTCTCTCCTGGAAAAGGCAGAGGCCATTGCTAAACCTCTTGGGTTGGGTTGCATGAGCCAGAATAAGTATTTGCAGGAATAAAGTTTCAACAGACAACAGGCAGAAAGAATCACTTGGTAACATTTTTCTTCTTTTGTGTTTTCTCTAACATGCACAAATAGAGGAGGAATTTCTATCACTGTGTTTCTGCCAAACACAGAGCCAGTTGGATTTTGCCTGAGGAATTTAAGTAACATTTTCACATCTACAGAACAGAGTTACTACCTGCCTAAGAAGACATGAACTTTGAGAAGGATTTTTCTTTTCTTAAATATACAGAATGAATGAAGCTATGGAAACTATGTATGAGAGGCTCCTTGTTATTCTTTCAAAAGCATATGAAGTGGAATTTCTCACAGTAAGGTGACAAAGAGAAAACAATAATTGTAGAAAGAAAGGTCACAGAAGACAAGCAACAAGCTGAAACTGATAACCATGAAGAGCAAAAAGCCCTTCAGCTGTGCAGCTGGCATGACTGTGGTAGACAGCAGAGTCTGTGCTCTACAGACATACACAGAGGTGTGTAGTTCCACAGCTCTCCTTGTATTTGCACTGTCTTTTCATTTATGAATTTAAAATTTAATTTTGAAACTGCTACATGTCCAATATTGATTGATGCAAACCAACTTGTGTGGAGGTGTGTTTGGTGATAAAATCAAACTACGCAGAGCTGGTGGGAAGACAAGAAGCCACCAAAGGCTGAAATGACTTACCCTCACAGCAATTTTCAGTGACACGTCCTGAATGGTGACTAAGGGAGGGTAGAGGCGACCTTCCTGTAAATTCTCATCTGTAACTTGCTGTGCTATAACCTGAAATAACACAAACATGTTTAACTTGACATGCAGATGCAGCTGTAGCTTGATTAGATTACTGTTATATTGTCTTTAGCATCAGACATGTTTCTGCTTTGGCAAATCACACAGATACTGCTTAATCCACCTAGACAGCTTTTTTAAAAACCACCTTTGTCATTAGGAGAAGCTGCACAAGAATTAGAAATGTAGGGAGTTAGGCCTTTTTCTCACTCAGACAATAAAAGTTAGACTTAAGTCTTGAGTAAGTCCATGATATGACACACATAAACTAGAAAATAGTTCATTGTGAGATATAAATTCCAGCCAACAATTGCAGTTGGGTCAAAGACTTCTAAAATATAAAGAAGCACTTGTCATTCTTACAGTTGTCACATTAACCTGTGCAGGGAACACAACTGAAATGCTTAAGTGTAAAATGCTCTGAATGAAATTACTGGCAGCTGCTACTTCTGCTATCATTAGCTACAATTTGTTGATCTTCTGGGGACTTTGGGATCACTTTCAGGGTGATCCAGATGTGGATAGAAGGAAAACTCTGCTCTGGATAACATCTGGTGAAGCCATGTATGACACACTAAGAGGTTGTGGAAACACTAGGAAAGTCCAGGAAATACTGAGACTTGCAAACAAACTTGATAACAAAGCCCAGAGAGAAAGCAAGGAGTTCATTTTTGAGGGAATATTTTAAGAAAATACTTGAAACAAAGCACAAACAAAACTTCCTGCAGCTCCTGTTGCAGGTGGGTTATAGGACCCTGTACACACACTTGTAAACATCTAGGACTGCATCAGAGCAGGTGTCTGGATGCATCCCTTCCAGCAGAAGTAGATAAATAGTTTGAACTAAAGGAGCTCCAGGTTCAAAAGAACTCAATGTTCTCTTGTGCAGTCCAACCAGAATGTTGGTAGCTGTCCTAAGCTTTTCCATTCGGAGTTAAAATGCTGACAAAAACAATGGGTTCTTGAGTATAACAAATGAAGAAAGTATTTCTTTACATTTAAATCTGATCTTGAGAAATACAGCAGAGAAAAACCCTCTAGGGGGAGCTAAGAGAATGTAAAATCAAGTTACTGCTCTCCACAACAGGAACCAGGTCATTTCCAAATGATGCAGAGCCCTTTGATGAGCATCTGAATGTAAGGAGGCACTTACAGTGTGAGGTCCCTGATGCTGACAGCTTAAGAGGGCTCTGCAGGAAAGATGAAAGCTGAAGAAATCAACAGCAAGTTGCTCTTACTGCAATGCATCACTGAAAATTAAAGGTTCAGGAGTGGAGTACTCCTCTTTTGTGATTCTGTTTTGGATAGAAGTCAAGCCACAAAATATTTGGGCAGCGCTCAAAGTGGGAGAAGAAGCAAGATCAACTGTATAGATGCCATGCTGTTCCTTCAGACATATTCCTGTAACAGCACTGAAAACCATGCAAAAACACAAACCCAAGCATTTCTGAAGAGAACAACACCCTTTTCAAGTGGTATATAAAAAACATTCCTTGAGAACATCAGGTAAGTGGCAGGGGAAAAAAAATCAATCAACATTTGGGATTACTGAGAAAATAAGGTGTGTCAATTAATTATGCCAATGTATAAATCCAGAATGCAACACCACTTTGAGCACCTTCACATACTTCAAACAAAAGAATGGGGTAGAATCATAAGGGGGTATGGAGAATAAAAAAGATGATAAAAAATATGTTTTCATCAAGAAGACAAAAAAAATACAATAGACATGGGAGAAAAAGACTGAAAGGAAATGCAAAAGACAGTGGAAGGCAAACATTTATTATGGCACTGTAGGGAAACAAAATCATCAAACAGCAGAAAACTGTGAGTTTCCTTTTTCCACAGGACTCATAATTAAATTGTGAGACTAATTGCCAAAAGATGTTCAAATGTATAAACACGTTTAAAAAGCCACTAGGCTCATTTATGAAGGAAAAATCCATACAGGGACAAAACATCCAGCATAGGATGGCCATACAGTAAATGTTTCCAGAATCTGAGAGGCCATTTCAGCAGAAGGATTGCTCTGTATTTCTTTTATATATCCTCTTTTCCCCAGCTTCTGTTAGTGATTGCTTTCACAGGAAGATACAAGCTGTTTTGACCCTAGGTACAACCCAGTATGGCTATTTTAATGTTTTAAGTATTAATTAATTCAAGTCATTAAGAAAAAAATTAGTGAAGCATTATTGCAGAACCTAAATGAAAGGCAACCAAGACAAAATGGCATAAAGCAAGTGGGGGCATCTTGGTTTTTAGAGGACATATTGTCCCTAATGAGAAGATTTTATAGGATTATTTCTGAACTAAACATCATGTCACACATGCAAGATTATTTCATTAGTTCATAAATCTCTGCCTCTTTTGTTGTGTTTAGTAGGACCTAAAGAATGGACAGCATCCCTTGTTATCACAGAATAACCTGCCTGCAGTTAAGAGGTATTACAGCTTACAGTACCTTAGATTTATCATCTAAACTCAAAGTTACACTCTGTTTTACTTGGCAGGAAGAAAAAAGAACATTGAAAGCAAAATCTGTTCCAGTTATAATAACTACTTATTTGTGACTTCAATCAGATTTAATTGGAGAGGTGACAAAGCAAGAAAGAGGAGGTGCAGGCATGCAGCTTGGGCTGCTTACCTTTTTTAATTTAATTTTTTTCAGGTAAGCTACCTTGGCAATCTAAGAAGGTCCCTCTACCCAAAATGCATGGATTTGGTTCTCTAAATTTTGCAGCATCTTGGATGCTTCCATTTCAAATGAGGAATACTAGGAATTATTCTAAAACCCCCATGAAACTATCCTGATTTTATCCTTCCATTAAAAAAGCCAAGACAAGAAAAGAAAAAGAGCACTTTTGGTTTTGCTTTGCAGTGTAATTATTCAGCTAAGGGCCTGCACAGCTGCGAGCCTGCACAGCCCTGCCACTTCTGGGAGACTCCTCTGGCACCCATCAGCTCAGCACACCCAAACCCCACAGCCCCTCACACGTAAGGAGACCAGATGTGAAAGCCCTGAGCTGGGAGCAGTAAGAGGAGCAGCTACCCAGGGATCCTGCCACCACCAGAACCTCCTATGCAAGGCAAAAAGCACATTTTTATATGTCAAACCTTTCTAGAGGTTTTCCTAGGGGAAGGCAACTGTATAGCAAAACCTGTACCAAAGTGTCAGGAAAGAACATCTACCTCAAGTGGGAATTTAAAAGTTTCCTCACAATTTCTGATGATATATTTTACTTCCCTGTTACATTTCTTTGTTCAGAACTGGTTTTTTTTCTATCTTCATAGACTTTCATATGAAACAGAGTTCAATCCACATGTGCCACCCTATGTAGGAACCATTTCACACAAACCAAAATAAAGCCACTTCTACAATGAAGTAAAGCAACTCTAACACAGCAGTTTAGACCAGGAAGTGAGGATCACCATATCCAACTGAAATTACAGGGGAAGATTTAAAGGGAAGATATAATTATCCAAAGGCTTAGGAGATGGATCACTGCCCTTCTATGATGGTTAAAGCCAGTGGAGACAGGCTGGGCTTTTACTAATTTTGAAGATGGAAATTGTGAATGTCTTTCTTACAGAGGGCAGGCTGTTAGCAAACCTCTTTAAAAATGCCATAGCATGCACCTTAAAAATCCTCTCAAAGTGCAACAAGGACAGCTTGCAAGTGCCCACCCCTTAAGAAAGCTTTGTATGATAAACTGCCTGTCACAGGATCACACTGCCTATCAGCTGCCCTTGAGTGATAGCCCAAGGACCACTTTCATCCCTTTAAACCATGAAAAGCACAGAAGGAGCAAGAATCTGGAATGAAATATTCCTTACAGGAGCTGAATAATGCATTCACACATCTGCTAATTGGTGCAGCTTTTTTTCCCCTCTTTTTTTTTATTGTTCCACAATTCTAATGTTCCAGTTTATTGCTTGGAGGTCTCCTTGGTGCATGCATTCCCAAGTGAGCTTATACAGCTTCTTGGAAGAGTAAGGACACTGCACTTTGACTGAAGTGCTGTGGACTGTAACTGGTATGAACTGGACTGGGCAGAAATTCCCCCTGAAGTGAGCCTGGGTCAGTTTGGAGTTAATGTTGTAAACTGAGGGGAGCCTTCTTCCTTACTTCCATACCCTTTAAAAAACCCCAAAGTATCAGGCTTTCAATTACTTTGCATGGACATGGTCAGACCAACATGCATTGCCCAGGGCTAAGTCAAATTCATACACTTTTTGCAAGTAAAACACACACACACGAGTCACCCCAAAGCTATTAACATCAATAATAACAATTCCTTTCAATCTAAAAATCAAACCTACGTGCCTGTGCATGCAAACTGCACATATGTATATTTACCTGTGGTAACACAGTACTGAAATCTTTCTTTTTTTAACTTCCCAGCAGAAGACAAAGTTTAAGTCAGGTGACCCTAGGCCAACTGTTAACTTTTTTAAAATTACTTCTTCAAATACAATTTATAAAGAACAATAAACCTTGCAAATAAAGGCCTAACACAGAAAGCAGTATTTTTACCATTTTAAAGTTTAGCTCTTCCTGTTTAATTGCTCATTAATACTAAGTCACTAAATTAAGGAATTTAAATAATTTTGAATACAGTACCTCAGCAGTCGTGAGGAATACATTCTCATCAATATGTCTCATTCCACATGAAATAACACCAAGGGCAACTCCTGGGAACACATAGGAATTGTTACCCTGTCCAGGATAGAGAGTTTTTCCATTTGGAAGAGTGACAGGATTAAAAGGACTTCCACTGGCAAAAATCCCACGTCCCTAAATTGTAAGAAGAAAAAGAAAGCGATATTAATTGAGAGATTGCTGTTGAAATATTTCTCAAATTCTTTTAAATATCCACCACTGTGGAAGCTGGGTTGCATCTATTGAGCATCTCTTCTGAGAGGGTGTTAGAGCTATTTGCCTGAATATGTCTCAAGGACATCAGGATGCTGATCCTGGAGGTCACTGGTGATTCTCTGTGGCTGTCTAATCTTATCTGTGCAATTTAGAAGGAGGGAAACTGAAGCCATTGTCATGATTCACTTTGTGCATCCATGCCAGAAGAAGCTCCATGGGAGCTGTATATGGGGAAGTACAGAGTTGTAAAACCCAAAGTGGGCAATACTGCTATGGTAGCAACAGGTGATGCTACTAGACTTTTTCCCACAAAAATGACACTGAGGCAACTAAATGTCAGATTTTTGGATGGGGTGATTTCTGAGGAGCTGTGGGCAGGCAGAGCTCTTTTTTTCCCAGTCCCCCACTTCAGGCCCCTGAGCCCATTCCACAGCTCAACAGAGGTGCAAGCAACAGCACAAGTCAGTGTGGAACCTCCTCTGCCAGGACCTTGGGGGTCCCCTCTTTGTAACATGCTGAGTAGGGTGAGGACACCAACTCAGGCATCTGCCTGTACTGATAAACCATTAGAATGTTTCCCAGCAGATTTTTGGGTAGTGCCAGGTAGGATTGAGGCTGGCAGCGCCCAGGCATCATTCCCAGACAGGTGCAGGTAGGAGTAGGGAATTCTTGTTTGGGGGCATTAAGGGAATTTAGCTTTATGGGTAGCAGTTACACTGAGGACAAGAGATGTGCCTCTAACTCACTTTAGGCTGCAGTTCATAAGGGAGTGGCACTGCACAGGCTCCCTGTCTGCAGCCCAAAGGCCCCTGGCTCCTGCCTCTCTGGGGAGGGAGCACCCTCAAATTCAAGCAGTGAATTTAGTTGGGGAAGAAAAGCCAGCCTTTATTTATGCTAGCCCTGCTAAAGTGATAAATATCACTGTTAAATACTTCAGAGGCACTTTGTATCAGAAATATCTCTGCCTGTTTTAGTGACCTGGAAACTGAAATGCACTACAGTGCATTTTAAAATGGGTCATTCTTGCTATTCAGCTCTTCAGAAGAATACTCTGCTTTTGTTTGGTGTCATGCACTATAATCCTGGCCTGCTTATGATATGTTTTAGTGACAGATCAAATATTTCAGAGTGTGTTTTGCTCTGTTTGCTGCATGTGGTTATCCACTACAAGCAACCCTTCATGTAGGTTGCTTCCCTGGGTCCTGCCCTGTGCTGTAATTACATCTGTGCTGTGGAGAATAGACATGCTAAGTTTGTATTTTAAACACTGAGAAACTGTCATTCAGAATGCCCTGTATTCAACAAGGAATCCAAATACATCCACTATGAAACACATACATTTTAAATGTATGACATACATGTGACAGGTACACACATATTTTAAATTCTAGGCTGAATTACAGGTTAATGTGTTTATTAGTACTTCTATAATAAAAGAGCAAGCACAGTTCTCTTAATTTTTACCTATGTTTATGTAACAGAAAACTTTGTAAGAGGAGTCAATTACCCCAATTCTTAATACAGAATGATTTTAAAGACTCTGTTTCATGTATTGAAATATTTTCTTACCCTAAAGAGTATTTATGAAATCTCAAATGAAAAGCATGCCACTGTGTACACAAAATGGTACAGTTCAAAAACAGACATAATTCTTTAATGATTGATGGTGACTGATGCTTTGGTTATAAAAAAAGATTATGAGTGTTGCCTATGCCAACAAAAGCTATGAAATGCTTTTATGAGAGTGCAAGCATGCAGCGAATTCAGTGAAATTATCTTGATAAAATCTAAAAAATCTGTTACTTTATTTAAGTAATTTTATCTATGTACAGAGACATGATTAGTACCTGCTACTCCACCCTCTGTCTTCCTCCCTTTTAAAATTATTGTCAGATTTACTTTTCATGACTTATACTGGAAAGATGTTAATCTTTGGTTACCTCTGTGTATTTGTAGCACTGCTCAGCAGTGCATTCTGCTTTGCTGGTGGGATTGCTGAGAGCAAAAATTATAGGATGTTTGTTTAGAGCAGCCATATCCTGAAGAATCTGTGTAGTAAAAGCACCACCAATTGCAGCAACCCCTAAAGGAGAAAAACACATAACAAGTAGACAAATAAAATCAGTTCAAGGTAAGACATGCAAGTCACTTGTAAAATAACAGAGCTCCTTTTTCTGTCTCTCTCTCTCTCCTTAAAATGGAGTTCAACCTTTTTCCTAACATGCAATTGAAATAAAGTTTGTATAAAAGATTTTGCAATAGTGAAAGTTCAGTATTATCCCTAGCATAAGGCAGAACCTATCCACTCCTGGGTGATCTGGTGAATTTCTCCTTTCCCTTTTCTCAGGCCCTTTGTGTAAGATAAAAATGTTATCACCTAGCCTGCAGTTAGGTCTAGGATGGACTAGATAGATGCAGCTCTGGGTCCTAAAGTTTTGTGCAACAGACTGGATAGTTTCTCTCAAATCCAGTGCGTCAGATTGCAATTTTTTCTGACATGAGTAAAGTCTCTGCCTTCTACATCTGAGCTGAGCTGACAAATAATAATTTTGAGTCTAGGCCATCCCTGACAACAACATTGTTTTTTTAATACATCCCTTTTCATTGCACCAGAGATGCTTTTCTATTCCCTATACTGTCCACGTTTACAAATGCTATTCACAGGAACTGATGCCACTCTTGCAGGATGAAATCATCTAACTTAGGTCGCTCTCTGCTGCATTCAGACTTGCAGCCATTACTTAGATCTTGGACCTCAGACAATTCACGACCAAAGAGGGGGTGTGTGATGTTTTTGAGATGCCAAGTACACCTGTATTTCTGAATAATCTACAAGAGCTGGGAATTCAAGGATATCCACACCTTTAGTGAAAATAAAGACATAAATAGATCTTGGAGTAAAACTAAGAATCTTTATTTTACCAGAGGTCCCTCCCACCTGGCTTGGAGAGAAGGGAGCCTCCTTTGTCCTCAGAGACCTCAGTGCCTGACACCCCATCCTGCCTTTCCACACAGCATCTGAGTTTCAAAAGCAGGAAAAAAAGCTCCCTCTCTTGGGAAGTGGAAATGGATTAAAACCCAGGCTGGGAGAGGAGAGCCTGGAACTTGGGCCTTTCTCAGGTCAGTACTGTAACATCTTGTCACTGATGCTCAAATGAGCATCCTGACAGTGCCCAGTCTAAAAGGACAACTTGGGATCTGCCTGAGGTGAACACAAGGTCCTTGGGGGGGAGGTGAAAGGGGCCCTCACTGCCCAGAGCTGGCTCAAAGGTCGTGCTTCAGGACTAACATTTCTTTAAGGCATCTCAGAGTATTTTCTGACTGATCCCACATGGAGCATGGTCACATCATCTGTCATATACTACTATTTTTTGCAACTCTGAGCTCTCTGTACTTCATTTTCTATGAATGGACATGGATGCTTAGATGTAAAATCTCTGACAGACCAGCTGAACCACTCTATGTTTGATGAACAATTGTATAAGAGCCTGTCATACACCTTAGTTTCTGGTTAAATCTTCAGTTCCCAAGTGTTTAATTGTCTTCTAATACTGCTTCTGGACAGCCAACAGTAAGAATTACAAACAACTATCTTCAGATTTAAGGTAAAACAAAATGCTTCAAAATGCTTATGGCTTTTTTTTTTTTTTTTTTTAATTTTTTTGTTGCAGTTTCTTAGGCTGGATCTATCTAAATTAAAGCTTTTCCTTGAGCCATTGCAGGCAATGAAATGTGTATAAGGATTTGCTCAGACAGAGCTAAGCAAAGTAGTGGGAGAAGGACTATCAACATATTTCCCCATGACTCCTGGTACTCCAGGGAACATACTGAATGTCTAGTCACTCCAACAAAAAATCCCTAATATTAGTTTCTATTGCTGTTTCTGATGGAAAAGACTTCATTATACAGAATTGATAAGAGACAGTGACCTTGAGGGAGAGTCATTGAGGTTTACACATAAAAATGATACACAGTAAAAGCCATATTTCATGACAGCAAATCTTCCCTAAACATCTACACACCTTTATCTGGATAAAAATTCATTCTTCTACTTTTCTGTCCCTCTAGCTTTTTCAGCTTTGAAGTATACTAAGTAAATTCTCTTGACCACTTAGTTTCCTCTTCCAGTCATATCTTCATGTAGCACAGGAAAAGAAACACTTCATTTACCTCACTGATGACCACTGGCAAAAGTGGATTTTACTGAACAAGGACCATGTGGTGTAGGCATAGTCAAAATGGCTGTTAAAATGTTGGATAATTATCACTGTGGCATTTCAGTTTTCTAGCACCTGATGAATGACTTTACTACCCAGATAGATTAATCTTCAAGCCTTACTTATGTAAAAAAGGACCAAGACTACTTGCAGTTCATTCCTGAAACTGTCACTGAAATACAATAACTGTACTATAGAGAGCTGAGCAATCCATTACTGAGACCACAATACTTCAGCTTTTATAAAAGAAAGTCTTTGTAAAATCTGCATTTTGGTTTGCATAAAGGACTGCTGGCTAAGGACCTAAATGTGAGCAAAAAGAAGACTCAGATTCAGCACCCTCATATTTGCATAGCTTTACATGAGCTTAGCTCAGTTTTCTCACTCTAAGCTTCAGGTTATTTGTATTTCACCTTCCACATTACACCAGAAGTGATTTAGGAAGGAGGTAGGCTCCTCCATCAGATGTTTAAACCCAGTCAGATTCTCTCCCCTGTAAAATGGATGGCTCAGAATGAAAGCAGTGTTACATGCTTGGATAGTTACTATTTGTTCAGTTGCTTAATAGAGTCCATTATGAGCCCCATGTTTTCTGAAAACACACAAAGGTGAACTCTGTTCAGAGGAACTTGATCTTCTCTTCAGACAAAGCCACATCCCCATTTTGTTTTTTCAACAAAGAATAAGGCATTGCTTTAAAGTCAAAGAAATTACCTATTAGCACGGACGGTTTTATATCTCTAACAATTTCTTCCAGATTTTTCATTTCACCGTGTTCGTGGGCAAACCGCTGTTTCTCGTGTGTTAATGAGGCACGCCCCTGAGCACAGAACAAGAACAATACATTTCAGTTTAATGCAACCTAATGTCCTGGGATAATCAGTTTACAAAGTATAACTGGTTTAACACATCCTTTTTGCATTTCTACTTATGCATAATATCAGACAAAGTTGCACTGTGTACAGCTAACATGCTTAGGATAATTTAGGACTAATCTACTTTGTCTAAGAGTCAATAAATTCAGTAATTGTACTTTAAATCAAAAATAGCTGTGGAACACAATGGTATTAACATCTATTTGAGCAATTCAATGAGATTTGTAATTTAGCAAAATAAAAATAGTTTATCCTAGCTTTTTCGCTTTGCCCTTGTCTAAAAGTATGGAGACTGTAAGTGTGAGTATTTAGACTACAGTGGAGCCTACATTTTCTCCACATATTTTCATATTTAAGTCATTCATTATAAAGGACAGAATAAAAATAATTCTAACCAGATGTCTAGTGCACTGTTTCTGCATTAACAAAATTGACTCAGCTGTGAAAAAACTTTTGCCTTGATCTCTGCTGGCAGTTTCCACCCATCAGTGCCCAACAAGGTTTCCAAAGGGAATATGATAGATGCAGGAGAAAGGGCTATAGAGTATCACTGACATTGACTTGGGCTGCAAGGTGAGCTCAGTGTAACATGGAGTGAGGGGAGAATGGGCCAGAGCTTATGAAAGTTCTGTTACTTGTCTAAATATGCAGAGCTTTGTCTGTACACAGACATCTGAAAATTTCAGCAGAAAAGTTTAAAATGAGCACACCTCCACCTCTCATTTTAGTCTCATGCTGTAGAAAATATCACTGCAAAGGCACTTTTCAAACACAAGTCTAGAAAATGGTCCCAGCCCTTCAAACATCTTGCAATTTCAGACAGAAAGATGCAGATTAAACAGATATATAGGGAAGTACATGAGGAAAATTGAATGCTGAATGTAATTTTTACCAAATAGCCAAAACAGGTATATATTGTTTTCCCCATCCACACCTTTTACAACTGATAAAATAAACATTTCCTTAATCTTAGCAAGATTATTAAGGCTACACTGAAGTATTGAAATAGAATTCATTCCACAGTTCCACCAAAGTCTACAAACTTGAAAATTTTTGTTCAATTTAGGCCTGCATACACCATCAGACCTAAGCCATGATTAGTTTTTATAACATAACTGAGAAAGCTGGTGCTTCATTTCAGATCCCATTCTGCAGTGTGGCAGCACATGGCCATGCCAGTCCCATCAGTGAAACTCCTCTGCTGGTCCTGGCTCAGCCACTGCCAGGAAGAAGAAGAGGCTGCTCCTCATTTCCATCTGCAAGGAAAGCACTCCCATCCCAAGGGTGCCACAGGAAGCTGCCATGTGGTCAGGGCTGACTGAGCTGCTCTGCCCCACAGCATGCCAGCTTCTTTTGGCTCACCCATGATTACAGGGCATTTCCACAGATCTCTCTTTTCTACACATTTTTATGTCTGGATGGGCTTATGCATGTCTTAAGTGTTCTCCCAGAGTGATCAGCACAGAAACACTGAGATAGGGGCACTTGATTTCCTTTGTGGATAAAGTATGGAATTGTCAGCCCTGAGGGAATGCTGCAGTATTAATCATTTTTGGCATGTTCATGCCTGAATCATTTCACCACCATATGTATTCTGCAGTTTGCCATTTCCCAGCATCCCAGCAGATGTCCCCACAGTACACTTTAGACTCATCTCATTTTAAAGCAGGAATCCTTCTTAACATTTCCAAGGGAAAAATATGAAGCTTTCCTTTTAGTCAGCAAAGAAAAAGAAACCCCAACATTTATGACTTCCAGACCAAAACCCTGTTGCTAGGATTAACTCAAAATACTATAATAAAAGCCACTTCTCATTCTAATCTGCTGGTTGGTTGGAGTTGAAATGCTTGGTGGAGCCTCACTTGGAGGCAGGTTTGCTGGGGACCCAGAAGTGAGTGCTGCTTCTTTAGATGGTTCCTTAATGGCTCATCATGGTGCTGCTGAGCAGGCCACTTTCCACCTGGCCTTAAACACAACCTCTAGGAGACTGCTTTGGGCTACCAAGGGAAAAAAAATCACCTCCAAGGGCTGTGACCAGCTCACTCTTCAGGCTGTGGCAGGCTGGTAGCTCTCAGCCCCTCCATGATCTGCAGATCTGGGCAGTCGATTGCTCAGGAAAGGTGACCTTGATTTTTCTTCTTAGTACACAAATAACAGCCAAGAGATCAGGCTGACAGTGGATAAAAATGTTGCTATTTTTTCATTTTCAGTTTCAGTCAAAACAAATAATCAAAATTCTTCATGAAGCAGACTTACTTTCTTACACAGTTTTACACTCAAGTGGCTTTTGAGTAGGTGTTAAAACACTGATGAAACACCAGGGATTCAAAGTCCTGACATTGACAATGATCTCTCATTTAGCTGGCTATAAAACCAGTAAGGATGTGATCCACTGCAATGTTTTCCAGGCTGCTAGGTAGCGAGACTTGTGCTAGCCAGATGGGTCAGCTCAGGTCAGATTCACTTCTGCTTTACCCTAATTTCTGTCTGCTCTTAATTTCACACATGATATTCTACCATTCTACCAAAAACAAAAAAACAAAAAACCAAAAAAACTCAAACAAAACAAACAAACAAAAAACCCAATGGAAGTCAAACCTCATACAATTTAAAATTTACTTATTTATTCAGCTTTGGTCTGAATTAGTTTGATCCTATTAGTCAGCACAGATCGTGTCTCCAAGTAAATATTTTCCTTGCATATTAACTTAAGAATGAATTATTAAATTATGTGGCTTAGCAAAAATAACAGCTATGTGCATAGAGATCGTTGCTTGGAAAATGCTTATGAAGGAAGTTATATGGTTGGGTTGTTTTTTGTTTTTTATATATATATATATATTAAAAGTTAATTAGAATCATAGAATGGTTTGGGATGGAAGAGACCTTAAAGATAATCTAGTTCCAACCAACCTGCATTGGGCACAGACACCTTCCACTAGACCAGGCTGCTCAAAGCCCCCTCCAACCTGGCCTTGAACACTTCCAGAGATGGGGCATCCACAATTTCTCCAGGCAACCTGTTCCAGTGTGTTCACCACCTTCACTGTAAAAAAAATTCTTCCTAATTTCTAATTTCTGACCCTCTTTCAATTTAAAGATTAAATTCCTTTCCTATCACTCCATGACCTTGTAAAAAGTCCATCTCCAGCTTTCTTGTAGGCCCCTTTAGATACTGGAGAGCTGATAGATGGTCTCCTGGGACCTTCTGTTCTCCAGGCTGAACAATCCAATTCTCTCAGTCTTTCCTCATGGGAGAGGTGTCAAATGTATTTTAATTGTTAATTCAGTGATCCCAAAGGAGCTACATAACATCTCCCTAAGCTCTACATCCAAGATTTCAAGACCAGCCAGTTCATTTGATTACAAAACTTCAATAGTTTAGATTCCAGTCCTTTAGACAGTATTTTTTTTTCTCCACAAACTGATAGATTCTTAAGTTCTGATCTCCACCAAGTAGAAAGGCAGCAGCAAGAGAATGACTAGCTTTCCTCTGTGACCTGCCAACAGGGCAAGGAAGGGCTTGAAGGAAGGAAGGAACAATTCAGATTTGTGTCTCTTCCTTAAAATAAGGAGTTGCCAGTCCATTTAGTACATGCTTCCAGACATTCAACCCTGAATGCCTATAGCTGGAATAAGAAATCACAGAGTTTTTGTCAGCCAGCAGAAAGAAGAGGATGAAGCCAAAATGCAGAAGTCTCAATTCTGGGTTTGTGTGGTTTGCTGTCTTGTCTCCTTCCTGACACTGGAGAGATGAAAAGTGGCTGGACCTGTCATTGCTGAGCTGTTCTGACTAAAACATCTTCCAGAAGCACAGAGCACGTCTTCTGACAGTTCCATTTCCAGCCCTGGCTTAGTCAGCTTTTGTACTGTGGCTGCTGGGAAATGAGCAGCAAAGGATCAACACAAAGCAGCATAAATCAGAAATTGCTCTGGTCTGCCTGCATCTCCATAACCCTAAAATACTAACATGGCACAGAGCTTACTGGTATTTCCTTTCTTCTCCTAATGGGAAAAAGAAGAAATGTAAAATACACAATACTTTGAAGAGTTTAAATGAGCTCTCAGGTTCTGTGTGTGAAGCTCTGAGTCTTTTAAGTAGAAACATCATCTTCAATCACATTCAGGTATGTCTTGTAAATCCACTGTATTGCTCTTTCAGCATCATTAAAATGAATTCAGTCAATGAAAAGGGCTCAGAAAAACTTTGCAGTATACTAAACCTTTGTGCAGTCTCGTTGTTTCACTGAAGCACCTCAATGCTCACTACACAGGAAAGAGATTTTTTGGAGAGATTTTTTTTTCCAGGAGCTCCTTCCAAAGGCTGTTATTGCACAGTTGTTCAAATAGCTGTAGGAAGACTCCTCTAGGCCAGGCATCAGCTCTCTTAAGGCATATTATGTTTTCTATTATGTATAGCATATGTAGATGTAAAGATTTATATTTCTCTCCTGCATCAAGGGACACTACCCAAATCCAAATAGAAAGTCTTTCACACTGCAATCCACAGATGAGCCAAGAGATTTAACGTGATACCTGTGCAGCTATTTTGAGGTGAGGACACAAACTCACAAACTCTTCCAATAGAAAGAGGAAGGCAAAGTGAGAAAAAGAGACTATATTTCCTCCTTGCTTTTACTTCCCAAATCATCATCCCAAGAAAGAAATAAAAAAAGCACTAAGATTATTCCTTATAATTTGAAATGCTATATAATCTTACATGTTTTTCTTATCTTTTTTGGAATAAGTAATTTTCTGGGGGCAGAAAATAAAAAAACAGCCAACCAAAAAACTACTAAAAACTGATGTATCACAAAGAAAATAATAGTATCTTTAATGGATAATTAAGGCTCCTGAATAAACAATACAACATACTTTCACTAGAATACTGAAGGTTGGGAATATCAATAACACTCAAAAAGATTAATAATCTTTAAGTCTAAAGACTTAAAATGAAAATGCCAGAAACTACTTTTCAATGGAAAAATATTGCCTCTATCACAGTATAATTCTATACCAAGAAACCCTTGGGTTATTTTGGATTTGAACAAAAGAGAACAAAGCAGCCTGAAAACAGATATATTAGAAGTCACCATGGTATCTTAGATGGAAAGTAATATGAACTAAATTCTTTATTAGCAAATGAATTACAAAGGTGGACTGTGTTAAATCAGCAGATGAAGTACAGAGATAATGAAACAATGGCAGCATTCTCTGTGACATTATGTATGAAAGATGTTGGGAATCCTAAAATGTTTCTACTCCTTAATAGGTCAGTGTCATTGATTTTATTATTGCAAAACACAGTCACATGAACACCAGGATCTTTCAATTCAAGCAGCACAAGAAAGTAACAGGACTCAGTAGTTAATAATTCTATTAAAATTGCTTGAATTTTGGATTTGAAATGAAAGCAGTTTATAGGGAGCAGTTTCAGAGAGGGGTCTGCAGTTTTTAGTTTAAGGGTCTGATCAACAAGGATCAGGTTTCAAGCAAATGTATATCACAGTTTTCACAGAAAGTTACTCTTATCATCACATTATAGCCAAATTGAGGCTCAGATAACAAACAAAAATGACCCATCAATAAAACCCTGAGAATTTTCATAGAAAACAGCTGTAAAAACAGGAGACCAGACTGCACAGCAGACATCTATATGGGAAATTAGAAAATGGGAGGCAAACCCTACAGACCCCACCCATGTGCAGCCTGTTTGGGCTGCCCCACGAAGCAGGGCTGGGGAACAGAGAGCTCTGAGGCAGGGCTGGGAGCTCTCCAGGAGCTGCTCTGCCAGCAGCTGGGAGGCAGCTGGGAATGGCACAGCACCCTGAGCACTGCACTGGCCCACACTGGAGGCACTGCTGGCACTCAGCCCATCCCACAGCCAGGGAGGCACAAAGCTATTTATATAAACACTTGCCTCCATTTCACTCTGTCAGCTGGGGCTTATTTAAACAAGAGCTCAGAGATCAGTACACAGATAAATTAAAAAAATAATTTGAGGTTCTTAAATACTGAAGACATGAGAACCACAAAGGACATGAGAACTGCAGACCAGGGAGCAAAGCAGTCCATTAGTAAGTTGAGCATTTCCAACTGCAAATGCTTTGGTTTTACTTGCATTTTTTCAGTGAATTCCCTATTGCATAGTTCAGAGAAAAACAAACAAACAAAAAAAAAGCAATTGTGAAATTGAGAGTCATGGAAAAAGGTGATAAAGCACCTTCCTTTTGGGAAATGGTCTCTACCATCTCTACCATCTTTTAGTTATGTTTCATCACAAGTAAATCCATGTTCTAAAGGTTGTTGAGAGTTCTAGGCAGGGATTACATGGGGAGGCCCCAGAATCATGAAAGAGATGGCACAGGAGGGGCACAGAGAGTGGGCTGGGAGGGGACAGGCCAGGCTCCCCCAGCAGAACTCCAGAACAGCATAAGGTACAAGTCACAAAATACAAAATAAAAAAGGTGGAGGTCTTCCTGAAGTATTGGACTGAAGTCCAAGGGCCTGCACGTGACAGGCACTCCTGTGCCACCTCATTTAGGAACCAAAAAGCAGAGACATGTAAGCCCTCCCAAAATCCCACACTTAGACTAATTATAAAAGTGACAGTGCCTCCTGATCAGGCCCATCATCCAACACCTAAAGGTGAAGAAAATACATTAAAACCAAACCAAGGCTACTTGGGCACACAACAAATAAACAGTTTGTTACCAACTGTGTGAAAAAAACACAGCATTTTTGAGGAGACAATATAGTTGGCAGTAAAACAGACCATTATGGTGAGAAATACAATTTTGGTGTTGACTTTAAAACACATTGTTAGAAAAGTAAGACTGTTTTTGTCCTGTAAAATTTATAAAGTACTCTTTCCATGTAAATAAGCACACATGGTTAATAACAGGCAGGGCAAAATTTATAAAGACAATTATTTCAAGAAGATAAGATCTGAGAACCAGAGCAAATCACAAATCCACAGAGCAGCAGAAAGTGGAGCAAATCAATCATTAATTTCAGTAGCACAGCACGAGCAAAAGAAATAATAAACCATGCAAATTAGATTCCCATCTCATCAGTACATCTCATGCACACACTGTTAAAGAGTTACATGCCAACAAAGGCAATGGGTTTTGGTGGTGTCTCTTTTAGAGAAACACCCCACCAATCACCCTTTTGCCTTGTCCTCACTTGTTTTCATACATTACTCACTGAGCATGAGTAATGCCACAAGCATTTGGAGACAAATTAAAGTTTCCTTTTTTGCAAAACCTGTACTTGATACAGAACATGATAAATGTGAGATGAAAGTGCACAGATTAATCCCCCAGACATCAGAAAAGCTGATGAAGCAAACAAGGATTGCTTTGCTGGGATTTTACATGAGTAAAATAAGGTAGGAACTGCTTTGAGTGATTGTGGCACCTCGGAGATACCCAAGGCATTGCATCTTTGCTAAATTGTACATCAATTTTTTGGCTCCAAGTGTCCCAGCCAGTTGCAGTCAGCCATAAAAGAACTGATCAAGAATGGAAGTGTCAGAATAAATGACTGTTGATAAAAAGAAAGCTAGAAATAATTAAAAGCTAGCAGAACTAGCTAGCAGACAGTGTTACATAAAAGTTAAAACCATTATCACATTAATATCTTATATGAAATTGAAACTTTTTAAAAGGGTGATTATTGATTATTTTTTTTTAAAAAAATCAGTAACAGTCTGGATGGGATTCAGTTTGATATTATGGTATTTCATTGTGAGCTCTGAAAATTCTTTCACTTGTTATATGGGTCTGGCATTGAAATTCTGGTATCATTCCCAAATGTCCTCTTTTCTCTTCCATCATTCTCTGAGCAAAGACTGAACTGTATATGTACCCAGCTCTGACCAAACAATGAACTTTAGTAAGTGTTATATCCAATGCCAGTTAATTGGTTGTGAGAATCTTTTGCAAATAAGATTGCCAGGGATAATGCAATGGGGGAAAGAGGCTGCAAATGAAATTCTTTTATGTGATTATCTACAGGTTTAGCTGGTTACCTCCATTATAGTTAATCAAGACCACAGAAATTGTTACATTTTTGGGATCTGTTTCAGTCTTCCTCTGATACTAAAAGATCAATATTCTGAGGTCTTCAGCCATCAGACCTCAGTGGATATTCTTGTGCTTGTCCTACAGGGTTTAAGATCACACATCTAATGGATATTTAAAATACAAATCACTTGACTAGACACAACTATCACTGTGCTGAACTAGAGAGAACAGAATGCAAAATTGTCCAAAGAAACATTTCTCCATGTTGACTTGCTCTTTGAAATCAAGGATAATATTCATCCCTCTGCAAAGGAACAACTTCTGTTCAATAGAGATTATGTGGTGTACAAAAACATAATGCTGCCTTGCAAATTACAGAAGAACTTCACTTGCAAGAGAAGCATGTTTGGCAGCCCAGGAACATACCCTGTCCATCCCCAGTACAGGAGCAGCCATCCTTAGCAGAGGGTGGGGGGAAGTTTCTATTAATTCCATTTACATATTATAAATGGCTTATTAACTGTATCATATTGCTAGAAGTTCCAAGAACCCTCTTGCCTATCACCCTACCCTGCTCTTGGTAGTGCCTTAGAAAACAAAACAAAACAAAAAGCAATAAAAACCTTTGTAGCACATTACTGAAATGCTCAGACAGTGGTGAACCTTATGAATAACTCAACAGTCTCACATTCTGCCTCTTCTCAACCAGCTGACACAAAAGAATTTACTGTCTTTCAAGCTCATGGACTAAAACTTGGCTACCTAATACAGCTAAACATGACATTATGGCAACTTTAAAGAAGACACAAAATGTGTTCACCATACATCACACATTTATGTAATCTGTGGTATTAACAGAAAAAAAAAAATATGGGAACACTGAGAATAGGGCAATGGAAGACATTGCCCACCAATGTGTTTATATAGCTAAGTATATATTCACCAGAGAGACTGTGATTGTGTGATAATTCAGAATTAAAGATAAATCCCAACTGATTCTGTATAATCTTCAAGTAATCAGGAGTGCAAAACCAACTTTAAAGTGTCTCTTAATTAAGTATTAAAATTTCCATTTGAATGCATTGGGATACTTGAGACAGTAAGAGTCAAAGTCACACAGTTTAAGCGGCAAAATTCTAATGATATTATGATGTGCAAAACCCACCTTTGGAAAACAGTTTCAAAAGGTGAAAGCATTCTGAACAAACTTTAAAAGGCCAAACAACAACCCCAAACTGGTATCTACAACACTGTAAATTCTCTAGAAGGAATTACAGAACACAACTACAGACAGTATAACAAACAGAGCCTTCATCACCAGCTCTTTTACCACAACATAGCAGAAAAGTTGGTCATCAGGCTTGGTTTAATGAAAACAGATGGTTCCCATGGGGGGAAAATAAAATTAACAGGAGAATGAAAACACAGCTGCACTTGAACTAAAATTAAAAAGCCACAAAGGAAAAATTCAGCAACAAAAGCCTGATAAGTGACTTCGTGGCAGCTTTGAGGGTGGAGGAAGAAGAAAAAGGTGGAAACTGCAGCCAGGTCAACAACAGTTCCCAGGTTATTTTTCTTTGGATAGAACTGGTCAAAATTCTAAAGAAAGTAGATGAAAGGAGAAACAATGTTTAAGTCTGTAATTCCACACTGCAAAATTAATGATCAAAGGCCAGCAGAGAATATAAATGATGTAGAAATTAGTTCAGTTGGACAAAGTAACTGCTGAGTCTTCATCAATTCTGTTATTTCTCATACTGCTAGAGCAACTGATCAGAGTATTTCTAGTACTGAAAAGGTCTCCTTCCTTCACATAAAATTCTTTTGATCAAGCAGGTTTTGCTGAGGCAAATTTTAAGGGACTATAATTGATCAGGTTTCCATTGATACATGTCTGTAGTAAGAAATAAGTATCAGTTTATTTTATGCAAAATTTGATTAACTGGTGATCTATGCTCTGATTTTGGTAATTCTTACCTTTGCAATAATGGAAGGGTTTGTAATATTAGAGTTTTTTTTATTTTACCTTGTTCTCATAAATCTTCCTCATTTTACTTCTCTTATCTCACTTCTTAAAGTTTGGAAAGCTCGTCAAGCCTTGCAGCATTTTTCTGCAATCAGCTAAAGCCAAAAATAATTTCCTAAGTGGACCTAAATCACAGCAGTCCCTATCAGCCCAGTAAAAGGAACCAGGATTAATTTAATTATTTACTCACTGTATATATAACTTCCCAGCAGTTAAATCTCAAGCCTCTTGAGGCTTTCAATATATTTTCTTTCTTTGGAGAGAGGGTATTTTGCTCTTTAACTTTTGAGGGGGAATAATTTTGCTGCAGAAGAAAACCAAGAGAAGACTTGCAGAGCCCTAGACCAAGGACATATTTCCTTATGTCCAGCCCAAGCCTTGCACTGACAGATGCCTCTCAAACACAGCACAGCAGCAAGTACCCACCCATTCTCAAGCCCCTCAGGACAGCCAGATGGGAAAACTGGTGCTGCCAGGTCTTCCAAGAACACAAGCAATGATGTGAAATATGCACTGTTGGTTCCTGCTGCTTGCATCAACATCTGGCCACAAATTCAGCCCTAATCTACCTCAGACAGCTGTTATGTCTGGCAATCCCAAACACTTCACAAATACACTCCAGGCAGGACATGAAATTCAGTGGACTGCTTTTTGGACAGAATCCAAATTAAAGCTCCACCAAGAAGAATAAGCAGAGGAAAGGAACATCGAGGCTGTGTGAGACACTGATTGGTTTTGGCACTGCTTGAGAGTGCAGAAGCTCGAAGGTGGTGAGGAAAGAATGCAGTCACCGAGTCACTAAAAATTTAGAACTTATGAAAGGAATGAGTCTGTGTGTACCAAGAGCAACAACTCTCAGCTGACTGACAAATTAGCAGTGAGAGGTGCAAAGAGACTGGGACAAGAAACCAGGGAATGAGAAGAAAGGCTGGTTAATCACCTCAGCTGGAAGGACATGCTTCAGAGACCTCTTTTACTGCTTTGTGGCTGTGAGGTTCCTACACTTCTGCCCCTGTCAGTTTGTTTCCCTTATCACCAGGAGGTGATTTTAGTTCAATTGTATAATTATATATGCCCAGTTTCTACGGTTAAAAAAATGGTGCATCCAGATTCCTCTTTGGCAACTTCAAGGTTTCTGCAGCCACAGACAATATACAGGCCTTCAGTCATTTGTTTGGACATAAAAATCACTTCAAAATTATTACATGAAAATCAAAAGTATTAAAAATACTCATCAAAAGCACCAGAGGGAAAAAAAAACCCAATCTGTGTCCTAGATACCTGCATTCTTCTGTATCTGATCAGACTACTTTTGTGCCTTCTGTCAAGATATGACCAAGATGACCTTGGTAATATCTTCCCATCTCAATGTCTATGATTGTACTATTTCCTCTTTAACAGTATGAGTGAAAGGTGCTGTGATGCTGTTCAGTAAGCCAGCAGACATTGCCTGCAGAATGCATCCTCCTATGCACAGTTCTGTGAACCACAAAAGACCTTTAATGTCAGATAGCCAAAGAACACTGTGAAGCGTGATACCAAAAAAGATGACCACAAATACTGCAAACCGACCAGCAAGGTGAAAAAGCAAAGGCAACTGGCCTCTCATCCATTTCCTTTAAGTAGCTCACAAACTATTAAATACATAACCCCTTTTAAAATATACCAGTTTCTTTATTCTGGCACATGGAATTAATATGTTTCTTTATTTTGGCACATGGACGGAATGAGGTAAGGGTGACTGATGAAGTCTCTCAGCAGCTTCAAATTCTGACCAGTGTTGATAGCACTGCAGACCACAACATCTGCAACGTGAGCTGTGTCACTGTGCAGAGAAGCTTTTTGTTGCAATGCATCTCAGTTCTTGAAGAACGATGATTTGCCTGCCATCCTAGTAATGTGTCTATACATCTTTGTCCAAGACTGTGCTAACAAATAATAGTTGCAGTTAGATGGGAAATACTAAACCCCAAAGTTGAACATTTCTTTTCTTATACATTTTTTAACGAACTGCTGAAAATTTTTCTTCATTATGTGCTCATCCCTAATAGAAATAGAAGAGGAACTCCAAGCATAATCATCCCCCTCAGCCAAGTAACATGGCCGTCTGTCATTAATTTAATAAACTTCAGAAAACAAAAACAACTTGCTATGCCAAGAGAGATATTGTTGCAGTTGCTTTCACAAAAAATATGTTCTTGTCTTTATCTTCAGAATGCAAGCAATATAGTGATATTTAAAGTAATGACAAAATTGTATTACCTTTACAACCAATCCCTTCGAGTCAACCAACCATATTCTTTTGATAGCTGCATCTTTGGACAGCCCTTCTTTTTCCATAGCCATAAGAATGAGGTTTGCTATCCCTAAGGCAGCCTGAAGGAAAAAGAAGAAAAGTAGAGTACAAAACAAGAAATGAAAGAAATCCCCTGCTCACATGTTTCATTTATCCACTATTTTAGGTAAGTTTTCTAATTTTAATAAACAATTAAACTGAATTGTTATAGATAAATTTTAAATCATACAGATAAATCGTAGTATAGATAAATCTTCAGATGGCTCTTAAGAGTGTGAGGAGCACAATAAATATTGAGGCTGGAAACCAGAAAATGCTAGAACTAACATTTATTCCACATAATGACATTTCCAGTCCTGGAAGTTCAAGGCCAGGTTGGATGGGGCTCTCAGGAACCTGGACTAGTGGAAGGTTCCCTGCCCATGACAGCAGGGGTTGAACTAGATGATCTTTAAGGTCCCTTCCAATCCAAACCATTCTATCATTCTATGATATTCATCTCAGAATACATGAAATATTTTTTCTTCTTTGAAATATCTGTAACTTAAACTAAAGGAAATAATAGTCTGCATGCCAGAAAGTAAAACACAAGAGCTTTTGCTCTTATCTTTTTCTAAGATGTCCATCAGAAAGGTAAGCCTCCTTTTACCTCCTATTCATGTGTTTTGTAACTCTAGACTTGGCTGTGCTCCCAGTCAAAGCAGGGGAAAGAAAAACTCACATATCAATCTTTTGCTGAAATTGTGTTTCATTCTTACTGGATTTTAGAATATTTCATCCAACAGATTAAATGTCACACAGGTACACATTGATAACCAAGCAACAAAACAAGCCAACAGACTGCTCAATATTTCTGATTACAGACCTGTATACGTATTTTTTGGGGTTGGTTCTGTTTCTTGTTCTTAATCATTGAATTACACTGAGAACCAAGTGAGATTTCCCCCTTTTTTTTTTGTTAAGAAATAAGTAGTTATATTAAAAACCAGCTCCTGTAGCAGGGGTGATAGCTATCACTACCTCTTTGCAGCAACAGCCACACTAAATATTGACAAAAAAAATAAACCTTAGACCATGAATTCATCTGCTTGTTGAACATGGAACAAAACCAGCGGAAGGAACTCCAGAGAGATGGATAGTCTTGACACAGTAAGGTGGTGACATGGCAAACATGGATACAAGCCATTCTGAAAACTGCAGACACAGCACCAAATATTTAATGAAATTAAAGAAGCCAGCATGGGGTTGTAGGCCTCATACAAGAGATGACAAGCCACAGTGCAGATAAGTACAGCCGGCACTTGTGTGTCAGCAGCTTAGAAATTAACACTGAAAAACTAGTATTAAAAAAATAGTGTTCATAAAGATCTTCAGAAATGGATGACCTTAATATGCAGAATACTGAAAAACAATATTCAATGACAAAAAAAATCAAAAGGGCACTTCTTACTAAATAACGCTGACCTAGGTAAACATGTTATATTTACTTTCTCTGCTGTATTTCTTCATCTTTCAAATAATGTTTTGCTTGGTTATATCAAGAGCAGTTCAATAATTCACAGCAGAGGAGCTAAAATTTGAAGTTCTAAAAAGATAACAGATCTCCAAAAAATGTCCTATGAAAAATACCAGGCCTCACCAGATGAGCCGAGATTTTTCTGTAAATTTACATCTGAACTAAAAAATTCAGCAGGTGTTCATAACCATTCCACCCACTTAATCTTCTTGTTTATTGGACAATTGTAACTCAATTAAATATGTGATAAAAGTCATCATATTAAAAGTTTCCCCATGTATAAAAATACCTACCTCTCCAGCTCCCTGGAACAACACTGTGTGATCTGACAATTTGTTCTTGGTGATGCGCAGAGCTGCAAGAAGACCTGCAACAGCAACAGATGCAGTTCCTGAAATAAAAAAAAAAAAAGAATATATCTGATTATTCTCGAAACAATTAACAAAACTTTACATTTTAAGTAATACCACAGCATCTTTTGGCTAAAAGATAGAAGTGCTGAGGGTAGTAACAAACAGTTGAGTGGACTTAAGAGTTTGCTCTAATTTATTCTTACAGAAGTTAAATGTGAGAATATCATCAGAGTAACATTAAATAAACTACAACCGATTAATTATATAGATGGGTATAATGACTAGGCCGTTCAAACTCTTTTAAAATATTCTAGTTACAATTTTTCTTAGAATGAAGGGTGTGAGAGTCCAGAGAGAAGTATTTTAAAGAAATCCAGATACTGAAAATTAAGTTACTGGTTTCATTCTTCAAATAGATATACTTCAAGTACAGTATAAGGCTAAAATAAAACTTCATTTCTCATGGGGAGGTTGTCAGAGTAGAATATCAAACTGAACATTTACAGAGAAGCTAAACTAGCTACAAGAATAAGGCCAGCTTATTTAAGACTTCAGTCCACTGTGACAGGAGTTTCAGTTTAGTATATTTTAGAACATTGGAGGTTCCTTTTAAAACTATCTTTGAGTTATGCAACACAGGAAGAAAGGTTAACATTTAGTTTTATGATTTAGCCTGGGGAGGTCTTTCTTCTCCAAATCAGAACTCCAGAGAACAAGATACCTGTCTCTTTGAGTGGAGAAATTTTGGTCGTCATTGTGAGAAACAGCTATTAATAAAAAGTAGAACAAAAAAAGAATTCAAGCAGGCATTTAACTCAAACTTGTTCACAGTGGCAGGGTAAATCTAACCTCTGTGATTGCTAACATATCTTTGACTAATTTGTCTTTAAGGTCTTCTTTCAAATTCTCTTTTATCTCCTCAGCAAGCTATTCATTCAAGTGCTTAACTGTACTTTAGGTTGAAAATTTCAAATCTAAACATTTCTTTTCTCCTTCTTCTATTTTGGCCTCTTATCTACTACTGGAAAGCCTGTTATTTTGCAAAAAGTAATGTATTACATTTGAAGACTCAGTGTTCCAATCAGCTTTTCTTTCCTGGAACAATCCCAATTCTCCCACTCTTTCAGAAAGTTACATTTTCTTAACTTGAATTGCTGCACCCAAATCAATACACTGCATTGCAGGTGAATTGTCAACACTGCTGAGTCAAGCTGTCAGCCTCTGTCATGCTCAAGAAAGTTGTATTTAGTCACCAGGACCTCATATCTTTCTCTTCTGACCCAAAGACTGAAGGTGACTCCTCCCCAACAAAGTCTACTGGAAGGGGAAGACTTTCTTTCATGTGTTTGTGACTTCATGGAACAAGCTTGTATTTTTCACAAATTATTATCATCACTAAAGCATAAGGTGAGCCCATTAAAAAAAGAAAAAAATCAGACTCTATTACTGTAAGGAACTTGGATCCCAAAAAGACATCCCATTTATAGGAATGTAGTAGTGAAATTGATAATACCTCCAGCAAAGTTGTGTTTTTAGAGGAGATTCTGAAGGACCAATTGCAGACAGCACTAATTTCTCTAGGACAGAATATGCTATCCAAACACTAACAATTTTCCACAGTCTTTGAAGATTTATAATGCCTGTCTGATTCAGAGAGAGCTGGACCATTGGGAGTTGACCACATGCCCTGCAACACCCAGTTTGAGGAATGAGAATTGAATACCTCCCTCTCTGGGCAGCAGATTTCCTTGACTCAAGGAAATCAAAGATGAGGCCATGAATTATTTTGAGAAGCCTGCGAGAACTTGCAAGGAGGAGATCTGCTGGCTCCTACAAGTATGTTCCTGATCACCACTGCCCTAACTGCAATTGCCTACAAGCCACACAGTTGAGGGGAGAATTCACATTGCTACTGATTTTTCCTTCATAAAAACCATGAAATGGGTATGACCAGCCCCACAAAAGCACTTGGTCCAGAATCTGCACATTGGACAGTTGCTCTCAACACGCAGCTCCCCTAAATTAGCTATTCACAAGTCTATTTTCTCAGAAACAAGGTAAATTTTAAAGCTGAGATAACAGTGAATCCCCACATTAAACTCTATGAGATGCTCAAAACAGCCATTTAAACTGCAGGCACACAGACCATAGACTTTCAAATTTATGTAGTTAAAACTACAGGACCTAAAAGAACAGAAGTAGTAAGAAGCCTGGTACAGGGTAAACCTTTTCTTCCATGCCATCATTTGGCTGGTTATTTTAAAAAAAAAAAAAAAACGGTAATGCTTAATAAAATTTAAGAATACAATTTAAAGTTAGAAAGTTACTTTTTGAAGTAAATCCACTTGAACAGTTAAAAAACATGTGTCCTCAGAATTAAGTTTGTTACGTGCTTTTGATGATGACTTTTCACTTCGATCATCAGAAATACAGGACACCTTGTTCTCAGCCCACTTAATGTTTAGACCATACAAATTTAGCATTTTTTACTTCTTTAGTCATTTTTATGACTTGTTCTGTCCCTGATTTCTAAATAAAAAATCTTAAAAATGGTTCCTCTGAGGCATGGCTTTGGGAACAACAACCATCAGGCTGAGATACTTCCACCTCACAGTCTCCAAGAGCTAGCTTGTTTCTTTCCCAGATGAAATTAAGTCTTCCTCTGGCAAGTGCCAAGCTGGCAAAGACCAAAAATGGCATGAAAGAGCAGTCAGAGTGTGTTCTCAGTTTCCCTTGGTTCTCTACCAAACAATCCTCATAACCAGCAGGAAAAAAATCCCACGGTCTCATTGGATGCCAAGTTTTTTCTCCTATTTTATATTACACAGCTGTGCTTGCAGGGGAGGAAGAGGAGGAGGAGAAGGGAGCCTACATAACACAGCTTATTCCTAGGACCATCAATCTGGTCTCCTGAAAAGGAAAGCTGAGCTGGAGCTTTGTAAGATCCCTGTTTTCCTTGAAGTTGTGGCGACCACAGCATCCTGCCCCCCATCAGAGAAAGTGGTGAAAGCTGCTCTTCAAGGTGCATTGTGATGACAGAGTCAAAATGAAACACCACAGATTTATAATGAATGGGAATCAAGCTGGGATACCACTCATCTTCATGGCTGATATACTGCTGCTAAGCTTGTTAGCCAGAAAAATTATGTATTACCACTTGGGATATTTTACGACTATCATTGCATGATCCCCTGCTTTAAGGAAAAATAGAAGATATAAATAAAATTCTGCACTGAATGTCAATAACATTTTGCATTGAATATTTGAATGGGATGTGAGCTAGTGTTACCTGTATGTTCATTTTGATGAGGGTGATTCAGAACAAAGGTTATAATAGCATAGATAAAGGCTTAAATATGACTTTTCTCTCAAATCATGATTTGCACAGAATTGCTCTAAAAAGTGTGTTTAAAAGTATTCCACACTAATTTTATTTAGCCTTTTGAATCTGAAAGGAATAATAACCCAGTTTATTAGGTTACTGAATGCACTATCACTGCTGCTGGCAGTGGCTGTCATCACTCCTCGTCAGCAACTTCCCTTATTCCTTCCCCCTGAAAGGGGGGCACTGGCAGCCTGAATAGCAGATCTGTTTAACCGGAACTGCTCTGACTAACGCCGTGACCTTAAATTTCACCCTCAACACTAGCTTGAGTTTTTGAAACAGATCAAAATGCAATTCACATCCATCTGCCAAGGCAGATGCAAAACACCTCTTGTAGACATCACGAAGCACAAACAGAATTAAGTCGTTTTTCTGACTGTCATTGCTGTAGGAAGGAGAGAATCAGCTTGGCCAGAGTACAGGTTAAATCCCTTGTATGCAGCATAAGACAGACATTGTTCAAGGATATGATTCTGACAACCCATTCTATTGCCCACCGATTTCTAGCAGATTAATCAAAGCAAATTTAACAAAAGATATTTTCCTAAAGCAGTGTCAACTGCTGCAACAGCAAACATTTCATTATAGTTTTCTAAGAAGGTAAGTCATGTCTTGTATAAACATAATAGATGAGAAATTTCAAGGTACAATATTCTAAACCAAGTTTTTGTTTTCTGTGCAGGATTCTTTGGTTTTGTTACAGTAACTGCACAGCTGAGCATGAATATGTTAAAGGAAATTCCCAGCCTTTTGGGGTTGACACACAGAGTACTTTTTCAGCATATAAAATTGAACAAAATATGGGGGGTAAGCCCCAAAATGTGAGGAATAAGAACTTAATTTATATTGGATGTAATTTAATTTAAATTAGTGAGAAATGGCTTATTGCACTGAAGCCTTTGTCTGTTATTTAAAGTTTCAAAAAATAAAACTTGTAATCAAGTGTTAGCAGCTCCTTTATGTAATTTTACCTACCTCATTTTAAAAAGCTAGCAAACAATAAGAGGTGAGAATTTTCTGCAGCACATCCAAAAAACTGACATATTCATTCTGGACTAAAAGATTTGGAAGTGGTAAAAGTAAAATTCATATTTTTCAATACACAGCATAATAGAAATCACATGTTAACATTGCCAGGCATCTCAATAGCACTTCATAGCATGCCAGGGAAAAAAATCCATTCCCATCTCCTGCACTTACCTGCACTTACAGGGAAAAACTAAAGATCCTATGGAAAAGGTGAGATCTCAGTTGCTAGAGAGGCAAATGCTACAGCTGTGGGTAGTTCAAAAGGACCCTCTCTTTTAAGAGATGGGATATCCTTCTTCTTGCCATGAATGGGCCTCTCAAAGCTGCATGTGCACATTGCCCTGCTCTGCAGTGGGCAGTGAAAAGAGGGGAAAGGCTCTAGGCAAGGAGAAATGTAGTCTCTAAAACACCAACCATTTGGTGTATTTGGAAAAAGATACAGAGTCCCAGCAGCACGGGATGGCTGAGGCTGGAAGGGCATTTGGTGTGACTCCTTGCTCAAGCCAGCAGGGCCACCTGGAGCTGGCTGCCCCAGAACATGGGGAGAATGGATTTCTTTTTTAAACCCATAACGAGCAAAAAATGAAACAGAGGAATACTTGTGCATACATGTGCTTGTGCATACACATAGAAAATTGCACAAAAGCTACAGTAGGGGATTTACTTGAAAACATATTGATTTCAATATAATTTACCACTGAGTAACAAAGAGGTGATAGCCTGAGAAAAATACACTACAGAATATGTTTTAATAGGATTTTTTAAAAATTATTTTATTTCAAAAATTATTTTATTTTTAAAATCTCAGCATTTTTCACTTGAAAGCCAATGTGTCTTAAAGTAAAGCACATGTATATGAAAGAGGTTTTCTACAGTTTGCATATCTTATCAGAATCTGAGATACATGATATCAATATCTGAGCTAATATGTCATTCTACTCTGCATTTTTCAAAATCTTGGCCAGAGAAAGAATGAAAGCCCTATGCCCATCACAGCCATAACAACAAATCCAAAATATTCACTACAATTTGATTTCAATAAATGAAATTTCCAGGTACCCAATGTATAAATTGTTATATTAGTGTTAAAAGAATTGAATCTCTAAAAGGACAATGTTTGTGAGACAGAAATTCTGATTTCTGAGAATGGCACTGACTTAACATTGAATTGCTCACAACATAACTTCCAGGTATAATTTTCCTAGTTATCCAAATGGCATTCTGCTGAACACTTAACATATATTTTAAACAAAATCAACATGTAAAATGAAAAATTTATATTAAGTTATTTTAGTCTACATTTTTTATTTTAGGTCTCTTTCCTTTCACAAAATGTTGATGCAATCAGACAACACAGCTGTTAAAAACTAATAACATCTAAGGTCATGACGAATACCAAAATTAATTCCAATCCGGTGCAATCTTTCCATGTAAATATTTTTATTGGCATGAAATATAGGCCCTGTGTCCATAATGGGAGAAAGCATTGCAACTGTGGGCACAGTGAAGTTACAAGAACTGTAACTCCAGTATTACAGAGCAGAGAAACACTTATTTTACATAGATTGTTTTATACTAGAGAAGCTTGTCCTTGTGAATTGAGACAATTTTTAAGTACAGAAGGGGGAGGAAAAAGATCAAAACAATTCTAATAATTGAAATAATTGGCCTATACAGAGGCAGCAAAGCTAGAGAAATTTATGTCACTATTTGAAATGTATCCATGTCAGCAATGACTGCAACCAGTGACCATATGATAAGCACTGAGAGACCCACAGAAAACAAATGCACATCTCTTAAGACATGCAAACATGCCTTAAACCACTGACTGTGCTCAAGTAGCAAAAACTCTTCCAGCCGACTCACCAAAGTCAAAATGGGTGTGGAAAGGGAGCATGATGGCACCCTGGGCTTGGAGGGGCAGGAAGGTGTGACCCAAGCCAATCCCACCCACAAGCAGGATTTCAGCACTGCCTTGTACCTAGGACTTCCACTTTAGCAGACCTTAAGAAGCTTGTCCAATCTCCCTGCAGCAGGGATGGGAGCTGGTTACTCTCTTTAAGGAAATTTTCAAACTGTGAATCCCAAGCCTGCTTCCTTTGAGGGTGGTCAGGTCATCATCTCTCACGCCAAGAACCAGCTTTGTTCAGCAACACAGGCCCCATAGGTCCATTCCCAGGCAGGGGTTGGAAAGAAAAAAGCTATCACATATAGTATCTTCTAGAAAATTCCACCCTTTCCTTATGATACCTCCTTCCTAAATATACTGGAGATGAGCAAAGCTAGCAACCTGACCTAATTCAGGAATTTCTAAATGTTGTGAAGTTTGCCATTACAAAATTATTTCATATTTCTGCCCTATGGGAAATTATGATCAACTCTCTCTCAGTGTTGGAAAAGGTTCTCTAATAGTTAGAACCAGATAAAAGTATTTGTTTTAAACCAAAGGCTTTCTCTGATTTCCATTTCCAATAATCTGTCTCAGTATTTCAGAGTGAGAGAAAAAAAAGCATCAAGCTGATTTGTGGTCAGAAAAAAACATATGGGAATCCAAGGGAAAAAGTGAATATTTTCTCCCTAAGGAAACATTGCTATTGTGTTTGTAAGAAGATATTTTGAAAATACGAATATGGAGAAATTATTATCATTTCAGAGGGAAGAAATTCACCACTTATCCAAAAACAAAGATACTTTCTAAAATGCTGAAGTACAAAGAATTTTATTATTCCAATACAGATTTATACCACTGGTCAGAATCCTGTTCAGCTTTCTTTCTCAATTCCTTGTGTACAGAGAGGTAATGTAGAAAAAGTTACAAAGCTTTTTCCAAAGTAAAGGATATGACCCTACTGTAGCAGAGATGGAGACTGTTTCCAGAAATTCCCAAATCTGCCTATAAGTGATCCTTAATGGTCAATCTTTAGTGATTTTCTGTGATCAGTGTTTTGGCAGACCTTTTCCAAATGTTCTGCAATCATCAGTCAGGGGCAGGCTCACCCCTGTAAATAGCTGTGAGCTAAGAGAAGGCAACTGCATTTGTCCAAGTCAGTACTTGCAGATGGATATATGCAGCTTGCCATGTTTTCTTTATCTTTTTTTTTTTTCCAGGATCATAAATTAGGGTATTTTTTAGACTTGAGATACTGAAAGGTCCTCATTGCATCACTGAGATATATAGGAATCCTTTCTGTGAATATCTTATATAGAGAAATCCTCAATCCTTTCTATGAAAGATATTAAACATTTATTTTGATCTTAAAGTAGCTTTGTCTTGAAAAATATTAGTACTAGGAGAAACTGTGTTTAAAATACCATGTAAGCACTCTCTTCAGAAGATGATGGCAAGTTAGATGCAGTGTTATGTTTCTTTGCTTTTATTGGCCTGGCACTACTTGTCAGCTTTACTGCTGTAGAAAATACAACTTGAATACAGAGAAAGCCACTCTTTCAAATAGCCTGAAAAAGTCATGCTATTTATGATCTGAAAATCTCTATGGATTGATAAAGAAGTTAGCATCATCCATTCTAATTATAGTTGCTAGGTGAAAGATCCTTAGGGTTTATAAAGTTGCTATAGGAAGAGGGATAAGAGATCAATGGGCTGTTATTCTACTTCTGCATTAAAGGAGATGACATGCTATGAAAAAAGAAGTTACTGAAGGCAACTACGGGGATATGATGACAAATGACAGAGACCAGAAAAAAATGTATCCACTTTCACCTCTTGGAAGCTACACAAATATTAAGGACAGAGATCACCCAAAGTCACAGACATTGTTTGTGAAAATATCAAAGGCTCCACAAGAACAAATTAGATTGCAGAAAACTAGTAAATTAAAAGACTGCACATGGCTATACTTCTAAGGAAGGCCAATAGCTGCTACAGCAGCTCAGACAAAAGCCAAAGGGATGCCTTCTAACACTTCTTAATGTCAAAACACCTCCTTTCAAGGTGCATGAGAGAGAATGAAGTGGTTTGAAAATGTAAATACACAAAAGGCCTTGTCAAGTAAGTTTACCCATAGTTGGTATACTTTTGCTGAAAAACCTCCATTTCTCTGAAACCACATTCTACTTAAGTCTCTTCCTGTTTTGGATTAAGGACCTTCATCTTGCAAGGAAAGGGAGTTCCCTGTGGGAGCTGAGTCTCTAAACAACCAGGGAAACTTCCAGATGCTGTTTAGCCTGCTATAATGAAGTGTTGTAGCCATGGCTATACTTGGACCCTTCAGGGTAGGAAGCACCATGCTTCTCACAACGAGAAATGACATTTTATAATCAGTTTATTTCCCATCGGGGAGGTTGTCCTCCTTAATCTGTTTCAGATGTACAAACAGGCTTATAACAGGAACACAGTTCACGTGGGTAGCCAAATTCCTAACACCAAAAAGACAAGGACTATTTGAATCCACTGCCATGCACTGAGTCACTGAAATATGACCTAGATCCCAAGCATGACTCAGTAAGGACTTCTGGAAAACTCCAACTCCTAATAGTTGGCTTAAAGTGTCACTGTAAACCATGAGAAATAAAGACAGGTTAACTTCCATTTTTGATCTGTCCCTGCTAAAACCTTCCTGTACCCAAGGAAACATAGGGGATAGAGGCAGCTGGATACCCAGAGCCCTCTCTGGGTATCATCTGACTTCAGACTCCTCTCAAGGATGGGAGCCAGTGCCTCAGAGGAAGTTATACACTTACTGCCCTAGTAAATTTTATAAGTAAAATTTATTTTCCAGGGCTCTTTTCCTGACCTAATATAAGGCAACCCAAGTAGTCAAATACACCACTTCCACCCTACTTGTCTGTATTCTCAAGAGGGAGACACAAGATGCCTGTTTAGATTGAACACTGGGGAATCCCCCTGGTTGACATTTCCCATCCTAGATATTTTCCTTTTTCCAGCTGCAACAAATGATTCATATGGGGAAAAAAGAGTCAAGGGCATAATTTCCCTCTAAAACTGAATGAGACTATGGGGAAAATTACATGAATATTTAACTGAGTTGTCAGCTTAAGAACTGAAATACAGTTTGACATTTATCAATCCAGTTGTATGAAGGAACAGTGGAGCAGTTGCCACTGAAGTGACAAAAATACTAAGAAAGTACAGTCCTGGTTTGAGCTTTGACATTTGCTCAAAGTCAGTAATTTATAGGGGAAAAGCCATTCACATACTAAACTATTAAAAGAAACCAAACCCAAAGAGTGAACATCTAAATTAAACATGAGGTGTAAATGAGAGGTGAAAGGTTAAGAGCAAATGCAGCTCACCAAAAATCCATGCTGAGAAAACCCAAGGCAAAATGTGACCTGTACATCTACAAATATCACAACAAAGCTGGTAGATTTTTTTTCCCATCTGGAAATTAAGACTTATTTTTCTGGCTTGTGGGAACAACAGTGAAGGAAGAGAAAAAGTTTGTTACCTTGAATATCATCATTGAAAGTGCAATACTTGTTACGGTACTTATGCAGGAGGCGGAATGCATTGGCATTAGCAAAATCCTCAAACTGAATGAGGCAGTTCATGCCATATCTAGAAAAACAAGAAAGTATGCATTATGTTAAAAGAGTTTCAAAATTGTACATTAAAAAGCTAGTAACATTTGTGATCAGATTTTAAATACAAGTATAATGTGAATCATACCACTCGCAACATGTTTCTGTTATATTCATTATCTTTATGTTCTAATAGATTATTTAGAAGGCATAATCATACTTCTAATAGTATTTATTCAGTTCTAAGTTATGAATAGGAGATCAGTAGAAAAGGCCTTCTCCCTCTGCAGACACCTCAACAGAAGTCTCCACTGAGCAATTACCTAAAAAAATAAAAAAGGTTCCTCCCAACACAAATCACTGTATAATTCTGTGGTTGTATTTTTTTGTTTTTTAAATATGGAAATTCAAGACTCCTGGCACAAAATTTGTATGTCAATACCTAACAAGCAAACAATTGCCCTCCTGTGGCAGTAAGGTTAGTGCTAAAATGAAAGTTAGTAAGAAGTTAAACTAAATTAATATTACCATTATAGATCATGGAATGGTTTGGATTGGGAGGCAGCCTTAACGATCATCTTGTTCCAATGGCTTCTCTGGGCAACCTGTTCCAGTGCCTCACCACCCTCAGAGTAAAGAATTTCTTCCCAGTATCTAACCTAAGTCTACTCTCAATTGGAAGCTGTTCCCCCTTCTCCTGTTACTACATGCTCTTGTAAATATTGCCCAGTCCTTATATGCTTTTTTAGTAGTACTGTCTCTGGATTCTTTGTACACTAGTCACATGTAGCATTTTCAAGTACTTTCTTACAACAAGAGTAAAAAAAAACCACAAAGCAATGAAAATATAGCTACAAAAACTACATAAAGACTGGATTCAAGCTCACAGACATTTGCAAGAGGGCAAGATCTCAACAACACACACCCTGATTGAGCTAAAGGAGGCTTTATTTGCTAACAGCACAAATCCATGAGAGACAGCCAAGCTGTTAATTCATGCTTCATCCAGAAAAGCAATACATACATAGAGTGACCAGTTCAGTGTAAATACATTAATTAAGTTCTTTAAACCATACATGCGTTTGGCTACCACATTAAGCAAAGCTATCAGTATTTTAAAAAAAGACAAAAATTCCCGTGACTAAACTCATTTCCATGGAAAACACGTATTTACAGCTATATTAGAATTAGCCAAATCTATGGGGATTCCACTGGCAGGAATGGTAAGCCTTGCTGAAAATAAATACATCTTCAGGTTTGATGGAAAAACCTGGACTTCTTCAGCAGCATAATGACAGGCAACTGCTTAAAAAAAATTGGCAAGTCCAGTACTGTAAATTACAAGTGAGTTCAAGTAAATAACTAGAGGTAATTTTAATAATTAATTTAAATTTCTAACCTGATTCAGTTTCTGACATAAATTTCTGTGATTCCATAAGGGTCCATGAACTGACAGTTGCATAATAATATGAAACTAATGAGATTAACACTCTGGAATCCTAGAGCTTGGTTATATGTGTTTCTTGGATGTCATTAGGCTGGTCTGTTTCTTTATTTTACCATATATAACACTCCATTTTCTCATCTGAATTTTATTTTTCTCTGTTTTCTTATTCATTACCTTTGTAGACAAAGACCAAAACTCCGTGTGAGTTATATTAAGAGTGACCCTGTAGAAAATAATTATCTTATGCTGGGCATACTATTCATATTAATTCTCTGAGCCATCAGAGAATCATGGCTGTTTAATTAAAATGGAAAAAAATGTAGGTAGTCTAACTCTGGGCACCTGAGATTATGGCATCATAGCAGAAAAAATTCTAAGCTGCATTCTTACACATTGCACATGTAAGACCTGACATCCAGGTAAAAACCTGAGACTTCAGTGCTGCACACAACCAGCAGTACCTCATAACACTTGTGAATTTTGAGGTCTACGTCCTCAAAAAAGTCTAAACAAATCCAGTGGCTGGGTACTCATGAGAGACAAGAAAATTTTGCACTGTTTTCCCTGCTTGGAGTATTCTTGCTCTCAAAACAGATGAGATATACAGATGAGGTAGTACAAAATAGTTAATATCAGATAATTTCATTCCAGAAAATCCCTTAGCAATAATGAATTGGCTACAAAGGTGCCACACAGTTCTGGAAGCAGTGACCATACCAAAAGAGCCTTCAATTCTTCTATGACCTCCACATCTTACTATCTCAATCACTTAAAGGAATTTGAGACAAATTCTAAACCAATATTTTCCTTCCTGTATCACTCTGCAATAACCTTCCACTCTTCTCACACTAAAACAGTTTTGTTTTAGTGGCTGCACTATAAAGGGTAACTGCTTGGATCTACCCTCATGGAAGCAGAATGTGTCCTCCCTGTTTGCACCTCATACCTTGCTGTTATTACATTTTGGCTTGGATCTGCACCTCTTCCCAGGTAGGGAACACAAATGACTGTGAGATGAGGAGGGAACCAAACACTTTGGTGCTTGTCCACGTGCAGCCATCGAACTCTGCTGTGCCTTTCAAACCACTCAAATTCCAGCAGCTGTGGACCACTACAGTTCTGGGAGTCATAATATCTTTCAAACATTATGAAAGGAGAAAACAGAGCATGCAGCTATCCTAAAATGTGACCATCTTAACATCTTCCATCAATACTTGATACAGATATAACACAGACTGACATCACTGAGTTTCCTCCGATGATACAGAGTGCCTGATCAGGCAGGTCCAGACACCAGTAATAGATTTTCTACAAACAGAATCATCACATTTAAAAACACCATTCAGTGACTGTGGTTGACTACAAGAAGGGAGCATGTTGTTAAAAGACAGCAACTTCAGGCATGAAGGCTGCACAGTCAAAAAAAAAAAATCTGGTAGACATTCCTCCTCAGTGGGCAACCACACAAATGAACTAATGAATTCTTAAATATTTTTGGGCTCTGATAGCAATAGCTTGGCATGAGTCCTGCTTAGGACTGATGGAGTTTTGCAGGGAAGTGTTTTGTAGCTGTGAATTCCTCTCTTCTGCCTGTTAAGGATGTGTCATTGCAGTAGCTGATTAAACAAATATAAATTTGAAAGTGATAATCCAGATCACTGTTTTGTCACCCATGCCTTTTTGTATACTCATATTTTAATTCCTGCTCCAAGTCACACAGGCAGTCTGAATCAGGATCCAACTGGAAATTCAAAGCCATATTTCCTTTGTTTTGTTATGAAGAGAAAATGCAGACGAGAAATGGCAAGCTTGCAACGTGATATTTGTCATCAAGTATGGGAGGCAAATGCTGGACAATGGATTAAAATGAACCATCCCATTGAATAACATGTGGTTGCCAAAAAACAATGTCTCCAATACTTCTTTCAATTTACAACATAGTTTTTGCGACAGTCTTAGCTAAGTTTTCCCCATTTATAAGTAAATTTATATTCAGTTGTGTATGACAACAATGTTAATGTTCCAAATAATTCCACAGAGTACATCTTTGTGTAACATGCTGGAGAAAAATGTTCACAGCTCTATAACCATCCCAAATATACAGTACGAGTACTTTGGCAACTCAGTGCTCTTAAGACCTCAACAGGGAAAACCCTCAAGAATCTGGCTTTTAGTGACAGTGGGAGCTATAAAAGTTTGGGCATCATTTTGAATTCAAACCATATGCTCAGTAAAATCCATGCTTACTTCTACAGCTAAGACGTTTTTCTGGATGTATATTTGGATCATTTGTTCTTACTGCCAGCCATTGTTTTGGAAACCTTCCTAAAGGAACAAGTGGTTGCTTTTTAGGTTTTTACAGCTTCCAAACTCCTATTTGACTTTTTTTTGTTGTTGTTCATACATGCCTGGAACTGAAAAAACCTTAGAAACCATCGGAATTGGTTGCTGCCACCCATTCCTAAGAAGAAGCAAACCCAAGTGATAGCAACATTGGCGCTGTGTTCCTTGCCTTGTGCGTCATGCAGCTGCCCTGCCAGCCAGAACCATTTATAGTGCACCAGGACAATGTGGAAATTATCTCCTTCCTCCCCACCCCAAATGCTGTAAGCTTGCTCATTACTGTATATCCCACTGCTCAAAACAGATTTAAAGCATAAAGAACACGGCTACAAACTCCTCTTTGTGCCAGGCTTTGCCTGGATGCCTTCCTGCCTTCCTCTCCTAACAACTCTTAGGACCTGTGTGCCTTCTCCTCCTCCTCTCCTCCAAGCTATCTCTAACTTCATTTCACAAGGCAATTAAACTGCTGAAATGAGGTCATACATCCACCCCAGCACCTCTTTTGTAACCCACTGCTTAAATTAAACGCAATTTGAACGAGGGGTTAGAGTTTTGCACAGCAAATGCTACACATATATTCTGTGGAAAAGGTGGCCCAGATGAGATACCCTCTAGCAAGCAGATGGTACTACTCATGCTGCCTCTCCAACAGCCTGATGTGCTACAGCTGCACAGGACAAAAATCTGTCCAAGGTGTGCTGAGTCTAGCCAGTTCTACAATGCAAATACCTTCCCAGAAGAGGTATCATTAAATTACAAATAACTTTCTCTGTCCTGAATTGGACCAGCAAGTCAGACAGGACATCCTTGACAGGAAGAGATTTTCTAAAGAACTTAATAGAAACTGTCAGCATAACTGCTTTCCACATGAAGGACTCTGTTTAGAATTCCTTTTTTATTCCCCTGTAGGCAACCACTGGTTTTATTTTAGCTACAAAAAGCATGTACTTTCATAGGGCTATTTTTCATAGTCATTTTTTCCTTTTCCAAACCAATCCTTTCCTCAATGAGCTCAGTAGGCATGGAGATGTGGGAGATGGCATCATTTAGCACCCATCCTAGTACCAGCAGCAGACCTTCATTCACGTTCTCTTAAGGAAATAAAATTCTACAAAAGGTTTCCATATTACTGTTCCCTGGCACAACCACAGTGCTCTGGCACTGTACCAGTGCTTCGAACACTCTTCTGCTTGCTCTTTCCCTGTCCTGAACAGATTTGGTATTCATTTCCATGGCCTTTCTATCCCAGGAGTGGTGAGGAAAATGGGCTGGAGATGGCTCATAATTTTCTCCTTTTTCCCACTAGCCAACAGCTCTGCTACATGCGTGGACTTCATAGCCTTGGGAACAGAAAGGCTTAGGAACAGAGCACTGCTCATTTAGGAAGGTCATGTTGGTTATAAGCAGAGAAGCAAAACCAGATTCTCTGCTCACAGACAGGCCCTCTATACATAAAGGGCTTCTCTTAAGACAAAAGGTAATTAAATAATAAGCTTTTGTGGTATGCTAACAGAAACACTTGCTACAAGAAAAGGATAGTCGATGGTTTTAACCTAATCTGTCATAAGCCATTTGTGTGGTTGCACCATACTGTAGCAGGGACTACTTGGTCGTTTAAATTGAAGCCTTTCAAAGTCCATCCTAAGACAATAAGTTGACAACAGTTCTAAACACACCCACTCTAATTTTTTGTGCATTTCCAAAGTGCTGTTGAAGGATTAATACAAATGCTCACTAGTGAATCTGAACTAGATTCCTTCTACTTCAATACCTGATTGAATTACCTCCCAAATGTCTTAGGATTGTAATATATGAAGGCTGCAAAAGAAGTAAGTTACCACATCGTAAAATTTTTTCTTCTTGTTGCAAAACTATTTGTTTTTTATTTTTTGATTTTGATATTTGTTCCAAAGTATAGCACACAACAATGTTGTCAGGAACTGGGCTTGATCCTAACTTTGACTTTTTCAATTCACATGTATAGACTTTTGTAACAGAATTAGGGAGGGTGGTGTGAATGAAGTATGAATGGAAATGTGTGCACTATTGGAAGCAACTGCAAAACAGAGCTGAAAACACTGCTCACACAGATTACAAAGAACAAAGCCAATTGAAGAAAAATTTAAAATGTCTCATTTACATCATGATGTAAGTGATGAATGTAAATGAAATTTACATCATGGAGTGGCATGAGCTATGGTAAGGCCATAGCAAAGACACCTCTAGGACCAAGACCCTGCACCTTCAAAACAGCAGTCCCTATCACAGCACATAACCTGTGCCACTCTATCCTACAAGCACAGCAGGAAGTCATGTTGCAATCTGAAGAGATTCAGCATAAGGACACACAGACACAAAAAATTTGTGGAGGCTGAAGTAAGAAATACCCTGAGGCAAAATAAGCACAGCTGCTGGATCTTAAAGGCATAGAAGACCTATATAAAATCAAATCTATCACCACTTATCACCAGAAGCCCAGAGAAAGCATTGAGGACTTGACAGCCAAGGCACCTTTGCCTTCAGTGTCACACATGAGCAATCAAAACATGCAGATGCTTTGAATATGTAGGTGTGAGACTGAATAATAAAATCAATTTTTTTGAACACTCTTAACATAAATTCACCCCTCTGTTCCATAAGAACTTTCACTGTGTGCTGTCAATTTGATTTCCTATAGTGGATTGTGTCAAGTTGCCCCCTCTCTGCTGTGAAACAGTCCTCTCTGCAGGAAGGTGGATGGATGATGCAGTACTGAGATACAGCACAATGCACGTTATACAAATAAATTACACTTTTGAAAGGTCACAAAGCCAGACGTGAGCCAAACTCTTAGACTCACTTCTTGACATGCCCAAACATCAGCACTAGCAGACCAGATCACTGCCATGAAAAAATACACCACACAAACTTCCACAAATGCAGAGGTATGAGGACTTGCCTAACACTCAGGTTAAATTTGAAGAGGAAGAAAACCATATTGTAAATGTTGATGGTTTCCCTCCTTAGGGAAAAAAATGGTTCCATGTGAATTTGAAGTAAACAGTAAGTTGAATTACTGTGACAGTTCCTCATGAATTTGTACTGGTTCACTTTTTACCTGAACCTGACCCCACCTAAGTCAAAAGTAAAACTCTGGAAGCCTGAAAATATAATTCTACTTGACTCCTAGCTATTCTACTGCTTTTTCCAGTGTTACCACTTAGCTGATTTAACTGTGACTTAGACCAAAGAACAATCTCAAATTACCTTCAGTTTTACATTCTCTTAAAAGAGATGAGTGCAGATTTGAAACAGATGACCCGAGATATTTCTTTTTTCTTTTCAGTCTCTTCAACTCTTCTTTAGAGACTTGGCATTGTGACACTTTTGGCTGAGGGAAGGAATGGTACTGAACAGATGGATTGGTCGAGTGTCTGAGCAGAATAAATCAGAAAAACAGAGAATCAAGAAAGAAATCCATCTCAGCTGAAAATATTAAGTAGTTTTATTCCTCATGAATCTTTAGCTGTAGCTAAAGATGTGTGTCACTTCTTGCCCTCCCAAAAGATAGAGCGGTCTTTATTAAATGCTTCAAGATTAGTTTTTAAATTTTAATTAAATGGCTTTATGCTAAAGCAAAAAAGAACTGTTTTCATCTAAAAAAGAGCATGTAAAATGCATTATGCTGTTTGATAAGTCATCCTACACAACTTAATATCATTTGAACCTAGCCTCAAACGGGTGTTTCCTGGTTACTTCATGATTGCAATCTTTAAAAGTTACTGATTATTATAGTCTGGTTCAGATTGTCAGCAATTTTACTTTGCCAAGAAAAATACCATAAAGCCACAGTTCTGAGGTTTGCCCTGGTATTGGTATGCACCTGCACACCCTACAAAACAGATTTTTAATACTCTAAATTTTGAAAAAGTCATCAAAAAGAAGAAAGTACAGCAGCATTTGAACAGTGGTCAACAATTGCACAGGAATTGCTGTCAAAGGAAGTCCTCTACAGATCTTTTAGTGTGAAAGATATTGTGCTACATATATTACTATTCATAATTACTGTGATTAGTGGAATCATTTATTCCAAGAAGCCTGGATTCCTAAATCCAGGCAAGAGATGTTTCTCTGGACAAGATCTCAGATTTCTTTATGAAAATGAGAGCTGCCCTTGGAAAAGGTAAAGGTTTCAATTTGGTGGTACAAATTAGGTGTGCATTGATTGTGTGTGGTATTTTGCTCATACAAGATGCATTTTATTTTCTTGAGAATGAACCTTCATATATTCACTGCTCAGACAGTAACTTTTCTACTTTTCCCACTTTCCAAAAAGGGAGAAGGGTCTGGATTATAGGGGAAAAAAAATTATTGGCTGATAATTCTACACTGGAAAGTTTCTAATAATTTTTAACTGTATTTCTTTAACTGAATCTAATAGTATTTAAAGACACTACTTTAATAAAGCCTAATTTATTAAGGTATTTACTTAAACATATGAGAATTCCAGCTTGGGTCCAGAGGACTACTCCTTTGCTTTAACTTAAGTGCCTGTTTCGATGCCTCAGTGAATCAGGTCTGAGTGATTTATGGCAAATGCAATGCCTTTTTGGAAAAGGTGTTGTATCTTTCGCCAGAATCTAAAGATTGCTAAATAGTCTCAGGAGGTTGAACCAAGATGACTGCACTTCTGTACATATTTGATTATATTTGTATGAGATTATAAGTATTTTTCTCCAAATAAAAAGGCAGCTGGATAGCCAAATTAGTAGAAAGCCTGGGGCAGCACATCTGCTGTTTCCCTCTGCTACTTAAGGTACAATGAACAGATGGATATGTCAATTCCAGCACGGACAGCCTTCATCTTGACTGTTAAAAAGGCAAAGAAGTAATGAGCTTTCAGAAATGTCAAAAGGAGGTTGTAACAGGAATACTTAAAGTACTTCTGATAGATTAAATACACTCTAAATATTTGTATTGTTTGATCATTTATGAAGCAGACATGTCCCTTTCCAAGTTCTTGATGCTGTTTTTTAAGGCATTAAAATATCTTATAAATATCTTTATAAAATACCTGCAACAAAAATTACACTTGAGAGACACTTGAGAGAAAAGAAGCACATTGGAGGCTAGGCTGAAGAAATGGAGAAGGTAGAATTTTAAGAAAAAGGGAGCTTACTGTTTTCAAAGCATTATCTAGGCAGCATACTGTTTGACTTGGAGGAGCTGTGACTATTACAGTGGAACATTACAGAACCATGGAATGGCTGAGGCTGGCAGGCACCTCTGGAGATCATCTGGCCACCCACCCACTCAAGTGGGGTCAATGGAAGCAGGCTGGGCAGGACCACATCCAGAGAGCTTTTGGAATATCTCAGAGACAGAGACTCCACAACTTCTCTGTGAAAGCTGTACCAATGTTCAGTCGCACTGACAGTAAAATGTTTTTTTTCAATACTGAAATTCTCTTACATTTAAGCAAAATGTTAATGTCTTATTTTCTCTTGTTCTGTCATTGGGCACCACTTACAAACAGCTTGGCTCAGTCTACTTTAAACCCTGCCTTCCAAGATTTGTACACACCTATGAGCTGCTGCTTCCCTGGAATAGACAGCCTCAGCTCCCAGTCCCTGCTGACAAATATACATTTATAAACCAAGGATCAAAACTGAAGGATGCTACTCTGGATTTAAAATAATAATAATTTAAAGCCATAGCTAATGGACATATGCTATTGCTCAGCAACTACCATGGCCAAAAAAGTTTACATAAATAAGGGCTGATCAGGGATTATCAAGTATAGTCAGAGCAATTGTCATCAAGTATGGATAGAGCAATCTCACCTTTCTATTTTTAATAGCATAAATAGCACTAGAATGACCATATCTGATATTCGGAATTAAAGATTTAAATATCAAACCAAATTGATTCTAACCAAATGCCTCATTTTATGTAGAAGGCCAAACTAGTTTACAAAATGCTTTCTGTCTATAAACTTGTAATACACTGAACATGGTTAAAAAAATGTTTAAATAACATAGAACTCCAAACATTTAATTAAGTTGACATGCTCAGCACTCTGTGGGATGACTTAAAAGGGCTTACAAAGGGTAGGTTTTGAACGGCAATCTCAAAAAAACTAAAAAAAGTAGCATTGCAGATGTAACAGGGGAAGTTATTTTACATTAATAGAAAAAAACCCAAAATTCTCCCAAGCAAAACATGAAAAAATGAAAGGGTGCAGAGCTACATAACTAAAGCAGAGATGAGGTAGAGGTAGCAATAAAGCTGTGTAGAACCATGAAAGAACAAAAACTATTTGTGGTATAGGAAAGCCAATAAAGACATTTTCTCCAGAGGAAGTGTGAACACAGCACATCAGAGGAAGAAGAGCTTGGCAGCAACATCTGGACCACCTGGAAGGAAACTCAGTTTGTATCACAAAGGCCAGAAAGTACTGTAATCCACAAGGGAGAACATCCAAGACTATAAATGTTTTGGAATCTATTTCAGTAAAACATAAGCACAGAGAAGAACTATTCCCAGGGAAGGACATCAGAGTCATCCTACACAGCCCAGGGAGATGGAGAGCATTGTTACTTCCTTGGAGAAGATGGATGGGTTCAAATAGCATTGCTGGTGCCATTTAATTTTCCAGCTCAGTGCTACTCAGCAGAAATTAAATATCAAAAAAAATAGGCAAAATTTCCAGTGCACATCACACGTAAGAGACCCCAAACCAGATAACATTATAGAAATGAATGTAAGCATGTGTTCAACCAAACTCTTTAGGTCCTGGGAATGGTGACCTGCCATTCCTCAGACAGCTTTCTTCCTTCTTTCTGCCCTTCTCTGAGCAGATATACAAAACAGTGAAAAACTGGATTACAGCTTTCGTACCTTGCATCATTGTAGCAGCATCAGACACTCTCTAAAGATAAAAGCACCAGACACTTTTGGCCACAAAATTACTATCCTATATTAAAATGCTTTGCCAATCAACTCTTCAAGTGAAACTACAAGCCAAGTTAATAAATACACATTTAATCTGTAGCAGTAGGCATCAGCAAGCTAAAGGAATTCATTATCTTTCAGAAGATAATAAAATTTAATAGAAGTTCAGAAGGGCTTCACAGGCTTTACATAGTTGCCTTTAAGCACACTTCTCCTAGACTTGTGGCGGTTGGCAAAGAATTGGAGCACTTCCCACTCAATTGCAGCACATTTTGCATCTCCTCTTAGCCCACATGGTTTTCTGAGTAGTCACACCAGTATTACAAAACCCAGTTGTGACTGCTTGGTTGCTCTCTGATTTCACATGTGATGAGTGATTTAAGTTTTTCTGGAGCAGGAAAGGAGTGGTTCACAAATGAAAAAAAGCCCTAAAACTTTCTAAGATCAATGACCACATAAAATCAGTTCAGAACTAATCAGAAGTTTTTAAACAAAAATTTGTCCTTAAGAAATTTGGTATTATGTAAAGGTAAGAAAGAAAACAAAACAGAGAGAGAATACTTTTCTTAAGTACTCAAGTAATTATTGTTTTGAAAATATTAACCAGAATTCAGGGGAAATTCCCATTTTATTACTACAAGCTAAACACATTTTTCTACTTTACTGATATAGTTTACATAAGTCACAGTGTTCAACACTCCACACAAAGAGTAAAGCTTCAAAGATTAACCAAAACTCCTTTAATGGCTCTTCAATACTCCAAAAGTTGCCAGTACTATTAATATTTAAACAAAGTCAAGACTGCATGTATTAACTTCAAAATCACTCCTAATTGGATTTTTACCGGGGAAAAATTGAAGGAATGTTTATGAACCTTGCCACAGAAGTGGAATACTGAAGCTCAGTAAAACGGTATATTTATAAGGGTAATGTTTTTCCCAGAAGTCATCATAAAGAAGTAACAGCTTCTCTTGCTTTTATTGCAGAAACAGAAGCGTTCTGGAATCCTGAGAGAAAGGGAAAGTATGAACATTGTATTTTACATTGAAAAACTGGCAACACTTCCAGCTCACCTACACTGGACATATTATTACCACCTGTGCTACTGGCTACAGTTACTCTTTATCATCCTGAATTTAGCTTTCTTAAAAATTGCCTTTGAAGTAGGTTCAAACTTTTCAGTCCAAACTATCTCACTGGTAAATTTATATTCAAATATTTATTTAAAAACGACTGGGAAAAAGGTTAATTGGAGACTAAATTAAGTGTCCCAGAAGTGTTCTAACTCTATTTTATTTTAAACAGGTGGTTAGAAGTTCCAAATGGCTCCTCCTCATTGTCTCAAATATCCGAGATCCTGGGGATTGTATCAATGATCTCAAAAGAGCACTGTGTAAAATTATAGCTCTTATAATCAGGGACTAAGTGAGAAAAGGAAATGGCTGCATGCTCCTCAGAACTGTTTATAATCCTCTGCTAAGCCAAATAATACATATCCTTTTCACACTATTATTTACACTTTCCCCAGGGAACATCAGACGTGCACCAAATGGTCTCCCCATGTCTGTCACTGGGTGAAGGAAGAAATTCATGTTTAAGATACTATTTTGCATTATAAGGGCAGCACACGGAGATGCACTTTTGCTCTGATTTTATTTCAGGATGTTTAGAACATAATACTACATCCAAACCAGAATCCTTGGATAAGGCTGTGGCATATTGACTTTGCAGAATACATTTATTTCAGATTAGCTGGCTCAGATACCACCTACAGTGGACTGCAATAGTAGGATGTACTAAATAGTTAAAAAGAATATTTTTTATTGTTTTTCTGAATTCTATTACTAACTGTATTATTTGCTTTTTATATAGAACTCACATATAACTTTTGTATATAAATTCAGCAAAAAACATTTTGCCTATATTTTAGTGGACTTGTTAAATTGCTTTTTTGGACATGAACTGTTGGAATTCTCATTCAATTCAAGTACCATTGAAGATACACTGAAACTAGACCCGGGTCACACCTTTTTAGGATTGGAGAGAAGGAAAGTTTTATACTCATTCCAGATTCTCTTTTTGGTGTTGGACACAAAAACTTTGTTAATTGTAATTACTGGGAAATTCTATGACTTCATGATCCAAAGTCATTAATATATATATGTATTCCAATGACTTCAGAGAATTGATAGGCACGTTCAGGTTACCTTGCCCAAAAGAATATATCTTGGTTACTTCAGTAAGTCCATTGCTCATGATACATTGATGAGAGATCTATCCACCTTTTAAGATTATTTAATAATCCTTTTCATTAGCCAATAACTGATTTCTCATCTTCATTGTCTAGTGAATATTGAAATGTTCACATCCATAGCTAGAATTAGTTGGTCTACTTGAGTACTCATTATTTGAGTGTATTTGAGAGGAGTTTAAGAGTGCCAGTAAATGCAACTTTTCTGGGGTTACTTGTTCACAAATCTAAAGAGTTGGATTCTCCTGCTTCCTAAGACTACATCCCCAAAACCCAGAACCTTAAATCACAGAACAAATCAAAGAACTTTGCTCGCAGAGATGAATCATCGTGCCACTTCATACAAGCCAGAAACTTAACTTCTGAGTAAGTAAAGGGTATTTAAGAGGTTTTGCAGAAAAAATATGTGCATGTGGGGAAGAAAAGCAAAGTATTCTACTCCTATGCAATGTCTACACTATGCAATGAAGTGCATAACAAAGAAAATCAGGCTTTCTTATTCTTTCTGTAAAGCTTTCTTGAGAACAAAAAAGCTCAGCTTGAGCTTCCTTAGCATGCCAATTATTATTACATATCATAAAGCAGAACTTTTGATTTGTCTGTGTACTTCCTGTGACTGGGAGTTTTCTGAAAGAGGTCTGATAATGTGTTTATAGTAATAGATTACATAGTCTAAAAATGTAAAAGGTTAATTATGCTTATTCTATGTTAACAATATTACATATTTCTTTCAACCACCTCTCTGAAAGCTGTTTTTCCTGTCACCTAATACACATGAGCTTTTTGAAGGCTATGTTCAAGTGGTACAAAGCACAGAACACCCACAAAAGCCCTGTGTGACCCAACACTCTCAAAATACTTATATTTTTTGCAGAAATGTGGGAGAGGAAGCAGAAGGAAGATATTATAATCATTTCTCTTCCAGTCATTCAGAAGCAAAAATACATCTGCACAATCACCGTTCTGGGAAGAAATGCTTGCATGGGGAGTTCTATGAAGAAATATGAGTTAATAGATTGAATAATGCTTCCACACCTTGTACAGTATCTGATGAATATCTAAATGTGCATGTTCACAATCACTGTGGCATTCACTGAGGTGGCTCCAAAGATCCATCCCTCACTTGCTAATTGTAGTTCAGTGGATGCATACAATCCATAACATACTGAATATAATCAGAATTATGCTGTCAAATTATATTCCTCTAATGTAAACTGTCATGTACATCAAAGAATCTCATCTGGATCCCCTTAATGAAAAAGTTCTTGCTGATAATTTTTCTTGTTGCATGAGATAGCTTAGAGCATGGCATCTGTATTTCTCCCTTGGTCCTCAGTCTCCAAATTCCACCTTTGTGGGACAAAGACAGGCTTAGATCTTGGTTTGAATAATGTTTTTATTTGCTGCTAGGCTCTAGTAGCTAAAAATACAAATAGGGTTAGAATGATTATATCATAAGATTTGTTCATACTGGCAGGGTAATCTGTCTATTAAAATAAAAAAAATAAAATTAAAAAAAAAAACAACCAGAAAGTAAATAGCAAAGGTCTCTACTCACTGCCAATAGACAAAACCTGTTTCCTAAGTCTGTATCATATTAAATCATGTGCTCAAGCAATGCAAAAGGTAATGAAAAAACCATTGCTTCCACTTCAAGGAGCTATGAAAGGCTGACAAAAAAATGGCAGAAAGAGTGGCAGAAAGAAGTTAGACTTTGAAACTGCTTATTTACTTAACTGTACATTCCATTGAAACATTCCATTTAATAGATTAAAAGGGTAGGCTATTAGAGTAGCAAACATCAGGAAATACCTGAATCTCTCCTGCAATCAGGGTACCTTGTATTTTTATAATTAATTTTTGTGAGCAGCAATAATCAGCAAAAATTAAAATCTATGTGATTTATATTAATGAAAATAATAGAATTGTAAAATGTATTTTTCACAAGCTTTAGGAGAGCTGCCATCTGACCCCAATTATTTAATGAAAGGATGACCAACTGAACATGGAGAGTGCTGTCAGTAGGGTATTACATACTATTGAACCTCCCCATTCAGGGTTCTGGAGGAAACTCCTCCAGGATTCAGGAATATGTTTTCTTACACAGAAACCCAGCCAACTTCTTTTTGTTTTCATTTATCTCAAGGCTCTGACAGGCAACAATAAACTGAATTCAGCCAAAAATTAGGATCAGATGGTGAACTGAGATCAGTTCAAACTTCTCTCAATCTGTTAAAGACAACAGAAAAAAAGTCTCATTCTGCAAGTCTCCCCTATATGATTAGGAAGCTAGATCATCTGAACCAAGACATTAGCTACCGTAGTCAGGGGATACTTTTTTGCTGTTATTGAATTTATTCAATTTCTCATTCAAAAGCTCACAGGACATTGACACAGGGATGGATTTTTGATCAGGAAACACATGTCCATTACACTGCTTCCCTCCCCCACTTCCCTCAAAAAAAGCCAGGAAAGATGTACAATAACTGTAGCTGCCTGCAAAGTCTCTTCCCTAGAGATGGGAATAATGAGCTCTTGGAAATGTTTAAAGTCTACTAAATACGAAAAGCATCTAGCAATGATCTGGTAAAACAGTTTGAAAGCCATGAGAATCCACTCAATATCTCCAGCACTATTATTTTTAACTGAAAAACTAGGACTACATCCAACTTTATACTTCTGGAATTATTATTGTTTTATAAATTTATACATATATACACACATATGCATCTTTTAAAATGTCTAAATTTCCTGGCATTGCATGTAGACAACTAGGGCTTTAAATCTTCACAAAATTCAGCTCAGTAATCAAGTCCCCACCCATCTCTAAATATTTGAAGTATAGATGTGTCCAAAATGCTTTCAGTTCCTTTCTTTTTTTGAGCCATGAAAAAAAACAAAATTAAAAAGCATATTAAGATTTTGCAAATTCATAAATACTATATAATTTCTGGGATAACAGCTTGGACGAGTGGTAAGAGACTGTCTCTAGGGATTCCTTCAAGAAGCTCATGGTTGGGGGCATGCTGTGAAAATAGTTAAAACATGTAAATACAGTGAAGCAAACTTAGCTTATGCAGTCAGAGTCGTTGTACAATGGCTGTGATGTACCAGCTATTGCACAGCATAAAGACTAATAACAGACAAACACTACAAGCAACAGCCTTGGATATCCATTTGGCAACTTACAGGTGTTGTTTCTTATCCCTCAATCACCAACAAAAGGTTAGAAGCATCACAACAGCTATCTGACACTAGCCACACACCCAGAGGGGGGCTCTTAGATGCAGCACTCAGCAGCTGAACTTTTCCAAGGCTTGGCTTGAGTTTCCAGCAAAAATTCTTGAAAACTTCTGAAGCCATGAGCAACAAATGCCATGACCTGAGCTCCAAATGAAAATCTTCCCTGCAAGGATGAGTGACACTGTGGCTTTCACTCTCTCCTACAAAAATCTCCTTGTCAGTTCTCAGCTTTCACATCTGGTCCAAAAAAATCTCTATTGCCCCTTTTTGTAGCTTCAAAGTACTTTAAAGAAAGACTTTCTTAATACACCAAAGTGGTTTTAGATGCTGGAATCTCACATTTTTCCTGATCTTCTTGCAGTGGTAGAATTTGAACATAGATCAAGTGTTGCTGAACAGGACAGCCTTATCTTTTTATGCCAAGAGACAAACAACTTGTTCTTTTAAAAGTACGGGGTATGCCCTAAGCAGGACTATCTGGAACATACCAGATCTCTGAAAAAGCCAAGTTTTCAAACTGCAGAACTACAAACAAATCATAGAATCCATACTTACTCCACCATTGAAGTCTCCTCAGCAAGTTGTACAATAAAAAAAGTGAAAAATATGTACTTCTTTCAACATAGAGCCAAAGCTCACAGAAAATAGAGTAGTTCCAGTTGAAAGGGACCTATAGGAATCACTTATCCTAAGTAATTGTCTATTCTATGATTACCTATGATTATGGGTTGACCACAAAGCATGTTATTAAGGCCATTGCCCAAAAGCCTCTTAACATTGACATAATGTGCTTCTCTTTTGTCCAAGAGATGGCTAGGAAATACAACAAAGCTTGTTGGTGCAGAAGTAAGGCTGTGCAAAATATAATGTTTATCTGGATCCCTCTAAAGAGATTAGCTCTGCATGCCACTACCTAACCAGAGCAGATCTAACTGGAAGAGACTGAGCAACCTGTGAAAAAGGGGGCTGAATCCCCAGCATGGTTGATGGTTGAACCAGATTGTTGTTACATGGAAAACAGGTGTGATCAGTCACTGGAAAGGAATAGATCCACATGCAAAAAATTAAAAAAGGCATGTGGAGCAAACCTGACTTGCTCAAATATATTCTCATCTCTTTACAGTAAAGCTCACTCATAATAACAATACACTTTTGACCATACTTTTGTGTTGCAGGATTAATGAAATAATATATATTATCTACAAAAATAGTCCCCAAGTTTTCACTTTTAATATTTGTTTAGTAATAGGGTATGTGACTGAAAATATTTTGAAAGGCTATATAACAGATTTGGAATGATACCAACAAAATTAATAGTAGTATAGGAGCAGTCCTCGAGACAGTAGGATACGTGGCGAAAGTTCTAAGTCTGTTTTCACCACAGCCTTTTTTTGGCTATTTTGCAGAATTTAAATCATAAACAGATGTTTGTGGAAAGAAACTGTCTCCTCTTTCTTACAATGTATTAATCACTCTAAAATAAGACTATAAAGATAGTATCTTGATGAGTCCTTTGTACTTAGCAATGTTACTAAATACTTAATTTACATCCCATTTGGGACAAAGGTTAAGAAGCAAAATTTGAGATGCTTCAGTGATCTATAAAAACAGCTATAAAAACTATTTAAATATTTCTTATTTTTAGTGGGGACAGTGATAGCAAGGAAGTATTAATGAAGCTGAAAAGCAGCAGTTGTTGCTTATCATCTGTTTATTCCTGAATAAGGGAAGGGTGGGAACTGTAGTGTGCTATGACAGAACCAAGCAAGGAACCAAGCAAGAAACCAAAGATGTGGGACATACATCAGCCAGAGACAGCAGAAGTTAGGAGACCATGAAACAAAGTAATTAAATAACCAAACCAATATATCTAGAAAACCTTAGAACTGCAAATCAGCAACCCAGGAAGATATTAAAAAGAGAGAACAGCTGTGACATAGAAGGATTAGAAGTAATTATAGGTGGGAATAAAAATGGTAAGAATACGGGGTAGGATTAGAATTGAACAAGCCTATCCACAGAGAAGTGGGGTTCATTTCTCATTTACCAATGAGGTAGGGTGCTGCCATGTTAAGCATAAAACATCCAAGATACATCACACCAGACAAGATTACTGTCTTTAAAAGCTCTACCCCCACCCCACCAAGGAAGGAAAAAAAAAATCAAGTAGACCACAAATCATTGTGTCATGACATTCAAAAAACTTAACTGAGGTCTATACCATATTAGGGGGAAAAAAAAAATCATTCTGACATCAGCTAGTCTATTATAGCTGCTTGAATCAAAAAAATGTGGCAAATTACTTTTTTCACTCTGGTTTTGGTTTGGGTTTTGTAGATGCCTTCACTATTCTTAATCCACAGCATTACTGGTATAGAAGTTGCAGTACTTTAGTGGTGGTGTAAACTTCTGAGTGGTGGACCATCACTCATTATGGTCCTTGCAGCCAGGAAACTCAGTTTAGAGAAGAAAAGTTATAACCCATTAGTGGTGTCACACAGCACATGCAAGAGGAAAGCATACTAAAGAAGATTCCAGATTTTTCCCAGCAGAGGACTATCTCTCACTGCATCCTCTTTCTGAGGATACAGCAGTCATGCCTGCATTAAGAGTTTCAAGTTGACACCTCTGAGCAGCAGAACACTGAACTTTACTGACTAATAACTAAGTAAGAAAAAGTAAATGTTAACCTTATTAAAAATGAAGGAACTCAGTTTCCTGTAAATATGACATTTAAGCAAAGTCTTCAACCACAGGCACAGTCTGAATCCCAGTGTCAGGTGCTGCAAGTGAAGAGTGTTCCTGGCACAGATGGTGGTAATTACTATAAACTGCATAACATTTCTCATTGATAAAAGCAATCTAAGCCAGATCTACTATGGTACCATCAGTACTGCTCAGATCTTCAAAATTAGTTCATAGCACCCTCTTGCTTTATGACTGACAGGTGAGTAGCACAGTAGCAATTGTTTTCCTGCATCCTACTTCTGCCAAAAGTTAATTCCTTCTATTTTAAAAGCATTATACTATCAAAATTAAAACATTTTCTTTTCTAATCAAAATAAATACAATCAAAATGAAACTGCTTTCTATTCTAGCCATTCTCATCTAAAGGAGATACTTACTATTGTTTGTACTATACATCCATATTTGACTTCAAAAAATGAACACAGGAGTGGAGTTTGATACCTTTTTTAAAAAACATTTTTTTCTTTGTGAAGAAGCAGAAGTTAGCCTTGGCCATTATTCTTAGAATGATTCAACTGCTTCAAAGTCACTTCTGTAACCCAGGATAAGAAATCAATGAAAAAACCCCATAATCCTGGGCAGTTTAGTTAACATTCATTTTTCACTTTCAGGTTTTACCTTAAAGAACTGAGCATTTGTTTAGAAGCGTCTTCAAACTCTGATTTCATATTTATCACCGTGCTTAGTTTATGTCAGTGCAGTTCAATTACATACCCAGAACCCCACTAAAATGCCTACAAGCAAAACAATAATTTGAAACATTCAGGCACAGAACATTAAGTAATGTACTCCATCATTACTTAATGTTACTCCATCAGCAATATTGCTGTGTTTATCAGCCAAAAAAGTTACTTAGGTGAGTTTTCCCATTTTTTCCCCAATCATAGGATTTCTAACACAGAAAGAAGGCAAGGCAACAAAATGAGATGAAATTTGAAAACTGTGGCAGTATTTATTCAAGCTTAAACTAGTTTAGTGGTTTTCTTTGGAACACAGAATATGTTCTTTGTCAAAAATCTGGTTTTGTCCCACTTTCTATTAAGTGGTTCTTTGACATTACCTCTGCTCTGTGAGCCAAAACTGCTGCCAACAAGCCTCAACTGAGAAAACCCTATAGCTCTGTTGACCTCTTCAACTGTTTATACTCATATTAGTTCCTCGTTCTTGACCTCCTGACCTACTCCCAAACACAGAGCAAAAAAATTTAGTTTATGCATCTGCATACCTAGAGCTGTCTAAAACAGCCACTTCCTTGTCTTCTGCTCTACAGTTTTCTCCATAACATGGTTTTATACCAATAGGTGCAGTTACAAAGAATCAGAATTATGGAGTTTTTAGTACAACCAAAACTCATAGAAGCAGAACAATAGCTACCAGACACGATCAAAGCAGCTCTGCCAGTAGAGCTCAAAGAAGGCATTTGGGACAAAAGCACAGCAGTGCCAGCTCTTATGTCCAGAGACCAATTCTCAGGAGCCACCTGCCCAGTTGGAGGTGTCTGTTAATGCAATAAAGCACCACAGCTGCAAGAGGCTGAGTAATTCAGGTAGAACGCTGGTTAAAAATGCACAGTGGATTCTATACACCATGACATCCTCATTGATTCTGGATTTTTTGCCAACAAGTCACTTAAGTATCTTTAGGCTATGGGCCTGCAGCATTTGAAGGTGGTGCTGCAATTAAGTGAGGATGTGCAGCTGAATTTGACATCAGGCTCATACCAAGTACTCCTCACATATATTATTTCAAAAATGGCCACCATGTATTTTAGTTAAGAGCTACAGATGAGCAGCTGGTTTCCATTTCGAAATCTGATTTGGAAAATATACAAAACCAGCTGCACTCAGTTCTCTTATCCTGAAAATATCGTTCTTTTAAAATATTTTCCATATATAATTTACAGCTTCTATACTTTTCTGGCAAAGAAATGAAAACAAGTCCTTAGACTGTGTAGTCTGGCTTACACTGAAAAAATCACTTATTTTATACAAATTTAGAATAATTAACAAATTTAACTGACTGTTATCCCAGTATAAGTTCAGTGGAACTACTGGTGCCCCACAGAACAAACATAGTACTCTGCAAACCAAACACTGTGGCAGCCCATCCTGGAAGGGAGAGGCTGTGACCTGGCCATACAGCAGGTAACAACATTGAACCCTGGACACTGAGAAGACAAGACAGACAATATCCACTTAAGCTATGGAGAGAAGTAAAGGAGAAGAAAAGGGTTATGGGAATGACTGGGAGTGACCATGCAAATAGAGCCTATACAACAGTCTGTGATTGGCTGGAAGCTTTCTAGAACATTCCCTCATGGGCTATATAAGAGCGTTCTCAACCCCATTTTGGGGTCTTCTAAAGGAGCTACACAGACCTCTGAGTACTGGACTTCTAGAGAGTGAGGGCTTTATTTCTCAGAGGTGGTTGTGAGCAAGAATTTCAGATTATGTTTTGCCCTTGTGCACCTCCCCTTTTATTTCTCCTTATATTAAAGCTTTCAGTTTCTAGCCCTTTAATCATTCCCATCCCTTTATTACTTATTTAGCCACTCTGCCAACACCATCCCATGATCAGGGCAGGCCAGGACCTGATGAAACATATGCTCATATTATAATTAATTTTTCAGAAGAAAAGACTATAATCAAAGATTTTAATAAAAACTTGATACTATAAAAAGATCTCTTAATGTCTGGATCATGATATCCTGCTAGAGAAATGGATTCCATAGGTTTTCAGATGACTCCAGGGCTGCCAAATGCAAAACCTCTAACAAGACAGGCTTACTATTCTGCAGCTACTGAAAAAAATGAATTAATGAATTGATTATAATGGTCAGAACCAATGTATATGTAAGAAAGTGGACTTATATATTATTGCTTTATTTGGAGATTCTCACAGTTGGTTAAAGCACATGAGATATGAGCTTACTGTGAAAACTGTAGCATTCCAAAGAATTTTACAAGTGTTTTCTGTACTTACATATGGGACCATAAACACAGATGACATCTAGGCAAAAAATAAGCTGATTAAACCTTTTCAAAGCATATACACTACCTGAAATTAACACTAGTTAAATTCTTTGTTGCAGCTTATGGCTTGTTTAAAAAATACTGGTTTTTTCTGCATTTTTTCTCTTCAGATTTGAAGACTCTTCTATTACTAGTAGTTATCATGACAACATTTTAGTTTATCTAACAGACACAAATAAGCTTGCTCCTATTCATGTGTTCTGTTGAAGGAAAAATAAAGATCAGAGCTCTATCACAAGAAAGAGCAAAGATCCCAAATATCTATTCCACTAAGACCTTTTAAAATATGGAGGAGAGAAAAAAAGAATAAATGAATTTACTTATGGCAATAGAAATTAATCACAAAGTAATCATAACTAAACTAAATTTATACATCCTTTAAGTGCTTCAGAAATTATATCTTCTATGGTTCTGTGATTCTAGAAAGGAGATTTTGCTTTTTCTAGCAGTATTTAACTCCATTTTAATTAAATTCTGCATAGTTAATTTTGAACAACCCTTTCCAGCAATCTCTTTCCGATGGCCATTGAGGCTTACTACAGATCAGCAAGTACATGAACAATTAACTTTGATGATAAAAATCCACCAAATTCTGAAATACAGTTCACTAATTATTATGCCACTGTTTCAAAATTATGTTTGAAATGGACAGCTTTCTGGTTTTGGACAAAGTTCGATCCCATTTTTAAAAGGGGAAATATCAGTGACATCTTGCCACAGATAAAAAGTAAAGATTTTTCTTCTGCAGGAGCCAGTGAAGGGAGAGCAGTAGAAATTCTTCCCACCACATCATTAGGAAGACCTAAAAAATAAGGGATTAAGAAAAAAGGATCTTCGAATCACTCATCCCCCAGTCTAGGTTTCAAAACGCATTCCTTTTTTTTTCTTTCATATACACCCCCATTTATATAAAGATGATCCACCAGATCACTACTATCTGTTTCTGGGGATACAATCAGCATCCTTTGGAACTCCAAAAATCTAGTTATTAAAATAAATTCACTTACAAAATTGCAAAGAACTTTTATGATTTGGCAATTAAACAAATACATTAGCTACACAGATAACATGATTTATTCAGAAGTTGTTAGTACTGGCAGCACTGTTGAGTGTCTGTGAAGTGTCAGTTAACTGCATTTACATATGGTAGCGGGCTTGAAGTGTCATATTGCATTTTTCAGCCATGGGTAATATTTTTTACACTGGTTTACCAGTGATTGCTAATGCAAAAATAAGATGTGCGTCTGGAATTTCCAAAAAGGGTAAAAAAATCTGAGGACACCAAATACTGTCTCCTTGCCTGTAGATGAAAAAAAAAACCCAACAACAATGAATCAGTGAAATGAATCAATTGTATGATCTTGCAATTAAGAGCATCAGTCTTTAGCTCCCTTCAATTAAGCAAGCTCTCAGTTTGCTTTATTGGCATGAAATTGGTATAGAGAGACTGCAGGGATAGAAGGAGAGAGGCAGTTCCCAGCATTCAGCTGATAATGTACACAACTCCAGAATTCAGTTCTGGAATGCTTTTGAACCTCAGTCCCAAAACCCTGGCAAAGAGTTCATATGACAAGGCTTGCACAGCTTGCAGACTAACAAGGCCGTAGCCTCATTATATAGTTAAATACTTGCATTTTACAAGTCAGCATTTTAATCCACAGTTAAGCACCAAAAGAGAAGAATCCTGATTTTCAGAAGTGCTGATTGTCCACACTTCAGTACACTACATGCCTAGGCAAGGACATATGGATTACTATTAGGATTGTAGGATGGCCAGGGAAGCCACCAAAGTTTCCATTGCAATTTTCCTAGGAAGACTGAAAAAAAAGTTGTTGAGTCTAGCAAGTGTCCTGTCTTGCACCAATCTCAAGGAGTATGGATAATTAAATTCTGGGAATACACTCATTTGTCTAATCTGGGACTATAGCTCTTTGGCTAATGTCACTGTCAATTTTTAATACAGTGAAGACAACGTTTTAAAAAAATTGTACTTGGGTATGAAAAGATCAAAACTTCAGTTCTAGGATATCTACTGAAGACCCATGGCAATGTATCTATTCTCTCATGCTAGATCTTATTTTAAAAGGATACAACTACAACAAAAAACAGTATAAAAATGCAGTTATACAGCAATTTGCAAGTACCTGACATACCAAACAGTGAACCACGATGGTTTATTGCTAAATAAGCCAGTGGCAAAACAAATCAGTAACTACCAAATGATGAAGAGGTTATTTCAGTGATACTTATTAATGGCTTACTATTTGTAAGCAACCAAGCAGCAGAGGCACCCATGGGCATGGGCTGATCCACTGCCATGGATCAGGAATCTCAGCAGCAGCAGTTTGTGTGGGATGCTCTGAAAAAAGCACAGCAGTGTTACTCTCTGGTAGAGGTACTCAAATCCAATTAGCCAGACTGTCAGTGACTGAAAGTTTTCCCAAGAGCTGAAATATAGGTAGAAATACTTCCAGAACTGGGATAAAAAGGACAGATAAGTTACTGCATTCTTATGTGAACTGAAGCCAAACTTTTGATATTTTAATTTACTAGAGTTTCCAATGGGGGGGTGGGGGGAAGAAGAAAAGAAAAAGGAAAAAAAAAAAAAAAGAAACTGCTGCTTCTGACGGCCTGGAAAACTACTGTACTTCAGCAACAATATAAACCTTGTTAAAATATTACACTCACACAAATTATTCAAATAAATCAACATTCACTCAATTTACAATACAGTGCACCAGCTAACTTCTGTTGGGAATGCTGCCCACCATTTACTGGAGCTATAAAAGATGAAGGAAAGTAACTGAGATTATCCAGGCCTTTTCCATTTGAAAAATCCCTTTCTAAAATAGTTTGGAGAAGAAAAGACTAGGAACAGCATGTTCTTCACTTCTTGAGTTTTGAATGGCTGCAGCAAGTCTGGGACATAATTGAGCATTATTAGAACATTAATACATCCAATTTGAGCTCCAGATTCAGTTTTGGCATATCAAAAATACTAAAATATTCCCCCCCTTTCTCTATCTTATCTCAAAACTCAAAACAATAGCCTTCCCTCTCAGCACCATGTTTGAGGATTTTGTTACTTTTTGATTTCTTTAAAGGATGAATGAGGTTTCATTTCTTCAAGGCTCCTCTCCTAATTTCTCTAAGGTCTTCCATCACAAACAATAATAGGTCTCTCTCTGCAAATAAACTTGATGTGATTAGGGTCTGTCTATCCTGCTGTGATTTTGCTTCACTGACAGACTCACTTTTCCTTATACTACTTACTACGCCCAAAAAGTCTGTAGAGCACATATTTGTAACATTTCCAGCAATCAGAATGATTAAACCACCAAATGAACCAATAGCAAATGGAAGAAGGATACAAGGCACTAAATTACAAAATCAAATCAACCAACCAACCAAAATTTTTCCTTCATTCTTCTTTCTGTGATGCATTTATAAGGATATTTATACAGGGAGTGAATTAATTAACCTACTCCTCCTTATGTAACAGAGCACAGAGAAGCAGATTTCTTTTACCAAGTCTTCTTTTCTCCATGTCAGAGTTCCCTGGATCTGGCAACTGAAGGAGTGCCAAATGTGCACACAAGCATCCCATCTCAAGAAACACAGTACAGTTTACTTCTCTTTTTCCCCTACACAGGCAGGTGAGGACAATTCCAAGCAGGGTACCCCAATGAGCACCATGGCCAGGGGAAGGGTTCAGGGCTCCTTAAAAACCCTCCTAGAGATGGCATCATCTGCTGACAATTTAAATGTTGCTAGTGGAATCAGTTACAAATCATCATGGTTAATCACAAAATCTGAAGATTCTTCTCAAGCAAACCATCATAGTTGCTTGAACTATTATAACAAAACAAACTCTGATTATGAAACTGTTTTGAATTTTCCTCTTCCACCACACTGTCCATTATCCAAAGAAATAGTTCCACGTTTAAAACCACAATGTGGGTTTTTTTAGTCCAAGAGCCATTCTTAATAGTTAATCAAGCTAAGGAGCCTTCTGAATGGTCTTATCTTCTGAGTATTAAAAAGTCCACCTAGGAGTCTAGGTGGACAGAGAAGCTTGGAGCCAGGTAGTTTCAGGAAGAATGCAAACCCATCGATGACTGAAAATGAATCTCAGATGTAAGCACAGGAAGGAACTGAGGGTAGGTGCAAAGAGAAATTCTAGTTGTAGTCAAGGCAACCTACAGGCTACTGCTGAAGGATCCACCTTTCTCATCTCCTGCTGTCTGCTGTGATCCTCACTAGGAAGTTAATATCACTCCATGGTGGAAGGAGCAGGTAGTCATAGACTTGAAAAATTGTTTCAAAGGGCCTAAGTCCCAATGAGGGAGAAAAATCTCTACACAGAAAGATCTTCACTAAGTCTGCCATAGGAGGGAGTTGTTGCAGCAGCTTTTTTGTGCACACTTTCTGACAGCCAGTTTAGCTTGATCAATATGGGAACATGTAGGCACGGTATAAGTCTTGGTCTTGCACCACTGCAGTACAAAAGAGGACAGAGGCACCAATGCTCTCACAGCCTGTGCTTGGACATACTGTCAGAATGACTGTGTGGTCCAACCACTCCTTTAATGATGCACAACTGCATGCACCTTTTAAGTTGACTTCTTGCCAGTACATTCTCTTGCCAAAAGTAAGAGCTGTATGAATTAATTAAGTCACAAATTGAACTATATTCTAATGTAAACTGCTAAATGAAAACAGCTAATAAAATATTTTTCTATTTTGATTTTGTGGATATATTGCTTTTACAGTTGTTCTCAAAGTTAGCTAAACCATATTTACCATAAAGCACTTCTTTAAAGTAGTGCATGAAGTGAAATGAAATACTGCTACCATCTGTGAATAATGTAATCAGGCAAATGAGGAATAATGACTACATCATGGTAATTTAGGATGGAACACAGTGAATTACAATTGTCAGCAGCTTGGTTTATAGCTCACAAACTTGAGAAAAGCACAGCATATAAAAAGAGTGGGGAAGGATTTAATCAAAATATCATTACAAAAGAGAACATAAACGGCACATGGCATTACTTTTCAAGGGTCCACCACAGTATTTGTATCTTGAAGTGTAACTGAAAACTTACTATCACACACACTCAGAAAGATAATTTCAGTCATACAGGGCTACTCATACACATCACAAATCCACAGGGTTTAGCTCATAATTAATAATAAGGGTAATAATTCCATCCAATTATTTCGGGTTGTGCTAGGTAGGTAAGCAAATAATCTATGGAAATTCCACCAGATTATTTCCATTTTCTAAGTTTCCTATCTATTCGTAGGCCAGAGGTGCAAGTCAGTATTTTCCCTGCCCAGTAAAATGACTTCTGTTGGGGATGATCTGCAGCAGAAAGCAAGCTGGTAGGATGCTGTTCTTCCCTACTCTGACATTCTTTAGAGGAGCTCAGCATGAAGTTATCTTTATCAGATTTGTGAAAATGAAATATCCTTTGAAATAGGGAAAAAGAAATCCACACTCTTTAAATCTACTTCTTGCATTAGACAAGGAAATTCAAGTCCCTGTTACTGAAAAGATGCCTTTTTTCATCTCCTTTCATTTCTTGTTCTATCTCCATTCTATGTATTTTTCCCTCAAGCATTTCCATAATCTTTCAACTGTTGTATATGAATAGCTCTTGGCCACTGATATATTTCTCTTTGCATCATCACAGTCAAGCAGACAAGAAACAGGAACTGGAATAAAAAAACAGAGTTATTTTCTCTGGTTACACAGGAAGCTTTGGTGGATCAATCCCAGCTACCAAAGTGTTGTTTAGCAATCCATACTCTCAAAGTTTCCTCTGTAAACATAGATATTTAAGAACAACTTGTCATTTGGAAAAATTTACTTGTCTGTATAAAATGTTTTATGACCGTTTCTCCACAGGGCAGAAACTTAACAAACGTTTCTGAATTCCAGTTGGTATTATGTTGTTCACTGATTAAGACAACTGTCCATTTTTTTTCTCCTGTCATAAAAGATTTCTTCCACTTAGAATATTCCTGTTCCTCTAAATTACTGCACTGACACAAAAGCAAAAACCACCTGGTAATGCCCAGAGAAATTATAGTATCTGCCCTCAGAGAGGGTAGCTGCTGGCACTGGTAATAAATAAACAGATAAATGTATACATGTGTAAATAAATAAAAGCTGTTCACTGGATTTTTTGTCACCAGAAATCCTGATACTTTCCATATGTTTCTGCCTTTCCTCATCTGGGAAAAATCATAATGTTCCATTCTGCCATGACAGCACACTGAATACTGTACCAAAATCTTTTAGTAATGATTAGTTTAAGTTTTGGGTTTGTTGGTTTGGTTTGGGGTTTTTTTAAATTTAATCCTGATTCTTTCAAAAACAATTTTGTTTCATAAGAACAACTTTTTTGGGGTGAATATCAGCAGAGGCTAAGAAGAGGAAAGTATTGCAGTTGATGAAACTATACCTTTTTATAAAGTATTTTCTTTATTATCATGCCATTCATTGTGTACAGGTGACATCTCAGTATGAAACACTATAAATTATGCTGCATCACCTTATAAAAAGTCTAGATTTTCAAAATTTAACAATCAATCAAGATGATATCTAGGAAAATTCCCTGGAAGCCAATAAAAGCCTGTACAGAGTGCACCACCCTGTACTGCTACCCACTCCTTCTTTGCTCCCAGGCAATGCTGCTAAAACCTGGCTCTCACTTCTGTCAGCATTTAGCCTCTCTGGAGAATTATGAAGGTGAAAAAGATCTAAAATAGGTATTTCACATAGCTTTCTGACTTGAAAATATTTGTCATCACCCTATCTTTAATTTAGACTTATTAAAATACATGACAGCCTTGTGCTTTACAGTGTTCATGATTATGTATGTCTTGGAGATGTACTGAAAACACCACGACAACAGATTTCACCAGAATTTATTCCATTCCCGGAACTGATTAGGCAGTGCTAAATAAGAAAGCTTCTTTTGGAGCACCATGGCAATAACTAACAATAAATATGACTAACATAAAATTTAACAGACCAAACAGGCATCTAAATTAGAAAATACTCGCCCAGTGAAACAGCCAGCAAAAGGCCAAGGAAAGTGAAAAGAGGAAAAACATAATAGAAACTTTCCTAAGGAAAAAAATAGCTATCATGTTACCAAAGTATGCAATTACCTAGATCACCACAGTAGTTGTAAAGGGAATCATGACCTGCATGTTCAACAGCCAGACCTGCTGTGACAGAATCAGCTGTAAGTGCTGAGTCTGCCCACAGCACATTAAAAGCAAATCCAAATTTAGAGAAATGTAAAATTATTGAGCAATTGGACTTGATTTTGATTTAACTACATCACTTTTCCCTTTACCTTAGTAAATGGGTATCATAGTAAATGTAGGTGTCACACTACAGGCAAAACAATTCACAAAAAAACCACACAAAGTTGGAATTACAATTTTTAAAGTGCTCCACTCCAAACATGAACTTCAATCACTGCTGACCATGACAGATTTAGCTGAGGACAAAGTGATCTTTCAGAAGGTCAAGCAAACACAAATTGCTCAAAATTGCTCAAAATTACAGAGCTTTAAAATAAAAAGTAAAATTGCTCAAAATTGCTGAGCTTTAAGTAAAAAGTGCATGTCAACCAGACCTTCAAACATTACTGAGATAATCTTCTGCTTGACTCTGATTATTTCCTTTAGTATGGAGAACAGTGGCTCATTTTGAGGAAAGGGCGAGTTAGAGAATGCATTATTTTAGAGATTCTCAAAACACAGACCACAGAGAAATTTCTAATGTTCTGAACATTCTTTTATGGAGGTGACCCTATTAGGAAGGCTCATCAATGTTATCTGCAAGGGAATGTTCAGCAGAGTAGCAAACATACAACAGGGTAGAGTCAAACTAGCGAACTTCCATAAGAAGATTATGAATCAGAGAGTGGCAGTGGGGATGATGAGAAGTGTACATGAAGGAATATGTGATTCAGGCACAGAAATTAATACCACCTGCTTGGCCAAGTTTCTTTTGCACAGCAACCAAGGCAGAAAGAATAGAAGTTGTCTATGTCCAGGTAATATCTCAACAAGACTGAGGGGCTGGAAAGTATTTCCAAGTCCCACAGCTCCACCTCACCTTTGGGAGGCAGATGCAGAAAACATATTCCTCTGAGGATCCTGGCAGTTGAGCTATTTTAGAAACACACATTGATTGCAGAGCTAGAACTCCAGATAGTTTAATAAACAAGGAAAATATGAGCATACGTGTTATTTGACATGCAAGGAGAACTATTTAATGCACCACAGTCTAATAATAAATTTAACTACTTTCTGTTTAGGAAAAGAGAAGCAGTGAAAGAGCTGACTTGGTGTAGGTCCATACCATGACATTCAAAAAGTAAAAAAGCTTAGTCCTGTCAAGCTCTTAGTCCCATGGGTTTGGTGAGGGCAGACTCAGGGGCTTGCCAAGTATGATAGCTTCTTTAAGGCTGCTGACATGTGATGTATGAAATCACAGAGACAGAGATCGTGTAGGCACAGCACTAGGCACACAAAATTATTAGGCAAATATTTAACAATCTAAATCTTGAAAAAAGTTCTGAAAAACTAGTTATATTCAGATGAATTTTACTACTCATATGAGCCATAAAACTGCAACATTGAAGGTAAATAAGGCAGTTATTAACTCTCGAAATATTATGCTCAAAATAAAAATTATCTGGAACCTTGCAACTCTGTCATCTTTCCATACGCTACTGACCTTTATTTCTCTCAAGATGAAGTTCACAGTGGAATTCATGAATAAGTAGCACAGATATATCACTTACCTTGCAGTCACAGCTTCCATGAATTCATCAAGAAGATCATCATAGGCTTGACCTCTAATTCTCTTGTGTCTCAGCCCAATATACAAGGGATCTTTCAGCAATTCCTGTTGAAAAAAAAATGTTTGAACTATTACATGAGCAAGTTATAATACTACACTTTGTAAATAAGAAGAGGACAAAAATACAGTGTTTGAGGATTAACCCAAGCATATGAAGTGCATATCAATTTATCCACCTCTACATTAAGACCAAAGAAACAAAGAGATTAAAGAAACACCGCTTTTGTATCAAGGAAAAGGGATACTCTGGTCTCAAACTAAGTGCATAGTTTCCAAGTGAAAAAGTAAAGTTTATTCTGGGATGTCAGGTTTCAAAAGTATCTTTTAAAGCTTTAGTTAGTAATTTTCTATTTTTCTTTTATATCTTGAAAATGCTCTGATATTTTAAAAAAGCCATTTTCCATATTTTATCATCATGTTTCACAAATCTCTCCTAGAGCCCATCATTTCAACTGTGTTGATGAGCTGATATTCAGGAAATGTGCTATTTTCTAAAATTTAGTATGCTAAAACGTACCCAACCCTTTGCCCTTTTTCCTCCAAACTTATGAGATTAGCAGTTTAGATTTTAGAATTCTTCATTTCAGCTATCCATGTTCCATCGGTTGGATATGATTTCTGAATGCCTATGCTTAAATCTTGTACTTCTCCTTTCTTCAGCTTTATGATCCATACTTCCCATAAAAACACTAAGCCTGTATCATTCCATGCCTCCACTATCAGAAGGTCTGATGTATTTCCAAATTATAACTTACAAATTACTAAATTTGTACTTCCCCACAGCAAGTCTCACACTTCCACTGGCTCTCCCAGGAACTCAGGTATAAAGACACTCTTTGTTATTATTTCTCACACACCTCTGAAAACAAATAAGCTAATTTCCTCATTGTATGTAGCGTGCAATCCTCCCACACGTGCCCAAACAGTTTGCAGAATAGGTCAGAAGCTTGGATAAACATTTTTCATCCAAAAACAATTTGTAAACTCAATGGGGTGGCGGAAATTTTTTGTACATCAGCTTCAAATAGAAAAACATTGTAAAGAAAAATACAGACTAATTCGCCTTTCCAAGAGTAAGACTTCAGAATGCAAAATGAAGCAAAAGGTCCGGAAAGCTTTCTCTGCGTTGACCCAGACTGGGATACAGAAATCTGATTTCTGAATTTTAGAGAAGTGCCTAAATTCCCATCCTAGATTTTTTTTACATTGTAAAACTGAAAAAATTCCTCTGGGTCACAAGCCCCTGTTAAAGAATTATTTGAATAAGTATGAAACTTTAAATCTTTGGTGGTATTCTGCCTCCCTGGGAGTATCCTGAGGCAGACCTATAGATAGAGATGTTTGTCTCTCCGCCTCCACAAAGATGTAAAGAAATAGAATTAGAATGATTTAAAAAAATCAAGCAGATCTAAAAGCTGAACTTTCTTGCTAAATAAAACTTTCTTAATTAATCACCAATTCAGAACAATTTGCAATACATTACCTACAGCCATGCAGAAGTTGTTAGTTCAGATCTTTTGAAGTGAGACCCTAATAAAACTCAAAATTAAAATTATTTTGTAAATGAAGGTGACATCATTACACTGTATTTTATTTATTCCCTTCACCAATACACTGTAGCATTCTTGTCTAAGTAGCTTTTTTTTTAGAAATAATTTTGTATGTACATTCACAGTGTGTATTATCCTAAATATTCTAGAAGCAAAATCAAAATAATAATTCTGTACCTATTCTAGATAATGTAGGAAAAACTGGCAAGAGTTTTATCTGGTATCTGTCAAACTAATTGTGCCTTTTGTATAGCCTTCTTGTTTTAATATAATCACTTCAAACTTTGTAGTCAAACACTATTTCTGAAATTATTTTTTCATTTCCATTTTGAGTTTGTCTAATTATTAAAAATGACCTCAAGACAACCTGAAAAAGTAAGGATAAATTTATATATATGGGAGGTGAATTCACAAGAAGTTCAAATTAACTTTTTAACAACAGGAGATCTTCAGGCAATTTTGGAGAGCCGATACAAGTTGTCTCATGCTTCCCATCAGATTGAGCACACAAGGTTGGGAAGAAGAACTGCCAAGCCTCAGGAGCCTCTGTCGGGAACATCACAGCAGGACTCAGAAACAGCAATCTCATGTCTAAAATCCCATTGCTGCAGTTTTCCATGCTAGTAGGCTCCTGCTATTCCATGGCCTGTGCACGGATATTGAATGCTCCACTGTCCAATTCAGAGTAAATACCATAACCCCTTTCCAACTCCCCTAATTTTTCTTCCTAAATTGATTTGCTATTTTCAAAGAGCTTCCACAAGCTTTTATTAAGCAATGTCTGATTTCTCATTTTATAGAAACAATGCTCAAAATGTTCTTTGTTCCTTTTATTTTTTAAATTCTGAAAACATGCTTCTAAAACACTTTGCATCCAGACTGAATCAGCCTGATTCCTTCAAGAAGGCAGTTTAGATGGGCAGTGATTCTGTGAAAGTTGAAGAGAAGCAGGCAGCACATTAGTCTGTTCAAAAAGTGCTAAACCAGTTATGGGTCTGCCTTGAAACATACATAGGGTCTGATACTCCTTTTGCTACTTCTGCATTTTTCATGTCTGTGAGCATTTAAATCTATAGCCAACACAAAAAGTGAGAACTCCAAAGCAGCTCCATATATAGGACCACTGCTTGAGTTTATTCACTTATCTTTGATACTGAAATTTCACGTGAAATATTTAAAACAATTATTACAATGTTTCTGGAGTATGTATAAACCTCTAGCCTGGGAAGTCTCACCAGCAGAGACTATTAATTTAGCAACCCATCTCTGATGAAAAGCTTGGCCAGCTATATACTCAGAGTTCAGAATTCCTTTACAGCTCAGTGCATTCTGCTTAACAAACGTTACAGTTTGACATGAAATAGCCCCAAAAAGTTCCTTTATGGTCCTGTTTGGAACAACGTACGAAGAAGCCCGTGGCAGACACAAAAGAACGAAACCTTCAGCAAGTGAAAAGAACAGTGGTCACGTCTGTGCCCTGAGTGGCAAACCATTGTGCACCCGCTCCCTTTCCAAAGGCCACTGAAGAATGAATAAGCTGCTTAAGCACATTATCCCCTTATTCAGGTCAACACCATGCAAACCAGGACCGTGGTGCTTGTTTTTTTTAGAGGGTTCACACATCTTGAGAGATTAACATTTGCTACCAACTATTTCACGGCTTTCAAAATAGATTACCAAAAAAAAAAGTTCCGTCGTACAATCGCTATGTCAAACTGACATGATGATTAGGTACTTTTCCTCAATGACTTGGGTTTCTTTTGTTACCCAGCTTGTTGTCAAAGCTTAAACTTTGTTTTGTTCTTCTGGAAATCAAATCTGCCTCAAAACATAACTCTCCTTTTTGCACGTTGGTGGGTTTGTTATGCATATCCCATGATACGGAAAAAGTTGATGTCTGCTTATTTTTAGACATGTTTATTCTAAGACTAAAAAAAAAGTTCTGAAACATTTCGGTTTACCAATGCGGTACATTCAAGCTCTAACAGAAATAGTGTTTTCTATGAATAAAGGGCTTATTTGAAGTTCTGGTAGTGGAAATATAATGTACATCTATTCAGAATTAGCTGTGCAAAAAAAAAAGAGTTCTTTGAAGCACCACCTGAGCGCATTAAAACTATAATGATTGTTGGGGGTTTTAAGAGAAAGGCAAACCGTTTATGCCATCTTATTTAAAGAGATCAGCAAACCATCAAAGTTCAAGCAAGGCTGAACTGTGCACCTGGCTCTAATTTAGCTACAAAAGCCAAACTAGTGAGAAACAGAAAACTGCACACTTAAATATTTCATCAGTTGAGCACAAACACGCTGAAATGTCATTTATTCCCAAACTTGGCACTGAGATGCTTCTTTGGAACAAATACATACTTTAGTGAACAGCTTCATGGAAAGCTGCAAGGGAACATCTGCAAGACCTTTCCACTGATAAAGATGGAGCAGAGAGAGTTCAGAACCAATCAGTGCTACCTAGAAAGTGTTTGGTGTGTGGTAATGCTTCAGAATAGCAACTAACCCCACACCATTAAATGCCAAAACCCTCCAGCAGTTCTACAATGGGAAATGATTTTTACTAGAGCCACAGTTATAGAGCTAAAAGAGAAGTGTATTTGTATGAGACATCTGAAGCTTTGGGACAAAGGCATGCCACATGCCAGAAATTAAACACATTTCAGAGCACGATTCATCTAACAGGGCACACAGTTACCAAGAACACCAGGGAATGATGCTGCTTTTTCAAGTCTTAATATTTTCTTACATTAATACATTCTAAATTTTTTTTGTAACTTTCTTGTCTTAGTTTTAACAGGTTGGGGAAGGTCTAGTGAGCACAGGAGGGTTTCTGTTCTCCAGGAGAGTTGCATATTCCAAACTTTTATTTTTGCTCCACAAGACTGAAATTTCACTTGATATGAAACTTTTTCCAATAAAAACATTTAGCTGGTTAGGAACATGCCAATGTTTTGGCCTTAATTTCAGCTCCCAGTAATCAATCTACATTCATTTAAAAACTTTCAGTTTGTAAGCACTAACATGCTGAATCATGATTTTCTGTCCTTCAAGAACTGCTTACAGCTGCAAAGTGTTTTTCACTGCATTAGAAAGAGTGCATAAGATTTCAATTTACATTAGACTAAAAAGCCTTTCTCTTCTTTGAATAAGCTTGTTTTGAAGTCTGCAATACAGGATGATGACCTTAAAGTGTGTAACAAATTGTGTGTTTACAAATGCAGTGAATTTTGGATGAGTTGAATGCTACTAATTGGGTTTGAGGGTGTAGAATACTTTGCAAAAATAGGTTGCATAGGCAAAGACTTAAGATTTTTTTCTCAAATTTTGTTTTCTTTGAATTACACTAGCCATATGACATACTAAGAAAAGATCACAGCCCCTCCTATCTAAAACCAGACCTTTGTAAACACATCTGCAAATGTTAGCAAGGGGCCTTTTGCACAAGAAAAAAGGAGCCTAATTCTCTGCTTCTCCCTAAGAGAAGGAGATCTTTAGGAGTCTCAGCTAACACTTTATCTAGACATCCCCAAGACAGGTACTGACATACAAGCAGTAGCTCTCTTTGTCCCTCAGTTTCCTCCATGGGCTCCTCCACAGGACAGGATGTCACAAAAGATCCCAAAATAGGAGGCCAAAAATGGGTAGCATGAAGGGTAATTCTAGCTATAAGAAAAGGAGGAAAACCCCCACACACTGGATATGAGTTTTAACAGTTAAGCCCAGCTGGGCTCACCTTGCCAAAACCAAGTGGCTGTCAGTTCTTTAGAGACAAAGATACAGTTGTACTTTAATTACTATTTTCCCACCTGTAACCCTAAAAACATCACTGAAAATTGTCCCTTGTCTGTTTAGACAAAATTGTAGACCTTCCATAGTCAAGAGTTTAAAATATAATACATTCATAGAGCTCCTTTGTCATCAATCTTGAATGCAGTGCTTGGACAAAACAACTTCTGTGAAATAAAATTATCAGCAAAGAGTATTATGAATTTTTGAGTCAGTTCCAAATATAAAAAGTTATTAAAACTCTGGTGAAGCAATATCTTAATGTAACAGAAAAGCAGTTATGGTGTTTTAAAATTCTGCTTAAAAGAATTTAAGGTTAAATATATATATTTTTATATATGGTAAAATATATAGAGAATATATTCTCTTGCATATATGTATAATGATACTATAGATTTACACACCCAGACCAGACTTTTTAAATTATTTCTCCTTAAAGATAGGTTTCATTTATTCAACCCAACTTGTTCTTTAATTTCATAATGTTATTACAGTGTCAATGTGACCTTTACATCCTGTGCTTGCTTCTGCTCAGGGAGCTTAGTCATCTTTTAACCTGAAGAGGAATTACCAGCTGTAGCTTTGAATGCTCAGTGAACCCTGTTGCTTATATTCTAGTGATTTCCCACGCATGCAGACAGCCTCGCCCAGCTGAAAAACTGTCAGCTCCAGCGAACTTTAACAACAAAATAAAAATCCCTCTAATGGCTGGAAAGAATGCTTCATGCAGGAATCTTGTAACACGCTATGAAATTACCACAGCCCATCCCCAGGCAAGGCTGCACAAAGGCAGGCTGTGCCAAGGACATTCTGTGGGATGTTTCCGGCGCATGGATGTGGCACTGAATAAAGGCTCCAGTGTGTGAGTGCTGTGGGCAGACGGTGGCTGTGTGCCCAGGGGCACCATCTGCCTGCATCCCTCCATCCCCTGCCATGGCTACCAGAAGGGCTCTTCCAGGAAATCAAACACATCCCTGTGAGTGAACAAAGCTAAAGGGCATGCAGCCCCCTGAGATACATAAATGTGTGGTTATGGGAGCCCTCCTTAGCAAGGGAGAACCAAGTGCAAAATCCAAAGACACAGAGTTGCAGCAGCAAGGGGAGAGATGCACTTGTTTTTCCAGATTTTTCAAGGGGTTGCTGTCTCTTCCAAGTCCGACAATGCATTTGTGTTTGGGACATGACTCACTTGAGTCCACAAGTCAGTTTGTGGAACCAAGTGATGGAGGAAGAGCTCAAGGGTTGTTGACAGTGCAGGGGCAGAGAGCAGTGCTGCCTTTTAGTGTGAGTCTCTAGATACACCTGACTCACTCTCATAGCTAAACTCCAAAATGCTGGGAATTATAAAATATTTTACAGCAATGATACTTTTATAGAAAGTTTATCTTATGATTTTTAGGTGTAATTCAAGATTTCTTAGCACTTTAAATACCAGTTACAGCCAAGGGTCAATTAATGATGCATATGCCCAAGAAGTTCCTTTTGAAACAATCTGGAATTCAAAATGACACCTGAACCTTTACTTGGTGGGCTCTGAAAACTGCAAGTAACACACTACAGCTAGGCTACCCATATATTGCCAAACTTGATATTAAATACTAAAAGATTAAAGATTTTTAATACAACAACAATCTGACATCAGATGAATCATATCTTTTTCAGAGCAATTTGGCTTTTGTTCCACCTGCTCATCTTTCCAGTACACGATATAAGATATTGACACAAAAATAAGAAAGCTTTTTCAATAAGTTACCATTTATATTAAAAAAAATTCAAGCAGTAAATTTACTTGTACAGTCTGGCAAAAACTGCTCTGTGCACCTTGATCTTTATGGCACTTTCCAATCAGGAAAGATCTGGGAAGAGATGAGTAATGAAACATACCTCAAGTACAACTTTGCTAGCCAACAGATAAAGCAAAAAAATAATGGCATTTCCCTGAAATGTAAATGCGATTGGAGCCTTTTTTCAGGTCAAACAGCTTATACTGATGATTTTCAGCCAGTTTAACTTCTAAAAAATATTAGAAGTACAATTTCAGAGAATGGCCATCACAAGACATGCACTGTTCATAAGGAGAAAAGAAGGCATTTTCCTAAGGATAGGGTTAGATGTTGTTTATGAAAGTACTGTAATTGAAAAAAGAAAAAACTGCCTTCAAAGCTAGCAAGTTACCTTGACAGTTTTTTTCATACCAGAAAATGAAAAACTAAAAAGTTTTTCAATTCTAAACATACAATTGTTCCAATATTTTTTGTTACAGAAAGTCAGCTTCAAAACTAAGATAATAAATTCCTTGTTAGACTGAGCTTTAAAGCACCAGAGTTCTCCTAGTACCGTGCTTGTGTATCGCCAACGTCAGGATTCATCAGGTCCTCCTGTTAAATCTACATTTACTTATGCATCAAGTAGCAGCTGTCACAAGTAGCTCATAACTAAGGCACATGATTAACAGGATGAAGGGGAAATAATTTATTATCTTGGAAAAATACTGAGGAAAAGCATAGAAAGATCCATTTTCTGTGTTAATTGTGCCACCCTGAAAATGGAATGCTTTGTATGAACAGGGCACTGTCACCATAGATGGAATACAGAGGCTTATTTACAGAACAGGTTCTCAAGCATTAGAGCAGGCTGCCCAGGGAAGTGGTTGAGTTTCCATCTCTGGAGATACTTAAAAGTACATGTTGGACTTCAGGACATGGTTCAGTGGTGGACTTGGCAGTGCTGGGTTAACAGTGGGACCCAATGATATTACAGATCTTCTCAAACCTAAATGATTCTATGATTCAACCTGCTACCAGAACCATATCTAGCAGAGTTAATAAGAATAGGGAGGGTAATTAATTATGTATTTTAAGAAAACAACACAAAACAAAACAGCAGGATAAATACTCCGCATGATGTTTTAATAGTCTGAGACAACTCTCCTGATGTTAACATCTGTCTGCAGGGATAGGGACAATGCCAATTCCACAAATGCCTGTAATTTGAGTTGGAATTTGGAAGACACTCAGAACCATGGTTTTGGAGGAAAATTTCATCAGACACAATTTTAGCATGCATAACTCTTTTACACAGTAAAACTGAAAACAAATGGTTGTCTGCATGCCAGTGGCATTTCTTGAAAAACTTAATCATTTGCCTATTGAGAAAACAATAGTCCTGAAGAATCCAACATCATTTAGGACTTCAGTACATTGTGCTGCATGTAATCACCAATATTTTAACATACAAACAACAGTCAGGAAAAAAAAAGAAAGCTGAGAAATCTCATGTAATTCATGTAATTTTCAGAAGAAATCTCACAAGAAATCTCCTAAAACTCCTGATATCTATTTTCTATAAAAGCTTTCACTGAATCACAGAAAAGGCTCAGATGAACCATTAAGCTCCCTACACAACTGACCTCCCACAGGCACCACAGAGTTAATGACTACAGTTTCTTCTTCATGAATCCCAGCTGCTACATAGCTAAAATCTCAGTCACATGTCCTGTCACACATCAAGAAACTTTAAAATATAGCTGATGGATAATGGGAATTGGAAACTATAGAAATAGATCACTGCAACCAAACTTTCAAAAGTTTCTTGCTCTCAAAAAACATGAGGGATGAAGTGCTAAAATCTACTTGAAGGTCCAGCCATGTGTGTTGTAATAAATCACTGAAGGTGACCAAACAATAATCTTTAAGAAGAGCCCAAACAGTACTCATGGCAACCTATACAGTACCCTAAAAAACAAGCCCAGTCTCAGTGAAGCACTTTAGAGAAGTTGGAGATATTTATATTTCTTTTTTTTCTGTAAAGTTAGCAGGAGTGTAACTATCTCAATACATTACATTTTTTAGCTTTATTAAGAGAGTGACAAGATACAGCTGCTTGGGGTAGTTCAAACACTTTTAACACATTTAATTTTTCTATAGCATTTTTGCAAAGCCACAAACACATATAATTTCCTTTATGCTCCTGCACTTACATTTACAAATTGTGTTTAGGATAGGTAGCTGGAACATCTAATTATAAGGCCGCATCCAGCTTTCAAAACCAGACAAAAATACAGGAAAAAAAAAACCTGAAACAAACCCAAAATCAAAAAGCAAACCACCAACAAAGTGAATCATAAAAGAGAAAAGACTTATTGTTTTAAAGATGACACCAGTAAAGGCTTGTTATTAATGAGCAATATTCAGAGGATTGTCATCTTAATAATTTTTCTTCATCTGAAAAATTACAAAGATATCATCGGCCTTAAAAAAACCTTTAAAGACCTTTTTCATTCATATTTAATTATACTAATAAAGAGGATTTTGCTAATATTGTATCAGCTCACATATTATGACATCAGAGTGTCTCATGTCCATCAGATAGGTAATTAAACAGAATTTTAACATATCAACAGATACCATTTACAGAACTGAAAATCTTGTTTTAGGTTACCAGTATATCTCATGTCTACACCAATAGTTCTGATATCTTGTTGGGTTTTTTTTTTCCATTCACGTGTAACTATAGATCTCCACCACTTGTGACCTCTCCTCAGTTTTATTAAACTTATGTCTATTTATTTCATTTACTTCCATAAGCTATTTCCACATGGTCCTTCCTTTGACCCTGACATCCCTGTCTCCTGTGCTGACATTCAGACATTTACTTTACTAGAGCCAAAAGGGTTGGACCTCTTCCTACATCAACAAGTCACGTCAACCATGTCCCCTGGACTGAAAAAAGTATGTTGATATTTTGGTGCTGGCATCTCAACTATATATCTGTCCTACCAGTAGTAAAAAAAAAGAAGTAGTCATTCTGTGCACAAAGTAGACTTGCTATTGCAGGGCCAACATTTGTAAGAGCACCTTTACAATTCAAGAGTGACAAGCTCTGTCCCAGATGCTAGGCTGTCTTATTGTGGAGCCATAAATAATACATATTTTCCCACCTTTTGTGATAATAGCTGCATTTATGTCCATTCCTTCTCTTGTCTTCCCTGTTGCCTGTGAAATTGCTGTGGAGGTTTGACAGCATTTACTGTGCAAGCCAATGAAAACAAACACTATCTGTTGCTGTCTTCTGAGCATAAAGCATTGGAAATGTCCAATGTATCTTCAAACAAAGTCTGCCATCAATTTAGTCTATGGATATTCATGCATACTTTCCAAAATAAGCATTTCCAGATATTAATTTCTGCCTTCTTTCATAGATCCCCTTGCTCTGAGAAGTAAAGTAAGATGAAATTAAATGGACTGACAGAACTGCCGGTAACATCACTACACAGCTTGCTCTTTCTAGTGTCAGCAGAAACTGAGACTTAAATCCTGTGTCACCATCTAAATTCTTTCTTCTAAAACCCTTCCCTCTTAAACTTCTCAGATCTTAAAAATCATTACCAACACATTGTTTGGTAAACATGAAAATCTGAGAGACCAGTTAGTTCTGTCACATTTTCCATGGTCTAACGAAACAGAACATATCACAAAAGAAATAATAATAAATACCAAATTTCACAATAATAAATTAACAGCCTCAGAAAAAGAATACCATATATTCCTAGCCAAAATGACAAAGTTTAAAGAATGACAATGGATGAAAAGTAGCAGACAATTGCTGAGGTCTTCTCACATACTAAGCAGTGGAATGGCATTTCTCAAAGAGCAGTAGAATGACACTTCTCAAAGATAACAAGAGTTTGTTTAATAAGAGTTCAAAACCAAGTTTCAATCTCTGTAGAAGTCCCGAGTCACACAGTAACCACATATCAGATGCAGAGAGAGGCAAGTGAAGTGCAAACTGAGTACAAATTCATGTTAGGTTAGCTAACATGAATTTATACTGGATACCTCTACATCTAAACTAGTCTAGGCTCTTTATAGTCAACAAGTCAAAAAAAAAAAAAAAAATTATTTACCTGACCAGTTCCTCTACAAGAAGCAGCACTTGTTCCCCTTACAAAATTAGCCTAGGAGGACTAACTTAGGTTAAGATGACTGTCAAGCTCCACATCTCTTTTTAAGTCTTACCTGGTTTGGCCCAAGACTCTCAAGACTAATAATTCAAACACAAGATAATAACTGTCCATTCCACTGACTCTAAAGTATGGGAATGAAAGAGGCACAAACGTTGCTGCCTAAGGGGGTATACTAGAAACATCTAGATTTGAGTTTAGTACCCAGGCAACACGGAAAGGCTGGATGGTTACAAAAAGATTGCAAACACATCTTTAGTATTTTTGAAAGCATAAGAGAACTTTAGGAAAGGCAATTTAGAATGATGGTGGATGTAAGTCTGCGACTGAAATATATAACAATATATTATTTTATACAACATGAATCTTTAAAAGATATGTACTTGAAAGTCACCTTTAATTAATTATACTAGAACAACTGGAGAATTTTTAAAAATACAGTAACTTTTTGTTGTACAATAACAACAGTAAGTCCCTGGTGAAAAAAAAGTCTTTCCCCATTTTTTTTTTTCTTAATTTAGAAAGGATTGTAAGTGTTTTTGCTACTGACAGAAAATGAGGATCAAGGTATTTTTCATCCCTCTATTAGGGTAAAAGAAGATGAGTAGTAATGTAAACACAGAATGTCTTTCTACTGCAATAATAAAGAACAAAGGCCATTACAAGTGACTGCAACATTAAAAAATGCTAGTAGTGTACACATTCTGAAATGAAGAAAATCATTTAACCAGAATAAATATTTAAAATTCAGGCCCAATTATATTTGAGTTTTATTGGTAAATGCACTGGTACTCATAGCTGCTGATGTATGCCTAACAAAACATGAGAAAAGCAGCTAAATGAAAACAAGAAAGGAGATGCAGTATGTTCCCCTGGGAACACCATGGTATAGAACAGCAAATTATCTTCCACATTTGCAAATAAGTCAAAACTTTTAACAGCTCTAAATACTGTGGGAAATGCTGTTTCCCTCTGGGCACAACTACTTCATAAATTGGGTAGGTAATGTTTTGAGTTTCAGCTCTCTCAATATATCATTAGTAGAATGCATCCCCAGGAAGCAGAAGACATTTGTACACAGTCTTCTTGAAGGTTTAATATAGCCATGGAAATAGATACTAAGACAGAAGATACAGAAGAAACAATTATTAAAAAATTGCAGAAGGCTAGGAACAAAACAGAAGACAAACTCAAAGAGACTGAAACACACTGGAAATCTCAGTATCTTGAGTAAATCTAAATTTATTACTACACTTCAAATTCTCAACCCATGTGAGTTAAAACATTGAGAAAAATAACTTATGAAATTTTCAAGTTGTGAATGTATTACCAGACATTGTAGTTATTCAATAAGAGCATTAAAGAGCAAAAAGGGAAAACTCTTAAAAATTAAAGAAGAACATCAGCTGTCAGATATTTGTGAGCCATTCAAACATGTCACCCACCAGTCCCTGCACTGAGGGAAATGGTACATCTTGTAAGTGCCATCCCTTCTCCAGAGCATTTTTAAGGTCTGCAATTGTAATACAGATGCTGGCACAATTTCAGGTGTTCCTGTTATTTAAATAAAGCATGTTTAGGAGAGATTGATGATAGTATATTTATTTTAGATGTGGACCTTTTAAAATAGACTGGAAACACTAAACCCCTCAATATTGGAACGTGCATCTATAAAATCAGATGTATGTGTCCATTCCCTCTTCTAACACAAACTCAGTCCACTTCAAATAACAGAACAGATTTAAAAGGAGATTACCTATTCTGACAAAAAAAGTGTGAGGTTTTTTCTCCTTAACAATGGGCTAGACAGGACTAAGTTCAGATATTACTTTACTTTTTAATACTTCTGAACACTGAAGAGAGAATGGAAAACATTCCATTGACATTGACTCTACAAAAAGTAGAATCCAATCACATTGTTTTCTTGCCAACTCAAAGTTCAGAAAGGGGAAGAAAAGGAATGGTCATCTATCTTCTCCTTTGCTCAAGTGCTGCCTGGGAAGGCAGTACAGCAGCAAGATCTAAGAGGAAAAAAATCCACTTATAAAATAAAACTTAACTGGTAAAGCAAAGCGCAATTATCTCCTACTAGAGGGGCACAGACAGGTAGCAACCAAAAAATAAATAAACCTACAGAATATTTACTTCATCAATAGTTTTACAAATGTTCATTTCTGGAACTCAGCATTGTTGGGCCACAGCATTACTTCTAAGCACCTTCCTTGGCCTGACTGTTTTGAGGAACGTGCAAAAAAGTCTCTTTCCATCAGCCAGGTTAATTTGGTCAATAACATTTTAACATACCTAAATGAAAAGCTGCACATCTGGAAACCTATTTTGATCACACATAGTGTCATTTGTATTGCAGAAATATGCAAAACAACTAGGGAACACACTGGAGAACATAACCTATAAATTAGATTCTCATATGTGCACCGGATACAAAAATAGACTCTTTATATTGATAGGACCAACCTCCATTCATAGAATTCAGGAAATGTTACTGTTATTTTACAGTAAAACTGTCACTGAATATGTCTCCTGTTCTAACAATTATCATTCAAGGGGAAGGCAACAGGAGCTTTGTAAAATCAGAAAGTATAATCATTCCCATTACATATTTACTACATTTTTAAAAAGTGTAAAAGTGCCACTACTCTACATATGAATGAAAATTCTGATTGTCTTTCTTTTAAAAATCCCTGCAGCTGTGCACAATTTAAATTATTTACTTGACACATTTTTATCTTTAGATTGATAAGGTATGAAATTACAGGTTTCCACTATAATCAGTTTTCTACTGTCCAGGTTTCTATTTTGGTTGAAATATGAATAATAAAAGCAGGTTTGTTCCTGTTCTCTCAGCAGCTTTCATTTGCACATTTATGTGTAGGTACTCCTCAAGAATATGAATCTTGGAAGGCTGGTACAAATTCTTAGAACAATTGGAAATAATTAGGATAAGGTGAAAAACTGTGCTTGAATTTGCACCTCAGCGTTTCTGGATTGCATATTCCAGCACAGATGCCTGTCATTCCTCCAGAGAAGTCAGAACTGCCAGCCCAGGCATGCTCATTGACCTATTTAGGGCAACTGTGAGAACCATCGCATTCCTGCACTTCAATATTTTAGTAAGTTAAGAGAAAAAAATATTCCAAAGCAAGCATGCAGGAAACAACTTGAAATAGCAGCCCAGAAGTCCCTGAACTGTCTCAGATGAAGAAGTAGCTGCCCTAGCAGCTGCCCTGCTTATTTCTCTCGTGCACTTTTCAGTGCTTAAATCGTAGAACCATAGAATTACTTAGGTTGGAAAATACCTTTAAGACAATGAATCCAACTGTTAACCAGCACTGCCAAGCCCAGCACTAAACTGTGTCTCTAAGCACTAGAGCTTCACAGTTTTTAAATACCTCAAGGGATGAGGACTCTACCACTTTGTGGGCAATCTGTTCCAATGTTTAATAACCCTTTCTGTGAAGAAATTGTTCCTAATATCCCATCTAAAACTCACCTGGTGAGGCTTGAGGCCATCTTCTCTCATCCTATCTCTTATTACATTGGAGAAGAGACCAACAGTTATACAAATAAAGAACAACTCAGATACACTTTTTTAAAAGGCAAAATGACCATCATGATTCATCTGCACATTAAGCACATATGTATGTGACCAATCAGTTTTTTGTCTCCATCTACACAGGGCAAGAGAACGTTTGTTTGTCCAGCTTCCTTGCAGCCATTGCAGCTGCAGCTGGCATGACTTCTGGCCCCTGGGCAATCCACATGGTACTGTGCTGGTGCTCAGAGCACCAGTGTCTTCTGCTAGAAACTGCCTGTGTAAGAACTCCTTTCAATTCAAGCTGTCCTGGCTCTTCCACATTGTGTGAAGGTACTGTTTTAAAGAGTTGAATGCTTTCTACCTGAACTGAAATTCATGGTAAATGGTTTAAATTAAAGCTAACACACAATCTTTCCAAATCTCTCACAACTGGCCATAGCCAGTATTGAATTTACACATGTGATCAGTTTAGAATTGGTCTGGCAGCCATGAACTTGTCAAAGATTCTTTTCTAAGGTATCAAATAAACACAGTTCTCATTCCTCTGCTAAGCATCCAGTATTAGATTAAAATTTTTATGGTCAAAAGAAGCCCTTTCACTGTTGGATTGACTTCTATATAACATAAGGCATCAGTCTTGCTAGATTTCATTACTCCTCTGTCTGGATAATAGTACTTTCACTAAACCATGTCTCTTTTGTGACCCTTGAACAATAAAATACTGCTTCCAAGTCACCGATAAAGATATTAAATATAGCAGAGCTGAAAAACATCCCCTGAGATACCATAAAGCCACAAGAATTTTATTATTCCTCACAGAAATGCATATTTTAAATTGCATATTTTAAATTGCATATTCTCCTGTAATACAGGAGGTTTGCTTTGTTTTTTCATTAGTCTAGTTTCTTAAAAGAAACAGTAAGAATTCAAATGTCTTTCAAAGGTAAAAAATAAGTCAACCAAAAATCTGTAAACTCTCCTTAGACCAGGACCATTGCATTTGCAATAAGAGCCTTACCTTTAATCCAATCTTCCTGATTTTTTCAATTCGTCCCAGATGCACCTAAGAAAAAACTAGTACTTTCTTCACAACCAGCTTAGTGTGGTACAGAGAAAGCTTTCACCACTTTTTTTTTTTTCCAGGAACTGACAAAGCATTATTTGGGCATTCTGATTTAAGGATCTTGACAAACTTTTAAAGCTTTTTCAACATGTTCATTTGCTGTTAATAAAATGAGAAATAGGACTTCTTGCCAAGATAGATAAAATTTACATTTAAGAAGTATCTACCACATTTATAAGCACTAATACTTCCATATGTACCATCATTAAGGAAAAGCATCAGGAAAAACAAAAAACCTAATTATTACTATTCATAATTATTTCCATTAAGTTACTTTTCTTTAGTATCTTTTGCTTTTTACTGCTTATAAAGATATTTTTTGACCTTGGTGGTCAAAATGGTTTCTATTACTAGGCTTTGCTGTTTGGTTGGTTTTATTAAACTGCCAATTTTCACATCCTTGTAAGACTGATTTTTGTAAGAAAGACTGATTTTTAGCCAACAAGGCTTGTTCAGCATTGTTTATTTCATGAGAGTTTATTCACATTTTTTAAGCAGAAAGCAATCATGACTGAAATTTTGATGTTTAAATGTTTCCCTTTGATCCAGCCTGATTATTTCCATCACCCTTAAACCATCCCTCTTCCAGTGCTGAACATGTGTTTCAGGTAGATCTCCACTAAATTGCAGCTGTGTGTATCTTGGCAATTATTTGTTTTTCACCTACAGTCTATTCTTTTAACCACTGCAAGTTCATTTAACATATATCTCAGCAATATTAAATGAACACTCAGGATCCAGAGATCACACCACCTCAGGATTTCCAGCAACACTTTCATATCAGCACTCAGACTAATGCCTAAGTATATTTTAATTGTATTGAAACCCCACCTAAGAAGCACCATCCTCACACCCAAAATATGCATGGCTACTGGTAAGGCATAAATTTTTGTGAGATTGCCGTGGTTTGTAGTAAATAACTAAAAATTCCTCAGAAATTACTCTCCTTGTCAATACCTTACAAAACAGGCCTATTATTTTTGGCAGCAGTTAACCCTGCTTCTTTTGGACACTCAGTCTCACACCAACTATGTGGAACCATTTATTAGCTTGCTCACATGGGACTTTCTACTAGGTCAATTTTTTACCCATAAATAAGCAGTTTCCATTTCTCTTGCTTATCACCTAGGCAATTGTATAAAAATGCTCTACTTGCTTCTCTTTTCTTTCCTTGATTTTATGAGTATCAGGATAATACCCTAGCTAAAATTACCTCTGCTAAAACTAACAGTAACAAGGACTTTAATAACCATCTCAAATTGAGTGAGTTGCTCCTCAAAGTTGTGTTTTAAATTCTGAACACAACAAAACAGTGAGAGATGAGAGTTGTGAAGTCGGGGGTTTTTCGAAATCTGCGTTAGAGGAAGAATTAATCTTTCTGGAGAATTTGCAGGTTGTGCACCTCCACATTATAGTTGCCAAAAGTACATTTTTAAAACTTCCTTTGAAGCAGGGAGGCCGTCACATAATGGGAGAAGGAACTAATCTAAATGGAAAACATCTGCACATTTCAAAAAACATGTTCAGTATAATTATTATTTATGTGCATGTAAGTTGTGAGAGTGATTTCTATTGTGTCTTACTATGGAAAATCCTGACTAGACTAAGAAAACACAGCCTAAAATACAGTTATTTATTCAAGAGGGTTAGCTTTTAGGATAAGGAATTGCAATGTGATTCCAAATGTGGATGTTTTTTGGTCATTTCAGTTCTCTATAGTGAGTCATCAACTAGTCACATGAACATAAGTATTAAGGATGGAACAGGGATGTGCTACTGGGTGAGAGAAAGGGTGTTGAGGGAAGAAATTAAGAGGGGTGGTGCCCCAGGATCCCTGACTTTGACTAAAGAAGCCTGGGAACTATATGCAAGGTCCCATTAATGAATATTATCAGGCCCATGTCATGTAATCAGTTAAGGGGTACAGCAACAAACCTGTTCATATCCCAAGTGCAAAATCCAGAGGTCTCATTCCCTATGGTCCTAATACAAGAAGCCATATCCCAAAATGATAAAAAAAACCCCAAAAAAACAAAAGGTATCCTCCTGATCAGGACGTATTTCAGAGCATCAACAAACTTCAGGTCACACAGATTTTATGCATTGTAATAATTAGTGTGCCATTGAACTCAATGCTTAGTCACAAGAACAGTGACATTAAAGTTGGGCTGCTATTTTGGATAAGCTCGTTTTGCTGTTGCTGTGTGCATATATATATATATATATATACATACAGACATTTGATATCTTTCAAGTAAATAATATGCTACAAAAAAGTTAAAATTACAATGATACACAAGCATAAAAGCAAAATAAAAAGCCTACTGAAGTATTAGAAGTAGCTGATGCAATTAACTGCCTAGAAACACTCATTAACATATTACAAAACTGGCCCAACTGCTCAAACCAAAAATAAAAGTATTTTATAGCTGTTGTATGTGATTTGATATGGCTACTCACTACAGTACTCAGATACATCTCACAAGAAAGCCTGTCTGCTTTTAGAAGGGGAGTCTGGTGGTATAGAGAGAGAGGAGCAGACATTTCTTGTTCAGTAATTCTTTCATCATCCATTGTCTGAATGACCCCACTGGGGCAGGGGTGAGGGTGTGTGTATAAAGCTGAAGATGCACACACCCAACCCAACAATCCAGGAGCCTCAGCTAAATTTACTGGTGCAGGAATGCTTTGGTTAGCTGTAATAAACATAAACCTCTGATACATTCATCATGTGTAAAGTTTAGCGCTTGTATCATTTATAATACAACATCTTTACTTCTACAAAAGTGTTAATACATCGCAGGTGGCTTTCTTTTTAATTTGACATCATTCAGAGTCTTTGAGTATTCAAATATTCTTTCAGACAAAAAAAAAAAAAAAAAGGGGAAGATCAAGGCTAAGTAATTAACCAGTAATCCCAAGAGTACTGGAAAGAAGAGAGCCAATTTTCAACAAGTTTAAATCTCTGAATTTCACACAAACGGGAAACCAATTTAAAGAGTGTAAGATCCACCTACTTGAAGCACTAGAACCTCACTTGGGAAAAAATTATAGCACTACAGTGCTTTTTATAACTAAGGGACATACAACTGAAGTACATAGACACACCTTGCCAGCACAGATCAGACTACAGCCTCAAGCAGTTCACCAAAACGAGGGGCATAGTTATTCTGAATCTGAATTCAAAATTCACATTGGAAATCACTGCAGAGAAGTTCTGTGTCAGAAGTGGAGATAGACTGCTGCCTTAAATTATATTTTTAACTCTATTATCATCCTGTTCTCGAGAACTAATTTTCTATACCATATTTTAACATGTACAGTGTATGCAGCACACTTTTAGAGACAGTGTCCTTAATTACTTAAACCTTACAAAACAGTCTACACTGCACATCAGGATGAGTATATCTACACTGTATATTGGGTGAGACATTTACCTTATGACTTTTCAGTTTGCACAGAATCAAAGCCAGTATTGTAACAAAAGCCCTTCATTACACCTCAGAAAATGATTTACCTCATTATCTGTTCCCACATCCAGCATCACTGGTAGACACTCATGAGGTTTTACTCCTCCACATGCCGTATAAAGTGCCAGTTTACCAACAGGAATGCCCATTCCATAACAGCCAAGGTCTCCAAGCCCAAGAATACGTTCACCATCAGTCACCACAATAGCCTGGAGGAAGAAATGAAGGCACAGTAAAAATCATTTCCTTGCTTGTATGTACTAAGTATTCCATTATTTTCTTACCATTATTTTTTTTATTTTACATGCAAAAGCTGTAACAGGTGCAAACAAATCAATACTACAACAAAAGCAAAAAATCGTTTTATTATATTTTACTGTGGTTCTGTTGCCCTATTTTGGACTCTTGCTTCACTGTAAATGGGGCTTTCATATAAAACTTTTAAGAATACACAAGAGAGGTATTTAGTATTATATTACAAGAGAACTGGCATTGTTCCCTCTCACATTTTTCTGTCAACAGTATGAAAACAAAATAGGAAGGGAAAGGAAGTTATCCACCAAAAAAAAAGAAGAACCACGAACTCCTGGGTTTTGTCAAGTGTTTTCAGCAGAATCAGAGCCAGTCACTCCCACTGGCCTTTGTCAGGGCTGTCTACAACCACCTGGTTCTTACCCTTCAAACATGTATGTCTTCTTCCCTTGAGGAAATAACACACTGCATCATACTTATACGTGTGCTCTCATTGACAGAAATATAATAACTTAGTAAACCCAAAAAACTGTCTATGCTAATAAGAAAGATTTTTCATAAAAAAGAAGTACTCAGTATGGCAAACAGCTGACAACACAATTTCCTTGTCATACTCAGTAGCAAGCCATTTTAGTTGGAAATTTTTTTTTTTTTTTAAGAGAGATCATGAAGCACTATTAAGTGGAGAACTATTAACTCAAACTCTAGAATGGAGTTGCCAAGAGATCAAGGGTAGAGACCTTGGTGAGGTCTTGGGAGATACTCAAAACTCAAAGGCAGGACATAGCCCTGAGCAACCTGGCTGACCTTGTTTGAGCAGGATGATGGCCTGAATGAGTGCCTTTCTACCTCAACCATTCCTTGATTTCCTGAAATGCAGAAAAAGCATTCAGGGTTTTGGTTTTTTTTTTCCATAATAGTCAACATAATTGACCAATTAATCAATAGAGGACGCCTACAGCTAATAAAATAAGTTTAAATGCCTCAAACTTTGGCTGTAACAGCATTCCTTCTGTTGAAGAAATGAATTAAGAAATCACCAAAATCTAAACTGATAAAAAGCTTATCAAGTATCTTAACCAATTCACCTTGGGTACAAAACAGCATCAGTTTTGTCATGCAACTAAAACTGTACTTACCTTGATGACACTTTCTGGCCAAGATTTAAGCATTGTAGCAATGTGACCCCGGTCATGGATAGAAATAAAAAGACCTCTGCAAATAAAAAAATACTTTTCATTTAAACAGTAATTAAATAATTATAAATCAATTGAATATAAATAGAGTATTATTGAATCAAATAATACATTAAATCTACGCAAATGCATTCCCAACATACATAAAATCAGTTTGATAATAAGAGTATAATTTTATATGAAAAAGTAAATTAATTACCTGCATTTAGAAGCCAGAGAACAAGTAACTCAGTAAGAACCTGTAAGAGTCCTTTCTGAAACCAGCTCACTCAGAACTTGATCTGTTCAAGTGTGTTTAATAGTTGCCCCTGACCACAAAATTAGTTTCTCTTATGACAGTGATCACTACTGGCACAGGCAGGCCTAACATTTACAAATATGAATAGGTCAAGCTATGAAAAAAATCTGAAATAAACCAGATATTATCATTATGTAAAATAAATCAGGAGCATTAATGTGTTTAGAAAACAGTCCCCCTATTTCATTAGATTGCCATTTTGAGTTACAAAAGTGGGAAATTTTCTTCTTGACAGTGCAAGGACATCCTCAATACTTAACAGAACAAATTTATACTCCAAAAATTGGAGACAATTGGCCTTTAGTTCCACCAGTATGGAAGAGTTTAAAACAAAGTAATGGAAAAGTGTAATTCTCAATTCATTTTCTATTTATTACCTAAGCAAAATCAAATTATTATTACCTAAGCAAAATCTTATTCTCCTATTCAGCATTTCCTTCTTCATTTATTTTACTTGACATTCAGGTGCACTCAGAGTTCATTTAATTCCATTTCTTATCTACGTTTTTCATGTGAGATAGCAGAAAAATGCAATCTCTCAAAACCCATGAATGCAATCTCTCAAAATCCACAAAGAAAATATCAATTAAGAAGCCCTTGCCAAAGATGCCTTCTTGTAAATACATTTTGCAGTATTAAGTATAAGGCATTGGCTTCTGGAATTATTCTAAAGCATTTCCCGTTGCCTATTCTAAAAATTTTAAAGTAAAAACCAGAGAAAATTATTGAAAAAATAATTTAAATCTAAGTGTACCAGAATATGACCTCATATTCATACAAGTGGATCTTATAGGTCTAAATAAAACTAAGAAATCAGGAAAATGCTTGTCAGATATGACTGCACATATACCAACTCAAGCAAAAAAATCTCCTGCAGTGTTAAATGTATATTAACCAGGACAACAAAATTAGTCTGAACATTTATTTAATTTCATATGTTTAAATATCTCAAACATATTAGATGGTATGTTTATATATAAATTATCATGTGATTTCTATTTTTATATTGAATTTTTAATTTAATATTTAAGTGTTTTCTTTCCCTCTTTGATGTCAAAACTTGTCATGCAACTGGAATTCTTTACTATTTAGGACAAAAAGCAACATAAGCCATGGTGTGATTAACCAAAGTATTTCATTTTATACATTTTCCCCTAAAACTAGAAAATCTCATCCTAGCATTTCTAATTCATTCTCTTCCTGTGTCCATTTCCCATGCTGAGAACTAACACACTAGGCTGGATATTAATGTATCTTGGTTGTTTCTTGATAAGTAGCATCTGTCAGCAAATTAGTTTCTCCATCCCAGTAGAGGCAACAGGTCTTCAGGGAAAAGAGGGTTAATTTTAAACCACTTTTGAAATGTTCTGGTATTTACTGCACACAATCATTAACGTGGGCCAGCTACTTGAAAAGATACCCCTTAACTGTGAAATGCTACAAAACAAAGAAAAGTACATGATGCTTCCTTTCTGCTGTATTGTACCATGCATCATTTTATAAAACTGCCTGTAAAGTTTTAAATCATAAAGCACATCTTATCAGAATTGCCAGCCTCAAGAGACAGCTGTGACAGATGAGTGTGTGAAAGCAAGCACAGTCTGTTGGAAAAAAGCCATCTTGTGGGATCACTCCTCTTCTTGTCTCCATTCTCCAATTTACACCAACCTAATAGATTTGTGTTAAATGAAGCAAGATTTTGTATTGATTTTCTAAAGAGTCAGAGCCCAGCCCAGTGTGCCTAAACGACCTCTTCCCTGCAAGCCAGGGAGAGAGGTCACCATGGAATAAATTCCCCAGCGGAGGAAAATAAAGGTAGGGTGGCTGCTCCAGAAGGAATTTTGTTATAACATTTGTAAGGACCTTTGAATAAGTATTGAGAGTGTATTTCAGAAATCTGTTCAAGCAAGATCAGATTCAAGCCACAATGGAAAATAGAAGCTGAAGTGTAAATAGTGATGTCAAAAGCATTTCACTCCCCTCTTTCTTTCTTTTCTTCCATTATTGCAGTAGTTTAACAAAACATTTCTGGACACACTGGCCTGACCAAGAATATGTTCCTAAACTTAAGGGAACAGAAAAAGAGGGAAGATTTCTTTATTCTTTTATCTGGATCTCTTTTCCTTATCCTTCATTTCTTTAACTAAACCACTTTTCTTCTGTAAGGTATTCTCTGCAAGTATGTACACCAGGTTGGTAAGAGGAATTCTGACTCACAAAGGTGTAAGGCACAAGAATATTCAGCTGGTGACTGAATTCAGTGGGGCTGAATTCACTGGCCATTCTACCTGCAGACAGCCATCAAAAGGCAGCACTACATGTGCTTTCTTTTCCATGAGGTTATGTTATTGCCAGGGAAAGTACCAACTGCTTAATGTTACTATAACTGGGATAGAGCTGAGAAGCTGAAAAGGTAGTCAGCAATTTGGCTACCTAGCAGATATAGTTATTTTGGGGCTGTCATAGGACAGCTACAAGAAGAATGAAGCATGGGGCAAGCTAGATGATTTAAACTGGATTCAGTTTTACATGGATTTCAATCTGGAAATATGACTGAATTATCCATAAATAAAAATGATAAAAATAAGCACAGTCATGCCAGTGATGCCCATCCTGCTCTGATGGACAAGGAAGAGATGGCCTGAAAGATATGCACCTGTCTGACAAAGCACCTCAGGATGGGGCTGCTAAAGCAGACAAGTAATGTGACAAGTAATATGTATAATTACATGGAGAAAGAAGCAAGATACAGGGGAAATATTATGGACAAAAATATGCTACTTATTTTTCAGCATGCACATATTCACATTTCTAAGAAGGTAAAGCAACTCATGGGGAAGCAGGATTAAGTCCTCTTGCACACACTTTCAGAGCAGTCCAGGTTGGCAAGCTCACTGGAAAAACAACTGTAGGTTTTACAACATAGTCCTTTCTATCTTAATTAATATCTTGGTTATACATACTATCTTTTCTTGCAAGGCAACAAGGCCAATCACCAAAACCGTGAGTTAGCTTGCAGCCTCAGATCAGTCTAATTAATGTGCTCATTCTGAACAATGTGCAAGCAGATTGTCTTGCCTAAGCACATAGGCAGAAATGCTCATCTAGAATCAGTTTGCCCCAGTGAGCCCTCAGCTCAGCACTGGTTGATACCAGCACAGACAAAGCAAGCACTGCTAGTGACACCCACTTCAGCTAGCCAGAAAGTGTATGAAACCACAGCAGAGGAATAATTAGGAAAAGAAGTAATCTATGCCTTCTTTCCTCTCATCACACCAGCAGTTAAGACTGAAGAGTAATGGGGGAGCCCACGTGAGGACATCAAGATCCACTCAACACAGGGTGGATCTATTTTGGGTCACTGAGCTCACTACTGTAGCAAATTTTACCAGTAATGTGGAGGTCATTCTACAGCACATGATTTGAGCCTGTTTTATTAAAATTCTGATCTATGAGAACAAACTCAACAGAATTAAGTGGAGCATTTGTTTATTATGTTTTGTGGAAGCAATGACCCACCAGCAGTGTATTTGTGTATTTTCTATTAAAGAACAGTTTAGGAAAATGTGTCATTGTAACAGAATAATCCTTTCTTTCCTCTTCTTGTAACAACAGGAGGCAATATTAACATTTCTCAGAAAATGCCAAACATGTTTAATGAAAAAAAGTTCAGACTTTTCTCACAACCCTACAACCCTACATATTCAAGACTTATTTGAATTATGAATTGTACACAGAGTTACAGTAGAGGTGACTTCACTTCCCCAGGCAGCCTAAACCAACAAGCTTAATAATAATAACAAAAAGGAAAATCTCAGGGGCCAGACACAGTTTATTTCTGACTCTCCCAAAGACTCTCCCAAACTTCTGCACTTGGCAAGGTAAACTACTTCCCTGGTCCCTACTGAAATTCCCTCCTATTTATAAAATCATGACAAGCAATACAATACAAACTTTGTACTAGTAACTAAGAATACCTATATCCTCCCCAAAGAACATTCTGCTCTTTTTTCACCACATTTCCTATTGTGACTTTAATGTGGTCTCATTTCTTCATATAAGACGTGCTCAAAATTTTAATTACATCTTATCATAGCAGGTTCCTTTGCATTGCAAGACCATTGAAGCCTGATAAATGCAAGAGATGGGATGATTTAAGAAATGCAGCTGTCGACGGCTTTATTTTCTTTACTTTTCCCTTTGCACAGAGATGAATTTCATTACTTTGCAATACATAGGTATGTTTTTCAACATATAAAATAGATGATGCTGAAATAACAGCTGCTACTGACTGTCAGCCTGAATTCACCAGTGTTAAAGAAACCTGGAATTTACACTTTCTAAATGTGGCACACTCAAACCACATTTAAACAGAAAAGTTTGTAAGAAACAAAATAAAGACTAAATAAAAAACAATAGGTACTGCTAAAACCTCTGAAAGTGTGGAGCTGTACATGAGCAAGATGTAGTTCATAAAAAAGGTAAATTTTAGCAGCATATGACTGACAAAGAGGGTAAGATACTAATCCTGAAAAGTTTATAAATATTATGGGTTATTTCATGCTTAGCATTTGGTTTTGTAAATGACTACTGACTATAAAATTTATTTTGTAGGAGACATCCAATACTCTAAAAGAGAGATCCTAATATCTGCCAACTCCACTTTGCTATACGTAAAAGAATAATGAAAGCCTCATATTTTTATAGTGGCTCAAAAGCCCAATTTGTCACAAGAGTCTAGGGAAATTATCAAAATACAGAAAAATACACAGTCTTCATAATCTCTGTAAATGGGAAATGCTAGCGTCAAGGAGTCTGAACCATCTATTTTCAGCTATAGGAGCAAATCAGAATTTAGTTTTATTTCAAGAATCTCTTCTGAAAAACACTGTTTCATTACAGTCTTTATTCAGTGTTAGCAGCCTCTGTAGCATTCTTTCATATGCCCAGGTCCATCAAAGCTGCTCATCAATCTCTGTTAGTGAGTGTTGTGCTTCAATAGTCACTACAGTTACAAATAACATCGACAGAGAAGACAGAAGTATGTTTGGGCAACTTACAGAACCATATGGTGTACAGTGTGAATTAGCCTTTAGAGCAGGAAAGTGATAAAGTTAATCTGAAAGACAGCAGCTGTAAGCCTAGCATTTGAAAATATTAGCTCAGGGGAATGGGGTTTCCAAAAAGAAAGGATAAACTTTGGAAAAATAAAAGGTACATAACTGTAGTTACACAAATTTTCAGATGCTGGGAAAATCCTTTAGTACATATGTTAAAGCATTATTTTAAAATAAGTGATAATGATAGAAAAAAAAATTAAAATATAACTGGGGTAGATAGCTGCTTAGGAATATAAGTTTTCTGATGCAAGCCCCAGCAAGCTGCAGAGCTGCCAGAAGCAAATACAGTATTCCCACTACGCACAAGCCTGCCCAATATCTTCAACTAGAGTCCATGGTTCTGCCTTGTTTCTTTGACAATGGACACTTGTGTGCTTCAAAGAGACTCATCCAGGTGGCAAGCAAAAGAGCTGGTTCAAATAACCCCATGGGTTCCAGGAACTTCCACATAACACTCCTGCTCACATCTTGGGTTTACTCAGAAAACTGACTTCAAGTCTCAGCACATTCCCTCTTCCACCTCATGAGGGATAAGGGAAGCAGAGAACCAGGTGCTGATATTGCACAATTTGCAACATAGTGAGTTATGTAACTTGCTGTAACAGTCCTGATATACCTGCATGCAGGGGCCAGATCACATAGACATTGCCCCATCTGCCCTTCTGCATCTGAAACATGCTCCAGAGCTTGCATACAGCACACATTTTCTAAATTGTAACACAACAAAGGAGATGACAGTGAAAAAAAATTACCAGCTGCCCATAGCAGTACAGAGTGAAGGCAAATGACAAAGGAACAGAGACAAAACCTGCATCAGTCCTGTCTTGCTACTTTTCCCCAAAAGGTCTGGACTTTTTCAGTCTCTTGAGATTCTTGCTACCAAAACATGTAATCTCTACATTATGAGTTTGAGCATACACAGCATCTTTTATTCTTGAAACATTTTGCTTTTACTCTGTAAAATGCCCATCAGATAAACTCAGGCTCCAGAAGTGGGCAAAGAAGTCAAGGCTTTTGTACAATAAAAAGCAACCCAATGAAGTAATTTCACAACTGCTCTCATTCAATCCCAAAAAAATTACACTGTAAAAATAATCCAAGTAACAGCATTACAAGCCTTACACTGGAAAATTTTAAAACCAGTTTTACATGGTACCAAGAGTAATTATAGCTTGACACTTCACTAATAATAAAAAAATCTCTAGTTAATTTTGGAAACCATAACATTCACCTCAAACTCTACTAAAAATACTGCACAGTAAAAACTTCATGGACTTAGTCATTGCAGAGGTTTTGCATTACTCATAAAATACTCTCAACTGTATATCTAGATATCTAACATTTTTTTCATTTAGTGCCTCACCTCCTCTACTTGCACAGCATTTTGCAGTATGAATTTTCAAACTAAAGTTGAGTCCTTTTCATACAAAAAAAGACTAAATCAACATTTTTATAGTCACTTCTTAAAACATTAATTTGTTGATTTTACTGTATTTCTAACACACCACTAATCTAGACAATCAGTTTTTACATATTGTTGCTTAACCACAGCAGCAATTCAATGGGATGTGTTTGTTTGCAAAGGAACAGGCAGACTCTGCAAAATACTGTGGTTTAAGTACCGGAGCTCTTTTGCTCCAGAATCTACTTAAATTCCTCTGACAGTTGCTCAATAAATAACTTAATTACTTACACTCTAATGGGCACAAATAGAACTATTTGAAGACTGTGAATGAGAGAATGGATTACCAGAGCCAGACCCATTTATTTTTAAGACAAAAAATAATCTACTATTCTGTTTCAATACCTATCATGTCTCTATTATTTTATGCTAATGTTAAATGTGTAGAAAGCCATCAACCAAATACATCAACCATGTTATCTACTAAGAATCTTTAAATTCTAGTGATTTTTTTCCAAAAAAAAAACCAAAACCAAATCCAACTTTTAAATTTATTCAAACTGTGAAATACTCAAACAAGTAAGATCACTGTCCTCCTCTTTACTTGCAACAACTTGTGCTGCCTTGGCTTATTGGAACATAGAAAATGTTCCCTATTTAGACAGTAACATCCTTTAAGGCACTTAACTGACCTTTAAATCACCATAATTTACTCTCAGTAACTATTAACCAGGACAAGAAGACTTATTAAAAATATTTCTTCTTATGGCATACCCTGCCCAACTTCCAATTTAATGAAAAAGTCACTTCTGAAATGAGAGACTATCTTCCATTTGTAGAGCTGACTCCAACTGCTGAAAATGAACACTCTGAAAAAGTACAAATCTCCATTTGTCATTTGGACATTGTTAAAACGTAAACAACCTGATGGACAACACTATTTCTGTACTTACTTCCTGTTAAATTTACAGCCTGAATGAATGTGTAAGACGCACCAAATTTTTAGTACTGTGTTGAATAACAACAACTTTTAACATGGGGAAAAGACCTGCAGGTCCAGCTTGATCTCAGACAGAGAAACTGAGGCAACATGACTATTCTTAAGACTTACGTAATCCGATGTAAACAAAGTATCAATATACTGTTTTCTGAAATTCACTCACAGAAAAAGCTTTAATATTTTTCCAGAAAAACCAGAACATGTATATTACTTATACAAATTGTTTTTAATTATAGGGAAATTAATATATTTAATAAAAATATTTTCTGACTCAATTAAAAATTACTATAAGCTTTTATCATAAAATTTGAAAAAATAATTATAATAGTTATCATTAAATAATTCAAATAAATTAAATAAAATGAAAATAAGTTATAATTAAAAATAAAATAATTATATAATAATTATTATAATATAATAAAACATTTTAAGCATTATAAATCTGCAATGTATCTGTCCACTGTGCTAAAAATTAATCTCATCCAGAGGCAAATAGTCTTATATTTTCCCTCCATTTTATAAAAATTCAGTCATGACCCCATTAAGTTTTTCATTTCATGAAGGCAGGATCAACATTTTGGGAAAAAATGCAGCATGCAACAATCCCAACTAACAAAGCCTAATATTGCTGGTCTTGACTACACACATAGAGGAAATGAAGCACAGGCTATGGAATGGACCTAGCAAGGACTCAGAGGCAGACCTGGGGGGTGATGGAGTATTCAAATAGCATCATCTAGCAGTCACAACAGAAGTGTTTCTGAAATGTCAGGAAGTAAGGCAAAATGGAAATATTTTTGAAATATACACACATATATACTTCTTGAGAACAAGAAGTTCCCCATGCTCATATACTACCTATTCACGAAAACAAACAAACAAAAAACCAAATAAATTATTAATTGAACAGAAATGTTCATATGTTGCACATTTTCATTGCCAGGGATAAATACCTGTGTTCAAGAAGCTCCTTTTGGATGACCAAGGGAAACTCTCAGACATACTGTTGCCTAAAAATAGGCTGTATGAATAACCTGACCCTCAACATACAGTGCAGAAAACCTGTACATTTATATGTTTAGAATAACTCTAAAGAACACTAAGAGAAAAGTTAAAAGCAATCAAAAATACCCTTTGATAAAACAAAGTTGCCACAATATTGTGAACTGTTGAAATGAAAACGTGCTGCCGTGTCTAAATAAGCTACACTACAGTGTCATCTCAGGAAGAGGAAGCTCTTCCTTTAGGTGGAAAATTCCACCAAAATGCCAAAAACAGTAGTTAATTTCAGTATTCTAGAGTACTAAAATGAAGTTGTGAGAATCCTAATCCTTAAGACTAAACAAAAATTCATGTTAAAAGTAGTCACTTTGGGAATGAAGAAGCAAAAATGAGAACTGGCTTTTGACCATCTTTGTGCCAAAGGCATGGGTTCCCATTCAGTACAAATTGAAGCTTGCTTTTTTTTTTTTTTCTCTATTTCTCAGTAAGTGTTCCCCTTACCTCTGCCAGTTGATTTAAGCTTTCCATATCACTGTCTGCCTTCAGCTGGAAGGCTTTTCTTACAAGAACAACTTGCTTTGTTTGATTTATGCACATTCATCTATTTGATTTATGCTCCCAGCAGGCCCTTGCCCACCATTTTCTAAAAGATTTTGGGTTTCCTGCATGTGGCTTAATCACCTAATACTCAGTAGCCAAAGAAGCAGAACTGACATTCAGTGCCACCACTTAACTCACAGAGCAGCAGTCAGGATGTCAAATGCCTTGCAAACCTCTCCACCCAGCTGCAAATTACATGATGTTACTGCTACTGTACAATATATTTGGTAATGTTATTATGACCTAGTCTTTTTAGTTTTAAGTTTATTATAATTAACACTACTGACAGTTTTTATTGAGCTGTGCCCATAAGAAAACAATTTTATGCAGCTGTAGTACTTTGCTAAAAAAAAGGATTAAAGTTTGTCACAAGGAATAAAAGGGTCCACTTCTATCCCAAAACCTCTTTTCTTGCCTTTTTCAGAAGCCTCCTATGCATACGACTCTCCCAAATGCAGTATGTAAAAATTTCCTGGATGAAAACATCTAGCCATAAATATAGAGAAACACAACATACATTACAACACACAATCAACCCATTTGTTAATGCTCTTAAAGGCTGAAAATATTTATGCCTTGTCTTCACCTTTTAATTTTCATTTTAAGATTTGACTATCTGCTTAGAAAGCTTGTAGGTAGAGACATAATAGAAAACATCATAGAAAACGATGATGCTAGAATAGGCAAGCTAGTGCAAAGTTGCAGAAATTTTGCTAGGGTTTTTCCTTCCTCTGACTTTATCAATTACAGGAATTACTGTAGGGTTTTTTTTACAATGCTATTAAATATTTTGCATTGGAAACGCAACAATGAGACAGTGTTGGACTGCTGAGTAATTAGAGTATTTTGAACAGAGAAGCTGCTGAATGTGTAAGCAAGGGATTTGGGTGGTGCCAAAGGACGTGCAACAAATGTACAGAAAATGGGAGCTGGAGAAACTCCAGCAGAAGTACATCCCTAAAGGAAAACATCCTCTGGCATGGGCTGGGATATATACAGAATGAGCTAATAAAGCAGTGCAATGCTTCTAAATCACTGGCATCTCACCGGAATACCACTGGTACCTTCCTTGTTTTGCAGCATCAGATGATAACACCAGGAATCACTGGGGACATGGAAAACTCTTTGTATAGAAGGAGAGCACAGGATTCCTCTAAGAAGATCTTAATATTAAAACAAAACCCTGCACTGGATGTTTTTCAGTTGACTAAAACTTCTCTGCTATAAGATCGTGTTACCAACGCATAAATCCCTACTGCTTGTGATACCTAATTGTAAACACCTGCAGCAACACCACTTATTTTTTGTCCCACTGATAACTGGAAGCAAGCTCTTTCCCTTCCACAGCATAGCCCTAGGAAGGGAGAAAGAGACCCAAATGCTTTTTCTTAGTACTGCCCAAACAATAAGTAGCAAGGTGGTTGCTGTTGTCTGCTGCAGCTGTCCGTTCATGTGGCACAAGCTGTTACTGTCTGGGTTATCCTACATGAGCATTACAACGGTGCATAATCCCAGCCCATGGAAATGGATATAATATGCATACTACTGTCAAGAGCAAGCTACAACTTCAGAGATGTCCCAAGGCCACTCAAGGCAGAAGGGAGGCAACTGTACCTATCATTCTGTACAAAAGGAAGGATAGATCAACTTCATTTGCAGACACTGCATGTGATTTGATAAGCTGTCCTTGAAAAGGTGTTAAACTAAGCAAAGTTATTTTCTTATTGCAAGAAAGTGACATGTAAAAGGTTTGCTTTGGGGGTAAAATGATGTTGACAATTAGGAAAACAAAAATCTGTCAGGTTTACAGAGGCTGTTTCATGAGGGGAAAAGTTTAGTAGATAAATATGGCTTGTATAGAGTTAAACAGAGCTAACAAGTAGATCTCTCCTGTACTGTCTGACCTGATACTTAAGTGTTGCCAATCTATAGCCAAGCGACAGTGTGAAATCTAAATAAAATCTCTGCCCTTAAAGTACATTTCATTAAGGAATATACTGCTTTGGGGAAATGGGGAGCTTGTAACCAGAAGGCAATATTGCAGTCTGGCATACAGTCAAAATCTCCCTAAGACTTCAGGAAAAGATGAACATACTGAAGAGTAACAGTTGCATATTGATACAAACCATAGTTACTGATATGAAACTGTAACATGCTAAAATAATGCCTCTATTTTAAAACAGATACATAGTTTACTTGTTGCAAAAGTATATAGCCTACCTTTTATGTGGTATTGGCACTAGAAAGAAAAGATTAGTCACAATAAAGACATTTCACTTGGGATCATGTACTTTTTGTCCAGTCTTCTGCACGTAGATCCACAAGATGACTGTTTTAGTAAAGGAAACAAGAAGGTTCTAATAAATACTGTCACACAAACTGTCTTTCCCATTTAGTGAAAAGCATCTGTATGAAACTTCTTTATTTCAGAGCACTGTCTCTGTAGGATATAACGAAATGAGGAAGGTAATCACATGCCAAAATCCACAGAAGTAAGTTCCCATTAGCTCAAAGTGCAGATGCCATTGAAAAGATAAATTTGAGTCCCCCAAATTTGTGGAGAAGGGAGAACATTCAGTTCTAACCTTCCACAATAGATAGTAGAAATTATTTAAAAAATAACAGTACAAGCCAAATGAGGACAGGGATCCCCTGGAAGTATCCAGGACTCTGAGAAGGAAATGAACAAGGGAACAGAAAAGCATGGCCAGAATTTTAATGTTGGCCCTCTTGCTCAGAAACCACCAAGGATGTTTGTAGAACAGCACTGAGTCTGCTAGCTGTCTTCCTTAGAAGACTGTTAAGAATGACCAAACATTGACTGCTGCCAAACATTTTGAGAGTGATGTTTTGAGAAGAGATGGCCTCATTTCCTCCTGCTCACAGCCAAGATGTACTCCATCCAGAAAAAACAGAGCAATGCACCTACAAACTTAGGTCTGAAAGCCAGAAATTCCATGCTTGTGATGTGCTTTAGGATAAAAAGTCTCTGAAATATTACCTGCAGAAGAAATCATGTATGAAGTTTATGAGAGCAGGAAGAGGCTAATAATAAGTAAAGCTCCAACTGAGACAAGACTAAATGGAAGAACAACTCTAAGTGCTACTTCTGTAAATACCACCCCCTCCAAGCACTGTGTAGGTTATACCTACATGCAAGCACCAAGTACATACAAAAAGCCCTACCACATGGAGGATGTTATATTTTGTAATGCTAAGTCAAGACTACCTACTCTCAGTTTGGCACAGGCTAATCATTCATTTTTTTAGTCTGAGGCAAAAGTTTAATAAAAAAGGTAACAATTCACACTATACATAAATGGTGAAACCTATTGCCAAAATATTATGAAAAGCCATGAATTTAACAGTTCTAGAGAGTTCTATATAAACTGAAGAATATCATGTTTTCAAAAATCAATACATAACTTTTATTTTCACTTCAATATCTTCTTACATGAGAAACTGGCCTAAGATTTACAAAGCACTCTAAATGAGGCCCACTGACATCTGTGCAAGATCCTCACACTTTTCCCTGCAGCAGCATAGTCTGCTGACAGACCAAGTTAAATACACCTTGGGCACAATCCAGTCTAAAAGACAGTCCAGGAGAAGAGAGGAGTTCACATTTTCCAGCTTTTTAGAGCAGGGCAAATGTTTTGCTGGGAAGATTCTATTAGTCTTACTTTCAAGCCACAGAAGCAACAGAATGCTCAGTTTTAGCTCGATGAAAGTAAAAGCAGATTAGAATCATGCCAGAAAGTAAGATTACTGGATGTCATGAACTCAATGGCAAGGCTATACACAGGAGAAAAAAAAATGAAAGAGGAAAAAAAAGTTGTCTGGAATATGTCAACAGTTGTCATCTTCACAAAAGACAAAAGTGAAAAACTGTATGCCAAACATGTATGCCAAAATTGCTTGGTGAGAGGTTGCAACCATCATCATCATCAGGCTTTAAAAGCCATAAAGAGAAAGACTGTCTAAAATTAGTAGAAATGCTACAGCTATTCTAATTCGAAATGTCAAAATGTTACAAAATAACTTGCCACCCAAGCCACACTGTTAATACACACACCAGGTCCTTCTTCAGAACAGAATTCCTACAGTTATTTTCATAGAAGTATTTTGCTGTTGTCTTTACTGCAAAACATTTTGATTTCATATGCTGTCTTAACAGTCAAAACCTTACAGCAGATCAATTAAAAAACCTCCATATTTCCTTTTTTCCACGTAGAGATTAAAATTCTTAGTTTTTAGAGAAGAAAATTAGGAAAAATAACTGTGGAACTAGTGCTTTGTTACATCTTTTAATATAATTTTATGTCACACAATAATCACTTCAACTAAATGAAGCTACTAATATAAAGCACCTAAATATGTATACATCTATATGCTTTTTTAGAGGAGGAAAAATATCTAGATGTGCTGAAAAAAAAACGAAGGGAGCTTTGATTACCTGTGAAAAAGTTATGTGAAATAAATTCAGACATTCTAGTGGTCTCAATCAAAAAAACACCTCACATCAGAAAGAGAGACAGTCTCAAAAAAACTTCCAGGAACAGAACTTTCTTGGGTCATGTGATCATGGAGTACTCAAAAAGTTTCTGGCCTCCAGTAGGCCAAATCTGGTTTCTGAAGAAACTTGGATGCCACAGACATCCATTGGAGTTAAGAAAAATAATTCCAATAAAAGCCTCATTAAAAACCACAAAAATATTATTAAATGTACCACAGGATCAACCTTGTGCTGGCAAGCAGACTGCAACTTCTGATGCCAAGGTCTAATATTCTGCATGTTCTGTCACAGGAAATAAATATTTCCCCATTCTCTATTTCTTTTCTTTATTAAAAAGCGATGTTATCTTGCAGCTGGCAATCTCAATATGTAAATATTTGTCAACCAAAAAAGAACTCACATTTGCATTCAATACCATCCATCTGAATCACTGCAAATGTAAATATATAAAATAAATGTAAATAAATACATTCTTTTTGAGAAATATAAGGAAAGGAAACTAACTCAAATTTGTACTTGCTGAGTCAGTCATGCACTTCAGTGAGGAGGGAATCTGGTGAACAATTTCAAAGCTGACACACTATTTTTTTTTTTTTAAGAGACTGCATCAGACCCAACAGAGCTGCTTTAAAAATGTTTCCAACTCAGCCTGATAGTCTGTGACTGCATTGGGAAGTTATTTCAGAGAACTCTGCCATGCCTGTGTAGCTGCATCAGCTACCTGGGCTTGCTCTGATCACATTCTGATTGAAATGGCTTTTCCTTCTAGGAATGGCAATATATAAACAGTCACCTAGCAGTTCAACTATGTCCAAAGTCTTCAGCATAGCAGTACTTGGCAGTTATACCTCCCTTCTCTGAACGCTGAGTTTACATAAGAATTTTAAACTCCTGGGTGTTCTCTATACAATGTAAAAAGTTGACTTTGGATTCTTAGAGGAAATTTCCATTGAGCTTTCCCGTATTTATTCTTGTTGGATGAAAGAACTGTTGTATTTCAGAAATCTATTTACAGAAATAGATTCTTCCTTGGTAAGTAATCAACAGCTGTCATATGTATGTACATGCCTTGTGCAACTGGAGAATTTTTTACTTTAGGAATTTAAATGATAGATAGAAGATTTGCTTATGCTGGGAACATAATGGGGTTTTGCTTCTATTGTAATGTTCACGCTATTGTTAAAAGCATTATCTCAGAATCTCTACTAGGTCACTTCTTGGTTCAGAGTTTCTATCTGTACAGGTCTAAATTCCTACCTAGTTGGTCTGACCAGTTCCCTGAAGGATCCTTTCTTCCCTCATCCTGAACAGTAAGGAAGACAACCAGACAATGTGGTATAGGCAGGTGCATGTTACAGATCTGCACTGTTTACTTCTACAATAATACTGTTATTCATTAAACTGGTGGACTTAAAGCTGAATATTCAGATCGAGTAATGCAATCTTGAGTCTGAATTACAAATAAATGTCAATGACACAGATGAGCTTCAAACCAGTGACTTAAATTACTTTGCAGCTGGCTCTCTTGAGAAATGATGCTTAATCAGATGGTTAGCTAGTCAGTCTTGAATGTTTATTCTAAAATTGCAAACTATTGCTTCAGGATGAAAACTTTTTCCTGAGCCACAGAGTCCTTCTGTGACTGTAAGCACATCATGTGAGCCCATAAAGTCTTCTAAAAACACATAAGGGAGTCAGAGAAGATGATCTCATTTAATCCACAATTCCACAAGACACCTACTTTTTGAACTCTAATTTTGTTGCTCCTTGCCTCAAGAGATAACTTGTGAGTCAGGCAATTCAAACTCATTTCACAACATAAAGTATAACTGAATATCAACTATTGGAAAAAAATCCTTACAGACATAAACTAATTATGACACTGCCCTGAAAACTGGAGTGAAATAAATATGATCTGCAGCAACTGAGTAATTTTTAATTTATTTACTTCAAAGTCTGTTTCTAATCTGTATTAAACTATGAAAAAACAAACATTTTCTGAGCTGTGGGAAGAGGTGGTATAAAAATATTCTAAAACAAAACACTATTGTGAAAGAAAAACAATCACTTACCTGTAAAGACAGCAGTTACATATGAGTCAGCATAAAGCAGATACAGACAGTTCTCACAGATAAGAATATCTTTTTTTTAAGGTATGATCAGATTACACCATTTTCTTTGATCACAACTTCTTGAAAAATTTTAAGATGATACAGCCTGAACTAAATCTTACATCTTTTACTCCTTTTTGCCTTCTGAACATTAAATTTAATGTTTACATTTTCTTCTCCATCCATCTCATGGAGGATGATATTTATGAGGTATGCTGAAGTGTAAGGCTTAATACTAAATGAGTCATGGTCTAGAATGCAATTTCAACCTAAATTATATTGGTTGCTTTGCATAGTTGGTTTTGGAATAATTTAGAAAAGGTTTCTTAGGAAAAAACCCATATCTATGTAGTGGCACAGTGGAAGATTGCTTTGTAGGTATTTTTCTTAAGCAGGAGAGAGTCTGTCAAAGATCACAGAACCATGGAATGGTTTGGAATGTATGAGACTTTAAAGATAATCTAGTTCTAACCCTGCTGCAAAAGAGACATTGAGGTGCTGGAGCAAGTCCAGAGAAGGGCAAAAGAGCTGATGAAGTGTGTGGAGCACAAGTGGCTCCACAAGTGGGAGAGGTGTCTGAGGGAGCTGGGGTAGTTTAGCTCTGAGGAGGCTCAGACCTTATCACTCTCTACGACTGCCTGAAAAGAGGTTGTAGCAGGCAGGGGTTGGCCTCTTCTTGCAGGCAGCTAATGACAGCATAAGAGGAAATAGTCTCAAACTGTGCCAGGGAGTTTCAGGTTGGACATCAGGAAGAACTTCACTGAAAAGGTGGTTAAGCATTGGAGCAGGCTGTCCAGGGAAGGCATGGAGTCACCATCCCTGGAAGCATTCAAGAAATGACTGGATATGGCACTTAGTGCTATGGTTTAGTTGACATGGTGGTGTTCAGTCAAAAGTTGGACTCTGACTTTGGAGGTCTTCTGAAAACTTAACAGTTCCATGATCCTAATTAAACTGGGTGTTTTTCACCACAGATGCTTCCCTTGTCTAGGGAGAAAGGGGGAAGCATGTGCATGGGTAGAGGTGCTCCTTGTGAAATATTTTATACAGCAATGAATATCAAAATGAGGGCTAGTGAGACCAGTGTAAGCAAAGACTTAATTTTCAGACACATTTAGCACTTCCTGGAAGGCCAATAAAATCACCATGGTGGTAAATACTGAGGTGGAAAAAGCAGATGACTTCTCTTACTAAGGGAGGAACCTAAAACCCACAGATCATTAAATAGGTTTAAATAAGGATTCTTGAGATATTTTTTACTTTATGTGCACAGAAGTGGGAATTCTTGTTTTCTGCAGTTGACCAGATGGTCCTGACTCATTCTGTCAGTCACAAGGCCAAAACAATTTTCACATTAAGAACAAAACCTTGAAGTCATGAGTCTCTCTCAAGTATCTCCTGCTGAAGAATTTGTGAGCAGTCATTTTTTCCCTTACATCTTACATGATTCTTACTTTTGATCAATGCCTTCACTGTAAAAAACCTATTTCTGTTAACAGAGCTATGCACATGCAGCTCATTTATCTCTTTCTTTGCCAGAAAATTCTGCAGAAGTCTCCCAAGTGTTGTTCCAGTTTGCACGTGAAGGCAGTGATACACACAATGTTCTCAAACAGCAACCACCATAAATCTCAAACTGTGGGTTGATGTTTAAGAGGCAGAGTAAAACAGAAGTGTCTATCCTTCTTTCATACCACTTCCTCATCTTTCTATAGATAGAAATATTGTATACTGAATAAAAGCACTCCAGTAATCAATCTATGAAGCAAGAAATTGTTAAGCAGTGAAACAGGCACTTGGATGATTTTTGATAATTTTTAAGATATCAGTAGATACATAGGTAATGCATCCTTAGTTTTTACATATATATAAGTTTCTGAAACAAATCTAAAACTAACATTCCATTCTTCTCCAGTTTTCTAATATGCAGCTAGGATTCTAAAACAGTATAGCAGTCACACTATACAGTATAATACAGTACATGTACTATACAGTTTAAATAGTTACAATCAGTTAAGATTAAAAATATATTAATGTTTTAATGCAATTCTACCAACCATTTGCCTTCTTAATGCTGCTAAAAAAATGCACAAATTATTGTTTAATGTAGAGCAAAAGTGTAGTTTGAATTATCTCAACTATTGCAGTTTTGGCTTACAAGTAGTGGCTAGAAAACCCCTGTAGAAATCTGCCAAGAGGAAAATAAGATACAATTACTTTTATTTGAAGTAGAAACTTACATACCTTGGCCTCCGGAATGCTAAACCATATTGTTGGCAAGCCAGTCCCACAGTGGGGGTATAAACAATAGGCATGAACTTTTCAATGTCAGAAGCCAGCACTTTATAGAAAAGCTTTTCATTTCGATCCTGAAGACTCATTAGCAGCATGTATCTGTGAAGAATTACATATAATTAAATAGACATCAAGGGAACATATAAAGTAGATTTAGAAATATATTCGTGTTTGGATAATTAAAATTATGTTTGTTCTATAATAGCCTCTCTCTTATTGAAAGTATTTAAATTCCTCTTAACAGCACAAATGGTTCAGATACAAAGCATAACAAACTCATTGAGACGGAGAACCTGAAGCCATCACAAAGTTGTAAAACTCTACATGCTCAGGAAGCTAATCCCTCTCAGGTATAAAAAAAACTGTGCTGCAATTGAGGATTTGGTCTGTCAGAACCTTATCTGCATATATCAGTTGCTTCACTTGAAATGAGACCAGCATTAAATAAAACTTAAACAAGCTTACTCACTTGCCCAAAGAAAACAGAACTAAAAACATTAAGCTTTGCATGCTCTTTCCTCAATAGAAATTTATCTTAAATCCAGGCTAATACTTCAAATAAATACTGAAAAACAAAGCATTTGAAAACAGAGCATACACATATGGCCCTTCATCTCTTTAGTCTATGTTCAACATAAAACATTGCAGATTTCATCTCCTAACTAAAACAAATTTTGAGGAAGTTCTATATTTATTTAAAAAGAAAACCAATGAGAAAAAAAGAATCATATAAATGAGAATAAAAAAAGCTCATGTTTAGCTTGACCTACTTTTGACTACCATCACACTTAAATTGAACCATTACATTACTGTTCCAAGATACCAATCAGGAAGCCACATTGCTGTGCTGAGTGTGACAAATTATATGAGTCCATGAGTGACTTCAAGTTATACCAGTTCACATAGGTATGACTGTCACTTTGTGAACACTTACAGTTTAGGAATTTAGTGGTCTTAAACCTTACCTGTCATTAGTTTCAACAATGTTAAGTATTGCTGTAAAAATTAAGTAGTCTTCTATAGCAACAGGCTTACACAAAATCTTTAACTTATGTATACAATTTACGTAGGTTTTTTTGGTTTTTTTTGCAATGGATTAATAATTACTTACACTCAAAGTTTAATATGCCCATCATTTTATTACACAAGTGCTGAGGATACATATAGAACACATTCATTCCAAAAGCCTAGAGATTTGTGTACTTAAATATTATTCATATGAACTTTCCTTCTGCATACTTCGGAATCACATGCCCCAATAAAATCTAACTCATTCTTTAAGAAGACACAGATATAGTCAGGTTACCAATGTGACAAAGAACAGCTTAGTAAATCTGAATGCATTCCATTCAAGCTTAGCTCGCCTATCCCTATATATCAGGAAAGCACTTCTTTTGGGATCTGCTATGTAAACCTTTAACAAGCACTATAAGCAAGGCAAGTGGAGCCAGTTTGGCAGATGGTGACTGTAATGAGGTGACAGAAGTGAGGCAAAACAATATCCCTGCCCTTGTGTCACAAAGGGTATTTTAGACCCTAAACAGATAAAGATCTAGAAACCAAAAAGTTGCAGTTGTTCTCTAAATACCATCACCATGAGGCAATCAGAACCACCTTCCATCATACACATTAGTTTTGAATGTTCTCCAAGGTTAAATTATATCCTACTCTTGTAGTTCTCAGCAACAAATATATAGCCATACATACTAATTTTCTTTCATATTATTACATTTCCCTATAGCCTTTCATTTTCCCAGTATTTCACTATGATATAAGAGATATAGTCAATGTCCTTGAATTCTCAGAGCATTTTCGTTATTAAAATCTTTCTCCTGAGGATGGCTATCCCAACATTTATCTTGAAATACAAGTTCTTGCACATGTAGTTTTGAATACAAATGAAGACATTCCTTTTGTTTCTAGAGAACATTTAAAGTGATGTTAGAGAATATCATGCATATTTTTGGCCCCCACTCTATACTGGACACTGCAAGAACTATGTGAGCCACAGCACCATTCCAAAGCAGTTGTTGGTATTTTATTTTTTTATAACCTTCTTTTAAAATGAGGTGTGGCTATTTAAAAGCATAAAAGACCTTTCCATCATCCTTTCTTATTAGTCAGATCAAGCCTAGATTTTAAAAGGGGCAAAGAAATTGTTTACAAAAGAAACTAAAAGCTTAAAAAAAAAGGCTTCCTCAGGGGCTTCAAATGAAAAACCTGTTTGTAAAAACTCTCCACTTTGTTTTTACTGTCCTATAACATTAAACTGGGGTTTCATTTTCTTATTTGTATTTGTCATGCCACTTTTATATTTATGATATACTAAAGAACTTGCAAAAGGAGTAAATGCATACTGCTTATATTTTCAAATATTACATACTTGATCATATCAGTATAAAAATATTATTATAAAGGGAAAAACATTTCTATAGAAATGCAATTTTTATCAGGTTACTTTTTCAATGGCAGGTATATGTCTTCTTTCTCAGCATTGCAATTTGTTTAGTTAAGGGTATCAAATTCCTCAAAAAGTCTTTCTAAAGAGAAGACCAAAAATGCTTCACACTCAATGTGGGGCTGTTTATAATGCATTAGACAGCAAGTATGCATGTTTTAGCAACATCCAAGTGTCTACACAACTAAAAGCATGAAGTGCTCTTCAGCATTGTGTTTAAAAATATACTTAAAATTCAGTATTTAATGGAATCTTTTACTGAAGCCCACATTTAATTGAAAACATAATGAAAACAAGCAATAAAACAGTGAAAACTATCATTTGTGCTATGAAAAGGGGGAAAGGGAGAAAAATATTATCTGTCCTCAGACAAGGAGTCTTGGATGAAGATTTCAGGGAAGAGTTTCAGAGGACAAAAACCAAGGTCTGGCAAGTCAGACAGAGGAGACTGCCAAGCATTCAAATTTCAGCATGACACTCTTCTCCCCTTGCCTTTATCTCACCTAAGAATGCTTCATACTAGTCTGCTGCCACGAAGGGAATGAAATACAGTAGCAACAAAAGGATATAAACCACGTATCATTCAAAACACCAAAGAAAAGTGATATAACTACCAGAAAGTTACTGATGATTTCTCAGGATAATTGGCCCAACTATAACTGGCATACACTTTATAAGGCAAAATGAAAAGATGAAAACAAAACAAACCCCATGTTTTTTTTGCTCTTATCTTGAAAAATTTGAGAGTAAATAAAGAAGGTGGGAGGAAAGGCTATTTATTTTTCACCTGTGTAAGACACTTAGCTCTATTACTCTGCATCATCAGTATCTATATAAAAATTCATTAAGGACAAGGAACTTTGAGAAAAACAAAATAAGACTGTCTTCTCTAGAAAAGTAATTTGATGCCCCCTCTCCTAATGTTAACATATCCAATATAACATTTTACAGCGTGACTTTTTGAAGAGAGAAAAGCTCGGGCAGAAAATGTCACCGTGCCAGAAGCAACAGTTTCAGTATCAATACAGAGCAAGAAAAAAAGACAATTAGGAACATACAGGGGAGAAAAAAAATAAAATCCATCACAGCTTTTCCAAATTAAGTTAGAGGAATAGAATTTTTTCCTCTTACTGGTGTCCATTTTGCCAAGCATACCAGGCAAATGATTTGCTGCTGTTCCCATTCATTTTGTGTATGAACTCTTGGTATTTCAGAGTACAACAATTTCATGCTACAAGTTAGCAAAGGCATTTCAGCAGTGCCAAAACATGTCATGCCACGGTACTAACTATCAACTTAGCTTTATGAATTTACACACACCCTCTTCCCAAGCAAAACCAGGCCAATCCTGCCAATGTAAGATGTTGTCATTTATGTTTCATCAGATGATACCTGTCTGTCTAAGGTATTTAACAGTTTCTACTTCTGTAATATCTAAATGCCTGTGCTTAATCTTTTGCATTTGGATGTAAAACACACAAGTGGACGCCTACTGCCAAGTTCTAGAAGGAAAAATAAAAAAGGTCCTCTTCATCTCTTTTCAATCACTGTTTCCATGGGAGCAAAGCCTATGCCAGATACATACTGCAAGAAACATGGAGGTTTTCCTGGAATTAGGACATTTAGACATTTACACTCTGTAGAAGACAATAACTGCATGCTCTTATACAAGACTGTCCTTGAGCACTGGCCTTTACAGGGAGCACTTGAGATTTCAAATTCCAGTTATAACACCCAAAGCTTCTGACATTCTCCATCAATGAAGAGATTCAAGGAGTAATTGTGGCAGGATCACATTGACTTTTTTTAAAAATACTTTGATACTAGTATAAATATAGGACACCAGAGTGCACATATTGTCATGAGGACTGAGCTCACCACAGGTAATGCACATGTTCTCCAAGCAGGCCATTTATTGGCATACTCCAATGAAATTGTCAGACATTTGACTTATAAACACACCCGCAAAACGCATTTTGCATGTGCAAATTTTTGCACATTTAATTCACAAAAGAACTTTATTTGCAAAGGAGCCCAAGATGTCAATGTTTACAGTCTTAAAATGAAGTATCTTATTCATGCAATGTTACCATGTCTTTCCATCAGTGGTCTTAAATGTAGACCTATACATGTAACATGTATTTTGCTAAAAAATAGAGAAAACATCACAGCTATAAAAAGCCCCAATAATACACGAGGAAAATATTTTTTTAATCAAAACACAGCATGGCATGAATAGTCAGTTAAGGCTGAGTATAAATATGATTTCTTAAAGAAAAATTTCCTTTTGGGGGGTACTTGCAGATTTATATAATTTAATATGCTTAAGGAACAGCCCAACTTGATTTACACAATTTCACTGATCCAAGATTACCCCTGAAAACTTATTTCTTAAGTACTATGGACTTGTGTTATGAAAGCATACACTAGCTCAGGTTGGAAAGGACCTCTGGAGATTGCCTCATCTGATCCCCTGCTCAAAGCAGGGTCAACTAGAGCAGTTTGCCCAGGATCACATTCAGTCAGGTTTTGAATATCTCCTATGGATGGAGATCCTACCACACCTTCTCCAGCATTACAAATGGGGCCACCAGTTTTATTCACACTGTAAGGGGAAGGAGAAGATTCAAATACCTGGACCAAAAATTACAGCTAAGAAAACAGCACAGACACATGTCAGAGTAAAACTGAGAAATAAACACAGCTATTCACTTTTTTTAATACATTAATTACTAAAATGTTATTTGAAGTATTCTGACTAGTGGACACATTAGTGAGAAAAAAAGCCTAACTTGTATTAGTTTCAAGCTATTTATGTGAATGGAATACTTGCTAGTTTTCTCAGTTGAACTGCATCACTAGAACCAAACTAATATGAATAAATTTGCACTGCAAAGCTGCATAGTACAATATAACCTTTATACTAAAGAAGGCATTAGAATAAAAACTGGCTTTATAGTATAAAATGGCAAGCTGCAGTCTAATGCTCAAGACACATGGATGGAATAATTTAATGTTAGCGCTTCTGTTTTACAGATGTCTGGTCACAGGAGCAGGAAACAAATTTCTTACTCAACACTGTATTTGGAAAAGAGAAAACGCCAAAGAAGACTCATAGGTGGGAAAGAATGACACCAAGTTTTCGTTTAAGTATTTACAGATCTTGAAATTAACAGGGGCAGATATGGAAAAATATTCTCTGAAGCAAATGGCTTCTGGACAACTGTTTACATTTACTTGTAACCATATTATATTCTTTAATACTTCTGTATTATTTCTGTCTATCATACATGGATTAGTTATACTTGAAAAAAAATATTTCCTTCCCCACCCCCAAGACAGACAGATTTCTCTTTCCTTTTTATTTTTGACATCATAAAGATAGCTGCAAAGTATTTCCTTAATACGTGGAGACAGTTATTTTTATTTCATTATTCCCACTGCAATAAAAACTTCAGTGTTTTATTGCAGTTCAAAAGGCACGTCATTCAAAGTTTTAATACTCTGTCATTTAAAATGAGATTAATTCATTCCTACTTTCCAGAAGAAATTTTTCATTTTGGCAAAAAGCCACTTGAATATCCACAATTTTTTTGCTAAAAAATAAAGAATTAAGATTTGGAAACACTACTACGCTTCTTTTGACTGTTGAATAGCTAGACCTGTGACATTCCATCTGTGATGTTTTGAGAAGCAGGAGTGTTTTTCTGCTATGACCTGAAGAGCAAAATTTTTTCCTAGTTAAAAAACACATACAACATTGGAGTAAAGAATTTTTCATTTCTGGTTTTCAAGTTATAGGTGAAGAGAAATTCCAGCAATTCAAGCTGAAACAAACAGTTGGAACTGGCTTAAATGTCCTGAAACCCATGAAACAACGAGCTGTATCATGAAGGGACTACCTCAAGGCAGAATTAAGGAGGATATGGGGACAGAAGGACAGAGAAAGTTTTCTCCTAAGGTAACATTAATAGTAGAATCAAGGGGCTCCATGAAATTTTACACTTTCCTGTACGCAAGCACTCAGATTAAAAAATCATTCTGGCTTGGGAAGCTGCTACCCTACAACAACAGATAATGGCCTTCCTGAGAGCACTGGAGAATAGTTAACCTACAAAAGACACCACAATTGCAAGCTCTCCACTTGCAAGAAAGGCTGCCCTCATCCTATTCTGACTCCATAAGAAACAAAAGTTGTGGCAACTTTAAATAATAAAAAGGTCTTGCCACTTACAGATAGGTACCTAGAGGCCATATATTACATAGTCTGATAGAAAGACATCCCACCATCCCACCTTGAAGAGCAAGAAGAGGAGGAAGAAATGAAGAAATACTGTTTTGTTCTAGAGTCTATAAAATAAAATTTTTTTAGGAAAAAATTTTAGTGTTCATAAATATTCAAAGCCCTTCCTGTATTTTTTCTCCTAAAAATACCCAAGCACAGCAATACTATTTTACATATTAGTTTTATAACATTTTACAAATTTACTATGTTTTAATGTATATGTATCTATATGCATGTAAAGTCATGACTGACTTTTAGTTTCACATGAGTTCATTTTCTTCTGGTAACATTTGTATCATTTGGTTTTCAAAGAAAACTCAGGTGAACAGCTCTGGAAGATTACAATTTTAAAGTACGAGTGGATTTTTTGAAGAAAGCTTCCAGCAAAAATAGGTATTTAGCTTAACAACTCCCAGTAATCAACAACCACAAACTGGAAAAATATCCAAAAATTTAATCTGTACTACCACACAAAAAAAAAAAAGTCAGTGAATTGGTGAGTAGGATAAAGTTTTAAAGTCATACTTTACCTGTCTAGGTCACATGTCAGCCTTTCAAAATTCTTAAGAATTGTATAAACCTGAGCATCTTGACCAAGAAAGCAAGGTGGCAATAATCCATGAATATTCAATTGTTGCCTCTCCTCCAAGGTAAAAGCCATGCCCTGAAAAAATAAAAATAAAAAAAAAACCAAACATGTATAGATGTACAGAACACAAGAGATAAATAATTTACAAAAACGTCTGCAGCAAATCATAGCCCAGGTAAAGACAGCATCATAAAATCTATTTAAAATTAAACAGAATTTAGAATTATGCAATTATTTTGGGAAAAGGTTTATTGAGCCATAATAAGACATGCCTGTACAGATACAATAATTCAATCCCAGCAGAGAACAAGTCAATGAATGTCTCCTGACACCTCAAGAGCATCACCTGCAAAACTGCTAAGATACAACTGAAGAAGAAAGTGGCCATATATTCACTTATTTTGTGCTTTTAATGAGCTCTGTCTGTAAAACATCCTCAGAAGTACCCAAGCCACAACAAGAAAGATTGTGCCTTTACAGCAGAAGCATGACTCTGGGTTTACCACACCAGCATTGAGTGTTCTGGCTGCTGAAGTTTTACCCAGCTGTGGTAACTACAGCCAGGCAGGACTGACAGACAGGATCAGACCTTTGACAGCTTTAGAGGATAAGAAGAAAAGTCAGAGGAGTTTCTTCTGTATATGAGCTAGGAAATGCATGCATTTGTTTCACACTGTAGCCACGTTGCAGCTCTCCTCGAGCACCACTCCACCTGCACTGCTTCTATCCAGGGTCAATACTGGCTGATCTGCACCTGTCTTTGAGGCCTCTCTTAGGTTAACACTAGAACTGTCTGCATCTTTGCAATATGCTTACCATGTAGCTTAAACATATTCTAAAGCTCCTGTAAGTAGAGGTTAGGTAGCATACTCTACCAAGAAGATGTGCGTGTGTATACACACATAAAGAAGTTATTAGGCAGTTACAGCTGCCTAATATTCAATATGTATGATACAACTACATAAAAAAATACTATTTCTTATCCAAAAAATACTTGAAAAAACACCTTGAGATGCATTAAAGAGGGAAAAATAGAAATATAGTGTTTCAGCGTTAATTCTCCTGTGGAAAATAAGTACTTCTGAGGTACTTTCACTACACTTCTATAAGCAGACTTTTAAAAATATCTTCATTTAGACCATTAGAATTAGCTGGGTCAACAAATGACAGGAAAAGACAGGGAAAACAAGTGCATAAATACAAAAGTCTTCCTTCAGTCTACATTTTCCCTACTCTTGTCTTTTCGAGAGAACAAATTAAGCCCTTTACACAATGTCCTTATGGCCTTTCACAAAACACTTGGTGAGTGATAAAATGTGATAAATTCATGCCACTTAATTTGGTTACCTAGACAGGTTCATTTTGTTTCTGTGTTAGTTGGATTTTTTTTTATCAGAAATAGTCACCTCATGGGTAACTATTCTTACAGAGCAAAAATATATTATCTTACTAGTCTACATTCCTTACACCATTTTTAATCTAAATTTTGAAGTGGTTTTGTCACTGTGACATGAAAAAAGCCCTAAAGCAACCCCACCACAATATCTGCTCTATAATGCCATTAATCAAGTTGTTACCCTAAGTAAATGATGACTCAAAAAAGAAATATCTTACAATGAACACTTTACAAAACATCAAACACTTCCAAAATGTGCTTCTCCCTCCCTAGACAGGAAATGAAGGGAAGCCAAGTTTAATAAAGATCAGTAACTGTTTTGCTGTAATTCTCCCATAGGGGATCAGAGGTTTCCAAATGCATACACAAATGCTGCAATTTTTTCCCTAATGAACATCCTGTGATCAGATATGCCATGAATACATATCTGTATTCAATATGTATTCCACAATACTTCTCATCTTGAAAAATCATGGAAGAAGGAAGAGTCAATACTTTTCACAAGTTTATTCAATGTTGAGCCCTCATCTCCACTAGACTTTTTTGGGCTTAAAAAACCCATATGTGCTCATGCACACTTCAGAATGAGTTCCAAGTGACTGGACTTCAGGGATCTAAATAGTTTTAATGGATGTTCTAGCGCTGGTAGTAAGGTAACAATCCAGTTATCCTCTGCAATTCTCCTTTCCCCTTTTTCCATTAATCAAATGGAATGAAAAGATTTCTGAATGTCTGTGTTTGGCTTTACTTTAGGAAAAAAAAATGGACTTTAATTCCTATAATAGGGTTTCCCTTCTTACTGGAAAATATATTTTATTTTAAAACAAGCATGTGTGTTACATATTCCAAATGCCTTTTTAAAAAAGTACTTCATTTTGGAATGGTGCATTTTCCATGTATTACAATAGCTTTATAGTAAGTGTTAATTTCTTTGGTTCATTACTACCGAAACACAGCACCCATCTACTCTCCCTAGGATTTAAAAGGTTAGAAAATCCTTTACTTGAATATTCCTCTTTGGCATAGACATTATGAATTTTTCAAATTTCTAAGATGGAACATTAAAGCTTTTCTTTCCCCTTCACATCCTGTATTTGCTCAGAAGTATTATCCTTAAAATATATCACCTGATGATTTAATAAGAGATGGCCATTTTATGGAATATTTGTATCCCATTCCATCTGCTGGTAATAGGAAAGACTTCAACTATGTAGGATTTATGGTTTACGTCTAGATTTCTTGCACTAGCCTTAGATTTTCTTTTCTACATAAAAATTCTACTTTTTTCCTGTTTGAAGTGTTGTTTCCTAGCCATCCAGCAGAGAGGGCTCTAGGTCCAGCTTGGTTCACACACTCCTTTCCCTTCCAGAGCGGCATATTTTGTGCACACCTGGATGGGACAGGCTTCATCATCTAGCATCCAACTATTATAAAAGATGTGGATATTTTTATTCTGTAGCTTGCATTGCAAATAAAATTTTAAAGAACAACAGTATGACAGTCTAAAAGCAGCAGAAGGGCAAGAGACCACAACCATAAATATTAATCTCTGCCTAATTAGTTTTGATTTATTCACTGCTTTATGCATCATATACATCATAGAGATGAAAAGTATACCTATTATCAACCCTCCCAGTTAAGAGTTTGCAATTCTTCAAGAGTTGTTTTGGTTTACTTATTTTATCACTCTTTAGGCATAAATACCCTTTCAGATTCTCAGCTGTACACAGAAAGCTTTCTGAGTTTAAGAAATTTAATTAATTGCAAATACGTTTAATTCTGAATTTGTCTCTCCATTTGTAATGTTGTGAAGTTTTGTAATTGTAGCAGTGACTTTATTACTGCACATCATTCAGTATTCATTATTTAATGTCTATGAATTTATCAACTCCACTCTTAACTAGCTCTCCTCTGCTCATAATCTCTAATCCCCCAAAGCTCCTCATCTACAATATTTGTTCTAGTGCAGTTACACACATATCAATACCCTTCTTCAGTTGCAGTACTGAAAAACCACAAAACAGAATAAACAGCATGGCATCATCTTGTATCAGACAGCTTTTTGCACAGTATTTCAACCCGATTTTCAAGCAGTGCTTGAAACGACAGAGAGCACATTCAAAATCCTTGAAGAACCATCTCAGCCTCTGTCCACAATGAAGAGAAATAAGTTCTCTCAACACAAACTAGATTGCGCTGACATGGTTTTTCTTCAGATAGAATACCTGCAGCTCATATAACTGCTAGGTTTATATAAAACTCTCTAGAAAAAGAGACTGTACTAAAATAATACGTGCATCCTGTCTATGCACTAATGAGATTCAGCTTCACTAAAGGGGAGCCAGTATTCACTGCAGGGGTCATTCTCCAATTTCTCCCAAGATCTAGCCATCTTTTGTTCCAGTAGATCAAAACACTCATTTTTAAAAACTCCAACTCATTTAGAAGAAAAGTTTATTTCCTACTGTTGGCCTCACTGCAGGTGTGACACAAAAGTATTAGCCTAACAGCATGTAGAACAAGGCTGCCTTAAAAGAGGAAACCATGTCCACAGCCAGGGTTCTCTATCTCAGTGACTCCATCAGTCTCTGGAAGGAAAAGAACCAAGGCTCTTAGCACTTCAGGGGTTCAGGAGAAAACCACCAACAGCAGTACTCAAGCTCAAGTATTGCATGTATATTTGAGTCTCCTGTATCCCTGAAGAGGGAAGGAAGAAATGAGGAGGAAGGTGAAAAGGTATAGCAAGGATGTGTATCTAGAGGTAACATCTATTCTACTAGAAATAAATCTTTGAATTGCTGGTCTAACATACTGCTAGAGGAAAATTAGTCTATAGAGTATTTTGGGAATGGACAAGTAGGCTTATCTCTGTCTTAGAGTCCATCAAAAAGTAAAAAACTCTGTTAACAAACTCATTCTGCATATCTAAATCACAAAAGTTCAGTGAACAAATTTCAACAATATTGTGTAAAAAGTACACAAGTCTGAGGGACTCAGATATGCCCAACATCTGCTGCCATGGCCGGAAAGAGGATAGCTGGCACTTTGCCACTCCTTGCAGGCTCCCACCACAGCAGCTGGCATCCCTAAGGATGAGCCAGGGAGCACTCTGCCAGACAAAGCTCTGAGAAAACCCCACAGCTGTCTCCAATGCTTGTCTGCTCAAGATCTGAACCAATTTTTTGAACAAAGAGAGACTACAGAACCCCATGATTCCATTCTTAAAAACAAACGAATGAAGAAAGGACACACAAACAAGATGAATGCTTTTGGCTGAAAGACAGAAAACATGCTCCGATGACTAGGGAAGGTCCCAAATGAAAAATCAGTGGCATCACTACTTGTTTCCAGTCACGCATCATACCACGCTCCTCACACCACTTCATGTACAAGACTGTCTCCAGGAGACATTCAACTGCAGAACTAGATGCAGCCCTTAGGAAACCATGATCTTTGGCATGCACAACTGTTTGCAGGCAAGTCTTTTGCTGGTCAAGCTTTAGCCTTCAGCAATGTTGGGTTTCATACTACATTAGTACTGTTAGGGAAGAATCCAAGTCAAAATTAATTTCTTTTAAGGAAAACTTCTTAGCTGAGGAAGCAAAAAAATGCATGCATAGTCTTGCTAGGTATGAGCTATATGACAACAGTTTCAGGCACCTAATGTCAAACTCATTTGGATCACAATATTAAAACAATCAAATAAACACCACCAAAAACACAACTGCAAAATTTTGTTTAAAGAATTTGTTATAAAATTATAGAACACATGAGTTTTCAAGCATTTTAAGCTACATTTAAGAGTTTAATGATCTGCAAATCCCTTTGAGCTATTTTATATAATTTGCATTTTTTTAAAATGTCACCTTACAAATACGCAAAAAGAAACTTTTACAAGCATTTCCTCTCCATTTTTCATTTTCATTCTCCAAGTATGACTTCAGAGAAACCAGAAAGATACTTCTAATACTCCAACACTCAGTTCAAGGCAGAATACTCCAGGAAATACTTAGAATAACTAATCTGAGCACAACACTTCATAATGAACTTATCCTGCTGAAAACAAATGTGGTTCATGGCAAGAAATTGGTGTTGAAGCAGTACATACGGCTAAAGATGTTTCCTCTATTTTCTCTGCCCATACTTGTCACGGCTGCCAAAAAATATTACAAGAGAGATGTTCACCCAAATAGCTGCCTCTTCAGCAACCAGTGCTTTAGGCCACACCAATCACAGTAAGTATCCCATTAGGTAATGAAAGGGACTGATTTTTTTAATAGTGAAAAAGTCATACACAGTTTTCTGTTAAAGCAGGTTCTTTTGGGCCTGAAGAAAAAAATATTTCTGCAAAATGTCAATTTGCATTAACTTAGAAGTTTGTATTTCTTAAGAATATTTGCTGCAAAGCCTACATAAAAGAAGGGTGTGAATAGCTGAATCTAATTTCAATTTTAGAAAAAAAATTTGGATTATTAAAATTTTTGAGAAAAAAAATATATCCTTTCAAATGGTGTTTATGAAGGCTAGGGAGACAGATGGCAAATATAAACTGATAAGAAGAAAAAATATGCCTAACAGCAGAAAGTTGCCACAGTTCAAAGATGAATAGCATAGAGTTAAGAAACAAAAACTGAATATGAAAATACAAATTTCCTGTTGCAATCCTCTGGCAACACATACAGATCACAATTTTGCTTTCCTAAGCAAAGAACATTGATACCCATTTATAATGCACACATTTTTTAAGGCATTATTAGACTGCAAGTACAAAAATCACTGCATGGCAGACCTGCTATCTTCCAAAAAAGTCATTTTCCCCCAAAACTATGCTCAGATTCTCTATCGGGTATTTTCTGAGGCATACTGGTTAGCTCTGGATTATACACCTCAGATTAAAGTTTAAAAACCAGTATACTAACTAGTGCTTAACTGTCCACTAGGTTCTCTTGAAGAGAAACTGTGGTTTTCTTGTCTTTCTACAGTAGCTAGCACACAGATCTTCTACAGGACTTGACCTACAGCTGAGATGCCTGAATTAGCAATGAATCCTGCTAAATAAGTGCCTTCACTGGAGTTTGAAAAGCCAGACACAGACAGGCATCTACCCTGGTTACAAGAAAGGAGAAAGCTAGAGAAGGAGGATGGTGAAGTGTAAACAGCAGAACCCAACTTAGATACAGCACTTGTACTCCTTTTGATAAACCCTCATGCACAGGCATCCATCAGGACTTGTGAGACAGTGAGGCATGACGAAGGTAAATTAAAAAAAAAAAAGGTAAAAAAAGGTGATGGAAACAGATCTGAACATACAAGAAAAGAATAAATTGTCCTAGCTTCAACTATAAAATGCCAAAAGGCACAGGTTTTATGCACTTTTCTTTAAACACAGCTTTTTAACAAGCACTTTAAGTTGAAAAACTGTATTGCAACATTTGGCATTTATATTTCAAAGCTGTTTTCTAGAGTTGCTGTGGATCTGCTGCAGTGTTGAACACACAATTTATTTTTTTTCCCAGGAACACCAAGTGACCTGAAGCCCACTCATAGCTCAATTCTAAGTCCATAGGATTTTCAAAAGCAAACTTAAAAAGTCAAGTCAACAGGGGAAACTGAAACAAAAGTCAAAAACAGCTTCTAACAAATAAAGCCCAGATAAATACAGTAGCTAATACACACACCCATGGACTTATGATTCAAAACAAATGTAGATGGCCTCAAGGAGATCAGACTTCTCTTGGCAAATTCATCATGGGAATGTGTGGGCAGCTTGGCAGCCGTGCTGGGAGCTGATACAGTGATTGTACACAAGCATGATTCAGACCAGCACATTAGAAATGGCACATCAGAGCATTCTTACTTTAGCAATCCTTTAAGCTAAAGTAAACAATTATCTGAATGTAAGCAAGCAAACCAATTTTACGAAGCTATTTCTATATATGTGTTTTATTATACACATACAGAGTAAAATCTTTTTGCAGTGCATAATCTCCCCTCACCCTAATTTTAAGAAGACTATATTACACAAACAGCAGACAGTAACAAATAAATAGTAAAAGAAGTCACCAGAATAATAATACATGAAAAACATTGCATGTGGTGCTTTAATATAGGATGATGGCTCAGGTCTAGTTAAGATTCTGAATTTAGCTATTCATGTGCAATATAGGCACCTACCCATCCATGATAATTATAGGATAAAGTTGAAGCTCACTTGTAATCACTAATCCAAATTGCTCCAGTTACTATACTGACTACAGACCAAATTCAGATTTGCACACATAAGCACTTACTGACAACTGGGAAGCTGGAAGGTATTGGAACAATCAACATTGCTCACTATGGCAATAGTATCAACTATAAATCCACTGCATTGCAGGCTATCCAAGCACCAGACAACAGCCAGACACGGCACTCCTCTGTATCTCAGGGGGCACTTCTTACCTATGTGTGGCTGCTATGCTATATCAAGCCTCTACCATCCTTCTGACTCCTCAATCCAAATGTCCCATTGAAAAATCGTATTGCTCTGATTTATTAATATTGTTACATGGATATTTAATCCCAAAGCAACTAGAAAAATTGCCAGAGCTGCATTTGTACACCTTCAAATCAGAGCTGGCTGTCTCAAAATCTGGCTTGTCTCCCTATTGCTGCTCCCAAATGGGAGCTACAACAAACATGGGCATGAACAAACTGGGAGCTGCATCACTGGACATGGTTATCTTTCATTAACAGCAACACTCTGACTGTTTGTAAGAGCAGCTAAATTAATAACAAGTATCAGCTGTGGTCTGTGTGTCCCCTGACTCAATTCCCTAGCAGAGGTATCCCACCAGTGGACCTGTCTTGGCTCTCTTGGTTGCCCCTACCAGACAAGACCTAACAGCAGCCTAAAACACAGTTTAAACGATAGAGCTAGAGAAGCTGAACAAGTATTCAAATGGAGGGATTTGGGCTTTTTTTTGTCCCTGGATATTTCTGAGACATTTTTATTCTTTTATAACTCCTTTGGGATCTACTGACCCTCAAAGATTGCTACTTGGGAAAGTTCTGGCTATGGGAACCAGAGACAAGAGCAGTTTACCACATCACTTACAAACTTGCTGAGCATGTTCTTATGACAGATTTTAATTTTCAATACAGCTCACCTATGCTACAGATTAAAAACACTGGTTGTAACCCTCTTCAGAGCTCTAGCCCTCTGAATGAATCGTTGTAACAAAATTAATTTTGTCGACTACCACCTTTGTCGATACTGTTTGTCTTCTAAAGATGTATCAATGCGATTTAGATACTAAATTTATAAAATAATAGCATATTAAAGTATAATTTTAATGATGATTGTTTTTTTTAAACTGAAGATCAAAAAATAGGTTTTACTAGACCATATCTGAAATTCTACTTAAAATAACAATTTACTTGTGTAGTAGATGCTATTAGTCAGTACCCTATATCTCTGATATCTAACTCTAATCAAAGGATGCCTGCAATGCTATCAGTGGAATAACTGACATGGAATCCCTATTTATGAAGGGAATTTCAATGAAAATAATATCAGCTGACAAAATATATTGTTAACCAGAATGATTCCAAAGAAAGTACTAAATAATAGCTCTCTAACTGTAACAATTTTAAAAATAAAACACAGTCGCCAGGCATGCAGCCTTTAATATACAATATTTACATTTGCAAAATCAGGTGTTATTTGAGATTCAGGCACAATTTCCATGTAAGTAGGAGAGGAATTTCAGTAACTGCCAAAAATTCCATCTGTCTGAAATAAGTACTTAACCAAATACAGGTTAGTAAGCCCTGAAATCCTGAGGGGATTGATAAACCCGATATGCTTAACAGATTTTATTGTTGCCTTTCAGAGACTAAATAGATTAACAACTACTGTATTCTGGGCTTCTGAGAGGACAAAGCAACTAATTTCATTTCACTGGCATGATAAACAATTAACAAAAAAATATTTTAAATACTGCAACACAGAGCTATATAGAGAACAATCTCAATGCCGTGGTCTTTGCTTCTACTACTACAATGGTACACATTGTCCCTACTGGCCCAAGTGGTGACAGGGGCACTGGCCAGCCTGGTGAACTACAAAGGTGTGACCTGAGAGCCAATGGCACTGTTCGTGGAGTGACACCAGGCACAGATTATCATGCTACTTATAGGTAGTGTGCTGTTTTATTGTGACTAAAGTGATGTGTCTTAGCCCTCTGGGCACCCTCCACAGGCTGAGGAAAGTCTGAATGGAACCCTAGGTGGTGCCCTTTTCTCTTTTTTTAGGATTATACTGAACTATTTCAGACAAAACAAATGAGATGAATACTTTCCATTGTCATAGGTAACCCTATAGTTTTAGTATTTGTATTACCACAGCCTGGTAATATGATCTGTAAGCCTCTCTGTCAAACACACTTATTGCATATATTGCATACCTATCAAGTATTTCCCATTCTACAGATGGAAACTTACTTTTCTTTAATCATCTCAGTCTGAGGGGCAGTATGTATACATGAAAAAAGCTATCTACCCAAATCCTTTGTTTCAGGAGCTCATTATGCCCAATCTTAACATTTATTCTCAGAACTGGGCAGTACTCCAAAGCAAAGTATAAAGCCACCTACACCTGAATATACCTGATCTATAAGCACAGCCTTAATTGCTATCCACCAGGTAGACAGTCATTCAACTTTCACTGTAACCATGAGCATCCTAATTGCAACATTCTCTTGTAAATCAAAGTATTTTCCTTCTTGCTGAGAAGTCACTGAAAATGTGTTATCATGAACAAAGTGATAAAACAATTTGCCATATTAACACTTTCAGCAGACTTATTATTTTTCCATTTTGAGTTCTTAAACACTCTGAGTAGTCATAAGTAGCCACAATCATTATTACTAGAACCACAGGCTGAGACTATTACAGCATCTGAAATAGCAGCTATGGGATAGAAGAGTGCACATTGTCATACACCATACACCTTCCTGAAAATTATAATCTTACCTAAACATCGCTACAATTTTGCTTGGTTGTATCCCTTTAGATTAAGTCAAGAGGAAAATTCAGTGAAGGGCCAGATGGACTGGGAAGGCAAACTCTTTAAAACTCAACAGGGAAAATAAGACACAACCAATCTAAAACTTTGGTGTGAGCTCTAATTTTGTAAAACTCTTTGTTTTCTAAAACTGTTATACAGACACAGCAAAGTGATGCAAAGCCTTCCCAGAGTATGCAAAAAGTTAGTTAATTGAAGGAAGATACCTACTAATGGCACAGCAATTCCATTTAAAACTGCTGTACCAGCTGCATTCATGCAACTCTGCTTTTGCCAAGATACAACCTGCATATCAATAGTATCTACTTGCATAGAAAAGATTAGACTGAAAATAAATCATTGAAAAAGTTGTGATAAAATGGGACATATCACTTTTCTTTTTATTTGACTGCTCTCCAAAAAAGCTTGACTCAAAGCAAACAGTAGACTGAAGGAAAGTGAGCATTATGGAAATAAAATCTGAGTGGTCATTAAGGAAAACAGCCAATACAGAACCATCTGAATTTGCTATCAGACACACAAGAGCTCCACCTGAAAGCAAATTGGCAAAGGTGAAAAAATGACAAGAATCCCCTCCAGGAGACCTGATTCATTTCAAGTTGCTACCGTTTTCAAAGCAAACCAAGGATTAGCTGCCCTTTTATCTATCTGTGCCACACACAGAAATTCGAGTCTAAAACAACATGAAAAGTAAAACTAAATAGAGAAAAATCCACAAAAAAAACCCAACAAAAAAAACCCCAAACAACAAACCGAGAACCAAACCATTATTTTAAAAAGCAATTTTCTACATCTCATTAGTTCCTAAAGTTCAAATAGCTTATTAGCATTACAGAAAATTGGAAGATGCAAAAAAGCCCAAAGATATAAGGGCTATATTAAGAAAAAAAATCCTCTCCAACAAAGTACTCAAAAAAAAAAAAAAAAATCTATGTCCCAGTAGATCCACATGTCTTGAGCAAGCATCACTTGCAGTTCTGATCACCCAAGAGGAAGTTTCCTATCAAGGACATTAACTTTCTGTGCATTATTACACAAATGGGGGACAGAGTGCTGGTTCTTTTACATGGAAAGTGCAGACACTTTTTTGCTGCTTTAATTAAATGAATTTTAGTGCCATCACATACCTGGTGGTTAAAAGACCAGCTGATGAAAACCATGGTACAGAAATATTAGTTCATCTAGTGCAGGCAATATAGCCATAGCCATCATTTGGGTTTTGTTTTATTAGTTTTAGTATTTCTACATATATTTGACAGTATAACTTATTTCCAGACTCACAGTAAGTAGATACTCTTCAAATGCATTTGTTGCACACTATTAAAGGAATTCCCACGTGAGAATGTCAAGGATCTGCACTGTCTTCAAGGGCAAAAAATAGATAAGAAAAGAAACAGTAACAAGAAAACCCAGCACACACAGATTTTGACACTAACACTAAGTTTTCCATTTCTAGGTGTCATGTTTTTCTCTAAAAGATGAAAGGATAACAATAAAATGGCTGAAAAACTCATAACAAAACACATACTTATTTTCTGAACTCAAATGACAAAACAAATTGAACCAACAGTGTTTCAAAGAGCACAACAGTCTGATCTTTAGCTTTAGTCAACCGAACTGCCTTTGGGGTGTTTTATACAGCTTATGGTAGGAACTTGAACTGGAAAAGTAGACCAAATTCATCATGGTTGTGGTACCTTGGCTACTTACACTGTAGTGACACTGCCAGATGCCATTCAGATAATTTCACATGAAGGCATAGCAGTCTTTAGATATTCACAATCACTCCTGATGACAATGTACCAAGAGCTTAACGGCAAGCTTCATAACAAAACAAAATCTTTTATTTCACCACTGGTCTTAACTGTTTTGGCAAAGGTAACATTACTTGCTGTGTGAAGTGGGAGTGGCAATCTTCCAAACCAGGATGACTGGTTTCAAGAGGGACTGCTCAGACTCTCCTTCCCCAAAAGTGCAGGTCTCAAAAGTAGTTTCTGCTGCAGTATAGAAGCATCAGTTTTAAGTCTCTCAGTATAGCAAAGCAATCCTTGAAAGAAACAGATTTCTTTCACCAGTACTGGCACACAAAATAAGACCATATGTCTAAGCTATAACATGCAAGATTTTCCAAAGACAGCTTATTTTTCTAGTAGGAAATGTAATTTACATACACTGAACTTTAGGATTCGTTTACAAGATTCATGAGAAAAACTGGCTTCCTTATAGTATAGGAAAACCACTGCTCACAGGGAGCAAGCTTTGGTACTTCAAAATCACTGGCCTTACTGGGGACACCAACCCAATTTAGTTACATTTATCTGCTCTCACAGTGGCCAAGTAGCTGACTTTTCCAGAAGAAAAATAAGAACAGGAATGGCACAATAAGGAGCTGCTTGGAGCTGCTGAAAGAGCACGACAGTAAGCAGAGAAAAGCAGGCCAAACTGATGTGGCTGAAAGCAATAGGAATGGAAAAGTTAAGCAGAATGCCCATGCAGATGGGAATGAAGAGCCAGCAAAGCACATGAAACAGTAACAGGATTTATTTTCAAGGAAAAACTAAAAGAGTTACTCAAAGGTAGGAGTCATGAACAAAATAGAGCGAGTCCAGCCTGCATAAGGAACACTAAGATCAGAGAACACACACGAATGCAAATGTGAAGGCTGAAGAAATGAAGCTCAAACGAATACAAGAAGGAAAAAACAGGTGCTGCAAGTAATTGTGCCAGAAGAGCTTTGGACTGCCGCAATCTGCTTCACACACACTGCACACACAAAGAACCTTACTTTGCTGTCTGTTCCTAATTATGCCTGGATGGAAAGCTCAAATCACACTGCAAAAGGCAACATTTCTTTTCCCAGGCAGGGGTAGGCAGCATTATCCCACTGGAAGCTCACAAGAATGAATCCAGAACCCCCACCAGCTTTCAGCGGGAATTACAAATTGCACAATTTAGAGGGGAATATGAGGGTCCCTCAAACAAAGCAGGTACCCTAAACACATCATCAATGGGGAAAGCATCTCCCTGTCTGGCAAGTTTTTAAAGCTGGAATCCTTAAATTACTGTACTGAACCAAAACTATTTACTAGTCTTCTGTAAAATGAATGCTTTTGTTTAAGGGCTTAAACTAGTATATTATTAGTAGTACTACACAAAACACTAAAAATCCCTCCACTACATACTCTTAATTTCTTCCACATGTGGGAGAATGAACTGGGAGGCATTTAGAGATTTCTAACCTTTTACATTCTAAAGTAGGGACACAGGTTGCAAAAGGTGCATAAGCAACTCCAACGAAGATAATTAGAAAATTCTGAATTTATGTGTACAGAATCCACATTCACCCTGTTATACGAACAGGCATATTCTTGACAAACTAAGTAACGTCCTCCACAGGCTACATAATTTGCCAAAGAAACATCTTCTGGCACAAACAACAGAAGGAAAACACAATATCAAAGAAAAAGTAATTAAGTCCCAAAGGTTTGGGTTGTTACCTATGATATTATGGTATCTAATGTTTGTCATTTCTCAAGTGTCAGTGATAGCCAAGTTTCTTACCTAAAAGTAGGTCAGGAGAACCTCTTGGCTGGGCTCATGTAGCTCTGCAGATCAGTAGATCTTGTACTAACAACTGTGTCAAGTTTGAATGCCTTCTCATTCTTTGCTATCAGTTACACTGTTAAAGAAATCTGCTAATTGGAAATGAACCAAATTTTGGTTCAAAACCAAGAACCAGTCAGCCCACCTCCCTCTAAGAGGAATTTTATATTACAGGAAATTCAGAAACCTTCAGAAAGAAAATTTTTGCTTGTTTATTTGCTTCAGATGAAACCTTGAGTGAAAATACATAGCATTAGCAGAAGTCTGCAATTCCAGATATTTCAGCATACCTTCTAACCTATTAACACAAAAATTATCTAAGACCATTATGTATGTTTTCCACTCACTTTGGACAAATGCAAAACAGTATTACAAAAGTCACCATTTCTTATTCTGTTTAAGAAACAACACTTATTTCTTTCTGCTCTTTGCTTTCCCAAGCATTTGTACTGATTTTAGATGTATGGTCTGACTTTAGGGGTGGATTATTTAATAAAGGAATGGCAACATTCATAAATAATATTGTAGGCAGCTTGAATAAAATCCTAATAAAAGAAAACACATCATATATAAGTCTTCTTTTTCCTCTATCATCGCTCCACAAATCCAACCACATGTTGGGCTCTGAAACAGCTGACCAGAAATTGAGAATATCTGCTCAGGTTTTTGATATAAAACTACCACTGGAGAGGGAGCAGGTATAGACTGCTTTCTATTCTTTGATTTTTTAATTTTTTTTTCTTCTAAAGAGAGGAAACCATTAAATTACATTCCAAGCTTTCTTTAAAATTAGGTAGAAATAAGTCATGCCAACATCAGACAGTTTCAAGGGGCTGCAATTCAGATGTCCTACATAGGTTTGTTCTTTGGGGCAGATGTATCTCAACTGAAAAAATCCCAAACTTGTTTCCCCCTTTAACATGAGCATTCAAAAAAACTGTTGTAGTTATAACTTTGTGGTTGTAATGAACTCACACATCACTAAATATTTTCCTGGCAGCTAAAGTCCCCATTAAAGCAATTATAAACTTTACGTCCAAAGTACTTGATACAGAAAAAATTTTGGCCTTAAGTTGATAGAATATCCACGAGAGATATAAAACCACAGATGACAACACTAGTCCCTATTGGGTGGAAAAATGAAAAACAGAATAACAGATAAGAAATAATGGGATTCTTGGGTTAATTTCCTCTAGTAGCATCTAACCAGCACATATTTGGCACTTTGGCTGTATCAAAGTGAAAAGAGAAATTCTGGTTTTAACCAGATACTTTACAGTTCCACATAACTCATTGTATGTTTAACCATCTAAACCACCCTTACCCATTTAAATTAGCATTCATTGTTCCCTAGAAGTCAGATGTCACTACTATGAATCAATTTGAACAAAGTCTTTTTAAATATACAGGGAAACAGTTAACAGTTGGACATAACTTTAAGAGAAAAAAATGCTTATAACGTAGCTATCCATGAAGTCCAAAGCATTATTATATGCAGACAGTTCATGACACAAATAAAAGAATCATGAAGCCTTAAGGAGGTCCACTGGTCCAGCCCTACTGAGAGCAGGTCCACCTGGGCCAGGATGCTCAGGGTCATCTCCAGGTGAGTACTGACTCTCTCCAAGGATGGAGATTCCACTTCTCTAGGCAGCCCCTCATTTCACTTGACTATCCCTCAATTTTTCCTTCTATTTTTCCTCAGAACTATTTCAAATTTCCCACACTCAAACTTGTCCTCCTAGCCTCTGACCCTTTCACTGTGTCACCAGGTCACCCAGGTCTTTTCCTACAGGCCTTCTTTCCACTTGTTTCCCAGACTGATCTCTCACACAGAGTTATTCCATCCTAACTATTCCATCCTGCCTTTATCTAAATTCATGACACTGCTGTCAGCCCATTTTTCCATCGTTTCTAGGTCACTCTAAAAAGCAGCCTGCCTTATAACATGTGCAATCTTCAGGCTTGCACAGTGCAGTCTCTCTCATCACACAGCTTATTCATACAGATGCTAAATTGTTCAGCCCATTATACTTTAACCACAGTATTTCATTATCTGAAATAACAATTTTGCTCTACTTCCCAGTGGAACAGAAATCATAAGTAGAGAATGAAAGTAGTGGTCTGAACCGAGCAGCTCTCAACATTACTCTGAAGTCTCTTCTCATACAAGTAAAATTCAGAACGAGCCACTTATAGTTTCTGTGATACCCATGTGAATTTTAACTTTCTCTTTGAAAGCTTTTCACATATTGTTGAGATATGTTTTCTTTCCTTATCTTCCTTGGGTGTGGCTGGCCTTCAGCCTCTATTCCCCTATGGCCTTGACAGGGTTTTCTGGATTGTGGGGTTTCTTTGGGTTTGGATTTGTATTTTGTTTCTAAATTCTGGTTTTCAGAAATTAAAAGGACAAGTTTGCAATAATTCTTAAAAAATAAAAAAAAAAAGTTGCAGAGATAAATACTTACAATTATCTTTAAGAAAGTATTTTCACATTCTCATTTTAGAAAGTGAGAATGAGGTTCCAAGAAACCTCTTCTAACTTCAGCATTTTCTGGACAGAATATAGCAGTTTAGTTAATTTGTTTCTCTGTTCAATGGGTGAATACTCGGCAAAAGAAAGCATAATAAATACCTGATAGTTACTAGCTGCTTTACTGTATTTATTTGAACTAAACTTTTCCATTTTGAGGCAAATTTTTGTAGTATTATCTACTGGTTTTCCACAAGAAACTTTCAGTTGAGGTTATGAAAAGTGGGAAGGTTGATCTAACCTCATTTTCTCTAATTAACAGCATCATGTTATCTATAGTTTAATTTAAATTAATTACTAAATTACTAATGGCTGAAAGATAGACATCTCATGTTCTTTGCATTGTCCTAATTATAATTAATATTGATTCTGAATTAGATCATAGAAATATTTTATAGCACAAACAGGATTTTTTGTTTCAGCATTGTTGTTAGATAATTAGAGACAGACAACTTTTTCCCTTAGTACTTATATTGTGTTTACTCACATTATTTGACAAGTTAGGAAAATAATTTAAAGCCTGACTTTGTAAAAAAATGACATTGCTGGAGGGATTTTTTTCATGTCAATTCTGAGCCTTGAAGAGTTGTAAGTAAAAACAGAAAAAGAAAAAAGCCAATGAACACTGCAGAAACATTAAAGTACACTGATTCTGAGAGGATTATCAAACCTACCAATATTGTATTGATAAACAGCTCCACTTATCACAGTTCAACAATAATTCCCTACAGTATCTGTTAATGGATTAATATATTTTAAGGTAAAATTCCAGAAGGATCATTTTCATCTGCATACAGAAAAGTAATTCAGACTACTATTTTTTTAAACACTACAGATGGCAAAGAGTGTAAGCAAGACAGAAGGGAGAGGGAGAAAGAGATCCCTGTCTCAGAGATGTTGCTTCAGCTCAGACTCTGCAGATATCAAGACCTGGCAGAGCTCTGTGTCTGCTCTTGTCCAACACAGGACTAGCCCACAAAGCCAGCACAGACAGTTGTGCCAGGCTGGATTGCACGGAGGAAACACAAACTCCAGCCAAGCAGTTACATGAGTGATAGCCCTGCTGGATGTGCTAACAGAAGAATGCTTTTGGAAGCACAGTTCCTGTTGTCTAAGAGAGCAGCAAAGCTATGCTGACAAAACTCTTCCTCCTGCAAGGCACACATCCCATCTCCATGAGATGGCTCCACCAACACAGCTCTATCCTCTGTTCAGCCCTCCAAAAAATCACCGCCCATCCCTCCCCAAGAGAATCTTTAAGAGCTCTTCATATCACAGCCATAAAAAAAAGTCTGATTAAATAATTTTGGTCTATATCTTGCTTCTGCTCAACAGCCTGTGCAAACCACGCTTTAAACATATACACATACAAAAAAACCTGCTTCAATCTGGTCATGCATTTGCAACCAAATGAAATAGAAACTAATATATAATCCTAGTTAATGCAGTACCATGTCTGAAATTAAGAGTGCTACCGACTGTCACTGAGCAAAGAGAGTAACAACAATGTCACACGTCATTTTCTGAAGCAGACAAGGGGAAATGGAACATCAGTCAGGACATTTTCCCAGCAGAACACACTTATACAACCTGAAGTGCTCCAGCTCCTTGAATGAGGTGATTCTTGCATGCACTTCATCAGCTTTCTCTTCTAGAAATACAAGAAAACACCTAACTACTCTGACAGTAAAAACAACGTTCAGGCTGGTTTATTCTGTCCAGAAATGCTCAAGTATAATTCGCATTCTGCCCTGGTTTTCAAAATCCCTATCCAGAATCTGCTCCATATCCTACAAATGAAGGTTTTATATTTTGTCAAGGATTAGTGCCTAACCATCAGAAATATTTACAGAACCACGTAAAAACAATTTTCCAGGTGATCATTTTAATATAGGGCTTCCTAACTCTGGAAGTTTTTTCCTACATATAAACACATGAGTGAACCAAAATAAAAGTCAGAGGATACATCACCAATACTAATGAATATAAACACTGTTCTATGTTCTTTCTCATACTAGGAGAATTCATGGGAAAGCTGGCCTGCAGATGGTCTTAAAAACTAACAGGACATGGTTTACCTAAAAAGCTGGTTCTTTATTCTGTTCTGCAATTCCACATTTTGATAAAACAAGTTCTAAGATCCCTTTATGAATTTGTTTCATGGAGTTTGTGCCTTGAATGAATATGCAGAAAAATGTATTAATGGAGAGCCTACATTTTTTTTTCTTTTAAACAGCAGAGTTTGGGAATTTAAATGCTGTATATTCCTGCCAGCATGAGGAGCTGCAGACAGATTAGGATCCTGGCAGCAGGTCAGCAATGGGTAAGAAGTAAGGCTGATCTACCAGCCTTACTCACCCACTGAGCCCTAGATCAGATGCAACTGTTTGTATCTGAATTGGCACTAAGCAATAGCAAGACAGACTTTATAGCATGCTACTACCAGCTTAACAGCATAAAGGTTGTTAGCCATTTAATTCTTTTTAATAGCTCCTATGAAATAGTACTTTATCAAGACATTAGACAGGAAGATAGCAATAGCCATCCAGCATTAGTAAGAGATGCAGGAATTTGAGCACAGTATATCACTACACACATATGTTACTAGTAGCTAAGGACATTGGACCCCACCTAATTTTTAGAACCAGTTAAAGTAAGCACAGCAGAAATATTTTCATCACTCTGACTCACAGACCCTATCTTATATTCACACAGAGCAAGCACTGCTCCCAAGTGAGAACATATTTGCTATATATAAGTGGAAAAAAGCAAAAGCATGTTGTACATAGGAAGGTCTACATGCCCATTTTTTCACTTCATTATTACATTCTATGAAAACACGTACTTCCATCAACTAGAGAAAACTACCTGTAGGTAGCAAGCCAGTAGCATTTTAATTGCCTTTGCTAGTTTTAACAACTCACTCAGCTGGGGCAGATGACAGCTTCAAAGAGAAATGACAGGACATTCCCAGGAAAGTGCTGCCTGCATTTTGGTGCATGTCAAATCTCACTGATCTTATTACAGGTGAAATTGTCTCACTTCCCTGTTATGAGAAGGATGGTTGCTCAAGCAGAAACAAACCACAGTATATCAGCACTAACTGGAACCCCAGCAACATCATAAATTGTGTCTGATAAAAGTGAAATTTGTATAAAGGCTATAGTCTTCTCTTGCATGGATTTAAAGCACAGCATACATCTAAAACATTTAAACACTTAATGTGTACATTTAAAACATACAATAAAATATTTTTACTGCACTAAGACATGATGGGGTCTACAGAATTGCCTAAACCCTGATAACTAAAGGCTTTGAAGCCCTTAATTCTTAATAAAACATATTAGGTACACGCACATTAGGTATTTTACTTGAACTGGAGGCAATGTTTTGAATCAAATTTCCTGGCTGTCACCACTCACTGTGTTTCACTCATGCTGTGGAACAGTCTTGGAGCACTTGAAGTGAGTTTTTTTTGGATAAAAAGTAATTAGAATATAGGTTCCAGAAGTTAATCTAATATGCCTGAGGTGTAAGCAGACTTTTAGTTCATGGGATCAGATGACAGTTAGCTCAAAAGTACACAAAAAAAAACCCAAACAAAAAAACAACCAAACAAAAAACTATTACAAATATTCTGCTCCCTACCAAAGGAAACAAAACAAACAAACAAAAAATAAAGCAAATTTTTAATAGCTCCAAGCCTCAAAATCTCATTAAAAAGTCCTTAACATTGTATTTTGTGGGTGTCTACATAGATAGATACAGATCTATGCCATTTGCTATTGAAAATACAGGCCATAAACCACAGCATTTACAACTTGCATACTGTTTGCAAATCTATACACGTGAGCACAACTTTAATTAAGATGTAAGAGATTGGCATGGAAATTATCCCAATATGACCACAGGCTACAGCAAGTGTATGGTTATCTCTCCAAGAGAATAAAGAAAAACGTCACATTCTTTATTACATACTTGTTAGACTTCCACTGACACATTAACATAAGCAAGAATAATATGATTAAATTATTCTGAGTTGTGCAGTCATAAGAATTGCACATGACTCAGAACAACTGCAAATTGAAAAAAACAGCCTGTAACTCCAAGAGGAACTACAGCAACAGATTTTGGCTTTCTCCCTGAAGAAGTTGCTGATCAGTGGAGATTCTGACTCATGAAAGCCTTTTTTGTGCTATTTCTACTTTATTATCATTGATTAGGTCAAGTGCAGTCCCAGTATCTCGTCTTTATTGCCAGCCAAACTTTACAGTTTACTCATATCTCTTGTAATTCCACGGTTAGCAAACCTCTAGCAGACAAGTTTCTTCTCTGGTCACCAAGATTGCTGAGCCTGTAGAGCTCCAGCCTGTTTGAGGGTCTAGACGACAAGGAAGGTGGTCAATTAGCCAGTAAATGCCATGAAGGTTGTTTTACATCTCTGAAGTAGACAGCACATTCAGCAACCTTTCATTGCAATGGGACAAGCGTTTTAAGGAACTCAAAGGTAAAAGTGTACAGGCATCCCTCTTTCCTCTAGGGTATAGGTCCACCAGGCTCCTTTTGATCTGGTTTCACTACATTCACACACATTGCAAGATTTTTGAAGCTGTTCCTGCTTTGAACAAAAAGCTGGACTAGATAAGCTCCAGGGATACCTTTCAACATAAATTATTCCGTGACGGAGTCTCAGTTTCTAGGCTACTATTAATGTATCCAGAAAACATGAGAATCCAAGCAAAACCTAAAGCTGTAAAACAGCTTTAAGAGAGGTACCTGGCATAGGAACAGCTGTGAGCTGAAAATAGACAGGGGAAAAAGAGAACAAAAGATTCCAAATATCAGAGAGAGAATTCTAGCAAGACCGATTATCCCCTTTTTCAAGTGAGTGAAATCAGTTATGACAGCAAGACAGACCACGTTTTGAACTCTTAACTACAGCAACCCATCTGTAGGTTGCTAGCCAGGAGAGTTTCAAGTTGCCATTGCTAGCTTTTCTATAATTTTATTTAGTAACAGAGGTAGTAGCTACTTTAATAATTCACTCAACTGGAGAGGAAGACAGCTTGACACAGTTTGTGCAGAGCTTTTAAAACCTTTCCTTTATGTCTCCTCTGCAGCACACTTGGGCTGTGGCTTGCAGTTTAATTTCCAAGTATCAAAACCTAAATGAGCTGAGTAAGAAAAAAACCTAGGGTACAGAAAATAAAAGAAATAAAATCATCATAGCTAGTTTCTCTGTACACCCAGCCAGAAGGTTCTCAATCTGTGAAATTAAGTTCTTTAATGATAATGGCATTGTTCACTTAGTAGTTATTAGAAGAATTCCTTCAAATTACTATGAACAATTTTCCTTCAGAAACAGGCCCAAATGGCCTCCTCTCAGGCCAGAAAGAGTAGGATGGAATGAGAACTAGAGGGTTCTGATAGACCTTCTCCTCACAACAGCTACCTACACAAACAGAATGAACATTTACCTAATTATTTCCCCAGCTTCTCAAGGAGCTGCCCTAATAACTCTGTATTTCATTTACAGAAGTACTGATTTCAAAAATCACATACACCCCAAAAAAATTCACACTTTCAAAATTCCACAAATAGCAGCAGGGGAACCAGAAGCACAATAACTTCTCCTTTCTTACAGTATTCCAAAACTTGCACAATATTGCTAAGAGACTCCTATTCAACAAAATGTACAAGTTTGACATAGAGGTCATGCACATAGGTTATGTGTATGCAAACACTTTCTTTCCTCCTGCTGCTGTTTTTATGAGAGGAATACAAATGTTTAGCCAAGTAAATAAAATCTCTGACTGCAGCAGGTAGCAATAATAGTAACCACATATCAGACAAACTGCTCTTGTTCCTTGAGTACATACAAGGTAAGTCTCTAGATCACAGTTCCCTGTTCTTATGATAGCCTTTAATCTCCTTCATTTCTGCTAGCAGAACAACATGACAGGATACAAACAATCCAGAAGATTACTGGAAAGTTTCAGAGATGATATGAGATTCTGAGTGAGCTAGTCAGGGGTGGTGCAAAACTGGATTGCTTTTCACAAATTAGGAAGACCTGACTGGGGATACAATAATCCATGCCTTAGCTGTAATGATCATGGACTAGAAGAGTTCAAGATCCTAAGTGAACAGAAGAAGGCAAGCAGGAAATTACAGACGAGATTAAGGGTAAATCATTCCCGACCAACCTGATTGCCTTCTACAGTAAAATGACTGCACTTATGGACAAGGGAAGACAGAATATGTTATTTACATCACTTTAAACAAGGCTTTGACAACTGGATCCGAAAAAAATCCATGCATTCAAGTTGGGATATTACAGTGTAGATGAGTGGACAACCAGATAGGTAAAAGGCTGCTGGTGGATGACGTGGCTCAGAAGGAATCAGTGGGTTCTATGGCAGTAACAGGAGTCTGTAATGGGTCCTCAATGACCTGGAGAGGGCAGTGGAGCACAAAATCACCAGGTGTGCAGGGGACACCAAACAGGGGCAACTGTGGATATACATAACCAGGAGCAGGGCTGGCATCCAAAGGGACTTAGTCTGGAGGAATGGGCTGACAGGAACATTACGAAATTCAACAACAAATGCAAAATTATGCAATTCAAAAAGCAAACAATACAGGCTGCAATGATTCAGGCTGGCAACAAACTGACTAGCTGGGAAGAAGCAGGTCTGTCCAAAAAGGACATGGTGGACAGTAAACTGAGCAGGAGCCACTGGTGGGTACAGTCAAAGGCAGCCAATAGTATCCTGGGCTGTATCAGCAGCAGTATGGTATGACATGGGCTGAGAGAAATGATCATCCTGCTTACCTGGCACTCGTTAGACTGCCGAGTCCAACTCTGAGCCCTAATATTGGAAAGACACTGATAAACTGGAGCAAGTTCAGTAAAGAATCACCAAGATGATCTGGGCTGAAGCACATCCCCAATTAGGGAACTAGGCTTTTTTAGCCTGGAAAAGAGTTTTGGGAGAAACCTAACAGCAGCCTTCCAGCACCTCTGCTGAGGTTATCTAGAAGATAGATCCAGGCTTTCTACAGCAGCACTCAGGAGAAGGACAAGAGACAACAAGCAGCATAAGATAAAAGAGAAGCTCAGACTAAATATAATGAAAAAAGAAATTCCTCTTGACTACAAACACATACATAGGTAGCCCAGAGAAGATGTACAGTTTCCATCTTAGATATTTTCATTGACCTGACAGGATACAGCCCTGAGCAACCTGCTCTGTCTCCATATCTGACCCTGCCTTGAGTAGGAGGCTGGACTTCTGAGATCCCTTTTGACAGGATGGTTTTATAATAACATTTTTCTCACATTCTCTGTGATATTACAACCTTCTTTCACTATGCAGCATTCAGACAACAATTTTCACAGAAAAAAAAAGGATCATTTCAAGAAGAACTGCAGCTTTTAGCAATAGAAAATAACTAATTCATTAATCTGGGAAAAAGCACTGGAAAGCACCATTAAGACAGGCCAATTGCAGTGCAATAAACATACAACAAAAAAAATTCCCCAAAATTAAACTAACATGCTTTGACAAAAAATACTATACAGATAAAATGTCAGAGCACTGACTAAATTGGGTAAGTTAAAACATGGAAAATGTTCATTAAAATACTCTTTGAAAGGTCCTTAGCACGCAAAACTATTAGAGAGGGAGTACTTTTGTTTTGAAGGTATTCTTTTAAAACCAAGAAGTGCTGCTGTGATTACTTCAAAAACTGCAGTCCCATATGCCACATCTAACAAAACCTCTCAATGGTTAATTTGCATTTTCCTTTAACTACTCATTTCAAGGCAGAGTAAAACAGCAGCAAACACAATCTAGACGCTGAGGCTCTCTTTATGCTATGACTCAAAAGAAGTTTCCAGCCAAAACAGGTTCTGCTCCTGCAAACATTTATTTTGAGTTGGAAAAAAAAATCTATTAGACTATAACAACATATAATGTGAAGTGAAGAAAGGACAGGACAGGTAGGAAAGAATTCCTATTCATACCACTTTCAACCCAAGCAGCATCTCTCACAGTGCTAGTACAACACCCACAGCACCAAAATGTGATTAATGAGGATTTTACTATTATTATCATTATTAATTAGATTTGCTAAGGATAACAGCTTCAGGGAATGCAGAGCAGACTCGCCAAAACACACCCAGCTTTGGATCCCTACAGCTGAATGTCTAATACTGCCCTATTGCTCTGTTCTCCACATGGCAGCTTCCCCTTATTTAAAGTAATGAAGTGTAAGTAACAGGTCAGTACAAGATAAATGGGGCTTTTATGCAAGTGCCACATTTCCTCATGGTAGCTGAAAGATTATTTCTTTGCATTTAAGTAAATAGATGCATGTAAGTATTTTCAGGACAAAAAAAATGCCTACCATGTATACTTTGAGAGTTGCACTGCTGGCAAGTTGGAGTATGGCCAGACAAGCATTACCTTTCTGTAGTTACTTATATAATTATTTTCAGGATTAGATTCACAGCTATTAATTCACTAGGCTTTCTGGTCACTGCTGAAATCCATAACAGAAAAAAGTAATCCACTTTGAATTAAGAAATTAATACAAAATAATTTGGAGAGGATTAGGATATTCTATATTTTGGTGTGCAAATAGATTAATTTTGCTAACTGTTAAACCTTCATTGGGTTATCTTTCAAAGAAAATATTTTCCTGGGTATTTACACTACAGAACTGTGATTTTCAAGAATATCATAAGAATTCACACCTAAAGAAAATGTATGCAGCTCCTTCGATTTAGAAGACATCTACAAGTATTTGTTTTAGCACATTTTAGGAAATAATCAAAAAAATTTTATAAGATATCTTTGACAGTAATAGTTCCAGCACACAAGGTGGTTTTATTCAGCCTTTATACACAACTTCTGTGCCGGACAATTTCTCTAGTGAATTGAAATCAAACAACTTTGGGAAAACAGTGGGTGTCAGATTTGTATTACCTCTGTCTATTCAATAGCTAGCAAAATCATCAGACAGCTAAATATACCCTTGGAAAGTCAGCCTTCATTCACATCATAACATGCATTTAAGTCCTGGAGACATGAACTCTAGCTTGCTAAAGAACTGAAGTTTCACTGGGTTAAAAACTATGGAACAGTGCCTAGCTGGAGGTTAAAATACCTTTTCTTGCAGAAAGTATTGACCTGAGTTTCCCCAGGCATTCAGGTGACAAATCCTGAACACTTTCTCACCTCCTCTCCCCATTCAGCTGGAATGGAGGCAACCCTCCGAATGCTGCCCAGGACCAGGAGGCTTAGAGGAGGCAGCCAAGGGTCAGCTACCACTTCATCTAATTGGAACTAATCTGCATGTGGCACAGCATGGCCTGAAGCCAGGAGCAGGTTCAACTACACAGATGGATGAGTTCTTCCTGACTATTCAGATCTTCATTTGCCCCCCCCTTCCAGTATTCAGTACAGGCCAAGATTTGTAGTCCTGTCTAATGGATTTTCATGGATCTAGGAAACTATGTTCAGGAGACTGCATATCCATTAATACCCTCTCTACTTTTAATTGCAATACAGCAGAAGGTAAAAGGACATGGATAAAATATGTCAGAACTACAGATTCAACACGGGTCTACTTAGATACGCTTTTAAAGAACTATCAGCTTGCTGACTGACTACAGCAAAAACTAGAAGATAATTCCCCCCACCAAGGAAAGAAATTGTACATAGAAACTAGATTATAACAGTATAAAGACAATGATGTAAACATTACCTATAAAAGACTAATTATACAAGACCAAGTACTTCATACTAGCTTTTATCCTGAACACTTCTCAAATGCTGTTTGCCTATTCAGATGAGAAAACTACATGACTAAGATTTAATATTCTTAGTGCATGACCTAGTTTCCAGTCCAGTGCCCAATCTACTACAATATTTTGTCTCTCTTGATGAAGCAGAGCTCACTAATTAAGGGGGGGCAAAAATGTGTGTACTCATACGCATTACATAGTTCTGAAGTAAGACAAAGAAAGCTTTTAAAGATTTGCCAAGTGTATCTTGAAGCAAACTAGAAAGAGTGTTTATCAGCCATATCCCCTGTTTAAACTGCTGCTGGTACATTATGAAAGTAGATGATGTTTTCCTATATTCATCTAATCTTCTTACCTGTGTTTTATCCACTATTCCTTACTGACAAATAGTTAGAGGACTTGGTAACTATAAAACCAAAAGAAAGTTACCTCTTGCCATAAATGACACAAAGTTTAGGAAATAATGTTGGTTTGAAGGATGAGTGTCTTTATCCTACAGAAACACTTCTTTTCCCAAGAATTACACCTCAAAAGAAAGCACTCACTTTTAATTTCCTACTTGGAGTTTATCCCTGTACTCCAAGAAGCACTAGAGCTCAGTACCACAAACAGCCTGGCAGGAGCTCAGAGGCTCCAGTTTCACACAGACTCCTGACCTGGAACACTTTTGCTGTTATGGCAAACACAATAGCAGTGGCTACAAGACAGAGCCACACTGGTTATCTTTCCCCTGGTAAGATGCAAAGTGAGATGCTCTACTTTTTCTGAGCTTAAGGTTTTCATTTCAAGCAGCTGCTGAGGAAGAGTGCTGCAAGCTCTCTGGGTACTGCAGTACACAGTAAGACATCTTTTCTGATGCCTCTTTACACACATTCACCCAGATTCATTTATATATCCCCATCTATAATAGATGCATTTAGTTCAACCACTGTGTAGTACTAAATGTAAGAATTTGCATGCTGTATTGGAATTAAAAACCATAACTCAAAATTAGCAAGCTATTTTTTACCTGACCCTCAACTGACCTAAAAAAAAAAAAAAAAAAAACACAAACCAGGCAGAAGCCAAATCCTCTATTACATGAACAAGAGCAATGCTTTATCCAGACTTCATTTACAGAGTGCAATGCAGTTGGTAAGCCTCAACCTCAGAGAACCTGTCATGAACTCTTGTCTTAACAAACAGCAACAACATAAAAAAAGACAAACCACACTGATTTTATGCTCTCCCAAGACTACAGTAAGTCATAAATTTGCATCATTGAATTTCAAAACACTCCTGGGACAGAGGCAACTTGAAACAATACAGAGATGATGTCTTGGAATTGAAAACACAATTGTCCTACATAAGTTCCAGACAAAAGCAAGGAGATGAATTTCAGGGAAACTTTTGGAATTAATATGTCAAGCAGTCACCTAAAACATATGATCTGAGGAAGACTGGACAGAGATATGAAAAAACTGCTGCAAGATCTCACTCCTGCAGAAGGTGCAAGAGCTTGAATCCCAGTCCCCTGAAAGAAGGCTCTTCATTCTTCCCCAGCCTTTTCTCCTAGGACATGACTTTTAAAACTGACTTATACCTGGGCAAAACCAAAGCTACACAAACCTAAGGGCCTTAGGGAATTACTCCAATAACTGCTACACCACAAAATCTAAACTTTGAAATTAATTTTCACAATTTTTCCATTTTCCTGTAAATAGCAGCAGATAAATTTACCTTTCAATAGCAGAGATTCAAGTAAAATCAAACCAACATTAAGTGCTTTGGCAAACTCAGTAATTTTACTTGGATAATACTATGCTCTTCTTTTCTGACTTTTATCTGTAACTATTGAAATCTTTTTTACTATTTAAGTAAAGAGCTTTACTGTCTCTTTCGTAAATACATCCCACACACATAAATCTGCTTTGTAAAGTCGGGTATCTGAAGGATGAAATCCAGTAAGTCAGCTAGACTCCAGTACCATAAATGTTGTAGCAGGCTCCATAATCACCACTAAGCACCCCCTTCCAGGACAGATTTAAGACAAAGATATTTTTTTTTTTTTTTTAGAAAGCCAAAATTATTTTTGCCTTTGTGGAAAAAGGGAATTCTGTATTTCAAATAATTCTTTTTCTTCTCATGCAGAGCAATACTATCTAAACTCCATGCCAAAAGAAAACTTGAAAGGGTATCATTCAAAAGGGACAAGAGGAATAAAACTAAACTGTGATGTGCAATCTGCAAAACTATTTCATACCTCATAGCATCTACTCCATTCCAAAGATAAACACAATTCATTAATAAAATAGATGAATCTAAAATACTAACAGAAGACTCAAGACTGCATCTATTTAAGCAAAGTACATTGAACCAAAGGTGTTTTCAATTTTTCAAACCACTTCTAATGATAAGAGGGATAAGAAGAAAAACAGTGATAGTTTTAATATCAGACTGGTTTTTGAGGAGAAAAAAAAATCTAAGCCAGAAGTGGGTAACAGCTGCTACTCAAACAATAAAGTAAAAACCTAAGCATAAACATGCAATGATAAAATTCATGGTTGCTCTATCCCTCATTTATATCTTAGAATTGACAAATTTGCTTTCTGAGTTCCCACACCAGACAACTACACCTTGACATATTTCCACATCTTTGGCTGAAAGTCAGAAGCACTCAGATCATAAGAGCTTTTTTTCTTCACTTCTATGTTTTGTGTTCTTTATGTATATAAAAGTGTGTACTCCACACTTACTCTGCTTCCTCTATATTGTAAACAAATTCAGGTCCTGCTCAGAGTATTGTGGAATAGGCACTAACAGTATTCAAGTAAATTACAAACACAGATTTCAACAGAAAGTACACAGTGCCTTGCAAGGAGTGCCTCCAGGGCACCCCGTGACCTTCTTCTTCTAAGGCAGGATTTTTGCTTCCGGAATTATGCAACAAATTACATTAGCAAAGCTTAAGACCAAAACATGTTTCCTTATGCATGCAATGCGGGGGTTGTTTTTCATTAACTCCTAAAATAAACTATACCAAGGAATATGCATAAGCAATTCACAGACAAAATTAGAGACTTGCTTTTAATAGAAACAAGTTTAGCCTTCTCCACAGCGTTGTTTTTTCACTGAAATCACCCAAAGATTTGGACTATTAAAGTCTTCTTAATTAAGCATAAAATGAGATATTATAATATTCATCACTTTAAACAAATTAGTCAGATTAGCCAAAACCACTTACCTTGCAAGCTATGAATATTTCAGCATTTCTTTCTTTCTACGCTAGCTACTAGGAAACAAGCTTTAGAAATCTGTGGAGGTTAAAGGAGCTCAAACTCTCCAAGTGACAATGGGTTGGTTTTCAGGTATTTTTAAGGATTAATGCACAGTTAATTTCATGGCAGTCTTGCAGCAGCTTCCCATCTTGAACCCTTCTACCATTCATTTACTCTCAGCTTAAACTACAAAAACTGGTATTAGGATCAGGGTCTTGGGTCTTTCCCTAATACCTCCTTTTCAAATTTATCATCCTCATAAAAGCCATGAGCTTATTTGTGAGTATGGTCCAACCCTTAGGTTTCCTGTGGCTGGGAGATGCCATCAGTCCCAGCTCTTGGAGCTATCTGTAATGTGTGTGACACTGACAGTCCATTGAGGAAACCTTAAAATGCCTACTATCATGCTGCACGTCACTAAATCAAGAAAATTAGTCATAATGACAACCCAACACATAATTACATAGCAATTTTCTTATTTCTCTGGAAGCATATAATTTCATTCTAGGAAAAAAAGGAGAAAAAAATTTCTGAATTTCTAAAATATAAATCCACGGAGATTCAGTATTAATATGCCTGATAGCAATCATTTACTTTTCAATTAAAGGTATAAATTTGCTACTGAGGCGAGAAAGGGTAAGATAAAGAAAAGAGTGACTGACATAGCAGCTTGATCTATGCAAGCTGCATAGGGTAAACAGTAAAAAATTATTCAATTTATTTTGAAAAAATTTTAAAGTATCTATTAGATGGTCTCCCCTATCTTCTTTGACTTCATCCATTACTTTGATTTTTTTATGATGACCAGACTTACAACACAATCCACAGAGAGCTTGCACAGTTGCAATTTCAGAACCACAAGTCACTTCACAGGTTTTGAGACTAGGACACCAACAATAAATAACACTTCTTAATGTATCAGTTGGGTAAGGTAGATTTCTCATGACTGCAAGCCCTTCTAGAAAGCAGTGCTGTTGACCGTGTACAACACTCTTCTCCCTGAATGGTATGGCAGAACACTTTAGTGTCAAGACAAACTCATCCTCTTCCTCCTGAATAGAAACCATCAGCATCTTAATTTAAATATCTGAATTCCTACATCAGGTAAAACATTTGCAAGAAGCAAAGCGTTTCCCCAGTCTCCTGCAGTTTCATGCATGGCCTTGCTACTTCTCCTGGTCCATGGGGAAGTTTGTTCCAAGTTCCACCTATCCTAGGTTGTAGATACATGGTTGCTGAGTCACATTTGCCTGCAGTTTCCTATAGAAAATTTTGGCTACCATAAATTACAAACTGGCAATCCTGACATTCTATTGCCTTTTTCCTGTACCAGATTTAGCTCTTTGGTGTTATGTTAAATCAGACAATAGAGAGAACTTCTGTAAAACTGTTCCCAGTCATGGGCGAGGCCTGGTCTGGGCACAAAGTGCAGAGAAAGCATCTCCATGAATGACAAAGAACATTCAAACAAAGTTTAACTATGGTCTACTTACTACCAACCTACTACCTACTATTATTGTATAGACCAATCTCATTAGACTATTAACCAATAGTGTCATTTCTGTTCTTTTCTGCCCTTTCCCTGCTAGTTTTTCAGCCATGATGGGCCACAAAGCAACCTCCATGCATTTGCTCCAGCCAGGGCAGCACAAATGACACCTTACAAGAGCTCTCAAACCACTTGCTGCCATGACTGAAATCCCAGGGTCACATCCTCCACTAAATGATGCTTTTGAAGCTTCTTCAAAACAGCTGTTCCACTAAAGATGCTCAACCATAAACCAGAAAAACTTAATGAAGGACCTCACTGAAGGGTATTAGTACTCTCCTTCAGACTTATAGAGCCCGGAGCAAGGAGACCTTTGGCATAAAACTCTGCATCAATCCCTGCAGGCGTGGGCAGCAGCAGCCAGAAGCAAGTCATGAATGAAATACACAGCCTACCCGAGCACGAAAGGGAGGAAAGCATGACAAAGCAAAGATAGCACATTTTAACCTCTGGTCATTGGTTAATAAGAAACATTGCTGTCACACACAGTTCTCTTCCTCCTCCCCTCCACAAGGCAAACAGGCCTGTGGGAGAGAACCTTATGCCTTCTACAGATGCAACTTGTATTTTTTTCAGCAACAGCTCGATACAAGAAACCAGTTCAGCAGAATTAGATGTATAAAGTGCAGAATGCAAAGTTAAGAACTTCTGTGCTCCAAGATACTCTCTGCAGTTTATTCTGCTTAAAAGTAAAATTTCTCAGTGAGCTCTACTCCTATTTATTGTCAGCATCCATAAGTAAGATTAAGAAAACAACACTCAAGTACTCTGGCCATCATCTCTACAAAATCTACTGTTGAAAGGTACATTTAGCCAAATTTAAATACAGATATCCTGCTTACAAGGTGCTCTGTGCTGGGATTAATATTTCTATTCAAATAGCATTTATAACCAATGGCCATAGGATTCCTCAATCAAAAGTAAAAAGGTCAATTTTCTATTCAACTACTGAAGTTCATAAGAAAATTACACAACTGAAAAGCACTTTTAATGCCTGAAGCAGCTTTGCAGCAAAACAGTTTCAGGTTTCAGCTTCCTGTGACAATATATACCACTATTCAGTTGCTATTACTGCTATTTAGCTTACTGCATAACTTCTTCTCCTTCATTTTATTTGCTTTTAATTCAAGTCACAGAACTTTGTTCTCAACTTGCTGTCTCAGCACTCTGTTTCATAACTGCAAGCAAAGAACTGAAGGCCAGCAGGAAGAAAAGAACCTAACACCAACCACAACAACTTACCTACTAGGTCAGGAGCAAAGTATTGGAGGCAATGAACACTTTGTGCTTTTTCCAATACTTTTTCCTTATTAATAGTATGCAGGACAACCCGCCTTAAAATAAAGGTGGAAAAAAGCACAGAATTGATTTTTAAAGCCCCTCCACACATACTGAATATAAAAGCAGTCATACAAAAGCTATCCTTCATGACTCCCTCACACCTCAACAAGGTAAACACAGGATGAAAAAATATATTGCCAGTCTGTCAACCCCCTCATCCAGCCCTGTGGTACCCACCAGTCGAGATACTGTCAAGTTCACACCATTACCCAAAATCCAAGCTAACAAGGTGGCTGCAGTTCTGCCAGTCTGGAACTTATGATTGTTAAACAGTTCTTGTATGAGCCAACCTCACACTTGAAGAGCCTCCTGGTTTATGCTGCCATACCACAAAACAGCAACTAGTGTCAAAGATCCCAGTAAGAGGTGAAAAACAATGCTTGTCAAGCACATGGGCAAAATTGATAGAAGTTCACTCTAAAATGCTTCAAAGACCAGATTTATCCACTTTTTGTGCTAGCACAACCACTATACCATGTACTCTTATCAAAGACCTGGAAAATTACATGGTTAACCCTATCAAGATCAGAATTGCTCCGCTATATGATCTGGCAGGGATAAGAACCAGGAACTGTTACTGCTAAAAGCTTCAAAGTTTTAAAGGGCAAAAAGTTAAAGTAAGTAGAAGACAGTAAGAGTTATCAGCAACTACACTAAAAAGAATTCCTCAAATTATACCTTTATTTTCTCATGGAACTGACAATCTTCTCATCTAAAAAACACTCTCATACCTACCACCACTTAATATTAAATAATCCCTTGCAATATGAAGTAACTTCCAGAAAAAAATCTCTTACAAATTAATTATGAATTATACATAATTCTAATAAGCAATTTAAAGAAGTGTTTTCCTCCTCCATCCCCAATGTCATCAGCTTTCTTCCAAATTGGCTATCTACAGGTAAGGCAAAATTCATTGACCATTGGCCACTCCAGAGGACCCACCCAAAGCACACATGAATTTAAGGTCTGAAAATAGAAATATTATCAATAGGAGGAAAAATAGTCTTCTATTGCTTGGATATTTGATACATTAATAGATTTATTTAAATGAAGTTCTTGAATGCTTTTATATTTTACCCATCAGACAGAAAATCTCCTGGAATACTTCTGATTTTTTACTGAGGTTTGGGTTTTCTAAGACCTGTTGCAGGGTTGCCTACTAATGTAAAATCATAAACCCTTTTTTATATGTCACCCAATAAAATCACAGGTTTATACTTTCTCAAAATCAAATTTGCATTTAGAGAGGCAACTAGTTGTGTGCACATAAAATAAATTCTATCTGTATTTCATAAGCATTCTCATCCCACTATCTGAAATGCAGAGCAAAATGGGAAGCCCATGAGTCTCTCTAAGTTTTACTACAACTGATTTCTAGTAAAACAGTACACTTAGCATGTGTAAACTGATAGGCTAAACATATGTTCATATCTTAATGACCCTCTAATCACCTGCTCATTTCCTCAGCCTGGAATTGATTATTCACCAGAGGCACTTTCACTCTTCTGCCTGGCCTGAGGGCTTCAGTTGAGCCACTGTTAGAAATAAGACACAGGGATGAATGGAACTTTGCTCTGTTCCAGTATGGCCCTTTTATAGTAAATCCCATAGTAAGTCAGTGCACTGACAATCAACTCCAGCCAACCAATGTCACTTAGTGAGAATCTGCTAAGGTTCAGGGGCATCACATCTGGGAGATGTAAGGGCAAAACACCAACGGAATTCCAGGCGGGATGGACACTGAGTGCTCATAGATATTCAGAAGCCCTATCAGACAGTCTGTTCTGAAATTCTACAGGGCTTTAGTGCAACTTGAATAAACACAAAGGAAAAAAAAGAGGCCAACAATTTACAAGCACATTATACTCAGCAAGGACAACAGCAGTCACTCAGTAGAGGAATTAAAATTAGGCATCTGGGGAGGAGAAAGAGCCCTCTAGCACTTAGATTTAACAGAGTCACTTATTTACTGATCAGAGAATTGCTCTGCAAGAATACAAAAGCAGCCTGGAACCAAAGCATTTCTCCAACGGCAAAGTTTCTCAATCAGGGAAGAGTTACACTTGGCAACTAATAACAAGCTATTGGGAAAATTTTGTATTGAAATGTGTGTTCCTCTATCTTCACAATAAGATTCCGAAAATAAGCAGCTTACAGCAAAATGTGATTTGCTTAAATATTAAAAAGTAAAAAATTCAAGATGAAACTGTAGTTAAACTGTGCAGGCTTTGAATTTGTAAACTTGTCCACTGAATAAAGCATAAATGAGATTTACAGTAGGGAAAGAGCAAATTGGTTCCACACTTCTGTAGCTCATCAGCTTAAAGAGCCTACAACTCCCAGCCAAATCTATTTCAGTGAAAAGAAGTGAAACTGTTTGTTTTCCTTGTAATTGCTATTTACAATGTATTTGGTTGCCTGAGGGGAAAAAGACAGACAATTACCATAAAGGTTCTAAATACACTTTTAAACACTAGCAGCCTCAAATTTCAGAACAATTAACTGAATTACAATTATTGTCCATAGTCTTGGACACACATCCTCAAGTAATTAAATGCAGTCTGTTACAATCCACTGTCATGATTTTTGATGTATCATTGCTGCTGAGATGGCACAAACCACTCATGCTTTAGCAGGGGTGGTGAGAGAAGGGTAGGGAAGCAAATCACAAAACCACCGAACATTTTTAACCTAACTTTTCCCCACTGAAGGTTAGACATGTTTGTGAATTACTAAGATAGTCAAACATAAAAGTTTTACCTGCTTGCCAGGGTATCTGTCTTAAGAGACCCTGAAAACATCATTTGCCTTCTTTTTCTACAAGTCACTGGCAGATACCACTATTTAGTACTTACAGCCTACTTTTGCCACATATGTGCAAATAGGCCTTTTAAAACTGGCACCATATCCAAAACAAAGTGCTGATCCTGAGAAATTGCAACTCCTTGGCAGGGTCAAGATAGCACAAGGTTCTGGCACCTTGCAGGACTGCAAGAAACCCCTGTACTTTAGAATCATTAAAAGGAGATAAGGTATCTACTTTAAATTGAATTGTTAAACAACCTAATGCTTGTTTAACAGCCTTGACAATAGAAAGTGAATTGGGAGCAGCAGCTTGCACACGTGTAGGCAGGTCACAAGCTGGAAACCATGTGGGCAGTCCTCAACATATCTGAATTTAGTGCACCTATGCAGAATCAAATATGTACATATTAGGGTGTAGTACATCCACACCCACAAAAACATCACCTGTCTCAGTCAGAAAACAGGAGTACCTACCCCATTACCAGACCAGGACCAGACTTTTCCCACAGGCACAAAGGCCAGATTTTTCAGCTGAGCATTTCTAACATCAAAATTCTGTTCACTGGGTGGATGTGGCTGGTAATGAACAACTATCTTTTCCTGCTTCTCTGCTTTACAGTACACATGTGCTACACCACATCTCAGAGAGTATGAAAGAATAAAGCCTAACCCAGAAAGAGCACAGTGCTAACCCACCAACCCACCAAGGTTGTCAGTTTGATGTTCACACAGGCCGTTTGCTTAAGAGCTGGACTTGATAATCCTTGTGGGTCACTTCCAACTCAGAGTATACTGTAACTCTTTGTCTCCAGTAATTTAAAATCAAGCAAAACCCTTCCTCTTTTGCACCTCATCTGTGACAAGCCATCCTTACTGTACACTGTTCAGAGGCAAGAGGTATGGTGTGGGAGGGAAAAACCATTGCAATGAGCCTGTCTCTGACTGCCCTTTAGTTAATGCATTTTAGAACAGGCCCCTTTTCATTTCATTAAACAAGGTGAGTTTTCTGTTGGGTTGGTCTTCCTGGTTATGCTGAGTCACACTTTTTCCATGAATATTACAGCTGCTTAAACGCAAACCCAAGCAAAACAGCCTCTCCTTGGTTTCTTCTTGGGAATTTTATATTTTGGTAAATTTTCCTTTAACCTGACCTCAGGAGACCTTCTCAGGCCTACATACAGACTTAAGACAGACTCTAAGGAAACTTTGTAGTCAAACACCAAGACTAATAAAAGCACTATTCATCTAACTAACACATGCAGCTTTTAGTGATGAGTCAACCTGTCCAGTAAAATTAGAGACACAGTTTTTGTCAATTTATCCAACTCAGCAACAAGCAAAATGACTGCATATACATTCTAATGCAGAGGAACAAGTCAGAGCACCATTCCAGTTAATGTGCAAGGTGAAATTTGGAGGGTCTGACTAAAGTTTGATGTGCCTGGTGTGGTTTATTATCTATCTTTACCCATTTTTCATTTTGGCAGCAAATTCAGGGCTTGTCATGTCAATTTAACTATTTTACTAGTTGAACTTTGCATCTTTACCAAGGCAGTTGTGCAAACACTTCTCTACTCAGCTTTATGTTTCCCAGATTAGTTTTAAACGTTCAGAAAGTTTGATCAAGCTGAATCGCCATTCTTAAGCATATTGGAAATGCGTCAAAAAGGCTTTGCTGTGCTATGGAATCTCTTAGAAAAGCTGACTGCATTCGCTGATACAGAGCGGGGAGGAAACTGCAGTCGCATTTCAGAGACCCAAGAGGAATAGTGGTGATAAACACATTTTCCACCTAGCCAGGGGAGAAAACGCAGGACAGCACCAACAGCCACTTCGGCCCGCAGGAAGCGAGGTGGGGCATCCGTGGAAAAGAGGACTGGAAAAGAAGGAGGGTACCGGGAAAGCAGAAGCACGGCAGCAGGAACTCGCATCACAGCGGCGTAACTTTGAGCAGCAGCATCCTCCTGCCCGTGCTGCCGCTGCAGCTCCTCTCCCCGGGCAGTACCGGGCACGGCTCCGCGGCCCGGCCCGGCGGGCAGGGCGCCGGCCGCCCGGAGGAAGAGGAAGCGGCGCCGGGCCCGCAGGAAGTGCGGCTGCCCCGCGCCCGCCGCCCCCGGCCCGGCGCCGCTGGGCCGTGACAGGTGGCGGCGGCCCCGGCCCGGCGGGCAGCGCCGACCGCCGCCCGCGGGGCCGCGGCGAGGGCTCCGCCAGCCGCCCTCCTCGCCCCGCGGCGCACCTGCCCTGCCGCCCCTACCTTGTTGAGGTGGGGGTCGCGGAGCACCTCGTAGCCCCTCTTCATGGTGAGCTGCAGGGGCCGGGCGGCGTCCCGCCTCTTCTCGTCTCCCTTGCCCTGCATGGTGCGGCGCGGCGGGGCTGACTGCCGTCAGGTCGCTGCGGGAGCCAGGCGAAGTGGCGGTTGCTCCTCCTGCCGAGGTGACCGCCCGGCGGGGTGGGATGATCCTACCGGGAGAGAGGGAGGGGGCAGAGCCGCGGCGAGGCTCCGCCGCCGCGGGAGGGGGTCACCGGGGCCGCTGAGTCACCCGGGCCGCCCAGGTGCGAGGGGCGGCGGGGGCGCGGAGCCCAGCCCAGCCCTGCCGTCCGGCGCGGCGGAGAGGCGGTCCGCAGGAGCAGGCCGGTCGGGGATCACCTGCGGCGGGGACTCTGCCTCGTCACGCTGCGTTTGGCACCGGGGCTGGCGAGCGCCGCGCCCGGAGCCCCTCGGCCGAGAGCCCGGCTGAGCCCCTGGCACGACCGCCGCCCCAGTCACGTTCGAGTTTCACTTTCCTTCTGCGATTTAAATGGCCATGAAATCCAATCTCTCCCGAAGGGGACGGGCCGCATAGCTTCGTACAGTCAGGAGCGCATGTTTGATGTAATTAGCTGTGGGTTGGCTTCAGCTGCGGTGGTCGGGGTTACGCCTGGTCAGGAAGGAGAGCACTGGGGCAGAGCAGGTGTTTAGCTGGTTATTACCACTAGCCCTGACGTTTGCTTGTAGTATCTTCTGAAATTCTTTGCATGCAACCCTTTATGTACTCTATAACTGTGGCTTTATGCCTCTAAATTCGTGTATGTAAGCAAAAATAATTTCCATATGGATGCTGTAGTCCTGCTGGAGAATTTACACGGCTTTAAATGTGTGACTAGAGGATTAATTTAGAAAGGGTTTGGTTTCTGTTGTCAAGCAGCAATGAACAGATACAGATTTTGCAGCTCTTTTAAACTTGCCTCTTCGCATTTAATCACTAGGCCTTGTATCCATACTGCTACCTAATCTTTTATTTAAAAAAAATACTTCCACAGAATCTGGCCTTTACCAAATATCCTATTAAGTAGCTCTGAAAAGTTTATTTGCAGTTAACTAACAAAGGAAAGTTGGAAGCATTCCAAGTCTCTATTTCTGGAAACTTGACTTGCAAGCCAGCAGAAAATTCAGTAAATAGATTTCTCTCTTGCTCCACCATCTCAATATTATAGAAAACAGTAAACTAAAATTAAAAGTTTCTTCAAAGCTTTAAACCTGGAGTCTTTCTAATCAATTATCTGGCTTCCCTTGGATTTCTCTGGGTAGCTAGATACCTTCCTCCCCACCCAAGTCCTGAATATTACCTTTAGTAGATATCAGGGGTATGGGGTTTCATTTCAACTCTGTCTTAGTTATAAAATTGAAAAGCAATATAGAAACATCCTTTCTCCTTTCTTTGTGAGTACACTGAAACCATTCTGATAGAATGCTAACCTAGTGCAATATTTTGTCTGAGAGTAATATGTACTGATGTAATTTTTATCTTCATGTTGCAACACTCTTTATAAAACAAACTCTCTTTGATTTATATGAAAAGTCACTGCAATCGTTGTGAGTACCTACTCAGAGGTCTGAACCCTGCTGAGCACGTGTCCTGACTCACTTTGCCCAAAAAGGTATGTAATGAAACAGCTAATTAAAGTCAAGTTCATTGGGATATATACTTTCTTAAATGTAATCAGAATTCAGAAACTATTTACTACGATGTTTTAAGTGTGAATTTACTCCTCCCTATCGTTCTAAAAATACAATTTATTTTCATTTGTTATGTTCAAACACTAATAAAAACTAAATCATAACTATCTTTTGAGATGAGTTGTAAGAATGGCAACAGATCTTTTCAGTTGAAAAGGAAGACCAAAGAAACAAGGAAAAAATGGTGTCATGTGTCACCTGTCACCTGTAGAAATCTTCCCCTTGATACCTGGAACATTTTACCATTTAATGAGATTAGTAGGGATTTATTTGTCCAAGTCTGGTGTTAGTGATTACTCTTCTTCTAGACTTTACAGCTTCCTTCAAATTCAGTTGGGCATTTGTATTGCCTTTACAGAGTATCTTTGATCAAGAGAAATTTTTGAGTGGCTTTTCTAGGACTTCAAAATATTCAAACCATAAAAATAATTCAGAAGCCCAAAGGAGTAATGCTCAGCAGTTGTATCTGCAGTCAAAGGTAATTTTTCCAGAAGAGGACTGCATTGCATAATAATTGCGTAATATAGTCCTATTTATAGGACTATAAATAAAGCCTTTGTAAGTGACTAAATTATTTGTAATGGCTATGTACACAATACAGATTTTTTGTAAGTGTTGGCCCTCATCCAAATTATTAGTGGGCATTGTACACTATAGGTATGTTTCTGACAAGAAATACAATAGTTTTGCCCTTCTGGGAGGCACTTAATTCTTTTTCTCAAATGGTTTCTATATGGAACACTTTTAAAACTCATAGTCATTATTTTTCATAAGTACTTATGGTTTCTTTCCACCTTCTGTATTTCTTGCCTCTGTCAAATCTCCTCAGATGTACTAAGGATATATGAAAATCTCCACTTAAAACAGTCCTAGGGAGAAAAAAAAGACTAGAAGGAAGATTGGTGGTGTGATTTAACCCCAGCCAGAAACCAAGTACTATGCAGCTAGTCACTCACTTCTTGAGAGGGGGAAGAGAACTCAAAAAAAAGTAAAACATATGTGTTAAGACCAGTTTGAGAAAGAAAATAAGGTAAAATACAATGTAGTAATAGTAATTACAAGTGAGGTAACAAACAGGAGTAAAACCCAAGAAAACCAAGTGATGCACAAGACAATTGCTCACCACCTTCTGACTGAACTCCAGCCCATCCCCCAGCAATTGGCCCCTCCTGGCCAAATGCCCTGATTTAATTTAATGAGCATGATGTTGCATGGTGTGGAATATCCCTTTACCTTAACTGTGCTGCCTGTGCTCCTTCCCAGCTTCTTTTGTGTCTCTTTCTTGGCAGAGTATGAGACAATGAAAAGTCCTTGACTGAGGGTGAACACTATGGAGCAGCAGCTGAAACATCAGTGTTATCGACATGATTCTCCTACTAAATGCAAAATGCAGCACTGTACCAGATATTAGGAAGAAAATTAACTCTATCTCAGCCAGAAACTTGACAATGTACTTTGGCAAGCCAGTAGTAAGGATAGATAAGTACAGGGAAAAATTTCTTTGTTGTGTTTAATTAATATTACTCACTGTGTTTAAATACTTAAGAATGGAACTTGGGAAATATCTTTGTGTTAGGCTATGAGTGATCAGAGGATTTGAACTCCCTCAAACTATTTTATGAACCACTGTTGATTTTGGGAGCTGCATATCCTGCTGTGACACTGGGAAGGGATTAGCTTTTTGAGAAGAGAAGGGGAACTCCTATGTCCTGATGAAAACATCCAGTTTACTGCTCGTAGGGTGGTAGTTGTGTGTCATGTCTGACTTACCCCATTAAGATCTGTAGTTGAACTATTATCAACTGATGGTAACAGTTCGGTGCTCGCTGTGGGGTCACGGTACCCCAGCAAGACCTCATCAGACCTGAATCAATGGAAAGCCTTACTTCATAGTTTGAACCATGCCAATGCCCTCCGTACTTGTCAGCACAATGTTTGCTTTTTTTGCAATAGTGCAACACTGTTAACTTCTGCTGGGCTTGTGGTCTGGTATAACCCTGGGTCCTTTCGTGTGGGGTGGAGGCTGGGTGAGTTCATTGCAAGAGACTTTTAAGATCATTGGGTCCAATTAATCCAGCACTGCCAAGTCCTACACTAAACCATGGCCCTAAGTGAAATGCCTACACCACTTTTGAATACCACCAGGGACAGTGACTAAATAAAAGATGGAGGTGCTCCTTTAACCCTCCTTTTGCTGCTCATGTATTTATAGAAACATTTGTTTCTATACATTTGTTTACTGAGTTACAACTTGTTATTGAGTTCCAAATTTTTTTATTGGGTTGGCAGTACCAAGTTAAATTTGCCAGGGACACAAAGTTAGTTTTAAAAAAAAGATTAATCGTTTCATGATCTACCAACAGAATTGAAGCATTTTGAAACCTCTATAACATATCATTTTGCAGTAGTGGTAGCAATCCTGACTTTTGTTAGGTAATTTGAAAATGAAGTTAAATTTTTCATCATTGGGAGACATGTTTTTAGTTAGGCTGAAGGAGAAGCAAAAATTGAACTGTATAAAAAGTATGAGGTTATTGTTTAATAATGATTTTTTTATTATTTAGAAGTGATTTTTATAACACAAAGGTGGATTATGAAAAACATTTGCTTCAAAGTAGACAATGTACTCCTGATGTTAAGAGTAGAATCTACCAGAATGTTTGAAATGTCCGGGTGCCAGCACTGAGCACTGCCAGCCTGCCTGTCCCTGCCCACAGTCCCAGGGTTCAACACCCCAGATCAGCTCTCAGGGTCATGGATCACTGGCCCAGCAGCACCACAGCCCTGCCTGGGTCTGGCCATGTCCTGGACCCTGACCTCCTGTGGGCTGACTTGCCAGCCTGGCCTGCACAGCCTGGTCACTGCAGAGTCACTCAGCAGTCCCAGGGCTGTCCCTGACCCTGGTTACCCTCACTGGGCTGACCCCGTTCACGTCCTCAGCTCAGCCTCAGGCCAGCCTCAGCTGCACTGCACGCATGGACAGGGCTGCCCTCGGCTGCCCCAGCCTGCCCTCCTTCAGTGGGGGTGGTGGGAAGAGCCATGGCTGGTGACTCCTTGCCTGCCATTGCCACCCTGGCCCCAGCCCACACCTCACCCTGGCCAGGGGACAGGTATGGAGAAGGCAGAGCCAGGCTCTTTTCACGGATGAGGAGTGCAGTGCTAAGAGGTGGCAGTAGCAAGGTGCACCCAGAGAACGTCCAGCTGGGCTTAAGCACAGCATTTTCAAGCAGAAGGGTGGTGAGCACTCGAGCAGGCTGCCAAGAGGGGCTAAAGAGTTTCATGCCTAGAGCATTTCAAAGCTTGAAAAGGCCATGAACAATCCAGCTTTGAAGTTCACTTTGTTGACAGCAGAAGGTTGGGCCAGGTGAACTTCAGACATCCTTTCCAACACAGACTTTTACAGGATTCTGCAGGTAGTACACTGTTGAGAGTGCCAAATTCTCTGAACATGCAGGCACTTTTACAGGAATTTCATTAGAGCCACAAAAGGCTGTTCCTCCTCATGAATTCATCCACTTTCTTTGTTCTTGCTCTTATGTCTCTGACTCTCCTTCTATTAAGGCTTATATCTGTTTGCCCAGTGGGATTTTTACTTGCTCTCACACTTTATCACTTTCTGTGAAGGGTTTTATCCTACATGCATTAAATGTAGTTAAACTGTTGAACTTAAACAACTCGTGGTAAGGCTCCACAATTTTGAAACCCGTTGCTGGACTCATAGAAATACTAAAATTATTTCAGCATAACACATACATAATATATATACAAATAAGTAAGATGGTAAGAATGCCTGTTACAATTTGTGTTAGTCGATGTTCCATCATCCAGGTGCCACAGGAAAAAGCTGTACCTGGTCCAGTACATGTTGTTGGAGATGTTGAAGCACTGTGAGACCATGTCCACATACCCATGGTCCTATTAGGGATTTCCAGCACTTCTCAAGCCAGATATAAATTAGAAAGAGACATATAGAAGTAGTTGCATGTCTACAAAGCCACTCACTTATGATTCACAGCAGGCCTGGAGTAGAATGAGACTTTTAATTTTCCCACATCCCAGTGTTAATGTTTTGACTGGTAGACCATGTTCCTGTTATTACAGTAAATCTAGCACAAGGCAAATAAAATATGCATGCTGCAGTGCAGCATGTTCTGAGAAGATATTCTGGCTGTATTTATGTTTCAAGAAGATTAAATAATGCTCAAAATAAGCATCCAACCATTTTCCAGTGTTTGTCCAAATAGTACTGTTTTCTAAGAATTTTTCTATTTCTACCAAAAGACCCCCAAAACCGTAGAGGCCCAACTATTCATTTGTTGTCTTTTAGTCTCATGAGAAGAAAACTAATGTGAGGAGTAATAGATTTCAAAAGTGATTTTAAATGCCAGTATTTTGAATATACAGACACTCTGGAGTAACTTAAATGACCTCCATAAAGGCGTGAAAATTCACATTCCTTCTCTTCAAGCTATTCAAAATGAAGCAAATCTTCCTTGAACTATCCTGTTATAATTAATTTCCTGAATTGGCTGGGGATGAGGAATGTAAAATATTTCTAGATTCCAAAGATTGTTTATCTGAAGGATAGGAAATCTTGATAGTATTATCTTTTCATCACTAGTGCAAATGCCCATATTTGACACTACACATAATTTTAGAAATTTAGATGTGCACATTTATTTCCATTTCAAATATTTTAGAGGTGTTTTGTGGAAGAATGTTTCAGACTAGGAGAATTAAAAATTTTTAGATTGTTTGGTTAATAGTCTCAGGACAAATTTTTCTTGGCTTTATTTTAGTTGCGCTAACACAGAATTCAGAACAGAAGATTTTTGAATGCCAGAATTAAATAGCTATGACTTTATGGTATGAATTATATCTTAATGCTGGGAGTTCACGCTCTTGCTCAGAATAATAGGATTTAGAAAAAGGCCCCAAACAGCACTTTTACTTAAATTGCTGTATCAGATCTGTGTTCCAGCAATAAGAGTAGAAAATCTGCAAGACTCCTTCAATTGTTTATAAAAAGAGAATGAATTCTTTTGTCTCTCCCAATTACAGACAAAATTTCAAACAACTTCAGCACCTTTAGGCTAATTTTGGAATAGTATAGCAAGTGCACGTCCATTGTTTGCTTTCATGGTGCCATGTCTGGCACAGGAATTTTAACAGTTTAACAGCAGACAAAGTGTGCTCAGAAATTTTCCTCTTTTAACAACTTCATCTCCTCTACACAGGAGCCCATGAAGGGCTTTTTCTTTTCCGTGTGCTAATTACCATAAATATTTTGGAAATTGTTCTACAAGCTCTGTTTTGTTTTCCAAATCATTAGCAATGTTATAAACAAACCTTCTGACAAAAATGTTGGCAGAACCTCAAACACAAGTCCTAGTTCATCAGAAACCTTTCCTCATGCAAAGGGAACTGTGTGGGGTCCTTTACATGAAGCTCACTTGCCAAAGCATGTGAGTGAGTTTAGTGCATGAGATTCCAGCTGTGTTTAGGTTTTTTTATGTACAAATCATTTAGACAAGACATTAAAAGTTAAAATCAGTTGAACCATGAGGGAAGAAGGGTGAGGCAGTACTTTTTGAGGTAGAGAATTGTCACTCTGCTTTAACAACAGGCTACAAAGACTAGGTAAAGGGGTCATGGGCATCCATGGCAATGATGTTTGCCATTGCTTGTAAAAGTCCAAGACAGGTTCAGCATGAGAACACTACACAAGTATCATGGAATGGCCTGGGCTGGAAGGGACCTTAAAGATCAGCTAGTTTCAACCCTCTGCAATGGGCAGGGATGTCTCCCACTAGAATAGGTTGCTCAAAGCCCCATCCAACCTGACCTTGAATACTTCCAAGGATGGAACATCCACAGCTTCTCTGGGCAACCTGTCCAGTGGCTTACCACCTTCATAGTGAAGAATTTCTTCCTAATATCTGATCTAAACTCAAAAGAGTTCAGTTTAAAACCATTCCCCCTTGTCCCATCGCTATGTGGCCTTGCAAAAAGTCCCTCTCTGTCTTTTCCTTGCAGGCCCCCTTTAGGTACTGAAAGGCTGATATTAGGTTTTCCTGAAGCCTCCTCCTCTCCAGGCTGAACAATTCCAGCTCTCCCAGCCTGTCTTCATAGTGCAAAGCCCAGTATGTTTTTGCCTGTCTGGTCTGCAAATACACTTTTACAGCTCATGTTGAGCTTCTTGTTGACCCAAACTCCCAAGTCTTTCTTCCCAGGACTGCTCTCAATCCTTTCTCCACCCAGCCTGTATTTGTGCTTGGGATTGTCCTGGCCCAGGTGCTGGTTGGATATCAGGAGGTTCACATAGGCCTGTCTCTCAAGATCAGATCCCTCTGGATGACATCCCTTCCCACCAGCATGTCAATCATGCCACACAGCTTTGTGCCATTGGCAATTGCCATTGCTGAAGGTGCACTCTATCCCATTCTTTATTATTTTACCAAGCTTAACACCTAAAAGAGAACACTTCAGTAAGGATTCATAGTTCACACTTTGCTTGAGCATACAGAAGAGTGTTTCTCTCCAACCACTACTAAGATGATTCTTACCTCATGGTTACTCAGGTAGTAGCAATCAATGTCCCATGAACTTATTCACTGATAAATCTGTTCACCTTGTCATCCAGAGCCTTTCTCTAGAGGCCTTCAAAGGTCTGGAGATGGTAGCTTTAATACAGTGGTACTGTATACCATAAATTCTTAATAAGAAGCTAACAAGTATCTAATAAAGATTTCTAGAGACATAACAATAAGTACCCATACAAAAACCCCAAAAGGATGCCATATTTCTAAGACAATATTTTTAAGATGAGCTAATCTGGTCATTTTGAAGTTTGATGATATTTTCCAAATAACATATGCCCTTTTATGAAGTTAAGATTATTTCTCCTGACCCTAATTTTTAAAAATGTCCAGTGTTATTTTCTCTTGTGCAAAAGAAAAGAAATAACGGAGACTTTGTTTCAACAGCAGATTTTCTGGTTTCAAGTGGTCATGTACAAGATAATTCACCATTACTGTGGATCTGCAGTTACAGGGCAGGAATGACAGTTTCAGAAATAATGTAGCGTTGTCGCCTGTGCATAGCAATTAGTTGGTGGCCTAGTTCAGATGAGAGTTTCAGTGTCTTATAAAATGTCCAAAGAATAGCTGTCCTAGTTAATATAATTGACTGCAAGGGACAGTTGAAGGGCACAGTTTATTTATTTGAGGAAACATTATCCAAAGTTTAAAGAAATTTGGGCAAATATAGGGAGAAATATGAGTAAATGAGAAATTTTAGAAGTCAACCAATAACAACATTACTGCACAGCATTAGATATCTTACCTGGCAAATAATCAGGTGCCTTCTTGCCTAAGTTTGTGGGCTGTTATATTGATTCATGCTTGTAAGAAGAGACTTCTTGAAGAAAAACATTACTCAAAATGTGTTTAAGTGTTTACATACAATAAATAAATATGTAAACAAATGTACCAGTACTTGTTACTCTATCCTACCATTACTGCTGGTACAGGCCTCATAACTCTTGTAACAAATGCTCACACCATGGGTTTCCCTTAAGGCTTTACCCAAAACCTCTAAATCTCCATTAAAAAGAGAATGTTCTTGATTTTCAGCAAATCCACATCTATACAGCCCATGCAGTCTGTGCTGTGACATGCCTCAAAAGGAAGGCACTGCTGTGTGAAGTACAACGGCTACAGTGACTCAGAGGCTCTTTCCTAAGTGGTGCAAAGTAAATTAAAGCAATCCTTTGTGTATGTTTAATATTTGGATTGAATGTAATCTGCCATTTCGTTACTCACTCATTTGCTATTGAAAGGAGTTTTGAAACTGCATCTCACTCTGCTTCCCTCCCTGCAGCTGTAAGCGTACAGTCAGACTTTCTTTCCCCAAGCTCCGTTTGGCAAAGACAAGTTTCATGAGTCAGAAAAGACAAGACTTTCTCAAAATCCCAGTATCATCTATCTTTTCTGTACGGAAATGTTCTTCTATGAGCTTGCCGACAGCGAAAAAATGCTGTAGGTGACATTATTTGTGGTAACTGAGCTAACAGTACAGGTATTACCCTTGTTCCCTGCACAGTGTGAGCTCCCCATTCTGTGAAAGCCAGAGCTTGGTTTACTTCTGATGCTCATAATCTGTGGCCAAACCAAAGAATCTCTGTTACCCCAACAGTTTTAATGCTTGGTTGATCAACATTAACCAGGCCTGCAGGGGATGAATGCAATGTGCACATAGCTGTACTGTGGAGCACTACTGCAATTTGCTGCTGCACTTCTCAGCTGCTCAGATGTATGAACCAACTTGTCATTGAAAAGCATAATGCTGATCCTACTGTACTGTGCTAATTCCATATTTTAGAAGCACTGGTCTGCAGAGAAGCAGTTTTGAATTTATTGTGGCTATCTATGAAGGGGTTGTCATATTCAAGCCCTGTATGCTGCAGCCTCACTAGGTTCTTGTTCCACCATAAATTTATCAGCAAGAATAGATCACAGCAGCTTGCTAGTTAAAGCTCTAGCAGAAACTGAAAAAAGAAAATAGAAACCAAATATTAAGGGTTTTGATAAATATCTTCAAATACATCTGCATGGAGGATGAGGAGAAGCAACAGTCTTCTAGCAATGCAGGCATCCCAAAGCAAGTGCAGTCAATGTGGCACCATGCTTGTGGGCTATGTTCCCAGAAATCACAGTGTGGGCAAGGCACCATTGGCATAAGGTTTAGTATGCATTTATCCTTCGTAATGCAGACTGCAGGTGGTGGATTTGGACACGAGGAAAAAAAAAAAAAGATGTATGTGCTACCGTAAGCTTATGTTAAAGGAGAAATGTCAGTGTTCTTTATCACATGAAATAGTGCTTCTCCATCATAAGGTGACAGATCTTGCTTCATTTAACAGCCACGTAAAGGTGGTGAGCTTTTTTCCTCTTTAGTTACTAGAATTAAAAAAAAAAAATTACTTGCATCCAATGCAAGAGTCCCCATTTTTTTCCCACTGTGTGATATAAATACAGCATTAACTAATGAAATATAGGTGGTCTAGAAAGGAGTTTTGCAGAAGGCAGGAGCTAATGGTCCACACAGTCCTTCCATAAAGTAGGTAACTGAGTAGGCAGCATCTTTCTGTTATTCTTGTAACTGACTGTAGTCAGTTCCTTATAATGAAATTATACTACATATTTGCTTTTTCTTCTCTGATCATGTGTGCCTCAAAACTGAGTTAATTTGATTTCTTTCCTGCTGGAAATTATTTATTCCAACTGAGCCAGAATCCAGTGAGCGTTTTGGACCCCAAAGGAATTGTTTGTTCTAAGAATTAACTACGTGGGATGTGCAGTGAGTCCAGACCCAGACCCTTGAACAGATTATTCTGCTGAAAGGGGGAGAGTAACTTCCTTGCATTACAAGATATCAATTTTAACTTCTCTTTAAAAGATAATTCAAATGGTATAACACGGTTGCTCTCAGGCCAGATGTTGGTATGTTCAGTTTTAGTTATAAGGTCACACACTGTGGTTGGATCAGGAACAGAATCTGTGAGAAATGTATTCTCCCTCTCAGAAGAGCACCACTGTAATCACTGTGTCCTAACCAGCATGACAGTACCAAGTTGCACTGAAATTATGTTCAATTACACACAGCATTTGCACAACATTTAATCTACAAACTATTTTGTAAAGACCAAGTGAATTATCTTCATGCCACCTACCTGGAAACATGTAGTTGCACGTTTTTATTTTCATTTTGTGAAACATAATGCTGAGTGTTGAGTACCCTGAATCTCCTTTGATTTCCAGAATAAGCCTATAGCTTTTCTAGAACTGTGCCTTTAAATGATTAAGCAGCTTTTAAATACTCACAGCTATATGTATGTATATGTAAAGACATAGTCCCTTCCCTTCTGAGTTTTAAATCTGAGGTCCTCATCCAGCAAACATTTCCCTGCATATTATATTTTTATATGTGTGAGAGGTTCACATTAAACTTCCACTGGGAACTGTTTACAGAAAGACCACACCTGCTGAGCTTCAGCCTTTTGGCAAGTGCAATATAGAGGCCTAATGGGAATTCATGGAGAAGAAAGGTTGCCTGCATTTGAAAAGGGTGTAAACCCTCCAAGATCTGAAGCTATGTGCAAGTTTATATTTAGATAACCTGAAAGTTCTGCCTATAAATTGTCAAGGAGAATTAATGGATAGTGCATGTGCAGTGTATCAAACATTTGGTGTTTCAGCCAAGTGCATGCTTGTTCTTTACTGACAGCTGTTTACAGTAAGACATTTAAAATTTAAAAAGACAAATTATTTGAAAGTATCTGAATGCAGAAACCAGTGACCCACTTTCTTTAATAGCTGGGAAGCATTTTTTGTGTTCCAGCAAGTATTCCTAAAAGGGGTCTGTGAATCAAGCAGTCCTGAGACAGTTCATCCAAGAATACAAATTCTGTCTCAGCCATGGCTTCAGTTTCTGACTTTTTTTCCCTTGGCCACAGTTTTTTCCATGGACTTTACTGTAATGTATTTTTGAGAAGTTATGTCACGTTTTGTAAAATAAAACCACACTATATGAAGTATATATCCTTTATCCTGCCTTTGGCTGTAAATCTCACATTTCTTCTTTCTTACTTATTTCTGATGAAAGAAAGCATGAAGACATCAATGGCTTTGGAATGGTATGTATTATTTATTTATGTCCCAAAGTTGTTAGCAGTTGTGAGCATAAGACTGAATGCTCTGCAGCTCTTTCCAGCCTTGCAGTAGCTCTCAGTCCCCTTTCCATTCTCACCCCAAGCTCCTTGGTAGTAGTTCTGTTATTTCATTTGAGGTTAAGGTATACAGCATGTCTCATAGTTTTAGCTCCTGCATCTTCTTCCTAACACCTAGAGATGGCCTTCATATGAATTTGTAGTGTGATGAGCCTTTCCTGTAGTCTCTAAAAATATGTTTTACTATCTCAAAATACTTTCTCTCAAATGGTGATCCGGATTCCTGGACACCATAGGTTTAATTCATTATATATTAAAATGTTCTGCATGAACTGAAGACTTTAAATCTGCCTTTATATTTAGCTTCTTTTATGTTTTTTTCACTGGTTACTGAGCCATGTGTTGTAACAGCCTGCTCATTTCTAAAGAGCAGTGATCCTGTCTCCTGCAGAGGCTGCTTCACTATGAACTCTCTCCTGTAAGATGCTGAGCGCTCTGGCCCTCATTCATCCAAGTCTTTAGATACTGAGCTGCTGGACTAAAATCAGTGCATAACACTTTTCATGATATAGCTTTGTTCCAAGAAGGATTGTTAATTATTTACCAGTGTCAGAGGATGGGTCCTGAATAAAGGAAATAATCTTGTCTTTCTGTTTTGTTTGTCTAGCAGAAGAGACACTATTAACCTAGACTGGAGGACTTTAAAATCAGCTCAACTTACAATATTCCATCTGCTTTGCTCTATAATGATGTTAAGGTTATGATAAGCTGTATATTTCTGTGTAAAAGTTAAATTAATAGCAAAAATAAATTAATATCAAAAAATAATCTAACACATTCTAACTTTGTTATTATTTTATCAAGCAATAACAAACTGGGAATTTGGCCAGTATATTCAAAATACACTTAATAAATCCTACATTATTCTTGTGGTTCCCTTCCACATCAGCATATTTTGTAATTCTGTGAATTAAGAACTTAGATTTATGTGGACTGCACAGCAAAACAGTGAAATAAGTGATTCATTGGTACTAGTGTACCAATTAAAAACAAACCTTTTATTGGAAGGCAAGAAGGCAGTGCAACTTTGACTTAGGACTGGCACAGTAATTTAGTCCAGGAACTGAGAGGAGAGTAGAAAACTGTCTCAAATATACTGGGCATATGTTCCTCAGGAAAGAAAAAAATTGGGATCATCTAACTGGCACTCATATATACATTGCATTTTAGTGTGAAAAAGGAGAATAAATTTTAAATGTGGCAATGGTGCCATCCCAAGTCACCCGCTTCTGTATCTATAACAGTTTGTGGAGGCAACACAGTAAAGCAGATCAGCAGCTCAATTTAATTAAAATTAACTACTTTCTAGTGGATGTTTGCTAACTGAACTAATTATCTGCACTTTGTATGATTCACTCAGAGCTGTATACCAGCATGCAGAAGTGATGCAAAAAGGCTGGAGGGGTGGAATGCCAGCAAAACTTCACTTGGTAGTGGCATTATATACTTGTCCCCAGTGGAAGTACCAGTGGAAACCTGCAAATTTGTTCTCAGTGTAAATAGGAAACAAGTATACAAAAGGCCTGTTCAAGGTAGATAAAAGAGCTTTGTAGTTGACTCTTAAAAGAACTTGACCTTCTGCCAGAGACTCTGCCTGTGGACATGAGGAATCTTGCAATTACTGGCTGTTCTATTTGTCAGCAAATACATTGTTGTAGAGAATGATGTGAAGATATGTTTCTTCAGTCTGAAAAGTTGTTGCATGAGAAAAGCCAGCCAGGCAAGAATGGCTATTATGAAAAGCAAAAAGACTCAAAAAACATTGAAGTTTTTAAGGCATGACAGGCTATATTATGTATATAATTTTTTTTTCTTAGGAAGTGGCTTGCAGGTGTATGTAAATACTATCTACCAAATATTCTACAGTAGTTGCACTTGTCCTCTAACTGATTAATTTCATTCTTCAGTTTCAGTTTTCATGTGATTTCACATTTTCCAGGTGCTGGAGCAGAGATTCCCCTGCAGCCCATGGTGCAGATCATGGTGAGGAAGGTGTCCCTCAGTGGAGGTCCACAGTGGAGCAAACATCCACTGTGGAGCAGATATCCCGTGGAGAACCTCACCCTGGAGCAGGGGGATGCCTGAAGGAGGCTGTGACCCTGTGGGAAGCCTGTGCTGGAGGTTCCTGGCCTGCAGCCCATGGGGAGGATCCACACTAGAGAAGCTCATGAAGGACTGTCTCCTGTGGGAGGCACCCCATGCTGGAGCAGGGGAAGAGTGTGAGAAATCCTCCCCTGAGGAGGAAGGACTGGCAGAAGCATGTGAGGAGCTGACCAAAACCCCCATTCCCCATCCTCTTGTTCTACTGAAGGAGAGCAGGTGGAGAATTCACAAATAAAGATGAGTCTGGCAAGATGTAGGGGTGGAGGGAAGGTGGATTTTAGATTTGTTCTTATTTCTCATTATACCATGCTGCTTTGATTAACAATAAATTAAATTAATTTTCCTAGGTTGAGCATGTTTTGCCCATGACAATAATTGCTGAGTGTCCTCATCTTTACCCAGGAGCCTTTAGTTATATTATCTCTCCAATGTCCAGGTAAGGAGGGGAGTGATAGAAAGACTTTTGTGGGTATATGGTGTCCAGCTAGGCTCAACCCATCTCTGTCAGTAAAAAGAAACTTTGTAAGTCCAATCTTTGGACATGTGACAAGATGGCATTTGTAATGTTATCCAGATAATCTGTAGTGATTTAAAATCCTATTGTAGTTTCTGTATCACTAGTTTTATTATTTGATTAAAATCCAGCAGAGCATTAAGGATTAAATTTGTCTGAGGATGAATGATTTACAATTAGTTAGAAAAAATAAAGGTATTAAAGAACATGCCAGGTTAATTTATTTGACAAATGAGTGTAAAGCTACTTGCACAAACATTTCAGAACAGAGCAGCACCTGGTAAGTAATAAATTTTGTAGAAGAAGTGAAAAACGTAATTAGTTGAGAACTGTAAAAACAATGCCAGATCTAAGCTAAGATCTATCTCACTAAGGATGCAGGGGTTGACTTCCACTGCACCCTACAGTTGTGCTAGATTCCTCCAGTAGGTGACAGTTTGTAGGCTGAGGGATCCACTGGTAGGGAAGATATGCTATACTTGGCAGTTAGGACACAGTATGGTGGAATCCAGCCTGGGATTTTGTACAATTATTTTGTATTTCAATATCTGCTAATGCCAAGATTTTAGTATTTTCCATTTTAATGTCAATGACACTATAGTAATGTTGACATCTAGACTTCTAAAACACTACATGTTCTTAATTTAAGTTGATGACATTTGTCATTTTACAGTAGTGTAGGAAACACCTAGTGGTGACTGATTTAAGCCACTCACAGTCTGTCTGAATTTGATTTGGATGTAACAAGAGGATCAACAGCATCATTTGCAGCACTGCAAATGTAAAGAAACAAAGTGTTCCAAAAAGTGTAACTCTGCAGGTTTATGTCTGGGCATTGTTAACTTAGGTAGTTGCATTCAATTGTTGTGAAGTGTTCATATGTTCCATATCCATTACTTCACATAGATATTGTGTTCCATATATTTTGACAGTCCTAAGCATTTCAGTTAAACTTCTAAACTTTGAAGAAAAGGTATTGCTAGGCTTCTGGGCACACTGAAGTGGGAAGGCAAAGAGACAACGACCTCTACAGCCAATAATATTCAATCATTTCTAGCTTCCATTAAGGACAATGTACTTTCATTTGCTGACTTCTTCAGCATAGAGGCTATTGCCCCTATATCTGTGATTTTTTATAAGTATCTTCTTAGCAGGTGGGAAGGACATGCAGATTATGGGAAAGGCAGTACAAATGGAAAGTATCAATGCTATAGATGACAAATAAACCATTATTTTACTATGGAAACCACACAGGCTGTCTCTGCACTGCTGCTACTCTCACTCAGTCTCTGCAGACACAGGGTCTGAACCCTTCTCCTGTCTGTGGGCCTTGGGGTTTGGGGATGGTATTTGTTATGACTCCCTAAAAGAAGATTGCACCTCCCTTTGCAGTCATTGACTATAGTGGGAACTGCATTTCCCTCGAGAAGCAGAAACACCTCTTTTGTTAAAAGGGCAGTGCCTCACTACGAACATATCTAGGGAGAAACCACATAAATTCCCCTGAGAAATGTATATTTTTCCCTAATCTTTGCTTTATACTTCTCATTACTAAGAAAGATAATGATAGAGGACTTCAACTAATCAAAGGCTCATCATTAAAAGCAGACATGAAGTGAGTAGGTCAGTCTGATTCCACCCTCCAACACTTAGTTTTGTGTATTTGCAAAAGCTCCCCATTGTACCAGAAAAGGTCACAGGGTGGTTTCTGGCCTCTCCCAGAACTCTACCTCTCTGTCCCTGGGAGTGGACAGGGGAAGTCTGGAAGTCAGCAATGCCCTGCTTTGAGTTTTCTGAGTCCAGTCAGGTTTGGGTGCTCCTAAAATGAAATTGTAGATACTTTTTTTGAATGGTGTTAGCATTCCCTGTCCATAATATCCTATGTCCATAATATCCCAATGTCCATAATATCCCTGTGGTCACAGTAGCTACAAAGTAATTTGGAGCCTCCTGCTCACTTCCCTTCTCAGCCTAGTGTGGCTTGATGGTTCAATGATCTTTCACATCTTCCACTTCTCACAAGAGAGGAAGTGCATTTACATTAAAAGCCTGGAACAGATTTTGCTTCCGTGAGTTTGTCCAAACCACTTTTGATTCATGTGAACTTTTACAATTCACAACATTTAGGGAAATTCACAGGTTAATTATGCAGGCACGAATACAAAAAGTGCTTATTTTGTTTATTTTGAATCTGTTACCTGCTTGTTTTATTTGAAGTTTCTTTTATTGAAAAAGACAGTAAAAAAATCATACCCTATTTCTTATCTCCATTCTACACAGAATTTTATAAACCTTTTCCTTTTTTTTTCTAGACAGCTGTTATTCAGAATTAATTTTCCATGCTCTCATACAGAACTTCTTTGATACTCTGCACCTTCTTTATTGCCATTCCCTTGATTTATTTTATAATTTCTAAGATGGATGAAGAAAATCATCATATTCAAGGTGTGGGGACACCTTAAATTTATTTTATTATAGCATAGTACTATTTTGGGGTTTTTTTTCTGTTTTCTTCCCTAATAATTTTTAACTTTCTGTCTGCTTAGACAGCTGTTTAGCCATGAGGTAGTATTTTCATAGAAGTATCTATTTATATGATTTCAGGACATAGTGGTAATTATCTACTCTATGTATACAACTGTATATGTTAAGCTGAAATTGTTTCTTCCCATACACATCACTTTATGATAATCTCTACTCAATTTTATCTGCCATTTTATTACCTGGACACTCAGTATCAATCACATAACACTTGCCACATATTTTTGCAGCTCTTGACATTGGTCACCATTTTTAATTTACCTCAGTCACTAGTATACCTGCAAATATTTTCTGTGGTACCAACTTTGTCCTGGAAAGCCTTTTTTCCAGGATTTAGTTTATGTAGCAAGAGTTTGAGAGAAAATAGTGTACTGAGAGAAGAAACCTTCAAGAAACTTGTGCTCATGGGAGGAAAATATTCCCCTTCTTTCTCCTTCCATGCTGGGCTGTAGCTACTTTTAGAAACAGAAGACATCACAAGGCTCAAAAGGGGATGCTCAGCTGCTAGTGGTACCTTTCTCATATCTTCCCTACATAACTGGATGTCTTCAGCAGTTAGAGAGACCTAATACATCAGCCTTCATATGTCATCTCCATTAACTCAATTGCCAGGATATTTATTATCTAACTTCCCTAGGAAGAAAAATTCCCTAGGAAATCAAGCCATCTTCCCAGATGCCTGGACTTGAGAATACAGAATGCCATATTGAGAGTAGGTAGCAAAAGCTAAAAGCTAAGATTATATTTTAAAACTTGCTCTCAGCAAATTAAAAGAGAATTTGGCTGCTTCCTTTAATGAGTGAAAAATGCAGTGGTTAGGCTTGGAAATTATGCCCTCTCCCAAGCAGGCACAAGGCTGCCTGGAGTGCTCTCTTTCTCATCTAGCATCCAGGTTCCCTGATCCCTCTTTGCACCAGCCTTCTCTTCCCTTCTCACACAGAATTAATGCTGACCTTGTACGGAAAAGCTGATTCCTCATTCATCATCTTTCCTTATCCATCAACAGCTAACCCTAAACATTATGCCAAAGATTTCTAGTACTACATGTCCTCTTTCCATTTGGGGGCAGGAGCCCAGGGGGAATTTCCTGCCTCTTCATCTCAAGTAGGCATGAGATTTCTTTTTACTTTTTTTCTTATTTGCTAAACCTGTCCATGTCCTCAGGCACATATTCCCAGATTCATGAATTTTCTCTGACTCGTTTCTGCCAAGCCTGCTGCATTCAGTGATTGATCTTGTATCTAATTTCACTAGTCACAGTTTTCCTTGGCAAAACTCTAAAGGGACTTAATTTGCTGATGTCGTTTGTCTTGTTAATTATTGGGTTTGGGGTCTTTTTTCATATGATTGATATCTCTGCCAGAATTGCTATAGCTATTAACAGAATTGTGATTATTTCATTGAAATGCAAGATTTTGAAATACATTATTGTATTCTGCTTTTACCTTTAATTACTAAAGTATTTTATATTCTTTAATATCATTTATTATTGTGTGAAGGATTTTGACAGCCAGATACAGTAAAAATATGAAGGTATTCCAAAATCAGATCAAAACCCAATGCTGTTTTAATTTGAAACTTGAAATTACACGTCTAAGTTTGACAAGAAATATTTACTCACACAGACAGCTTTAGGAACAGCATAAAACACTTACATGATTATACCAGCACATGAAATTTTCTATACTTACTAATTTTGTGTGTTGTTTTCAGCTATATGTGTTACAGCACAAAGATTTGACAAGACATGAGCAAGTCTTAGTATTGATGACTGCTAAAAGAGGAGCGCTTTTGCATGGGTAGAATCTGAAGTAAGATGTACTGCAGATTTCTTTATTACACTGTTTACTTATATAAGAGCAGGTCAGGATTTTTTACATTCTCCAAAATCATGAAATTAAATGATGGGCCTATAAACTAAAGATTGCTGCTTAATTGTCTTTCTTTTAGCAGCTGGAGTTTATTAGAATTCAGAAGTTTATATAGACCTGTCACAATTTTTGTGCATAGGATTGATTTGTAGTGGAATTTCAGACCAGTAGAAAACAAGGAAGCAAAAGAAATACAAAGCTGTGATGAGAAATAGTGGGTAAATAGAAGGAAAGTGGGAAAGAGAGAGAGAGAGAAAGAAAGAAAAAGAAAGAAAGAAAGAAAGAAAAAGAAAGAAAGAAAGAAAGAAAGAAAGAAAGAAAGAAAGAAAGAAAGAAAGAAAGAAAGAAAGAAAGAAAGAAAGAAAGAAAGAAAGAAAGAAAGAGAAAGAAAGAGAGAAAGAAAGAAAAAGAAAAGAAAAAAAAAGAAAAAGAAAAAGAAAAAGAAAAAGAAAAAAGAAAAAGAAAAAGAAAAAAAAAAAAAAAAGAGAAAGAGAAAAAATAAAAAGAAAAAAAAAAAAAAAAAAAGAGGAAAAAAGGAAAAAGAAAAAAAGGAAAAAGAAAAAGAAAAAGAAAAAAAAAGAAAAAGAAAAAAAGAAAAAGAAAAAGAAAAAAGAAAAAAGAAAGAAAGAAAGAAAAAAAAAGTAAAAAAGAAAAAGAAATTTACTTAGTGAATGAAACAAACATTTTGAGTCAGAGGTAGTGACAGCTTTGAAGTAACTTACATCTAAGCCTCTCAGAAAGAAGTCCAAATTGGATATCTGGAACACACAGAAGAAAATAATTTGCAATTATTCTTAACCTGGCCCTGTCTTAGATGAAATCAATAAACAAATGTACATGTATCAGGTTTAAGATTGGTCTGAAAGTTTAGTTTAATTGAAATAGTTGACTTATAACAATGATTGGAATGAAAAATAACAACAGTGAGGCATCTCATTCTTAGCACATATTCCATTACACTGATATTGATATGTTGAATGTATTCAAGTGTTATGAAAACAGTCAACAAAATGAGACAAGGTAGGTCATTAATTTTTAAATAAATGCTTCTTCACACAATTATTTTATTATATTCTTTTTTAAAGAATCTCATTATAGTAGTATTGGTTCAGTTATTTTATTATTTTTATGCAGATTGCAATTTATGACTTAGTAGATACATAAATTCGGTGGGCTCATACTCTGTGTTGCTAACACTACCATGATGTCAATCAGTACGCAATTTAATTTTTAAAGAATGTACTGGAAAAAATGACAGTCATGGTAACAATGGGCTGAGAGAGAAACAGCTCAAATGGCAATTTTTACTTGGCATATGCTTTAATGGGTTTATTCTGTGTGGTTTATTATACAGTGGTTTATATTGTGTGTCAATTAAATGTAAAAGGAGATCTTTGCTATTAGTTCTTCCATATTGAATGGGTATAAAGCATACAGCGTAAAAATTAACAAAACTTCATATAATTTCCCTTAGCAACTATGCTTGGTGCTGGGATAGGGCTACTGATTGTGGGTTTGTTCAGCTGATTTCCAGCATGTTCAGAGAACATAAGATGCTTTGGGGTGAATGAAAGCCTTAACAACAAGGCTTGCAGCTGTTTCTGTGAGCTTGTGAATGACTAAACTGGGAAATAATACCTAGAGTAGATCATATGGCTATCAGCTATTTATTTAAAATAAGCATCCTTTTTTTTTCTGTAAGGGCAGCCTTAGAGTGTTTTTCACCTTTTCTACCATATGACTTCAGTTGTGACTATCCCACAAAAGACATCCTCTACAGGACTTTCTCTAACTACTTTCCTATATTGAGGAGAATCACAATCTCTGTCTGATATTTATGAAATAATTCTGCCCATATATAAGGACCTGATCACTTTCTTTATCAATCAGCAGTGCCCAAAACCTACCAACATTTCATCAAACACAAGAAGAGATTCATCAAGTAAAATACCTGAGAAACATAAAGAGGGGCCAGTGGTGAGGGAGGCTGAAATCCCAGAGGGCTCCATCGGGGGTGTCTCCATCCTCTGAGATGTATTGGATTGACAATGCACAAAGTTAATTTTGCAATTGTGTAATAGCACTGCATATGAAATCTAGGAAGCTATTTAAGACTAGCTAAATTGATTTTAGGGCTTTAGCTAATAACTGTAACTAGGGACTAAAATCAACGTGGGTAGAATGATCTCTGTCAACTGCTTCAATCTCACTGTTGTGTGCTGCGAATGAAAGAAAAATAAGAAGCTATACCAATTTAATTTTCTATTAACATGTTTAATAAATAAATCGTTGTTCTTTTAACTGCTATGATTTGATTTTCCCTTTTTTGAATTGGGTGATCTGGACAAATGATGATTTAACCATGTAGAATCTTTAGAGCACTGATGTTTAGAGTCAATATAAGTTAAAACCTTGATTTTAGAATTATCTTAATTTCTACATAGACAACTAGCATTTTTAGAACTTCAAGTCTAAGCAATAATTTCAGTTTTGTAATGTTTGCTTGTTGCAAAACAATGGAATTTGACTTCTCCAAATATTAGCAGAACTGATTTGTTCTTTGGATAGCAGAATTGAAAAATAAAAGCCACATAAATTAACAGAGGTACATAAGCTTGGCCCACTCTACAAATTAAAATCTTTATCCAGTAGTATTTCACACTTTTATTAATTCACAATGCTAATAAATAATCATCTCTTTTTAGAATTATGTCTTTGAGGTAAAAAAAATATTTTGTTGAAGGAAAATATGAATATTTCATATAAGGGGAAATTTTCCTGTAGTCACCTCAAAAAAGACTCATTCTAGAATGAATAAGTGAGACTAACCAGTAGTGATTCTGTATGTTTTACAAGCAAGAGCTGATTCAGTGGAACTGAATGCAGTGTTTCCAAACCTTTCTGGCAAGTGGAAGAATAAAGAAGTAAAGAATGAAGTCAGGATCACACCATGGGAATACCATCATATTTTTCTAATTAATTCCATTCAAGAAAACCTTAATTGAATATTTTAGAGTTAAGATAATTATGCAGCTAAGCAGCAATGCAATTTGCTGAAGTCAACAAAGCATGACTGTGATAATGTAAAGAAAAATTCAAAGACAGTGAATTTTCCCATTAGACACATCTTATTCCCTTAGGATTTTATTTTATCCACTTTAGTTCTTAACCTCAGAGTCATATTCATGTATTTTTAAATTACTAACAACTGTTGTTTAAAAATCTTGGCTTCCTGAGCCCAGTTAATAATCCAGATGAGCAGTCTACCTCCCTAGGGGAATTTTCCTATGTGGCAACTGGTATGACCTCCACTCAACCAGTTTGCACACATCATTATATTTTTGATGGGCTTTACTTGTATACATAATTTGAAAATAATTTGTAACGGATTTTTTTCTGGAAATTTGACCCATATACTTCTGCTTCCCTACTTTTACATCACCCATTTTAGCAAGTAAACAGTACATTTTTTTGCCATGGGATACTCAAATTAATCAAATAACTATTAAGTTATGCACTTGGCATCCTTACAGATAGTATATGCCTGCATTATTTGGCAGAAGGCAAAAGTACACGTATGTATTGTGAGCAGCACTTCATATCTATGAATAGTTAAGCTAAGAGAGCAGTGGTTATGCTGTTCTAGGCCTGTGTAACCACACATTTTGGAATATTTGAACAAATTGTTGAATGAACTTCAGTGGCAATTAAATTTATGAGACTTACAGAGGGCACCTGCCACCTTTCTAAGTATTGACAGCTGCCACATCACCATTCAGACCATTAGCAGGTTCCAGGAAGCAATGCAAACAAGTCCTTAGGTAAACAGCATTGATTGGTTGAAAATTTTGACATCTAGAAATCTCTGATCATGTGCAAAATCCCAAGCCAGCCCAACTGGGCCTTTCCTTTTTAATTCCTTCCCTGTGGTTTGACAGATCTTGTAGGAAAAGTACAGGAGTGTTGATGGAATTACTGACAACTCTACAACTTTACTCAGCCATTCTGAGTTTCAAACAGTCCACCATGGGCTGGAGTAATTGTCTACACACTGTAGAATCTTCCTGGGTTTGAGAAAAATGGGAAAATAATTGGAACAAGGAATTACAAATGAGCTAGAAGAGGTTCTAAGCAACTTGGGACCTTCATTCTCTGGAAGAGTTTTACATTATCCTAGAGAACTCCCTTTTACTGTGCTGTTAGCAACTGGAAAGTCTTTGTGCTGGCTGGATACTTATTTAACTTGGAAGGCCAAAGCCACTTTGTTATGTAGTAAGTTTTTAAATTAGGCATATAGTCTTCAGCATCCATTTCCAAAGGAAATCAAGGGACCAGCTATTTCCATATATTTCAGGCATATGACAGTTATTTTTCTAATCCATGTGACTACAAATGGTGTCTTCCTACTTTTACTCAGCACTGACTGTCAAAGCATAAGGAAGTACAAAGCTGATACTTGTAAATGATCTATCTTTTTTTTAAAGCTCAGAGAAAATTGAAATACAGGACAATATCACTACAGTCACTTCTGAACATGGAAAAACAATGCTTTTTGGAACAAATGTATCTTTTGTGCCCTGAGATAAAGCTGCTGAACTAACTGAATATGCTTAAACAGGAACTGCTTGAAGACTCTAGCTTGGATGCCAATTTTGAAATGAGGATATATTTTTAGATGCAGTTCATGAATTGCTAAACCCAGGATTTTCAAGTGGAAGTGCAGAGCTGTTGCTGCAACTGTGTGCTAACAGTAATTGTGATTAAAACAGAACAGATAATGGCACAAGCAGAGCAACTACATATATTTAAATTTAGATTTCTTTCTATTTAGATTTCTTCTGTATTGTGACAATTGATGTAATACATGTGCACATGTATTCCATCCCATGCTGCAAAAATTGATTTATTATTTGTGTTAAAATTGCTCATATAATCTCCAGGATTATAATTTCAAACCAGGACTCTACAGTCATCTGCTGATATATATTGTAAATGGCATAGAGACAGAAAGAAGAGTACAAAGACATAATAAAATAATAATGGTCTGTGTGCTTGGTTTTGCATGGTTTCTGCTCATCAATAGCCTAAGTGTGATAAGTATTCTTTCTGTGTCACAGAAAGGGAGGGCTTTAGGGAAGCATTTGAAAGGGCCTTATGAAGTAAAAGAGGAGCTCCTTTTGAAGTGAAATGGAGAGAGGCAACAGCAGAAGCAGGTGAAATGTGATGTGTTCGCTCCAACACAATGTGTGGAAAGCACTGGAGATGTTACAGGCAGCAAGAGGAGTTGGCATCATAATAACAAGCAGCACTTTAATGAGTATAAAATGGGGAACCATAAACCATAGGTGAAGACACTTAGGTTATGCTTGCTGTGGTGGGGAAGGGTTACACACTGAGCAGTCCCATTATTTCTGGTAATAATCTGAATGTCTATAAATGTTTGCCTCTGCTGTAAGCAAGGTGAGGTTTATAGAAATGCAAGAAGCAGGCAAACCCCTTAGGGAGTTTTGACAAAACATACAGCTGAGGAGGATTTGGTAACTGAGTCATACGTAGTTTTTAGTTTAAAAATCTTGGCTGAGCAGAAGTATGTGGATGGGTGATAATTCTGATGTATATCAGTTTTCCATTACAAGTTGGGGCTATAACTTTCCATTTATTTTAACTTGCATGAAATTCATTCTAAAGTCAATCTTCTCACATCTGTTTTGTTTTAATGTTGTTACACTCTGCAAGGAGACTGTGGTTTAGAGAGTTAATCAGAAGCAAAAATTGTAATGGGTAGAGGATGAGAATCTATGTGGTTATTGAATCCTCACCATTGTTTTTCTCTCTTGAGGCCTGCTATAAAGTGAAGTGAAAAAAAATCCCTTTCACTATCTTACTTTGAGCTTTGGGTTTGTCTGCCTTACCTTATTAGTTGTACCAGCAAGCAGACCAAATAAATTAATAGGAATAAATATGATATTGGTATTAAACAATTAATAGAATTGTTGAAGATGCCACTGAAGATGCACTCTACAGTACATTTAATCCAAAAAGCCATTCAAAAGAAGAAGTGCAGTATTCAGGGATAATAAATAAACCAGTATGCTCCTTTTGATTTGTTGAGATCCCCAAAAGTATTGGTCTGATTTAAAGTACTTCCAGGTGCTAGTAGTGTCCTGCTCTGCACTGCTTGCATTGCATGTTCTATTGTGTTGTTACTGAGACAATCTACTAGAGATTTTTGGGGTAGGGATGAACAGAAGCAGAGCTTTTCCCCAGAAAACTTCAGCTTATATCATGGTTAATTCAGCTTTTGTTTTTTCAATTACCCTCTGGGCTTATGCCCAAATTTACAGTTTTCCCAAGCAACATCAGAAAAAGAAAACTATAACATGTTTTCTAATTTCTGTCATATTTCTTTTTTTTTTCTGAATTTTTCAGACAAGTTAATGTATTTTGTTAATTTTCCTGACACAGGGGGGAAAAAAAGTGCATGCTGTATCTTCTTTCTTGTCTTTCCTTTGTCAAAGTACTGCTCCTCTGAGAGAGACCCCAGTGAGTCTTTTCGAGACTGCAGAGGATGCACCTTTCCTGAGCCTGGCTGTGTCATAAATGACAGTCAAAAGTTGCTAGACAGTCTTAGGACATGTCTTTACTAAGATCAAACGCAAATTAAGGTCAGACTTTATTTAAAAAGAAAACGTGAAATCATCCCTCAATAGATACAGATATTGCCTTTGAGGGTACTTCTACCTGTAACCGCCTAAGAATGATGCTAGATCTACAGAAATCCCTAGGGCACTAGAACAGTTGGAATAACAGTCAGGAGATTTGATTCTCTTTCAATGCTACTGCAGAAATCCATGCTGAGAAAGTACAAAGGAGTGGCTGATGAGGGTGAGGCATTTCTGCTTTCCCTCTCCTTGTTGAGCAATTTACTGGGTTGCTAGCATGTGGAAATGATTCCAGCAGCAAACTGAAAACCTACAGATAGCTTTAAAACTATCTGAAATATGCAGAGGCTTTGTCATCCAAGAGGGATGGTTATGAGTGATGACTTCCATCTCCTGTATCACCCCATGAGAAAGATCCCCCATTTCTTTAGCTGCAGCTGTTCTTTCCCACAGTGCCTAACACAGGGAGTGGTCTCAGGTGAGAACACATGAGCAGGAAGACACAGGAGACAACTAAATGAGGTGCTAAACAGAAGATGGAAGAATGCATTAAAAACATGTCCTGGGTGTTGTTTGGTCTTAGTTTTCCATGCCAGCTTCAGAGCACACAGGTAACGTACACTTATCTTGGTGGCAACAGGGCAGCATTCTTAGCAACTTAGCAACCATATTCACCATGGGTTTTGGCAATCAGTAATGTTGTTTTCCTAATAATTATGGCTCTGAGAGGTATAAAATGGCTATGTTTATTTCAGCAGAATATTAAGTTTGAAGTCTAAAGTGAAACCTTAAAATTTCCACCATTATTAGTTATTACACTGTTAATAATTTTAGCAGAAACATCCAGCTTTTCCAAGCTTGTTAATGGAATTTTTAAACAGTGTCACCAGGTTTTCTTTTGATCTGACTTGATATCTACAGTTTACTAAGAATTTTTTAAAAAAAAGTTTGCCTTGTGATGGAATAACATTCTGGAGTGTGGTTTAGTAAATGGTCCTTTTAAAGTGTGTTTTTTGCTCTCAGGTTTGTATTGATTTTAAATGTATGCAGCTATAGTTGGAAAATGAGTCTTGTACTCTCCTGGGCATGTTTACAATGGCAGTAAATGGTTTATAGTCACCTTCAGTTAACATTGCAATAAGGACTATATTCCATAATACCCGTGAATTAAGGCCAACATCCCCTTTCTACATTTTGTTTTAATGCAATTTCTGTCACTCCACATTTCCCTACTTTGTCCATACTTCTAGAAGAATACTGCTTCAATATTCTCTTTGGAAGTTCCACAGGAACTCAGTTGTATGCAGAATGTCACGTTTTTTCCAGTAACATATTGTTGTTAATTCCTCTGATTTCTCAGACTTTTTAAGATGTGCATTTCACTGCCACTTATCCTCTGCTGGTTTGAACAGTGAGATTAGGTGCCATGTCCCTTGCCAGTTCATCTTCCTTGGATTCTCTTTCCCCTCTCTTGGGTCAATCATGCTGAAGATAGCTAAATTCTAATTTTATCTAACATGTCAGTGCCACTCTATTAACTTTCCCCTGTGGTATGCTGTTTCCATTATAGGAGTTTAGAGGCTTGGGGAGGAGATGAATATCCAGCTTTAGCCAGGCAAATTTGGGGTTTCTTCCAAAGCTTCTCAGAGTCTTTCTTCATGCACTTCTCTTCTCCTCACATCAATATGTCATTTATCCATATCATGGCATGCTGCATTAGCATCTGCAAATCACTGATTTTCCAGCAAAGCTATTGATGGGCTGTGCAATGGGAATGCCAGTCAGAGGAAACTATTTCCTTCAAAGTAGTAGGCTTACAAAAATGTTGTAGGTTGGATTTTTTTCCTTAACAGTACCTGCTTGCAACCTGCCAACACATATTTGCCATCTGACACATCTCCAGAAGCACCCCTTCTTGTGGAAATTTTCCTTGAGGAAAATGTTCACTTTACATATATATATATATATATAAATAATTTCCAGGATGATACACATCAGGTAAGAACTACAGGTTTTGTTTGTTTAGCAAAGATAAATGGACAATCGACCCTGCTTTTCTACTAAGTGCATACATGTTAGAACAGTGAGCCTGTCCAGCTTCATTTTCAACTGCTGCTCTAGAGGGACATAAAAATGTGCTAAAAGGCAGGAGCTGGGTGGTGACTGGGCTATTAACTTACTTACTTCCTGCACAGTTAGAAGAGCTTCTCTCCTGTGGGTCATACACTGAGGCAGAGCCACATTTATTTTTGCTTGCTGCCTCACTGAAGAAAAAAAACATAGAATCATAGAACAGCCTGGGTTGGAGGGGACCTTAAAAATCATGTTCCAACCACAGTGCTGTGGGTAAGGACACCTTTCACTAGACCAGGTTGCTCAGAGCTCCATGTATTTGCTTTTTGATCACAAACTTGACACAGTTTTAACTCTGAAATGGGACTTCATCTGTTAACGCTTCTACAAAGTGAGGCTTTTTCATGTCTATTGCTTACCCATATATCTAGTTCCTAAACCCATATTGTGAAAATCAGATCACACCTCAACTTTCACATCCCTCATTTTTGTCATTTTTGTAAGTTCCTGTGTTGATGACAGGGCACTTGTGTCTGGCACCACAGACTTTGTGCACCCAGTCCTAACTGGATACCTCACCAGCCTGTGCTGTGATAGCCCACTGGTCTATGCAGAATTCTCCTGAATTCTAGCATTTCAGGAGAGCCAGCAATGCTGTTTGTCATCCTCTCTGTCCCCATTGTGTGCACTGCTAAACAATTACGCCATGTATTGCAGTTTTTGCGTCTTTTTCAAGTTCTCAAAGGCAGGGTCTCTAACAGAGGCCTGTTTCATTCAGGGTTTTAGTCTAACCGGTCAGCACTGTGTCACAGGCACCTCTGAACAGCACAATAACCAACCCCACTGGTCCACAAAACAAAAGGGCCTCTGTGGCAACAAGCTGCCACAGAAGAGACACTGCCATGGAGACTATTCGTGATCCTGTAAGAAATATCCATTGTATTTCACATCCCTTTGTTCTGAAAGCAGTAGGAAATATCTCACGTCCATTCATCAAGAGCCAATGAGTTATCCCAAGTTTAGAGTTTGAGGGACTGGAAAGTCTTAAAACTCGCCAAAAATAGTCTGCCTGGGATAAGAAAAGTAGAAAGAAAGTGAAACATATATCAGCTGAGCTGGAAGAGTACCCACAAGTACTCAGGCTTCAACTTGAGAATTAAAGTATGAAGAAAGATACCTGAACTATCTAAGTAATCATTAGTTTTGGAATAAAGCATGTGGGTGCATGTATGCATAAGTAGAAGAAGAACTGAAGAGGAAAAATTAAGAGATTAAAGCTAATTTCATGTGAGTAATACAGTAACTTTTAAATTGGTTATAAGCATTTGCATTATTTTTTACATCCACGAACCTTGTTTCAGTTTTTCTGAGCTGCACTGCCTGTCTTCTCTTAATTCACATGTGAAAGAATAGTTTGTGTGTAGGTGCACTACAGGGAGTACAATTCTGAGGTTGCAGACGAGGCATGTTGTTTCTGTGATCCAACATTTTTTGCGTGTGTGCAAGACCCACGCGTTGATCCCGCACCATAGGGCCAAATGACATTCCAGGAGCAGCTGCCCAGCCACTACCTCCACACTCAGTGAATGTTCCCCTCAGGGAATGCTGAAACTCCTATCTCAAATTTCTACCTGAAAAAAAAATCTGGGAGAATCTTACTCGGAAACATTTTGTAACCCATTTTGTGCATTATTTACCTCAAGATAAGAACACAGAAGTTCTGTGAATTTGCTCAAACCCGGGATACAAATCTGATGGTAAAAACTTGGGGTTTTTACTTTATATTCTTTGTGAATACACAGGAAGAATTTTGATAGAAGTTAGTGCATTCTTGATCTTAATGCGGATTTGGTTTCATTTTTTTCTCTGACTTTGGGAGTTTTTTTAAGTTTAGGTGTCAGTCTTTCAAAGTTCCAAGTGAACATCTCTTAGTATATGATCTCAAACTTATTTTTGGAACGTGTAAAAATACCAAAAGGGTTCACTAATCTTTTGATGAGATGAAATTACTTCTGAAGGATAAAATTAGCATGTTGGAAATTTCCCACCAATTATATTTTTACAGTCCTACCATGTATATTATGCAGTGGATTTTTAAAGAATCGGTACTCCGAAATACACATTACTTATGTCTTCTGCAAACTGTATTTTGAAAAAAAATTTAATGTGATAATTATTTTTTAAAAACCTCATATTATTTATGAAGAATGATCAATACTGTATAACCTTGTTAGTACAAGAAATAAAATATTAATGAAATAGGAATCCTGGTTTTGGCTAGGATAAAGATAATTTTCTTTCTAGTAGCTGGCTTGGTGCTGTGTTTTGGATTTAGTACAAGAACATTGTTGGTAACACACTGATGTTTTAGCTGTGGCTCAGCAGTGCTTACCTTGAGTCAAGGACTTTCAGTGTCTCGTGCCTTGCCAGTGAGGAGGGGCACAAGAAGCCAGGAGAGAGCATGGCCAGGACAACTGACCTGAACTGGCCAAAGGGATATTCCATGTCATGGAATGTGTATAATGTCATGCCCAGTGTATAAATGGGGGCAGTTGGCCTGGAGGTGCAGATCACTGCTCAGGGCTGGGCTGGGCCTCAGTGAGTGGGTGGTGAACAATGGTATTGTGTATCACTTGTCTTTCTGGAGGTTTATTCTTACTTTTTTTTTTTTTTTTTCCCCGTTACCTCTGTTTTTCTTGCTATGTGTATTATTATTGTTATTGTTCTTACAGTGTCCTACCCTACTTTATTTCAATTATTAAACTGTTCTTATTTCAACCTATGGATTTTAACTTTTTCTGATTCTCTTCCCTATCCTACGCTGATGGGGAGAGTGAATGGGAACCTGTGAGGGGGTTAGTTGCTGGCTAGGTTTAAACCATGACACAGAATTTAAAAATTACATTTAAAATAATTTAAATTTGAAATTTAGATTCCAAAATCAGGAGGGAGGGGGCTGATGGGTCAAAAGCACACTGATCCCATCACCCAGAGTTCAATAAACAGAAATGAACATGTGCCATCCGTATTTTGTGAAAACCAGGAAAGTATTGGACAAGGGGATCAGTTTTTCTGGGGATGATAGGCTACCAACAACAACCTGCTTTGTGCTGCACTGCTCAGCATATTCATAAATGGCCTGGAAAAGTCAGGTGACAAAGCCTGATGGGACTATCAAATTATTTAGGTTAATAAAGATGAGAAGACCTTGATTATCTGCAGGAAAGTTTATGGGAGTGACTGAGCAATAAAATGGCAGTGAAATTCAGTGTAGCTAAATGCAAAGTGCTACACAAGAGGAAAAGGGCCATTACTTCAGGTATGAAATGGCAGGATCTGATCTGGTCATTACTTCTCAGGAAGGGGAGTTCTGGAGTTATGGAAATGGCCCCATGGGAATATCAGCCTGGTGATCACTTGATTTAAAAAAAATAAAAAATACTAATAAGTGTTAAGAAAACAGCCAAGAACAAAACAAATAACACCTTTTTTTGCTGCCACAAAGATCCATATTTTGCTTTCATCTTCTGTATAGGTCAAGAATCATAGAAATATTGGTTGAGAGGGACCTCTGCAGGTCACCCGGCCCAACCACTCCCTCGAAGCAGGACTACTGCCAACACTAGATCAGATCAGCTGTGGCTTTGTTTTGTCTGAGTGTTGGAAACCACCAAGGATGGTGATTCCACAGCTTGCCTAGGTAATTTGTTCCAGTGTTGCATGTTCCTTCTGGTGAAGAAATTTTTCCCCACGACCACTTTGAACCTCCCTAGCTGCAGTTGTAGCTCAACACAGCTTCCCAATGCAAGAAGCCGTTGCTCCTTGCTTTCTACTTGCCATTGCCAAGAAGTGTTCAGCTGAATCTTCCTTCAGATGCTTTTCTGGTCCCTGAACTTCAGCAAAAGGATGGATGTAAAGCACAGCTAACTTTAATAGAATTCTTCAGGGTAGGAAAGGAGTTACAGAGTATATGATAGAGAACTAGTGATCATCAAATCAAGATAGCAGTAGCCAGGTTGAAAAGACACTAAAAGAGGGAAGATTTTGCACAATATATGTTTGATCTGGAGAACTTGTTACCAGAGCAAGTTGTAGATGCTACAGATCCACGTAGGTTAAAGGAAAGATGAGCAAGTACCTGACAGAGAACTGCAGTGAAGGTTATTTAGGTCATAGAAACTGCACCTGCCTCATAAAATCTCTGAGTCTGAAATATTGGTGGCAGTGAAAGTGCTGGAGGGAACTGCTGCTTTCAGTAAGGCAACCTGATATTGGTCTAGCAAAGCCCCTGGTCTCACCCAGAGTGGGAGCTCTTATGTTCAATAAATTGTTTGTGAAACTCAACTACTTTATCATTATTATATTACTATTTCACTTTGTTTTCACTTGTTTAAGTTGTGTACACAAACAACAACAAAACCAGAACTGCAAATGAAATCTACAATTTGAAGAGATGTGCCTCAGTCTTCAAAATGAAGCTGCAGGCTGCAGTTTGCTGACCAAAGCCCCATTTCCAACGTGTTTACAAATTTGGTTCCACTAAGCTTTTGAAGTTAAGACTTTTAAGGAAAGGTTATATGGCTATGATTAAAACAAGGAAGCAGCACTCTGGAGATTTCACCCTAATCTCCAGCAGTGCCTCGGATTTCATGCGAGTTTTGGCAAATCAATGGGCCTTCATTCAGCATGAAATGAATTTTCAGCAGATGAGCTCCATGGAACTGCTCGGGTTAAGCACTTGCAGAACTGCCTAGTGAGGGTACTTGTCACCTTGTGCCTGTGTGGCAGTGGAAAGCTTTGGGGAGGGCCCTGCTGTAGTGCCAGGGGGTGATCCAAGGAGATCACCTCACAGAGCTTTCTGCCCTGGGAGGGGAGACCACAGGGATACCGAGGGAAAGGAGGAAGGCAAAAAGGAACTAAGGGTGATGAAGAAAGGAGGAAGGTGCTTCTCACCTGGCCTCTCAGGCCCAGAAGAGCAGGGATGGTGCAGAGGAGAGGGGGCAGGGAGGGTCCCAGAGGAGCGGGGCTGGGGGACAGGGGCGAGCAGGGAGGAGCGGGCAGGGCATGGTCTGCAGGATCTCCATTCCCCGCTCCTGGCAGGGCAGGGGGAGCGGCTCTCCCCGCTGCCACCGCCCGGCCCCGGCACCGCGCAGGTGGAGGAAGCAGTGCGAGCGCTGCCCTTCCCTCGGGACGGGGTCCCTCCACCGCCCCGCTTGTCCCCGCTGCCCTTCCCTGGGGACGGGGTCCCTCCACCGCCCCGCTGGTCCCCGCTGCCCTTCCCTGGGGACAGGGTCCCTCCACCGCCCCGCTTGTCCCCGCTGCCCTTCCCTGGGGACGGGGTCCCTCCACCGCCCCGCTGGTCCCCCGCTGGTCCCTGCTGCCCTTCCCTGGGGACAGGGTCCCTCCACCGCCCCGCTTGTCCCCGCTGCCCTTCCCTGGGGACGGGGTCCTCCACCGCTTGTCCCCGCTGCCCTTCCCTGGGGACGGGGTCCCTCCACCGCCCCGCTTGTCCCCGCTGCTCTTCCCTGGGGACGGGGTCCCTCCACCGCCCCGCTGGTCCCCGCCTCGCCACGCCGGCCTCTCCCGCCCGGCCCTGTGCGGGTCCAGAGGAAGCGGCGGCCGGGGCAATGCGCCTCCCCGCCCCGCAGGCAGAGCCCCTTCTTCCCTTCCCACCGAGGAGACACCGGGATCTGCCTCCGCTCCCCTCGGCCCTCCCCCTCGGCTTCCTCCCTCTCGCCTTCTTTTTACTTTTTTTTTTTTTTTTTTTTTTCCCTTTTTCCATCCCCTCCCCCCGCCTGGGAAGACCTGGCCGCTCCCCCCGCCCCTGCTCAGTAGCCGCGGGCGCTGGGCGGCGGACGAGCGGCGCGGAGCCGGGAGCCGGGAGCCCCGGGGCTCCGTCCTGCTGCGGCTGCCAGGTATGACCGAGACCCTTCCCGGCCCGGCCTCTGCGGGAGGCAGCCCCGAGAGCTGGGTGGGCAGGAGCGGAGCTGGGCATGGGGCTGAGGGGCACTGCCCGCTGCCGGGGACAGGGCAGTGCCAGCGTCTCTAAGGTGATAGTTTTTTTGCGATGTCGTTCTTCCTACGCGGGTCGTTTTTAAATAATGATGGGGTTGAGCGATGTCAGTACCTTGAGCTTGGCAGCTGAGATGTTTTGTATAAAGTTCCTGCCTCTTTAGCCTGATGGATATATTTTTGATAGGACTACAACGCCGCGCGTTTATCTAGTCCTTGTTTTTCGTATTTAAAGCCGGTTTCACAAGGTGGCTTAACGGGACTGGAGGCAAGGGGCACATTTATTGGGTTTTCTGGAATTTGTCTCTGTGCTGTGCCTTCTGCGGGGAGCAGGCACGGAGCCTCTCCGCCCTTCAAAACAAACTCCTTAAATTCTCATCCATCCCCTCAGTATTAGCGCTACCATCTCCGCGCTCCTTTGGAATTGACACTAATTTCATCCAGATTCGTCACTGCTGGAAGCAGATTTATCTTGGAATAGCAAAAATAGAAAAGCCGTGCCAAGGTATTTAACTTGCAGGCTTTGTAGAGGGGAGAAACTCCTTTGGATCAGGCGCGGAAAGCAGGACCAGGGAATGCGTAAGGAGAGATAGAGGCTTATTCCCCAAATCCTCCTCTTCTTCCAGGATAGCCCTGGTCTTCAACAGGCGGGCACACAGGAGCGGCCGGCAGCCGCGGAGAGGGCAGAGGGAAGCCGGCCATCCCGGAGAAGCGCTCCCGTCCCCGCCGCTCCTCCGGCCGGTTCCCGGTCTGTGCCCGCCCGCCGCCGTCCCGGGGCCGCTGCCCGGCTGGCAGGGCTGGGCCCCCGGAGCCGCTCGGGGCGCGACCTCCTTTTCCTCCTGCTCGCCCCGGAGCGGAGCAGCGGGCAGCGGGCAGCGGCTGCGGGAGCGGCTCCGGGAGCGGCGGGAGGGGCCGGGCCGGGCCGGGGCCGGATCGGGCTCGGAGCCGCTGCCGGCGCTGCGGGAGCGCCGCCCCGCGGCCGCGCCGGGCACTGCGCCGCAGGGGGAGCCACCCCGATCGTCCCGCGTGCGGGATTTCCGAAATGAGCTGTCGCGCCTGCCCTGCAAAATTAGTTCTTCAGTGAGGACTGAAGCTGCCTAAGTTTCTGTAAGAGCCAGGAGCCGCAGTGGGTTTTTTTCCCGCAAGTCAGAGAGGTGGACAACATCCATACATCACTGTACAGAGTGAGCGCACCTGGAGGAGGGAAGGGGGAACTGTGGCAAATAAGATTAAGGCAATGGTTTCTTTCAGGGAGTGAGAGACATCAAAAATTTGTTCTCTATTTTGCTTAGTCAGAATAGAACTGTGAATTCCAGCTTACAGGATATTTCAAGAATAAGGTCAAAAGCAGTTAAAGGAGATGGTTACTAAGCAGCCTCTGTTGGTTTATGGCCTGGAAATTGCATTTTGACTTTCCTCCAAGAAGAAGCAAATCCCAGGGTAGAGGCTGCACTGAACAGACCAAGATTAAACGTTGTCAAGAAGCTGGACTGAATTTTTCTTCTGTCTGAGCTAAACTGACATGTAAATTTATTCAGTGATAGCCTGAAGAGAAACCTATTCTAGTTTTGCTTCACTATAAGCCTTTATAGCCTTTCTTGGGCATCTGACATGCTAGAGTAAGATAGATTATAATGACAAAATATTTGAAGGATAGCCTCAAAAATTAGGTAGTTTTTGTTGAGTGGATGCAGAAAGGTTAAATGTTGGAAGCAAGAAATGAGAAGAACTAAAAATAGTTTTACTTGTATGGATATGCCTGGCAGCTGGAATGCCACCAAAGCATTGAGCTTGGAAACTGGAGGAAGAATGTCAACATTTTCATATAGCTAAGGATCTCTCTGGTTTCCATCCTGCCTTCTCTCAGGCAATTCCCCATATCTTGAAGAGCTGACTCAAGAATTCCAATCACTGTAAGCCAACCCAAAACCTGCATGGGAAAGGAGTAAAGGAAAGGAGAAGGCAGAGCATCTTGGGGTGTAAAGGAAGAGTGGAGAATGGGTAACACATTGAGGGATTTTTTTCTTGCAATCAGCTTGAAGCCCTCTCAGGACATTTCCTCCTTTCCTCTCTCCCCTTCTCCCAGCCTGCAAAGTTATCTTTGCACCCATCTACACATTTACATCCTCGTATCTGGCAAGAGGAGCCCTGTGTTTCCCTTTTGCCAGCAGCCTGTTCTGGGCCATGGCAACTGCTGACATTGCCTGTGCTTGGAGCTGGCCTCCTGTGTGCAGTTGAGATGGGATTAGTAAACAGATCTTAAATGCATGGCTGGAAATGACAAAGGTGCCTAGCAGCTCCACTGCTCTGGTCTCTAATGAGAATCACCATGTTTAGCAAGTTCCTTGAACTTCGTCCAGTTATCCTGAAGTGTAGTTAGTTCATTCCCAGTGACAAGTGGTTCATTATAAATGAAGAAAATCTTGGCTTCCAAGACTGTCTTTGTAAGTAGTGAGCACTTGAGTATCGTGTTTAAAACAGAAGGCTCCAAGGCAACTATGGAAGGTTCTGTGCTTTGACTATTTTTTTTTCTTTCTAAAGAGTGGCAGAAGGGAGCCATAGTACTCCACCTATTTGCTTGCAGAAAGTCTCTCTATAAAGCAGAGAAAAAAAAATGGACTTCTCTATAAAGTTGGTTATGAGATCATCTGGGAAAACATCAGCCATCACAGCAGAATGACATCAACCCAGACTTTCTATGTGAACAAACAGTTAATAACTGAACTTTCCTTAGGGCTCACTAAGTTCAGCTACAGAGGAATATCAAATATCCAAGCCCTGAGGAAAAGCTGAGAAAGGGAGGAGTTTTCTAGGAAAAAATAGAAAAATCATTCTCAAGCCTGACATTAGAACTGTCTTGTTTCAGCAGCTATACTAGGGCAAAGCAAATTTAAACCAGCTTTTCTACATCAATATCACACTATTTATCCTCAAACCATGCTAGTTTGTGACAGGCTGGAAATAAAGACAAGGAGATGCTTCCTCATACATGTAGTTAAGCTGTGTTACTCTTGGGTGCAGAACATTATGGCTACAAAATTCCAGATATAAAAGGGAAGACTGTCAAACTATGGAAGAGAAATGAACTAAGGTTTCCTTGCACTACAGAAACTACCTCTGCTCTAAAGTCCACCAGGTACAACTGGTTGTAAGTTAAGAAATGGTGATTGAGGTGACCTATCCCTATCCTCTACCTTAGGCAACCACATTTAGTCAGTGTCAGAAACAGGATTTTAGGACAGGCAGGCCTTTGGTCAGGCCAGGAAGGTTCTTTTATGTTCTTATTATAGTATTTTTTTATTTTGGCACTTTCTAACTTACCCACAGGCATGTAAGAGAGTAATTCCTCCTCAGATTTAGTGCTGATTGAGCAATAACTGAACTAACACTTTGAAGGTAACTTTGTATATCAAAGTTAAGGTTTAAATATGCATATTTCTGCTATGCCAATACGTCAGACTGGTGTCCCTCTACAAAATCTTGTGCCTGGGGTGATTCCCCAGCTCTGCTTTCAAAACTTTCAAAAATCTTTTCATATGACCACATACACCCCAGAGCTCAGACATGTGAGTCACTGTAATCTCCAGATGTCTTAGGAAAGTGCACACATCTCCAAAACCTGAGTTAGCTACTTTAAAGCCAGGGAGGGTTTCCTTGTATTGTAAAATGCAATATATATATCCTAGTAAGTGGACTCCAGCTCAAAGTTGTGTTCCATCTGGCAAAGGTAAAATGTGTCAAAACTATGCTAAAACAAATCCACCCTCTGAACCTGGCATCAGAAGCAACAAAGCTGTGGTTGAACTGTAGTGGTCACTTAACTTAAAAATTATAAACATTACTTATTATAGAGAACAAATATGTCTATAGGGTGAAGATGTCCCAAAAATCATAGGTGTCATTGATCCATTATAGCTTTGAAAGGGATGTTCCCACTTCTTTTTCCATATACCCCTACTGTTCTTGCTAGATCTTCAGCTAGCCTGTAGCCAGGCTGTTTCACTGGAGAGCATCACTTCTATTATTCTGAACTAAAATTAAGGAAAGTGGTTATGTTTGCCCTGGCCTACACTGCCATTGCAATGTAAACCAGAGGGCTTAACCACATACAAATCCTTGAATTTCTTGGCTTTTAAAGTTTCATCATAGACCCTTTCTTCCTTCACTGCTGAGGTTTCCATGTAATTGGAATGAAGCATGTTGGAACTGAGTACAAGTTTCCCAGTGGCAGCTGCCAGTAGTTGGATAATGCCACTGACATCAGTGCTGCCAAACGAGAAAAATGGTCTTTTCTGTAACGTTTTGAGCTCAGAATCAAGAGTTCTGGGTTCAGTTTCTGGCTCTGCCTCAGACTTCTAACAATTTTACATTTTTCCTAAATGTTTCCCAGCTACAGATGAGAATAATACTGCTTTTTGTCTTTCCCATTTAAAGTATTAACTCTTGGTGTGATGCATCACCTCATCTAAGTGGGGCATTCCACATGTGGCCATAAGGCACACACAGCACAGCTCCCACAGCCTTTGTGGGATCCTGAAAAAGACACGTGATGAGTAACCAGACTGTCCCTCCTTCTTGGCTGAGCTTTGCTGCATGTATATATAGCCAAGAGACTCCTCTACACCTTCCCCTTTCCTCATTTGTCTGTCTGTCCTAGGAGACCTTGGTTCCTGGGGATAGCAGTTAGCAAAGCACCATTTTTCATACAGGGAGATTTGTATTTCTGGAAACAATTGGAAGAGTCAGAGGCAATACAGGGAATATCTGAGGCATTTCTATTTTGAGAAGATTGTAGAATTCTGTTTCACTGATGTCAGTTCTAAAATTGCATGATTATACTTAGAATATATTAAGATGACTGTGTTTATTTCCAAAGTGTATTTTCAAATCTCTCTTTCTTGTTTTAGAAAAAAATAAAACAAAATGGAGCACATGTTACTGCTATTCGTATTTTTCATACCTATATTGGGTCTCAGTAATGGAACAGAAACTGAACAAGATTTTACTTGGCACTTAAAGAAGATTCCCCAGATTGTGAGAGAAAGAACTTTCTCCCTTGACAGCCCTAAATTTGAAGCAAAAACCAACTTAGAGCTGAACAGTGTATGTGGAATTGAATGTCAAAGAAAACTACCAGTGCCAAGCTTGTCTGACTTGAAGGACCTCTTATCCTACGAGACCGTTTTCGAGAACGGCACACGGACCCTGACTGAAGTGAGCGTCCTCGGAGCAGCGCCTGGCCCAGCTGCAAACACAACCACAGGGCCTGCCAGAAGGAAGAGGCAGATATACGGAACAGACAGCAGGTTCAGCATCTATGACAAGAGGTTTGTGACCAACTTTCCGTTCAGCACAGCTGTGAAGATCTCCACGGGCTGCAGCGGCATTCTCGTTTCCCCCAGGCACGTGCTGACAGCAGCCCACTGTCTGCACAATGGCCAGGATTATGTCAAGGGCAGCAAGAGACTCAGGGTGGGGCTGATGAAGACGAAATCCAGAGGCAACGGCAGGAAACGCAAAGGTGCTAAAAGGAGCAGGAGAGAAGCTCCTGCGGACAAAGAGGATCCCAAAGCCGCCGCAGGATTAAGGCGGCAATCCAAAGGGGGAGAGAGAAAGCACAGGAGGTCTGGGAGGAAGCAAGGGACCTCAGATGGCATGCCCTCCTTCCAGTGGACCCGGGTGAAGAGCACGCACATCCCAAAAGGGCTGGTTTAAGGGTGTCTCTGGGGACATTGCCCTGGATTATGATTATGCTGTTCTTGAGCTCAAGCGTCCCCACAAGAGGAAATACATGGAGCTGGGAATCAGCCCAACGATCAAAATGATGCCTGGGAGCATGATCCACTTCTCAGGTTTTGACAATGATCGGTCTGGGCAGCTGGTCTATAGATTTTGTAGCGTTTCTGATGAGTCCAATGATCTGTTTTATCAGTACTGTGATGCTGAGCCTGGCTCCACAGGGTCTGGCATCTATCTCCGCCTGAAGGAGCCGAACAAAAAGAAGTGGAAACGCAAGATCATCGCTGTGTACTCAGGCCACCAGTGGGTGGACATCAACGGCCAACAGCAGGATTACAATGTAGCAGTACGAATTACTCCTCTCAAATATGCCCAGATTTGCTTCTGGATACATGGGAATGATGAGAATTGCACACAGGGCTGAAGAGAGCCCAGCCTCGCTTGCTTAGCACCCTCACTGCCATGGAGTGGCCAACAGTGCCTGGAAGAACATCACTCCACGCCAGGATGTGTTTGAACTCAAAGCTCTCAAGCAGTGCTGCGGTGACTTAAGGATTGCTGAATTGCTAGGGGAGGGGTAGAATTGTCAGACAAAATATTTGTAATTGTAACCAACCTAGATAGGCACTTAAAATCCCAAACTGTATTTATGTTTGCAATTGTGATAAATTCAAGTCATTCATGAGGAGAAAATGGCTGCACTTGTTAGTCATTTTTTTCCACAGGGGAAGGGTTGAAACATCTCAAACTGGTGTTATTAGACAGTATCTATTTTTTTCCAATGGATTTACTTTTCTCAGGGTTCTGTTCCAATTCTTCAAATGCAAGTTGTGCATATAGCATGTTACTGTATGTGCAGAACAATCCAGAGAATTGCATGAGAGCAAGACATTATTCTGGCATTCTCTAAAGACCACAGGTCCACATTGAGAAGCAGCACCAGAGTTAATGATTGTTAGTTTGGAAAACTTCCTCTTCTGGTTGCTGCAGGAACACTCCCGTGGAAATTCCAAATTTATGTAGCTGAGGGTTACACCTTACAGACAAATTCACTTCATTGCTCAGTAAAACCAGCAAAAATAAATTAACAAACAAAAATTTCCATGTTTGGAAGAAGACACACCTGGACATAGATTAATGCCTTTAAAGGTTCTTTGAGAAGCTGTAGAAATCTTAAACATGTGCATCTGCTTTCCAATTAGTATTTGGAGAGCTGTAGATTTAGTTTCTAGTCAAATGTTTAGCTTTACCATTGGGAGAAGCCTCTGACTCCTGAAGTGGTTACTTGACAATCATTTGGAGCTTCATAGATGGTATATTTTTTGGGTGCTAAACATTTCTTCAGTTTTTATAAATCACTTTTATACGAGCTCACCTTCATAGATAGGATAGTGTGTATTAGACTGGGAGTTGAAAATCAATGTTTTAGTTTTGCAAAGTGTGTAGTTTTAATCATGCTGCATGCCACCTCAACATGACTCACAAGGTTAACTAAACATTTCTCCCAACTAAATTATAGCACCTTCTGAATGGTAGAACTATCCTGTGCATTATAAAAGGTATCTTGTTAGATTGCAGCAGTAGTTAGCAAATAATTTGGTTCAATATGTTTGCAGAACCATGTATTTAATGAAGACACAAACTGAGCATGACTTTTACACACCTTTAAATACAAACCACCTTCTTAAAAACTGTCGTTGGTTGCTATATAAGTCTATATATTTTATTTTATGTCAAGATTTTGAAGTACACAGAATTGTTATGGTGCTACGTTAATCTAATAACATAAAAAGATACTGTGCCTTTCTGATAATACCCTTTGGGTTTCAATACTTTTAGAGTATTCACCACCATAATATTTAAGTTTTTTTACCATAAATTTATGCTGACCAAAATACAGTTTCTTCCTGTGCAGGAGAAAAATAATACAACAAGATTTTAAAATACTATTTGATTGTTGGAATCTTTAAAGCATGCTTGTAATATCTTTCAATGAAGTAAGACATTTTTAAATAATCCATTTTTTTGGTAAAGGGTTGAAAGTATATAACCTGACACACTGAATGTGCAGGCAACTTTGTCCTATTATTGCCAAAGCATAAAAATTTAAGACTTGCTTCCATCTCATAACCCTAACAAGATTTCATTCATTGGAAGAAATCTCTCTTTAAAGGAAACTACTTCTTTTAATGTCAACCTTTCCAGGGAACACTCAACTTCTCTTTCTTTATTATGTTTTAATTTTATTTTGTGTGATTGTTTGCAGAAAACTAATAATAATTTTTAAAGTTTAGAAATAAATCTCTAAGATTTTAGGGTTAATTATTTTTTATTGTTGTTAACTTCTCTATTAACACATGTGGCTTTGCTGACAGTAATTTTAAATCACCTCAGTCCAGTATTTAATACTCTCGCTCCATGCAGCAGATTTATAATATTCTTTAGTCAGGTCTGTAATGTTTTTCTTAAGTGCCTTTTTCCATAGTTACTGTGACAAATAAGGTACCACATCATTAATCTAATACAAGACAACCCAGGTCCATGGATTTCTTTACAATTATTGTCATTGTTGATTTGGGTCCAAAACTGATCAAGATAAGGGGTGCTTAGTAACTTCCTTGTTTTGTTGAGCCTTGTTTAGGCGTGCTCTTCAGAAGAAGAAATAAAATCTATTTCTTTATCACTTTGGGAATTGGGAGTAAGGTAAGAATGAAAAATGTTTGATGTCAGCTTCCAAATGGTCTTGCTATAATAATCATCTGTTCTAAATATCTCAGCTGCAACCTGAGGTTCCCATACCAGCTTGATAAAAACTCTTTCTTTTCAGAGAATAAATACTAGATGCTGAGTGCTTAATTTTGTTGTACTAAGAGATTAAAGAGGTTGGCCAGAGCAACATAAAAATTAATTTTAAATAAACAAACAAACCTCTGTGTCTCAGTGCCCATACACAAAGACATGCAAGTATACAGGCTTGGAGAACACATGTGGTTTTGATTATGTTTTGGTGTTGTGAGCACCTTCAGGCCAAGGAATGCAGGTAGAAGAAGATGCAGACAAAGTGTTTTTCCTCTTGCCTCGGCATGCTAGGCAACATTTTGTTCTTCACTTGGCCTAACATAGAAATAAATGCTTTATGTAGGCACTGGGACTACCTACTAGAGGGACTACTGGGATAGTTCATCAATCAAATACTTACACAGAATCCCAGGAATTCAGTGTCCTGCATAGAGCCCTTGGAACCCACCACTGCAAATGGGACAAGAATTTCTGAAGCATTTCAGATTTTCTTAATAACCTGCCATTACTCTCTAGTTACCAATTAGAAAATATGAGGAGAAAAATATGTTCTCAGTGGATCAGATCTTGCTGTTGTCTAGGACACCAGCACAAGGCTCTTTGTGGTGTTTCCCTAAAGGATTTTTTATTTAACTGTGTTCCTGGTTTTAGGTAGAAACAACCTCAGTAAAATCTCTTTTCCCCTAGAGGGCTACAGGAATTTATAATCAACAAGTAATTTTTTTTTAGGGCCAAAGGTAAACTATATATGCAAGCCATTAACACACCCAGACCAGCTTCTGCAAGGTTTTTGTGCATGTGTTTAATCTGAGGCTCTGAGACACACAGTGGAAGTCAAGGGAGTTATCTGCAACACGAAAAATTAGGTCTAAGTTTGTACTAACAAAAGAGAAAGCACAACATTATTTAGGGAAATTATTTCTGCTATATGAGGTATAAAGTACCCAATGCTTTAATAATTGCTTAAAGAAACTCCCTGACTCCTTAAGATTTACCATGTTAATTTTGCAGATTTATGTGTCTATATGGAATATGAATCAGCATGAATATGGCACAAATAAAAAAAAAAAACCCAAACAAAACTTATCCACGTGTGGAGGAGAGAAGCAGCTGGGGAGTTCTTTCTATTCTGCTGATAAGGGATGACCTGGCAGCAAATAGAAAATAAAGCAAAAAGAAAGAACAAGTAGATGGTATGGAAGACCAGGAAGATGGAAGTGGTATGCAAGGGGTAAAGGAAGTGTGCAAAGCAACAGATGACACGGCTGCAAGGTAGCAGAGGCACCTATTGTGAGAAAGAGTAGGCAGATGATAGACACTTAAAAATATGAATTAAGATGTGAAATTCACAAGTTTAATGCACAATTTTTCACTGTTAAAGATAAGACTTTTCTTTCCAGCCAACAGCAACAAGGAAAGGGCTGTGAGAGGACTCAGGTTGTGGCAGGGACTGCAAGCAGGCAGGGTTTTGACACTGATCTACAGTCCATCCTGAATTCACAGGATTATTCTTCTGCTCGTTCAGGGTGCTTGGAAAGAAGCAGATCCATTTTCTGACTGAAAGGCTTGGCAGTATGAGCCTCCCAGTACACTGGATCACCAAGAGTGTAGTGAGTAAGGGGAGTTCCTCAAACCTGAGCCTTTGTTGGGATTCCTGTAAAGGCTATTCTCCATTGAAAAAAAAAAAATCAAACAAAAAATCTCAGACTTAAGGCATTTAAATGTTGGCTCCATTTTTTGCATGTATCTAGAAATTCTAGGCAATAAATTTTTTTCAAGTGTCCTCTGTTTGTGTTTGGCATCTGTAGGAATTTAATCAACTGCTTCTAATTTAAAAGCACAGATTATTGCAGATAGTTCCATCTACAAATTCCCAGATTAAAGAATGACTGGAAGGAAAAAAGAGAATGTTATTAAATTGAAAGCTTCAAATTTCACTCTAATCTCAAAGGATTTGGAAGTATATTTGGGTCCCCTTTGCATCAGTCTTTTGCTCCAAGCATCAGAGCATTTAGGTTAAAAACCCCCAGAAGTAGTTTTGAGGATTCTTTCATGTTCTTAGCTTTTTTAAGACCAACAGAGAAAAGTATAATAATTTTAACTGTGCAAAATGACAAGCCATTTGAGAAAATAAATGCAAACCTTTGCTCTGATATTATATGATGCACTTATTATGTCAATAAATATTTTCTGTTGTTTTTCTTTTCCTCTGTCATGATGTTTGTTAGCTATGGTTGTGTTACACAAACTTCATTCTCTAAGTGCCTGTAATGATTTATCAGTGAATCATCTGGGACTTGGTCTTACAAGATATTAATGTCTCTTTAAACTTGTTGTGGGAAAAAAAAACCTCCCTGTCTTCAAGATAATTACTCCATGAGCAAATTTGATGAGTAAAAAAAATTCAGCAAGGAAATGACTCATAGTCTATGCTGCAAGTTATTAATTCTAAAATAAGTAATTAGTTCTGTTTCTGCGATTTGCTATAGCTACACTTTCTGCCTTGGAGAGCTGTTGAATCAGGCCAAATTAGAAGTATGTAAAATATTGTAATCTTGGTTCTCAGAATTATCTTAACTCTGTGCCCTTGAAACTGGTGCTGATTTTATCTCTAAGGGTAAAAGGAGAGATTTTTGGCAAGGTCAAAAGTTGCTGGAAATATTTAAGGGAAAGTTAAGAAATTATTACAGCTGTGATTAACAGTGTGTCTAACACAAGCAATACTTACCAGGGGTCTGGCAAGGGCCACCAGCTCTTATATGGGTCTTCACATGGGGGAGAAGTGCCACAGGGAAATAAATAGAGTTGAAAGATTTTGACCTAGAAAAAGGTATTTTTGGGGCTGGTAACAGGGTCCAAGTCTTTTCATTGCTGAAATCTACTTTTTGCCATGATCTGGGAGAATGTCTTGGTGCCTGAGAAATGTTTCTCAGCCTCCATAGGGGCAACACAGACAGAGACCCGGGGGTGAGAGCTGTGTCCTCTGCAGGCCATTCCCAAGCCCCTGGCACGGATGTGGTTTCTTTGGTGGAAGATATGTTCCAACACATGCTATGGATCACATACTCCCATGGGCCCTGGGGGGCTTGATCTGGAATCTTATCCAAATGTCTATTCAGCCCTGAAATGTTCCCATACAACCCAGACCCTTGTGCAGGTATTTTGCAGTCATACTCCCATTTCCCAGTGTTTAACAAATGCTCAAAAGGGGTTCCCCAAATAACAGACAGTCAAATCCTCCAAAGAGGTGGCACCTTCTGCTGTTTATTATGCAGGTATTCCTGAAAAATCATTCATTCCTTCTACTTCAGATATGTCTTTATATCTTGAAAATGCCTAATCCTTCAGTTGTTATCACTAAAAAGAGAAATCAGATATAGTGGAAAAACCAGACAAATATTTACTTGTGCTTCTTGGTAATTATGTACACACCACACTTTTTACAGTTGCTATGGCTCTACTTCTTTTCCATGTGAAAGAGTTTGAAAACCTTGGATGAAACCATATTGGGCTGGTTTTCAGACAAATTACTCAGCTGCCCTTTGGCTGCAGTTGCAGCATTCTCCTACCCCTCCCCTCCAGTTTAATTTCCAAATTCATGGATAAAATGCTGTCTAAAGCTTTGCTTAATTAAGGATGAAAAAACCCAGCAGACAGCACACAGCAGTGGACCCTTTCTGGCTGTATCTCTCTGTGGGCATTTTGAAGCAGGAAGAAGAAGGGGACAAGAGAAAGCAAAGCACAAAAGCACAAAAGCAAGAAAGCTCAGTGCCTTACTGAGTGGAAGAAAATGTGATATCTATTTTTTCCTACTGTCAAAGGCAACACTAGTTTTTGTATATAAAATTTCTTTGTGTTTTCTTGAATGATTCATCAGCTAAATATTTTTGGCTCTGTACAGGAATGAGCCAGCAGTAGTGGGGACACAACGTGGCCTTGACCGCCAGCAGGGGCTTCCCCTCCTCAAAACACACACACTAGAAGAGAATGCTAAATTTCCCCAAAGGGAATCACCAGGAATACAAAGAGGGGCAAAAGTCACCACTAAGAAAAGCACCAATGGGATATTTAGGGAAAAAGTTTGTGCATAAAGGCAACAGAGACTTCATAGCTACACGTGGCATATGGGTTTTTCTGCCATGGCTGTCTGTGCAGGACTTTGGTGCATTCCAGAGCTGTGGAGAGTTACATGGTGGAAGAAAATCCACCTGCTAGTGGTCAATCCCACCACCTCCCACAGCAACAGGGACCTACTGTGCTAGCAAACTCCTGCTGCTTACTGTGGTTTGAGCTCAGACCTGGCTTTCATAAATGGTGGATGTGAGCAGAGCCTTCCAAGGATGACATTTTAGGTTTTGTACATTTTGCTCTGCATCTGAATGTATGATGTATGAAGCCATTTTTAATAACAGTGAGTTGAAACAATAAGCTCTTGTAAACAAATGCTGCATCACGTACTCCTCTCATTTACAACACTCAGTCTTGAAGGGAAATTTGAGCCATCTCAAAGTATACATATTTACTTGTAGAAAATTATACACAAGCCATTTGTGACCTGTAAATTTCTTTCAGGAAGAAATAAAAAGGAAGCCAATACTCAAAAGGGAAAGTAGCTTTGTCACTGTTCAATTTGCTGCTCAATTTATTTCCTTGCTTGCCAATTAACCTGGTACAACAGTGACCTGTGATCCAATAATGCTGCTCATTCAATTGTTGTGCTTGAAACACACAAAATTCCCTTCTTGAAACTGACTTTTCCTTACGAGTTCACACTAAATAAAATCAGGCAGCTGTGGGAAAACAGTGCACACAAGCTTAAAAAAAACCCACAAAATCAGCTGCCACTGTATTTCACTATTTCATATCAGTTTCCAATTTTATTTCATTCTTTCCTGCCCATCTTGCATTCTTTTTAAGTGAGAGAGAATTCCACTTTTTCATTTTTTTTAACTGTGCCCATTTTGGATTTTCACCTAATTTTCTTCTCTAACGCCAAACGCTTAAAATTAAAATGAATGAAATCATGCCCAAGCATTGCTGTATAAAAAGGAGCTTGGGTTACTGTTTAAGAGAAGCCTCTTCAAGTTGCTCTTAGGGGAACAGCTGCAAATAGAGAATGAAAGGCAAAATCACTGAAAACAAACCAGGGTTCATAGCACTAAGACAACACATCAAATCTGGAGCTAGTCGTGGGAAATGCTTTGGGTCAATGTAAACACAGGCTGCCAGCTGAAGGAACAATCTTGTGACATCCTTACAAAAGAGCTCTGGGGAGCCCTGGCAGCTCCTCCTGCCACAGATGCTGATGCAGGGAGAAGCCACCAGCTCTAGACCCCAGCAGCAAGCACAGGGTTTAATCTAGGCACATCCTGCTCTCCAGAGGAAACTGATTTAATTTCACTGGTCTAAATGACTGCAAAAATAGCAATGATTTGATGCTATTAATCAAGTTATACTAACTGAGCTGCAAATGGCTCCTGTCACAAGATCACTGTAATGACAGTTTCAAATAAAAAGTGAAGGATCCCTGACAGGAGATCTGCCTGTGTGGGATCCACATCTGCTCAACACCTGCAGAGATTTGGCAGAAATGTTGTCAGTAGCTGGCTGTGGGTGAGGTTTGTTACACCAGTTATTTGAGCCTACTGCTAAGGTAATGTCTTGTTGCAGCAGAATGGCCTTCTAGGGCTAATCCAAGGACAAAGCCTGGAAAAGGGCAGTTAGAGAAGTTTCAGGTAGGTCTCAGAGCATTTCTTTACATACCATCTGTGAAAGAGAACATCACAGCTCTACAGTGCAGAATCTTCATAATCCAGTGTGTATAAGCACCTGCCTTCCCTCCCCTTCTCCCCAGTGCAACTAAACAGCAAAAATGAAAAGCTGTTTAATTGGCAAGAATTTAAGTGGTGGAAAGAACTTAGGAAATGCCATTTCATTATATCCCTATTCCAGCCCTTTCTTTAACACTCAAGGTGGAGCCAGGGCTGTGAGCACAGCCTGTTTGCCAAACCCATGCTGGCCCTCATCTCTTGCCACAGCTGCCAGAGCCCACATACAGAGCCAAAATTACACAGCTCTGGGACAGAGGCGTGCAGCCACCTACTTCTCAAGGCCACAAGGTAATTTCCTTTTTAGACACATAAGAGTCACATTTCTAGATGCAGAAGCCAGCTCCCTCTTCCTAATTTGAAAGCAAATTTTTTGTAAATTTTTAGGCTTGTTTGGCTACATCACTGTGGAACCAGCTCCTGGTAGAATCATGATAGAGTTCAAAGACACAAGACTGGTGGGAAACAAAGTTACCAATGAAGCAGATAATTGCTAAAATAATTGCTAAAATAAAATAAAATAAAATAAAATAAAATAAAATAAAATAAAATAAAATAAAATAAAATAACAGCCATTCTTAAAAATGATTTGGCAGGATTTTTTTTCTACTACCTATTGATTATGTACATAGAAAAAAAATTTGCTTTGTTTTGGTTTGTTTTTAATTTTAGTGAGATTCCAATATCATATCTTAGCAGAGGGCTTTTTAGGCAGCTCCACCAACGACAGTATTAGGATTTCAGCAGACAGTGTTTTGTTCCCTGGGGCAATCCAAAGGCAGTAGGGATGGTGGTGATGATCGAACTACTAATGAGACTGGTTTTTGAAAAAAAAACCAACCAACCAGCCATCTAGACATTATACCCACAAAACTGATACCCACAAAACTTTCCATCAGAGCAGAGCAGATCAGACTTGTGTCCAGCCTCTCAATATTGTCCCTTCCATATCCACAGCTGTGGTGGTTTGAAATAGTTTGGTTTTTGGTGAGGATGGTTCTTTTCCTTGCACAGGATTCTTTCCTTGCTACCTGCCACATACACGTGCCATGAGTGAGTGCAACTAGCAAGGAAAATAAACCTGTGCTCTCAGCCTGTTAATGCTACCCCCATAGTTATCTGAGAGGCATCTAAAACATGCTGTGTCCTGTCTCTTCCCTCACCTCTCCCATCACCCTCCAGAGACCTGCAGCTGCTTCTTGTTTCTGTCTCTCCTGCCAGGTGCATGAGCAAGCCACATGTGGGAGAAACAGAGTTTGAGGATCCTGCATTTGAGGTTCTGAGGAGGATGGATTGTCTCATCTCCTCCAGAGCCCCTCTGCCCTGCCATCTTTGCAGTGTGCTGAATTCTCCCAAGACTGCTCCTGATGCACAAAGGAATACAACCCCATGAAAAGCAGGATGTGGAGAGACATTCAGCCCATAGTTTTCCTCTTCCTTCCCAAATTTCTTCTTATTTTATAAAGATTTACCAGTGAGCTAAGTCCTACTAATGTCACAAAGAGTCCAACAGTAATGCTCTATGCTGGTATTTTTAAATAGTCAAATTTCTTCGTTTTAAAGCTTTTAAAAATTACTTCCTTTTAGAATTTTCATTTCTGTTCTTCTTTTCTCTTTTTTTTTTTTTTTTTTTTCCAAAATGGCTACACACTATGAACCTATGTATCCTGAAGAACAATTGCTTAAACTACAGTTCTTCAGGAACTAAGAGCACAGAGGATCATAGGCTGACCATAGCCCAACAGTGCAGTCCTCCTGGGGAAGGCACAGGTGCCACAGTTGAACAGAGTGCAGAGAATACCAAGATTGAACTGATATCTACAAAACTTGATTGGCAAGGAAAGTGTGCAGACAAAGGGCACAAGCCAAAAGCATGACCATGATAACTGTCCAAATACCATCACTGCTACTGCAAAGAACAATTTTGAATTTTCAATTTCAAATTGAAATTTTGAAAAAAATTTTCAATTTTCTGTGGACAGAAGAAATAACAGTTCAATGTGCAGCAAGGAATGGTCAGGTAATACAGAAAAAAAACCCCAGTGACTCTCTCAGGGTGAAGGTGATGATGTTCTTCAGTGGTGTTCAGAAAGGCTATGGCATGATAGAGGTTTTCTAGAAAAATCTTCTTTGTATTACCCAATTTTACTTTTAGAGCTGGGAACTAGAGTAGATATATGTGATTTCTGTCTTATCACTCTGCCAACAGTCTCAAAGTGGAAACTTCATGTGCTCTGAATGCATTGCCTTTGCAGTGGAATGCAGAAAGCTGTGTTAGTCCTGTTTATCTGTAGCAGAAAGCCAAATTTTAAATGAAACAGTATGCATAGCTATACTGATCTTTTATATTGGCAATAAAATGCTTTGGCTAAGAGAAAAATATTATATTTCACACCAGAGTCTGTCCCAGGAAAGCACAGATTGGATCAGCTTAGGTCTTTAGTTTGGCTAGGGAAAAATGATTTCATTTCAGCTACATCTCTCCTCTATCTCTGACAGATCAATCAAAATACTGGATTTACCAGTTCAAGTTTCCAGCCCCTGTAAGTTCAGTTTCAAGTGGAAAAGCATGGCTGGCATGCTGAATTCTGCTACTAGAAAAATAATATTCTCAAAGCCTGCCAGCTACTTTAAAGGTCATTAAATGACAGAAGAACATCCATGACAGGCTCTTCATACAAACTGTGCTGAACTGTGTTTCAATTCATGCATGAGACCAGCTACTTAATTTTAAGATTTCCAGAGCAACCACTTGCAATACTGCAGTGTTTACTGAAGTTAAATTGGTTAAAATCTAAGTTAGGACTATTCCTACATTAGGCTCAAAGGGCTAAAGGTACAGCAAAGACAGCATTGCTGGTTTGAGAGGGGGGAATTCTCTTGCTAATGACAGAATCAGATAGCCTGGCTTAGGTGTTACTGCTTCCAGGGCTTGCAACTCTTTTGCAGCTCTGTTTCTCTAAAATATGCAGTTGAACAGAATGTAGATGATTTGCTCATTTCCCAGCACACACGTCTCATCTAAACAGAGATGGAGGTTGTTAGTGATATGTTTGCAAATTCTTGGAGATATTTCTAAAAGTTGTTAAAAGCACAAACCACCCAAATCCAGCCTTCAACATCTGTTGGGGGGGAAAAACCCCAAAGCTATCAGAAAAATCCATAAGCCAAGCTAAATGACATAGTAGGATTAGAGTCAATCTTGATGATCAGTCATGAAGTCAAATGTCTAAACAAAGAAAATATTTTAACAGATGCATAAGCCACTTTATTCTAAAATCCCAGGGAAATCAATCTTAGGTACAAAATACTATATTTTGGGTGAGCAAAACAGTGTAACACTTCTTTAAGTTATATTTTTCTTCACTGAATCTCTATGTGCAAGACATATCTATCATGACCTAGTATTACATCTTAGTAATCATCAAGAATGTAATCTGTCAGGTTATGTTTTAAAACCTCCAGAAAACAACTCTCCACTTAGGAACCACAAGGTGCACTTTTTTGAGACAACTGAAAATACTGGAGAAACCAGGTAGGCTTAAGTATACATGGACACAACTATTACCTGTCCTTCAGCAATATGGTTAAAGAGCTGCTCATGAGAAAAAGGTTTACTTGATATCTCAGACTAAAGAGTGTACAGAGCATTAGAGAATTATACACACACCTTAGTTTTATCAATGCTACTTACAATACTAAAAAAACAGCTGAGCATTTAAATAGAAAAATCTATTTACTGTCACTATGTAATCTTTTTTATGTCATTTTGAAAAAAAGCCCCCAGTATTTTTTATGGTCTCTGTTAATCAATGGGAATTAACTCTCTTGTCTGTACAAGGACTATGGTAACAAGGTGTTTTCATCTGCATATTTTGGTTTTTAAAATACAAAGTTCAAAGGAGAAAAATATAAGTAGCCTCATTTAATTTTAAGAAAGTTTAGGAAGATGCTTAAAAACTGTCCATACATGAACCCAGATGCACTTCTGGGTGATGTGTATACAACTGGATCAATGGAACTTTTATGTCAATTCAAAATTAGGTTCAGTGTATTGAATGCTGCCTTGCCTCTCTCCCTGTCTGGGCCTCAACCATGCCTTAGAGAATAAAACATTTCACAGGAATCACAGGCAGTCAAATATTTTGAGAGAGAAGCACATTTCCAGTACAATTTGCCTTGGAGCCAAATGTTCTTTAGGCAAATTCTACAAACTCAAATCTTGAAGAAAACAAAAAGAGGCAAGCAGCTGGATTTCCATCAATACCATTTCTGAAATGAGAGTGACAGGACAGTAATTCGGGTGCAACATTGCAAACTTTCACAAAGAGAAATGCAATACTTGGGACCCAGGCAGCAAGGAAAAGCCACCAGCTACATGCAATCTTAAATGTATTTAGTTACCTATATTTACTTGTATATTTAAATATATATTCAAAATCAGGACAGCTGATGCCCCACAAAATGCAGAGCTGGGAAAGCTCAGTGTGTCTGCTCACCCCTGAGCAGCAGGGATGCTGGACAGGTGCTGGATACTGTCATGATGGGATGGAGGTGAGCTGGGAAGTGGGGATTTCAATACATTGCTGAAAATCTTTTTTTTTTTCAAGCACAAAGGGAATGATATGCTCTATCTCCCAAAGGCATGTCCACAGAAATAGATCCTAAACCAAAATCTCAAAGTAGCTGTGAACTTCTGGGCAAAGGCAGATTCAAAGTTGCTCTATTACCTAGGCCAGAATTTATATAGTATGCTGGTCTCAGTCTTACTATTTTCCCCTTTCTTCCTTTGTTAAAAAAATTGATTTTCCGTGTTTCAAAAGAGAAGTGATCTATTTTGTGTCTTGATGTTTTTAAAAACAAATTCAATACTGCCCTTTCAGTTGGCTGGAGACAGTGTGGGATTACAGAAAGGAAGAATCACTAAAAACCCTCTTGATTGATCAACCCAGACTGACAGGGTGTAATTACAGAACACATCATAGACACATAGGGTATGATCTTAAAATTAACTTCAGAATTTAACTTGTCCTACGCTGGTATCTCAGTAGCATTTTAAAAAATCCCTTTTATTTATACACAGACAGAGTATGAAAGGCTATTTCTTTTAAAGCTTGGTGCCTGTTGTAGCTGTAAATTGTTTTGTACACAAAATCTTTTTGCTGACATTGAATACCCACACTGCAGGCCTGCAGCAGCTTACCAGGCTGAGGGCACAGAGCTGTCCCCTCCCTGGGGTCACTCTGTACCCACAGTGTTCAGTGCCCATCCCCTTCCTCAATGACAGACAGCCAAGAGCAAGAACACACCACCTATCCCCCACACCATTCCCTAGGGCATCCATCTTCTCCTTCCCTTCCTTAATGCAAAACTATCTCCTCTCCCACACAGTCAGCCTCTTTCCAAACTTGGATAGGTAAAAGTGCAGACAAGGACTATGGAAGGGTGATGTTCTTGGGATCCCTCCTGTCATGTGTCACCAGATCCCACCAGTCCCTGCACTTTCCTGGCAAATAACTAACGTGTCTCCAACTGCCAGCTGAAGTCTGAAAGATTGGCTCAGCTTGTGCAGGATGTGCCTTCACTGGTGCACTTAGTGGTAGGAAATCTCTGCTTCCTACAGAGTAGGGTAGTGCCTTGGCAGGATCTGCAGGAGCTTTTAAAAAGATGGCTACTTTAGAATTTTAGGATATTGAGGTAAAAGGAGAAATCTCTTCCATCATAATTAAACTATATTTTGAAAATATGGCTCGAACTTGCCCATGTCCAACCACGAGCATTTTAATGTAGGTGCTTTTCAGTGCTGTGCAGGGTGGGCATTCACCAGCCCTTCCACAGGTTCTCCAACACCATCAGAGAGCAGGTTTGCTCTCTTTAGCCCCTGCAGTGGATGTCACACCCAGACACACATTTCTTCACTTGTTTCAGTATCTGTTTCTGGTCTACCGCCTTTGCTAACTCCCAAAGGCTGCTATTCTTACACCTCTAATTGCATGCAGAGATGTCTCGGGCAATGAGACAAACATTGGGCTTCTGCTGACCACACCACTTGCAGAGTTTAATTAAGGGAAAGGGAAGAGGTGGTGAAGCTTTAGGAACCAAAATCCGAAGCAGAAAAAATAGCAGTGCTGTCTGCTTTCAAATATGTATAGCCTCTCTCCTTCTGTAGTCCCATCTTTGAAATTCTTGTTTCAACCCCTCATTACCACTCAGTGTCTGCCACTTCCCACACTGCTCACAGCACTAGTATATAACACATGGAAAAAAGATCTTCTATTTTAATAAAATTTCTGATGTATTTCAGGTCCTGGAAGATCTGAATCACTAACTCAGTGTATTATCTTTGTGTCACTGCCACTACTCCTACCACAGCAAGTTTCACTTGGCTTGTCTAGGCAATTGTTGGAATTTTTTTCCTTCCCCGTGCAGAGTAAGTTATCTGAGCATGCAGCCCTTATTCTGGGATGAGAGATGGGGAAGGAGGGGCAGGAGCAAATGTTCATGTCACAAAACAATGTCAGCTGTGGCTGCTGGACATTTTATGAACTAGATGCTGTCTGCCCCCAGTAGGTAGTACCTCATAATATCAAAGCAAATTGGAAGCAAATCTTCCTTCCTTTCCCTCTCTTCCCCCCGCCCCCCAACCCCAGAACAGCTTTTGCTCTTGATTTTTCTATTTGTTTTTAGGGCAAGTTGCTAGTCTTTGCAGCTGCCTTACTAAATCCTAAGAATGGAAATTCACATAGCAGGCTGATTCTGCAACCAGTCTGAAAGACTAAGGTAGTCCCCAGGATCTTAGGAGACAATTTAGAGATTTGCTTCTCACCATCCAAGCTTTCATCTGTGGAAACACCAGCATCAACCCAGAAGCCATCAACTCAAGCTACAGTACATTTAGAGCTAAAATTTTCAAATAAAGCCAATTAAAACTAATGAACAAATGAACAAAGTGGAGTAGGAGGCAATGATAACTCCAAACATTCAAAAAAAAAGGGTCTGTTCTGCAGAATGAGTTGGACTTTTTTCAAACCTCTGCAGTAGGCTGAATTCAAGTTCTCCAGGTGTTTACTTCTCCTTAAGGCACTCATAGCTTAAGGAGGAGCTACAAAAGCCTCATGCAGCCAGAGGTGCCAGAAGTCAGCACACAGGTCAGCAGGAACTTGGACAAGAGACATATCAGCTGTCTGAAATCTGTCCTCCCCTCATGAAAAATGCAGGAGAAGGAGACAGTTTCTTCTTTCCACAGATGGGAGCACACTCCTTCCCACCCACTCCTCCCTACAGCTTGTATTGAAAAGTGGTTAGTCATAGCAGGACACAGACACGTTCGTGCCTGGATGATGAAACTCAGATGATAACAAGAACATGTTCTTGTCTACAGGCCAGGAGAAAAACACGTGGCTCCCCTGCAAGCCAGATTTTATAATTCCTTTGTGCCAGGGAGAGCAAGTCACTTTTTTCAAGCCTTAGTCAGCATTTGGGGAAATACAGTGTTTTTACTTCCCACAGTGAACAAGCTTCTAGATGCTCTTCTGCCAAATTTCCTTTTTGTCCAGGCTTTTATTTGCTCACAGGATAACAAATCACACACACATACACACAGAGAACTGTTGGCCACGACATCTACAGAAAACTAACCAAAATCAGGACCAAGGGTTGTGGCCATGGATGAAGTCAATGCAGAAAGTGAATTACTCTGTGGCAGGGGCATGTACCTGGCAAGGAGAAAACCCTCACCTTGAGGTCTGGCACCTTGAAACATGTGACATTCATTTGCAATTCAGTGAGTAGTAGCTCATCATCTCAGACACTAATGAACTGATCTAAATATATTTACTTGTTTGGTTATGATTCTCCTCTGAAGGTGCTGTCCTCACTTTGAGGAGACATGCACAGCACAGTGGTAAGAAGTCGAGTGTTCCCTGCATTTGGCAAGACACAACACACAGGCAGGGTAGGAAAAACCATGGTGAGCCTGTCTGGGGGTGCAGTTACTGACCCTGTGCAGGTCTTCATGCTCAAATAGAGAGGAAACACAGCGATTTGCTGAGCCTTACCCATTTTTAATCCAGAGAATTGGGATGCAACTGTGAGCTCATCATCATAAGGCTGGGCTACAAGAACCATGCCCCCTTTATCCTGCCCTGGGGCATTGTGAATGCTGCAGTGCCAGGTATGGCACTGTGACACGAGGGTTCTGGGGTCCCCCAAGTGCAGCCCTGCTCCCCACCAGCCTTCCAAGGAAGGCCTTTATGGTCCCTGGGACAGTCCCTGTGCCCAGGAGGGTGGCCTGACCCATGGTTGCCATACACTGAAAACAGCTGGGAATGGTAGTGAGATGAAATTACTGGCAGGGTTATTCAGATACATAAAAGAAACTATAAAAAACAATCCTCTAGCACACGCTTGATAATTAATTGGTTGCAAAATTGGTGCAATGAGTGCAGAAAGCTGTAGATGTGGCACTTAGGGACATGCCTGAGCAGGTGGCAGTGTTAGGTTAACAGCTGGACTCTATGATCTTAGGTGTCTTTTCCAATCTAAATGATTCTATGAGTCTACAAAAGTCATTCCCATATGCAGCAGACTCATCAATCAGTGTCAGTCCTAAATATATTTTTCCCCTCTCAAAGTATATTGTTGTGGTCAACATCTTAATGAGTATGAAACTGGCAACAAGATATTCACTTTGATCAAGGTGTTTATTGCATCTCAGAGGGCACACATGCACTGGGTTTTTTGTTTTTTGGGGGTTTTTTTTGTTTGGGATTTTTTTAAACTGAAATACAAAGAAAAGCCATTTTGAAATTAACTTTTTATAGAACTTTCCCATTACAGTGTATGTTATCCCCACAGCAAATTCAGATACAACCACTTTTAATGGTACCATACATTGATTAAATAGTTCATTTGAAAGACTTTAGGTGAATATCTTTCCAACCCAATATGCTTTTACAGAGAACTGCCAAGCCACTTGTAACACTGATCAACAGTGACCTCATTGAAGAGTCAAGATCTTACACCAAGCCATCAGCAGAAACAGTATGAGAACAAATAAAAATTAAAGAAACACAGTATGTACAGTAAAGGGCATGGATCTCTGGATCAGAATTAAATCTAATCACCAATAGTACAAAAGCTACTCACAGCGCATTCGGGGCAATGAGAAAACACTATCCTAAGGCATACACAGGTAAGCACAAAATTAAGAGATGTACAGAAGAACTGAACAGAGATGAGTAACATCACTTGTAATGTTTTGACTACAGATATACCAAAAAGTGCTCTCGTATTTGAAATCCCTTACTGCCAGCACAACCATGGTTGCTCTTTTCCCAACTACATGGAGAGAAACTGACCCTTTACTTATTTTCAGTGCATTTAGCAAGAACTGATAAATATGCCAATTATAAATGCAAAAAACTTAAACAATTAAAATAGATTTAAAAATAAAAACAGCAATAAATATGGTATTCTTTCAGATATGATTTTTCATTCTTGGTAAATCGTTGAAAAAGTATTTGTTATGGAAGTTTTCCTTTATATTACTTTAAATTATTTTAACATATACAGTGCCACAAAAATAAAACATTTTATTCACGACAATTGAGATTCCGGTGACTGGGGAAAAAAAAAAGTATTCTGCACAATTTTGTAAGTATTTTCTTTACTATCTGGTATTATCACACTATGTTTTGTAACAGATAAAGGAGAAATTGAGTCCTAGGGAAACTTTGGGTGTCCTCAAAAAGTTATATACATTGAAACCTTCAAAAACCACAGACATTGCTCCAAATGGCTCACCAAACAACAGCTGCATAATCTGCCCCTGTGGGATAGGTTCAGAAAAGCACTAGAAGGCATCAGAAACATACATCCATTGTTTAAATTGTAAAACACAAATAACCCAAGTACACAAATTTCGAGAGAGTAGGGATAACAGCTAAGGTAGTACACATTCCTAATGTTCACTTTCACAGCTGTGCTACACGTTTCAGGAGGAAGAGAAAGTCTGAGTAAGCACTGGGTTTGGTACTGGTGGCTCACTGAGAAACTCTGAGCATCCATTTGCAGACTCCAAACTCACGTTTTTAGCATCCAGTCAGAAAAACCGCAGCTGTGAATAGAGAGAAGTATTAGATGAAAACTCATACAATGAGTTAGTAAAGCACGTTCTACAAAAAGCACCAAATCTGCTCATCTCTCCACAGCTCAAAGGATTTGCTATCAGATTCTAGTGAAGTAGGAGTCTTCCCACAGCCAGTTATGAATCCCTCTATTATAAATACCAGTTGGAAAGCAGTGAGTCCCAGCAGTGAAGGTGTATCTCCACTCCTGTCTGTCTCTGCCAAGTGCCAGGTACACCTCCCTGGGGCTGGAATTTGGAGAAGGATGAAGTGGGACTGGGAGATACCTGCTAAGAGCAGCCTAAATCATTGCTGCCAGCTCCAGTGCAGAGTGGGCTCAGAACAAATTTTAGAACTAAGCTCTAGGAAGGAAGAAAAGTGACTCATGAAGAAGGCTTTAAAGTTATGTAACGATTGTCCTCTCCTCACCTTATTCTAGACACATTACTCTAGTCTTAATTATAAAATGCATACCTTATTCCTGCATTATTATTTTTTAATTGGCTTAAGTGTTTAATTCAATTTTATATTCCTACTTGGCCCTCCAGAATCATCAGAATAATGTTTTGGCCTTTATTTTCTTCCATTATGCAGTACTGGTTTTATGCTTCTTGTCCATTTTTTTTTTTTTTTTCTTCTTTCCCATTGCTGATCTACACAGCACTGCTCAGGACCTCACAGCCTTAGCATTCAGAGAAGCAGTGCCTTGAAGCACTCTCCTATGGCAGGGAGAACTTTGGCTGGCAGCACTAAAAAGCTGCAAACACCTTTCCCTTGATGACAAGAAGATGTAAATGTTTCCCCTTTTAGTACCTTCACACCTATGATACCAAATCTGTTTCAACACTCACAAAACTGGAACAAGCCTCTTCAGCAGCATTTCTCCCCCCAGTACTTGTACCCTATTATCATTCTAGTGTTTCAGTAATCGTTTCAATAAAAAGACCAATCATGAATGCTTGGACTGAAAGGAAGCAAGGTAAAAATGGAAGTTATGCATTGAAGATACTATTTTATTTTTTTTTCTTCTTTTTGCCAAAAGCAACTGTCAAGAAAAGTTATCTGTGAGTCAAGCTTTCAGACTAAAGTTACAAGTGTGGACAGAGAATTTGGTTTTAGTTACAGTGCATGTTTCTAGCTCTGCAGATGTGATTTTATCTGTCATATTCAATCTAAACAACATCTGTGTGCCAGACATGGACCACAGTGTGACATGCTCGTGCAGGCAGCCACAGAATACCTTATCATTTACAAGAAATCCTTGATGTTAAGATCCGCTAATGGGTCCTTTGTTGGAGGTTTCTTGGGGCTCTGAGTAGCAGGAGTTGGGCTTGGAGAAAGCTGACAGACGCCAGCCAGGAAGGCAGGAAAAAAACAAAGCAGACAAGAATACACAAGCATTAGATAGGCATAGGCAGTGCTCACACAAGCACATTGCAAGCATACAAAGTTCTCATTTGTCTGCAAGCCGGTGCTGTTTTGCTCAAGCATTGTTTGGATTCCATCCTTACTACAGGGTTAACAATGTTTGGCAGGTTTAATGGATAGGGCTATAGACACTGCAGATCCTAATTAGCACAGCTTCAGATCACTCCCTCCCTGTAAAACAGAATGGTGTTAGGATCCTCAACCCAGACAGAAGACAGACAACTGTTAGATGTTAAAAACCAAGTTCCAGAGCAAGCAGAGCCATCCTGCAGGGTATGACTGAAAATCCCTGCGACTGGCACTTCAGTACAAATTATTTGACATTGGTAATGTAAATAAGAGTCCAAAACAGACTGGAAACATGACCAGATTATACTAGGCTCCTCCTTTGATAGGCATAAAAATCAACAGTTATTCCACAGAAAACGCCGGTTTTGAAATTCCATGCAACACTTCTCGCTAAAGTGGTCAAATGGTTGTCCCATTCTGTCCCTAATCCTCCCCATTCCTATCTCAGCTCAGGGCACAAGAGGTATTTTATATACAGCCCTGGCATCTTGATGACCACTCTTTTAGAAAAAATCATCTGTCTCCCATAATACTATTCTTAGTATGTGCAGAGATAATTTAAGGTGGGAGGAAAAAGCAAGACTAAGTATATTTTTACTTAGAGGAATTTCAAGTTATTTCCATTTCTACTCAGAAAACCTTGGTGAGATTCATTGGGAATGAAATTCCCTACTTTAAAAAGTGTAGTCTGCTATATGTTGGTTGCTTAGATTTTTGCAAAACAAGGGAGGTAGCCTGGCTTCCAGGGTTACCAGTGAGATTTTACAGCTGCAGCATCAATTTCCATCTCCCTCCTTACTTGAAAGACAAGATGGACTTCTGACTCACAAAAAGCAAAATACTACAGCTAAATAATTTCCTGCCTCTCCTCTGGAAAGGCCTTGCCTTTTTAGTGTTATTACAAACCAAGCTCTATTTGAAGTGCTAGCCTGGGACAGGTGTTACAGTTTATGCTGATTCACTTGCTGAGAGTAGCTATAGTAAATTTTGGTAGGCTGTGAACAGAATAGCAATGCCTGAGAGGTCCACTTGGAGCCTTAGTCAAATATCCTCCAAAACCAGGTCTTGGATGTAGTTAGCTGTAGGAGACTTTTCAAACCTGTTCCACGGGTCTCATATAAGGCAACCAAAAAAAAAAAAAATCAAGGTGGTTCATGTGATTTGCTGCAAGGCAGGCAGCTGGTCCTTTATGACATCTCATTTACAGACCCAGAGCTAGAGTTGAGCTGAGCTGATGCACACACAGAAAAGCCACTTTCTAGAGCCAGGGAGAGCAATGAAGCACTTGTGTAGCAGTACTGACCTGTACACCAGGGCCAGCGGCGGCTCCAAACGGGGGCCTCATCATGGGCTGCCCGTACATCACCGGCTGCTGGGGCATCATGGGCACCCCTGCACCTGCTGGGGGCTGCAAAAAACACCAGTCAGCAGGGGCTGGCTGGGGCAAGGAGAGCAGGGTAGCAGCAGAGACTCACCATCCCAAACGCTGCTCCTGGCTGTGGGACAGGTGGGGTACCTCCTGCAGCGGGAACAGCACTTGCTGGAGGCACAGCTCCTGCCTAAAAAATAAATGAAGAAAGAAAAGAGAGAAAAAAAAATAGCAAAAATCTAACAGCAGCCATCTGGAAACCATATAGTCTCCAGCATTCTCATAGCTGTTCTGGAAAGTAGGACTGTTATGCAGCACATATGCAGCCTCAAAACCACAATGCTTCAAAGCATGAGAGAGCTGAATGAGTCCTTATGCTCAGCTTGTTTCTTCATAAGAAAGCAACGATGACAGACTCAATTCTCTTCATGAACAGAGTCCACTTACTGACTACAACTCAAAATAGGCCCGAGAAAACACACAGTTCCTTCTCCTTCTACATAAGAAAGCATCCCAATTTCATAACAGCTGATACACTTCAGCACTTATTGTAGCATTATTTTGTAAAAGCTTAAGCAGATTGTAAAGTTAAAGGAAAGAGATGCTATAATCAGTTTACAGTGAAGAAAAAATAATTATGGACCAAGATTCATTTAAGGTAAAGGAAAAGTTCACACACTTAAACCACAATCAGAACCATTGCATATTTTACTAAGGACAGTTTAGTTCATCTTACTATGATTTTCATTCATATGCTTGACTTTTTATGATTTTCATTCAAATAATAAAAGACAAAAAACCCCTTCTCTTCCACTAGAATTCAGGAAGAGAGAACTGTTAGTTGAGTAGTCTGACTGGATATACAGCACAAGAGCCCCTTTAAAAGGCCACCCCACCTCACTTATCTAGCACAGCCTACACATCATCCCTTTTGGCTCCCTTCTCTGTAACTTCTCATGCAGTCTCCTTATAGCCTTGAAGGCATCTAAACCTTTCCTTTTCACAGATATATATATACAATCCAAATTATTAGCAGCTCTGAAGAGAGGCAGAAAGCATTCAAGGGAGAGATGTAAAAATGGCAGTAGGATTTCATAACTGCTCTTGTATGGCCTAAGCATACTGGCACAATTTCTCAAGCTATTACAGGAGCTGTATGGTCGTGCCTGTGCCTCCACATCCCTGAGTCAGTAGCATCCCACAACACTTGGAGAGCAGCTAGCACATTTACAGTTCAAAGCAGAGTGTGTCTCTGGAGATATGCTGGAACTACTCACTGCACAGTCCACTTCTGTGAATGCTGCATTTTAGTGCCCTTGGTTGATCCTTGCTTCCAGACTAAAACATGCCAGTTTTTTAGGAAGCTGGAGACAAGTCAAGATAGCCTGTCCCAGACTTATTATTCAAAACCACTGCATTTTCTGCCTAAGAATGCATGAACTCTATTCCAGTCTGAAAGCTTTCTGGGGAGCATTTTGGTTAAAAATTGTACTGTGCTGACAGAGTCCCCAAACTAAAAACCAGGATCTGGAAACTCAGGTATGCAAAGCAAGGAATTAAACCACGAGTTTAATGACATCAGATGCAGTGACCTGACTGCTTTCACAGGAACACATTGTAGCTCAACATCCAGCTAGGCAGATGCCAAGAAAATGGCCATACAAACTAAACCTACTTTTGCCTCTAAGCACTAGGTCATTCCATTTGATGTGATTCTGCTGATTTTATTCCTGGAATAGAAAGGTCACAAGAAAGAGAAGAAGTGACCAAAAGTTAAATGGTTCAACACTGACATGATGAAAAGCTTCATTTTTGTTTTCATATTTATTTTGCCTGCAGATCTGGGTTTCTTTGGATTCAAAAAGTACCTAAGTGCATGAATTCTAAGAAATACATACAACGCATACATTTAATGAAATGCTGTCAAATCTACCCAGCTTCCCAGAAAGACTAGTTGGCAAAATTATTACAAGATTAGGCTGATGCTGCAGAAGCTTGAAGTTTCAGGCAGTACAAGTCATCAGGTAGTTCACATCCAAGTAAAGCAGTAAAGAGATAATTTTCAAGCTTATTGCACAGAAATGGTTATCATCACTGCCATGTTCAACCCACTGGCTGAGAATTGTCTGTTGGACACACAGTCCAAGAAGAGCCATGTTAGAAGCTTCTAGCTAGTTTTAAGCCAGCAGTAGTAACTGTAGTGCAGGTGAGGTGCTGTTAGTATCTTCATGTTTAGTAAGTGCAGTAAGAGATAAAAAAATAAAAAAAACCACTTACACTGTACAGTATTGCCCAGCCATTCTATTAAGAAAAAAAGTTGATGTTACAACTAACACATTAAGTCAAGTGAAGAGAATTCTTGTGTCTTCCATAACGTTATGGAGCGTGCTCAGAGTCTTGTTAACACCTGGCTATGGCAGCAAGGAGCTGAACTGGTCATGGTCCCCCTTCAAAGTTCTTTCTTCCCTTTGACACACCAGCCTCATTCAAATGGAGGCTGTTTTAAGCCTTGTGAGATATTTGATGAGATGAGGTATTACCCTTCTTCAGATTACTTTTGTAGATTATACATGATCAAATTGCTCATGTGCCAAGTTTCGATTTTTAGCTCAATTCAACCCTCTTCTCCCAGAATTACTGTCCTCTGATACTTTTCACAGGGTAATCTTACCTTTCCCAACTGCTTTACCCTGCTAAATAAGCTACCCACTCCTGATCTAACATCAGTTACCTGATCAGTATAAATACTGTGTAGTCTTTTGATCTACTTCATTCAGTAAAACTTGAGAAAAACCTATTTATTTTCTCTCCTTATAGGTTGTTAGCTTTGGATCAATAGCATTTTATTTCGGGCACTTGATCTGGGCCTGGTCCTGACCAGTAACATGGCTAACCACATTCCAGGAAATGCCCAGAGATATTAAATGTACAGGAACAGCAATATCTTGATACATAAGCTAGTGTATTTTTCATTTACTACTCAATGGTTTATTTTTACCAGCTGTAAATCTGTTCTTTAAAAATGTGACTTGAAATACTCATGTAGTTTACACAGAGGCAAACTCTTTAGCCTCAGTAAAGGGGAGCAGTCTCTACAGGTATGTTTGCATAGTCTCATCAAATACTGGAAGTCCAAAACCACTGTTATCTATGGATTAACCACCTACCAATGGACCACCTGGGACACCACCAGTTGACCATGTTGCAGGTGCTACTTTTGGCTGCCAGTTCGCTCCTCCTGTTAACTTTCTCTCTCCAGCATTCCACTGAAGGTCTCCCCTAACAGAGAGGGAGAGAGGCAGGCTATTATTTGCATACTTCCACAGTGAAAATGGAAACCAGTTACAGCACACATTAGCATTAGACGTGCAGCTACATTAGCTTATGGTGTATGCAGTTATTAACAGAAAGATATACTTTTAGTGACACTCAGTTTCAAGGGTTGTTAGAAGTAGACACCAGAACACTCTAAGCTGAAGTCAGTTACATGGTTATGGCCTTTGTGGTGAGAATTAAAGAGAAGTTTTACTTAGTATTGACTGAAGGTAACATATGGCATATACCCTTGCAAAGTAGGAAGAGGGACTACTGCCTATTCTACTGGGGCCAGGCAGGAGAGCTGCCTGCTAGATGTCTTTGAAAGGCCATTTCAGTGCTGCAAATCTTGCTCAGACAGCTGAAGAAGGAAAGCATTCAGTTCTGCAAAAAGTTGATAGATACAAGAGAAACAAATCATTCACAGAACAACAGGACTGTTGCAAAACCACTTTTTGTTACAGGTTGCTCTATCCAGCATAAAATACAGCAGTTGAACAAAGTAGATAGAGGGAAGCTACATCTTGGGATGATGTTTTTGTACATATCCCTCCTATCATCTCCACAGAGGCACAAAACGTTCTGAAGCCTTGCATACAGAGGAAGACTCAGGGCACAAGCAGGCAGTTAGGTTAGGAAGATAAAAAAATAAATGCAATGTTGTAAGTATTTCTTTTTGCAAAAAGAAGCTTATCGCTGCATGGAATGAACCTCTTTTCTATTTTGGAAGTATTTCAATGCCTATACAATAAGTACATCCAGCATCTGTAAAAATACAACAAAACTATTACATATTAGCATAGATTACTGAGGGGAGCTATACAGTTTATTATCTGGACTATTTGTACATTATAAGCTGTTTGGAAATCAGCTACCCAACATGAAGACAGTAATTTACAGGAAAAAAAAATCTAACACTCAGATTAAAGAAAGCAAGTTTATAAACTATATCAGGAACATTGAACCTTAATTACTCAGGAAGCCTGTACAGAATAGAATACTTGCTTCAGAATTTTTCTGGATTGGGAGGTTGGGGCATATAACCAATTCATTGTTTCTTAATAAAACACTGAAATAGATGTAGGGCTACACAGAAGAGTAGAAAACTTCCTTTCATCATTAAGTACAGTTGAACTTACTTTTTAGAAGTAGTACCAGAAATTCCAAGATCTGAAAATTGTAAGAAAAAAACGGAAATAAAAAAGAAGCCACACATTTAGTAAATTGAAGCATGTCAAAGTAACGCCTTACATTTAATTGCATCTGGCTTATCAAGACAACAAAAGTTTTGGCTGCCTTCATTTAGACAGCATCAAAGGACTGGCCACATCTACCTAATCTTTAGAACAAACATCTGAGAAACCTTGCAGATATCTTGCACTTGAGAAAGTAATTTTTGCTTCATAAGGAAACCAAAGTAACTATATTTAGGTCTACAAAATGTTAAGCTATTTAAGAGCACAAAACTATTAACCATGAATGACAACACTAGTTTCTGTTCCTCATTACACATATGGAAATAAAAAGCTGTATTCCACATACACATAAATGTATTGCCTATAAGTTTTGCACTGTTTTATCTGCTCTGTCATGCCAGAAAGTCCTAATAGTTTCCTTAATTACCCTTCGGAAGAAGTCTTAAGTTAAATTTAAAAAAAAAAAAAAAAGATTACTCTTCTCATAGGACCAGTATAAATCCTGTAACTCATAAATTGCTGTTTGATTTTCTCTTCCAAGGTGGATACACCAGATGACTTGCAGAAGATGCTTCAAGGGATTAAGAGTCTTGCTAACTTCTAAGCACATTATTTTACCCCACATCTAACAGCCATGTCTGCATCATACATCTTTGTTGTGGGGTGTTTACATATACTAAGGGTGTATTCCTTTTATACAACTTCAGCAGGATTACACCTTAGCCTAGATGGGCTTCTGTTAGGTTTTTTGGATGGTTGCAGCTACTGAGCTTGAATTACAAAGGCTCTAGCCTGTTTTCCTACTACAGGAAAATACATATTTAAGTTTAGCATTTCAAGAACACGTTTGGTAAGTCCCCTGTCTGAGAGAAGGCCTGTTCTTGAGTGCACTCATCACCCCACTGCAACTCTTTCTTTCATTAAACATGAAGTCAGCTATTTGTGTCTATCAGCTTTGATGCTTAAACTGGCATCAGACACTTTGGACAATTTCCACCTTTCCATCTATTACAGAGGGGCACATCCATTAAGAGTCCAATGTGCCTCTGAAATGTTCCTGGGATGGCCACACATTGCAAATCATACCTACCAAAAAAATGCCATTATTTAACTCAGATCCAGGCTCCAAGAAGGACAAACCCAGACTAAGTGAATCAGATATCTGAACCAAGCCTTATTCCTGCTGAGAGCTCCCCCAGTTTCCAGAGCAGAACAGGAAGATACTGAAGGAAGCTAAAATAGACAGGCATTTGGCTCCATGAAAAAGCAACATGCATGCCACATCACTTAAACCCACAATTTGTCACTTACTGCCTACTAGGTTAGCAAGAGATGAATCAAGATCACTTCCAAGGCCTTTGCTTGCTGCTGCAGCAGGGACTGTTGCTGTGGCTGTAGGTGCTACAGGTTGACCAGATGGAACCATAGTTGGCATAAGAAGATCACCTAAGCCATCAAACACTGGAAGTGAAAGGCAAGTGAGTTAGAACAGCAGCTGTGATCAGAAATGCACTGCCTGCTACTCTGCTGTTGCTCAATGAACACAGCACAGACAACACATCACAAGTCTTACCGAAACACCATTTGACATTAAAAGTAATGCCAACAAGGGCATGCATGTCATTTTACTCGACACTGAATGTACAGTAATCCTCAAAAAGCTATACCAATGAAAACTAATATGAGAAGACATGCCTAAAAGGGATTTAATTGGAACGTTGAATCTACATAGATACAGCACCATTCCCACATGACACTATTTTTCTTACAACCATCCTTACAGAGATGTCATATACACACATTTGTCAGGAGATATTCATTTAAAGATTTTTAAAATGAACATCTTGTGGCAAATACCAGTCAGAATTACTGTGGCAATGGCAGACTTATACCTTGACATCTCACAGCAACACGATTGGCAGTCTCAAGATGTTACTCTTCACTTGCAAGCAGCAGGGAATTGGGAAAGCCTACTAACATCTTATGAGATCAGAAGGAACCAGAACCATCCACACAGACAGTGCTATTCTCCTTAGTCCAGTCATCTAACTCAGAAGTTCATTTTTTAGATTCCTTAAAGTCAAACTGCTTGGTACATCTCATGCCTGAGTTCTATCTTCTGATCTGTATTTGAGGTACATGCTAATGTTAAGTCAACAGGGAGGGGTAGCATGTGCACTGGCAAGCAACCAAATAACCAAGCAGCAGTACTATTTCCATCGTTTTTTCTTGTACGGTTGTAGAACTCACCAATTTTAAGTTTGTAGCAAGGACCCAGCATGAAAAATATAGAATGGAAGAGATGCAAACAAAATGATAGCAGTGGTAAAAGTTTAAGCTTATAGTCAGGCAAAGAACTCTAGGCCAGTTTCTGTTGTGTGTACCCTCAGGTGCCATGCAGGCTCCAGAGCACCATCAGCAGCAGGGCCAAGATCACTTGCCTGTATACTTGATATACAGAGTAGTCTTTTCCTTGTGTAACTTCTGATTCATGCTATCAAGCACATGCAAGGATGATGTATAGGCTAGTTTGTTTTTTTACTGACATGGTAGAATAAAAAATGGGTACAGAGAGCTCTTGGGCTCACACGAGCCTCATCACCACCCTGAGATTCTTCCAGTAAGAGAGAAAAAGGTCACTGATATTGCTTGTACTCAGAACCTTAACATGGTGTCATTAACTCATCTACCACACAACACACATTAGAAAATTCACAGGAAGAAACCCTGTGGCTCACCTGATGCATCAAACGAACTGCCAGTTGTTGGAGCTGTTGTCCCAAAAGCTGCATCAAAGTTAGGCTGTAGTAATCCAGTTTGAGCTGGAGTGACTGGGGATGGTGATGGAGAGGGAGCAATAAAAGAACCTCCAAAGCCTTTAAAACAACACATAAGAGAGGTGAGGACATTAGAGCCAGCCTTGATAGACTGTGTTTACCAAAACCTCAGTCTACAGAGAGTGGAATGATAAAGACAATTCTTACTAGACCATTTTAAAATGAAAAACATTTCAGCAGCCTATGTGAGCCTCCCTATATTTACTAGGTTTACTTCAGTATAATGGAACCAAGAAGCCTCATAACCCAGATCCTAGCCCACAGCAAGTCTCATGCTCACAGTTGCTAACCCTGAATATGGAAAAATGCACTGGGATCAGAGATCTGCCCCATTCTGTTCTTGACATGAGTTTGTCATGGAATAATGTGGGTTGGAAGGGATCTCTGGAGGTCAGCCAACCTGTTTGGTCAGTCTAATCAAATCAGGTTGCCCAGACATTTGCCTTGGCACCTCCAAGAGGAGATTTTACAGGCTCTCTGGGTGGCCAGTTGTCATATCAGACCATTACAGTATTTAATGAGTTTCCCACACACATTGCCTTTTTTCACTAATTTGTGCACCACCAAGAAGAACCTGGCTAGTCTCCTCTGCATACTCCTCTGAGTTTAGACATCTATGAGGATTCCCTTTGGCCTTCCCAAGGCTGAATGAGCCCAATTCAGCCTCTCTGCTTATGCCATATTCCCAAGTTACCATCTCTGTGGCTCTCCACTGAACTGACTCTGGGTATGCCTTGATCCACATCAAGAGATTCCCTAATACATTCCAGACTACCCATGCCCAGCTGCATTCCCTATCTCCCTTCCAGCACATACTGTGGTGGCTCCAGTTGCCCAAATGCCAAAGCTTGTGATAGTGATGCTTTCTCCAGCTGCCTAAAAAAGGCTTCCTCCACTCACCTCTTCTTGAGGAGACACCTGCTAAAACATGACTGAAGCTAGATCATCACCTGCCCAAGGCAAAGCTCCATGCATTCAACTGTCTGCACAAAAGTGCTAATCTCCACAGAATCAGACCAGAAGCATGTTGATCAGATGCAGCAATTCCTAAAGCACAGGAGCCATCTAAAGAGTCTGTCTTTCCACTTCCTGAGTGACAACAATGAGCCTGGCAGAAGGGTGTGATCCAATACCCATTAATAAGATTCTGTTTAGAAAGTTCTGTAACCTTCTGCAAAGCCCCACAAATTGTCTATTTTTCCAGCTACAGGAGAGAGGACTCCCCAGCTTCTGGTGAAAATTTGTATGAGTACTGATCCTAATTCCATAGCTTTTAGCTTGCATAATTTAAGAAGAATACCAGGCACAGAAGCCATAAAAATTCTTTAACAAACCAGGTTCCTATTCGTCTAGAGATTGCACAAGACTCCAAGAAAGTCTGCAGAAACAGCAGCAGCTGAGTTAGATGTGCTGTCTGGACACCCTCAACTGCCTGATTTTGAGGTTTCTTTTACACAGTCAAGTATAAGGACACATTATTAGAATGCACACCAGGACACACATGCATACAGTTTAATTGGATAGAAAGATCTAGAAGGAAAAATGGCTAGAGTGTTGTATTTATCAGCACAGTTCTAGTTTTTTCTTCTGAAAGGGTTGGAGTAGGAAAACACTTCTTCCAAATTTCCTAAGCAAGCCAAGTGCAGAAACTTATTTGACAGCAGAACACTTAAGACAATTGTGAATAGTAAGTATACTCATAACATTATGCATATAAACACTTAGTACAACCAAACACTCATAAACCATGAAGGACAAGCCTTCAGCCACCATATGAACTCCAGACACTCTTAAATTTAAAACTGGATTACACTGCAGGCTATGCATCTGCCATTATCTAGAGTGAACAAATGCTTAGCAATATGTTGCAATGTTTATAGTCTCCCTCTGTCTCAAAAAAAGAATTAAAAATCAAATCTACTTACAGCCCTTTGGAATGTATATTCAAAACATAAACAAAATAAATTTTAAAAAATCATCTATTCACCCCAGCTGCTTCAGGTCTGCTTGAGTATTTAGACTTGAACATCCCTTTTATAATTTAGGTTTGATTTAATGCAACTCATCACATTGCTGAAGTTTAAAGCCATCTGGAGCACAATTCCTACTTGCATTTAAGCTTAGTTATGGATAACAACATAAAATATTTTATACTGTAGTGTTTGCATAAGCAGAATTAACTTCTGTCCAACAACCTCGTTGCACCCAGTTTCCTGATAACACATGCAACTGCAAAAGACAGTCACGTTCCAGAATCTATTAGTTAAAATTGATCTATGGCCTTAAGCCATCCATAAACTAATACAAAGACCTATTGAAGCAATATGAAAAAATAAAGGTAGTCTTCTACCTTAAAATCTGCAGCAGTCTGTCCTAAAGCTTTAGCATGCATTTACACATATGTACCAGTTTAAGAATCTGGCTTTCTGATTGAGAATGGATGTGTACCTTTCAGAAACATGAGAGAATTTAAGACAAGTCTTCTACCAACCAGAAGTGTATGTGTTTGGATTTGGCTCTCTACAAACTTCAGACTGGGATGGGGATGAGTCACAGCTGTTTAGCTCAATATTGCAGCCACTACAATACATGGAATAGCACTAATTTTGGAGAACAGTACACAGAATTCAGCTGAAGCTGCTTATCTGTAGGGTGCAGACTAAAATACTACAGTCACCCAACCTTTGATACAGAGTGTGACAGTGATTCAGCACTAGCAGAGACCTCATCTCACCCAGTATCAGGAGAGGGTCTCTATCACTTCTCTGCCCTTGTGCTCAGAAAATCATGCTCTCACCATCCCACTCTCCTTGGCTAAATGCAAGACTGCTAACAAGTCAGTCATTCCAGTTACTAACATTTAGGTGTTCAACCCAATTAAAGAAACCAGACTAAATTAACTCAAAGTTTAATTAGCAGTAAGGAACAAGAAGTATAGCCTGAAATATTGCTTAACTTTAGTACTGCTACAGATAGCCAAAGAAACTTTATGGAGACATTCATACTCAGTGAATAGTACAGAAAAATAAGGCTGTGTGGGAGGTAGGAAAACAAAGAACATGGAAAGAAGACAATTAGCTTGTAATTCAGTATATTACCTCCATTATAAATCACTCTAGTTTTAATTAAAACATCTAAAGTACTAAGAAATCTTGTTAACAAGTATTTTATTCCACTATCTACACCCAAGGAACATAAAATATTTCAAACACCATTTCTTAGTATTGCTCTAAGTAACAAGATTTTAGAAGTTCTTTATTACCAGCAAGTAGGTCTGCAGAAGCTGAGGAACTAGAAGCAGCCTGGGTTGTGGGCTGGGGTTCAGAAGCACTACTTCCAAAAGCATCTAAAGGGAATTCCAGAAAGCATCAAGAAAAAGTGAGGCATTCAATATTAAATACATCAATTCATCACTTATCAAAAGATGACAAAAGAATAGCACTTCAAACATCAGAAGAAGAAAATGAAACTGCTTGGCCATCTTTATTGCAGAGCAGTACCATGGATGCAAAGTTCAGGTGGAAAAAAGGATGTACAACAAACCAGCACTTGAAAGAAACTTCTTCTCTTTTACTTGGACCTCTTCTGAGATACAAATCACAGCATTCAAGACAACAGGGCTTTGGAGATAAATGCTTTGGTTGAAAGTTTGGAGAATTCCAGCCAGAAGCCAGTAGCTCACATGAAATCTTTTTAGAAGAATATCTCACTAATGTTTGAAATTCACTGCTTCTAAGCACCACTTCTTCAACATGCCTACTGCTGGTTATGCCCATCCTAATTTCCACCTTGTCAAATCCTGTGATTCAGATATACCCAGTTTGAGACAAGTCACCCTCAAAACTTCAGCTGCTTGGAGAAACGGAACTGAGAGAAAACAGCATGACCATGGAGATTGTCAAAGAAGAAAAAAGGACAGAGCACAATTTCACTGGACATCTGAGGAAGAGCCACACATGCACTGACTGGGGACAGAATGGCAAGTGTCGATGACAACAGAACGACCACACTGACAGCTTATTTGCAGTTCGTTATGGTGCAATTGAAAGAACCAGACATGCCAGGCTCAGCCCTAAGGCCACACAGAAAAGTTGTGAGAAGGGGAAGCCCGCAGCTTTAGCAAAGCGCAAAGGTAATTGAAATGAAGTGATTCAACTCTGAAGTGGTGAGGAAACAAAAATACCCACCACCAAATAGGTCAATCACACCTGAAGAATCCACCTTTGCTGGAGAGGCAGTGGGTAGAGGAGAGGGGGCTGCAAATGCATCCACTGCAGTAAGCATAGGATAAATAATATTTAGTATCAGCAAGGCAACAATGATAGCTAAATATTTCAAAGCCTCATGGGCTCCAACAGTTAGAACCACAGGTTTGGTAAATTCGGGTAATAGTCTCTAGAACTGCAAACAGAAAGTGTTACATTTCTCACACAGCAACTGAAAACCACAGTACTTTAAAGAAAACATTGCTTATTTTCTTATGCTTAGAGGAGGATTTCCTCTCTCAACAACCACATCACTTACTTACTGAACTTCAGTGTCAGCCACTTCAGTGATGATTTGCATCTTCAGCAAGTGCACATCTTGTGACCAAAGCAGCAAACCCAAAACTTAGTATCACTTGATATTTCAGTTTAAAGATATGAATAGGCAGTAAGTTGGCTTTTTTTTTTGTTTTACTTTGGAATAAAATCCAAGCCCAGGAAGTATGTGGATGGCCTGTGAAAACAAGCACTCACCAGATAAAAGATCACCAGTGAGAGAACTCTCAGGCACAGGAGAAGCTGCAGGTTGTGGAGATGAAAATGTATCTTCCAGAAAAGAAAGAAAAAATGAGAGGTAAGTATCACTCAAATCAATTTACACCATTGCACAGCCTCAAAGCAGCAGAGTATTGGAAGAATTATATTTTTACCTGTACCAAAGAGATCTATGCTAGGAGTAGCATCTGGTTTAGGTGCTGCAGGTGCATCAGGAGCAGACTCAAATAAATCTAAGGCCAAGAACACAACACATCTAACTCATTTTTGAAAGGCAAGACTGAAAACAGAAGTTTCCAATTTTGCACATCACATTTGAAATTAATAGGCTCTCTAGTTTGAAAGCCTAGCACACAACACGCATGCAACAACAAATTGCTCATTTGGTACTCCTGACAGATCAATGCACCAGAATCAAAGAGTTAAAAACAAAATTACCACCAAATATATCTAGAGCAGGAGGAGCGGAGGTGGTGGCGGTAGCAGAAGTGGTGGCAGTAGTAGTGGTAGTGGCAGTAGCTGTAGTAGCAGTAGCAGCAGCAGCAACAGCAGCAGCTGGAGAAGGAGTTGTTGCAGGAACTGGAGTGGCTGCACTAGTTGTAGGGGTAACTACAGGAACAGCAGTCTCTGTTGGCTTCATAGCAAAGAGGTCCAGCTCAGGAGCAGCCTCTGCACTACCTTCGGATGGGGCAAAGGGGTCTTGTAAAAAGGAGAGGGGAAATATATGTGTATGCATACTTAGGATCAGTGAGGGAGGAAGTCAAGAACACAGCAACTATAGGCAATGCACATACTGCAAATACACACACACGCACAGAGGAGGTCGCTCTAACATCTAGCTTACTTGTCCAGACATGTTACTTAAGTTTGTCTAAAACAAAAGACTGCCTAAAAGGCTGAGCAGTCCAGTTACTAGAGGGGAGAACTTTCAAAGGCTCTTTGTCAAATATGACAAAGGACTGTCCAGACTACTGCTTTACAACTCAGCACTGACAGAACTGGTCATTAGCACTACCAAATAAACACAAAGTCACCGGGGCTTGGGAACAGACAGTTTTGTTAAGCATGCTCTTCAGTCTAAGGTTTGTTTTTACCAATTGCAAACAGTATGCAATTTTCAGAAAAACACACTGCCATGTAGTTTAAACAAAAAAAAAAACAAACAAAAACCAGCAAAACAAGAGACTATCTAATGACATAAAACCCACCATTTCCTGAACATGCATCAAGAGCTGCTGCTACAGGGGTTGGGGTAGCTGGTGCTGCTGCCCCTTCAGCTGCTGCAGGGGCTTCCCCAGGAGAAGCTGCAAAGGCATCTTGGGTGCAGTTTAAGAACAGAAATGGAAAAAAAAAAAAAAGAATAAAGAGAAGAAAAAATATAGTAAAAGAACCAAGTTAAATTGCATAGGTAGATCCCCTTATACAACATGAATGTAACTACTCCAACAGCAAGACAAGTCATGCAGTGCAAAACGCTTTGTCTCTCCCCCAACCCCACACAAGCAGGTTCTAGACAGGGTTTGCAGATGGAGCTTCTTGGGCTGCCCACAATAAGCACAGTGAGTGTAAAAGAAGGCATTATTCTCATTGTATAAGGGTTCAGAGCAGCATGCTCATGTACTACCCAAAACCAACTAGGTAACAAAATTAACTTAAGAGCAGATATTAACAACTTGCATGCTCAAAGCCTGTACTGTATTACATGTGATTAATCTGCAACTGTGAGTTTACTTGCATAGTGCTTTGCACTGTTATGAATAACAATCCAATTACTCTGGTAGATATCTGCATCTACCATTTCTAGTCTTTGAGCCAAGTCAGTCATGCAACATCTGAAAAATGGAACTTACTTGTTTCTTAACAGTATTCCAACTGGATCTTTCTGAAGCCATAACCTGATGCATAGGTTATATTTACTCAGCTTGCTTCAAACAGATCAAGATTGCTCATCTTAACTGATGGTTGGTGCACCATATCCTTTTAGGATCACTTCTAGGCCAACCAGCCAAGTCAGGGAAAGCAGCTAGTTTGGGGTTTTGGAATGACTTGCTCATGAGGTTTTTTTGAATGTTTTTTTGTTTTCTTTGCCACTTAATCTTTGACAGTTTTTTTCTTTTTGTTTGCCAGTTCCTAAGTGGCATGCTTAAATTTCAAGCTATGAACAGCATTATTTCTAGGGTTAAACCAGCATTTGAGCTCTTAATTCTATGAAGTAGTCCTAATGGACAGTGCCATTTGGACTATCCTCATAGAGAAGCATTTTCTTCACAAGAAAAGACTGCATGATGAGGACTAAATACTTCAAGATGCTTGTAAAGGACATTTTTCTACTGCTACAAAAATTAGCAAGTTAAAAAAAATCTGTTGGGGAATACTGCAATTGAACTGTCAAATTAGCACAGGAAAAAGCTTAACATGCTTCAACTTGAATGTCAATTTTAAAATGAAAACAACCATTTTAAAAACAAATTCGTGCCAGGTAATCTAAAAAGCTCAAAAGAACATGCATCAAAACTTCAACAGAAGATAAGAAAGCCCACTAGTCTTGTATAATAGAATTAAAATGAGTTAGTAGCAAAAAAGGCCTGCTAATAAGCCATTTCAACTATAATTCTATTTTTCAAGGGTTGTTCAACAACAAAACTGGATGGCAGTTGTGCAAGTACAAACATCAGAATGAGTCAAACATCCCAGTGTTGTCTGTGTACCAGACACTGGCGTGCACTGTGTGGAAGGAATTCGGCACAGAACTGAAGAGATTTGCAACATCCTGCTTGAAAAGATGTTTTGTGTAACATCATGTGTGTTCAGTTTTGCACTACAGGGTGCAGAAGACGCTTTCAGCTTTCAGATGAAGGGGCACCCTGGGCTCTTCCTAAAAAAAATCATATTTGTGCCCACACAAGCTCGTAGGCCAACAGCACAGACAATGGTGAACCCTACTCATAATTATTTCCCAGAATGAAAGGATTTAAGGCAGAAATTCAGAATGTATAGAGCTAGTCACTAGTTCTATGTTGGGATCACTTCAGCCTCAGAGTGACACCTATTCCTGTCCAGGTGTGGGCTGTTCAAGTTCCACATGTAACAATCAAGAGTCATAGATATTCAGGTGGACACAAGTTCCTTCCAGCCTGCAGATGCAAGGAAACAGTTTGGCACCAGCTTTATTTTTTAATGACATTTCTTAGTAAGGTTCTTGCCTAGCAATGTATTTTTTAGCATCAGACTTGGGTTAAATGGCAGGTGGGATAAACACCTACGTTCACACTGGAATATAAATGAAAAATGTTGCAGTAAGAGCTCCTAATATTGGTTACTCTGATTAGTTCAAGAAATCTATATAAACATAGAGATAAATCAACCTGAACAGATGACCTTACATCTCACAGCTTAAACCAAGGGTTTGCCTTTGGGTTTTTCCTAAGTCAGTGCTTATAAAGTTCTTTTCAAAAGGCTCTGCTGCTCCTGCACAGTTGCCCTCTGCTAAAATCTAACATGTAAAAATGGATACAATTAAATCTGAATATTTTATTATTAAAAAAAGGACTGTTTATTTTCTTTTTTGTTCCTCCATATTGGTGTAGTAATGCTACATTTGCACATTCAAAAGTGGAAGAGACTTTCTCCCTTTAAAGAAGTTACTCTATTCTTTATATTTTTGCATCTCCTATTTAAAAAGTGAATTTGGCTTTTGACTTCTAGAAACAAGTAACATATGGTCCTTGCTTGATTTTCTTGACATCCTCAAAACTTAAAGTGATGTTGCTGAAACCTTTGCAAGTTCACACTTCATGGAACATCTACCAGGAGTGATGGGTATAAATTAGGCACTGAATTACACTTGAATTCATGAATATAGTTCTTACTGAAATGATGTGCAAACAAGGGGTTTTCAAATACTTCTTCAAAACTTTTTTGCTACATGCTGAAGTAGTGCTTCAATGCATTTTGTCTGCAGCAAAATAAATGTTCCTGCAGAATGACTGCTTTCGTCTCATAAATTCAGGTTTATTTGATGCCATGGCATCAATATGTCACAAATTTACTCACACAGATGATACAACTGACTTATAATCATTAATGTATTATGAAACATGTGAAACAATCCTGTGGAAGTCACAAGTAGATCAAAGATCACAGAAGCATATACAAGAAACTGTTCCCAGAGTTTTTTCCCTCTTCAGTCACCCTTCATTACTTTTTGACATAGAAAACCTGACCTGAGTTACAAAGAAATATTTTGCTATGCTCAGAGCTAGGAGATAATGATAATTATGCAAAGTATTTGTTGTTTGTTTAGTATTAACTAAATGCTAGCTTGCTATACCAGCATGTACCAGCATCAGGGACACTCATTAGCCCCGTTAACTGCCAAAACTCTTCATCACTTTGCCTGTAGTTTCTTCTAACTCAAGAACACACTACACATGTCCAAAAATCCTGTGCCCAAATTCAATTACTGAGTGACATCTCAAAGTATTTTGTCTTTCTTCTACCTTTGCATTTCTCTTTCACAGGAATGATTCCAGCTGCACTTTGAAAACATCCCCTCTTGTTTATCTTTGAAACACGATTAGGAGTCCCTCAAGTTGGCCCAGGTAACTGAAAGCTTGCCTATTAATCAGATGGAGTTCTTTAAAAAGGCTTTGCTGGATCAATCCTGCATTTCTCATCTGCTTTCCAATACCATATTAGCAATGAGCACATAATGCATTGCTTTTCTCTCAAAGACAAAGCCCAGTCCCAGGCAGCATGCAGACTCCTATCAGCCACACAGTGCAGTCAACAGCAATTCCAAAGCCTCCTCTACTGCTTCTTCCTTCAACTTGGCTCCCTTTCCCTGCAGCTTTCAGCTTCTTTCCCTACACAGACACTCCCTGAAGACTCTTTACATTCTTTCTCCTGAGATCACTGCTCCTGCACCTTCTCCTACTATACCTGACCACAAGAACAAAGCAACAAAGCACTGGCAAGCTGCAAGAAGTTAAGGTGACCTTGAAGTCTGTACCTCCAGCAGACCTCAAAGGTGAAATACCTACTTAATAGGATTAAGTGTAAGCATGTCTAGCATCACAAAAACTAGAGAGCAGCAGTGTCTGGCCAAGAACCACTTCCTGTGGTCTCAAGGTAACAAGGAATGTTAATATATGATATTGGAATACATTTACAGCACAGCCTTCAGGAAAAAAAAATGAACAAAAACAAAGAAACAAAACACTCAAACCACGAGCAGAGAGATAGAAGTTCAGTACAGACTCATGGATCTTAGTCTGTCCACTGGGTGTCTTGAAGGCACTGCAAAAGTATCTTTACTGCTGAGTGTGTTTAGAGATTTTTCTTATTGAGAACTAGAGGTTTTCTGCTATCATAAATAATAGAACCTTGCTTCATTCTGAAGTGTTCCAGGAAAAAAAAGTCAGTATGCATCTAATATAAAATTCACTGGAGATTTATTGCATTTGAGTGACAAAATATATTCTCTTTAAAGGAAGAGATCAAGTCACAGAAGTCTGCATACCATAAGAGTGAAATTCTTTCCACACTGAAGGATGAAGCTCCACTTCCTAACGTGCGTCACTAAGTTATCTAATGATCATTTAAATCTCTAGAAACTAAACACATCCAGGTCTCTGCCTGACAAGCCTGGAAGCAGGCACATGATCTGGCAGTAGCTGTTTTTCCAGGCACAGAGTAGTAGAAAAGCTAGAAAAAAAAAATTGCATCTTGTTGCTGTAGTACTGGAAGAATAAGCACAGGTTGTTGTTTTTCTAACCCTGGTTCAAGTTTACAGTGATTTCTATCCATTTAACTATTCTTTCATTTTTCAAAAAGTCATATACCTATTACTAAATTAATGAATTACAAAATTAATTACTAAATTACTAAGTTAATAAATTATTAATGCAATTTGAAGGTGTAGTATCCAAGACTGGCTAAACCTCAGCTCTTCCATACTGTTAAGTTTCACACTCTATTCATCTGCAGTTGTTAATGAGCACAGGCTCCAGGCTCCTGCAACAGGCTCCTGAGAGCAACCAGCACCTCACTCTCTCTCACTTCTAGTGGCTTCCAGAACCTTGCCCATGACAACTCTGAAGATGCTTCTCAACTGGCTGATCTTGTGGCACTTGGATTATTATCAATCTTTTAAAAGGAGGGGTAAGCAGCAAGTAGCAATAGTACTCCTTTCTTTACAGCACTTTACCAGGGGATATTTTGGTGCTGTCTGTTGAAGCCAGTCCTAAACTAAAAAAAAAAAAAAAAAAAAAAAAATCCTTCTAACCGGGAGCTTTCAGCCTGAAGAGAAGATACTGGAATTCAGTCTTGATAACAAATAAGTTACTTATTCCTGACATCCCCTGTCAGGCTGGAAGTATGTATGAGAGAAAACTAGAAAAACACAGTGGTCAAGTGATCTTAAACATACTTTTGTAAACAAGAAGATTTCTCCATTACTAGGCTGGTATATTGTTCAAAAGAAACATAATTTCTGGCATGCTGTGGGGAAGCCTCCTGCTCCACAGGACTACCAAGAAAATTGACAATATACAGTAGGATATGTATTCTTACTCAAGTGGATAGCAGAGAACATTTGAAATGGAATGAGCAAGACTGAACTCTAAGAATATTTTCTTTCCTTTCACTTTACATATTATTGCTTGCATTATTGTTGGCATTTAGTACAAGTTCATCACCCCTTCAATTTACAGGGTGAAATAAAACCCAGATTCAAGATTGCTGAAATACAGTAATTTCAGCTGGAAATACCCAAAGAGAAACAAAACACAGCACAAGCATGACACGTAACAAAGGGAAGGACACCGTCACATCCATCCTCTTCAACTGCAAAAGCGCAGCTGCTTTTCTCAGAAAGTGTAGTAGAGTGCATAGTTATTGAATAATGTGGAAACAATTGCTGCTTACCCCCATGTGGACCTGAGAACCACTGTTCTTAGCAGTTCAATCATAAGGTAACTCATTAACATTTACAGTTTTTCATATATATGTGCAGAGAAATCTATTAGCTAAAAGCACAGCAAACAGAGGTATTTGGGCAGTTTATATTCCCTGTACCACCTAGCATCCAACACACAGGCACTTCTGGAAACCAGAGGCCTTGTTACACAGCTGAGCTCAATATTGCTTCGACTGCATCTCGAACTGGTGTAGAGCACTACAGCAACCAAACTAACCTCCAAAGAGATCCACTTCAGCAGTGGCAGCAGTGACAGTGGTGGCTGTAGCAGCAGCAGCAGCTGTAGTAGTTGTAGTGTCAGTAGTTGGAGCAGCAGCTGCAGTAGGCTCTGGGGCAAATGGATCTGAAATCTGTGGCTCAGAGGTAACACCGGAAAGTGCAGCCAGATTATCTATATGCAACCAGGTAATGAAGATCAAACAGGAAAGGTAAGGGGAAAGGCAAAGACCACAGTTGCTCAGCTCCAGAAAGCTGGAGCTTTTAGTAAGAAGTTTTAACATACAGAGGTCTTAGAAATTGAAAATACTACTCACCCTCTCCCAAGAGGTCTAGTGATTGTCCGTTAAAATGACAGCAGAATAAAAAAACAGAGTAATTAGTAGAACTGCCAGATTGAAGATGCTCATTAGCCAAATGTTCATTCTAAATCACATGTCTAGAAGCATAATTTCTACATTTGCTTTTCTAACATTTAAGTAGTTATCCTGACATGACAAAGCTCATTCTGTTTAATAACTCTTCAAAACAGAACCGGTACATCCCTAGAACCCTTCACAGAACAGGCACCAAAGCAAGGGTACTTTAGCAGTGAGCAGCTTGCAAATAGTGTGACTATATAGGATATGACACAGGATATGATACATGGCATCCCTAGTCCCCAAATACATTCTGAGAGAGAAGCAGGTGGCAGTTCTTGGACTTGGGACAACTGTTAAGTGCAAAATAAATATATAAATCAATAGAGCAGCTCCTCTTCAAGAGCTTTTTCTGCATTTATGATAGAGCAAACATGCTCTGCAGGAACAACTAACTCTGTTAACACTTGCTACGAGGAGTATGAATGTTGACAGCATAAGCATAAGCAGACTGGCTCTGCTCCAAGTTTGGCTCCTTAGTCAACTGTTTCTGGAAGCCAATGAAGCATCTTTAATGACAGACTTTCCTACAATTTGATATCCCCTAAGATCAGTCAGACTGAGCTCAAACACAGAAGTTTTGACTACATAAAAATCAGCGAGATATAAAAACATGTAAAAACGAATGAGTTTGTCCTCTTAAATTTTTATTCTGTAGTTAGGATAGTCTGAGCTCAACCACTACCTATTTACTAACTCAGTGCTGCTCCTAGATTCTTTGTGCACATAACAGGGTCATGGGTTCATCTGATCCATACTGAATAGTAAGCAGAGTCCTGCTGCTTTACTGTGGGTCAGCATTTGGAAGCAAAATGATTGAGCAAGCACAGCCCTATCTTCACAAAATTGTCTTTATTTTAGAACACTTGTAAAAAAAGGCACCAAAAACCTACATTTCTGTTTTGTACAATTTTCATAATTGGTTCCTTGGGCGAGCTCAACTTGAGACTGACAGCACAAGCTGAACTAAGTCAAAATACCATTCTGAAAGAGCAGAACAGTACATTAAAAATGTAGCACTCTGGTATCCCATTACTGCACACCAGCTGAATGTCTCACAGGTAGACTTGAAATAAACAATTGTTGGCAAACTTTTAAATTCTATTAGCTGAATCTTCAATGTCTTTTTGTTATTCAGTTATGTTATAGAACTCAATACAGTGAAATTACAATTATCCAGCACAGCAATCTACACTTAGTCTTAATATGGGAATGATTTAAAACAGTGGTTTTTTGGAGAGTAATATTAAAGTAACAATACTGTTAGCAAATCCATGTTCTAAGGCACACTGTAAGGTAGTTCAGAGCAGAAATTCAAGTCAGTTTGCTTTTATATCCAGGAGTAAAACCTCACAAAGATGCAGACTTTGACCTACTGTATTTTTTGTAATACTATAGTCTACTCTATCTGCTAAATGGCTATCTATTCTCCTTGCAGTATGCTGCAGGCACCATATTACCCCTATCTTGATGGTCTCCTGATAGCACAGAAGTGCAGACTTTCACAAGTTATAGTTCATTTGCTAGACAACATATTGTATTCAGAAATACAGTAGGTATACAACAAGATGTATAATGTACTGTACATAACCCCAAATATAATCCACTGAATATACAGCATATGCCAAAATAAAAAGGATCTACACTTCCAGTGAGACAGTGGAGAGAAGCAGGATTTTTTACTGTTGATATATATTGATGCTGCAACATGAATTATTTGATATTCACATTTTCCTGGCTATTCTAAACTGCAGCACTTCTTCCTGGGCGGAAGGAAGGTCATCTTGTCCAGCCTCCTGCTCAGAACAACAGTGCTCCCGACATCAGATCAGGTCAGTCATGGCTCAGACTAGTCAGGACTTGAAAAATGGAGAACTCTCAATGGAGAGTTCACTAGCTTGCATTGAGGATCTACCTCAGTACTGCCCTACCCTCCAGGTGAAATATTTTTATTCTTTCAGAGAGTTAAAAAAGGGAAAAAAAAGCAAGCAAGATTCAAGTGCAGTAACAGATCATCATACCTGGACTGCTGCCAGCAGTAAAGCAGACAAAGCTGAAGCTTACTAAGTTACCAAAATGCTATTCTGAAAGATAAGACTGAAGTATACTTAATGAGGGTAGTAACAGTTCTGGCCACAGGAAAATAATTAGCTATCCATTTCTGTCATGGAGTAAGACTAAGTCCATTACTAGCCAATTTTAAAGTTTTTAGTAATTCAGAAGAATAAAAATCACCTGAGTTCTAAGACTATGGGTACTTTGTCCAAAAAGGGGAAAAAAACCCCAAAACAAAACAACAAAAAAAAACCCCCAAAAAACCAAATTGCATTGAATTTCTATTAAAATCAATACCTTACAATATTTCTGGCTATTTATTTTTATTTCTATTATTGCAGAAATGAGCAACTGCTTAAAAAATTTCAAGCTTTCAAGCATCCCAAAAGCTTGTATTTCAGTACTTGACAATGACAAAGTAAGACAAATAGGACACAATCAAAATAGTGCAGAATAATTAGTCCCAGGCACCCTAGAATAGATGGCTCTTTGGTCTTGCTGTCTGGGTAAAACTATCATTCTGTTAATAAAATTGACATTTGCAGGGGCAAAAAAGAAATTAGTTCAACAGATTAAACTGGAATATGCAATACAATGTCTACATCACAGCCCTCGCTATCCTCTCATAAGGAAGTGGCTGAAATACAATGTCATCTTTAATGAACTGCAGCTCAGAACAGAAGCAGGGACTGCAGAAGCCACCAGTAGCAGGATGAGCACTGACAGCAGAGTCAGCATGACTCAGTGCTGCATTCCTGTCGGGAGAGGGCTGATGAGTTCATTAGTTGCCACACAGGATCTCTTCAGATTACACCACAATGGGTTTACAACTGTGTAAATTAAATCACATTTACTGGCCTAATTCCTTGTTTTAACAGGAAAGGAGTGAGCACTGCCTGCATTTACTGTGGTGCTCCAGATCACCAGCTGCTACTGCTGCCTGGAACAACAGGGTCAGATTTCAGAGCAGTGGTTAGTTATTCCTGTTTGAAAGCACTTAGGCCTCTACTTCTATTTCCATATTATTATTCTAAGCAGGCAAGGAAGATACTTTATTAAAATATGTTAAGACTTGTCAGAGGTAATCACACTTGAAGCAGAACTAAATTGCCACCATTTGCTTTACATGCACTTTTGTTTCAAAAGCTAGTTTTGTTCCTCCTCCTATTGATCTGTGAGCTTTGCTCCATGAACAGAAGAGCTGGTTTCTGCCCCCACCTTGCCAACAAGCACATAAGAAGTTCTGGTTCTTCTTCTTTTTTGAAGTGCCTACCCTACCTGCTCACCTTCATCCATCCCCTTCCTGCTCACTTTTAGTCACATAATCCTGGCTCCCTCAGCTTTGCAGTCAGGCCCTCATAAGCAGCTTATGCTATTATGCATATCCCTGGAAAGAAGAAGTAGCCTTGTGCTGCAGAGGGATGCCTGACTGTCAGGTCAGCAGAAGCCTGGGAGTGAGTTGGGAACATCCTGTGCTAGCAGAGAAAGAGGCAGATTTCAGTTCAGCCAGGCAAGGAGATGGAGACTGCAAGAAGGGGTGCTGACAGTGAGGTTTCTCTACCTCCCCACGAAGTGCCTCCAGCAGCAGCAGCAGCAGCAGCAGCGCCCGCAGGAGCAGGTGCTGGAGCTGCCTGCCCAGCACCAGCAAAATCTGGCTGAAGATCCAAAAGATCACTGGATGGTTTGGAAGAGCTGCCAGGAAAAGGAAGAGACACATTAGATACTGCAGGAATTTGTATCAATTTTTTAAAAAACATCATGACTGGATTAAGGAATCAACCTTAGTCTGAATGAAATAGAGACCTTTTTTTTCAGGCTTTAGGATTAGAGCACTGCCCATAAGAACTTCTCATGCAGTGAGTCCCAAGAACATCCTACAACCCAGGATGGGAACTTTAACTTACTTCCATTTCCTGATAATGGCATTGCAACAGATGTGGGAGACTTAAAATTGTTTTAAAAAAACCCCAAATATCCTAACAAAAAAATCCCAAACTCCAACCCAAACCCAACTAATTAAACCAAAAAAAAAAAAAATCCCACCACAACACCCAAAAGAGAAAATGCAAAATTCCAGGTGGTCCCTAAAACCAGAGAAAATAACTGTTGTGACTGAAACCAGCACCATTCTACTTCCATACTGCATCATGCCATGTCAGAAAGCAAGAACCTGCATTTCCAGGCTATGAACTTTAGGTAGAAGAAACCTGGCAAAACTTCAATGGGTTAAGCCAGTCAGGTATTTACTTAGGAAACCAGATCTTGTTCATCTAGAACATTTAAATAACAAACAAGAGAGGCTCTTTCTTCAGTGAAGTTCTTCACTTGACACTTAAATTAGTTACATCTTACAGACTTTTGGTTCAAGCTTAAGAGTGTTTGCATCTCTAGAGTTTAATCACTTCTGCCCTTTACAATGAGAAAAAGTGCTTTGTTCTGTTGAGTTAAAAGCAAGATTCAGATTTTTCTCATTGGTAAAATGTTTATTTTTTATTTTAATCTTCAGAAGTTCATTATCTTTGTGCTTAATTATCTGATTTGAAAAGAGAAAAAGGGAATATTAATTCAGCAGTTTTAGAAAGAGAATTCTGAAGATCAGCAAACACTACTCTGGACTTGCATATTACTTCAGTCTATACAATTAGAAGTTTCTGTACAACATTTTTGTGACTTTTTGAGTGGTTTTTGTTGTTGTTTGTTTGTTTCTGATTTTTTGGGTTAGAGTTTATTTGTGATCTATACTGGTAGAATAATGTATCCCTTTGAAAACAGATGTAAACTACTTGTAAAATAAGCAAAGCCTTTTATGCAAGCCTCCTCTTACAAGTATGACTTTGGTACCTACATCAAGCTCAGTAACTCAAACACACTTTTTAACTTACCTGACTGGAGCAGCTGTAGATGAAGTTGCAAAAAGATCAACTGGAGGAGATGTATCAATAGTTTTTGCTGGAGTAGAACTAGGAGATGTAACAGTTGTGGCTGGGGAAGACTGGAGAAATATTTTAAATGTATATTCAATGTACCAGCATTTCTCCCCAACCAACACATGCACAGATGCACATACTTTAAAAACCTAGTTTTGACATCAGGTCATTTTATTGTGAGCTGTTTTCTCCTCTGAAAGAATTTAAGGAAGACTGGGCTAAGTTTTCAGATGGTCAGTAGAGCTGAGAAACCTCACAGTGACTCCAAAGGAAAGAAAAAATTTTCTACAAGGTTTATTCTAAAGGAGTTGGTTCTATAACTGTCAGACTCTTCATTTTATCTATGGAACCAAATAGTTGTTTTTCACAACAGCATCTCAGTACTCCAACCACAGAAATGGTGAGAGTAGTGGTTAGAAGCTAATTAGAAACTAGCTAAAAGTATGTTTGTAAACCTTCAGAAGAGAGATTAAAGAGCCATCAACAGTGCTCAAGGTTAAGTCCTTGGGAAGACACAAAAGACAGCTCATCCTATGACTTTGCTTCATTAGCTGCTCCAATTCTGGATAAAGATACTTCAAGTATGGCAAGGACAGACACCCAGAGGAGTCTATTGCAACTCCTCTGTGAACTTGAAGACTCAAGTTACCTTATAGAGTGTCAATTTAATTCTAAAAGGTACTGTAAGCTTTGGTACAGCATCTCAGATACTATAGAGATCCTTTTCCTAACAACTGAAAACAAGTCCTAATTTTAGTACTTTTTGCCATTCTGACCACTTTCAAGAAGGAAACAAATGGCGAATTTGAAGAGATTTTCTCCTGAGTTCTTCTACTGCCATCTCAACATCATAATCTAGCAAATGGGTGTAAGCTTTCTACACTCTCCTCAAAGCTTCAGTAGGTTTGAGACTATAATGGCCCCAATTCCTCATCAAGGAAGATGTGGTGAAAGCTGTAAGAACACTTTCTGAGTCATCATGTAGCTCTCACCAGCTGCTCATCTATTAAACAGAAGAGCTGTGAGGGGTTACATTTTGTTGGTTTGGTTTGGTTTTGTTGTGGTTTTTTTCAGTAAAGGGCTTTTCAGCAAGAAATTTAAGAGTTTTCTCTAGGAGCAAGCATTGAACCCTCTGTATTAGATTCAGAAGATTTTATTGAGTTTTCCTCCACAACACCCATTAAGAGACACAGCTATGGGACCTGGCAATGCTCCAGGGATACCAGGAGCTACTATTACTAACACCATAAAGCTCATTAGTTTATCTGACACTCAAACCAAGGCAATTTTCACTGGCAACTCTTGCTTTAAATTAAGGTCAGCAGTCTCACTAATGAAGGTCATTTCTGAAACTAGATATATTGGATGAAAATGTCTTCCTCTCTTCCTGGCTCTTCACATGATTAAAAGAGTCAGAACATCCTCCTAAAAAGCTGTGGAGGGAGTGAAGGAGTGAAGGATTTGAAGGAGAAATATCCTGGAGCAAGTTTCTTGGTGACATGAGAATTAAGGTGGAGTGAAAGCAAAAGAAAAGAAGTTGAGATAAAAATATGTGTATCTTTTATGCTTTCACAAGGAGCAATCATCACATCTAGGTGAAGTTCCTGAGCATCCTAACTAGTACAATCACAGCAGCCTTTCAGATCAGTGACACACTCTTATGGAGCCACTATTTATAAAGCCACTAAAAGATAACATTTTGTCAATTAGGTGGCAAAGTCTAAAAAGAAGAGTAAGAGATGGAAATTTAACTCCTGACAGTGTTCTAAATCATACCACCTGAACAAGAATCATTCAGCATAGCAACTGGCAGTATTTACCTTGCTCAGAGGAGAAGGAGCCCCAGATCTAGAAAAAAAAAGGAGGTTTTCAGATAAGTACAGCTTTGAAACTATATTTTTGGTCATCAAAACTTCTGCAAAACCTAAGCATGAAAGCTTTCTGAAGATCTCTTCAATTGCATGCCCTATACATTTCTCAAACTTCCCATGTGCCACTTTTGACAAGAAATGCAAATTTTATTTCAAAATCTTAAATTAATCTTTTAAGCTAACTGACATCACAGGACTATTCTGCTTCTTAAATAAGCTCTACCAAATGGAGGAAATGCAGAGTTGCATGCAAATATCTTGCTTTGAGGACTACAGGATACAGCAGGAAATAGTTACTGGGGCAAGATGTCACCACATTAGAAAACCATGCAACAGCAGCAGAACACCACCAGTACCAAAGCAGTTATCTAACATAAGTCTTTTGAGGATGTGTCAGCAAATTTTCAAAGTCTACTTTCTTTTCAAAAAAGTCAGGGTTACTTGAAAATAACTACATTTAAAAGTATGAAAACAGTGAGTTGGAAAGTTCAAGCTGAAAGTTCTCCCACATGCACAAAAATCACACTAACAGTAACTGACAGAGCCATAATCATAACTTAAAATGCACGTCAGTGCATTTGTTTGCTTTCATTATGAGGTATGAAAATACTGCTAAAATATTTTTAGAGCTGCTTTGATCTAAGAGATGAAAGGAGGAGTTGAAGATAAAGCTGCACCAGTATTGAACTAGCATCCATCCCATAAGTTGAATTGGATAAATTCTAGGAACTGTAGAACAGATTAGAAGATTTCCAGATCTTCTAAATCACAGAAATGACAAAAAAGTAACTTAATAACTAAATGCAAAAGCAAAGAACAGTTAAGCTCAACTCAAGGAAAATATCTAAGTGTTCAAGAAAATCTTTTAAAAATATACATAACCATGCCTGCAAGCAAGTGATATGTAAAGGTATGTACTCACCCTTCACTAAATTGCAAGGACAGCAACAGTAAAAGAGAAAACAGAGGTTTAGCTTAATGCTTCCTGGACTTACTCATGGCAAGCATCTAGTATGAAGATGTAAAACCATTAGAAAATAAATAGATTTTGATGATAAAAGCCTTAGCAGCATGCAGACCCAGAGTTCCTTGTGGTTTTTTCTCAAGTAATTTTAGTTAATTTTGGGAAGCGTCTAGTTGTTCTGCATGTTTCCTCCACCACCATTAATTAAGGAAAAGTTTGCCATTAAGATGACTTTGTAAAGGAAAGGAAAAGCCTTGTCTTATTTTCTAGCTAAATGACAGAAGGAGGTTGGGAGAGGCAAACCTAAACATTAATCTCATACTGTCTCTATTATGCCTAGATAAATGTTACCACATATATACCTACTTGTTGCCAGGTTTTTTTCCTTCCAGTGAGTTTAGATGTTGCTCAAGGGTCTCCATGAGACTGCTGGGAGCCTTGAAAGCAAAGAGAAAGGTACACAGCTCAATGTATTGCAGTGATCTAAGCATACTTTGAAATCCAGCATCAACTTCCCTGAAGTCCATGATGTGTGTGCTCATGCACTTACTTTATTTACATCAGTGGGGAACAGTGGATTTCCTTGCTAGGAGTATTCAGGCAAAGCCAATTTTTAAAAATATATTACTGCATCCAAACGTGCAGAGGGAAAATGTTTACCTCCACTATGCAGCACCTGAAGCCTAAATCCAGGATGTGCTGCTCATCATGCATTTAATCAGTGTTAAACATTGACAGCACAGGAATACACAGGCTTGATTTTAAGATTCATGGGTTCAAGGTCATGCTTTCAGTTTTGCTTGTAGTCAGACCCCCCAACACTTCTTTCATGACCAGAGGGTTGGAAAGCATTTGCAGTCTAAACAAAACAAATCCTTTCCAATGCCCCAGAAGGAGCTAACTTTGGCTCAAGACTCCCAACATCACAAAACCCAGCACAGGTTACTGTGCAGCTAGCTTGAAGTGCAGAAAGATTGCTATTTTAGACATCTGAAAAAACCCTAGGCTTTTACAGGCATCCTTGATCTTAGGTTTTATTTTAAGCAACCTTTTTGTGGTCAGCAGCCAATACCCACAGGCACTAGCTGTTGCAATGGCAGATAGGAAAAGTAGTTGTAAATGCACACTGGGCTTAGTACAAAAATAGAGACTGGATAAGCAGACTCAGAAGATCAACAAGCAGGGAAGGAACTCTTGAGAGACACAGTAGCTTATAATAAGTGAATATTTCATCAGAGTTACAAGTTCATCAGTTCATCAGTCTCTAAACAGGGAATTCTCCTCATCAGTCTCTTTCAGATCAACCACAATTCCTGACAGCAATACCTACGATGTTTTTAATAAATAATATCATTGATTTCAGTGCAGACATAATTATCAAACATGCTTGGAAACAGCCTGTTCACTGCTCCTATACTGAAAAACCAGCTGGCTGGGTGAATCAGATATTTCAGGATGCATAGCACCTGCTATTACCAATGCACAGTTGTGTACTTGCAGTGCCTACATATTGATTTCAGCATTAAAATCAGTAACTTAACACATCCAGAAATTTAAAGCACTCAAAATAATCTTAAATGACAGATTGAGTTTAAATACATCCTACACATATAAGCACATATATAAGACATCTTGACCTTGCTGCTTTACCAGGCATATTTATTAACTTTCAATTCATTTGGGCATAATAAGAATTGGTTAAACACAAGTGACCTAGTTATAAGAATTCTCCAGCAAAAAGTAAAACAAACTAAAAAGTCCAGATAGATTCAAGCTTTTACATATTTTAAAAGACTATATTGTAATATACATGTTGTGAAACTTTAACATACAAGTAAAAGTCATGTTTAAAAAAAAAATTAAAAAAAGATTGCATGATTTTCTGTTACCAGTTTCCTCCAGACATTTTAGATAGCTTTCCAATATATTAGTCAAAGGTTTCTTAAAAACCAGCAAGGTTTTATAAAAACTTAGCTATCAAACAGAATTCAGAGAAGAAGCTTCAGAAAATTTCTGCCCAGACACAACAATTTGGAAATACTATCTGGTATCCAGTTTGCAACACTGAACATCACTTGTTCTTCTAGATACTACTTTAACATTAGATAATCTAACATTAGATAATCCAGCATTGTGCTGGAACCTTAGATATGGGTTCCCCACTGGCTACTAGGGGCAAAACTGTCATAGTCTAGGAAATGCTAGCAAACAAAAATAAGCCAAGATTTTCAGCTGCTAAGATGCCTTCTCAGCCTCCAAAACTTTGCAGCCAAACTATAAAGTCCAAAGATGACAACTATCAACTTGTATTACAATACTGGGAGCACTTGTCTGGATTTACAGAGCATATACACATGGAGTGCCAACACAACCAACTTCTTGCACAATACTTCCAACTATTGCCATGGCTTGCTATAGGAATTTAGGTATACCACTGATACTGCATAGAATTGAGTACTAATTGTTAGCTGAAATTCAGTTTTATTGTTCACCTTTTATTTATTTCTCCCTGAAATATGCTGCCAAGGTCTTACATGTAGGCTATACAGCATGTTTCAGGCTAGCCTTAGCAAGTGAGTCCCAAGCAGCTTTTGGGAGAATACAGCTGTGAGGGACTACCTGAGAAGACTGGAAGAGGTCAGGAAGTTTGATTAGATGACCATTGTAGACTCCTTCTTTCCAAAAGAACTGTTGTATTTTAAAGTGTTGGCTCATGGGGTGGAAGAAACCACCTGGCAGCAGTAACTAAGGTGCTGCTGAGCAACTGCAGCACTGACTGATGATGCAGGACAGGCTGGCACAACACAAGCAGAAGTAGATAAAAGTGCCACAGAAATTTATAAAGTATATTTCATTAACTGGGTTCCAGGTGATTTCTCCTGGTTTAAGGACTTAATTCATCACTGACTGCACTGTGTTAAAAAAGACTCCCTGAGGTACAGAGCTAGGGGAAGATACTATGTCAGCTATTTCAAGATTAGGTCTGGTATTGCACACGCTGCTTTTCTCTGCTGAAAGAGTGGTCATACTTTATAGCCCCATTGTATCTGAAACCCACAAAGATAAATAACCTCCATCTTCTCAGAATTCTGAAGTGGCATTTAGCTTAGAGATACACTATTCTGGTGTGGATTAAAACTAGGCTTTCAAGAGGCTATCAAAAACTGCAGGAACAAAAACTACATGAACATTTGGGGTTTGCAGCTGCTAAGCAGTTTGGGTTGCTCTTCTGTTCCAATTTTACTGGTATCAAAAGTGCCACAGGTGAACTCTTCAGCATGGATCTCCTCTAAGTAGATATCCTTTTCACATTAAACACAAAGCCAGGCACTCAGGCCAATTTGGAAGTGATACTTAAAATGGACCAGCAGCTACAGCATGGTAGGTGGCATAACTTCACCAATGTTTGCATTCCTGATGTGCTTCCCTAATTACAGAGCTTTCACTTACTACACAAATCCCAAAAGACTACAAGAGAAGCTTACCTGTGTAAGATCAGGGATATCACCTTTGTCAATTCCAACTTGCTGTGGAGATAAAAGAGTAAAGGTAAAATCTAAATGCATTATTCCACTGCAGCAGGCATTAATTTTGAGTAGAACAGCTCTTCGAGTTATAATGCACCCTGTCTGTAGAAAAATACTACAAAGTTAGAAAAGACATGCCCATCTTTCCAGTAGCTGCCTTCAACAACCTGCAGCAGTCTTTTTTTCCCCCCAGAAATTAAATATCAATTTAAAATAAAAGGATAAGGAAATAGAGCTTGACTTCACACATACCAAACTCACACTCTATACTGAATACACTGGTCATATACCATTGTCTCAGAAGACAGCAAACTAAGGTCTAAGTCTGCAGTCTTCTATTAATAGCCCTGCTGCTTCACACTGTGGTTCTTCAGAGTGACTGTTCAGCTTTTGAAGAAGAAGAGCAAGCACCTCGTAATCCTGAGCAGTCAGTATAGCCCCTCTCCAAAAAGCTGACCTGTGTCTCTAAAGTACTCTACTCCCTCAAGTTCAATATTCATATCTGACATTACAAGTCATTAAGGAGTCTATCAGGCTTCTGCATAGATAAGTGAATTAGCACAGAAACAAAATTTTTATTTGGCTCATTACTACTGTCCATTATAATGAAGTATGAAATGTGGAAAATGTGCACCCTGTGCCAAAGAGCCAGCTACCACAAATGACAGTCCAGCAAAGGAGTTAATTAACCATGTAATATTCCTATTATCCACAAAAGAGGATGATAACAAGGAACAAAACTGGGAAAATCTCACATTACAGTTAACTTAATGTTGGCTGTAAAGACTAAAAACACTTAAAGACTTAAAAAACCTGCATGCTTCTATTCCCAATTGCTATATCTTCCTCTAATGTTCAACCCTGTCCTAGAAGCATGCATTTATCACAGCCTTTCTCAAAAATACTGGAACATTTGAAGTCATGCCATCTATTAATTTAACCAGGAAAGTTGAGTTTGGCAGCACCATAGAGACATGTGGAAGTCCTAAGCAGGCTTAACTACAAGACCCGAAGAAGCAGATTCAAGATCCAGATCCACTTGGATGGATCCAGTGGACCCAAGATCCATTGAGACAGATGTTTAAAAGAGTTCAATTAATATTTTACATTGGTGCAAAAACCAAACCCAACCAGCAAAACAAATACCCAAACCAAACAAAGTCACTAAATATTTAAGTACCAGCCTCCAGAAGACTGAAAGCCACTTACCTCTGCAACTTTAAGAAACTCTGATACTCTGGTCATTCGAGTTAGAAATCGTTTGTAGATTTCAAGAGCATCTTTACATTGTCCCTTTTTCATTTCAAAAAATTTCTCTAAAGAAATAATGTGGTAAATTTCAGTTAAGATGTCTTACATTAGATCTTATATCAGCAAGTCTCGTTTTCAGAAAAATCACGTGTCAAGAATATGACACTACATTGACATTTACTACTTGGACATTAACCTAGTGGCATCTCTTGCCTAATATAGTTTAGAAGTTGAGCTTGCTGAGCTGCTAAAGAATTATATAGACCATAAAAATTGAACCCCAGCTAGCCACAGCACTGTGTGTGATATCAATCACTTTTTTAATGACTGAAAATTAAGCAGGTGAAGTAGCCACCCAACTAAAGTTCAAAGTTATTAAGGATACCTAAACATATACTAATATATGTCTTCTCCAAATTGTCTTCACTCCAAAGAACTGTATTTTTTTCACTGAAGTAGGTATCTAAAGTCCTTTTATGTCTATTATTAAACATAGATGCCACATATTTCAACCCAAACAATGAAATTTCAACTGCATTTTTATGCCCAACCCATTGTGTCATGCTGGTGATCCCACCAGGCTGCCTAAGCTTCAGCATATGCTCACAGCCCACTTTACATTTTGTAGGCTGATGGCAGGTAGGGCTGTGGAGGGGATCCAGTTTTGGCAGTCATGCTTTCAGGCAGATCAGGAATGTAATTCAGGAGTGTATTACTTCATACAAGGCTATCACATAACATTATCACTCTCTACAACTACCTAAAGGAGATTATAGCCAGGTGAGGGCTAGTCTCTTTCCCAGGCAACCAGCAAGAGGACACAGCCATAAGCTGTGCCAGGAAGGTTTATGCAGGACATTAGGAAGAAACTCTTCACAGAAAGGGTGATCAGACATTGGAATGGGCTGCCCAGGGAGGTGGGGGAGTCACTGTCCCTGGAGGTGTTTAAGGAGAGACTGGATGTGGCACTCAGTGCCATGGTCTAGGTGATAAGGTGGTGTACAGTCACAGGTTGGACTCAATGATCTCAGAGGTCTTTTCAAACCTAATTGATTCTGTGATATATAAAAAAAGAATGTGGGCATCCTAAAAATGCAAAAGCCTCTAACTTTGCAGGACGCATTATGCATGCTCACACAGCACTGTACATTTCTTTAAGCACAGAGATGGTCACTGTCTTTAAAGTATCAATCTACACACTTTTAAGGACATGTGAAGATCCAGCCTCAGAAGAACACTAATGTGAGAGGGTACAGCTTAAAATTTTCTCACATTTAAGACTAGAAGAGTCAAGAAAAATGTATCTTCAATAAAGTTAAGTAAAAAAACTGAAGCAGATCTGAAACTGATTTTTCACTCACGTATGGTATGTGAGATAAAAGCCAGGCTACTTACCTAGTAAGTTAATAACCCCATCATTGTAGCAAGCAAAAAGTTTGATGAGATCTTTAAACAGAAGCATGAATGCAGCATTTATGACACCATTTGTCAGTTCATTTGGATGAACCTACAAATAAAATACCAGTTATTTACAAACAAGTGTCAAATGCAATCAAACATTTTGTCTTACACCAGATATTTGGTGCTGTTATAGCAGAATCAAGCACTGAAGTTACCATGCTAAGACACTAAAAAAAAGCTTTGGTTAGCAGATGAAGGATTGCTTTCTTCACCACTCCAAAACAATCCATTGCAGCAGAGAGTATCCACATCAACAGTAAACATCCTAAGACTTATCTCCTTCACTTATCACGAAGAAGAGGAAGGCAGAGATGCAGTTCACAGTTTTAATGAAATGGATGTCAGTTTACAGCAGAGCTCAACAAACACTGAATAGTCTATGAGATAATGTATTTATCTCATAATGTATGACATAATGTATTTAATGTATAACTAATGATGTCAAGATCCTTTCTCATATTAACTTGGGAAGAAAATACATGCTCAGTTATTAAAAGGTCTTTATTTTCTTAAAAATATCTGAGCACTATCACAATTCCTATGCCATTTGAGGAATGAAAAGCACAATGAGACATGTATTTCAAAGCCTTTCCTCTGAGAGTGGTAGAGGGCTCTGCCTTCCACCTCAAAGTGTATCTTGCTGCTCACAAACAACAGAAGAACCAATTCCTTCAATAACCTCTTTGAAACGTCACACTGTGGCTCCTACAACAACTGATCCCTGTTTTTATCCTTAGGTCAGATAAACAATCCCACCAGCATTCATGACATGAAAAATATATTGTACACACTTATTTCTATGAACAGCCTAGATTAAACTTTAGCCAATTTAGTTCACAGCTGAAAACCAGATGAAGATTTTGAGGAAGCCAAACAACATACATGTGGTATCTTAATGGGGTTTTCCCTTCCCCCCAAAAAGAAGTTGGTTGCCAAGAGACAGAAAATAGAGTGTTCAGTCTCCTTGCTTTGTCCATTTCTTCCTCCACACTGATGCAGAAGATGAAACTCCAAGTTCTCTCTCTCCAAAACCAGAAGTACAATCTTTACATTTCATACATATGGGCAAGGGCTATCCTTGGCCACAATACCTCAGTGGGACACTGAAAAGAGGATTTTTTGGCCCTCCTAAGGAATGATGAGGAAAGCATTACCTACAAGGTGAAATGCCTTCAAAATAATGCCACATTCATAAGTCACTGCCCAGTGTAAATACTAAGTCAGCCTCAATACATACATCAAATTCAAGTAGTGCATCGATTTGTTCCTGTAATATTGGCATACTCTTCAGCAGCTTTTCAGGAGCCATTGTTCTCATTACACCTTCAGCTCTGCAAGAAGAAATACAGATTAGAAGCCATGCTGTTTCCTCTCCCTCTTTCCCCAAACTGATCTGTTGTCTAAAATTTATGCTTGAAGCACCTGTAACTCATTTCAAACCATTTCAAAAGCACAGTCTGATTCTCCTGCTTCTCACGTCTTCGTGAGAGCTGGCATGAAAAATCCCTTATCCAGCCACCCTTCCTGACAGTAACTGAGGAAAGGTTTTGTGTTAGAGTGATGAATTCAAGAGATTGATCTCTTTATGGAAAGATGACACAGGAAGCTTAAATGACTAACTAGAAGCACTGCCACAGAAGTACTTAGAGAGCTGATACACTTTGTGCACAAAGTTTTTTATTAATAACTTATGCCTATAATAACTATATAACTACCTAATGACAACTCATTGCTGACATGTCCATGGTTGTGCAGCATTTTTTAAGTGTCATCCATAGTCTTATAGCAGTCCTTAAGCATGATCATTTTTATCTCTGATTATAACTAACTTATTATGGTCTGCACAACCATCATTATGTATTGCCCTGTTCTGGCTGCAGATAGGTATACATGTGCAGACTGGAAATGCACACCACTATTCTTACTTATTTTATGCTTTATTCTGAGGCAGCACACCTTGTTCAGAAATAATAGGCATAGAAAGCCTTTCCAGGAATTCAGAGCAAGGCAGGAACAGTAGGATCCCCAGCAGCCCAAATTTAACTTTATTTAACATCAAGTGCTCAAGAGTGAACTTGTATGGCCCCCACTAAGGGAATGGCATCCAGCTACACAGCAAAGCTGCCATGGCAGACCCTACACTTTCTGGCTGCTTGAGAAGCAGGAGAGAATAGCCTGGTAGTGATGTCTGCACTAACAGGTCAGAATCCCAAGCTGCAGAACACACCAGAACTGCCAGAAAGATCCTGCATGCAACTCACAGTTAGCAGGAGCATCTTTACTATGCACTCTGTTAAACTGCACCTTCAGTGGGTGTTAAGCCTCTTGCTGTGCCAACTGTGCTTCAAGAGAGCATCTAGAGCCCTTAAAGTCCCAGTAAGAGGAGTTAGAGACCAGAGGAGTATTCTCATAAATAACAACACACTACTCTGGGCTGGGTCAGCTGTTTTTTAAAAACACAGTTCTTGTAGAAAATGAAACCAGCAGTTTACAACCTTATTCTGTTCAGTTTATAACTGCTCTGTTGCCTGCTAAGAACTTCAGGCATTCATTTTGGGCTTTGTTTGCAATCAGCCATCTTTCTTAGGGAAAGTGACTGGAGAGTAATGAAACATAGTTTCAGAGATTTTCCTTCCCCAAATCCTAAACACAGTCTCACTGCAGTAAAATTTAATTAGGGTAAGAGTTAAATCCAGCACTAAAAGCTCTCAGTTTCACAAGGCACCTTATTTTGGTCTTCAATATTTGTCTTCTACCCAGTCTTTCCTCTCATCTTTGGGCAATTTTTAACCAATTATAAGTAATTTAAAAATCAGGTTTTTCATTGTAATTACACAAAGCATATAATAACAGTGTCACTGAGAAACTAAAACTAAGTGTAATGCCACAAATAAGATTTTCATGGGTCAGACAACCTTATTTATTTACGTATCTGAACTTTGCTTACCCTTTCTTCACTCTTGCAAAGTCAAATGCCATTTGTCTGTAGGAAAATGCTTTTTCATTCAAGTATCTACTATAACGTCTTATGAAGGTGGACATGTCATAACCTGCAAAAAACAGTTTCACATTTTACATTTAATTTTCATGTTTGTTGGGAAGTTCTTTAGTAAACAATAAGATACAGCAAACAGACCCCAAGATTATGTGATTTCTGTTACACTATGCAATTTCACATACAGCACACGCATCACAAGACATCTTTCAGCTTCTGAAGAAAAATCAGTAGTGGTACACCAAAACAATCCACCACTGTCCTCTGTTTCCAAAAGATTCAAGCAATGCACCAGTGGCAGGGTTCCAGGGGAAACCTGCTAGAGGCCCCTACATGGTTATGGGGTAACATTACTTGATGGCCAAAAAGTTACCCCTCTATTAACAGGGAAAAATACCAATTTAACACAAAAATTTTTTTACTGAACTGGTACATGACTTCCAGGACAAAGCTCAAGTTCAACTTAAACACTCCTCACGGATGCTAGCCACTCTGACTCTTACATGGACCTTCAAAATTCCCCTGACTTGCTCTACCAGAACAAAGAAATCATGATGGCATCCACAGAGATTACTGCCTTCCTTGAACTGCTACACCAGAAACACTCAAGGCACATAATACTGTACAAGGGCCTCAAACTTCAGTGATTTTCCAGCCTATGGCATCTGAGCAGTTAGTATCACAGCCTGTCCTCCAAAGTTTCTTCCTCTAAGTCACAGAAATGTGCACAGAAGGAAACTCATCTTCCTCTTCAATTCAGGCCCCTTTTTGCTACCTTTCTAAAAATCCACACTGCTCAATTTAGTCATTCATTATATTTTCCCTTAATATCTCTCACCATTAAGTATCCCTGCCAACTCGAGCATAACACTACCAAATCTGATGTCTCAATGCCTGTAATACACAGTGTATTGTCTGTGAAATGGCAATTTAAGCTTAAGGAAAGTAGTGAAGAACACAAATGTATGCCTTTAACAGAATTAATTGTTGCCAAACACTGGTGTCTTCGAGCATACACATACTCACATATATCATATTTAGCTTAGATGAACACACTCTTACTATTCATTTAGCTTTGCTTCTTCTGTTGCTACATCTAAAAGATGCTAAACTTTTTTTGGTGTCACATGTCTACATCGAGAGATGAAATAATGTGGCATTGCTTTGAATCTGCCCCTTATTGTAGCATGTCTGCAGTCTGCATACAATTTACAAATATTCTCTGACAGCTGAAGAATTATATTTTCCCTCTTTTCTGCTAGAGCTACCATGAAACAAGCTTTTCCTCTGTTAATTGAGGGCACAGGAAAATTCACTAATAATTCCAGAGGGAAAAGTAGAAAAGCAGGCTTTGTAAGATTCAGAGGGAACAAGTCCTAAATTTCTGCCCAGACCTTTCTAAATTCATTACTCAAATCAAATCAAAACCAACCAGTTCTTTTGGTGCCAACAGCCCTACCATTAAGAAGTTATAGACAATGCCTAAAAAGCACTAAAAAGCATTAAAGTGTCCCCAGGCAACCAAATTACCATTTAAGACTGAGTAAAATCCAAAAAACTAAATGGAAAATTTTCTATTTCAAATTTTAACACCCATAAGAGCTAAGGAAATAGCTGAGATTCCAACCAGCCTAGATTTTAACCAGCACTTAAAGGATTTGCACAGTTTCATCTTTTGAATAAAAATATGGCAGGAGATGAGAAATATTTTTCTGAAGTTGTTCATCAGTTCACTTGTTCTCCTGTATTTATTAAGTACTTATAAAAAGGCTTCAGTAGCACATTTTTATATTATTTACATCTTATCAATTAAGGAGCAAATTAACAATAGTATCTTATTTAAAATCTTGTTAAGATTATAGACATAAGTAGGCTTACCATGAGATCCACTTTTGTCCAGAAAATTGCTGAGATTGAACAATGTGTTTCTAGATGCCAGGTACTGAATAAATCTCTGCAACAGAAAGTAATTTTTCTTATCACAGGCTGTATCTGAAGGCTTTGTACTTTCTAGCAGCAAGATTACCAGTCTACTTTCAGCATACAATATGAAACCACTCATTTTTAGCCCACAATACCTTCCCCAAAACATTTTGTCCATTCAGATTAACTACTTTTAGTCAGAATCTCTAGTAAATATTCCATTGCATATATAAAAAATAGATTATGCACAAAACACAAAATATATTGTGAAAGGAGCAATAAAATGTTTAACTCTCAGGGATCTGAGGGAGCTCAAGGTTTATCTGCTTACAAAGCACATATCCAGGCTAGTCCCAGACTTCTCAATCCAGCAGCCCTCAGTTTCAGCCAAGCTAAGGGCCTGTTTTAACAACAAGCCCCTCATCAAATACAGGGACTAACAGCCTGAGTTAGAGAAATCAGATGAGAAAATTGACCAAAACTTGGAATGGAAAAATAGGAGTAGGAATTTACACTGTGAGAAGTTCATTGCATGAAAACACTTTATATACAGCTAGGGAGGAATTGTTTCACAGTCATACTGAAGTTTTTTCACAGTCATACTGAAGTTCTTTAAATGTGCTGTCTCTTTTTATGCAGACACACCTGTCTATACAAGGATAAGGAGAACTTGATCTAAAAGGCTATCAAGTTAAATTTACAGCTCTAGGAAGATTTTAACACTCATGCAGAGAAGGTAATTATTTGGATGGCAATATTCACGTGCCAGAACATCAACTTTAATCTTATTCAAAAAATCCCACGTAGTATTTAATACTGTGTAGCTGTTTTCAGATTCAGCACATAAATTGTCAGCATCCTGGCACAGGTTGCATCTTGGTCTTATGGTTTTATAAATGGAGAGACAGTTAAACAGTCCAACTCTGCTGTTAGCAGCAAGTTTTCTCTTCATCAAGAATCATACTTGCCCTTTGTTCTCAGGTTCTTCCTGGCTCAGACAAGATGCCTCTGCACTGCTAACACTTCTGGCTTGGAGTGTGTTCAGTGCCAAGGTGGCCTTGAGAGAGCTGTTCTCACTTACCTCATTGCCATGGACCATTAGATGATGTGTGGTGACTAAGGCTTTGAATACGACCACCCAGCTACTATTTGTTGCTCGCTCAAAAAGCGTATCAGCCATCTGAGGGATATTCACGTTTGTTTCATTAGTTGCTTGGATCAAGTCTGCAGGAGAGAGAAAAGGAAGGTGTTAGGTACTGCAAGTATGATAAAAAAGTTTGCAGCATGGCCAAGTTCTCAGACCACCAGGCTGCAGGTTGTGGCAAAGAGGAAGTTCAGTGCTTATGTTCCACATTAAAAAAAAAATAAAAATAAAAGAAACAAAAACACCACCACCAACAAAAAAACCCAAACTGAGATTATATTAGTACATACTGACAGCAACAGTGGTCTAACTCTTTCATCCAACAATAATAGCTTTCCAACAATTCTGTCCTGAGCTATGACCGAACATTTCTCCATCTTTACCCCAGATGAACTCAGGGTGCACAACATCATATGACTTCACTGCTTGCAGGTGTTTAAGTTAATTGTCGCAGTTCATTACCTCTGGGTTAGAGAATTAAGTACTACTGAATTCTGCATTTACAGGTAACATGTCAAGCACATTGAACCCAGTCACATCAGCAAAAACAGATACTCTGTCATCCCAGAGGGTGTTCTAATCAGCAAGCTCCAGTACACCTCCTAGAGATTCTACAGACCCAGAAAGCAGAGGTGTGGATTTAGGCATGCATTAAGACCTCTCCAACAGCAAAAAAGAACACAAGGAATGACACTAGTTTATACTGAAGCAACTGCACCTTGCATAGAAGAAGTAAGATATTAGACTGTTTCAGGGAAAAACAATAACCTGCAGCTTGGTGTCCTGTACATTAAGAATATGTAAACTTGCACAGAAGAGTGCACGAAATGAAGGTAAATCATAAGCAGCAGGGCAGTAACCTTTCCACTATCCTATATATCCCACAGGATCTACTACATCCCCTGTTATCTACTGACCCAAGTTAGGCAGCCAGCAATTACCTTCTACAAGCTATCACCTATTTTTGAGACACAGCTGGAAATTGCATACTGCAACTGCATGCCCAAAACCTGTGTGAGGCCAGACACAGCCCCAGCAAGACTCAAGGAGATGACCTCATGCAACAAGAAGGGCACAAAACACAGACCTAATTGTAGGGCTGATAATTAAAATTTGAAGACCTAAGCAGAAAAAATTGAAAAGTTTAACTACTAGACTAAATATTATCTGAAATTAAAATACTCATCTTGTACTTTCTCTCAGAGGAATCATTGTTAGCAATTTCTTCCCCACATCCAGATTAGAAATTTTCCTCCAACTATTCAAGTCATTCAGTGATGACAGATATTCTAGCTCAAAATCAGGCAGGATGTTTTGTGACTGATCCTTGCACGCTTAAACTACATGAGTCTACAGGAGTTCAATTCACCTGGGCAGTAGGTCAGCACTTGGCAGACTGCCTTTCCCTACATAATCCCAAGCAATGGACAGCATTAATGTTGCTAAGAGTGGAAAGTCAAGGCTCAGCATTAAACTACTGATTCTGCCTTTGCAGGACAGGAAAAGTCCAGAGGACAAATCTGTCTAAATAGATCAATGAGTCACATCAGTGACTGAGACCCACCTGGTGTGTACAGAAACCCACACCACTGTACCAGAAGCATTCAAAAGTTCAGGTTTTGTTTGGTTGGTTGGTTTGGTTGGGTCTTTTAAAAATTCCTGGCACATAATCTTTATGGGTTTTTACCTTCTATTACAAAGACTTATTTTATATAAGATCCAAGAAATCTCTAGCTCACAGTCACAAGCTTGGGAAAACCATAATGCTTGCTTGCATACAAAATTGTCTATTGTATGGGCATAAAAGCTGCAAGTTGTCCTCAGTTTCAGGTCAGGGGAATGATTTTCTGGGATGATACAGGAGACAAAAATTATGTGATCCATTTGCCAAGTTTGAATTGAAAATGTATTCTGTCATGGCATTTTGTTGTCTTGGTTATGGAAGTTGGGTTGGAAGTTTTTTGCAAACACCTTCTGAAATGTGGTTACTTCTGTAACCTCAGTAATACTACCCTTGAAGGAGGCAGCTCTGCAGACAAAGTATCATAGCAGCAAAGCCATGACAGCAGTTCAAGATCACAGAGCTCCAAGAATTCTCCTTGATCTTGTGGAACAAACAGGCCAATGATCTTTTATTCTCTGCTGCTGATTAATGCATTACATTAGTAATGCATTAGTAAAGACAGTGGTTTGTAAAAGCCTAGAAGCAAGTCACAAGTGCCTTACTCACTGTTTACCCCTCTCAGAGATTTTACTGCAGGTGACAGCATTTGTCTTAATATAAGGAAATACATCAAATTTGTAAGCTTTCAGTCTTGGCCTTCAGTATGCAGATTTCTGTGAAAGAGGGACACTATAAATTGTGTATTCCATTGGTGCACTTTAGATAATGAAACCTCAGAGGAGGCCACCCACAGAAATGCTGGCAATGGAGGCAGCAAGGCACTGCTGCATGATGCCACAGCACTGCTTCTGAAGTCACTCAGTCATTTCTGTCTCCTCTCCAAACTGCTGGAGGGTACAGCATCTCAGTCTGCAGCTCTGAATGTTTTAGGACATGAGTAATTATAGTGTGCAAAACAGAGAGGCATGATTAAAATTAAGTCTACTACTTTCAGTGCACAGAAAAGAATTAAACCATGCATGAAGATGTCACTTGTCATCTGAGGCCAGAAAAAGGAGATTGGGGGTGGGGGAATAATTCTTGCAGAGCTGTTTCCCATTTAGTCACACCACAAAGATAAGGTATTCAAATTTCCTGGGTTTCTTTTCCCAGTGCCAGAGAGTCTCAGCTTCACCAGCAACCATCAGCATCTGGAATGAAGCACCAGCACAGCTAACTTTAAGAAACTGAGAAGCAGAGTTTGGTGGCTAAGCTGAATTTTAAAGTAAGAGTTGGAAAAATTAATTTTACTTTAATGTGGTAAGGAAGAACAGATACAAGGAAAAAGAAATTATATGCAGGAAAAAAAGACCTAGAAACTACATTTTCAAAATATACAGATTCAGTCATTTGCTGGGTGGACAAGAGACAATAAAGCTTAGTATTCCAAGGATATCACATGTACATTTGCTAATACAAAATAGTTAATATTAATAAGTAACAAAGAACCCAACAGAAGCCATATGAAGCAATCTTGCAAAGTCGATTCCATTTGGGGAACACACAAGTAGGGCAAACAAGGATTAAAGGTACCTTCCTGAAGAAGTTTCTGCTACTCCTTCTGAAAGTACTGCCTACTTTCTGCAGGCATCCAGAACACTGACAGCTAATCCCCAAACCCAGACACTGAGCTCAAATACAAATTATAAGCACAGTCAGAAATCAGAATCATACTGCAGTAGCACCAAGTCTTTTACCACAAATTTCACAGAAATTAAGTAATTGGGGAATGAAGACCTGCATACTCTTCATTTGAATCCATTTGTTTACTGTGGGACTAAATCACAATTGCCAAATCACCTCTTCTACTTCTACAAATCTCCTCTCTTCACATTTCCGTAGTTGCTATTTTAAAGACTTCTTCAATTAAACAAACTTTTAAAAATTATAATTTTACTTCAATGTACTTCTTCCTAGTTAAGCTTTGAGATGGAAAATCAGTGCAATAGAAGAAATAAATGGTTATCAATTCTCTGACACTAACTTGAATTTAAACAGCAGTCTTTAAGCTCTTGGGCAGGCCAATTGTTTCACCCAGACTTAAGACAGCTGCAACTTAATCAAACTCTAGGTTTACTTCTCTTCCCTAATTAACACCTCCATCAATAAAAAGACAAACCTGCCCAATAGAGAAAAGAATGAGGGAGACTGAAGTGAGTTAAGAGACCTTGGCTCTCTCTTCATGACAGTTTGAAGAGTCCACTAAAAGATGGGGCTAGCTTTAGTGTTTGTTAAGCTCATAAGTAAAAAAAGGGGAACAGTAAGAACGTTTCAAAGTTTCAGAATTTCAGACTCTTTCAGTCTCATTAAAAACTAGTTTCTAGTTCTTTTTTCTTTTTCTTTTTTTTTTTTTTTTTAATGAGAAAGATTATACAATACTTTAAAGAATCTCTTAGTCCTCTACCTCTCCAGATGGTATTCCAGATCTGGGCAGGTTTTTTCTGTTTTTCTCCCCCACCCCCCCAAATTCCTTAATAAGCAGACATGGGATTTCCCAGTTCATGATTAATTATTCACAATTTACATTTTAGTATGCAGAGAAACAGCAGCAGAGCACAAGACCTCTCTGTTCAGAGGAGCATCAATGCCAACTTCAGAGCAGCTGTCATTCCAGACTGAATTAACACACAAGCTGCCTCAGCATCTGAGCTGTATCATACATTCAGTTCCTAAACTTTGCTAAATCTCTCCAGCAGGAACCCCATTACAGATCTTCCTCACTACTACTAAAATGCTACAATAGTCTTCAGGAGTTTTTTCTTGCTTATAAGTATATAAATAATGTCTTGAACCTATTGAAAAGGAAATGCAGGACTGCTGCAAATCAGACCAGAGTAAGAGCTTACAAGCCTCAACCAAGAAAGCCAAATAGTCAAGAGTACAGTCCCCTCCCTGCCAGACACAGCTGTATTAGGAAGCCACTAGAGCATTGTGCTAACCAGTGCAAGAGCTGAACTTCCCTGTCTACAGAAACCTGACCACAAAACAGTGTTGGAAAGCAGAACAAAGTTACCAGTTTCTGCTTCTACAGCAATTGCTCATAAGAACATTAGATAATTTGAATGTTGTTGGCTTTGACTACCAGGCAATTCCACTCCAAAAAGAGTTTGGAATTAATTTCTGAGGTTATAATTTATCATTTCTTCTTTTCACTTCCAGCTTGCCCTGTCTACACAAACATGCATCTTGATCTTGTAACAATCACCCCAGCAGCAGTGCATGCTCTGTCCCCCTTCCTCCCCAAAATCTGCTTCCAGGGTTGCTGTATCTCACCTTGATGCCAGCAAGTCTACCCTTTATCAAGTCCAGCATCTTTCAGATATTGCCTTGGAACTTCTGTGCCTGTGCCAACTCAAGAAAACTAAACACAATCTTGCACTGCACATGTGCTCCAGGTACTTTAGACCCCCAATAAAGCAGCTGTAGCACTCAGGGGCTACCTCCTCTCTCCAGCCTTGCTTCAATACCTCCCCCTTCCAAAATAAATCTCAGACTCTTATGAGGACAAATACTTGCTGCAGTTTGAGAGGTCACAACAATCAGTCTTTGAACCACACAACAACACCCCACACCAAGACAAGCTTTTATATACAATTTCTTATTCTCTGCCTATTCACAGGCATATTGTACTACCCAAAGTATTAAGTGTTTTGCAGAACCTATCAATCACATGAAGGGTCGCTGAGAGACAGGGTAAATAACTGAGTGCTAGCAAATTTCTTTGAAGCATCCTCCAATTTCTCCACCTGAGAGTTTAATTAGAATAATCTTATTATCTCATTACTCCTTTTTAAATACAACAGTGCACCACCTGCTATATTATCAAATGCCTCTTTTGGAAACAAAGTGAAAAATCTACTGCCCATACACACTGTCGGATTTTATTCCAACATATTTCCATATGGTTTGCACCCCTCCTTAACCAACATATCAAGGCAAGATATTTGGCTTTAAGTCATCTGCAAAAATCACCCTAGCTCATTAGCAGTGTTACATCAGTTATGCTACACTTTGTGTTATGCTGCACTTGATTATTTATATGTATGGCTTTTCCTCCTGAGAGGTTCAGGTTCAGCTCTCTTGGAAACAGGAAATAAAAGCCAACCATCACATGGTCTTCTACTGGATCTAAGAGGGTGCAAATACAGCAGCTGTCTCTCTAAGTACTAATAGTGGGGGGAAAGTGTGATTACATTGTGCTAAAAAAATTGGTCTTGCTTTAAGCAATTCCTTCAAGTTTCACGAACTACGAATATTTTTTCATAAAAGTTCCCAGAACTTAGAGCTTCACTGCCTCTGGGGGAGAACAGTGTGCACTACCTTTAATGTTTACATTGGAGTTCTCTCAAGGAGAGTAGTAGAACTGAAAGCCAACATTCAGGCCAGCTGCAGAAGCTCAGTGTTAAGGAACAGTCATTGAGGTTTTAATTATAGTCTTTAAGACTTCAAATTAATTAGGAATTAATCTGTTTTATGAACAAAGTCTGAGACCTTGCTGACACCCATGATCCAACCAGTCAGAAGAATAAAAGTTTCATTTTTACTCAGGAATTACATATCTGGAATAACAGAAGATAGCTACACAAACTGTCTAATACAAACATACTATGGAAAGCAACTTTTTAGCCTCACATACAAAGCCAGAACACCAAAGGGAGACAGGACCCATGGTCCAGGAATTCTGCCTGCTTTCTTCCCCACTGCAGCTACCACAGCTTTTTAAAGCATCTTCACTATAGGAAAAGTATTAGTCATCAAGCATGAAACCTTCTCCTTGTCCAAAGTCGTAAGGAGCTCAGTATTGAACCTCATTCAGACAGAATTCACTCACTTTGAATACCAAAGGATCTGTCTCAGGCAATAATCCAAGTTCAGCAAAGTAGAGGAAAGATGAGAAATCACAGCTTTAATGATCTTTTCCTCTCACCCACAGAACCCACTTCCAACCCTCCACACAAATCCTGCTCCACAACTAGCTCAAAAGAAACATGCATTTTTCTTCTCAAATACAAGAATTACACATTTCTGCTTAAGTTGATGTGAAACACCAAGTAATTCTGGAGCTAAATGTGCCACTTCTCTGTTTTATTGATTTACTGGAAGCAAGAACTGAGCCAAAAATCATTATTGCAGTGTCTTTTTTGCATAGCTTTTAATAGTTTAAGATATGCAAAATTTCATTTGCACTTGGTGGACACCAAATAGTGGTTGTAAGGTTAAAATATAACAGCAGATGTCTTGGAGAAATGCTATTTCCCATCCTATTGAAATGTGGCATCTTAAATGCCAAATTCTAGAGGAAGAAGAGACATGGAAAACCCCTGCTAACATTAAAAATAGCTCTTGACCAATAACCTTGCATGAAAAGGAATTTTTATTCTGCATGGCAGATCTCAGACCTCTATAAGAATTTCCTTCAGCACTTCAAACCTGGAAGTCTTAACCAAAATACACATTAATTTACAGACAAAGCTGCAACCACCAGCCAATATTCTGCTAAGCCTTCAAAGCATTTATTCAATTTCCTCTACGGGAATTTTTCTCCCCATCCATGCAAGCATTAAAGTGACAGTTCTCTTGCATCTCAGCTTTTGCTGCAAGCAACAAAGCAATTTTAAAGGCATTATAGATTTGCAAGATTATTTCTTAGAAGGACAACAGTCAATAAAATCTGCTTAAATGACTATTGTCAATTGCCAATTAAATGACTATTGTCAATTAGGCACATCCACAACCTGATACCAGGATGCCAGCTGTGGCCAGTGATTATCCTTCCATGAAAGTGCCCAGCCCCTAACATTACCTGCTGGTTGTATCAATTCATAACTCTCATCACTTGGGTGCTCACTGAAATATCAAGTGGCAGGATCAACTGCAGCTTTTAGGCAGAGAGAACAGCTACACTAGAAACACAGGGATTTCACATTTGCCACAATAGCACTGGGCCATTTACTGTAATCTCTCCACTACAGCAATTTCTAATCCTAATCAGCCCTTACATGATGGGCTGATCTTACACTCCAAACAATCTGGCAGAAAGTGGTAATCAGCTGAGGCATGGTACCTGAGCTCTTTCAGTTGCCATGCTGCAGTCTGAGAGGAATTCTACCCCCAAATGATCTCCTTTTCTCAGAAAACCATTTGTTTTTAATAAGCTTGTAGAAATGAAGCTAGCACTAGACTATCAACTCTGCCCAGAACAGCAATTTGTAATCCACTAAAAAGCTGAACAAGACTGAAAATACATTGCAAGAAGCCTGATGTTCCAGCTCCAATACTTAGCTGTTACATTTTGGGAATACATTAAGAAAAAAAACAACTGGGTGGGGATGAGACAACATGCAAACTTCAGTGACATGGTAATTAGCTACAGCCTTTGTGCTGGAAAGAGATCAGTTGAGTAGGCAGCCTCAGAAGTGACACATCTGATTCAATATCCATGGTCCATGCTTTGACTACTCCCTCAGCAAGAACATTCTCAGAGTCCAGTTTTTTCATCAGTGGATGCCACATAATGACACAACCCAAAATTTTTAACTAGTAATGAAATGCCCACAAGCATGCAGGCAGCCCTGTTGAAAACACGAACATACCTGTGGGAAGAAGAAACCAAGTGTAATGCAAACCTCTGCACAAGCCAGTGAAGAGTATGACCTCCTGGAATCACACTGAAGCAGCTCCAGCCAAGCAGCAAGTACTTTCTAACATGGCTGCTACCATTTTAATCCATTGTCTTGTATCTAACATAAAGCAGAAGAGTTCATAAAACCAGATGGCTGCCTCACATGTGAATGGTGTGCAATTCCTTTATGCCCATTCCTTTATACTACATCAGTTAAACAATAATCCTTTTTTTTCTGCCACACAGGTGAGTTTAAGTCTCAAGAATCCTGAAAAAACTGAAGTCTACTATCAATAGACTTGACTTCAACATGAGCCTTTCACATACTACAGATTTCTTGATGTTGCAAAAACCCCCAAAATGCTAAATTCAATGCAACATCCACCTGAGTGATAGAAGTTGCAGTAAGGACTACTAACATTTAAAAAACCCTGATAGTATTAAGTTGCTATCAACAGTTTGAAGTCACCAATGCCTCTGGATGATGCATTTGCCACTGGCAGTAGAAGTCTCCCATCAAGCTACTGATGAGAGAGGAATCTGGAATCCATCACAAGGATGGATCATCACAAGGCTCACATCCAGGCAGCAAAGCTTCGTGCAGAGTCAGATCTCCAGACTGGAACACCCAGAAGTGTCAAATTAACTCTTAAGCATGATATGGAGTATGATATTTGAAAGGTAGTTTTTCATAATACTGTCTAAGCAATTTCCAGCTTTCTGACAAACAAGAAGCATCTCTTTAAACTCACTTATGACAAACATAGCAAACCTTGACTTCACACTCTTGCCATTCACCAACAACAAAGCAAATGGAAGTTTAAATCCACTTAGCAAAACCAGAAAAACTCTAATGTAGCCTTTCAAAGTCATTTCATATGAAATGAAAGATCAGATCAGAAAGTCACAGGTAAGGTTCACATATGAAAATACCATTGTTTCACTTGCCAGCAACAAAACATCACTCATAATAAAATGTACATGTTTTCAGAATACTGGCACACTAAATATGCTCAGCTGCTTCTGGCTTGTTGTCCCTTAGCAGAATGTACATTCTCCTTCATCCAAATACATTTACATGAAGCTATAAGACTTATATTAGGAGCTACAGGCACAATAAATATACTCTGGATTCCAGAGTCATACAACAGGATCCAAACCCAAGTCTCCATTTGAAAAGGCTGATTTGAAAACTCCAGGGCTGCTACAGTACTGATGTGATGATAAGTTAAAGTTTTCATCTATATTTGACCTATATGTAATAAGAAACTGCAGCCATTAGAGGCAGGAAGCAGGCCAGCTGGCTTGCCCTCTCCATACAAGTTCTACACTCCCTGAAGCAAGAAGTGAAAGGAGGAGTCCTATGAAAAGCAGTTTGAACTCCACTAAAGTGCATCTAGGTCAGCCCTTCAATTTTGTTAAAGATGTGTCCCCTCCTAGTGCCGTCCTGCACTGTGGCAGGGTCACTGATCACTGCCTTACTCTGAGCATCTTCTCTAACCTTGTAAACCTGCATTCATTTAAACAATGTGGGCGACAAGTCAGCAGGTTTTGTTTGTGCTTTGAGCAGTCATGTCTTTCACTTCTCTGGAGGGCCATTTTAGAATATTCTGTAAGTATCAGAGTGTTTTAAGATATATAACAAAATATGCCAGAGGCACCAGGAGCCTGCCAGGCTCTGCAGGCTAACCCCTGACCATCTGCTATGCAAGCACCCGCTGCCACCATGTCATCTGTGCTTGTGCCAAGCCAAAAGCCAGTTTGCACTGTATTGTCAGCAGTCAAGCCACAGCCTTGTATCACTTCTTAGGACAGAAAAGTTTAAGACACTCTCTTGAAAAGACGTATCTTTTGGTCCTTTAACTGTATGGTAGAACAATCTTAGCTCAAGTGGACAGCAAACTCTCCAACTGACACCCATACCAGAGTTCTGCAACTCAGCCATAATCCAGTCTCCTAAACACTTAAAAACAATGAGCAAAGAATGCTGTGTTCTTATACATTCCTTCTTTGAGTCAGTAAAGAAGCCTTGTCAAAGCATATGGCTCAACTGTTTTGTCAGAACTCTGCAGCCCAATTGCAACACAGGAGTTCCTGCCAATTTTCTTTTTACCTGTGGCAATTTTGCCTATTGGCTTATGACCAAAAGGAGTTGACTGCCACAAGTCAGGTCCAAGCTGCAGACACATCCTGTCATCTACCTGCAGTTCTCAGTACACATGAGAGGCAGGGTTTGGTGGTCTTCAAGCATGATCATGTTTATCTACTCACAAAATCCCCCTCTTAAAAAAATCATAACACATTTGAGTTTCATCAATAGCTAGAAAAACTAGACACTAGGAAAGGCAACTGACTGATGTACTGCCTCTGCTCAGATGGGCAGAGCAAAAATTACACAAAGACACAACATTAGCATAACATCAGGACCAGCATCCAATCCCTTTCACTAAACTAAGTTAAGATACAGATATAATCTACAACCAAGCATGAGATCACATTATCCCGGGCAGAAAAGAGAAACAGAAAGGTATTTAGACTTGGCTGGTCCAGCAGTCAGTGGCAATATTGTGCACTGTCATTTCCTGTGCCTACAAATAAGCCATGAGCCTCAGATGCCCAGTGAAAGCCCCACTTGCCAATAGCCTAAAAAATACTGTTCTAGTATTCCACCTGCATTCATTTCAAGGCTGATGTCCAATATCACTTGCTAGTGCAGATGGATAGTATATTCCCTCTCTTAATGAACTACAGCTCTCAACTGCTTTAGTAATGTGTTTTACAACCTGAAGAGAAGACTTTATGAGCACAAACAAAACATGTTTTGTATTGATTTTGAGTATTTTCAGCCAGCGCTGAAGTAAATATGATCAAAATAGCAAGATTAAAAGCATTAAAAGGGCCTAGCATATGTTTTTCAAGATTCCAGAAAAAAGCAGACCTTACCATACTCTGCAAAGTGACAAACAAGCCTCTGCCAAGCATTCCAATTGCCTTCCAGCAATTGCCAACATCTGGTTTATTCAGGTTAATTTAAGCCACCAGCTCTCATCCAAGCAAAATTTTGGACAGAAGGAAAATCAAGCAGCCGTGCTGAATCTGATGGGGTGGGATACTCCAGTATCAGCTTTACCAGTGAGGCTTCACACTGCAATCTTGCTGATACTGCTGACTCAGAGGAACAAAAGTACTGCTGCAAACCCTGTGCTACAGATCACTGCCAGCAAGGCTACCAGGAAGGCTTCTCCTATCTTCTCAGTTAGTCTGAGTTCAGGGCTCAGTCCTGTGCCAGATGAGCCATCCTTTTCTTTATATGTCCTGCAATGAGATTCACACCCTGATTTCCTGGCTTGCTTTACTCCTTGCTTTTTCATTTTCATGATGTTTGAAACCCCTCTCTCCAAACCAGCCAGAATACTATTCCTAATCTGCATGCACTCTTTGGTGAGACTCCTGTATTTACCCGAGGCACACAACAGAACTTGTGCTTTTCTACCCTTACCAGCATCCCGACCTGTGCCCCAAAAAAGGAACAGGGCATGGTAACTTAAGGATACAGTGTGGTTACTGTTAGTAAGGCTAAGGGAAGAGATACAGTGTCATCACTCCACCCCCCAATTTTTCCCCATCTGCAGAAATACTGGAGCCAGCTCCTTCAGCAACACTGTATGTCCACAGCCCACTGAGGAAGGTCTATCCCTTTGTTTTCTTCCGTGGCAGGGAGTGAACTCGATGCACATGGCAAGGTTTTGGTTGCATTGGGAAATGCTGGAGCTGTGACTTCTGAGAACAGGGATCTCCTCCAGAGGTTGCAGAGGATATCAGCTCCAACACATGGAGTGCATCCTGTACCTCCTGCTCCACCTCAAAGCTTAGTGTTCTCTCCGACATTTCTTTTCCCACTTCCTCTGTCTGTCCAGTATTTTCTGCTTTTTCTTCAGTTTGTTTATCCTGAGGTGCCACAAACTTGGTGGATGGTCTCAGCTGTGTATTGCAGCAGATTCAGCGTGGAGCTGGCTGTGTCTGGCACAGAGCATGTCCTGGTCTCTTCTCACAGAAGCCAGCCCTGAAGCCAACACCTTGTCATGGACACCCATCACTGGGGGATGGTAAGCAGGGCGGGATGAGCAAAGTAGTCTCAAGGGTCTTGGGCAGCAGTAGAAAAACACTAAAAGCAGGAAATTCCCCACTTGGTGACAAATTTCTCAGTCCAGCAAGAAGCAGAGAACATGGGTAGTCCTCAAAACGCTTTATACCCTTCAAAGTTATGCTGTCATCTATTTTAAGCACTTCAGAGGGTCCTTCACATGGCAGAGACACACAAGCATGGACTGACCACACCTTCAGAGCATTTTCTTGGAGACTTCACAGAATTCCTTGCTAGTGTGACAGGCCCATGTAAGGCATGCAGAGAAGATAAAGGGTTTAAGAGTGAGGCTGTGAAATCATAGACATAGATGAAATGAAAACACAGAAAATCAATCAAACCTGTAGATTTCTGTTGTAATTTAGAAGATGTTCAACTGCTGCCAAGATCTAAGGGAGCAACACTATGAGACTATTATGAAACATACTCAAGTACTAAATAGAAGTGATTAAAACCATTCTCTGGTCACTGTCGTCCTGACCATCTCATAAATAGCTACTCCATTATGAAGGTCCACAATGAAAGTCAGTACAACAGAAAGACTTGACTTGTCCCAGAATTTGTCATCCATGACCTTGACAAAGCATGTTTAACAGAAGGATCTTGCTTACTCTTGAAAAAGACTAAGAATACCTGCCCTCAGGACTAGTCAATCTTTATCAAATTACACTGCTTACATGAAAAAAGTTTAGTATTACAGTGCCTACTTATTTTCCTGTTCCCTCATTTTCCCTCTTCCATTCCTAAGGCATTGCACCGTAAGACAACTTACACATGGAACAGTTGAGATGCACAGGATGAAGAGACCCTGCCCTGTATTCCAACATTTGGATTTTAACATGAATTCAAACTTCCACCCTGGTTCAAACACATTTGAATTGGCCAAGCCTTAGCTTGGTTAGAAGGGCAGTCTTTCAGTATGGGCATGGGGGGAATTGAAAATTAATGTCACTCAAATACTCAAGAACAACTAATCTAAAAATCATTATTACCTTCCCTTACCCATGACAGACATTTATTTCGACTCCTATTCAGAGACCTACATGCCTCCAAATGAAGTGTGTCCTCAATACCCTTTTGGGAAAGGACATGGTAGAAGGCCACAGAAACAGCCACTCAACATAAAAACTGATGATGAGTCCTTACACACAATAAATGTGCTAATCCAACGTCCAATAAAGAAGAAAATAACTGCTTGCTTGGATACTTTTCAGGTGTTAGAGCAATTCATTGGGATGACAGAGGAGTTCACACTATAAAATCCACACCAGCTGTGAGAACAGAAACGAGACACAGTATTCCAGCTGATCTTCAGTGGTAACATGCAAACAAAGTCAGTTCTCTCACACATAGAAACTGTAACAAATTACTGCAATACAAGATACAGTGAGACACAAAAGCAGTTTCATTAGTAAAGTGTGGAGGATAAAGCCCAGTGTGTACAGGGACTCCATTCTCGGCAATTTTCTCGATACTGCCCCAGCTGTAGAGCCTGAGTGTCACCTGGACTGCAGAGCAATGCAGTACATCTGCACTACTCCTGCTAGGAAACGGCCCCCAGTGCCAAGAGTCTTGGAACACTCCCCAAATCTCTTCAACAGCAAACACCTTCTGAAATATGCACATCCTAGGTAACCTCATCCTTTAACCCACTGAGACAACAGACACTGAAGCCTAGGGACTCAAGGTAGTTCCACTGACCCCAAACTTCTCCCAAAAAGCAAAGACAGACATATTCCTCAGGAGTAAGACAGAGGTTTCTAAGACTAACCTGTGGGATCCAGCAATGTCATCTTTATTGAGCCTAGGCAAAAAAGTTTAACATATTGCTTTTGGTCAACAGAGACTTCTATTTCAACACTAAAGACCACAGTGACTCAAGTCCATTAGATCAACACCAGAGACTGCAGAAGAAAGGTAGAACACTGCAGGAAAGAAGTGTCTGTACAAGCAAAATGCTGACACCAGCCCTGCAGTTCAGTTACCACCATGAATTAAACTATAAACTTCTTTTTAGAACCTCTGCTTGCCAGGTATATGCAAATAGCAAAACTAGACTTGGGATGAAAATAAGTTACAGCAGATAAATCTCCACAGCCACAAAAAATCAAATCCTGATATTCATCTGCTTTGTTTTGACTTTTCACAAACATCTCACAGCTCTTGATCAGGCTTCTGGGATGGTCTTCTACCTTATGAGAATAATTTCGAAGAAGTAAGGAGACACGTGGTCTTTTCAGAATACACACTGCAGAACTTCCTCCTGCAGCAAAGCAATCGACTCAGCAAAATAAATCAAGGAAAATCCCAACCATTTCTATAATTTTCACAAACAGGAACTTGTTACAACCACCTGCAGGTGCAACAACCTCACTAGTTTTCAATTCACTTCCCTAAATGAAAGCTTGAAGGTCTGTTTCTGAGTGATACCCTATAGAAAGAGCTTAGTTGAGATCTACCCACTTTTCCCTCATCTATCATGTGTTTTCACATTTGGAAGTCATGTTATTTCCCTTCTCCAAAAGCATCTCCCTGTTGATACCATCAGAGTCATTCCCATTTGAGGCTGGAAGCAACCTCTTACTTGGACCACACAATTAAACCCCTGGTGAAGCCTTAACACATCTTTCAGAACAATTCTAAGAATCAAACTCCTATGCTATGCACAAGTATTGCCTTCCCACTTGAATTACAAGTTTATATATCCTTAATGCAGCCCATATGCATCATTCACTTACTCTGCAATGGCCCTTCCCACTGCATCAAAATGAAGTTGCTAATTCCCCACTTCTTCACAAGAATAATAATTTAGATAATGAACATCAGCTAGCTGATGGATAGGAATCCATATCATCATAGTGATTTTTAGACAACTTTTGGATGACAAAAGTTTTGTAGCCAAAATGGTCAGAGCTCAACTGTCCCAAACCACCGGAAAGTCCCAGATTTATATTCCTTTCCCCACCACAGGGACTTGAGAAGCTCATTTAATGCCATCTGGCACTACTTCCAGCAGTTGTTGAAAATTCACTAGTAGCAGATCTGGAGTTCAAGAAAATGGTAAATCCTGTTAACGAGCACAAGATAGCAACCAAATGATACTTTAGCTCTCCTTCACATGACCAGCCTGTCCAGCACTGAGAGCCCATGCCAAAAGACAGCAGCATCTATACTACAGCCTGTATTTGAAAGCTACACCAAGTATAGAAAACCACACAAAAGTAAACACTTAACAGCTCAGCTTGTCTACACGGAAGACATTAATTCTATTTCTTTCTCCCTTCCTCACACACCACCTTTTTCACCTTGTCACTTATGATCTCTGTCTGAGATAGATGATAGAGAAATAGATGATAATCCTCTGGAATTATTGTCTTCTGCAGAAAACACAGAAGAACAGGCATGATTGTATCCTATCCTTATAGGACTACTTAACCCATGTTAAACAGTTGATCTCTCAATTTAATTTACAAAGCCCAGTTGTTAAGTAGGGCAGTGGAAGAGAGGTTGTGTGACTTGACACCTGGCCACTAAGACACTAAATAAAATTATGGAGTTCCCTAAGGACACAGAACCCCAGCGTCAACACCAGAATTACAGCTCTCCATAAGGCATCACTCCAACCATCACTCTCATGAACCTGAATGTTGAAGTGTCTAAATCTTTTATACCTTGACATAAAACTTATTGCAAAGCACTGGGAAGTTTTACCTTTCATTATTCACATCTTCAAATACAACTTATCCAACTTGAAATGCACCCAGACAATTAAACTCTGAGCTGTTGTTTACAGCTTGTAAAATAGAATAAAAAACCAAAAAGAGCAGGCATTTGTCTTCCCAGGAAATTGTAACTATTTTTCCTCTTTTATGTGTGGCATGCAGGTAGGTATGAAATTCTGTGAAATTCTACTGGGTTCTGTCTCCAGTACATCCACTTTCTTGAGTAGTAATATTAGCACCAATATCCAAACACAAATCCTTTACACTCCTTACTATAACACTGGTAGGTTACTTCTACCTCACTTGAATCCTGCCTATGCCAGATAGTACTTTTATTTATATATGTATATACACACAGAAACACAGACACACATAGGCACAGCATGCTTTCAAATACATGAGCTATGCTTTTTTTAAGCCAAAGCTTCTAGGAATAGATACAGTCTGTATAGGACAGTCCAGACACAGCCTACAGATTAAAAAGTGTTGACGGCTACCAAACAACAACATAGAAGAGACATCAATAACCAAGATGATTTTTTAAGATATACAAGAAAACATGACAGAATACATGATATCAAGAGTAATTATCTACTTAAAACAACAGTTTAGATTCCAGTGAGTCTTCATTCTATGCTGCTTATATCAGCATTTCTTGGACACATATTCAAGAGCATCTAGATGTACTGAAAGACCAGCCTGCTGTTTGTCACTTGGAGGGTAAGCTACAAAGTCATTAGAAGTGAAATTTGGAATTATTTTCCAGAAGTAATGCTACCTCCTTTTAACAAATACTGCATCATCAGAACAGTACTTACAAACACCTGCACCAGCATTACTTAGTAATGGCCAGCAGCCAAGAGACTGCCTGGTATAAAACCTGCTGATCTTCACTTGAATGTACTTCTTACTGTGTCCAAAAAAACCATGGGGAACCCACTTAGTTTTAGACATTAACACCTGCTGTTGATCTGCCAAGTTCAATGCTGGACAGAGATATTACTGGCAAACAAGGCCAATTAACATCAGATGACCAAATTTTTTCACCATTCTATTACTTGGTGTCTCCAAGCAGGGGCTGATAGTTGAAATGAAATACTCAGGATGAAACATGATTAGCTCATTGTTTTCCAATAAATGTCTTGCCTCAACCTTGTTTCATGCCTTAACTAGCTAATGCCAGTCCGGAATACATCAAAAATCTGAGATAAAGCCAACAGCCATCTTTAATAAGACATGATGCAAATTACTGGACAGCTCACAAAGCTGCTGTCAGATATTTGGGACCTCAGCAACAGCCCCTTAAACTCTCCAAAGGCTGTCCCAATCTACAGCACGGCATTATCCCAGAGCCTTGCCATTTAAGCACACCATCATCCAAACCTCTTCAGAAGTGGAGATACATTGATGTGGAGATGTCCCCACTCGTACTGGTGCTTGGCCAGCTCTGGGAATACCTTTTATATCATGTATATCTCACCCTAGCTTGATCTGACAGAAGCAGGCAGTGACAAGAGCGTGTCCATTTTGCCCCTGTGTCTGATTCTCTCCCCTCTTCCCAAGCCCCCGCTCCATAAGGAGCTCTTTCCACTGTCTTCCTGGATAAAAGGCACGAGGTCATGAGGGAAAAAATGGCCGAAAGAGCAGTATTATGCAATAAGAGAAGAAATGCAATAATAACTCATCCTCTCCTGGAGATTTCCCATCACCCTCATGCTTTGCAAGCTGGATTAGAGCAAGCGTGACAGGCAGCCGGCTCAAAGGCCCGCTACAGTGCCCTGCGGGCAGGCTCCTCGGCCGCGGGCCCTCGCTGCGGAAACAAAAAGGGATGCTCACAGTCCAGGTGCTTCTTCTTGGGCCCCATCACTTCATGCGTGGTGGCTTTGCAGACGGCTCTGGCTACGGCCGATCCCGTAACGCTGTACTGAGCAGCTGCGATGCGATCTGTCAGCGTCTGACCCGACATCTTCGAGCGGCGTGCTGGCTGCTGCCTGCTCTGCAGGGGCGAAACACACGGAGGGGAGGCGGGGATGCCGGGTCCGCGGCCGGGGGAGGCACGGCAGGGAGGCGCACGGGCAGGGGCACACGCACACGGGCAGGGGCACACGCACACGGGCAGGGGCACACGCACACGGGCGCTCAGCCCCGCCACACGCACGATGCTCCCCGGGCAGCCCGGCCCCTCCCGAGGCGCAGCCCCCCCACCCCGTTGTGTAAGCCTCTGCCTCGCTAGAAGCCGCCCGGGGCAGGAAGAAGGGTATTTTAGGCGTTGCGAGGAACGCATGAAGGGGAAATAATGCCGGCAGCTGCAGCAGGCTGCGCAGGAGCAGGGTGCGAGCCGCCGGGATGGGGGGCAGGCAGGCAGCCCTCCGCACCTGCCCGGGCAGCGCCCGCCCCGCGGGGGAGCCTCCGCCGCGCCCCGGCCCCGCTGCGGCGCCCGCGCCGCCGCTCCCACGGCAGATTATGGCACCGTTGCGCCATGTTCTGCCCTCCCGGTGCCTCCCCCACCGCCGCCACCCCCGGCCCCGACAGGGACCCCCCCCGCCCGCGCCGGGAAGCGGGGCGCCGCTGGATGCGGCGGCGGCGGCGCCCAGCGCCATGCAGCATCCCGGCGCGGGGAATCTGCGGGATGCGCCGAGCGCCAGCGGCCGACCTGTCAGCGCGTCCTTCCCTGCCGTCCTCCTGCCGCCGCTCCGGGGAGGGCACTGCCGGCCCCCGCCGCCGCTGCCCGGCCCGGCCCGCTGGCGAGGCGCCCCGCGGCGAGCAGCCCCCGGCCCCCGGCCCCGGTAGCCCCAGGTGCCGGGCGGGCTGTCCCCTCCCGCCGCCGCCTCCGCCGCCGGGGATGCGCTGGGCGTCCACGCCCGGGAGCCGACGCTGCTATTTCCAGCCGGCGGCTTAATCCTCCCGCAGCCTAATCCCCGCGCTACTGCCGCAGCAGCGCCGCCCCCAGCCCGGTGCAGAGGGCGGGACGGAGCGCAGCGAGCGGCGCCGCTGCCGCCGCAGATCGGGGCCCGGCGCAGTCAGGTGACCCCGCTCCGCTCCGCTCCGCTCCCGGGCACGGCGGAGCCGCTCCACCCGCGGCTGTCCCGGTGGCATCCGCGACTCGGGGAGCCGGACCCGCTGGTGCGTCCCCGGCCAGCATCACGGTCCTGTCGTGAGCGCCTAAAATTGTGCCGTGGGGGATCCCAAAACTGCTCGTAGACTAGATTTCTCCAGAATTTTATGATGCTATTGTTATCAAAACATCTCAAATATGTCCCCAGGAGGGTTTTCTCTCTGTTTTCTAAGGTAACCTAAAGGTCTGGGTTACAACGCAACTACACTCGGGAGGATATATTGCTGACAATTTTATTGTGCAATTGAAGCCTCCGGAGTGATCCGTGGAGTATTGGGAAATGTGGTGTACATATATTACCATAAATTGGCTGAACTTAGTTTTGGAGTAAAGTGATTTAAGTGGGTGGGGTCTAAACGACATGGCACTGGTAGAAATTAGTTCGAGCTGCCGGTAGAACAAATTTCAGAAGTCGATGTCAGCGCATGTTATTAATTAGCTTGAGAAAACACTACGTACAGTCAGTATTGAAGAGTTGTGCACACAAAGTGATAATTGGGTTGTGTTGCATACAAAGACATACAGCACCATTTGTTATATCAGGAGCAGAACACAGACAAGGAATTGTGGTCTGTGACAGTATGAAACAGCAGCTTTTTCACTTCTTCATTCTTTATTTTTTATTTTCTTTATTTTCTTGTTTGTTTGTTTGTTTGTTTTTATTTTACCTAATGACACGGAGATTTTAAAATCCTAGGTAGCCTGAAAGCTTGGGAATGATAGTTAAAACAATGCTCAAAAGTTCAATGTATTTTTTCTGTGGGAAATCTCTTCCAAAATAGCAGTAAAATGGTACCTTGGACCACTGAAGACAGGTGCTCAGATTTGTATATTTTCGATACTGGTTGAATTTCCTTCTTTTTTGCAGAGCAGATAGAGATTTCTGGATTTCAAGATTCAAAGGTTCTCTCAAATACAGTGTTTGACTATGTAGCAAAAAAGATGTAAAGTGTATATCGCTGTTAGCACTCAGCATTAGGAGTCTGCAAACTCCAAATGCTCCTGTAAGAGAGACTCTCATATGTGCTTCTCAGCTCTATTCCATAATGAGTAGCAAATAAATAAACCTTGGAGTTTCACAGAAAGACAATATTGTGCTCTTTAGCATTACTATAGTCCACTGTTCAAGTATGGACAAATTTTAGTAATACTCAGAAATTGTTTCTGTTTCCACAGAAATGTTAACTCCAATGCCTAGGAATTTGTCAGTAATGACATGGCTTGTGGCAGCTAGAAGCACATCTTGGCAGAGGCACACAAACAATTTTTCTTCTGTTATTCACAATCACTTTTTGGGGTCATACTCCCAATTGATTTCAGAGGAAAGAAACAGCTGGAATCTACCGATACTTCATGTTCCATTACTGGCATTAAGAGTGACTCTGGACTTTCCTTGGTAATGCTGACAGGAGTTTAGAACGGCTTGACTTTAAAAGAGAAACTTCCTTTATAACTAGTACATTACAGAAGGGAAAAAAACCAAAAACAAACCAACTACACAAACTGTTTTGAAATTTGTTGACTCCATACAGCAGAAATTTAGAATGGTTTTAATTCCTGCAAAGCAGGATAGTTTTCAACTTTATGCTAGTCAAAGTATTTTATTTGTGGTGCAACTTTTATTAACGTCTAGTGTGCATCTTCAGTGTGAAGGTCTGGATACTTTCTGAACTAGTCTGCATTGTTATCAACAGTTCACATCACAACTGTTTATACACAGATTCTCATCTGTGTCACCAAAAATTGGGTGTTAATAGCTAATTTTATATTTTCCTATGAATATAAAAATACAAAGTATTGAAACAAAAGGTAAGTCAGATAATCTGTACCATTGCCTTAAAATTTATGCAGTTTCTTAATGAAAACCTAAGGTGTTTTAAGAAGGTAAGACAAGAAGACACCAGTACTCTTTAAATTCAGAGTGAAGGGATGTGATCCACTGAAGCTGTATTGCTTTTGGATTTAAAACCAACCATCACTCCCCCAAAAATAACCCAAACCCCAGAAAACAGGAGTTCATATTTGTAATAAAAGCAACACAGGAAGTAGGAACCATCTTAAATAAGGATAAGGGAGCTGTCCAGGACTAAACAGATGGGGAGCTGGGGTTGCCATTTCACAGGGTAGTTTTAGATGAAGTCTCAAGAAGTTGCCTGGTGTGCTGGCCCTGTGAAAGCCAGGTTCACAACTTGGCTGGTGGAGGTCTAATGAGGGCCACATAAGCAGCTGGAAAGGGTTCTTGCTCTTAAAAATAACACAGAATCGTTGATGTCACTCTTTGTAACTGTGCTTTCAACTTAAAAATTAAAGACTTGAAGAGAAGGTGTATTAATGACAAACTGAATTGCCAGTTTGAGGCACAAAGGTAATTCTTAACTGAATTTGAAGTGAGAAATATAGTGTTAGTCTGTGTTAATTTCAGTCCAAGCACACATGGAGGGAAGGAGGCATGTCTAAGGGCTGATTCATCACACCTCTCACCTGAATTCTGCCCCAGAGATGCCCATGTCTTGGGTGATATAAAGCATGTAGATTCTATTTTTATGCACTAAGGTGCACTGAAAATCTGATGGTTTCTCACCATAATTCTGCTTTTTTTCCATTTTTTTCTCAGTTTTTCCTGTTCAGTCTTCCAGTTCTCCAGCCAGCTTCAATGCCCCTTCCTGCTGCCTCCACAGGCCAGGCTGAGATTTAGACCCCACCCTGTCTGTGCCTGAGCCTGCATCAGGCCAGTGCTGCTATTCTGCTTCTCCCTCTTACTCTTAGGGCCAGTGGTACAAACAGAGCTCCTGGAGAGGCTGGCTGTAACCATAGTGATAGCAGCAGTCCTGAACAGATCTGTTTAGCTCTGGGGAGGGGGAAAAAAGACTTTTCAAAGGAGAAGCATCCTCCTGACTTTGTATCACATTGATGGAGTCAGGTAGTTTGCATTATGCTTTCTCTACAGCACATGCATAAAAGTTGCAAAACAACTCAAATCATGCAATGCTCAGGAGTTTCTTTGCTTCTGCTGTTAAATATAGCCTCTTTGGTTGGTCTTTTGTGGGTTCTGCCCACAGCTGTTTGTTCAGCCTCTGTACTCACCCTCCTTGATGGCATTTGTTTCAGTAGTTCCTTTGGTTGCTGTGACATAAAGCACCAATGAGAAATTAAAGCAGTTTGTCAATTTTTCAGTCAGAATGATGGTCTGAGAAAAATGTAGCCTGAATGTGTTTTTACATCCCAGGAAGAAGATTCATTACACTTTGGAGAACTATTTGAGCTACTGAATCTAAGAGAACAGCCATACACAGGGGTAAGGGTAAAGGCTTGGTGACATGAGTATATACTCTACATTCCAAAGGAAAGGCCTTTTTTGTGCCTTTGAAGAACTTTGACAATTAAAAAGTTAATTTGGATAAGCGAGAGAGTTAATAGAAGAGAAAAGTTACACAAAGAATAGCTAATGAGCTCTTTTACTGCTTGTTAAGCCATGTCAGAGTGAGGTCATGTTCTGCAGAATATGGAGAATATGGACTGCATATTACAGAGTTGATGATTACAGAAAAGTGGTAATTGGCACATTCTGTACAAAGGAAAAAGGTGTGTTCCTTAGCCCAGCACACTTAGGACAACCTTAAAATCTTTAGTATCTTAGAGTTCTCTGTTTTCTAATGCATTAATGGACCCCATCATCCACATCACAAGGATAGCTTTTGCTGCTGGAGTAGTTTTTGGCTTATGTCTGGCAATAACATTGAGGTTAATAGACCAGAAAGGGGACAGATGGACATATGTATCAGAAATGGAGCAAAAGCCCTGTAATTGTCAAAGTCATTACCTGTGAAATTCCTCACTATTTAGTATTGATTTTGGTCATTAATTTTGTACTCCTAGAGCTTCCAGAGCAAAGGTCTGGAGGTATTCAGACTAGGCTTCAATTTGTTGTTTTTTTTTAACCTTTTCTTTTACACAGAACACTAATCTTTTACAAATTGATTTTAACAAGTCCTTGTACCAAAAGCTACCTAACTTACTGCTTCTATAGGTAATATGTATTCTAATATAGTCAATGTGGGAATAGCAGCTTTCTATTGATACTAGACAGAGGGGAGAATTCACTTATGAAAGTTGCAAGTCAGCTTCAATACAAATGTTTTGTATTCCATTGAAGCTGCTGATATTGGAAAGGGGAATTAATAAAAAAAATTTAGGTGAGGTCATACTGAACTTCACAGACATCATAAAACAGATTTGCAGGAGTATATGGACAATTGAGTACTAACTGACCTTTAAAATTTGTTACTCCTTGACTAATTGACAGTCCTGTCTTTGAATGCAAAGTAACTCTGAAGGCATTGATCCCAACTGAATAATTTCCTCAAAGAGGGCAAGATGCTGCTTGAAAGAAAATCCAAATTTCATGTATCATAGAAATTTTGATCCATGGAAGGACAATAAGCTTTTAAGCTACCTTGGCTTTGTGGACATTGATTTTTCTTTTTAAAGTAAAGCCAACTTTTTTGGTAAAAATGAACTATTTTGTTATTCATATTTTGGTATTCATTTATGGCAGCATTTTACTGTGAATGATGAATTGTTGTATTAATAATAGTAATAATTGTACAGCTGTAATAATTGTATTCTAACTCAATAGTGGCTGTATCCTGGCTATGACCATCAGGTATAGATTTTTTCACTGAATTCTGTCTGCTCTGCCTCTGGAAGCATTCAATGCTGTATCTTACATTGAGCACAACTGGTACAAACTGTGCCTGAGAAGCATCTCGCAATCATTTTCAAGGGAGAAAGCCTCTCCATATTCTTCCAAAAAGAAGAGGTTTTCAAGAGAAGGAAATTCCATTTCTTTGCTCTGCTGAATCAGTAAAGGCTGCCCTCCTGAAGGCTAAGCCTGGTGTCTCTCCTGCTTCTCTGGCTCTTGGCAAATCCCCAATTTCTGCAGAAGCGGGGCTGCTTTTAAACAGTAACTGTTAACATGCTGAATACTCTTTGCAAGTGATGTGCATTTACAGCATTTTTCAATTTTACATGTTGTCCAGCATCTGCAGGAGCTGCTGGACAGAGAGTGTTAGGCAAAAGCTATTAAGAGAGTGGGCCTTCATCCAGGCCCAGGAAGGGTGACCCACCTTGTCTTTAAGAGCTCTGCCAGGTGATGTGAACTGTTTGTTTGAGCTTTTTGCCATCCTAGAAGCAGGCTTTAACCAGAGAAGAACTTGGTGTGTCATAGAATGAAGTTGACCTACAAGAAGGAGGCTGTAGGGATTCAATAATCATTTTCCACATGGTCCATAGAAGTGTGGTACCACCCGAGCTTCAGGACTGAGCTTTCCAGTATTTACTGCCTGCCCTGTCTGCTGCTGCTCTAGGCTCAGGAATTCTTAGCTGTATAGAAAAGTGACAATCAAAGTCTCCTAGGAAATTTCTGAAGTTATAATTTCAGTGACAGATTTGTTCAGCAGAAGTTCAATAGATGCCAGATATATGTCAAATAAAAGTACAACTTTCAACCCAGAGGGTACAATAAATTTTAAGCAAAAAGAGATAAGGATGTATTTAATAGTGAAGGAAGTTTATGAACTGTGATACCTTATGACCAAATATGACCTCTGCTCACTTGAAATAACAGCTGATTTATGCAGTTAGATATATGAACGTCTGCTAAAACTTACACATGCAAATATGTATATCATAGTAATGTTTTTAGCATACTTAAATCCTAATCTTTTAATAGTTTTGGTATTTTCCATGCACATCATAATTTTGCTAAGGGCTATGAGCTTAAAACTCAGTCTGCTAATGTAAGATCAAATTCTTCAGCTATTATGCTTTTGAAGTGGTGGTGTGACTGGTACAGCTTAGTGAGTTCTCACTTCCTACTCTTCCAGGCTTAAAGTTGCTCTTTAACTGAATCTGTACACCCACAGGAGGACATTTTTGATTGTACTGGCCTCCAGTGGCAACCTAAGAACCATTTTGGTTGTGAGATGTAGTCAATCAACTCCTTCACGCCTTCTTCTTGACTTTATGACTCTCATATTTAGTTGGTCTTGCTTGCACAATAATGACTGTGTCACAACTATGTGAAGGACTAAGCCCTTCTGATTTTGGATTGCTTGATAAGCTAGGATCATAAACAACACTTTAATGCAGTCAAGTGCAGATATCTAGAAGCAAATCCTATAAGATTACTTGCTGGAAAGCTTTTACTCTGAAAAAGGATTAGGGGTCATTGCAGGCAAACAACATATTTGAACTTACAGTGTGATGCTGTGTGGAAAAGACTTTGTCAGGCTTAAGACTTTGTAATTAGATACCCCCAGCAGGACTGGGGTGCCATTTCCATTTCTATATATGTCTGGAATGACACTGGCACTACAAGACTGCTTAAATTCCTATTTTCATGTCCTCTTTATGGAATTTTGAGAAAATGTATTAGAGTTTTAGAAGGCTCTTTCTGGCCTAGAGAGGTCCATGCATACCCTCACAATAAATGTGTACCATGACTGTAGGCTGCTTTCCCTAAGGGAGAAGAATTATTGTACTCCTCTAAATTGGCTAAATTATTTGATAGAAGTGGAAGCAGAAGAGGACAAATAATCTTTGTCAGCAGCACCTGTAAGGGGTGCTTTATTTTAGACTTTTTTTTTTCCTGGCCAGATGTAGATGTTGCTATTAGTCCTGTGGAGAGAAAGAGATTCATCCATTTGCTCAGAGTGACACTCAAGCCAAAAGATTTTCCACTGGCTCTCACAGCATCAGAACTGTAGTCAGGCTTTTTTGCAATATCCAAACATAGACAACTGTAATGGACAGTGTTAAAAGTTAAGTTTCCCTGCCCATTTTTTAGCTCACTGTACAGTCTGATAATGACCACCTAATTGGAAAAAACACATTCCAGCACAGGGAGAAAATTGACCACTCCTATATCAGCACATACCCATGGAAGTAAGTATTTGGCATGGGCTATACCAGCACAACCCTGATGCTCATAGCTGCTGTTCCTTCAGCACTTCTATCTAGAGCACACAGTGAGACCCTTCTTGCCCATGGGGAATTCCTCATTTCTTTCCATGTATATTCTAGTTGTGCAATGATTTTCTAGTTTCATCAAAACTGCTTATACTTGAAGAGAAATCCAGAAAAGTCATCCTCAACTTCTTGAAAATTTGGACAATAAAAAACCAGTGTCATAGATGAGGATATGAGCTCATTTTATTCTTAAAATTGTGGTAAGAATGTTTCCTCACACACTACACAGTTAGGTTATCACAAGAAAGCATAATTTCTACAGGAGGTGCAACACCTGACCTTAGTGAAATAAATTATTACTTAAAGAATATTCATCAAACTTAATTTCTTGTTGAGTTTAGAGCAATTGGGTAAGCACACTGTGGAAAAATACTAATTACCATAAGGAGTGCTTAAGCATCATCCTTAACAAAGCCAAACTGCATTTATCCTGTTGCTGTGGAATACTCAGTGTAGGAGGAAAACAAATTACCTGTTAATTACTTTGACTAAAGAAAAAAGGACAAATATTTCCTTATGCAAAGTTGAGTTAATCCTGTGTGAAAAATAACTTACAACATTATTGACATTTTTCAATCTTTATTTAGCTATATGATGAGACAGTTTTCTAGAAGCACTGAGTGCCAGCACTCTCCTTGAAAGTGATGGTACTTCTGAGTATCTTGCAGCTCTACAAAGTGTTGTTTTTTTAAGATCCAAAAATTGACAGGAGCAAGTTATTGACCCCACCTCAGATTAGAAATTACATGTGTGAGAGCTAATACAGTGCTAAATTTGGGGTGACTTAGAGAATTCAAGGCTATTGCTAGAAAAATGCAATGTTCTTTTAGCATGCACACTTGTATATGTAGCCTGCATGGTTTGATCAAGAAACACTTCTAGTGGGCAGAATGGTGAAAATGATCTCCAGGAACTGTGATAAAGGAAGTGATAATCCAGTGCTCCCAGAGTGGATCCACATAAAAGGAGGAATAGCAGAGCATGAAAGATAACTACAAATTTTTATGCTTGAAAGAGAGGAACAGCCTCTAGAAGCAAACATGGATTGAGGTCAGTACGTAGACAGATGTTGCCTAACAGATCATGTCTATTGGGTTACTTATTTATATCCCTGTGTATACAATCCAAGTGCCTATGTGAAAAATTTCTAAAATAATGACTGATCCACATCCAACAGGAGCCTCATTTCTACTTGTTGCTAATAGAAAAATTGCAGCTGTTTCTGCATAATATCGATTGTTGACATTTTTGCTTCACAACATAATTTGCTTTAGCCTGCATTTCTATGGTGTCTTGAATTCAAGGAACTCCAAGTGCTTCACAAATGCTAATTTAACCTCCCAGCTTCTCTGTATGGAAGGTAAGTATTATTACCCCCAGGGACTGCCTTCTCTTTGTGTCAGGGAAGTGCTCACCACATTGCTGGTGCTACTAGAGACCTTCCACAATAAGTTGTTTGCAGCACAGGAGACCTAAGGATCAGAACTAATAAAAGACTATCTTTGTTCAACATGAAACAATTCTGATAATAAGCCTCTAGGCACCAAAATGCAGCTGAATAAAAAAAATTAAAAAGATGCAGCAAGGGTGGTATATAGAAAAATATGTATATTGTGTTATGCTCCATTTATATTTTGGTGTACAAACAACATTGATAAGCACATGGATGAACATGCATGTGCCTTTCAGGTGTAAATTACAGTCAGCAAGTCTTACTGCTGTACTTAGGAACTAAGAGTATGGAAGTTCATCCTTTTGCACTTTTTCTTTTTCTTTTTTTTTTGAACTACAGTGTCAGAATTGGTAGATCAGGGCAGAACACTCAGTATTTGTGGGTGTTTCATCTTGAGGAGTTGTGTGGGGCTACTGTAGAGGGAGGCCAGCTCACTGCATTATGCTAACATATTTACATGTCTTTTCAAATAATTGATCACATGCATTTATGTCCATTTAGTAAGTATTCATAGAATAAACAGTTTTTTCTCTATAACATGAAGACATTGATTTTATTTACATGGAATTTCATCTAGATTATAAAACTATTTGATGGCTACTTGTGAAAAGGCAGAATCTGCATACCTTTCATTTAGACCAGCAACGTGTACATTTAATGTACATTAATAGTAGAGTCATCATTAAATAAATTCATTTTTCAATAGGAGTAAACTGGTCTTTCTCTCTCAAGACTGACATTGGAAACTTCAGCAAATCTATTATGAAGATTTAATATCCAGAATGCTTGATAGTCATTCCAATTACCTATATTGATTTTGAATAGATGTAATGAAGTGGAATAACTCATTTATATTGCATCTTGTCAACATTATTATTAATTAAAACCATCCATTTTTTTAAGATTAAAAGTAGCTTTTGAGGATCTCCACTGGCAAACAAATAACCAAGCAGAATAACTGAGCAGCCAACACCCTTTCCTGCCACTCCTGCCCCATAAATTATCTGGAAACCTACCAGGATCATCCCACAAGTATTTTTAGTGGAACAAAAGCAATGTATGGATAGCATGCTGTCTCTTTTCAGACCCTCAAAAGAAAAGATGTCTGATCTCAACCATGAATAACAGTAATGGGGATGCTACATCTCTTCATCGTGTTTTTCCTAACCTGTGTCAGCCAGACAGAATCTTAGTGGTCACTGCTCGCAAACTGGGAAAAACAAAATCAGAACTCTTTAAACTTTCTTTTCGATGGTGCAGTGGCAGAAAGGGATAATGAGGGAACACCTTTTTGCCCAAATAAATCAGGTACAGGCAGCCTTGCCCATGCATCCCTCACACACTTACATTTTCTGCACTACTTATCTTGGAGGGTTAATGTCTGATTGCATTCTTTTACAATTCAGCCATATTCTGTTCCACTGTTTGTGCAGAAAGTTTTCATATAGATGCTTTATGAGAGCATAGAAGATAAGAGAAAAGTACAGGATATAAATTGTTAACTTTTGACAGGTTTTCCTTTCATGTGTTTGATGCAGACGTAAAAGAAGAACCTTACAGTAAGTGTAAGACCTTGCACAAAGACTCTGTAAGAATGACAGGATTCTTCTGAGGCAGAGTGGGGTTAAGAAAGGCAGAAATCTCCAGGAAAATCAAGTGTAAGTGCAGGGACCCAAATAAACCATATACAGTAATGTTGGGAGGGAAAAGGGTTATTACTGTTTTGTCATTTGCATTTCTGAGGGTTTTACAGAAATTTTCAGAAATGTCTCTACTCACAGGTCTGGAAGTCAGGTTTAATTATAACCTTTGCTGTCAATCCTGACACAAAGCTGTAAACAAATAAGAATTCCTTCTGAAACTCATGGAGCCATCTTGAAGTTTGCACTGGATTTAGTGATTTTAAATGGTTGGATGAGTGGCTTCTTCATGATCTCTCAGCACTGCGAGTCTGTAAATTTGCTTCTGGCTCATGTCCAATTCAAGGCCACAATAAATTGTTTTAGTCTTTTACAGGAAAATTATATAGCCAAGATATCTGTTCAAGTGCATATGCAGCTTCAGATTGTGGTTTGTTTGGGTTTTCTCCATGCAAGATACATAGTAAATAAAGAATCAGATAATATTTCTGAGTGGATTTAGGTATATTTCAGCTTGGGTCGTGGTATTTCTATTTTCCCAAAAGGATAAGACTAAATAACATAAGGTTCATAGCAAAGAAAATAAAATAGGATTTTCTTAAAACAATAAGAAAACCTGCAGTCAAACTGCTTCAAACACCCACTTAAAACAATAATGAAAACTGCAGTGAATCTGCTTTAAGTACCCACTCAAGGAGCAAGTGAATAACCAGTCACTTAGCATTTGATGATCTAAAAATGATGTGTTGAAATATACTCAGCTTGAAATCAGGTGAAGATGCTCTGGGGACAGTATGTTAAGAGGAGGTTTCCTAAATAGATAATGCCATCCATGGTGCTTTTTCCTAGAAAAATAATCACTGCAGGGAAAAAAAGAGTAGAAAAATGTCCTACTGCAAGTGGTGAAACACGAGATTATTGCAGGAGCATTGCTCTCCAGTTCTCACTCAGAAGGGTGAAGTCCTTGTTTTTGGCTGTATTTCCTGTATTCTATAATCTTCAAAGCTACATGTGGTTTTAGCAATCATTTACACCTTGTCACTGCTGACAGAGTACATTGTGCTAGCAATGCCAAAAGTGTGGAGAGATGGAGATTTACCTCTAGGAATGTGATTCATTGGTTGAAATTTGGACACTGAGCTAAGCTATTTATCTGTTTTCCAGCCAAGAAGTGGCAATTCTGACCTACACTCCATTTACCATAAAATAGATGTCTTCATAAAGATCAGACAAATCCTGAAGGTATTTTTCTCCCTTGACAATAAAGGAAAGACAGGTAATGAGTTCCCACACAAATATCCTTGGTGTGGGCACCTAAAATGACCTAAGATGAATGTTAGTCCTAGCCTCACAAGTATAATTTCAATTCTGTGGCCTTCACTTCCCCGTTAATGCTGCTGTTTTTCCTGAATGAATCCTGCAAAGCAGAGACTAGAAAAGCATTAGCTCTGCAAAACACAAAAGCAAATAGCAATCTGTCCAGTGTCTTTGTACAGTGTTTTTGTATCCATCTACCAGGAATTCCAACAGTGTCAGTAATTCCTTATAACTGATAGTTTCAAAGGCTTCTCAAGTGCAGGATGAACACCTGGTCTTCAGCAGTAATAAAGGCTCCAGGCTGTATCAAAGGTCAAAAGATCTGAGACCTTCTGAGCTGCTGATAATACTTGAGAACATCCTCCTTTGCAGCCCTCTTTTATGAGGAAAAAAATATTTTAGAGAGGGTGATTTAGAGCTCTCCACAAATCCTGAGTAAATAGGTTTTAATATTCTTCCTTGAAACTGAGTGGGAGAGGCAGGGAAAGACAAGGGAAAGGAAATTCCTTCTGTTTTGCAGACGCAGATGGAGAAGGAACAGGACATCTGCTCCTCCAGCGGGCTGCAGCAGTAGCTGCTTCCATGGAAGGGACTGTCAGGAGGGTTTCTGACCTATTTGTGCCATGTGCTTTTATCTCCTGTCACTTACATGACCCAGTAATGCTAGAGCACAGAAAGTTATGACGTACTGTCTGCATACCTGTTTCAGGGACCTCCCACTCACACAGCTCTGTGTCACACAGGAAAGTACAACTCTGTAGGATGGGTAAAACAGTTTTACCTTAATATCACCATCCCATTCCCTTTCATGTGGAAGTTTCTGCAAGAAATACAACACTAGGATCTTCATCCAACATGAATCAGGGTTGTTTTACCTTAGAAGAGACTGCAAAATTTAGGGATGATGCTCTGTACTGTTGTACCCAGTCTGGTGACACTTGGACCCAGTGGCAGCTCTGTCCCTGTCAGCTGGCAAGGCTGGCAGAAGAGACACAGAGAGAGACTGTGTGTGTGCATGTGCATCAATGTAAGACAAGCACAGGTAACGTGCTGGAAATTTTAGAGATCACGATTGCACAAACTGGGAAGGCACCACAAAACCAGGCAAGTATGTGAAGATGTGCTCACACAGTAGCCCTCAGTGCTTTTTCTTAGCTTAGATGAATGGGTAAAAAAATCTTCCCTTAATGTAAAATAGAATTAAGTTTCTTATATGTAGGCATCAGAGAAGCAACTGGTAGGAAAGATGCAGGTCATTGTTTTTGTCTACCGACAAGTCCCTCCTCGTGGAACATGAGCACTGAGTATAGGGCTGAAAAGGTAGTAAGATATTCTTTGATGAGAATAAAAGTTTTAGAATTTGAATCTAAGAGAGCCTCCTGAATATGTTTAGATTTCCCATCCCCAGTTTTTGAACTTGTGTGGAAGTGCCAGACATAAATCATCACAACAGAGATTGCTCCATCACCCTTGCAATCAAAAGCCAATACAAAATCTTTCAGAACTGAAAACAATTGCTGTTTCATTTAATATTTCTCTCTACGGTTCAGTACTTTCTGTGGCTTCAAGATGCATTTGATTGGTAGAAAATAGACATATATTTCTTGCATTTTGCTCTTTAATTTAAGAAAACATGATGTTTTCACTGTCAAGGCATAAACTTTAATAAATATTTACATTCTGAAAATTTAAATTTTTTTTGTTCTAACTATTGACTAATAGGCCAATAATACTTCAGTCCATGTTTCTATAATGAAGCTAACTGGTATTTGATCACCAGCTAGCCACATTCTTGCCACAGATTTTGAAGCCACAACTAGACATAATACTAATTCTACTATCAAAACCGATTATGGAACATTTCACCAGTCTAAACCTTTAACTCAGCCAAATCTGTGCACAAATGGGAGGGCTAATATTTTATACTTTTTTTTTTTTAATTAAAAATCTGTAAGGCCAAGAAACACAGTTAAATATGACATTGATTTTATATTCTTGCTCTCTTGCTCACTTGGGATGGCAGTGCTCAGAGCATGCCAGGCAATTCCTGTTTAACATGATTCACATGTTGCTATTTTTTTCTATAAAATCCAACTCGTTCTGTCATTGGTAAGACCAAATATCAAAAATATAAATCAGTGCAGTAGTTAAGGGTATAATATGTTTAAAGAGTTTTAAAATAAGCTATAATTTAATTCAGCAAGCTAACAATCAGTAAAGGGTAAGTCTTATTTTCCTACTTATGCGAGTTACTACATTGCAATAAGATTAGTCACCTAACATAAGTAGGAGTTGGTTCTGTAATAAATCTGCAAACACACAAAAAATGGAGTTAATCCTGAAAAACCATTTTTAGCTTGCTCTCATTGTGTCTCTTTAATATTGTAGAGGTCTCCTAGTAGTGACAGTTTTAACCTTGGCTCTCCTGCTTTTTGAGAGATGAAGTCAGCCCTTCATCTGAATGGTTTTTTCATAGTTTAATATCCTCATCCGTTTTGCTTGAAAGCTAAGCTAAAAAAAAAATAATAATAAATTTGATGAGAGCTGGTTAAAGAAAGCATTGCATTGAATCTGGATTGCTCCCAGCCATCTTAATTGAACAAAGGGAAATTTTCCAAATACACCTTCTATATTGGCCGACTGCCTTAGAAGTTCTCTGAAGCTAGAATAAAAAGTCCTTCCTCTCCAAATTAAAACACATACTGTAAAAAAATCCTGAACTATTAAAATCTGTGGTATGAAGTTACACCAGAAGTAATATAAACCATATTATTTCATTACAAGCTGCACTAGAATTAAGCTGTCTGCTTTGGTTCTGAGATGAATAATAGGGTTCTATTTTTTAAGATTGTGTAATTTTGTATATTGATAAAAACTTGGTTTTCAAAAGAAAAAGTTCTCATTACAGTTGGATGGGTGTAAACTGTTAAAAGGATCAGCACTACTCCTTAGCAATGTGGAAGTTGGTCTGCAAGGTCTGACCCCAAACTGAAGCTGAGGCTGCCAATACCTAAAAGCAGTTGAAGAGAGACAGCTGGTGGCATCAGAAGAGTCAACTGGAGCTTGAGTTATTTGATTTTATAAGATTATTCCAAAATGCAATGTTTCCTCAAGGCATATCATCCCTTCAATGTACTACCCCATGATCTGTTGTGGCCAGAGGTCTGCACAGCCTGATTTTCCAGCAGAGGTGGGAGGGCAGTGCAATAGGTGAGTTGATGATTTTCAGTGAAAAAAGTTCCAACCTTGTTATATCATTGCTTTTTGATAGTGGGATGGGGTCCTACAACATTAAGCTGCCAAGGAATTCGCTCTGGGGAAGGGAAGATCTGGTGATGCCTCTCTGTAGGAGAGGCAAAATCAGGCTGTTGGTGGCAAAGCCTCACAAGGGCTTTTCCTGGGGTGGAGGAATTGTGAGCAGCTGGCAGCATCCCTCTGCCTTGAGCACTTTGAAATGCAACATCCATGGACCATTTTGCAGCAATCCCTTTCAAATTAGCAGGCTCTGTTTTAGCCTGTTTTGGCACTCCCAGGATGGGGTCTGCCAAAGCCCGTGTTGGTGGGATGTCCAGGACCTTGCACCCTGCTCTGTAATGCAGTGCTACAAGGCAGGGCTTGTGGAGTTGGAGGCAGTGGTTTTTATGTCGTGTCTAACAGCAGTCTGTGCTCCCACCATGAGAACAAGGCTTTTTTTCCATATGGATGGTGCATCTGATTCTCAGGAGCAGCAGGAACATGTGATTTTCATAGTAAATAAGCCCGAGCAGAGGAAGGCAGCAAAAAGCTACATATTTAAAACAAAGGGGAGTTAATGATTATTATCTGTATGTGGTGTTTCTGTCTGCTCACAAGAGCAATCTGCCTTGTTGCTTTAGGCATAATTCCCTGTACTTGTTACATAAATGGCAAGTTCACATAAGCTGCAATTTGCCATTGGGTGTGTGGAAATTATGGCCAAATTATACTGAAAAAATTATATTCATAGAATTTAGTTTGCAGAGGCTTGTAGTAAAAGGACTGGTTTTAAAGAGCTATCCAGATTCTTAAAAGTTAAGGGAGTTCCAAATTTTGAAGAGCAAGTGGAATTCAGCTCAGGTTGTAGGTAATATCATACCTAATGGTACAGTCACATCCATCTCCCACAGTGCTCCTGCCTTGCTTGTCTGAAGGATGGACAGACTTCACTGAGGGACAAGTAATCAAATATTCCATTTTCAGTAAACTCAAGCATCACTTAGACAATTTTAAAACACAGATATCCAAATCCTCCATTGAATTATTAATCTCCTCAGGAGATATACTGTAATGATCTCTTTGCAGTATTATCACTATTTACCAATATTATTTAATGTATTCTTACAGCTTTGAGGTTATTCTTCTGATAATTTTAGGTCCAGAGACCTAAAGAACAGATGTGAAACCCAGAATTAACAAGTATTATCTAAATTTGAGAATGCCCAATTTTAGAAACTCAGAGCCTGATTTTTTTTTTTATCTGTTCAAATTGCAGCCAGCAATTTTAAGTGCAGCTGTGACTGTTCAGCCTTTTTCTAATTTAGACCCAGATGTCTCCAATTGGGCCACAAGAAAATGAAAAATGACAGAGGCAGGGATAGCATCAATCTCTCCAGGGCAGCATTCAATTGCCTGCAGTCCCCTGCCTCATTTTCTGCACATTTTGTAACTTCTAGAGCTTGTGAAGCAGGAGTCATGCTGACAACAATGAGAACAGATACATGACCCTGAAACTTTCTTTAATTACTTGATTGCAGATAATTTTTCCCAGCTTATTCAGTGCAAAGAAAGAATCATCTCCAGAAAAACACTGTAATGCAAACAAAGCAGGTTGTACATGCATTTCCCAACTATTAAGAGCCTGCTTTGCAAACTCTGCCTTCTCCAGTACAACAATGGGAATATCTTCATGCAAAATATTGAAATAATTTCTTAACAAAAGGAGCTTTTATTTATTTTTTTTTCTATTTCTTATCACTGCTATGTTCTGGAGAAGAATGGTTGTGTGGTGAAAGCCTAAGGCAAGAAATTAGGAAATTTATTTCCAGAATCAGTTCTGCCATAGACTTAGTGACCTTGGGCACTCTTTATCCCTGCTGTCATTCCCTTTCATCATCTTGAGGCTTGGACTAGCACAAGGGCTGCTTCAGGGTAGTTTTGTGGAGCTTGACTCATTACTTTTGGTAGAAGGTCAGATTCTCAGGTGCTATGAAAATGTGAAGTATTGTCCAACAGCATGCTGCAACAGATGTGTCAAACACAAAGTGTTGTTATGAAATACTAATAATGGCATAATTGTATTAGGAGATGAGCCCTTAAAAGGTGTTTCTGCAAGATATCTTTATTAATATACTGTTTTGCCTTGGCCTGAGCACGATGATTAGGTACCAGGGCCCTGATGGCAAATATAGAATGTGCAGCATCACTGCTTGGCTTCAGAGCTGCATGATGCAGAAAAACAAATAAATACAAACTGTAGGACTGGGCTGTCCTACACATTGATCTGAACTAGTTGGTTACCTGCACCAAACTATACTTTGATATAGCTCAAAATAACCTTACACAAGGAACAAATGCACTCAAGCTTGAGAACAGAGTACCCAAGCTGTGTCTTTATGAGGGCCATGTGTTTGGGACAAGCAGACTAGCAGCTCTCCTGGAGAACCCAGCACCACACAGGATCTGCTTGTATGGGGTGTTGCAAGCAGCAGAAGTGTGGGAAGATAGTGCTGTAGGTGGAGCTGGTGAGATGGATATTGAAATGCCACAGAATCCTTTGATCATTTTAGAATATAGAGGAGAATGCAGGCAAAAAGCACAGAAACAAAATTTCTGACAAAGGGTTCAGAAATCACAGGTATTAGTTTGGGTAGATGTTAGACTTTTATAAAGAGATTAAATTACTCTAAGCTGGTATCTTCCTGGAGAAAATATGATAAATGGGATAAGTCTCTTCAATTTGAGTAGAAAACTATAAGAAAGTCAGTGCCTGGAATTTTAAACTGGGTAAGCTTAACAGGATAAAATTCAGAGGGCTTTTATTGGGTTGGTAAATAATCATGGGAACATGTCTCCACCAAGGGTAGTGGTGGATTTTCTGTCCTTTAGGAGTCACAGCTTGGATGCCATCTGGAGGATAGGCAGTAGTCCAAGACAAAAACATCGATATCAATGATATACAGGACAATCTAATGATCCCTTTTGGCCTGACACTCAAGAAACTGAAGTTCACAGGAGTTCTGCCACTGACTTTAACAAAGGCAGGATTTCATCTTCTGTTCCCAAGGCTTTAATAATAGAAAAGGTATTAATTACCTCCGCTCAAATGAAAGGAGTCAGAGTGAGGTGCAGTACCATGAGGAAAAGCTGCCAACAGAAAGCAGCAATGATGCAAATTGAAACCAACATTTTTATTTCCGTTTTTTTAAAGCGAGTATTTTCTGCATTTCAGCATCACAGTCTCTTGAAGCACATCTGTGTGGTCAGTTCTAATTATAGAACCCTTCTGGGACATAACCCTGCGTACAGTGGGAACCAGAGCTGCAACGGCGACTTTGAAAAGAGCAGATGAGAGGGGGAGATCCCAGTGATCCAGAGTTTGTGAAAAGAACGGATGCAATTTTGGTAATTGAAGGCAAGAGAGGCTGTCAAAGATGGGTCAAACTGAAGGTCAACTGCGTTCTCAGAGAAGAGAAGCAGGATTAACAGCAGTGGATAATTCTGGACTCTGGAGATGACTGCATCTCTGTCAAAGAGCCAAGAGAAAAGATAGATTCTTCTGCTTCAGTGGGGCTGACTATCACTTCAACTTCAGAAACTGGCTTGTTTGTATAGCTGCATTTAGATGCCTTGCCAGAAGTGAGGCTGCTGGCTATGTACTAGTTTCTGTTAACAAGACACGTTCAAATGTTACAAATCTTCACATTTTCTGGTTTTTTCTGTCTCTGCTGAGGGGTTGGGGGGATGCACTATGACAGCATCATACTCTGCTCATTAATGGCTGATGAGTTATTTACCTTCTTCCATGGGAAGAAGAGCTAGAAAACTTTCTATAATAAAAAATATTTCTAGTCTAAAATATATATATCTATTAAAGGTCAAATACAGGAAATACTCTGATGATACTGAAGATACTGAAGGAATACTTTTGTTTTTCCTGTTTTCATCTGGATTTGCATTTTGAGGCACTGGTTAATGAAATGCAGGAGGCCCCTCTAAGGTATGAACAGAATCCAGTGAAGTATGGATGTAGATCCAAAGTGAGTGCACACCTACAGACAAAACCACAAACATGTAATTGATCCAAATGTCTGTGAAGTATCCTGTAAGAGGATTTCAACATCAACTATTTTTGATAGTGAGTATATACAGTAAAGTCATCAGGACAGTCAAAAAATAATGATTAATGTTATGCTTTAGACCTTTGAAAATGGAGAGAAAAAAAGTATAAATAAATGCATTCCAGTTTATTGACTCTGCCTGGTATATGCCTTTCTCATTCAGAAAACTCTGAAATTCCTAACAGAGTTTGTAACAACTTCATTCTGGAACAAAGATTATGTGACTGCTCCACGATCACTGATTCACTATCACATTTTATTTGCATGAACTTGCACTGTTTTTTTATGATAGTTAGAACTAGGACATATAAATTTTGCCTTGCTCTTTTCTGATATGACCTATGATCTAAAGAATTTACATAGTCTCTTTACATAATGCTTCTTGACCTCCTTAAAAAAAAAAAAACAATGCCCCTTTAGCCATGACAAGAATCACTTCAATAGAAATATTTGATTTTCAAAGTTCCTTGCACCTTGCTTTTCCCTCTGCTGCTTTTTTTCCTGTCTGTCAGGTGGTAGGAGAATGACAGCATGTCAGCGAGGTCTGGCTGGTCCAGCTGTACTTCTGCCTCTGGGCTAAATTGGAAAATAAGATAATTGAGTAAAAGACTTCTTAAGAAATGATTACTAGGTTATTAGGGGATAGTTTTACCATCACTGACCAAATTCAGACACTCATGACAGCACCATATCCAATCCTATTTTCTGTACTTTTGATATTACAAAAACCATCAAAGTCTTTACAGGTGTTGCTCTAATGCTACATCTACTCACCTTGAGAAGAAAAGGTCCCAGTACTACAATTTTTTTTGGTCATTTGACATCTTCATCACATTAAACTTTCTCTTTCAGTGTCTCTGCACCCACTTTTGGTATATTCACAGTTGGCTTTAACTTCTCTTTAATATTCTATATATTTTTCTTACATGGTGTATCATGGATAAACATTTTTTTACCCTTTTTCCTACTCCCCAGCTACATTTATTGCTTTCTATTACACATATATCTTTTACACAGTTTAGGCAACTAACATTGTTTCATTGCATTTGTTTCCTTCTCATCCTGGAATACTTGGAAGCTAAATATCATAATTATCTAAAATCCAGAAAAGTAATTTGGGATTTATTTGCAAAGCAAATGTCTTGGATAGTGAGGGGATTTCAAATTCTGAACCTTGAAGCCCCTGGCTAGTAATATTTTGGCTCATGTGCAGTCTAAAGCAGTGTTACTATCAATGTGACACAGCTGATCCTACTCAAAACACAGGAATGCATCTTCTATGCCCTTTCCCTGGTTCACACACAATGTATGCAGATGCACAACACCTTCACTTGAGTATTACATCAGAAACCTCACTGATGTTGTCAGGAGATGTGCTGCATGGGTAAGCATCAGATGACTGAAACTATAGATGCAGATCTGTAGATGATTTTTGAATAATCAGACCATTTAAATAACCAGTTAAAATATCCTTCTTTTAAATCCAGTTCCTACAGCCTAAACTGACTAACCATCATTGCAGCCATTAGTCATATCAGTAGAAATTATTGGTGCAATATTATGAGTAACTGGAGGAAATTCTGAAATCTGTTTAGTGTAGACTGCAGCAGCTGTTTGTGGTTGCTCAGAGAAGATGGCAATGCAGTCAGCTCAGGACAATACATCTGAATTCAAGCACCTACTGCTGCCCACACACAGGCATCTAGAGCCTTTTGAACATCCCCTGGGCATCCTGCTGGGCCCTCAGCTCCTGCTGCAGAAGGGTTTGGGTCTCCTGCAGGTCTCACTGTCACACGTGGCTGTTCTGTGTGGGTGAGTGAAATACACAGGGGCATCTGAATAGCACAAGCTGCTGGTGTGGGTGCTGCATTCCACTCCTGCCCTCTCTCAGTGGTTGTGGGTATTTGGACAACTGTTTCACTTTAATATGCAGACATCTATCTGCAGGTGTTTGCCTCCTTCCTTGTGTGCCATTGAGGGAGAGAGATTAATTTCAAGAGGTTGTTAGATGTACCTAGGGCTGGTCCTGGCTGTGATATGTTCTACAGAACACATTTCTCCACAGATACTTTAGGAGACCTCACAGCTGTCCACAAATTTGGAGTGAGACCCTGGGACTGAACCTATGGGGAGGAGAGAAAAGACACAGACCTCTTCCTTTGGATGGACAAGCTCTCCAGGCAGGGCTGGGTTTGTGCACATCCCTTGCCTGCACCACTGAGTGCTCCCCTCAGAGGAGCTGCTGCTGGGGCAGGAGTCGATAGGGAGCACTGCCAGCAGTGCTTGCCAAGAGATGAACACACAGACCACAGACCCACTGCAGCACAGCTGGGGATGGGCTTGTCCACTCAGTGGGTTTTGCCTCTGAGAGCTGTCTTTGCAAAGCCATGGCATGGCCAGACAGCATTCCCAAAACAACACAGTGATCTCTGGCGGTGGCACTGAAGGCTGGCTGTCCTTGAGGATGTATGGGAAGAATAAGGGGATGACACAGCAACTGACATCTATAATGAACATATCATTTGTGTCGAAAAACAAATGCTGTGTCTTCTCTAGCACTATGCTTCCTTTTTTCTGTAAAGAAGAAACTAACTTCCTAACTTCCTGTGAAGTTCCCTAACTCCATACCCCAAATTAATATTCTGTGCTTTGTATACAAAGGCCAATCTGAAAAGTGTTTAGCCACTCCAGAAGGCACAAACAGCCTTTAGGAGCTCACACGTTGCTCACATCAAACAGCTGGCAGAGAAGTGACACATTAATATCCATGCTCAGATACAAAGGTGCATTGTATATCAATGTCCTTGCTGATCTCATTAAACTCATCCATATGCTTTCTTGCCTTCCTAGAATGATCCTGGGGTGTGGGAGCCAGTCTCTGGCCATAGATGGCACCAAACAACCACGAGCGAAGCAATCCCTTCTTGCAGATGGAGCAGCCCCAGCAAACAGACTGCCTGCCTTCAGGTGCCAGGAATGTCACAACTTCTTCCAAGACACGATTCTGTATATTTCTCCAAATTAAAAAACCTTTCTGAGTGTCACATGTCATATTTTTTCCCTATTTAATTCTCCTTCCTACTCTCGGATTTTCCTTTTTAAATACAGCAGCACATAGAAAGTCCTACGACAGTCATGGATGGAGAATATTGACACTGTAAAAAAGTGTGGACTGGGACCAGTGCTACCTTGAAGACCTAGCAGTCTGAATAGCTTTTTCATGGGATTGTGTGCCATGAAGCCAAATTTTTATATTTTCATGCAATTAGGTAAAGTAATCCTATTCATAAAATGATGAGGCTGTATTTTAAAACCTAATTACTGGTTTTTATTCCAACAATAGTTACTTGGATGCATTACCTGTGCTTCTCCTGTGCTTCTCTGAAGCTTAGAGAGTTTTTAATTTCCAGCCTAAATTAATTTGTAGTCATGCTATTCTTTTTCATTTCTGTACCAACACTGTGGTTTTAGCTTAAATAGCTCTTCTCCCTACCCAGTATATCCTGCTCAACAGAGCTTCCCACCATTAGACAGTGTAACTTGCAGCCACATAGCCACAGGCTTAGGAGAAAGACATTTGCTCTCCCAGCCTTCATTTCTGTACCCTGAAGATATGCCCAGAGGTTTTTGGCCACTCCCCTCACAGTGCCTTCCTTGCACAGTTGAGCTAACAGCTTTTTCCATTTGGAAGGCTCATTACAAACATTTCAGGGGTAGAGTCAGGCTTCTCTCCTCTCTGAAATAGGTCACTTATTTTAAAATGAGAAAAGTTAGACTAAAATTAAACAACCATCTGATGAACAAGCAAAACTTAGGGATTCATTTACAATACTTACCCAGAGGTGACCAATTTGTACTAAAGCATAACTACTATATTTTGGCCCAGCTTTAGTAACCCTCTTTGCAAACCTAATTGAACACATTGAGTGAAGGTTTGTGCATCCTTAGTTAAGAATGGAGGCTAGAAAGACTGCATATTGCTAGGTCTGAATGTCTGCTTTCATAATCCTCAAATTGGATGCACAGTATTACATTTGGGAAGATTCCCTTCATTACATGTCCATTTCATTTTAGTCAATTAATATTGACTGATACTGATTGATTGCTACTGGAACTGAAAAGGGGAAAGTACTACATGAATACAGAAACAGGATAAGCAAATTTTTTTGCAAACACAAATTTGGATTTTTAAGACTTTGTTCAGGTATATCATTAAACAATAGATAATAAGTTCCAGAGATCAGGGGTTTGTTGTGTATTCTATAGAACATTTAGCTGTGAAATCAATTTTAGTTGTATTGTGAGTTTTGCCTTGGTAAAGCAGGAACACAAAGTGCTGAAGCAGAATATTAAAAAGGTTCAATTGGCTTTGCCCCAAAATTTTGTATTAACAGTGACTCCCTCTGAATTAATAAGACAGTACTTTTAGCTTCAGTTTGGAATTTATTTTCTGTAAATTCCTTCACAGAAATGATGTCCAAACCATATAAATTCACCTGCAGATCCCAGGACACCTGGTATCAAACTGCTGCCTTTTAGATAGGATGAATATTACCTGCTTTCCAAAACCTAGCAGCAGGTTTTGTATGGCCTCAGGCAGTAAAGCCATCTCCACATGCACAGGCAGGTAGAGTGTTCCCAATGTCCTCAACATGCCTGAGCTCATAGAAGATGAAAAGGCTCCCCTGCCAGGCCCCAGAGGTATTTGGAGCATGTACTGATGGTGGCATGGAGGATGTTGTTTTTTCCTGACCCTGAAGCTTTGAAGCATGAGATTTGATTATAATCATTGTCCCATTGCAGAGCTGCAGAGAATCTATGAGTATTAGGAGCACAGCAGAAAGTTTCCTTTTTTCTATAGAAGACCACCAGGGTGGGGTGACCCTCACTCAGATTTCAAATTCACACTCACAGACACAGACAGCTTTCCCTACCACACTCACAGGTAAGAGGGGCACAGCTAATTCACCTCAAAACATGTAAGCATCTCTTTCTCTCCTGGATGAATAGTTCAGGCATTCACTCCTCTCTCTGCTCAGCTAAGCTCAGAGGGAAATTCCCAAACCACATTTTGCTTCTATTTCCAGGGTGAAACCACTGCGGCTTCTCCATATGAGACATGGTTTTCCAATCACCTCCCACCTTTCTTTTGTCAAGGGTTTTTCCTAATCTCTGGATTACTTGTGGATCTCTTCTCAAGGCTGGTGCAGTGTGGGCACTCTCCCAGCTGGGCTGTGTGGGAGGCAAGTTTGCCCCTTGCTTAAGGGCCACCTTCATCCTGACATGACCTCTCCTTCCTTACAGCACCAGGATTTGTCTTTCTTACTTCCCCATTTCTTCTCCTTGGACCTGCTGATTTACAGCATATTCTCTTACACTGAAAATGTGTAGAAATATGCCTTTCCCCCAATAACTGTATCTTTCTTTTGCAGATATTAGAGCAAACCCTACTGCATTGAGACCACGAACACAGCAGATCCACAGCACTAATTAGCAGATTCCTGATACACATTACCAATGCAATCTTCTGAGATCCAAAATCTTGCCAGCAAAGATTTTGTGACTCATCCTGTGAGCTATCAACATAAGTGCTGAATAGCCTTGGACCAGAAACTGAGTATTGGGAGACCTATCAAAACCTGCCCAATTCATTCTCATCTACCTTTAGACCTGTCTGTAAATTTCTGCATTTAGCACTTGCCTTCTTTCACCAGATAAAAGCTTTTATATCTAAACATATAAATAAATAATATAAATTAAATATGTTAATATATATTAGACACATATCAATATACTAAATATATATAAATACTTTCCCAAAACCATAGCAGATGCTATTGACTTATTGACACTACTGCCCAAACTGTAGTTAAGTCAAATATAGTGAAATTTGATTTAAGATCTACCTGCCATGAAACCATAACATTGATTACCTGCATTTTTCATAAAATCATAGAATCACTGAGGTTGGAAGACACTTTCAAGACCATCTAGTCCAACCATTCACCCAGCAATGCCACTGTAACCCATAACCACTAAATCACATCACCAGCAGATGCAGACACATGCTCTAATTGCATTACCAGTCCTGTTTTTCTCTCCACATTTATTACTTATGATACCTATATGATGCCTTCCCCCAGATATTTTAATTGATATTGATGTTATTGATGTCTGTGGTTTGAGAACTCTTGCCTCTGCTGCTGTGAGGCATTTTGCTCTCAGATTGCACCAAATACTAGTTATCTTTTTTATTTTATTGAATTTCAAACCACCTAGATGTTCGTGGATTATTTAAATAACTTTTCCTTCAGTGTGGAAATAGGCTTCCTACAGCTACTTTGAACTCAAGGGAAGTTTGAGAAGATATCCCAGTATGGCCACGGTAGTCCTGGGAAGGTTGGGGAGGTTTAGAATCGCTCTGTGCACTCCAGCATTTACCATATGAGCTACAACCACCTTTGGCTGCTTCCTGTCACATTGCACAATGACAGTCAGCAGGATTTTCCTCTCAACTAATAAAAAGTCACAACAAAAAGCTTGCTGCTTTGTAGAATGGCATAATAATTTGTGTTGGAAGGGGCTTTTAAGGGTAGTCTAGTCCACCTCCCTTTCAATGAGCAGGAACAACTTCAACTAGATCAGGTTTCTCAGAACCCAGCCCAACTCAATTTTGAATGTTTTCAGGGATGGACTGTCTGCAACTCTCTGGGTAAACTTTTCCAGAAGCTCGAGAAAGCCTTACTTAACCTGATGAACAAAATTCATGGCATGATATAAAAGTTCCCAGAATTGCCTGGGTTCTGTTCTAACCTAAGCACCAGCTGCTTCAACTGAATTATTAAAATAAATCTTGGAGGTTTTCCACAGTCGGTTGGTTTTGTAAAACACTTCTGATGCTTTATCAAAATCATCCACAAGAGTTAAACATGCAGAAAAATTCATCTCCAGCTGAGATAAGCTCAGATATACTTAAACATTGCATTATATTACTTTGGACTTTAGTTGCCTGACAACATCTTTCTAAGATAACAGAGCTTTGAAAGCATTTGTGCATGAGCTTAACTCGTTGTTACTATGCTAAAACTTTTGTGTATAATGTCTTACTGCTGTTAATTGAGACAATCAATTCTCAGGGAATTATAATTCTATAATAATAGTTACATAATACTAAGTGGAAAAAATAAAACAAACTAAAACGTGTCCCCCAGAACAGATGAGAAATGCTAAAATACATTGATTATTTAATTAACATAAAACTGCTGGCTTATGAGAGCCAAGCATGTGAATCAGGTGAATAATATATAAGCATATACATGTAATTACAGGTGAATTTTTTGTCCTAAAGGAACCAAGCCAGCCCTTCAAGAAACTGCAAAACCTGAGAAGTCTCCCTAACACTGGAGCAATGCATGAGTTGAGAGCAGTTACTGATCCTCCATGAGTGACCATGACTTAGGAATTAGTTCTCAGTGGCAGTTGAGGAATTAATTTGAATTAATGATATGGTTTTAGTAAGTTTAAAAAAACTGCTAAAGTAAGTTTAAAAAACCTAACATTTCTAACATGTCTAAGCTAGTTGAGCAGGAAAATAGAATAAGCATTAAAGAACAGGACATGCACAAATGAAACATTACCCCTAAAAAGCTTTTTAAATCAAGTGTCCAGTGTAAATAAGACTGCAGTAGAATGAGCTGAATGGGCATTTCTGAGACTTTCTGCATGGCTGAGAAGGTAAAAATATGGTTCCTGATTTGTGCCATTAAGGAGCTTCAGCTTCAGTCTTTGTTGCCTTAGATGCTCCAATATCTCTGTGAGTACTGGTCTCCACTGAAGTTAACCAGAGGAGATTTATAGGGGAGATTTAATTACAGGTCTAACACCTGTGTTTGTTTTAGTTCTTAGATTCAGTTACTAAGTTTCTATTTTTCAGATTTCTTATTTCTGTTTCTTGATATCATAAAAAAGATTAAAATGTAAATTTAAAAATTATAAAAATGTAATGCATAGTTGTATTGGCACAGCCTGCAAACCACAACTTTGATGCTTTAGTAATTTCAACAAATGTGAAATAAAAAAAACTTGAGGATAAAATGCCTGTCAGGTATGCATCAAATTGAAATTCTCAAGACTTTGCTTTATTTTTTGGCTGTTAAAACTAGCAGTAAGAAAATAGGATCTTTATTTCTTAAGGACTTCTTTTCCTTCCAGTATTTCTTTCCTATCCTAAGCCACAGATTGTAATCCTGTTGTCATCATGGTCTGTCGTGGGAATATGATACAATTCTGTTCTCACTGATGGCAAAATGTGTTTCAACTTAGAAACACAGGGAACCACATTGTGTAATCTCTTTCCTCAGTTTATATGACATAGAGTTGAGTCAGCCCTCAAGTATCAAATGGGTAATGAGTAAAATGTTGAGATAAGGAAAAGAATTAGAAAGCAGAATGTTCTGAGTGCATGAGAAATAACCTCAAATTAATGTTTCCAAGAGTGTCAATACCTCTTACTTACTGAAAACTAGTTTGTGCACCAGGCTCAATGTGTTCAAATATTTTATGTTAAGTCTCTTCAGGTCAGAGATTATGGACAAAAATTTCATCCCAGTCTCTACACTTTCTGCATAAAACTGTGAAAACTGTCTTGCAGATGCACATGATGTCAGTGGCAGGATCCCCCAGTCAGAAGGGCACAGCACTGCTCAGCACAGCAGAGCTCATGGCAATGCAAAGGGATGCTCTGGAAAATGAATGAAGCCTCAGGACCAGCCTTATGTCATTTGCTGTCTTGCCAGGGTGTGACTCCAGGTTTTGTATTATTTCATCACAAAGAAGTAATGACCTCTTTCAATCCCAGCTGCTGTTTGTCTCCACTTCCTTCTTGTTAAATCAATACTAGCACAGGAAGTGAAATTTGGCTCATAAATGTTCACATCTAATCTTAATCTGTTAAAAAAACTGAAAAAACGAAAAAAACCCCATAAATAACTGTACATATTTTTTTTTATTAGACACAAGGGTCTTTGTAAGAAAAGAAAGGTTATATGAGAAACAACATATAGGATATTGGACACACCACAATTATCTGCAGATTTCCCACTCAGCTTTTTGTGCACCTGGAACAAGGAATGTACTTAGAATCTACTTTTATTTTTCATTATGGAAATATGAAGCCTAAGAACAATGTTACACAAAATCTCCATGGGTAAGGAGAGAATATAAAGATCATCCTCTAAACAACTGTTCACCTTGAATCTCTCCATAGCTTCCAGCCAACAGGGAGACAAGAAGTCTCTATATTTACAAGTAATCATAGCTGCAAACTCTATATTTTGCTTGCCTCATTTTGTGCACTGAGTTGACTGAAGGTACAGCAAGATCTCCTCAGGGAATTGTCAAGGTTATCAAAATACACTCCCAAGGTTTACAGCAAGGAAGGAAAATAATGAAAGATTTAATACTAGCAGCACAGTTAATAAGGGAAGAGATGCAGACAGCACACATTCAGCTTCTTTTCTCTGCTGATCTCTGAAGAAAAGGCAGGTCATTCTCATCTTGATGAAATGCCAACAGATGGAGTTAAAATTGGAACTCCTGGAAGAAACAAGACATTGCTGGACATAGGTCTGCACAAGGAAGTCGTGAAAGCAAAGGAAAAATAGACATATATATTTGAGTTTAAAAGGCCATTTTAACTACTTAATCAGTGAATGAGGATCTTGAGAATTGTGTGGCTTTCCTACTCCCAGGATAATCCTCCCTCACCAGCATGGCCTGGTGCTTCTCTATAGTCCGTTTTTTGGGGAAGCTGAAAATCTGAGCTTTAGTCCTTTCAGTCTGAGGTAACAGTCAAAGAGATAAATGCAGGTGCAAAACAGAGCTGAGACCTCCCATATGGTTTATAAGGATTAATAATCCCTTTTCAACTGATAACTTTGGCAGATAAATTGGACATATCCCAGAGCAGACCCCAGTCCACCCTGTCTTGTCCCTGAATTTAGCACTCCAAAGGCAGTGACTCTTTTGTCCTATCAGTTCAAAATACACAACTCTGTGAATATGAATAGGAAGTTCCTGTGCACATTGCATCTAGAGCATTTCTAATTGTAATATAATTTTGAGTTTCAGGAAGGCTGGTCAGATGTGAAAATGTAAAGGGAACTGATCCTGATGATAACGATAAGGACAAAGGGGGTTTGGTGTTTAGCTCATGTTCTCTTAGAACACAGCCTGATAATAAAAGGGAACAAAAGAAACGTGATGAATGAGAGTGGGGCTCCTAAGAGGAAACAAAACACACTGGCAAACAAAGATAGTGAAATAATAGGGATCCTTTAAACCAGCTGGCGCTTTCCCGCAGAACCTAAAAGACACAAAATTCACATAGGCCAAAAAGGCTGATTGCTAAACATTTATATGTTTGTAAACAAGGCGTAGTTTGGAGTCAGGAAGAGTCAGGGCTGGATGATGGGCTGACTGAATGGAACATTAATTCGGTCAATTGAGCCTTCAGTGCTCCTAAAACTTCAAAGACTTATTTAAATAATATAACTGCACTGTATTTCAAATTAAAAATAACCTTGGTCACAAGCATTTTCCTGTTTCCAGATTTTGCAAAATGAAATTTGGCACTTAGCAGTAGAACACGAAATGACAAGCATAAAAACTCAGCAAGCAAATCTGCATTTTTTGACATCCAGTTTAGATGAAGTGAAAATAATAAAAAGTATCAAAGCAAGTAACCAGGTTATGGCCTGATGTCTTCCAGTGCAAACAGATGCAGGTACTTTGGTTTCCTTTTACAGAAATAATGACAATATAGAAACCCCTTCAGCTTTTTTTGTCTCCATTGTAATCAAAGGCATAAGAAACATATGAACTCACATATAACCATGCACATCTGCATATATGTGCCTTTTACTTCTCTGTGCAAGATGTAGATTGAGCTGATCCAGACTCATACAAAAGTAACTCTAGCCCCTCCAGACTGTGGTGATGAGTGTGAAAATCTGATGTTCTTCTTGCAGTAGAAGACATCTGATGTCTGTGATGTAGAACAACATCATTCTAGATACTTGAGGGTCTGGGTTTTGTTCACTGGTTTTTTTAGATGTGGAAGGACTACCTAGAGTCTTGTTAGCATCAATCCTCCGCTCCTAATCCCAAATAAATAATTTCACTTATTGACACAAAATATTCTACTCATAAAATACAGAAAAACAGAGTAAAGTTAACTTCCTAAGTGAGAAGTGTGATCAACACATGCTAGAAAACCTTTCAGGACCATTTGTAGAAATAGCTGTAGCTGTGTTGTTTGCATTAGCACTCTGAACTATTCCCAAGCTGAGACCAGATCTTTGTGTTTGCTCAGGCATAAGGGGAAGTGTGAATGTTTACTGAGACAGAATGCTGTTGGTTAAGGAGCTTAATTAAATTTATCATTCTTGGCCCATGGTGTCTCACACACTGAGCACCAGAGAAAGGCAGATAAGGACAACCCCATTTTCTATGTTTTTCGAAGTTACTGTGACAAGTGGAAACATCAGTCTGAAAATGACCCTATTCTATTAACAGATTTTCTTGCCGAATCCTCATTATTAAAAAAGAAGATGGAAGTGGAAATAATCAAACTGTGCATTGAAAGAGATATATTTCATATGAATTAAAGATATTATCTTCATTAAAATAACCTGACATAGAGCTGCCGTGCTTCATTCAGATAGAAAGACTTGGTATTCATGTTTATTTTCCATTTACAAATGACAACCCCTCAACTTAGCTGGGGCTGTTCATCTTGATACTTTTACTTGGAATCCAGCCTGGTTTGCAATAATCAAAGGTTATTATCTGATAGGTAGAAGTGGAGAAAAGAATATCTTGGGTTTTTTCTTCCAGTTTTTAAATTACTTTGGTTAGAATGTGAGAACAGCAACCCCCAGATAGGCAGGGCACCAGTCCAGCTCAGTCTCTGACACTGGAAGCTGAGAAGGATGTGATGGATCTGCCTTATCTATGTCTGGTAGATTTTTAAACTTCCCTATGCTTTTGGTCTCTGTGACACCCTATAGCAATTAGCTTGTAATTTTAATCACACATTATATGAAAAAGCATCTTCTGATAATTTTAAGCCTGCAATGTCCCTCAGCTATGTAAAAATAGCTGTTTACATTCTATATCGTTGATGATTTACAGATATCAAATAAAATCCTTTCAGCTGCTTTTTTTTTTTCCTATGCTGAAGAGTAATACAAGAGAAAATAGTCTGTAATATTTCCTTCCCTTGGCTAGGTGTTGTTCCCATTCTCTGATCCTAATTGCTGCTTACCTGTACCTTTTTTTAGTTTACTGTATCATGGAGCCAAAGTCCGTGCAATACTCAAGATACAGTTTCACCAGTGGCTCAAAGGGTGGTACACTCATGATTTCTGTTTCATTTTGATACCTGCACTCTGATAAACAATGTTTAGTTCATTGGTGAAGTGTGGGTTCAACCTTTACAAGTCATGCTTACTTCCTCACATATAAAGCATGTAAGTTCACCTTCATTTTTTTGGACTCTTGTCATTTATTATTTTGACTAATTTCGCCATATGAAAGCAGCTCCCTTCTTGAACTTGGGATGTTGGTGCCTTTTCCATTTTTTGCAGGGATACTATATTTGAGTACCGTAGACTACTACAGAGCTATTCTTCCGTAGTCATGTGTAGAAATACTTCCTTTAAACTGCTCAGGATTAAATCTAGAAAGGCTTTCCTTCTTGTGGATCACCTGACTAGTCGGGCCAAGAACTGAAACTATGTAATCCGGTTGTCTCTGAATAATAATAATAATAGCGTGCTCGGAACTCTTCCTAATCCCCTCTGCAGACAGCTGCAGTCTCCCTTGCACCTACCTGACCCTTGCAGCCTTTAATCTGAGGGTGCTCTGCAGCTGTTGTCACCCTCTGTGTGAGTCACCACAAGCACAGCCTCGGTCATCAGGTGGATTTATCATGCTGAACTTTACCCACTGAACTGGTAAATATTTTGTCAGAGTTTGCCTCCCACGCTTGTCATCAACAGAGAGCGACAGGCATGCACAGAGTGCTGCTGGTTCTACCAGCTTTGGGATGGGAGGCCTGTCCTCTAGACTGTCCAGGCTCACTTCCCAGCGCAGGACAACTGGTTTTTTACTATTGTTCCTTCCTGGATAGGAAATTTCAATCCAAATTAATTTTACAGCACTTATTCTTTCTGCTACCAATGAGAAGCTGAGCTTTCTTTTAATAAACGCTACTGCTCCTCTAATGGTGTAGTCTTCTCTGTTATTCAGATGTATTTGAACTCCACTGCATTACATTGTCACACTGATTATTTTCTATCAGATGCCTACTACTATAGACATTTAAAATTAAATATTCCTGTTCACTAACCTCCATCCTCAGACTTCCAGCAGTAACACAAAGCACTTTCACGTGGAGTACTGATCTAACCCGTTTGTATGTTTGACTTCTTTTCAGGGTTTGCACCAGTCTTTGTTGCCTGCTGTTTGGATTTTGTCATCTTCTCTCAGGCATGCAGAGCATTTTCAGTTTTGCCCTTCCAATAATGAGTCACTCCAACTGGCATGCTCTCCTGCATCTGTCACCTTGTCCTCAATCCTCCATTTTAAAGCACTCCTACATTCTTTTTTTTTCCTTTTAATCCTGAACACTAGCAGACCCTTTCCCTTCTACACTGAAAGCTGGGGTTTTCACACATTCTGTATTTGCCTCTATTATATTTACTGGAATGGTAGTTTATGGAAATAAAGACTCTTAAACACAATACTTGAGAAGTTCAAGGAATAGAAATGCTAAATGATAAATATGAATCTGTGTAATGTCCTCATGGGACACTCAATCATAGCAGCCCGATTCAACAAGAGAGCAGAGAGACATGGTGAGTCTGCTGATCTTGCTGACAGGGTTCCTTGGTCCACATCAGTTCGGTTAGAAGGAACAGCAAACACAGTTTGTGCACAATTTATCAAAAATGGAGATTTGTGTTTTTAAATAAGCAAACAAAATTCAAGTATTTCTCAACCTGTACATAGTTAAACAGCAGAAATAAAGGAACATATTCAATTTCAAACAAAGAGATGAATCTTTTGAAGTAAATGATTTATTAAAAATTATGTCCTTGGCTTGGGTGCTCACTGAGGCATGCTATTAGGCTGAGCTAATTTCTTGTGTCTGCCTTGGAAAGCTATTACCCAAACTGTCACAGTGGTTTGCATGTGCAGCACAAAGGAAGACAAAAACCTGCGTCCTCCTCCTCCAGGGAGTGCTCCCAGAAAGCTTTTCAGCCTTGAGTTCCATTACAAATTTGTCCTGCTACTTGGCCTGTAGGGAATCCCATGCCCACATAAAGCCTATGGAAACAACACAGCCTTGTGCTGCACGTGCTCTCTCTCCACAGTCAGCCTTACATGCATACTTAAAAGGTGTGCTGGGGAGGCTGAGGCTGATTCCATTCATAAATCCAAGTTGCAGAGTATTCATCATGCTTCCTCCCATTACACTATACCAAGGACACCTTGAATACAAGGGAGGATTAAGCTTGGTCAAGTCAGTTCTTTCAGGGGCATCCCACCCCTGACACCCTCCCCCTTCAAACCCCCTCATTCCCCTAAAAATTGAATTCTCCAGAAAATGAAAGGTATTTGTATTTATGACTAAGAGCAAGAAACTGAAAACTCCATGTGGAACTTCCTGTAAGTGTTGTGCATGCATAAACCCTTGGGTATTTTACACAGAAATGTTGATTATAATTATAGTACTAGAACATTTCTATCTGCCAAAGCGTCTGCCTTGCACCTGCTCTCCTACCATGGAAAGAGAGCAATGAGAGAGAACAGAAGCTGCATCAGGAAAGGGAAGAAAAATAGTAATCTCTTTAGAAAAACACCATCATTTTTTATTCAAACAAATATTTTATTGACTTCAGTGTAGGGGAAAAAACAAGGATGGGTCTTCCACTCTTTCCCTGCTCACGTTATAAGCAAACTCATGAAGGGCATCTCAGCTCTACAGTTCTTTGAAGAATTGAAATGAAAGGATGGATCCTCTGAAGCTGTTTTTTTCTCTTTGTCTGACTGAACAGTAACAGGTCTTGTAGTGTCACGACAGGTTTTCTTTCCCTCCCTCTGAATGGAATGTGTTTATTGGCACTGTGACATTGCCTGAGAATTCATACAGCTCCCTCGCAGGTCAAGGTAAAGTCACTGCAGGTTTCAGAGGGAGCCAGGGCAGGATTTAAAATGGCATTTCCTTTTGAGGCCATTGAATCCTTTCTAGATTTCCTGTGTGCTGCCAGTCAACATAAGGCTTTTCCTGATAAAAGCAAAATGTGCACCTGGAAATGAAGCCCTCAGCTATTCTGTAATTAATAGCAGAATAGCAGTTAATAGCCCTGGGTTTCCTATGTAACAAAATTTTTATATTAATATACATACTAATACATGTTCAAATGCAAAAAAAAACTTTGTCTCAACAAGGTGCTTAAGAATGTTTATGGATAAAAATTGCTTTAACAGAGCATTCAATCACTATTTTTAAAAATTATGCCTAGCACTCCATATTCACATCTGCTTAATCCTTTCTATGTAATTCAGCAAATAAATAAATTAATAAACCCACGATTAAATATACATGCTTCAATGTATTTTAAGTATTTATTTTAGACAGAAAGGTCCTTGGTGTGCATGTGAAACCATATTTTATTATGGATTATTTGCCAACAATATGAGAGATCTCTTGCAGTGCTGAGAAAATGAATACCTAAGGAAATAATTTCCAGGATTAGCTCTGAATTTTGGGTGGAAAACGTCCTTAAAATTCTTTGTGTTTTAAATTTCCTCTTTACAGCAGCACCATTTGAAGAAAAACATATTTTTCAAAAATTTTTATTTAGGAAGATAAATCTGACAAAGTTTAGATTTCCTATTTTTCAGTTTCCAAACAGGCCACGTATATCCTGGCAAAAGTTAATTTAATATGCACTTCATACATATGCAAACATTTTATATATATGGTATATATATTTCATGGTATAAATACATATAAGTATTGTTGGATAGTAAGAATATATATTCTCTTATATAATGCATATTTTAAATACAATATATTTTTACAGTATATATGTAAATATAGCTAGAGATAAATATAAACTCTGTGAAGGTGAAAGAAAAAGAAACAAGAATTTACAATGTCTGTTATAGCCATGAAGTACTTCAGTAACAAAAAAAAAAAAATTTGATATGATATGAACTGTTATTTTGAAGAAAGAACCAGTTTAGGAAGATGAAAAGGTAAATGTAATGGAAAAATGTCAGACTCTTTTTTTATACTCATGCTGCAGTAATGCCTGGAGGCCAGAGAGGTACTTGGCTGACTAACAAAATGCTAATTATCCAGAGACTTCTGTTTCACAGAGTAAAGCCACATCAGTAACTTAGAAAGTGGGATCTGTGGAATTCTTAAAGCATACTAATGAAAAAAATGCCAGGAAAAAGATTTAAAAGATGAGAGAGTAAAAAATTTTAATAATGTGATATCACACTCACTTGCTATTCTGTATTTCATATTGTAAATACTAGGATGTGCAGGAATGCAATGTCTCTTAATGAGACTGGGGCTGTAGCTCAAACAGGAAAGAAATCAATAAAAATGTGAGCAGAGGAAGACGATTAAAATATTGAGGATGCAGCTTTAAAAACATTGTGATAGTGTTCTTCAAGGTCTTAAAAAATGACAGATTTATGACTATCAGAGAAAATTTTCAATCATCTACTTTGAAACTTTTTCCTGCATATGATACCTGTACCTGAGTACTACATTCATGTCAAAACTAAACATTGTATCCCATAGTTTTCTGCTTGATATAAAATATATTGAATATTTTGATAAATTTGATAGTGAATAATATCTTGAATACTATTTTTGGGCATATAAAGATATGCACAAAGGCTTTTGAGGGAAATGAAAAAGGGGAGGATCTCAGGCAAAATCTCCAGATGGAATACACCACAGACACTTATGTCTTACACTCACTGACAATTGTGTATCAAAACAACATTTATAAAGACTGTGAGAGTGAGCACCAGAAAGTTAGAAAAACGCCAGAATTATGGTTGTCTACAAAACTTAAATTCAGTTTGCATGTGCATATGCATTATGGCAGTCAATGGCACCACCACCTCCTGTTTTTCACAAGTCCCTTCCCTCTCTCAGAGCTCAGAATAGGTAATGAGAAGGTATGGATTGGCTTTTCAGCATATCATTTGTTCTCTGCTCAGCCTGCACACTCTGATTGCTTTCTTTCATTGCAAAAACAAGACAGGATTTGAAAATGCTGCTCTGATGGCCAGGGCAATTGGACCTAGATGATTTTTAAGGTCCCTTCCATCCCAAACCATTCTGTGATACTAAGATGCTGCCAGTAACCATGGTGGCTGCAGGAATTAAACAAACTTCACAGAACCATTAGAGACTACTGCTGCCATTTTATACCACGTGGCCAATGTTAAAAAGGCTCTTTAAACATGGCTGGCCAGTTTGAGGCAATGAGGACTTTATTTTTCCATGGACTTGAATTATATAGTACTGCATTTAAGGCATGAGTCTCATTAATTTCAAATGCAGTCCTGAACCCCAGATCCATACTGTTCAAGCTATTCAGGACACAAAATCGCAAGTGGGAATTTGCACTTGCAAACCCTGGGAGGAGTGGACTTAAACACCTACAAATCTTACTGCAGTCTCTCATATCAGACAAACAAATACAGAAACATGTCCTTTGCATTCATATTACCTGGCTTGAGACATCTAAAAGCTATTGTCAAGCTAAACTAGGCATTTGTAAGTTAAACTGGTCATCTTTCAGAGACAGTAGAGACACAGATTGTGCCAGAGAGCTTGTCATCTTGCCTGCCCCGTGCATTTTAGACATTTTAGGATATTTTTAGAAGACATCCTCTTCTTCTAGGACACAAACAGTTGTCTGAAGGTTTATATCAAACACCAAACTGAATTAATCATGTTAGATTTAGAGGAATAACTATTAAATACTTAAATTTGACGTGCTATAACTCACATCTGAACCTCGCAGAATTTAAGTTTCTGGTTTTTTGGGTGACTGATTGCAGCATTAAAATTGTTCCACATTACAGTCTAGAGGTGAATTTCTATGTTACACAAATACAAATGGAACAACTAGGAGGCAAAAAATCATCATGTCATGAAATTATAAGACCTGGGCTTTGGAAAGGATGTACATTGGGGCTTTGACTCCTATACCTATTTTATTCCCAACTCAATTTCCCCTCTCCCTTCTCCTCAATGTACTAATACTTTAGTCATGTATCTTCCCAATTTTGGTTTTTCATCTTCCTTCTTATTAACCAGTCCCAGGTTCCAGCTTTCTGACCTCTCTTTAGATCATGTCTGGGATCCAGGCTCAATGTCTTTCACTAAGAAGAATGTGTCTCGTGTCTTTTGACTGTTTTCCCAGTATTTTCACATTTGTAACACTTGGAGGTCTTCCTGTTCTCAGTCCTTCACATCAATCTTCTTACCCATTCTGACATCACCAAATTATTATTTTCCAGTCCAAATTGTTCTTCCCATAATAAATGCTTTCTTCTGCCAGCTCCTGTTCGAGTCACTTTTGCTTTGCTTCTGCAATCTTGCCTACTTGGCGACTGTCCTGCCCATTCCCTCTTCCTTTTCTCTGCTGCTTGTTTGGGACTTGGACCCAGTCTCATTACTCAAATGTTGTCTGTTATTCCCACATCCTCAAGCTGCCCTTCCCCATATCTACCAAAGCCTAGTCCTCTCCAAAAAAAGGCACCAGAACTTTTTTTATGTTGCAAGATGATCTTCCCATCCCTGGAAGTGTTCAAGGCCAGGTTGGATATGCCCCTGAGCAACCTGATCCACTGCATGGCATTGCTGCCCTTGGCAGGGAGGTTGCAACTAGAAAGGTCCCTTTCAACCCAAAACATTCTATGATTCTTGAAAATGGCTCAATGATTTGAGCTGTTATATTTTGATTGCAGTTCCCTCCCTCCCCCACAGCTTCTCCTACCACAGAAAAATTTAGCCCAAATTTGGAACATTATAAGCAATGTAAATCGTGATTTTAAGGGTACTGACAAGCAGCCCTAAAAACAAGTGATATCAATTTTTATCTTTGGTACCTTTGGGATTTATCTGCATCTTCATTAAAATAGACAGGCTAGCAGCCTATTCCTTGTGTTCAGTGCTACCACTAAGGATCCCTGGGATGTGAGCATGCTCAAAGAAGTGCTGAAATTCTGACAAGATGGAATTGGCAGCCCCATAACATCAGTCACAAGAAGCCAGGGAGGAGCTGCAGGCTTAGAGGGTGTCTGTCAGCACCTATCTGCAGGCACCTGTGTAAGAGCTCTGACATGCCTGCAGTGTGGTACGAGATACCCTGTGTGCTCCTCTGGCTGGCACTGCTTATCTTTAGGACTCACATCGCCTTCCTCAGGTGCTTGTTTGTCCAAGGTACAGCAATTCATTCCTTCCTGACAGAGGCTAAATGCTCCATTATATACATCATGCTTAGTGGCATGCATCTTTTTGGAGAGTTGATGCTGTGCTGATAGCTTGGAGAGAGAAGGGAAATTGAAAAACAACCACTCTGCCTCCATCGCTATCTTTGTAGCCAGGAAAGCAATATATCTGAAGAAACAGTTAATTGAATGGAACATTGTGAGAGAGGAGATGACATTGCTAGAGACTGTATTACCAAAGGGGTCACATCAGGACATTCCAATGATTATCTTAATTTCTTCATCTCCCTCTGTCAATAGCTGTTGACTTCATTTCATTTGGCTGCCTCTCATTTCCAGAGGCAAGAGGGCAAGTCCTGCCAGTGCCACACTGCAGCACTGTGTGCTCCAACTGCAGCAAACACTGTGACATTATGCTGCATTATGCTGAGCCAGCCAGACACTTCTGCTGAGCCCTGGCATCAATGATGTATCAGTGTTTCACTAGACTCCCATTCTATTAAAAGAGGTTAACAAGATTGGTGTTCAGCACTGATGTCTCTGTTTCTTATCTGCATGGAATTTAAAGTGCCCATAACTCAATAGCGAGTGATACTCCTATTTTTTCAAAGATCCCTGTAACTGGTGGCTGATTCCATTACACATTCGCAGTCCCCTAATGTGCTGCTTTCCCATGTGGATACATTATCCTTTACCATTTGCCAGCCCGGGCCTGGGAGCGGAGCGCAGAGGGGGAGGGAAATGAGGAAGCCCAAGCTGCTGTGTGCAGTCACACTTGGCCACATGGACGTGCGGGGCTCTCACGTGTGCCACGAACACAGCACATTGCTCACCCCCAGCAGATTCCTAGGATCACCCCGTCAAAGTCCGTAACAGCATCAGTTCTGGGATATACCTAAGAAAGTTGGAGGGTTTCAGTCCCATTGACACAGTGAAATGTAGAGCTGTGCCCCTTCAATTGAGGCCGTTTCCTCCTGAATTACCGGGAGATGGTTCCCAATAGGAAAAAGAGGGTGAAAAGATATCCTTTCTTGGAATTGCATCCCTCCTTTTCATAAAGTTTTCCTTCCAATGTTTCAGTTAAATAGAGGAAGGGGAAGAATAATTTTCTCCATAAAATGAAAGAACGATGTTTAATACTATTACAGACTAGTCAAAATCCAGAGAAATGAGGGGAAGTGGGATGGATGTGTCCACAAAAGAGGATTCCTTCTTTACATCTCCAACATACACCTCTTTAGGAATCACCTGGCACTTTGATTTAAGTGGAATTACATTGTTTTGATACTGCATTTTTGTACAAAAAGGATGGAAAAAATACACATCAGCATAAGGACAAGCACAACTTTTATTAGCCAAACACTCATTTTATAGCCATTGATAATGCTGGTAATGTGAATAGACTGGTTGGCTGACTTAGTTCTGTTGTTTTTTTTTTTTTTTTATTTTAATAAAAAGAGTTAATTTGTATTTATTTTATTTCTTGGACTGTAATTTGGATCTCATATTATTTACTGACAAAAATAAACCATTTTGTAGAAATGCTGAATGAAACCCACTTTCAGGTACATTAGGTCTATTGAAAATATTGTATCGAATCCAAATAGTGGTAAGGATAAAGACTGGTGAGCACATGTGTGGTGGTCTTTTTTTCTTTGCAAATTGATATTTTATTTTCAAACTATAGTAGAAAGAATGCTCTTTGTGTCATATCACAACTAAAAAATGCTAAAGGCCTCATAAGACACCATTGCAAGTTTTCACGAAACTTTGTCATTGCACACAGATGAACATCTGTAAAAGTTGTTTACAATTTCCTGTGCAAACTCTGCTTTTAGTGGGAAAAAAAGATCAATTTACGAGCTAACAAACCAAATATGTAGATAAATGACATATGCATGTACAATCAATACCTATATGCAAATATCAGGCATACACTGAATTTCAAAACCTGGTCCTGAAGTGTTGCTGAAAGTGGAAGCATCAAGGTGAAGCTAGGCTAGAAAATAATCAAGATCATATTTTGTCTGTTAACCAGTTTCCTCAGTTCAGTCTCAGTAAGCAGAAAAACAGTTCCACACAAACCTTGCCTTTGTCACTAAAGCAAATTCCTGACAAGACCAAGCCAATTCTCTCCCTATATCAATGCATGCAATAATTTTCATGCAATGTCCCTGCTTTACTAATAAGTGAGAGGTATCTCTGCCTTAAGGGAGGTGAATATGAAGCCAGCTGACTGTCCTCTGTCCAGATATTCCCATGTCCCAGTGTGATTAGCACTGTCTTGTCAAATTTAGCTCTAAGCCATTTGTGAACACCTTCTTTGTTTATAGTAGCACACTGAAATCTGCACAGATCTCTGTGTTTGCTTTTCTGTGTATCCTATTAACAGTGCACTACATTGCAAGACGTCACACTGCAGAAAGCCACAAAAGCATTTTTAATCAATTTAAATCAAATTTAAAAAAATTACTTTCATTCTGGAAAAATACTTCTTGTATAATTCTGAGAAAACAAAATCGGGTTTTTCCACTGTTGTAAAATCAAAGTGACTGTACAAGAATTTTTATACTGCATTTGAAATTCTTCAACTGCAATTTTGTATAAAAACCCCTATGAAAAATCAAACTAAAGCTAAGCAGGATTGAACCCTGTAAATGACTAGCTGTGATCTGCTTGGAAAGTGGTATAAGGAAATTTTTTAAATCTATGACCTTGAGAGAAATTTTCAAAAAGCTGATAACTGATCAAAAGCCCAGGTATTTTTATTATCACACAAGAGTAAATAAAACCATAAACCACAATATTTCAGTTTTAATTCCAGTGTAATAAAGCACAGTGTATTAGATCCTGATTCCCAGCCTTCCTTTCCTAGAGGCAGTCTAGTTATGTATGTACAATCAAGAATAACCTTCAACTCAAGGACTTGCACTTTTTTTTAAAAGGTAGAAATATGAAAAAAACAGGAACTAGGGCACAGAATGGGGAATATTGCTTTAGTTAGATGAATCAAGAATGCATAAGAACTACCTCTATTGAACTTTATGTTGAATTCAGAGCTATGTACTCCACTACAATATTAAAATAACCAGTTTTAAGTGTATTCCATCACTCCCATTTGACCAACTATTTGCTCAGTAGCAGTCTGAAGCTCCTACCTGAAGGGATTTTAGAACGATGAAAATAATGCATTGTTACTGTGCACAAATTGCAGAAGAGACAAACAGGACAAAGCTGATTTACCATAGATGATTTATGTATCCCTGATTTACCAGTTTCCAGACTGTATTTCAAGGTCAACGGGAAGACAGCAAAATGTTAAAGGGTTTTTTTTTGTTTGTTTTTTTTTTTTAATTATGTCAATGATAACAAGTTATTATTGCAAGACAGACTTCTGTATTTCTCTCAACAAACAGGACTGCATTACTGAATGATAAAGCCAAGAAGACTCATACAGTGTGAAAATATGCAGGGGAACAACAGCTGTTAGTCATTATTTTCTCCTTATCCTTTCAACACCTCTCATTCAATTTGCTCTCTAATGGGTAAATCACACTTTCTCCCTAGGACATTTTCTCATTTCAGGTGAAATACAGATAAAGCTGATGTTGTGTTCTCCTAGCCCTTTGTCACTACTAATGTGATGGAGGACGTTTCTGCTTTTCTTCTTCAGAGAATGAACCTTGCCTCTTTTCCTCACACAGCCTGTGTTAAATTTCTCAAAGAGAAATGTGAAATATAAAATTTATTGCTCTCACTTCCTTTAGGCCAAAGAAGAATCTACCATCAGACAGCTTTGAAACATTTCTTCTATGCTTTACCTCACCTGACAAACTTCACAGTAGGTATTTGGAAAAAGAGGAAAAGTAGAAACAGTTTTACTTATGATCACATTTGGCTTATTGCACAGGTTACTATACTTTCCTCTGTTCTCTATTTCTTAGCTGTAAGGTGAAAATGTATTGTAGTTTGAGCCTTTTGCTCACTCTGATTTAATCTGATTGTAGGCTACAGTGAAAATGAGGCAGAGAAAACCCAAACAGCTACAAATATCAAGTCCTACTAAACTGAACTTTTCACTGGAAAATAAATTTTCCTTTATTAACTCTAAAAGTCCTAATTATCAATTTTTCCAAGTGGCCAAATGGCACACATCTCTGAAATGACAGTGTGTGTACACTGGTGAGTTTAAAATGTATCACAGCACAGGCAAGCCTGAATGTATGCACTCTTCCAACTATTTCTTGTTCAAAGTAAAGTGGTTCTTTTCCTTCAGAGAGGCAAGTCAGTCTACATCTGGTTTTCACTTTAGGACGTGAAAGATTAACCTGATTACATTTCCCACACAGCTTCTAATATGTAACATTTTTTACAACTGGTAGAGCAGGTACTATTTAGTGAATTGGATTGTGTTGAAATTGTGGAGAAGGCACAAGTCTGTAGCTACTCTTTTTAGAGTAGCAGCTACTTGCAGCTACTTTTGGGCAATGCTGAGGTAGACACACTCCTTATGCCTCACACAAACTCAAAAAGGCAGAATATTATTCCAAAGAGTGCCTCAATCTTTGTGGTGCTTCAGCAATGTGGGTCTTTAATGAAACAATAAATTACCTGGGGTTTAAGCTCTCGTTCAGCATCTAGGGCAGCTCCATCCCAACTCTCCTAGTCTTTCAGGCCGATATTATTACTGTTTACCAGCTCTTATATAATTTGTTTCTGCCCCTCTCACATGCATCACTGATTGCAGCCTCAGAAAGAAAAGGGGAAACAGGAATAATAAACAAAAATAGAGACAAAAGTAAACTCCCTTGGTACGGGGGAACGTGGAAAGGGCAGGAGCCCTGTGTAAAACCTTGCACGTGTAATGACAGCATCCAGAGCTGGCAGCAGAATGAAGTATTGGGACCACGCGAAGAAAGGATTAATGCAGGCACGTTTCCTCGGTAAAAACACCCTATTAAAATAACGCGCGTGCGTGTATGTGCACATATATACACACACACATATATATACATATGTGCACATATGGATATATAAAGAACCGCCACGGTTGGCTGAGGGGGAGCTCGTCAGGGAGCGCTCCGGGCTGGCGCGTTGCGGAGCAGGGACCCTCCGAGGGGCGCAGCGCCCTCCGCCGCCCCGCGACGGGCCCTTTGTCCGCGGTGCCCGCACGCCGCGACTCGCCGCGCGGGGCACGAGCGAACAAAAGGCCCCGCCGCCGGGCGGCACAGCGGCCGGCCGCGCCCCCGCTCCGTTCCCACAGGGCTGTCCCCGCCCGCCCCCCGGCAGCTGCCATGTGTCTGCTCGAGTGCGATTAACACCGACTCGCCAAATCCCCCCCGCGCCCGCGTCCCCTCCCCGGGCCATTTGGGGCATGCACGCGCCCGCGCCCCGTGTTTACGCGGCGGCGCCTTCGCGCGGAGCCGTTTTGTGGATGGCGCTGGCAGCTGAGCCGGGGGAGGTGGGGGCTCCGCGCCGCGCAGCGCCCGCCGCCGGCTATAAAAGCCTCGGGGCCCGCGGGCGGCAGCGCCAGGCGAGCGGCCGCGCACCGGCGGAGGATGGAGGGCGCCTGCCCCCGCCCGCTCTCGGCGGCGCTGCCCCCGCAGGGCTACTCGCCCCTCTCCTCCTCGTCCCGGTGCGGGGGGCGGCCCGGTGCTGCCCTGACGGCCCTGCCCTCGGCCCGCAGCCCTGCGCCCTTCTGGAGGCCGTGGGTGGCCGCGCCGGCTGAGGCGGCCCGGCGGAGCGGCCGCGGCCCCGCAGCGGTGAGTGGGTGCGGCGCGGCGGAGCATCTGCCGCCGGCAGCGCCGTGACTCGGCCGGGGAGTCCCGGCGGGACGGGGATGCTCGGGGAGGGCCCGGTGCCGTGCCGGCGGGCTGACATCTGCTCTCTCCTCCGCAGCCTCGCAGCCCCGGCGGGCTGGCGGAAGCCTCCCGCAAGCTGGCGCAGTACACGCACCCCGTCAGGTGAGTGGCAGTCCCCGGCTGCGCCCCGGGAGCTCGGGGCACCAGGGGCCCGTGGCGCTGAGCGCCGGGAGAGAGTCCCTTGCTCGCGCTGTAGTGTCTTAGCATTAGCTCTCCCGCCTCTTTTGTTTCCACCCATATATTTGTGTAGATATTAAAGTGCCTTGGGAGTGAATTTGCTCTCTATGTGCTTCTGAACTGACAGATCCTTGGGCAAATGGTTGCTAGGACTCGTGGATTCAACATATTTGAGTTGTTGAAGTGCATTTGTGGTGTGAGGCTTAAGACCTTTTACACAGTCATGTGGGTGTTTTTTGGTGGTGGTAGAGTTGGCTGAAGGACCCTTGTTACTCATTCCTGTGCCTAGGATTTAAAAAAGGCACGGGGCTGTAGTTCCTAGGTTGTGTTGCTGTACCCAGAGCAAAGAAGCAGGTGGAGGCGTGAGAGAGAGTAGCAGGAAGAGAGGGTATACACCGGCTAAGCCACCATTGCCGAAGAAAATATTTGTGTAACTACTGCTTTAACGATAAAGGTAATGATATTATCTGCACTGTCAGTTCCGAAAAGGAAAAAAAAAGGAAAAAAGCAACAGTTGAATCTGTAGGAGAGTCTGTAGTCAGAAATGCTGGTAATGTTTTATGCAAGATGCTTAAAATAATTGCACAGGTAGTTTCTCCAGACAAGATGTGGCTTTCTTTCAAATCTAGGCTGTGATCCTTCAAATAGTGGTGCACTAACTAAGCAGCTGTACAGGCAGACTTCATTGTGACTGCTCCAATGCTTAGGTTTGGGTGAATGCTGTTACAGGGAACATTGGGAATGGAGACCCGTTACAAAGCCAACGTCAGAGGTTTGTGCTGCCAAAGAAGCAGTGTCCTGCTAAACAGTAGCCTAAAAAGTATTTCTTATAATTGCTAGAAAGCCATCTAGTTCTGTTTCTTAATGCATTTCTATTTTAAACAATTTGTATTCAGCATTTCATTATGTTGTTGTGTTCTAGTCTCTTGACTCTTGAGATTTCCGTGGTCAGTTCCTTCTAGTTATTTCTAAACTGTAAGCAAAAGGGGATGGCAATTGAAAAGGAACAGGAACTTGGAGTCTATTAATTGCAATATATTATCATTAGCTGATACCCATGCTAACTGTGATCTTATTATCCAGAATTTTTGGTAATTTCTGGATACAACTCAGACTGCTTTAAAATCTGCATCCATAGGCCATCTTCTTTATGGAGTCTGTTGATTGTTTTTGGAAAGACAGATGAAATAGCAAGGTCTGATCAGCCCTAGACCTTTATCATTCCTTTGAATTTTACAATGGTGTGAAACAAGTATCAACAACTACCTAGGCTGGGGACCTTCAGTAAGAAAACTAATTTGCTTCAAATTATATTTGATCCTGTTTGAGGCCCATTATATTCCCTGGGAACAGTTCCACTAGGGGCAGTACTGCTTGGATCAGATCCCCAGGTAGTTTTGTTAATGAGCTACTGGAGTGGGAAGTTTCAGATGCAGGGTCTTGGGCTTTCATAGTTTTGCTGCAAAACTAGCACTCTAAATGCACTTTATCTCTTCAGATAAAAATAACAATCCAAAGAATTTTCCTAATTACATGCAGAAAGCAATTTTACAATTGAGCATGTAAGGAAAAGCTCTGTAGGATGCTTGTTTTAATAGAATTTCACTTCGATTTTTTGCATGTCAGCATCTGAGTAAAATGCATAATAATAATAATAAGCAAATGTATTATGTACTTGTTTCAGACTATTTTGGCCCAAATCAAGGTGCTATGATTACTTGTATCAGGAAGCTGAAGCACTTCTGAAAAACTTCCCAGTCCAGGCTACAATATCCTTTTATGAAGACTCGGATAGTGAAGATGACGAAGATGAACTGGAACAAGATTCAAGAACAGAATCAAGTTGCTGACTGCAGGGAAGGCTAATGCCACTTTTAAGACTTAATTTAAACTTAATATAAATATGTATTATAGTATTTTTAAAGATAATTTATTCCTATGTAAATTATTCTTAATAAAACTGAGATGTCTTGTAATTGTATCCTTTTTCCTTTGTTCTGTTCCTGTCCTGGTTTAAATTGGGAAGATATTGATTAGTTTTTTTCTATCTGCTACCCTACAGTTTGTAGATCATAAGTTGAACACCAATTTTTGAAGCAGAGAACAGATGCCTTACTTTAAAGGGCTCTGTGGTTATGACTTTCTCAGAGGCTGAGGACACAAGGAAAGCTTGTCTTTGTGATTTAGTAAGCTCCATATGGAAGTGTATCAAGGAAATCATTGGATTAAGTAGTCCAATTGTGTTGTGCGTGCTATTACAACAAGAGTTTCAAACATGGAGAAGCAATATAGCTGTTTTTGAAATGGAGAAGAGTCCAAATTCTAATCTAGTTCTTGTTGTGTTGCCTTATGTCACTTGTTCTCTGATGTATATTTGCCGTGTTGTTATACTTAAAAGGATAGTTTCATACTGCCTTTGTTTGTAAAGTTGACATCAAGAAATGAGAAAAAGGTCTGAGTTGTTTTAATAGTGAGCTTGGTTTTAATACTTGAAACAAAGTTTGGTACTGACCATCGTGAAGGCCAAAGCCCCTACAAGAACAACAAAACAAATGCAAGCTTTAAATTTAAGGCCAGTGCCTCTGTCAGGTAGCAGCTGCGTACTTAACTGGCTCAGTGTGCCAACACCAGCCAGGGAGCGCTTGCCCCGTCCCATGTGCTGCCCTGCTGCAGGACGGCAGCGGGCCCTCACCCAGAGCCTTCTCACACTTATCCTTCGGAGCGTGGGCTGCAGCAGCTGCGTCTGCCACAGCCTTCCAGCACCTGCCGCTGGGACACCTGGACGGAAAACAAATCCTACCGCAAAGGCAGGCACCCCCCTCGCCCCCGGGGGAGCGAAGGCGGCGCTGGCGGGGTACGCGCCGCTCCGGACCCCACAGGGATGGATCCCGAGCGCTCCGCCCCGCGGGCCCCACAGGGATGGGTCCCGGGCGCTCCGCCCCGCGCCGCTCCGGCCCCACAGGGATGGGTCCCGGGCGCTCCGCCCCGCGCCGCTGCGGGCCCACAGGGATGGGTCCCGGGCGCTCCGCCCCGCGCCGCTCCGGCCCCACAGCGATGGACCCCGGGCGCTCCGCCCCGCTCCGGCCCCACAGGGACGGGTCCCGGGCGCTCCGCCCCGCGCCGCTCCGGCCCCACAGCGATGGACCCCGGGCGCTCCGCCCCGCTCCAGGGACGGGTCCCGGGCGCTCCGCCCCGCGCCGCCTCCGGCCCACAGGGATGGACCCCGGGCGCTCCGCCCCGCGCCGCCCCCGGGCCCCGGCGGCCGGCGCTGCTCCCGGCCGGGCCCCGCCCGCCGCGGCGGAGCCTGCGCGCTGCGCCCCCGCGCTCCGCCCGCCCGCCCGCCGGGGCCCGGCTGCGGCCTGGCCCGGCACCATGCTCAACGTGACGCCGCCGGCCTTCCCCGCGCCCGGCTCCCAGCAGCGAGCGGCAGCGGGTGCCCGCAGCAAGGTAGGGGCGGTTCTGCCGCTGTTGGTCGCTTGGGGGGACGTGAGGGGCGCCCGCCTCTTTCCCGCTGCGCCGGCAGCGGTGCCTGGCCCGGCCCCGCCCGGCCGAGCTGCGGTGGTTCCCGGTCGGTTCCCGGTCGGTTCCCGCCGAGGGGCTGCGGCAGGGTCTCGGGCGAGGGGCCGGCTTGGCTGCGTTGATGAAAGCGCTTGGTACTTCTCGTTTGAGAGGGCGGCGGTGACAACGCTTCCGGCACTTCCTGCCCTTCCTGCCCCGGCTGTTCCTCCTGTGCAGAGATGGAGGCTTTCACCTTGGAATTACTGCGCGCAGCTTATGCTTTATGTGCTGGATCTCTATCTTTGGAGGGGTTTTGAGAACGCTTGTTGTCTAGAGACCTTGCTTGGAAAGCAGACTTGGACTAAAGTAGCATTAAGAAATGTGGGTTTATGTACGCTTTAGTTTTTTTGCTTCTGTTTTTCCTGTGGTTTTGTAAGACCGCAGTTCTTTACCCCTGTTTCCTGCTGTTAAAGTTTGGATCAAAAGGGTACCCAGACTCCCAGAAAAGGAGGATGTTAGATACCCTGAAGACCTTGCTCTGCCTTTCAGAAGAGGCAGGCCTTGGCAATACTTCTCTGGAAAGCTGCTAGACTTCTGTCCCAGCTTTCTCCGGGTGAGGCTTCCAGTTGCTGTAGAGCTTGTGGAAAGTCTTTATGAATGCTGTGAAGACGAAACTTGTCTTTTTTAAAATCTGGCTTTCTTTATTGCTTGTAGTTTCCCAGACCATATCTTAAATGATTTACCGCCAAGGCAGACTTCAATATCTTCAGTTTGCTTTGGGAAGAACCCTCTGAATGTTTGTTGTTCAGTAATTTCTGTGTCACTGCCCAGAACACTTGCTTAAACACCCGTACTACTGAGTAGGATTCCCAAATATCAGTGAATAATATGAGTTGGATTATTAAATTTTTTTTGTGTCTGAACCCTCTTATGGGAGCTTAGAAAAGTGTATTCTTAGAATGGCTTTTTCTTCCTTTAGAGTTTGAAGTTGTTTGTACATTTGGTTTTTTTCAGGTACCTTTAAAACCAGGAAGGAGTCTTATGGATTGGATTCGGCTAACTAAAAGTGGGAAGGACTTGACCGGTTTGAGAGGGAGGCTGATTGAAGTGACTGAAGATGAGCTCTCTAAACACAACAAAAAGGAGGACTGCTGGATATGCATAAGAGGTTGGTTGCTGTGATGTTTCTTCTGTGTTTTTTACCTGGCTTCTCTTTTCTGTGCTTAAAGAAGAAGTAGCAAAACTCAAAAAACAGGAACAAAAGCCACACTCCAAGAGAAACTGTGTACCTCCTGTGCTTAGGCCAGGTGTAATCTTGACGTAATTTGGCAAACTTCAAGTGAGAGATTTTTTGTTACAGACATTTTCTTTGCTTTAAAGCCTTTCAAAAGAAATGGGCATATTTTATACTTATTTTATAGCTGCCTATGAAGATAATAAAACACAAAATTTTAGGTAATGTATCAAGTAAAGAGGGCTTAACAAGAAATAGGGCTTTGAAAATGCTGACATGTACACTCCTCACTCTTGGACAGTTTTTTTTTTTGAGGAGTTGATTACTTTTAAGGATTGCTTTAGAGCATCCAGAGACATAAATATTAAAAATACTACTTAAACCTGGAGAATAGTCTTTAGGAACTAACTGTGAAAGCACACATACTGCTTCATAAAAAACTTAGTGATGCAAATTACAGTTGTCATACAGAGCAGCTGTAATCTCTGTCTACAATGACAAATATGTGTGGTAACTATGCAATTTTATTTCTGTTATTATTTTAGTGAAATTTTAACTCAGAAGTTGAATCATATGTTACACATTTAGCAATGTGTTAAGGTGGTCTGGAACAATAGCTGCGGCTAGAACAGTATTTTCAGAGTTGCAAATGAAGTTCCTAATTGTTCTGCAGAAAGGAGTAAAACATTTGCTCTGCAGTTTTATCTTCTAGAGGCTAAAATACACTAATATCACCATAAATTTGTGAGGAGATAACACCAATTTCTATGAAGATAGAATCACTCTCTATAGTAATGTCCTGTTAGCCACTCTGATCTTCTTAATCTGTTAGTGATAACATGGATCTGGTAAGGAACAGCATTGATATTGTCTGAACTTCAGCAAAAAATAGTTAAGAATTTCTTTCTGAGGGTGATTGTATATTGTTGAGTGTTAAAGGAGATGAGAGTGAAAATAAAGGTAAAATGTTATTCAGTATTGACCTTTGAGCAAAATAATAGGATTGTTAATTCCCTGTGCTGCAGTTGCACGTGCCAGTAAAACTATAGTGGGAGGAGAGCTAAAGAAAGCTTGCTTGCCATGGACATCTGTTCATTTTCACTCTGAAAAAGCAGACAGAGTTGCTGCCTAAAAATGCTTCTGTTTTCTTTTTAATCTCATCCTACCTTCACTGCATCTCTGAGGCTGGTTTTTACAAGAACTCCATCAAGTTGCGTCTGTATCTTTCCTTAAATTTTTCCAGGTCTGCTTGTGAAAAAAACATCATACATGAAAATCATGGTAGCCCTCATGTGTGGACAGGTAGTAAAAGAATATCATTTTATAAATATATATATATATATATATATATCCATATTTATATAAAATTCTAATATGGAAAAGCTAAATTAGGTCTCTGCATTGGTAGTTAGACTGTGTCTCTATAAGAAAGAGCAGAAACCCATGAGAGCAATGCGAAATAAAAGAAGGACAGGAACTAACTTGGTTCAAAAACCCCAGTGTGATCAAAGAAAGCTGTCATGTAGGGCACAAATTTGTACATAGATGGGAGGTGCAGGGGAGTTAAAAAACTCTCCTGAAGGGTATATAAATGATACTTCTTTTGCTCCAGCAAGTTTGATGATAAATTTGAGTAATATTCAGGGGACTATGGCTATGCAGATACTTAGAATTTATTGTCTGCAGTAATCACTGCTGCACACAAGATGGCACAGTGAATACAGGCATCAGAAAAGCAGATCGGTAAAGTGTGCAAAGATCTTTCCTTTTTTTTTGACTGGGTCTTTGTTGTTGACTGGGATGGTTGTTCTTGCCAACTAGGATTGTTCCAAGTATGTCTGTCCCAGCCTCAGTGCTGAATTCCTTTCTCTCCTTCTGAAGTAATTAATGTACACTTCCTAATGTCTTAAAAGCTTCTGAAAGCAATGCCACAGTTCCATTTTTGCTAGTTTCCAGTTTTGATAATGTTAAGTATCTTAAGTACTCAAATCGGTAGGGATGCAATAATCATGTTAACAGCAATATATCTATAGTTAAATCTGTTTGTAGCTGCATTCTTTGAGCTCCAATAACCTAATTGCCTAGGCACAATAATTAACCTTCATAATTTCAGAGCTGTGAAGAAACATTGTTTTATGTGGCTGAACGTGTATAAACAGTGCTGAGCCCTTTTACTGGGACAGATACAACCAGAGCTGTAAGCTGTTAATAAGCTGTTTTAAGTTTCTTATATTGCTGAATCTGAAGAATAGAAGTTTTGTTGCTGATGGTCATAATCCTTGTGAGACAGTTCATTCCTGTAGGCATTTCATTCCATGATGTGATAGGGAAACAGCTGTGACAGCACTTCAGGGATAACTTAATTGCGAAGGGAAACTGAAAGCAATTCTTTCCACTGGCTGGTTCAATTTTGTCTCTTTTTAAACCTGCCTGTGGTACTTTTACCCTCTAGCTAGGATGCATCGTTTTCATTTTCTGGGTTGAAGTCTTTACCCAGGGCAAGTGGTGTGGCATTGTAGGATTGGCATCTCCACGTAATAAGATACCTCTTGTGCTCTCATACAGTTGTGTCACTTATGTTTATGTTTTTGTGAAGTCATGCTGTTTGTTCCAATTATGCCTACTGTTTGCTAGGACACTCTTTAATTTGTGCTAACTTTTCCATTATTTTTGGAGATGGGAGCTGGTTATAGAAATGCTGCTCATATGCTTTTATATTCTGTTTTCTACAGGATTTGTGTATAATGTCACGCCGTACATGGAATACCATCCAGGTGGTGAGGATGAACTAATGAAAGCAGCAGGAACTGATGGTACAGATCTCTTTGATCAGGTGAGAACAACTGGCAGCAAACAACACTTGCTCACTGTACTTTGAAAAATGCGTGTTTTGCGATTATTTTTAGGGCATTTCAGTGGAAATGATGATTTGAACTTTTTCCTAAGGAAAGGCAGCAGGTCACTGATCAGAATGACATGTGCTAAAAGAGACATGTAGTTTAAACTTTGTATCAAAAGACAATAATGAAAATGTAATTTTATGTTGTTAGAATTATAGTTCAATTGGACCTCTTTTTTTAGAAGAAGTAGCAATAAAGCTAGCAACAATTTGAGATACCACCTTAATCAATGGCTGCAATGACTACTGTTGTTGGAGAGACCTATTTTTCTAATAGCTTTCACTTAAAAAAAAAAGCTTGTAGAATTCTGCGTCTATTTACCTGGCAGCTGCATTATCAGAAAAAATGCTGGAGCTTCTCTTAACTTTAACTGGTGAACAAATCACAAGATGACAGTTGGTCTCTTATTTTTTACTATTTCTTCAAATTTTTTAAAAATACTCAGAATATAAAGGTTCTGCAGTATGGGTATGCTTTCTGCAAGGACTCACAAACTTGGTGCTGTAAAATGTGATTCACTGAGTTGGTATTTTTAAGAAACAGACATTCTGTGGGTCTCCATTACTCACTAGGTTTATCTGAGAAACTGGGAAAGAGCAGAAAAGAAATCTCTTCTGAAAGGAAATATGTTACCTCTTTACATGTTGGGCATCAAGAGTATGTTATGCTTTCATTTGCAAAATGTTTTTAATATTGTAGATAAAGATGAGTAATGTTTAGCTTTGTTGAGTTTATCCTTGGTTAATCGTTTCACAAGTGAAGTGTTGATTTTGGGCATAATTCTTTGATTTCAAGAAATTTGTAGTATCAAGTATCCAGTATCAAGTTATGGCTTGGAATTATGTTGCTGGGTCATACACAATGTCCTTGAAAACAAGAATCTTGACATCAGAAGTATTTGGGGAAGCCCCTGTTGTTAAGTTCAGATATATGCTTGCAACTTCTTAGATTTTTTGTCATGGGAATGGAAGCGGGTTTAGATCCTGAAACTATGCTTTTCACTTTTGTTGTTTCTGGCTTATGACTTTGCTGTTACTGGAGGTGTTTGTTTTCTCCTCTGCTTTAGCATTCTGTGTCTGTCAGATAGTGATCTTTTTTTGAGCGCTTGATAGATTGCTAGTGTTCCCCAAATTTCTGGAAAAATTACCTGTCATTCATAATCCTTCATTTCTTTCTGTTACCTGTATATGAGGAAACTACAGCTTGTTGGTGGATTCTTTCTCTCATCTCCTGAGCTAGTCCAGTTTAAAGTTTTTATTTTTAAAATCTAGATTCCATTCAAATTTGTCATGCAACACTTTGTTTCCTTTTCTCTTCTTGTGATGTTATCCTGGATGCCCTATCAGAATTCGCTTTTCTGCCATCCATTTCCTCTACAAGTTCTCCAGTTCTGGTCTGTAAAGCTACTGCTTTTTCTTCACTATATTTTACTTTCTAAAATAGGGAATTTCCAAATTATTCAGTGATAGTAAGACAGAAGCAAACAGAATTACACCAGCTTGGTAGGAGGTGTTTGTCTTAACTATTATTCTTTATGTTTGTTTCCTTCATCCCTTTTCCCTTACTTGTCTAAACAAGACTAATCAACATTGTAGTAATGACAAAGTGTTTGTTATGTTAGTTGTGTAGCATGCATCATAAAAATGCTGTTCTGAAATATATTCTGTAGCTCAAGGTTATGATGTTCAGATATTGCAAAACCTAAATGAGTAAATTTACCTAGTGTTACTTTTTTCATAATCCTTTTGTTTCAGTTATTGCCATGATATCTGTAATAGAAGTAAAAATAAGTACTGACTGATGTAATAGTGACTTCTAATGTGTTTAAAAATAATCTAAATGAATTGTATTAGTCAATGTGCAAAAATGAACTTTTCTATTTCAGTGCATAGAACAACATAGGAAGAATTCAAAATTTTGTGATAAAATATTTTGTTAATGTAGGTTCATCGTTGGGTCAATTATGAATCAATGCTGAAGGAATGTCTTGTTGGGAGAATGGCTGTCAAGCCTATTGCTGCTCCAAAAGGTGAGTTGTTTCAAGAAGGAAATATTTTTATGAGAAATCCTAAATCACCTCATATTTATGAGGAAAGTCTCTATTCCTACATAGACTTGAAGGCTTTTGCATATATTAGTATTTTTACAGCAGATACCTGAAGATTAAATTGTTGTATAGTTGAAGAGTTTTAGTAATGTACTGCTATGTTTCTTCTTTTGTTTTCAGTCGTTAGAAAAGAGCTGTGCATGTGTATTACATGTCTGTGTATATAGAAAATACCTTTTACTGCCCTGCCATCCCTCTTTTTTTCTTCTGATCCCAGAGGGCAAACTGTCATAGGCAAATTGAAATAAGTCAGTATTTTCAGTCTGGTGATTTCAGCACCTTGCGTACATCTGGAAAGTTGCATATGTATTGAGATATTTGAATACACTTCATGAGCAGTTATTCTTTCCAGAAAGGTTTTTTGGGTCCTTTAGTTTGAATTTACCTTGAGAAAATTTTGCTGATACAACAGACTCCTCTGAGCCAGGAGAGCAAGAAATGTAATATAGTCTTAGAATGCAGGTGATGGTTTCCAGAAACCTTAATCTTTAGTCTGTTTTTCGGATTGTAGGCCATAGCTAAAATTGCCTATACCTGGGAAGCAGACATTGTTACTCACTATTGACCCTTAGCAAAACTGCAGTGAAAACATGAAAGGATTAATGATTACAAGTATTTTTCTCTAATTCTGTGGCATACAATGTGGTTCACAATTTCAGCTATGTTGTAGCTCTTCAGCTCCTGAAGAAGTGCACTGTGTGCTTGCTTTTAATACTTAGATAACTTTGTCTTAACAATTAGGTTGAGTTTGGTCTGCGTGTGATTTTGCATCTCCATGATGCTAGGTAGCTAATTCCAGTGTGGAGCTCTTAAGGTAAATGCTGCAAAGTATGGAGAAACCTGAGCAGCACAACTGCCTCACTGAGTTGAGGCATTACAGAGACCTGAGTCACCTGAGTTAGGAATTGAAAAGTAAACATGAATTTTGTTGATTTTATTAATTAACTTTTCTGCAACTGGAAGGGATTCTTGTGACAGCCAGTCAGTAAAACATAAACACATCTTTGCCCCTGCCAGCTCTGACAGTTCATTTACTGCTGTTCTCTTTTTCTACTTTGTTCTGTAATAGGACTATCCTCTTTTTGTAGTAAAATTTGCAGGAGAAAGGTTGTCTATTATATAAACCCAGTTCTGTTGCCTGTGTCACTTTTAGCCATTTCAGACTTGAAAAAGCATAATTTTGTTAATAAAGAAACTGATAACAGAACTACAGTCATTTAGGTTGGAGAAGACCTCCAAAATCAAGTCCATCCTTTGAACAGCCACCACCTTGTCAACTAGACCATGGACTAAGTGCCATGTCCAGTTATTTCTTGAACACCTTCAGGGATGGTGACTCTACCACCTCCATGGGCAGTCTGGGCAGCCCTTTCAGGGAAGTTTTTCCTGTTCTCCACCTAGACCCTCCCCTGGTGCAGCCAAGAGGTTGACCCCCACCTGGCTACATCCTCCTTTCAGGGAGTTATAGAAGCAGCAAATGCCCTCCCCACTACTTCCTCTTCTCCAGGCTAAACAGTCCCAGCTCCCTCAGCCACTCCTCATAGGATTTACCTTCTAGACTGTTCACCAGTTCTCTGGGAAACACTCCAGCCAGCACTGGACTTGCTGAAATCCTTCACTGTAAGATTCTCAAGGTTTACTTTAATTCCTGGGAGGTTATATATCCTCTTCCTTTGAATTATCAAGAAGTGATTGACTTACTTCACTGTTAGCTGGCAGTAATTCTAGTCTTTTATGCTTCCTGAAGACCATATTCTGCAAAGTTTGCATTTCAGAATAGAAGAATAAATTACTATGTTAAGGTGCATGTTTTTGAATAGAGGATTAAATGGTCCCCATAAGTATAGAAATTATGGAAATTATTCCGAATTATGGATTACATTGCTTGCTTTTTGTGACTGAGAGTGAGTATTCAGCAGTAAGACAAACACCGGTGTTTGCTGTATATGCCTTTGATGTATCTCATGTCATTCATAAAATTGCAGTGCTGATTTCTGTGCAGTGTGTGAAAATGTAGTGAAATGAGAGTAGACTTCTAAATACAAAAAATTACCTTTCATTAGAAAGAAGTTTTTGTGAACAGCTTGCCCATCCAGGCAGAAACCGGTGGTGTATAGCAGAATATGCAGACAAATGTTTTTGTTATTGTTTTTTCTTAATGCTTGCAGAGATTTCTTCTACTGTGTCTGAAGATATGAAACAGCTTAATGGTAAGTTTTCTCCTGAAGTGAAATGGAGAGTAAATCTCAAACTTATGTGAATATCATTGAATGAGCAGTGTTTGTTCACACTTCTCTTTGCATTTGAACCCAGAGCTGAGGCTGTATTGATCTATGGAAATTTCAGAAGGCTGACAAAGTATTTTGAATTCTTGTTTGAAAGTATTGTAAAACTGCAGTAGAGTAGTGTAGACAAGGGAGGTTTGGGATGGACCAGTAAGGTCAGCTTGTCTGTGAAATGCCAGGAAGGTTTTCTGTCCAAGTCTTTTCTGTCCAGTCAGGTCTTTCACTTATTTTGCCGAATCTTTTTTTTTTTTTTTCTTTTTTCCTTTCAAAGTGCAAAATTTTGCATTTCCTTTTGAGCTTCATGAAGTTTTTGTCAGCCCATTTCTTCCATCTCTCTGCATCCATCCCTTAATGACTTTAACCTTTCATGTTTTGCCTGTTTGCATGATTTGTTGTTGCTCTGTCTGGGGGAGTGTGTGCCCTGTAGGTTGCTAGTGACTGTGAGACAGTATCAGCATTCTCTGTTCTCTGGGGAGTGCTAACATTAACTAGCCTTCAGCTGGACTTTGTAAGCTAATCACACCTTTTGTGACTGGCTGTTCTACTCATTGTTTGTCTGTGATGCAGTCACCTAGCAAACCCAGCTCTTTCCAATGTGGCTATGAAGATGGCTTGAGAACCTTTATCACTAGCCTTGCTGTCCCATGGGATTGTGCAAAGCAGTCCCTTGATATGCAGGGTTGTAATTCTGCTATTCATCTGGTCGTATTAAACTCTTCATTTCATGCCTGCCATCAGCCTTTGGCTTCACCCACAGCTTTTCTTTATTTGTGATCACCATGACTAATAGAGCACTTTGCTTAATTGGTTCACTGATCACCTGAATCATCATATTTTTATTGCGCTGTGAATCACTGTTTTCGTGTAGCATCTTACAGTATTTCAAAATAATTGATAAATAACTTAGTTTGCCAGAATGTTCTGTTTTATTGTGGTCATTCATGTATTTCTTTGGACCTGCAAAAGCTGATAGGAGTATGTATAACCATGAATTCCTTTTATCCCTGGAGACCAAGCAAATCGTATGATGTTCATCCTTGAGAAAAGCTTAGCTTTTGAGAGGGCTTTTATCATTAGGTGATTGGTTTTCTTTTGCAGTGATCTGACTGCTCTGCCATTTAGCTTCCTTGGCAGCTGCAGATGGTGTGTACTTAGGAGTAATTAAGGATCAAAGAATAAGTAATTCGACTTGAGTTTTAATTGCTTTGGGTTAATTCTGGATAATCAAATAGTTTTGACAGATTGGATTAGACCGGAGTGGCTCTTTTTGTTTTTATCAACTTCCTGTGTGGTGGAGCCACTCAGTAACATGTTTAAGCTTGTAGTCATACTACAAATGGTACAGGCATTTAGAAGATAATAATCTGAGTAACGGAGAATTCATGTGCTAATTATTTTATGCATAGCCATTTCAGATGTGCAAGGTTTCGCTTTGAATGGGCAACCAGCTGTTCAGTCTGCAACTTCCTCCATCATCATTCTATTTAGCTTCTTTGTGTTAAAACTGATGCAGGATTGCAGTTACTTTTATCTATCTCTGCCTCAAGTTTTTGCCAAATAGGTCCAATTTCTATTATGCCAGAGATTAGTACAACTGACATTTTGAAAGACTGACCAACTGTTGCTTGTCAGCAAAGGCTGTTTCAGACTGTTTCATGCAGTTAAATAGTTAAAGTGAGTATCTGAATTCTGTGAAAATTCCTAGCAAAGTGCAGTTGTAGAAAGATTAGGGCTGATATCTTCACTTAATCAACTGATATGAACTTTTACTTGTGATTTAGGTTAGACCAGACATCTCAAATTGAATTTATTCATGTGATTTGTATAAACAGATAGTTCTGTTAAAGGAAGATAATTCAGATAACCTTTTTGTCTTTTCATGCTTCACTATCACAAAGTGTGAAAGTACAAGCTAGTAAGAACTCTAAGTTCTGAAGAAGACCTCCATGTTCTGGGTCCTTGCTCTCAAAGAGAAAGTGCTGAATAAAAACCAGACACAAAAAGTACATAGTCTGGCTACCTTTGGAAGTAAAGCCACCAAATATTATTCGAGGACACTTAGAACATTCAAATAAAAAAACAAAACCACAAACCCTGAACATAACTTGAGTATTATTTATATTAAACAAGCATCTCAGCAAATATATTAATTACTCTCTTTCTCTTTGCAGGTGTGCTTCCTGAGAAGAAAGTACTGGCTTCTTCTGCTAAAGATTTAACTCCAAGGTGAGCCTTTGTATGTCATTGTGTGTTGAACATTCTATTTAAGAGTTCTGTGCAATTCTTAATAAATACAAGGCATGTTCTTCTATGGGTAGCTCTTGAAATTTCAGTTAAATGAGCATATGTCATTGCCATCCTTGTATAAGTAGGAAAGTTGAAGTTCAGGTTTAAACAACTTGCCAGAGGTAATTTGGGCAGATGATGGTTCTTTGCTTTTTCTGTTGATTCCTTAATCTTGTCCTGCCTTGATTGTATACAAGTGTATAGCTTATATTTGCAGGCTCCTCAGCTCAGTTTCTTGAGAAAACTCAGGGAAAGTGATTCCAAGTGGACTGATTACTTTCTTAACTTTAACTAACTTGTCCACAAACAATTGCTGTGCCTTGAAAAAGAGCATCATTGCAGGCTGGATTATATTGGGATGTGATAGCTGCATTCAAGTTTCTACAATATGTAAAGCAAAGCAGGCCCTCAAAGCTTGTTGTGAGATGCCTGCTGTTTCCACTGAGGCACCATTTTCCTCCATGGTGGCTTTGGTCCTCAAGGTGCAGTTTCTCACTTGGCATCAAAATCCCCTGGTATTTTGTGTTCTCTGGGTTAGTTACATGCAGTCATAAAATACTGTGGCTTGTAAACAATTGGAATGAGGTTTGTTTACAGGAGCATTTGCTCTTCCCTTTGTGCCTGTTTTTCTGGTCCAGGAGTAGATGAAAGTTGCTTCCTGGCAAGTGAAAGGCCATGCAAATAATCAGCTTTTGAAGGCTTGCCTGTTTTTTTTGTTTTGTTTTTTTTTAACTTCACCCTGGATTTATTACAGAGTTTGAACTTGGGAGCATAGGAATGAATGCAAAAGCTCAATTTGTAGAGAGGAAGGGAACTGTGGTTTTGTGGTATGTGCATCAAATCTTTAACTTTTGGAAGCCATCCTGCCTATGTAATTCTTTTGTCTGGTCTCAAGATTTTAATCATCCAGAAGCAAGGTTCATATACTGTAAAGAGAATGCATGTGCTTTTTAAGTAAAACTAATGCCTATTTTACCTACAGTGTACTGACTATCAAGATACATAATTAGATATTTTATTAGTTTTGTCAAAATTACTGACTTTGAACTTAGTCTTTACGAGTTGTAAGTAATGTATTTGGCTTGTAAATTTGTTAAAGAAGCTCTGTTTGAAGGTTTGGGGTTAAATATGTTTTGATATGCTCAAAGCAAGTATATATTTTTTTCTTTATTGTATTTTTTGTTTTACAGTTATGACTGGTTCCAAACAGATAGTTTGATCACAGTTGTCATATATACTAAACAGAAGGTAAGTATATTTCATGAAGGAAGGATTACAAGATCCAGTTGTGATCTAGCTTGAATTCTGGGAGACCTTTATAAAACTTGTTGATTTTTATTTTTTCCCCTTGGCTATGAAAGGACATGAATGAAGAGTTGGTGATAGTTGACTGTCAAGACAAACAATTAAGGGGAGAGATCATCATTGATGACCACTCATATCTTGTAGAAGTTGGTAGGTACTGTAATTTTGCAGTTGAAAGTACTGAATTTTCATTCTCCTATATTAAAACCTGCTCATCAGACCATAAGCATTTTACATGTATCAATTAATATTTTATTCCTGTTTCATTAGAGTTGGTTAAAGAGCCTTGATGTAAAGGAATTATGATGTTTATCAACTCACAACTACATTTATTTAGTATGTACTGTATTTCTTATATGTGGACTAAAATGCAGTAAGAAATTGATTTTAAAGTTGTGTAAAATTTTTTTTCCGAGTATGTTTTTTTATGATTATTAAAAAGCCCTCCTTCACAAGGGCAAGTACAATAAATGGAGATTGGTAGCTTTACCAAAGCTGCATGAGCCATTGTTAAAAGTGATGGGAAAAATAATATCTTCATGTATGAGGCTTGTAGAAGTCATGAGTCAAATTACAAGGCCAAATAAATATGCATAACTTTTTAGGGTTGTTAGTTCACTCAGTAGTCCTAGACTTACTTTCTGTATATATGATGGCTGAAAAAGAATTTTGTTAATGCCTAACACAGAGTTTTTTTGTTTTTATTTCAGACTTGGATCATGCAGTTTCAGAAGACGTGGCTGGTAATTGCTGTTTCTTGCAGCACTTCTGTATCTCTTCTAGGATAGTCCAGTCAGGAGCTGAACTTCCATGATCCTTGTGGGTCCCTTCCAACTCACAATATTCTATGATTCTGATATCAGAATGTGGAATTTCAATTTATTTTTCTGACTCATCAGATACTTTACAGTTTTACTTAGCATCAGGTCCTGACACAGTCAATCAAACCAAGCCATAACTTTTTTTTTTTTTTAATTGTAGCATTTGGGCCTTTGTGAAAGTAATAAGTTGATAGTGCTCTGTTCGCTCTATATATGACTAAATGTTAAAATAGCTGGGAGTTAGTTCTGTTGGTGTAAACTGTAAACTGTTGGTTAGACTGGGATTTTCTTGGATTTAACTGTTAATTCAAATGGCCTTGAAAAGAAAGTAGTAAGTAGTGATAACAACCAGTTTCCAGTACATGAGGACTCTGGGTTCATGAGCATTTTTCTTGATCAGAATGGTCACTGAAGCTGTCCTGGTTCCACAATCTATTTAGCAAATAGTGGGTATTAATTATGCATATCCAGTTAGTGCTTGTTTTAACTGCACTCTAAAACATTACAGAGAGATAGCTTGGAAGTACCTTTTCTTAGATATATTCTAATTTTAAAAATTAATTACGTGTGCCTTGAGAAAATGGGTAACTGTTCTGAATTTGATTATAGTTGATGTGTGAAATAATTTTTTGAATGGAGTGTAACTAAAAGTAACTATGAAATCTTTTCTCTTGTAGTAAATATTGCTGAAAAAGTAGGGAAAGTAGAGATTATCTTAAATAAAAAGGATAACATTCACTGGAACATGCTGGGACAGCCCCGGGAGGGTCATAATACATTTATCAAACGCACAGACAGAGGTAAGCAATTTCATGGCCAGTTACCAGCTGTTTCAGGACTTTCTGGAGCTTGTTAGTAATACTTGGTTTTTTTCCAGGATCTTTTTTCTGTTGTTGTACCTTCATTTCTTTCACAATCATATGATCTTGAAAGCTGTTCAGGAATTTTCCAAAAAAGGGTTTGACTTGGAGGAGGGTTTTTTGCTTTGCTTTAGTTTCTTGTTTTGTTTTGTCCCACAATGGAATTGAAGGTGAACATAAGATTGGAAGGTGAATACTGCTCTGTTGTTCCATCTCATGGTTATCTGTGTGCTTAATGACCTTCCTGTGCATATGAAAATGTCAGTAGACCCTGAGGAGAGAGTGCATGGATATGTGTCAATCATTATGGGAGTAACTGGAGTGAAGGATCAAAACCCTTCATTTCCAGTTGTTTACTGTAGATACAGTAACATCTGTAAAGTTGTTCCAGTACACTGCATCTTTGTAACTTGAGCTCAGATTAAGTAAGGGACTTCAAGTAATATGGAGATATTAAAGCCAGCTCTGAATGAGCTGATGCGTCTGCACAAAGCAGTAAATGTTATATATTAATTCATTTTGTGGTATCAGAATAGTATGAACTTGTTTCAGCACCAAAGTGCATTACAGTGATCAGTTTGGATTTGGGTTTTTTTCAGTTAAATTAAAAATTTCTGCACAATTGCATTGCATAATATAACCACAGTCCTGGTGTTATTATGGTCACCTAGTTTCTCAAAAGCCCTCTTGGTCCTCCGTCTAATAATGCTCAAAAATTGATTGTTGGATTATAGTGTGCCTTATTATGTGTGAAAGCAATGTTGTGCATTTTTAAGAGCTAATGAAATGTTGCTCACCATGTTGTACACCTCTTATACTTCAGTTATGCTAAGTGGGCCTTTAAAGTTGAGAGATTACTGTGGTACACAAAGGAAGACTGCATAAAAGCACATCTCTCTAGCTACCTTTAGCTTATGTGGAATGTAATTTTCCTTTTGAGAGTTTCAGAAACTATTGAGTCATCCACTTGGAAATTAGATTTTTCGATATAATCTTCTGTATCTAAGGGGTTACAGCCTGATCTGATGTGTTGTCCGCTGCTCATTTTCTCCCTCCTTATGGCTTTTCATGATTATAGCAAACAGAAAGAGAAGATGATCTGAAAAAACAAGAGATATAAAATATAATGGCTTTATAGGTCCTTTGCAAATGAGGAAGGTGTGGATAGTTAGATGCAATTGACAAAATAAGAATTGAGCATTAGTAACTACGCTTTCTAAGTAATTACTTTGCTTTTATTATTTATTTTTTTTAAGAAGTCAATATCCAACGTAACATTTCTCCTGTTATGCAGAGGAGTATTGCAGGTATTGGATAGCTTCATTATATAGCATCAACTAAGTTCACATCAGCTTAAATTGAATATGTGGAAAACATAAGTTAAAGGGTTTGCTGACCCTGAGTTTCTTCAAATCCCTGATTACAAAAGTGAGGAATCTAACAAATAAATTTATATCTATAGCTTTTGAATCCCTACTCCAGAAACTCCTATTCTGCAGTTTTAAAATTTTAAAATCTCCAAATTTAAAATTGAACATGCAAGAATGTTTATAGAAGATGATGTTCAGGCCTACAGGTCTTTCCTTCATTTGAACCTGTGCTTCAGCTCAACCATAAAATCTACATGTTGGAGGCTTCTATTAGCTTGGTTTAGTCTTAAGTAGCCAGTTTCCTTTTCTGCTTAGAATTAATTTTATTATTTTTTAAAATTTATTTTTATTAATTTTTTCTGCTCCTTTATTCTAAGTTGCAGAATTTCATTTTTGTTTCCACTTCTGTGGGAGCAAAATAATGTTATGAGTAAAGAAACCTGTATCTTGTGCAGTGTGAACAAAGAAATGATAATTAATAGCTAAAAAATAAATTCTAAAAAGCTGTTTTATAGCTTTATATCTGGTATTTCTATGCAGCACTCAATACACAATAGCACTGATGTGTTGCCCTAAATATTCTGTATTTTTCCCTTGAGTCATCTGCTTACTCTCAGCATTACCTTTTATTTCTAATGAATATGAGAGTCTTGTGTGAAGACAGTGCAACTCATAATTTCCACTTCTGAAAATCTGGGACCAGAATAGAAAATAGCTGTGCTATCATGTTACACTTTTTAAAAAATTTATGTTATTCAATTTTTGTGTATTATTGTAATACACAAATTTTGTGTATTACTAGTTCTTTTGGTAATCTATGCTTTCTAATAAAAATAATCATTACCTGGCAGTATTCCAATTTGGTGGCAAGGCTGTGAATAGTGAGTGCTTATGGGAGTGCTGGAGAAAATTTATTAGGTTTTTCTTATCTTTGAGTTTTTTAGTATTTCTGTGTGTATTGACCAGGTAAAACCCTTCCATTGTATTCAGAACACAGGAAGAAGGACTGAAAGCCAGTCAAGATTGACACTTGATAAGTTTACTTGATTTTATGTCTTTATTACTTGTTCATATGACAGCATTAATGAAGAAGTTTGTGAAGGATGGATGTGTGACTATCACGTGTGCAAAAGCATCTATACTTTATTTAATACTTATTTTCGAAGCAGGCATGTCTAAATTCTACAAAAAAAGTGATAAAGGTCGTCTTCAGGAGCAATGACATAATGCAAAGATGGTACTGGAAGCCTGTGATAACTTTATAATATGAAGAAACAATTAACATAAGCCCCTACTTTTTTCTCCGTAGCCTGGGAAAATCATATTCCCAGATGAATTGCCTATGTACTCTCAAATTCCTGCTAAGTTTATACTAACATTTTGGCCAGTGCAATTTAGTTAATTGGAAGGAATGAACAGAATTGCTGAATTTCCTCAAAGTTGAAGGGGATTTTTTTTTTTCAAAGTTACTGCGCTGTCTTAGGATGGTCAGGAGATTCAGAAGAATATTCAATACTGCTTCTACTCTCTAAGAAAAATTAAGTGCTTAGTTTTCTGGAGAAGTAATTATTTATAGCCCTCAGCAGTGCATAGAATACACAATTCAGTATGATTAGATTGTCAGTAGGGGAGTTGGGACATTACTTTTAGGCAGCTATTATGAAACTGGTCATTAAAAGTGTTGTCAAAAGCTTATGGTCATAGGGCTGGCATCCTGTGAAATTTAAATGCAGTATAAAAAGTAAGATAGAGCTTTTCCATTAAAACAAACAAAAAAAACCCAACCAAAACAACACAGTGAATGAGTGCAGGTTTTTTGCATAGGTATTAGGACATGATTTTCTTGGTGCTTTTTCTGGGAAATAACATATGGAAGCCCCCTCCTGAGGGAGCGTGCACATAAAAGCAGTAGCCATATGCAATTTAAAAATTACATGTTAGCAGGGATGACTGTGTCTGTGTGTGTATGTGTGTGCATTTTTTCCCATGAAGAATGAATTGCTTCTTCTTTCTGAAAACAATTTTGAACTTTTAGTCAGATTCCTGCTCTGGAAAGTAACCAAATTACTAAGTTCTGCTGTTTTAAATAATATGCAGTTATTGGCAGATGTGTTCAGTAAGGAAACAAGGTGGTGTTGCCTTTGAGGGCTGAAATGGGATTCCATTTCGTTGTTCTGTGCAGTGGTTTTCGTACACATCAAGTGGATGATGCTAGAGGTTTTTTTGTTGGAAGTACCAGAAGGAAGCAGAGTGATGCCAGAGCACTTACTGTGTATCAGCGAGACTGATGCTGTGGCTGGGGGCTGTGTAACCAGGGAAAGTTTAGAAGGTGTTGATTCAGGGGAGCTTTATTTTGGGAGGGCAGGGAGGCCATCTGGGAAGAGCATGGCTGGCCTTTTTGGATAATATGAGATAGCTTGTGTAATCTAATAGTTAACTGCAGCATTTGGGGGTACTCATGATTTGATGGTCAGCAGTGAGGGTTCATTGTTGTCTTAACTGCTGTTGAGACTGGGCTGCTGCTGAAGTGGTAGGCAGCCACCTTCCTTCAGCTATGTGGCAGTAGTAGTACTTGAGGCTCCACAACCAAGTAACCTGAACAAAATAAGGATTAACTTTCAGCTGGTTGGTGGACATGTTTGGGTGGTAAATGCTTGCTGGGAATGGAGTGGAATTCTTCTGCCTGAATGGAAGAGTAATGGTGCTATTAATCTTTTTCCCAAGCCAACAGGTTGTTGCCACTGCAGCATCACTAGGATTATGACTAGTAACTAAGAAATAAGAATTGTCACTGAAGTTTTATCATTGAAGAAAAGCCGAAAAAACATCGTTAAGGAAAAATTCTTAAACTGCCTTTCATGACAAGGGAAACATGCAGTATGCAGAAGGATTATACTCTCCAAAAGCTTTGTTACTAAAACTGAATTTGTATGCCTATAAATCAAGCTGCTGTAATTCTTGATTCCAGCAAAGGTGGAAGCTGAGTTTAGAGAGTGATGTCTCTAGCCCATTGTGGCAAGCCTTTGGTGGTGAGGTGCTGCAGGGCTGCTTCTAGATCGGGAGCTACAGTGCTGACACTTGATGTCTGCAAAATGTTTAATCAAAGCTGACCTCCAGTCTAATTAATTTGGTTGCATTGAAAAATTAGGATTTGCTCCTGGACACTGGCATTGTGATCCAAAATTGAGAGAACAGTACCTTATTTCTGTATAGTAGCAAATCATGTCTTTGGCATCTGCCAGTTAACATGGCTTCTTGGGTTGACAAAACCAACTGTTTGGCTTCAGCTTGCTAGTAGGGGCTGGCTCCTTTTGTTTAAAGGCTTTTCTGCTTTGATGGTTATTCTTGCTTGTGGTGTCAGATTTAATAGAAATTATTGATAATGAACTAATTTTAGTTAATGTAGCGAAGACTGCAGTCTAAACTAGAAGTTTACTCAGTTTCCAAAAGTTATATGGAATGAATCAGAATGAAAGTTCTGTGTGGCAATTAAAAAGAGAGAGGTAAAGGTTATTTATGAGGAAAAGGCTGAAGTTAGGTTGGGAAGGTGAAAAAATTGTCAGGGAACAGTGAGTCAGTTGATGAATCAGTTTTTTAACTTCTTTCTCCATTCCCAAATATGTGTAAGAGTATTAGCTGATGAGTGTTAAGGGCTATATTCCTAACCTCACACATCCTTTTAAGCAATTCTTAAGTATGCAGAATTGACAGCAATCTTAGCATATTTATTTGGCTACTGTACCTGCAATCTTATTGTGTACTGCTTTTTAAAAGAAGGAGAGAAAACAAATTTCCACAAACTTTTCCTACTATTTATATAGCTGGGGGGATGCTGATGTTTTGTTTTACTTCAAGACTGGTATGAAATGGAATTACTGACTTCCATTTTATCAGGGCTTTAGGTGTTCTTTTGACTCATCTGAAATGCTTGTTCATTCAAAATAAGTGATTTGTAGGATATTAGATGAAAGATGTGAGAAAATCTTAATAATGAAATATTTATGCCATGTCAGAAGCTTTACCACGCATCTCTGCAGGCATTTGTAGTGGGTAATTCACTAGTAGCTATTTGAATAATTTAAGAAAACCAGTGTATGCAGAAAAATGCCATGGCCATCTTCTGTGGCAGTAGTGGTATATAAGAAATTTGATCTTAATTAAGTCCATGCAAAATTGCATGTGCAGCTGAGATTTAGTAACCTGAATGTGTATTTCCAGGCATAACTGAATGTATTTAGATGCTTAACTGTTCCAGCAGAGTTTATTTACACCCTTGGAAATAGTCATTTAGAAAGAAGCATGGCTGAGCTGTTTGTTAGAACATACTGTTTATACCCTTAACTTTTAGCTATTTGTGGATAAGTACTGTTTGTTGAAAGCTTCCCTCTATTTAAAATTGTTTTATTTCTGTTATGGTTGAATTGATCCTGCACTTAGTCAAGAAGGGAGCATTAATAGCAATGGCTATTCCTTGAAGCAGCAATTGACTGCACTGTCAGAGGGCACACTCTGTCTGGTCTCCTGCTGTCTTGTACTCTTAAACTGTGTTTTTAATAGAGGATGTCTGGAAAGAGAAAAATGTTTGGGATAATAATCCTGGAATAAGGAAGTTGCAGTACAGATAAGTTACTTGAAAGATGATAATTGACTAAATGGTTCTTTAATGACTCTTGGGGATCACTGGGCAAGGAGATTGGACAGGCTGTCTTACTGAGAGCCCCTCTGAAGCTTTTTTTGTTTAAAAGTCCAGGAACTGGTTTCAGTCTGTGAACTGTAGCCCTAGTTCAACCAGGCATACTGACTTGGTTCTCTTTGGTGCTGTTGGAAGAAAGAGCAAGGAAGCGATGGCAGTGATCACTTGAGCTGCAGCAATGCTAGAATTTCCTTTACATTTTGGTTTGTATTTAATGGACACTTCACTGGAAACTTGCATAAGCCTTCCTTCAGGCAGGACTCAAAGAGTTGTTATGTTGACTCAATATGAGACTTTTGACTCACATCAGGATTTAGATCATGTACAAGTGATATGCATTTATTAGAGATTTTCTGGTAGTCCATTCCTGTCAAAAGGGAATTGACATGAGATTGAAGTCAGGAAGTAAAGAAGCATCTGCTGATGCAGTGGCAAAACACAGATGATCAAGGTGCTTCTACTTCTAACTCTTAAAACCTTTAAGAAATATTAGAATTGTAGACTACTTAGTTGAAGGGGAGCTCTGGAAGTCATCTGATTTAACCTTCTGCTTAAAGCTGTTCAGTCAGGGTTTGAATCTCTCCAAGGACCCCCCTCTGAGCAATTGCCCCAGTGTTTGACCAGGCTATCCTCAGGATGATCCAACCTCATCCTGATGGTTGGAATTTCCTTTGCATTTCATCTTGTTTCATGAGTATCTCAGCTATTCATGCCAGCAGCATTAGTATTTTTTCAATACCATGTAAAAAGGGGAAAAGAAACGTTACTTCACTGTAATTGCTCCAATGTAGAAAGTGCTGCTAGAAGGGTGTTATGCTCAAGTATTCTCATATATGAACCTGTCACATTTTGAGAGGCTTTACATAAAAATATCCACTGGGACTGGTCACAAATTCTGCATTGAAAGTGGCAAATGACATTGGTGGGTAATTGTAGGAAAGAGATTAAGTGGCTTCTTCTCTCTTTCTCTCTGCCTTTTTTTTTAATTATTTGGCTTGTTTTGAATGTATGAAGTTTAGATAATGCTGCTCAGCTGCTCATGGGGTTTTGTTGCTTGTTAGATTGTTGTTTTTTTTCCTAAGAGCTTGCAGTACCTAATAGCCCGTGAAAGTTCTCAGTTACAAACCTGTTTTGGCAGTGTGGTGCTGTGATCACACTGATATTCTAGGTTGGAGCTAAAATACTGCAGTGCTGAAACAAAGGCCTAGCTGAAAAATGCTCTTTTAAAGGTAGAGAAGGAAAAGTTACCCATGATCATCTTTACTGAAGGCTCCTATAAGCTCCCTGGAGCTTTCTCGTCTCCAGGTTGAACAGCCCCAACTCTCTGTGTATCTTCATGGGAGGGGTTCTCCAGCCCTCTGTTCATCTTTGTGGCCCTTTTCTGGATTTGCTCCAGCAGATCCACATCCTTCTTATGTTGGGGACCCCAGAGCTAAACATGGTACCCCAGGTGAGGTCACTCAAGACTAGGATAGAGGTGCAGAATCACCTCCCTCAGCCTGTTGGGTGGCTGTGGGTAGTCTGTTGCTGAGGAGTGTGGTGTGGTGCAGGCCTATGTTTCACTTGCATTCTACCAGCTGGTTTCAGTCTGCTTATGTGTACCCATGCTGTACTTGTATGGGGAGCTCAGTGCAATGTAGTACAAATGGTTCTGATAGTTTTTGGTGCTTTTCTGTTTATTTACAGTCAATAACTCAGAGGCTCTTAAATAACGTTATAAATGAGTCCTTAGTCCAGAATTATAAAAATTATGGTAAGTAATTCTAAAAGAAGCATTATTTATTGTCTTTTTATAACTATATAGTGAAATACACACATTTGTCTCTCTTATTGAAAGACATATAATAACAGAATGACAGATAACTAACAAGTAAAATGTTTTTAGGACTGTTCTACAGGAAATGCAAGTTGGCTTCTAAGACAGAAGTTACCCATGACACCAAACTCTTCTGCCTAATGTTGCCTAAGGGCACACATCTCTGTGTTCCCACTGGACAACATGTTTACCTCAAACAAATTATTGCAGGTAAGAAAAATTGAGAATGTAGTAAATGGATATATTTAAGTAAATCCTTTTCACAGTGTTGTAAGAATTCAAAGTTTGTGGCCACTAATTCTCTGGTTGTTGTTTGCAAGTCTCTGCTTTCAGGATTACAGTCAGTGCTTAATAATGAACTGACTGGATTAATATTAATGGAAAGCTCATTATGAGATGGCTGGCAATTACTGGTGACCTTATTGTCTCTACTGTCAACTCTCCCTTTAAAAAAACCAAAGCAGTTCTGTCCATCTTTGAAGTGTGGGAAGATTATTGCATATGTCTTATGTATCATTAGTCAGTTCCTTTTAGTTTGCAGCTTTTTTGAAATGAGGAGGGTATTGCTGCAATTTTTTTCTTTTTTTTCTTTTCTTCTTCTGAGGGATCTATAGTAGTCATGGTAACACTGCTTAACACTTGTTGTGCAATGTTAATGATAATGTGAGATTATGAGAGGAATGTGTCTTGAAAAGCACATATGCTTTTCTTCAATGAGCTATTCAGAATTTTGTAAAAGCTTAAAAAAAAGCAGAAGGGCAAAGAAATACCCAATTTACTATTTTAAAGGGTACTTCTTAAAATTTGCATATTAATAGTTATACTGGTCACTGTACTTGGATTGCAGTGTACATGGTAGAGACTTCTCAGAAAAAGAATTTTAAATGTCTGTTATTAAGAACTGTTTTGACCTCCTCCCTTCCTAATACTTTAGTAGTGTCCAACTCTTGAGGTCTTGCTATCATTATACAATAGCTTTTTGAAATTATACTGCAAGAAAATGTAATTGTGCAGTATTAAAAATCTGCTGTTTAAATTTAGAATAAATCAAGCTGTGGTACTTGAAAATTAATGAAAATGTTTAGGTTTTCATATTGGGGGATGACTCAAGATCTTTTCATCCTGTGTCCTGAATTGATAAGTAGCATAGAAATAACACACTCAAGTTTTTTTTTAATTGGAAGTAGAAGGTGGTGGAAAGTCGTAACTTGCATAAAAGCATGGGATGATTTTATTTTTATGGCATATACAGGTTATTTATTTGCTTTTTGTTTATTTTGGCGTTTGTTTGTAATACCTGGATGTAGAGTACTTTTCATATTATTTGAGCTATGTTTCTGTCTACTCTCTAGGGACAGAGGTAGTAAAACCATACACACCTGTGTTGCCTTTTTTGCCACTGGATTTCCAAGAACCACCTCGCCATGATGGTGTGCATATATATTTAATGATTAAAATTTATTCCCACGGACTGTTCACACAGGCACTTGACCACGTACAAATTGGTAAATATATGGTGGGGGGTCGTGTTTGATTTTGCAACAATTGCATTATTTTTAAAGATTCACTCTCTGAGTATTGTGATGTTTTTATTGTTTACCTACTTAATCAGGAGTTTACTTAAAACTTCTTTTAAACCTTCTTCTCCATTCCCTGAATGTAAAGGCTTGTCTTGAGTGTAACTAGACGTTGTCCATTACAGAAAGCTCTCTCCTGAGTGGTGTATGTGAACTGTATCACACATCATAGTTGATGGTTTTGGTGTCATATTCTCTGAGAACTTCTTGTACTTTTGCATAAATAAAGTAGGTTTGTTTATGGGACTTAGGATGCACTTCCTTTTCCATTTCAGATATGGAAGTAGATTTTTAACACTGACTTTGCAAATGTTTGTGTACTCACATTGTGTAAAGTCTATCAAGACAAAACATTTTATTTGTACATCTCTTCTTTTAACAAGAATGACCCTTATGTGAAGTATATAGTACCTTTCTGAAAGAAACCCTAATATTACAGAGATGAAGGCAATATGAAATGGCCTTTAAAAAATCAGAGTGCTAATTAGCTTGTTTTCATCAAATAATGTTTGCTTCTTAATTTTTTAAATAAAGGAGACTATATTTCTGTCAGCAATCCTGAAGGCAACTTCAAGAAGTCGCGAGTTCAAACTTCAGAAGATCTCCTTTTATTGGCAGGAGGCACAGGTTTTACACCAATGGTTAAGCTGCTGAATTTTGCTCTGACTGAAGTTAGATGTGTCAGGTATGTGGACTTCTTGATACACAGTGTTCTTCAGTGTTACAAAAACAGTTAACAAAATAAAATGGTATGAGAGCACTTTTCTTCAACTTACACCAAAAACTGGTATGCTTTAGGGAAGAGCCTGCCAGAAGCTGAGGCAACTTCCACTTGTTTGGTTATTGGCTGCCATCAACATAACAGACTGATTTGTATTTTGAATTGTAGTTGTGGTACAAATGAGCTCCCTAAGTAGAAACTTGGAGGAGTTGGGTTTTTTTCATTAGCATTACATTTGAATGTCTTTTTTTTTTGTATGGAAATATTACAATGTAGATACTGGGTTTTGGACTGAGGAGGGGTGCAGCTGTTTACTTATGGCTTCTCTAATACATTAGAATAGTTAGCTAATGGTTTTCATCTGCTAAGCAGCAGCAACACCTTGTTCCCAGCTGAGTTCCAGTTTTCACAGAAGGTTTATATGTCACTTACATAAGTACAACATTAAGTATATTCGAATTCGTGAAAAGATGTATATTGCATATGCATTCTGTACTCTTTGTAAAATCTACAGAAGAAAACATTACTTGTACTTGGTCAAGGGAGCAGGTTGCTATGTCCTTCAGAGCTGCAGAACTAGTACTTCTGCTTTTGGAGCATAGAGGGATTAATTGTACACTAATCTTCATACTAAAGCTGTGAAGGGTGACATAAACTGCAAAAACTTGTTTCTAAAAAACGTGTCTAAATCCAGACACTATTCTCATATTGTTATATTTCAGCAGTTATGTATAATCCTGTTTTGTGAGCAGAGAGACTGTACTATTTGGCTCTTCCAAAATGTCCTGTATTGTCAGTAGCAGATAGAAAGTGGCTGACTGGCTTTGTGAAGCCAAAGGATGAGTCTATCATCTGACAAAATGCTTGGGAACACATTTTTAGCTCTTTTCAGCACAATTTCTTATGGGGACTCAGTGTTTAGGGTGCAGCAGCATCTATTTCCTTACTAGTCAAAGTAAATTAATTTTTCCTTCTTGCTGTGGAGGCTCAGTGCTGGAGTGACTTGAACTGGACAGGTTCTATTATGTGTAGACTCTTAAAAGCTTTGTTTTTCTGACTGTTCTAGGCAATTTGGTTCCTTGGCCTTATATTTGCTCTTTAACCCTCAATTTATTTTTTGGGGAAGTACTACCAGAGTGTGTTTAATATATGTATGTTTATCTGTATGAGATACATGTGTGTGAATATATATGTATATATAGATATATGAGCAATATAAATATGGTTTGCATAGAATTATATTACTTTGCAAAGTAACTAGCCATAAACTTAGATTGCCCATGCTAGAGCACAAATTGCAGAAAGCTGAGCAATAATCTGTACAATGACAGACTTGTCACCTGAGGGTGCCAAAGTAACCTCTGTCTGGAATGCTGGGTGAGTGTTGCTGAACCTCTGGGGCTGCACTGCAAATGTTGGAAAATCTTCAGCTTCCCTGGGCAGCATTTGCTGTAATGGGCTTGGATAATTGGATTTTCATTCTTACTGTCTAGACAAAGTCTGCCTATTATCTTGTAAGTCTATTTCTTGCCTACTGTAAATGGGCAAAACAATTTGTTCCTTTCATAGCTGCACTATCCTTTTGTGCATCAAGTGATTCTCTTCTTTCAGCCTTGTTTCCTCTCACAGACCAAGTTGTATTTGGCCATAGTATTAATTATAAAAGAATATTGGTTCTCTACAAATCATTTTTCAGATGAGGTTTTTTTGCTCCTTTTATTGGTTATGTATAACTGCAGTCAGGTAGGTATGTTTCTTAAAGGAGACTGAAGCACAAAGGCACTAAACACTGGGTAGGGGGCTAATGCTTTTCTCGAGTATAGGATGCTTGTAATCTATTCTTGATTCTCCTTGATAGCTGTATCTTTGTCTCCAGCTTTTCATTCCTGAATTGCCACTCTGTTCTCATATTCACTTTTAATATAGTATCCCACTTTCACCGTCATTCTTGTTTGGAAGGTAATTTTTAAACTTTCTATCTCATCTTCTTCCTCTGTGTTAAAATCCTTTAAGGGTCTCTAACTCCTCTTTCTGAGCAGTCTTCCATAAGACCTGGCATACCAGTGTTGTAAGTTCATTAAAATCTACATCCCTTGAAGTAGTTTCCAGTATGTTAGATTCACTCTTTCCTTACAAAGGGCTCATGAAGCTTCTTACTTGTTACCTAAATTTTTCATCTGTCAGCCAGCTTTTCTTAACTAGTGGGGATCATATCTAAATTTCCAGTTCTTCATTTTAGTTATGTTCTCCCTTATTTTCAGCAAGACTAGGACCAGTTTGTTCCAAGTTGGTAATTTTCTGTTTTGTATAGTGCTGAGTACTGGGCAGAACTGCATCAGATACATTTGTTTTCCCTGGGGAGTACCAGTGAGGTGTCTCAAAACGTCATTCTCCAAATAGCCAGTTTCTACTTTTGTGCCCAATGAACAAAATGCATGGCTTTCCTATACACTTTTTATTGACTTTCCCCCACTTGAATAACACTTGATGTTGTGGTGTACCATGACACCATTTAGAGTGCTACTTTAGTGTAGTGGGTTTTATTTTCCATGTTTTCAGAGAAGTGGGTCCTGGGAAGCATGTAAGGATTCTGGCACATTCTAGTTTCTGAAGAAGATGTTTAGTATTTAAAGATGTAGCATGGCTGATTTGAGGCTGTTTTGTCTATGTTGTGCAAGTTTTCCAAAGCTGGTTCAGTGTGTCTCATTTTGACTTATAATGCCTCTGGAGAAAACAAAAAATAAAAGTAAAAGGTTTCTGTATGATGCATTAAGTTCTGATTCTTTAACAGAAACAATCCACAGTTAGTTTTAATTTTTGTTTTGTTTTGTGTTGTTTTTTTAAGGACAGTGAAGCTGATCTTCTTCAACAAAACCGAGGATGACATACTGTGGAGAAACCAACTAGAGCAATTAGCTCTTAAAGAAGAAAGGTAATTAAAAGTCTTGTGGAGAACAGTTTGTAACATCTCTCTGTACAGAGCAAGTCTGGGGGCTTAGACTAACTGTACAACTTTGGCACAAGGACAGATTCTGATTCTGTAAGCTCTTAGCTAAGAATATAATGAGACCTAGGGTGTGGAAGGAGATCCATTGCTCACAGATTGATAGCAGAGGCTTTGTTATGTTCTGTAGGTCCCATGGGAAGCCAGGCATTTGATATACAGTGTTTAATAGGTGGTTATTGGAAATGGTATGTTGGATGAGATGATTTTTAAAACTGAGAAGCTTTTTGATGCAGAAGAAAATTTGCCTTAGCCTTAACAATAGAAAACACAGTTATGCAAAAAGGAGCACAGGAGAGAGAGAGGAGAATGTACCCCACGAGAAACATTCTGAATTTAGAGAAGTCTTATGAAAATCTTTTTGGTGGCACTGGTTATGAAAATGTTTATATAGAAATTCAAAGTTTAAATAGGCTCATTATTTTGACTTTTTCTTAATAATTGTTGCATTTTGCCCTCAATTACAATGTAATTGCAGATTAAAATGCAAGTAGTGCACATATAATGTCAGTTTAATTCAGCAGGCCATAGTTCTGTCAGGAGACACAGGCTACCCTTTAATTTCAGTTCCCTTGCTGTTACCACTGGATAAATTGTCACTGCTTAGATTTTATGTGATAAAAATATGTTTTGTTTATGGTTAATTCTAAGTTGAATTCTTCCTCAGTAGAAACCACTTTTTCCTTCACAACACTGAAGTGAAAATCAATACTGCTTTATATCCTAGTGCTGTCTGGCACATTCAAAGCTTCATAGTCTAGACATTGTGCAAATTTACAGTAAAAGCCTTTTCTCCCTTTCCATAGGAGCCTCAGATACAGAAATGCTTGGTTTTTTCTCAGTTACTATAATGTATGTGAGTTTTTGAAACCAGCATTCAGTAATGAATATTTTCACATTAATGAAATTGTACTGACATTTTCACAAGTTTGGCCAAGGATCCTTATCTCACTGCTTGTATATTGAGCTACACCAACATTTGTATATAAGTGACTAATGGAGCAGTAAAATCTGTGTTTAAGTGTTTTAGTTGGTGTCAGCTGGGGTTTTTTGCAAATGAAATAGCTGGAATTTTTAACATTGAAAGATTTGGCTTAATAAATATGCAATATTGAAGGTGATTTGACTGACTTGATCAGTAGGAATGACTAAAAGTCTGTGAGATTTGATACTAGAGTGGGCGGTTGAGCAGAACAGGAGGATAGTCACAGGAAACATCAGTGTCTTGGTCACTAGCATTTTGTGTAGCAGATTTCTAATCAGAGGTAATATTTAGGAAATATTCTTCTGCTTACCAGGTTTGAGGTTCAGTTCATTCTTTCACAACCATCAAAAGACTGGGTAGGTAAACAGGGGAAGATTTCTTCATCTCTTCTGTCGGAGTTTGTGAAAAGAAGCAGAAGAGACTCCAAAGTGCTTATCTGCATCTGTGGTCCAACACCTTTTACAGAACAGGGAGTACAGTGAGTATTTTAAATAACGAACTGAAAAGTGAGACATTTTTAAAAAATTGATCATCTAATCAGCCATAGTGTTTCTGATTTGGTAGTCTTTTAAAAATGGAATTTAAAAAACCCACCTTGCACCATACTTGAAGATTATATTTACATGTAGCTAAGTAAGTATCAGCAATATGTAAGTTTCATGAGTTAGTTGTCCAGAACTTCCTAAGAGCAGCTCTTTAACAGTGACCTTTTTTCCTAAGGTTTTAAATGCTGCTTTTAATTTGATGTTCATAAAAAAGCTGGAATAATAGGAAATAGGCTTTCTTTGTTGGTGTTTGCTTGATAAATTAAGTTACAGAAGTAATATTCAAAGGAGTTGTTCTATCAGAAGCATTTTTCTCACTTATTTTTTAAATTAATGCATTTGTTTGTCTGTACATAGTATTTTCATGTTTTTGTGCATGTTTTAAGATAAAAGGTCCTCTAAATTTCTCTTGCCCAGCCTCAGAATATTGAACCAATGTGATGTCATTTGCATGTCTGCAGTCCTACTGAAGTCAGTGTGTATTAGCCAATGATTATGCTGCCTCTTGAGAAATCTGAGATAATTCAGATGATACCTGTATTTATTTTTAGAAATTGTTTTTATTACCCAAAGAGTTCATGTAGTATATCTGAGCTCCTGGGCATTGATTGTTTTCTAAATGTATTTGCAGGGGTAAAGTTGAATGTGCATGTCTAAATAAAGACAAGGAAATGGTGCTGAAGTTATGCTTCATCTGTGTCTGGGGTGGGTTTTGAGTTCCAAATATTAATATTGCCAACTTGATTTCTGACTTTCAGATATCTGAAGGATCTTGGATACTCCCAAGAAGAGATCCACGCTTTTACTGCATAAACCCATAGGAGGATATCAATGTTTGTTTGTATAATTCAGTGTTATTTATTTATCTTCATGAATTTAAATAAGTGAGAAAGAATTTTATAAGACTTGAAATTCCACTCTTGGTACCAAACTGTTTCTTGAAAGAAGCATATCTTTGAAAAAAGTTTTATACTGTGTTTTATCTTCTTTTTGTAAATATTTTTGCTAATATTTAATTCACCCAGGGTATTAATTTATTGTAAAGGCAAGCAAAAAGTGAGGTATACATTATGTCAGGTGTTTCATGCTGTTGGTTCATGAAAATTCTTAAATTTGCAAAAGCTCTGATTAAGGTTTTGACTTGATAAAGCTTATTATTTCTTACTGTAAAAAGTCCAAAGAGCAATACTGTCTGAAACTAAATTGCACTGTAACTCAGGTAATCGGTCATTGAAAAATTTTCCTTTTCATCTGATGTCTCTATTTGACTTGCAAGTGATCCAGATATATTTCTGGCTTTGTAAACAAAGAAGAAAAGTACCTTTGGTAAAATATAAAATATACATCAAATAAAAAAAATACATTACTTCATGTATTTCTGCAAATTTTTTTGTATTTTCATTTAAGTGTTATGAAGAAAGGTTTCCACAAGCATAGTACTTCAGCTGAGAACTCAAAACAGAGCCATGGAGTTTTGGTCTCCCACAAAACTTCCCACGTGACCACGTGGCTGGTGTCAGGCATCCCTTGTTATGACACAGTCTGAAGATAAAAACCTGACAGCACAGATACCAGGGTCAGGACCACAGAAATACCTAAAAATATTTAACAGGTTGCACTAGTATTACATGAGGTTATTTCCATCAGTGTGGTTTTTTATGCCATTATTAAAAATGTGTTATCATGAGGCAGCAGTCTGCAGCCTACTAGTATTTTGGAGAAAAAAGCAGTAAAGCAGCTACTTCTCTTCTGGATGTTGTCATTAGTATATGTAGGTGTTGTTTTGTGTGACATCTAGTTCTGTTTATGTTTTCCTATTGTGTTGAATGGATATTTCTTCCTTCTAAGAAGCAAGACTTCTAGTTGTGGCATTAATACATTAATGAAGAATGTCTTAATGATACCCTTAAAAAGGCTAAAATTGCTATCTGACAGTGACTGCTGTGCTTAAATGAATTGTCATCTCTTCATTGCCCCTCCTCAAGTTTATTGGACCTGAAGTTAGAAAAGGATCTGGTTGTCAATTGTTGCCCATAGGTCACAAGTTATTTCAGAAGACTATAGTTGAGAGAAGTCATAATTTGGTATCTATAGTGGAGTTAAGTAGAGGGACACTTTTCAAATTTCCAAATTGAATTTTCTGCAGAGATAAGCAGAGTTGCTTGTTTTCCCCATGACTAGCTCTCAAAGCTTTAAGCACTTTGAGGATTTTTCAAAATGTAATTTAGGATTAATTGTCATACTTCTAAAACCTCAGATATTCTTTGGAATTTTGGAATTTTTTGTGTGAGTAGCTCAGCAGCAAATGATTGTTTGACATTACTTCAACTTGTTAATCTAGATATGAAACAATTTGTTTAAAATGCCTGAATTGTATCTTTTAAGTTTTACTTATATTGTTTTAATACTTGAAAGACTCGTTGCAGGTTATAAATTTTATAATACATTCCTAAAGTGATGGCCACCAGGCTGAGCATCTAAAATCAAGTGGAAGTGTTTTTTGAAGGCAGCAATGCTCATGTTTGCATTAGGAGTCATCCCAGCCTTAATGTACCTGTTAAAATGGAGCTGCTGGCAGTCAGGCTTTTCCTTGTAGTTAACCTTTATTGCTGGCAGTGTGATCAAACAGGCACAAAACGTTTTGACTGGAAAGCAGCCAGTGCAAAAGGACCTGGAGGGGCTGGCTGACAGTGGCTGAACGTGAGCCAGTGTGTGCCCAGGTGGCCAAGAAGGCCAGTGGCATCCTGGCCTGTAGCAGCAGTAGTGTGGCCAGCAGGGCAGGGATTGTGCCCCTGTAGTCTGCAATGGTGAGGCTGCATCTTGAGTTCTGTGTCCAGTTCTGTGCCCCTTTACTATAAGGATGACATTGAGGTGAGTCTAAAAGGGGTTAACAGGGCTCCTGAAGGATCTGGAGAGTGACTCATATGAAGAACAGCTGAGGAGAGAGCTGGGTTGTTTGCCTGGAGAGGAGGCTCAGACATTCTCACTCTACAGCTGCCTGAAAGGAGTCTGCAGCCAAGCGGGGTTTGGCCTCTTCTCCCAGGCATCAGGAAGAATTTCTTCAAGGGCTGTCAGGCGTTGGAATGGACTGCCCGGGGAGGTGGTGGAGTCACCATCCTGTAGAGTGTTTAAGAAACAACTGGACATGGCACCTACTGCCGTGGTCTAGTTGGCAAAGTGGTGATTGTTTAAAGGCTGGACTTGATCTTAAAGGTCTCTTCCAGCCTAAATGATTCTGTGATTCCTGAAAGTTTTCTGTGTTCATGTGTGAGCTGATGTTGATAAGGTATCACACAGCAAATTGTGTGATTTACAAAACAAGCAAGAGAAACGAAGTACTTGAAATACTCAGATAAGTGCTTCCAGTACATTTCTTCAATACAGTGTTCTGTGGTTAAATGATTATCAAAATGTTTTACACACAAAACAATTATCTCTGCTCATATAAGCACCGCCTTACAGCTTTGTTTTTCTTTTGTAGGATGATATTGAAAGTAGTGCTTTTGTCAAGTCGAGATACTTTCCAACTCTTTCATTCTTTGCATTATTATGTGTTTAAAAGGGGCAAGGGATAAAATGGCAGGAAAAAAAATCACAGATAAGTTTTAAACACCTTACAGTTCAGTGTTTTTTTCTGTCTATCTGATTTTTCCCAGAGGAGGATTATGTTTGAAAACAAGTTGTCTAAAATGAGCTGCCTGTGGCAGAGCTGTGTTTCCAAGCTCTCTTTGTAATCACTAGAATTCAAATCAGCACAGTCTGTGCAGGTCTTGAGAGTTGGTTCAGCTGTGCTGGATGTGGGATTAAGGGTGCTCAGGGCCATTTGAGATGTTCAGTGGCAAGTCAGGCTGATCAACAGCCTATATTTGTTTTTCTGTTTGTTTTTCCTTCCACTTATGCCTGTCAGACAGTGTTTTCTATACCTCTGAAGCCCAGTTTGTTGCCTAAATCTGTCTCAATATCTAAGTCTTTGATCACTAGTGATGTAAAGAAATAGTACTGTGAAAGCAGGTTTAGGCTTTTTGGTGGTTTTGTTTCTTAACTGTTTTCAGGTTTTTCCTGTGTATGTTTATATTAAAAATGTGTTTGCACTCCTAAAGAATTAAGACTTTTATGATTTTCCTGATCTTACCTTAAATGGTTGTATTAAAATAGCTGTTTTTGTACAAACAGCAACAAGAATAAGCTTACTTAATTTTGTATTTTATACATATTTAAATCTACTGGGAGAAGGGGTTGTGTGATTTTCCTAGCTAGTCTGGAGAAATTTGGATTGACAAAATCCCAGACTCTCTCTACCACAGGCTTTTCAACTTCATGAGTAGATATTATACATATTAAAACTGCCAATCACTGAGGGGAAAATAATCTATTTTTACAGAGCTGTTCTAGAGTTTGTGATCAGTGGCTTAATAGTCAGAGTCCAAATTTACTTAGTTTTTGGCCAGAGTAAATATCCTGTGGTTGTCTCTATACAGTCCTGTGAGTACACAGTACAGATTCTCTTAGTTAACTACCTGCCTTTCATTCTTTGATTTTCCTGTTATTGGTTAAATTTCATGTTTTCCCAGCTGAAATTTCAGGGCAAGCCTGCGTGCTTAGTTCCCATGGAAACATATTACTGTCTTCACACAAACTGGACATGCAGAGTTGCTGTGGCAACACAGGTAAAAATTCTAGTAGGTGTAGAAAAGTGTCAAGTCCGTGCTGGCTGCTAAGCCTGAGCATCTGGCATCTGCCAGGAGCTGCTGCTGGATGCCCCAGAAGGGAGTGAGGAGCTCTCTAGGATGCATGTGATCATCCTAAACCTTAAAATGGCAGAGAGTTCCTCTCAAACCTGCATATCTTTCTACATTTAACCATGAGAAATGCACTTGCCTTGTGTGTTTTGTAACTTCTCAAGGGATTTATTGATTCTGTTAGTGATGATTTGGCATGTAGAGGTCAAAGAGGAATGTGGGTTTTGTCACCAGCTTGCAAATGTTTCTAACTGAAATATACCTCCTGGCAATCCTGTATGTATTTGCATCTTCACATAGAAAACCTGATCCTGTTGGAAATATTTTCTTTTATTTGAAATTAGGAGTCAGTTAGAATACAGTGAGATGAGGTAAGGAAGATCCACTTATTGTGGATTTTAAATTAAGCAAGTAAAACAAGAAGTTTGAATCAACTTGCAAAAGATACAAAGATATTTACCTGGCAGAAAATGGAGGGGTGGGAAAGCACTTGACATTATGTGGTAGAAGAATAAGTAACTTCATGCTCCTGGAATTGTAGTCATACAAGGAAGCTTTTACCAATGACAGGTATGTCAGTTAAAGCACAGTATGAAACAACCTTTCTACTCTACTTCACTAAGTCAGAAGTGGTGCCTGGCTCATTCCCAGTAAAGGGAAAAAAATGTTGCTAAACCAATTAACCAGCTCAGGGTGGGGAGGCTCGTCTTGTTCCCCTTTTGGTCTTGTTTGTCTCTGCTTTGAACTATGTCCCTCTTGATTAAATGAAGATTAGTGCAGAGCACAAAGTAAAATTTTGAGCATCAGCTCTATAAAAGGTGTAGAAGAAATAATTTTAGAGAAGAGTCATCTGATTCAATTGAGGTGGAAGCTACACCCTGAGTATTATTCATGGAGAAGCCAGGAAGATCCTACTCTGATGCATATTCCAGAATGTCAATATGGGAGATATGAGTGACAGGTCTAAATGTCAGCTGCTTGGCAGGTGAAAGAAATTATGTCCAGAAAGGTTGTAATATAGGAGCTTCTGCCCAAAATCTTCATGTTTCAATGATCTGTTCATATGTCAATGCTCTAAGTGGTGAGAAGCCTTCACAGATGTTTTTAGACCAGGGGAAGGAGAGAGAAAGGAGGATGTATGCAATGTGACTGTGTTAAATTTTGTGGGGAAGACTTTTAAAAATTAGGAACCTGAAGGGAGGTACGTAAATGCTGTGGCACAAAAAGCTAACTCTAGAATGCACAAAGAGCAGCTGAGTGCCTCAGTGCTCACAATGTGAGCAGTTGTCATGTGTGTCTTAAGGAAGAGCCATCCTCTACCTCCAGAGCAGGCTGAGCCACTGCTGAAAAGTGCATCCAGTGCCTCTGGTAGCTTGGACTGTTTGGAGCAGTGGAGTTTGCTCCTAAATAACAGTCAGTGTGAGTTTTAAGAAAGGTCATCTTCACCTGCTGCCTCCCTGTAGCCATTCAACAAGATGAATGAATAAAGTCAGAGTAGAGTCTCCATGGCAGCATGTTTTAAGTCTAAAAAGGTGTTTAAATAACCATCTTAAATCCATCTATTCTCCTCTCAACACTCTGCATCATTCTTCACAGGAAAAATAAATTATTACCAGGATTTCAGCCACTAGTCAAATGAAGATTGTTCTTTTTCAGTGCAGAAATTCCTGTGCAAGTATTTTTCTGTAATGACTACTGAATAGGGAAATCTTGTATTAAAAATTTTCTGGATAAGTAGTATTTACATGCAGAGATTCCTCAGCATATTTTGAAAGCAGTGGAACAATTTTAATAATTTATAATCTTCTCTTTTTCATGAACTTTAGAAAACTTGCCAGCTAAGTTTGCATACTGAATTACTGTTATGTTCTCTTCTTAGGAAAAAGTGAGGGACTTGACTAGCTCTCCCAAGTTGTCATCCTGGAATCATGCAGCTTGGCATAGAGCTTTGTCCCTGTTCAGGCTCCCAGTGTGGGAGATACTGGTGATACAGGACTGGTATTCCCCTAGATTTGGGCTTTGTGAGCACAGTAAAGATGGATCCTGCCAAAATGTTTTTGCCAACCTTGCACCTCTCCATGCCTCTGCTGAGGAGAAGCAGAGGCTGAAGGACTTGTCTTGCAGATGTTGGGGACTGTGGAGTGTTCCATATGCAGAGAGCCAGCTGGGAGAACTCAGTGTACCATAGGCCCGAGTGAAGATTCAGTCACACAATTTTGGCTTTCCTCTAACTACAGTCAGCTTGTGGTTGCATTTCTCTTGGTTGGTGATGCAAACAGCTATCAAGGCCTTATCCTGTATTTTATAAATATTAAATAAATCAATTAACAAGTTGTTTTAAATGTGAACCTATAAGGCTATGGTTACCTTTTGAATTCATCTCCTAGACTCTTAATTTATATTTGAAACATAACCTCTCCAAAACTCCACTCAGGAGACCTTTGATCAGGTCTTTGCAATGGTGTTCTGCAGAACCACAGATGGTCAGTGAACAAGGGAAAGGGAATGAATTCTGTATTGATAATATACCAGATGTTTGCTGTATTATTTTTCAGACTTGTTGTTTATACATCAGTTTGTCTAGTGAAACTAATCTCTAGCTAAGCTTGCCTTATCAGTGCTGTTGTCTCAAAATGTTTCTCTACCTTACTCCCTTCCATTTTAAGGTCTCAAACCACCTCATATGTGTGAACCTATATACCTTATATACTCCACAGCACTCATGACTGGTGAGTGTGTGTCTCTGTCCCCTGTGCTTCACACTGTGCTCACCATTCTCTTCAGGAGCACTCTCCTCTTCTCCGTGCTGCTCTCTTTCCCCTTTATCTGAGTAACTGAGGAACAGAATCAAGTTAAATTCAGATCAACCATCTCAGATTTGAGCTGGGAAATCTCTCTGACACAAAGCTGGTGTGCCCTTCTTCTTTTTTTTATTTCAGTTTGACTAAGAAAAGAAATAGCATCCTCCAGCAAAACAGATCTTGTTAAGGTTAAAAACCTCAACACAGCTCTTTAGCATATGTTAAGGACATAAGAAGATGATGTCTTGCCTATGTAAGGGAGACATTTGCCAATCTCTCTTGATAAGGCCTTCAGCTAAGGTATAACTTACCTCAATTAGCATTTAATCTGTGTAGGACTCCCTGACATTCTTAGTAAAACAAGAATAATTTAGTAATAAAAATATGCCAGTGTATCTATAGCTACAAGAAGAAGCCCAGCAAATAATTGCCTTGGAAAATAGTTTCTAAAACATTAACAGCAATTAAAGATCTGGCAACAAAACTTGCAAGTAACAGCCAAACTTTTATGTAGTCTCTGATTATTATGACTACTTCAAAATGACTACAAAGAAAAATTGAGTGCAGGTCCTTTCCTTTTTCATCCTTTGCCAGAAGTCAAGAAAATGCATGAATCCTGTGCATAACTGCTTAGTTTTTTTTTCCATGAGGAATTATAACTTTGTGTAATCTTCAAGGCAGCAGAAAAAAAATTTAATTTCTACACTACAAGCTAAGGATGATTAAAAATAACTGCTTGAAATACGCTTTCATCAATTATTAACCTTTTATTGACTACTAGTAGCAAAGACACTGGTTTCAGCTCCCTCAGCCCATCAGTTGGCATTGAGAGAACTTACAGTGAACTCTACTTTGATATCCCAATATGTCCTCCAGCAAAATCGTGCAGCAGATTTAATGCTCCTGGTTTTGTCTGCACTGCGTCATTGAGGTTGGTTTTGAGGTACCTTTGAACCATCATTGTTATACCAGAAGCCATAAACAGAGGCCAATGGACAGCTTAGATTGTGCTGGAACAGTTTAATCTGTTAAAAAGCCAAGCAATGTCTTAGAGCAAGGCACTGAGGTGTCCTGACCTGACACACAAGCTGAAAGCACTGGAACTTTTTCCTTTCAGGCACCTGGCTTTGATTCTCTGTACTAGTTTCTCTAATCCAACTCTGAAAACTGTCCTGTGCCATGAACATGGAAAATACACATCACCTTGCCTCTCTGCATATGGCTGAGATCCCTTTGACAGTGTGAAGTGTGGGCTTCTTGACAGTGGCAGGCATGGTTTTTTCTGCAGATGTGGCTATAAGGAGGCTCATCAGTGAATATCTGTGCTCCCCCAGACATAAGCAGATATAGCAGGAGAATAAGCAGGAGTTCCCTTGGATCTGAGGAACTGAGGAATAATTTCCTAAACTGATTTCCTACCCCAGTTCTGTAACAGCTGTATAGTTACCATAGCAATGAAAATGTTGCTCAGCATAAGAGAGAAATTAGCTGGACTGATGGACCATGCCATGGGTGGTTTGGAACAACACTTAGTTCAGATTCCATTTTCTGGGAATAAAGCCAACAGAACAATGTCACATTTAATAAAGCAGGAAAATAACAAGACCACAGTATGTCTCAGGTGAATAAATTCTACAGAATGACAGGATACAATTTTTGTTTGTATTCCATGCACAGTTGTACTTATAATGGCATGCAGCAGTTTTGGCAGTTCAGACAGCTTCCTAAGTGAAAGTGTGTTTGCTTTTATTTCCCCTTTCAAATAGACTGGTATCACGGCACTGTTAGCAAACAGATTTTATGGACTCAAGGGAGAATGAGTGTGAGGCAGATTCAGAATTTGTATCTTGTTAGGCTGTGTACAGTGAGACCCAAAGACAGTGGAATTTTACTCAGTAAATAATAATGATGACATAATTTAAAAATAATAATTATTATTATATACATTTTTGAATGCAGTTGAATCTCCTCTTTGTAAAGATCTTATCAAATTCTAAGCATGGCAACAGTGCTTGTGAATTGTGCATTGGGATGCTCACACAACCTGAACACTTGAAAAAGGAGCTGACAGGTAAGACCCCGAGAATCTGGGTCATCTGGAGGTGTCTTTTAATGTGTGCTGCTTGGCGGGACAGCAGGATAAATCCAGCACTCAGGCACAGGGGTTACTTCTTTACTGTTAGACATTGGAGGTGACTGATCCTGCAGCTGCAGAAGGACCCCTCATGTGGGATTGGGGCTCTCTGCACATTCAGCTCAATGCATGTTGGATCTGGGAAGCAGGGTCACTGTCACTCTGATGGGGTTTTCTGACCTTGCTTGTCTTCTGTGAGGGCACAGCATCAGCAGAGCATTCCTCTTTCATCCTCAGTCCTCGACCTTCTGCTCTCATCTCTGATTTAAATCTAGGTTGAAAATTTGGTATAGTGAAGATGCTTCAGTCTTGTCATGCTTCTCTCATCAAATTGGCTGCTTGTTCCCACAAAAGGGAAAACTGCTGGCCATCTCTTGCCCAGCAGTTGCTGGGAAGCTTTGCCAGGAGCCAAGAATGTAAAGGCATGCAGGGAACCACTAGTTTAGCCTACTTCTATGTCCCCTAGTCATGCAGGATGGGACTGCATCCCGTCAGTGAAGTGGCACAAACACCTTGGGAACCAAGCTCAAGTCAAAGGTTTTAGTAGAAAGATGTGTGGTCTCTTGGGAAGAGTGTCCTCAAAGGCAGCCCTGTTGTAGAGAAGGCCTTTCTCTGAGGCTTGTTTAAGAGTGCTCCCTATTAGCCCAAAGGAGACAGGTAATGCAGCTGCTCAGCAAAGCTGCCTGCCCTGTTTCTGCTGCAAACAAATGTTTCTCAATACTTTTGCAGAGCAGCTGTTACTGTACTCTTTGCTCTGTATGATGGAAAGTATGTCCAATCCACACTTCTTTGGCACTGGTTTCAGCAGGGGATGGGCCTGGCCAAATATGGCTGCAATCTACATGTCAGGTACCTCAGGTGATGCTTTGGCATCATGCCCTTGGAAAAGCAAATTGAGGTACAATTTCTATGTCTGCTACTCATCTGTCCCTTTGGAACTAAAAGATGCTCCTGATCATAAAGTTTAGTGAGTGAACTCTTCTTTCCAACCTAAGTTTGTGTGTTGGAAAGTGCTGAAAATAGTTTTAGCAGTAGCTGTGTCACCGGCGAGTAGAGTGTGAACTCCTAGGCACTGAAAAAACCCATTTCTGCCTGATCCTGTGATAGTGTCTATTTTAGTACACAATTGACTATATAGATGTCTGTGCTGGGACTGAATGTACTGCCTAGCCTGGGTGGTTGTTAAAAGTGGAATGAAACAACAATGAGAACTGCAATTCTTCATCTCAAGTTGGGCTCTTCAGTATTTGTCACTTAGAAAACATGGACTTGAAAATAATGCCTGCTGCCTTATTACTAGCTTGGGATGATTTCATGTATTGGTGGATGTGAAGGGCAGCAAACACTTTATTCCTTCTCTGTTCTCACCTCAGTCTTTGCTGAAGAGAAGAAATGGCAGCATGCTAGAGAAACACAGGTATGGAGGAGAACATGAACTTGATACAACCAGCAGTTTCAGAATGCCTCAGAGCATTCCTTGAAAAAATGCCAAGATAAATAACCAGGGAAAACAGATGAGCTAAATGTAAATGTTTTGACTAGTGGATGTTACTTTACTGACATGTTCACATGGGTGTTTAGAGATGGGAGTGTGATGGCTAAAGAAGTGTTTGAAAAAGAAAATGAAACCAGCATGAAACTCTGTAATGTGCCTGCAGAAATCCAGGGGTGATGCCAAGGTGCAAAGTGTTACCTTTTTTTCCCTTTGGTTCCAGCAAGCCAAGGTCAAGCCCTGAATGCACATTCTGCTGCTGTCATCTGGGCTTGCAGGGGATTCTTGTGATGAACATAAGCAGAAAGTGTCTTCTCCATCCTTGCTTCACATTGGGCAAAAGTTGTTTGGCTCAGACAGAATTTACTCAAAGTGCTGATTTGTTTCAGGTGTCCCCTGCTTCTTCTGTAAACATGGTAGTTTTTTCAGGTCTACATTGCTGTTGAAAACAAATCCTGAAATTCTTTTTTAATAAAATCTACCTCATCTGTGAAAATAATCTGTTATGCATTGCAGGGGTATAATTACCACAGTCACTGTCAGAGTTGCATAATTTAAATCCTTTGTACCTTTCTTCTATGGAAGAAAAAGTAGCTAATTATTGCAGGGATTCCCATTATTTAGGAAAAGCAAGATTCTTGAAAGAAATTCAGTTATTTGGTGGCAAGTGACTTATCCCAAGGAGCACTGCAAGGCTTGTTTGTGTGAACCCCAGGGAGATGTGAGTGTGGGGCCTTTGTTTCAGCTTTTGTGTTAGCTAAGTGCAGGCATCTGAATGTACACACTTAATTGCAGAAAAAAAATCTCTGTGCACATCATCTTCTAAAGCAGATCTCTGCTAGTACTCTGAGATGAGAGTAAACCATGTCCTCTTGGATTATTGGCAGCCAGTCTGCTGGTGATGCATGTTTAGGCTGACAGATGGAAGATTTATTTAGAAAATATGTCCCATCTTCCCTTCAGACTATATATTCATGGGTATATTATTTTATTGCCACTGCCAAGAAATTCTGATCTGTTTTAAGGACCTGGAAGTCTGTGGTGAGCATCTTGTGTGTTCTGCCTGCCTGATCATTGGCCTCTTTGTCTCTGCAACATCTTTATTTTGCCTAACAATTACATTTCCTGGCAAGCTGTCTTATATTTATTCCAATTACTGTCTTTGTCTTTTATGCTTCTCGCTCTTGGTAAGATACTGTGCATAACAGAGCAAATGTGTCAAGACTTGTTTACACTGTCCTTTGCTTCTACAAAATACCATTGAAGAATTCTCCTGGCACTATGGACCTATCCTGTCTGTGGAAGTCACTTTCTGAAATATCTGGTAAAACAAATTAGGTGGCTGCTATTGCCATTAGTTCTGTTAATAAACCCATCAGCTTGATACTTCAATTGTTATTTTATCTGCTATGTAGCATAATGCTCTTTTAAACCATACTCTGGTAGGTTGGCACTGAAGAATGGCATTGTCAAGAAGTTACCTCTTAGCTGTCCTTTTCTGTCCTCTTTAGATGTGAGATATTTCTTCCAAAGTGATCATTGGCCTGTAGTGTGGAATAGTTGAAGTGTCTTTGAGTCTTGCTGAGCTGGAGTTCACTGTTCTGTCAGTCTGGTCCTCAGTGAGCCTGCAGTGACAAGGTGAACCTTAGCTTGGGGTAGATCCTCAGCAGACATGGTTTTCCCCAGAACTTACTGCTAATTACTCTAATTTCCATGTTCCCTTCCCAGCTGTAATGGAACAATTTGCTCCAGAGTGAAAAAGGGTAAGTACAAAACAGACCAGTCTGGACTGGAGATGGGATATGTACAAGAAAAGGCTGAAGAAGTGAAAATGTGCCAAGACTCAGCTTTTTATCAGCTGGTTTTATACAGAATCACAGAACGGTTTGCATTGGAAGGAGACTTAAAGATCCTCTAGTTAAAACTCTTCTTTTTTGTTGAGGGCTGTATCCTGTAGTTATTTCTGATACTTATGAATCTGACATTCCTCGTATGTTGGGTAGTACCCAAACACTGTCCCTTAAGCTGGCTGATAAATGATCATATTTAGCAGGCAGACATTCAGAAATGCTGTTTTCTGTTAAATTGCATAGAAAATCTTTGTGTATTGTTCCAACTGAAAAGCCTGAGCTTGGGATGGGAAATATGTAAACTGTACAACATACCCTAATTCTTTTTTAAGTTATGACATCTATAACAGCAGGGCTCATCTAGAAGTAGTACTCTCCCCTTTTGGGAGGGCAAGATTTGAATTTAAACACTTCTTCAGGAGTTGCATAGCAATGTAATTTGCATGCTATCACATGGTGTATGAGCCCTGAATTTTTCCTTCAGTTTTTGATTATGAGTGTCTCAAAACTGGGATAATCCTCATTAAGCAGGCTGTAGGAATTGCAATTTCTTCCACTTGGCATGTTTGTTTTTTCAGTAATTGCCATTGTTGATCTGCCTTCAAACAAAAGCATCAGTGAACAGGGAGGTGTTCTACCTTCATGTGTAGTGAGGGTGACAGAAAAGCGAGATGCATGATTCACTTTCCTTGACTACCAAGAAAACAAGTGTAGGATGTTCAGCTCACTCCTGTCAGGGGAAAGGACTGGAAAGGGCTCCTGCAGTGGATGTGTCCCTTAATTGCAGACAGACATGTTTCCACTAGGCAATGATTCCCCTTTTTCCCTCCACTTTCCCTGAACTGATCCTGGCTGGAATGCACTTTACTGTCTTCATAGCAGTTCATATGGTGCTTTGCTTGGGTTTGTGACCACAGAGTGGTGCTAACACACTGAGGTTTTAGCTATAGATGAGCAGTGTCTGCACAGCATCAAGGCCTTGGCTTCTCACTCTTCATGTCCACCCCCACCAGGGAATAGACTGAGGGGAGGGCACAGCCAGGCAGATGTCCCAAACTAAGCAAAAGGATATTCCATGCCATAGAACATCATGCACAGCAACAGAATGGACAGGAGAGTGTTTAGGGAGATGAGCCGTGGTTTTGCTCATGGCATTGCACAGGCACGACATTTACACAGGCGTAAGGATCTGGGAACATATGGAGGAGTCTGGGACTTCTCCACAGCTGTAAACAATGACTTGCACAGCCCTGGTTGTCTTCTAGTGCTGCTCAGGGACCACCACTCTAGCCATGCCAATATATAGGCCAGACTCATGCATCAGCAAGAAAGAATGGTCTCAAGTACCAGCTGCTTTTGGCTCGTGGTTTTTCCAGTGCCACCTGGCTTCAGTTCCTGGTGTAGCCATGGACTGCTTGGGTAAGACCCTTCAAATCTCTGCCATGGCTCAATCTGCTTTGGCACCATGGCAGTGGGAGGGTTCCTCAGAAAAGCTTATCAGGCTCAAATAACGACACACACTGTGGCTGCAAGTAGATTCCTCCCATGTTGTGAAGCTGACTTGTCCAAATTGAAGCTGAATGAAGAATGATAGAGAGCTCTTTGTCTCTTTTGCCCTGTACAATGATAAATGTTCCTCCAATGGTTTCATTTTTAAATTAAAGCAATTTAAACCCATTGTGCTTTCTCTGCACCTTTATTTAATTTTCAGCCTCTTGGCATTTTCCTTTCACTCTTCTTCAAAATTTGTTATGATTTTTACTGTCTGGTTAAATTAATTTAGGGCTCCACTTGTCACTTGTTTATTGTCTGACTCTCTAGCTCCCTTCACTCTCCTACTGTTTAATACCTAGTACACATTCTATTTCCCAGCTTTAGCAATCTTTTCTCCATCTTCCTTGGCTGTTGTCCAGTATTTTGCTTATGAGTACATGACATGAATTTTTCCCCATTGTTATCTATCAACTTTGGAAACCTTCGAGTCAGCTTCTCAGCAAAGAAGCAGTTTGTGCCACCAGTCCTGCAAGTTTCAGTACTAGCTAGTAGCACTGTGAGTAGTTCAGCCACCACATTTGTACCTTTTCTGATAATAGTTGTAAGTTTTTGAAAATCTGAGAGAGGTGTTTTTAACCATGAGGTTCTGCTGGTATCTCCAGCCTTATGTTCTCCTGACATGCCTTGCTTTTGTGCCCCTTGCTGCTTCTGTAAAGATGGTAAGAAAATTGAGTTCAATTATATTTTATTCCTGTAACTGACTTTTTTTTTTCCTGGAAAGTCACAGAAGTTTTTGAAACCAAACAAGGTAGCACACTGACAGGATACTCCATCAACAATTCACCAGAATATTCTTTCTCATGATAGAGATCCAAAGCTCTTCAACTTCATTTGGAATTCCTTACTTCCCTTGTATGTCAAGGGTTTTTGTTCTGGATGTTATAATCATAGAAACATAGAAGTTTGGGTGGGAAATGGCCTTTAAATGCCATCTAGTCCAACCCTTCTGCAGTGAGCGGGGACATCTTTAACTAGGTCAAGTTGCTCAGAGCAATCCAATCTGTCCTTGAAATTTTCCAGGGTTCTACCACCCTCATTATAAAAAACTTCTAAATTAGATATAAGGATAGTTATATCCTACAAGCTCAGAGGACCTCTGTCACTTTTCATTATCATAATGGACTTATCAAATATATACAATAACTTGCCCACTAGGAACTTAAACTACAAGAAAGATATATGGATATTATACATTTAATTTTCATTCTCTCACACATAATCCAAAAATTGTTCTTGAAGACATGGAAAAGCTGCAAGAAGTCAGTAATCAGCTCTTGCTGGAGAGAAGCACTGCACTGCAGCATTAATTGTGTCTCTCATGAGGAGGCTTCAGGCATATCACTTCCACTCACACTGATCATAAAACCAGCACTGTGAATTGTTTCACATTTATATCCATATCAAGCTGATGCCAATTGATGACTGTTATGCTCTTTTTAAATACTAAAATCTTTTTTTGTTTTGATCTGTACAGATAAGGCCCATTAGTTTCATTACGAGGTGCACAGTATGATTCCATAGAGCTGCCTGTTATTTCTATTACTGAGCTGTTAGACCTCACTCCATTCTCAAACACCAGCCTAGAAAGAGAACAGCACATCAGGCCTATTGTCACTGAAGGGCTTTTTCATATTTGACAGTTTAAACATACCTGGTGTTCTCATTTTAGCTTAGCTTTCTAAACCATTTGCTTAACAACAGCACGTTTTTGTAGCAGGTTTGTTTTGCTCTTTCTGGGAATGGCTGTGCCATGTGTTTGCCCAGACTGCACAGAGGGCTGAAAGCTGCTGGGAGCTGGTGGCACTCACCTCTGCCCTTTTCTCTGTCCCCCTGAGTTCTATTTGAGAACAAGTTGTCAATGGGGATTTTGGGAACAGTGTGGACTTCAAACCACAGTGTGGCTTGGGTTAGGCCTGGCAGAGTCATTGTTTTTTACCTAAGTGAGCTGAAAAGAATTGGTTTTTCTCTGACTAAGAAAGACTTTGGACAGATACAAAAAAACCCTCATTGAGTACAGACTTATAAATTCCATACTCACACCACCTCTGACATAAGACTCTCACTGAAGCAAGGCTGCATGCTACCTATCAGGGTTTTCAATGCTGTAGAGAAAAACTTTTCCATACAGCAAAATAATCTTTGAACTGTTGGAAGCTGCAACTGCCAGACCCTCAGGGAGGGAAGGCCTGCAGGTTAGCAAGTTCAGCCTTTCTCAATTTACTAGCAAGCCCTTTGTGATGGGGGCAGCCTCATTTAAAGGTGGAGGGATGAATATACCTCACTTAGCTGCTGGTGAAAAGTTCTGACCTCCTGTCCTCGTGCTGCCCAGAAGGATTCCTGTATTGATCGTCCTTGTTCTCCAGGCTCCACAGCCATGGAGATTATTTGACCTCTGGAGCACTTTAAGACTGATTGTGCAGAAGATAAAAAAGTCTGTGGCCTTTCCTCTGACACAGGAGGCAGCTTGAACAGCTCTGTTGAACTCGAGAGTCAGATTTGAAGCTAGCCTAAAATCTTGACACCTCCAGATGAAAGGTATTCTGCTATGCAAATAGCATGTTCTTCAGTATTAACAGCTATTTCCAAGCTCTATCCTAGTCCAAGCAGAAAGATAATTTCTTTGAAGAAATATGAGCTACAAAAATTAGAGGCTAAAAAACCTGATTGTAGTGCAAGAATATCTTGCCTTTTCAAGGGAAGCTTTTCAAAGCTGAAAATGGCTAAAAGCCAGTTACATGCAGACTTCAGGGACCTGTGGTTTTATACAAACTGTGGATCCAAAATTAATTTTTTAAAACAGCAAGCCCTTTAAAGAGCTAAATTTTCACAAAAGGTTAAATGAAAGATGCTTTAAAGTGATGTTTAGTATTTAAAATGCCAAAGAGAAATAGAAACTCTTAAAAATTCTCAGTGTCTCTGCTGACCACCTTGAAGAAAGGAGGCAAATCCTTCCCACCAAGAATCTTTTCTTTGTCTATAGATGGTGGTCACCCTTGATTGTGTATTTCTTCCATACATTCACCAGTGCTGGTGCTATAGAAGGAACATCTTTCTTAAATGAATGTTGTCATTATAATGATGTTCAGTATCTGAGCTTGTTATGTTGGACTGTAGCTGTATTTGCAGAAGTGGGTATGTTGTTGGTCTATGAGTTTTGAAGAAACCAATCACCTCCTTACAGTCATTTTGTCAGCACTTTCAGGCTCCTTTCACCTCTCTCATGACCCTCAAAGTGCTTGCCTTAACCAGAAGAGTCTGGCAAGCATAGTTCTACATCCTGATAGCCACAGACTGAAGAAGAATGTTGGCTTCTGCCTGCTTCCCATACTTGATTTCTCTTTATTGATCTATTCTGTAAGGAGTAAACTACTTCTCTCTCTTTTTTGGAGCTACCAACCTTGGAGATGCATGTCTCTCTAATACCAATCTCTGCTTTACAATCACATATTCTTTCGAACCATTTAACAGATTAACATAAATCAAGTTAAAATCTCATTCAAACTGCATTTGGCTTCGAGGATGTAGCTTCTCCTAGACCAGAAGGACTGTGTGCATGTTTGTTTGCCTGTCTGATTGTGTTAGTTTCTCCTGGTTTATCTAAAAAAAGAAATTGGCTGGCAGCAAACAATGCCTCACAGAAGGCAGTGTAATAATTTTTATGGTGAGTTGCCTGGTAGTTCAATGGCATGATTTCTCAAGAGGAGACCTGGTTGATCAAGATCCTCCCTACATCAGTGAATACATGGCTTTGAATCCTCTGTGAGCAAGCACACTTCTGGCAGAAGGTGATCTCCACTGTCAGTATCCTCCTCTACTATGGAGGAGACTGCAGGAGGGAAAATACTACAAATTCTAGGCTAGACTGAAGCTTCACAACCTGCCCTATGGGTTCAGCATAAGATGACAGCCTTTGTAAAGGACCAGAGAATAAATATCTGAATGTCCACTCTCTCATGTCTAAGGGAATTGGAATTGCATTCATGTCCTGCCTTTGCAGTCTGCTCTGTCTGATCACATCCCATGTATTCTGCAGGGGAGAATGCCCCACTCACATCTGAGCTATGGCCTGAGCTACAGGAAGGAGAGCAGACTGAGCAGGGCAGTAGGTGCAGTAAAACATCTGAGTCAATATCTGCAAGGCACACCAATATTAATATGCTTAGCATGTCATCTCTGCCTACAGGACATGAATCTGTGAAAACAGAACAGATGAGCTGCAGAGAGCTGCCCTTGCTAGCAAGCCTGGGGATACTTGCAGTGAAACACTTCCTTTCCTCCAGTCTCACATCAGCCAGCTCCTTACAGACAACTTCAGGACAATTGAATTTCAGTGCAAGGGTCTGTGAGGGCTTGTGAGCCTGATGTCTGAAGGCAGAATGGGACTTAGGCTTCCTCCTTCCTTTCCAATAGCCTATGGAAAGACACAACTGCCTTGGCTGCCACTGCAGAAGTGCTCTTCTGCACAGCACAGCAAAATCTGGGCAGTAAAAGCAAATTAGGTTCACCTGTTTCTCAGGCTTCAGAATAAAGCAAACATAACCTGGAGAAGCTTTGGGCAGTAAGGCACACCCATGATTTCCACCAGTTGATGTGGCTTACCAGTCACAGAGGGTGAGCATGGCTTTCTGGTAAGGCTTTGATCTGCAGGATGTAGCTTATCAAATCCCTGACATGGAGCACATTTCTGTTTTATTATTCACTAATGCTGGGCTTGGCAGGCAGTGCAGGTTATTTTGCTAAATTATGACAGAACTGTCATCTGCAGGATAAACTAGGATATAATGCCTGTGACTCATGAGTAGTTTTGTTGGAATAAAGCTTCTTCTTAAACAACACAATATTTAGAAAACAATACCTGGAATTTATTGGAGTTAAGTCTGCCTGTTCCTCTTTCCTTGTGTGGCTTGCAAAATTGAACCAGAAACCTTTGAGGGTTTTTCCCCCCTCTGTATTCCTCACAGAAATAGGAGCTGTTTTAGGAATAGAATGCTTCATGAATAGGGTGTAATATGATATCTCAAAAGAATTTATTTTGTAATCAAAACACCAAGGAAAAAGAATGCTGTGCTAAGGCATTACCAAAAGGATCAAATGAGAGGATCTGTACAGGGGCAACCTAGATAGGTTCCCACAGGTGGACAAAGTCTGGCACAGGGCAAATCAAATAAATTAAAGCAGAGACTGCAAGTGCTGTATGTGACTTATTCTTTCTTTTCAGAACTCAAAGTTTTTAGGAGGTAACTGCAAGTATTGGGGAAGCTGGAACAATTGTCCAATAATCTGATCTGCACAATGTTTGGATAACACAATGAATTGCATTAAAATGCACGTAAGAACATATCAGACATGGTGCTGATTCAGATTTTAAACAGCTATCAGTGGAAAGGTGGCATAGTCATGAACTTACCTGGCTTTTAAAATTATATTGTTAAAAGAATCTGTAGAGAGAAGAACACAGACTGCAGGTCACACACAAAGAAAAAAGGAGCATATGCTAGAAGTTCATGATTTTGAAGACGTTTCTAAGGACAAAACTAGCAGTTAAGGACTAAACTGCTGTTATGAAGTGCTTATGTTGGCTCTACATCCTACTGAAAAGAGGAATATGCAGAATCATTAAAGAGTTGATATTCACCTTTTGTGTGGCTGGTGCTGGAATAATGCCTAAGTTCTGAAATACCTTCATTGAAAAATGAAAATGGATTACTAAAAGGAAAAAAGGGATGTGGTGGTCAAGGCTATGAAACTTATTCAAAGAGTGCTAATTATAGTTACCCAGTCACCATTAGAATATACCAAGAAACACTCACAGAATGATGCTGAGAGCTTTAAACTCCATCAGGAAAACAGACAGCATTTTCAGCAGTTGAGCATAAGAGCAGTGGAAGATGCTTGGGTGGAGGGAGGTGGATTCTCTATGGGCAAGGAGAGTGCCTCAGAGTCTATTCCACTGGCACAACGCATCATTTCCCCACAGCTTTTCTGCAGCCTCCCCTAAATATTAATTCCATCTTGAAATTATCCCTGGTGAAAGTGATATCACTACAAGATATGAACACAGTGTGCGAGTAATCCACTTTTTACTAGTTATTTATATCTGTAGATTTGCATCTAACCTGAAGGGGTGTCTTCTGTTAAAACTTCACTCTGCATTCATGAATGTTTTACTCTTAGCTTCTAATTTAGTTTCATCTTGAAAGGTATATAAAATATGCTTTCCCCTAAAATATTTCTTTTAAAACATGACAAGCAGAGGAATTCGACAGAATTTGAAGGAAAAACAGAATCAATTTTTGGCAACTTTGGAACCTCAATTTGTAGGTACAATTGTCTATTAATGACGCTGTTAAAAGTCAGCTAGGTTTGTAGATTGCAACCTTGAGAAGTTTTTTGAGAGTGTAGTACAAAAAAATGACAAAAAATGCAGAAGCTAGTTTCTTTATATCATTTTTATTAACATGCAAATGCAACCATACAGCTTTATTCTTACAACATATTCATAATTGTTGTAAGTGGTGCAGGAAACCTCTCATTCTTTCTGTTTAAATCACCACAGATCTGGAAGGGATTCAAAGCCTTTTACTCAGTAATAATGTTCCTTTCAAGATGTTTTTCTGTTGTTTTGTTGGTTTTTGTTTCTTTGTTGTCAATTCTAAATCAGCTGCAGTGAGAAGTGTTGTTTACTTTGCTTTCTAGGTGTCTGCTAAACCCCAGGCAGCTGCTAACTACACACAAATATAAGGATTTGGGAAGTGAGAAGGGCTGGCAGAATGAATTTCTGCAGAAGCTGTGCTCTAATTGTAAATGCAGTTTCTGGCTGTGTGTCACTAAACCCGGGGCTGATGCTGCAGCTGCTGAGCCATAAGCTCATAAGAGGGCAGCTGCTGCAGATGAAGCTCCATCCTCATTCTGGTCAGCCACAAAGGGAATGCCTGTGCTACCTCTCCTCTCCCCCCAGCTGAGCTCCTTTGCATTTTAGAAATTCCCACTGCTGTCCCTGTTAAGAGGAAGAGACAGAAAAGATGAACATAAAGAGCCAGAAAATCAAACAACAGAAGGAATGGAAAAAACAGTGTGCAGCACCCTTATCTACACATTGCAGTTGTGCACCTGCAGTTCCACATCTCATCAGGCAAGAATGCTGTGTTTCTTCTGCTGCAGTCTCAGCTGCATTGCTATTACTGAACAGTCATTAATTCTGCATTTTCACTAATAAGAACTGTTAGAAACAAAATTTAGAATCTTGGGAAAACGCTACAATTCTGATTCATCAGTCTGTGGTTTGTTTTTGTTTGGCTTCTTTGGCATTTGGTATAAAAGCTGTAAAATCTTTTATTACAGGACATAGCAGAGAAGTGTTGGAAGTGGAGTACTGGCTACATGAGGCTTCTTCCTTTTAGAGAGAATTTGAATGCTAATTTTTTTTAAGGCTCAGAAAAATGAGCAAAAGCCTGAGTCATTTTGCCTATTCAACAACAGTGAAAATAGCAGGAGATGGGAAGTTCCTGACTTGCCATTGTGCTTATTCACATTTCTGATTACAACCACCAGCATGCATAAGCATCAGTTCTGTATTTTTGAGATGGAGATGCCAGTATTGTTAGCTTTTATAACTACTGCTGGAGAGGGACAGCACTGTCCAAGACCCAGGTCCTGCCTATAAAGAAACAGATGCAGACAGTGCTAACGAGTGTCAGAAGAGCACTGGCAAACATCCACTGTAACTTTAGAGGGTGGGAATTGTAGAGATCTGCTTGCTTTGTTGGATTGGTGGTGTCTCAGACTTGAAAACTGAAGCCCTGTCATTTCTTCCAACACCTGGTTGCCATGAAGGTGATTAAGTGCCATGAAGACAGTGAGGAGCCTGGGCGTGTGATGTATGAGCATTGACTAAGGGATCTGTGATCCCTCAGCTCAGAGAAGGCTCAGGGCACTCTAACTGGTGTGGATGAAGGCTGATGGTGGGAGTAAAGCAGGTGGAGTGGGATTGTTCTCAGTGATGTCTAGTGACAGGACAAGAGAAAAATGGACATGAATAGGAAAAATAGACACTTCCATCAAACATGACAATTTTTTTTTTCCCCCAGTGGGGGTGATGTCCTGAGCAAAACCCCCTAGATGACTCAGCAGCCTGGATGATCTCCAGATGTCCTACCAACCCCCAGAGAGTGTGTCAGATCAAGTTACAGATATCATCAATTCGAAAAAGTCTCTTTGTTTTAAGAAGGAACAATACACAGATTTGGAAATTCAGATGACTGGTTTACTTCATCAGTGTATATAAGCATCTAAAGGGGGATGTCAAGAGGATGGAGCCAGGCTCTTCAACGGGTAGAAACTGATGCACAGGAAGTTCCACTTGAGCATGAGGAAGAACTTCTTTACTGTGCTGGTGCCCAGAGTGGCTGTGGAGTCTCCCTCACTCGAGATATTAAAAAACCATCTGGATGCAATCCTGTGCAAAGTGCTCGGGGATGACCCAGCTTTAACAGGGAGACTGGACCGCTGTGGTCCTTTCCAACCTGATCCATCCTGTGACATGGTACGAGAGACCTGAACCAAATCCCTGCAGATTTAGGGCACTGCCCTTCACCTCCTGGCGGCTGGGACAGCGCCTCTGACAGCCTTCCCTGCTCCGCAGCCCCGCTCACTGTGACTCCCCGTGTGCTGGTCGCTCAGCCCCCGAGCGGGGACACGCTCTCCCTCCAGAATCGATGTTTTCCTCTGCTCCTGCCCGGCAAGCCACACGCAGGTGTTGCTCGCAGCCGATGCTCCGCCTGGCGCTCTCCGCCCTCCGCCCCGTGCTCGCTCCCCGCCCGTGGATCGCGGCGGGAGCGTCACGCAGCCGCTCATGCCGCCCGCGGGCCGGGCAGCGCGCCCGCTGCTGATTCACCGGCTCCGCCGGGGAGCGAGCCCGCAGCATCCCGACTGCCCGCTCCATCCATCCATCCCGCCCGCAGCATCCCTGCTGCCCGCTCCATCCATCCATCCCGCCCGCAGCATCCATCCCGACTGCCCGCTCCATCCGTCCATCCCGCCCGCAGCATCCCTACTGCCCGCTCCATCCATCCATCCCGCCCGCAGCATCCCTACTGCCCGCTCCATCCATCCATCCCGCCCGCAGCATCCCTACTGCTCGCTCCATCCATCCATCCCGCTCCATCCATCCATCCCGTCCGCTCCATCCATCCCTACTGCCCTCTCCATCCATCCATCCTGCCCGCAGCATCCCTGCTGCCCGCTCCATCCCCCCGCCTCGCCTCGCGTTCCGCGGGAGCTGCGCCTTTCGGCCGGGACCGAGCGGCGCTCCGGGATCCGGCCGGGCGGACGCACCTGGGGCGGTAAGGGCGGCGAGGGGCCGGCGCTGCGGGCGGGGGGAGCGAGCGGACGAGAGAAAGGGACGGCCCTGCCCTGCCCTGTCCCTGCCCTTCCCCGCCTGTCTCTGCCCTGCCCCGCCGTGTCCCTGTCCCGCCGTGTCCCTGTCCCGCCGTGTCCCTGCTCAGCCTGTCCCTGCCCTGTCCCGCCGTGTCCCTGTCCCGCCGTGTCCCTGCTCAGCCTGTCCCTGCCCTGTCCCGCCGTGTCCCTATCCCGCCGTGTCCCTGTCCCGCCGTGTCCCTGTCCCGCCGTGTCCCTGCTCAGCCTGTCCCTGCCCTGTCCCGCCGTGTCCCTGTCCCGTCGTGTCCCGGCCCGCGGGCGCTCCCGGCTGCGCGGTGCGGATGCAGCCCCGAGCGCCTGGAGTTCTGCTAACAGGTGGCCGAGGCGGTTCGGAACACGGACCAGGCGAAGCATTAAGGTCTGAAGCGCTCTGCCAATTTTTCTTTCATTTTAAATAATAACAATGAGAACAAAATGCAGGAGGTGGCATTGTTCGTTTGGGTGACGTGGACCATGTCAGCTGTGGAAAAGCTTGTCTCCTTTCTGAATTCGTAGCGGAGCAATTCCCTCTGTATTCGAAAGAAGAACAGCTAAAAAGCACACTGCTGAGCATTTGAATGAATTTAAAAACTGAACCGAAAACCTTTGAAAAAAATTAGTTGGGGGAAAACACCAAGATAAGTTTGTTCCGGGGTTTTTTTTTTTTGCCGCTTTCCCCCTTTCCAGGTAGCACCTCTCTTCCTTTGGTGCTTTTAGACTGAAGATATGATCATCTCTCCTCCACACAGCCTCAGATTACTTCTGCTCTGTCTTCCTTCTTCCCTTTCTCCATATGCTCTTCCCTAGTCTGTTGATTCTCATTCTTTCCCTCTGTCCCCTCCTACTCTGTTTTTAACAGTTTTCATCTCAGTGGTTTCTTCCTCTGGCTTCAGCCTCTGTTGACAGTGACTGATGTGTAAGTTCAGGTTCCTCTTCTGAGCTGCCATTCTTTTTTTGCTGGAAACAATCACCTCAATGACAAGCTTGCACAACTTCTCTGTGAGCAGTCCCTGCTCCCTGGCATTTGCCTTTTCATCCTGTCATAGAACCTTGTTTGGCACTTAAGGCTGGACAGTGACTGGAAGCAGAGACACACCACAGGTTTGGCACTTCTGTGACAGGAGAGATGGGAGATCAGTGGCAGTGCTGCCTCAAACTGCCTCAGGCAGCTGCTTGGGCTTTGTTGGACAGAGCACTGAGGTGTTTCTATTTCCAGATGTGCTTCCCAGCCCACTGCTCTGCCTTGCAGTGTCTCCCTGCTTTGGTCTGTTCCTCTCATTTGAGCTTCCCAGAGGCTGTGCACACAGGGGTGCAGATTTCGTAATTGCTGTGGAAGCAAACAGATGTTTTGGTTTCTACTTAGAGATAATCAGGTAATAGCCCCCAGTTATGGTCCATTTTTCTTGTCCATTTGTGGCTTTCTATTCAGGTTCTTAATCAGAGGGTCAAGATAACTTTGACCACAGGAATAAATGCCTGGACAAATGCCAGGAGAATGGCAAGTCTCTATTGAAAACAGCTGGTTCCATTCTTGTCAAAAATAATGAGATATTCTGGGTGTATCAATCACAACCAAATATGTATTAAAAAAACCCAATCCATTGCAAGAATTTTTTTAATGGGAAAAACCTCCAGAATATTAAGAGCTGGACAAAGTAATTTACTGCCTACTCTTTCCCTGGTTGCCCATGTACACTTTGTCATGGAAAAGGTTTTGAGTGAAGCACAGATGATACTCTTGCAGCTTGTTCAACAATTTAAATCAAATTTGAAGTCTTTGAACCTATAATAGCAGCTATTACTGGCAAAATTATACTACAAATCTTATTACAAATGAATGAAGGCATTATTCTGTGTACCCACTGCAATGTGCTCTGGTTGTACTGGTTCAATGATGTTTTCTTGGCATCTGGTTACTTATTTATAACACTGAGACATGGCAGGGATAAGAATGGGAAAATTCAGATGTGTGCCTGTGAGTTGTGTACTGCTGCCTGATTTACCTGAGGAGAAATTTGTATTTGAGGCACTACAATAAATTGTTTGCTTCTTCAGCAGTGCTGGAGGGAAGACACAGATTTGAAGACAGGGGGAAAAAATCCTCCAGTTCTTGTTTTAAAATTCCAGACCAGTCTGACTTTGGATGAACAACTCAATTTCAGTGAGTGCTTAAAATTGTCACTGAACCAGTTAAGGCAATATTTCAGCATTACATTGTAGGATAACTACAAAAGTTAGGAAAATATTTGTCATAGAGGTGTGGAAATTTAAAAAAAAATCTCTGTAATTTTGTTTTATTACTTTTTGAGGAAATGTAATATGTGATTCAAATAAAAAAGCTCATGTGTTATTTTGCATCTGAGAGATAATGGCTTCCACACCCTGGGTGGGTGAAAGCACAAGCTGAAGGTTTTCCCACCACAGCCCTGTGAAACCCCAGCTGTGAGATACCCAAGTGTGGAAGTAGCTCTGATGAATGGTCTATCATACCCGTTCTGTTTGGGGTTTTTTCATCCCTGCCAGCTGGTTTAGCTTGCTCTGGCTTCAGCAGAGGCTGGGAACAGAACTATTTCTGCAAGGAGAACACTGAGAAGTGAAGATGTGCTATGGGAAGTGTGCTGTGGCCTGTACTTCAGACCAGATAAACACTGTGTGAAGATTAGAGAATTATTTTGTAATGGGAGAGAGGAAATTGTCATTGGCTTCCACTCCACTTTTCAGCCTCAGCTCTGGGGTGACTTTTTCACTGATGCAAAGCTAAAACAGAGCTATGAAATGAGGCCTGAACACACTCATCCATGGTTGGAATCCTGAAGCCTGGGAGTTTTGAACTTTCTGACCTCCAAAGGAACACTGCTTTTGACCTGAGGCCTTGGAGAAGGCTTCCAAATTTAAGAGATAGAGTTAAAATCACTAGTGTGTAGTTAAAATAGAAGTGTGTAATTTCACATGGTGAAGGGTTTTGAATGCAGGGTTTTAGATTATAGTAATAGGTATGGGACAAGATGGATGTTCTTGGGCATTGCCTCCTTCCTTGTTGTTGCTACTTCTTCATGATTTTAGGTGGTACTTTTTTAGTTGATTAGAAAGTACTACAGTGTGGGTCACAGGTGTTTGGTCATTAAGTCAAAAGTATAAATAATATAGATGTTAGCTCTTAATTGGATAGTTAGGCTTTAAAAGACCTTGTAACTAACTAAATTCACCTCCATTTTTGCTCACTTTTAGTTTCATAGCTAAAAGTGTTGTAGAACTCTCTGTACTTCAGATAAAATTTAATAACCAAGTCCAAACAAAAAATCTGTCTCTTGAGCATTCTATCTTAACTCTGAGTGAAAGCAAAACAAAAAAGCTAACTGCTTTCAAGAATCCATTTTCTGGGCAGCCCAACAAGCAGCTGCATAAAACCTGGAGCCTGGCACACTGCAGGTTGGTACTGCAGCAGCACAGGACATCTCCAGGCACGGGTCACTGGCAAAGGGAGCCCAGGAAATTTTAGCTGTTAATCAGTGCTGAGTTTCCCAGGAAATATCACACAAGGGTAGTTCCTTCCTTCAGCCTTGCCCCCATTACAAATGGAGTTGGTTTAGGTGGGGTTATTTGAAACACACTTGGATGCCTCTGCTCTTGGGTTTGGTTGAGTTTTCTGGCTGCACAGAACGCTGTACTTCCACTGTTTCTTCATGACTTGCAGATTAGCCACTTTGAGTCAATCTAATTTGGTAATCCTCTGCATTGAAATAACTTCTCAGTGAGGTGGTTTTCTTTCAAATTGAATATCATCTTTCAGTTATTAAAAAATGGCAATGTTCTATCCCTTCTGTGGAGGCTGGTGTTTTTTGTGTTTTTTAGCTGGTTCTTACATGTAGCACAAAGAGGAGGTATTTTAAAAACAACTCTTGTAGGTAGGTTGTATTCTGATGGAGCCATTCCAGCTGACCTGCAGTGTGCTGATCAGTAAGAGTGGATGGAGGGAGCTTTTCTCTCTCTGCTCAGAATAAGGCATAGAATTGACAGACTTCAGGCCTAGAAAGGAATTCAGAACATCCCCATCTCAGCACTGAGCTTTCTGTGAGAATAAAGCTAATAAAAAACACATTTAATAAAACTTGCTTCACAGTTTAATCTTACCTAATTAGTAGATATGTCAGGGCTCTTTTACTTCAGGGCTTTTCTACAACAAATCAGCCTGAAATTGTAGTGAGAAAGGTTAAAATAGGCAATATTATAAATAGCTGAAGGAAAGACAGCCTTTCTTTTGTGAACTGATGAATATATGTATATATACAATTGGTGTCAGCATTTATAACATTACAGGACTGAAAAAGTCTTGGTACTTGAATGCTTACTGATAGGGACTTTTTCTAGTCCAGGTGGTCTTGAGGGAACTTGGGTTTGCAGCTGCCATGCCTGCACATCTGAGAGGAGGTTGGCTTTTAGTGGGGAGTGGAAAATAGGCTCATTACTGATTGTGTAATTCTGCCCTAGATGCAGAAAATAAATGGAATTATGGCTAGTCTTTATTACTTTCAGAAAATGCTGTCTCTTAAGACTGCATGTTCTGGCTGCAGTATCTAAAGCCTTTGGTACTGGAGTTAAGCTAAGCTTCAGTGTGTTTTGGGAGCAAGTCCCAGCAGCTCCCTACTAACAGCTCCATGTCCATTTACTGTCAGTGCAGGCCTGAAACTTTCTATAAGAGAAAGTGGAATTAAGATATTCTATGACACCATATTAGATATAATTCATCTGCCTTTTCAGACAAGGCTAATGAGTGGGCTTATGTAGTATTTGCTCTAATTATTTTTAGAACCATACAGTTGTCAGTGAACTCACAGTATGTTATGACTTCATGTTAGTTTCTGCCTTAACTTCCAGGTGGCACTTACTGAGTTGAACTGCTAAGTGAGCATTATTATTTGCTTATATTGTTATTGTCTATAAAAAATAGTTGGCAAATATTTTTAGCCTTTATTAAATTGCACTTTGAAGTCATAATGTCATGTCATATTTTTAACTAGGTACAAAGAGTACAGTCAGCATGCAAATTGTATATTATAGTGTGGAGTTTGTGTGGGGTGTGTCAGAAGTTAGTTGTTGGAGTTTACATTGCACAGTTATAAGGATAATAAAATGCATGTTATATGATGTGTAATGGTGCTATGAGGCAAAGGTGTCTGTGACTGTAACTAATCTCTCATCCTTAGATGACAGTTTAAGCAGTGACTAAACCAGATTTTTTCCTTTCCATTGTTATAAACTCTTTTTGTGACGAATCCAACATTAGTCTTGTTTCTTTAGTGCAACAGCTCAGACATTGCTGTTTGTGAACATCAGTGACAAAGACAACCACAGTTAACATTGTGTTTTCTTTTCCCTCCAAGAAAAGACCTAGGTATCAGAGTTAGCATTCATGATTGATTTTTAATTGTAAAGTCTCTTTTCAGATCTCTCTCCCTTTCTCTCCCTCTTTCTCTCTCTTTCTTTTTGTTTTTTTCCTAAATTTGACTCATTTTTATTGCTTGCTTTCCTCTCTTTTATTGCAGGTGGGATTGAGTAGTCCCCTGAAAAGACCACACATTTGAACTCAGACTCTGCCCACCTAGGGTACTGAGAATTAGCAAGAGACAAGGACCCTTAGGTGAAGTATTTCCTGCAGACTTTCCTGTTTGTGCTTGGAAGTGGCACAGCTTGTTCACAGCCACATGATAGGGCTGTAGAAATATGGGGTCAGTGTTGCTTTCAGCTGCTGTGCAGCAGTGTAAATAAGTTTGTGCTTGTTTCTTTAATTTGTTTTTTTCTCTGACTTCACCTCCTAGTCTTTGGGATGGATTGGGGGTGGCTGACTCTCCTTTCCCCATGCAGAATATTGGTGCTGGTACAGGAATGTAGAAGATATGGGAACAGCCTGAGTTGTTGACTTCTCATAGCCAACATCTTCTGGGTTAACTGTGCTGCTTAATTGATGGAGCTGATGCACCAGGATGTAGCACTAAGCTTTCTCAGGCTGGGACTTCTCACAGTTCAAAATGTTCCTTCTTTTTTTCCCGTCTGGGTCTTGGGATCTTCAGAGTTTGCAAGAGGATAAAGTTTGTTTGTTCTTCTGAAACCACTGAGTGCTTAGGTTCTGTGGCACTAAGCAGAACAGAACTATGTGGAAAATAGATGTAGCTGAAAATTCACAATCTCCTTGTGTCTACCATAGTGGTAGTTTCTCTTGCTCCAGAAACAGACAGTACATGAACAATCCACATGGTTTTCTTTTTGTGCATGCAGCTCAGCTCTGAGGTAGTTGTTGCTGGTTGCAAGGTCAGTTTCAGACATACACAAAACCAGATATGCCTTTGTGGTCCCAGCAGTGATTTAAGCCATAAAGTTGTGGTGGGTGTTCAGTTTCTCTTTCATTTTGAAAGGTCAGTGGCTGAGAGCCACATTCAATGCATCAGTGATGTCCAGATTGGAGAAAATAGTCCAGCTGCAGAGTGTTTGATGTCCTGCTGCTGCTGTTCAAGGGCAGGGTTTATACAAACACAGCCCAACAGCCAGACGTAGCTTGCTCAGGTGCCATGGCAGCTGCCAGGCCAGCTGAGACCTTACAAACTTCCACACAGGTTACAAACAAGTTCTCATGAAGGCATAATTCAACTCCAAGAGTTGCAGTTGTGTCTCCGTGGGGAACATCTGGTTACTTTTATCTGCAGAGAGCAGCCCAATGCTCCAGAAGAAAGCCCTGAGCACTTGCTCTTTTCAGTTTCCAGGATACCAACCCGCCTAAATTTCTGGTTGGCAGCACTGAACACATTCCTGCTTTGGGGTTTCTCGAATAATCAAAGTGAAGCTTTTTGTTCCTGACTTACTTGCCCCTGGAAGGAGAGAGCTGGAGTGAGGAAAGCCTGTCTGCAGCACTACACATCAAAATCAATGGAGGGGCTTTCATGTTTGCCTCAAAAGACCCCTGTACCTTCCACAAGAACCCTCAGCAAAGTCAATTAGAGGAGGTCCCTGTGAAGCTTCAGAGCTGTGGGATGAATCACAGCTCTCTGTGTCTGACAGAAGGAGTGTTTGAGAGCACCTCCTGGAGGAATTCCTTCTTGGAAGTGCTTATCTCTTACCTGAATCCCTGCATGACCTGCTGCAGCCAGGCAAATGCACTTGACAGGCTGCTGCTGTGCCAGCTCAGCCTGCTTTGCTCTTCCTCAGGAGATGCAAGGTGTAAATAGTCACTTCTGTCACTGTGCTGGTCCTTGTATCATTCTAGACTGGCTTTTTAAGTAGAATAAAAGGTTTTGGCATGTTTGAGGCTGAGTTTTTGGAGGTATTTGGACAGACAAAGCTTCCAAGTGAGCTGAAAGTTGGTTTGGAACAGTGCTTATGCTTAGCCCCAGTGGTTGATTTAGAAGCATATTTGTGTGTCCTTCAGAGCACAAGTTAGCCAGGGAGCTGGTGACTCAGGTTTTCATTAGCACCTCTCCCTCTGATGGTGGCTTGTCTACAGTGAGAGTAAATCTCCCACATGCATGCAGCCAGTGGAAAGGCTGGAGCTTCTAAACCTAACCTGCTATACTGGGGTGGATTCTTTTTGTCCTGGAAGTACAATCCTCCCCGTAAATTATAAATGGACACTCTGTGACTAGATTGGGAGAGAGCTCTGCATGTGGCCCAATGAACCCCATCTGCTTTGAGATGGGAAGAAACACTTGAGGTGGGAAGAAACAACATTTTTCAGATTGTTCATACTCTGTTCTGAAGTTTTCTGCAAGTGGATTTCAGCTCTTTTTGGAATGCTAAAAGGAGGGAGGTGACAGTGGCCATTAGTGATGCCATGTGAGGAATATTTAAATGAAAGACTTCTCTGGAAAGTTATAAAAAAGAAAAAGATCCTTCCAACAGGACTAATCAATTTATTTTGCTTTCTTTTGGTGTGCATAATCAATGTTGTCAAGAGACATGTCATCAACAAAACACTGAGGAGAAGGGGGGAAAAAGGTGATGGGAACACTGTGTGGCACCATGTAGTCTCTTGGAGCACTGTCACAAAACAAAACACAGAGTCTTGTAATAAACAACTGACAGAGCTGAGAAGGGAGCAAATTAGGACAGGGATCCTAGGGTTTTCTCTGTGCCACTTCCTTCTCCCAGAGGCAGCAATTGCTTTAGTTGATTAAAATAAAAAACATCTGTCTAGAGCTTAAGCAGACATTCTGTCTTTAATTTGAGGAAATGGAGAAGTCAAGGAGGAATTTTACTGCCAACACAGGCACTTTTAGTTAGACTTACCTCTTTCTCTCTGTCCATTCTGAAAGGGTTGGAAGTACAAGATGGGAAACATCCTCAGCCATGAACTGGGCTGTCCACAATATCCATGTGCTTTTTCCTTCTCCTCTGTGCTTCAGGCTATTTATTCATGCTGGAGGCTTTCTGAAAGGCTAAGGCAAGGGTGAGGGTAATGTGGTGAAGCTTCTTATCCTGATCCAAAAATAGAGTTGGTCATTCCTCTCCCCAGCCCACCCCTTCACCTTTCCTGCTGTCAGGTTGCTCATTCTGAAAACTAAATTGTTTTGAGTTGAAAAATAGATCAATTTATTGTTTTAAAAGATTCATAACTTGCCAGTCAAGTTTTTTGATAGGTGTATAAAGTTCTGAACTCACACATTTAAGTGTGAAGTTTACTTTTTCAGGCATGCTTCTTATTTTAAAAATTGCTTTGAGACATTATTGCCAGCACTTGGTAATGGTAAAATAGCTGCAGAAATAACTGTTTTACAAATTTGAAATGCTGTTCATATTCCATGAGTGAAAGTGTTTCTTATTTTGTGCCTGATTTTTTGTTCTTTATGTATGGCCCTCCTAGCATTTGAAGCCTTAGTCAAACCTGCTTGGTTTTAATTGAATCCAAAATTACCCAAAAGCTCAGCTTACTCTCATTTTGTAATATGTTTCAATTTGGATTCCCTGACTCCAGCTACTGCAGCAGATGTTTTATCCTGAGATGTGCTTTCTTTTGGTGTGCATAAAACTCTCTCATATTCTGAAAAAAAATTTACTCTGCAAAATGCAAGACTCTAGTACAGAATGGTGGTAATGACAGAGATATCTATCAAGCTAATTTCATGGTGCTCAGTGTTGCTTTGCAGTTTTTGTTAATCTGTGAGGGAAATCACTCCTGTTTTATTTTCCTTTTGTAGTGGCATATTGAGCCTGTTCATCAGCATAGAGAAATTTAGATTGGAAGGGACCCCTGGTGGTCATCTGGTCCAACCTCCTACTCAAAGCATGTTCCACTAGACCAGGTAAGTTTTTCCTTGTATCTAATATGAATTTCCTATTTTCCAATTTTTGTCCATTGTTTCTTGTCCTCTTACTGTGCACCTCTGAGAAGAGCCTGGCAGCAGCATCTCTGCTCCCTCTGAGTGCAGACAGCACTGAGGTCTCCCTGGAGCTGCCTCTTCTCCAGGCTGAACAGACCCTTAGACTCATGCCCCCTGTGCTCCATCTCCCTAAACATCTTGGTTGCTTTTCACTGGGCCCCAGTGTCTGTGTCTATAATCAGGGGAAGGAATGGGAGGGGAGGGGATAGCCTTGCCTGATGAGGCAGTGGCTGCTCTGGGGAACAGTGATGAGGAAGTGATCCAATAGATGAGAAAGAACAAAAAACCCGAAAGCTGGGCTAAGTGTAGTCTCCATTAACACATTTCATATCCCACAGGTCTGTATTTGAGGTGCAAGATGTCTGCCCTGAGACTGATCTCTAACAGAACCTCCCAGCAGGGCTTGTCTAACTCTGATTACACCTGGGACTACGAGTACTATGAGTATGGACCAGTGTCATTTGAAGGTCTGAAGGCTCATAAGTGTAAGTTCAGCAGAGACATTACTCCATTGCAGCTGAGCTTCCTGCCTACATGTTCCTATTCTTCACTTGTGACTGAATATTGTACAAAAACATTTCTCTCCTAATTCCTAGGATTCTCTGCAATTAATAGTATCTCTCTCTTTATTAGATCATCATTATTATTTATTATTCTGTATCCTTATGTTGAATTTTTCTTTTTCTGCTGGAGAAGTGAAGGCAGGAACTAGAAATCAAAAAACCTGGAAAAGTAGGGACCAGGTATTTTGAACATTAAAGCTTTAGAAAGTAAATAGACAAAGATTGCCAGGAGATACTTGTGACTGGCAGAGATAAGAACAAAATCACTTTTTGTGCCTTTGAAAATGAGGAAGCCTCAGTAATGTTAGTGAGAGGCAAAAGAGGTAGGAATGATCAGAGGAGATGGAACTACCTGGATGTTATGAGTCTGTATTATGAAGAAAAGGAAGGCCAAAGCTGCAACTTGAAAATGCAAAAGTATCTCATGACTACCTGTTTGTAACTTTGGGCAGTATAAGTGTCCTTCATATCATATTTTTTGAACAGAAGTTGGGTTATTTATAAAATTATGTTAATTATGAAAAAGTGTTTAGAATTTAGTAGGTTTGAATAATTTCCACTTAAGTGAGTGAGACCTAAGTGAAATATTGAAGAGAACTCAGGATACCTGCTTGAATTTTGAACAAATTCAAACAATGAAGTGTGTTAGGAGGCACAATAAAGCAAGCAAGATTAGTATTAGGGTCAGTAAACCTAAGAATTCTGTTGGGAGCAGGGACACCAAACCAACCACTAAATAGGCTTGTTATTCAGCCCATAATAGCAGGTGTGTTTTTTGTGGGGAGCAGTAGTTTAGCAGAGTCTTGATTTTTTTTATTTATTTACCTTTTAGTTTTATTTCCAGCTTCATTGATACAATCTATGTGCATATTTTTCAGTCATCTTGATCACATTTTGCATTCTGGTTGTTAACGCAGCTGCAAAACCATCCAAGCATGTCTGACTTATGGGAAGGTACTAGAAGCTATAAATGTTCAAGTGGTAAATTTTTAAAGAGATTATTTCTTTTTAGATGAAATCTTCAGGTACTACAAAGTCCAGCAAGATGAGCTGTTTTGTATTTGATGGGTCAACCATAAGGTATATCTTTAACCAGTGAACACAGGCTGTGCTTACAGAATGGTTCTGAAAGGAATTTAGTGCACATAATATATGAAATTACAAAAATAAACTCATGGCAGAAGGCTTTAAGCAGAAAGGGAGATTAAAACCTCCTCTCCCACCATCACAGAGACCTATACTCAAACCACATTCCAGTTACTTTACACAAGGTACTGAGAGGGGAAGATATGGCATAGGAGAGATGGAATAAATATTGCAGTGGGAGACTTGAAATTTGACGTCCTTAGCTTACCCGAGAAAGAGATTAAGGAGGGACTTCACTGTGATAAAGTATTTTCTTAGGGAGAAAATCTTAAGTTGCACAGGCATTTTGACTTTGCAGAGAAAGAGAGAATGGATTGATTTCCAGCTTCCACATCTGCCTTTTGGCATGGAAGATATTTCACAGTGGGAGCATGAGAAACAGCTGGGGTCAAGCACCAGGTAGGATAGCTGATTCCTTGTTTTTTTCAGTGTCTTTAGTTAGTCCTGCAGTAAATTCAGCAGTTCTGGGCTGTGCCTGTAGCACTGGGTCAGCATTACAGCCAGTGAGGATCTCTGAGGTTTGGCAGAGGCTGTGCAATGAGAGGTAAGGCTGGAAAGGATTCCTGTCCTGACCAAGCCTTCCCTCTTGCATGTCTGTATGTCAATGTTTTTGAACTTCTGGAAGTTTTGAATACTTGCATAAGCAAAGAATAGCTAACTGAAATGACAGGTGAAAAAAACCTGGGTGCTGATGGGGCCTGGGCCAGGTGATACTGAATGTTGGTGCTCTGTAACTTTGGTCCATGCTAATCAGTTGATCATTGTCTGGAAATGTGTTTTTCCCACTTTTACCTCTCTAAATAAAGCTCCTGGAAACTTTGAACTTCCTTCAGGAGCAAATTGTGGATCCACCTTGAAGTTGTAAGTGGACACAGATTTGTTTTTAGTGGTCCTGGCAAATTGTCTGTGGTCCATTTGCTATAAATGAGAATAGTAGATACAGTGTGCACACAGACAAAAAGCTGTGCTCTTTCCAATGACTGATTAATTTGGCCATTGCACTGGTGTTTTCCTATTGCTTAACTGGTGGTTTGACTTTTTTGTCTAAATCTGTTTCACTCCACTGACATTGTGTTGCAGTTCTCTGTACTTAAGTTGGAAACCCGAACTGAAAACTATTCAAAAACACCTTGTATCTGTTGGTTATTGATATTTATTGAAGTAGCAAATAGTTCTATCTGTGGTTCTGTTTCTTGCAGAACATGCTGTCTTGCTACTAAAAGGTCTTCCTAAACATATTTTGTTGAAGAAATGCATTTAAACCCAGAACTTAATGGCAGGAGTTGTATAGAGACAGAGGATTTTGAGGAAAATCAAACAATCTTTTCTTCCTAGCTCTAGCACTGAATTTCCAAAGCAATGGTTGGAAGTGAGAGAGCTCCTCTTACTTTACTCACCAAGAGAATTGTCTTCCCTATGTTATCTACTATCTAGTTTGTCTATATCTCAGTAAAATTTGGCCTTAAAATGAGATTTTCCATGGCAGCCTTCTGTTTAAAAATAGGTAAGTATAAATTTGTTTATCCCTTCTCTTTGTCACCCAGAAATAAGCTGCAAATGGTTCTGGGTTTGCACACATGCTGCTATGAAAGGCAACTTTTTGCAAGTGGAAGAAAAATATTGATCATATTGTTTTCTCTCTCTTTTTTTTTTTTTTTTCTTTCCATCAGATTCCATTGTGATTGGATTTTGGGTTGGTCTTGCAGTTTTTGTCATCTTCATGTTTTTTGTCCTGACTCTGCTGACAAAGACAGGAGCACCACATCAAGAGTGAGTGTGAAAAGGGGAATAACAAATCTAGCCTGCTAAGTGGCACACCTGGGCTCTTGCAGCCCCCAAACAAGCAGTGACAGTGCTCACATTGTACCATTTTATTCTAGTCTGTTCTTATCAAACAGTGGGGTCTGTCTTCATTTCAAGTCATTTCAGCATTTTCATTCTAAAAGGGTGTTTTGGGTAGGCTGCCAAACAGGTGTCTTCAGATGCTTTGCAAACAGGTGGGATGGTTCAAAGTAGGCTCAAGTTTTCATGGAGTGATACTGCAAATATCAACAGAATAGATACAAATAAAATGTAGTGCAGACCTTGAACTAAGGAAGCTGCTGCCTGGCTGGCTCCCAAATGTTTGTGTGTTCAATCCTGAGACAGATCTGGGTAATATTTGCAAAATCTTCCCTTAACCCCTGAGACCTCAGTGTCTTAGTTTCTGCTGAGAAATTGCAATAGATGCTGAAGTAGAGATCAGCTTGACACTTCTTTAAAGCCAGGCTCCCTTGAAAGTCCTCTATTTTTTATTCCTTCTGGCTGATAAGTATGTGCAGACCATGCCTTGCCTCAGTGGTTTATCTGCATTTGCACAGGACTCAGGCTGTCAGTGTCCCTTCCTCTGAGAAAGTTTGAACCCACATCTCCTCTCAGGTTGTGTGCCATAAAGTGGAGATAAAAAACCCTCTCTGGAGAGTGAGATTGCTTGCAGGCAGGTAGCAATGATGAGGAGCTGATTGCAAAAGGCAATTGCTGGTGAGTATCACTTCCTAAAGCAGCCTGCCTCTGCCTCCTTTGCTATTTAATCACATGTAAAGTGGCTCTGGAACTCCGTGTAATAGCACTTCTCGAGAGACAGGGCCACATTAGAGAGGGCAGATCTACATCCTGAGGCCCTTCTGTGCTCCTATAGTTTTGCTCCTGTGTGAAGAAAATAGAGGTAGAGGCAGAAGAATCCAGCTTACCAGAACTGACATCTTGATATTTTTGGTTCCCCTACAGACTGTTATGAAGTAGCCAGATATTGTTCCCAAAGAGATTTAAAATCCATGTGATTGTTGGTGTGCTGCCTCCTTTTCACAAAGATTTATTAGCTGACCATGAGTCTGGATTCCATGTGGACAATTTGAGAGGGGAAAAGTGGTGAAGTCAAAAATACATACACAGAGAGAGTTTAACATGGATATTTGTCAAAATTTTTACACTTGTAAAAATTTACTTTCAGGTAGCAGAGGCCTGCTTTGTATCTTCCACTCTTTTCTGCTTTGTTCATCAGTTTTCTTGGAACAGTGTCCTAGAGAGTTTGTGAAATGTCCATCTTTGGTCAACTTCTACATCCAGATAACGTGATCAGAATTCAAACTTGCTCTTGTCTTCATCATTAGGCTTGAGACATTTTTGAAGTCCCTTCTGTTCTTAATATAATTTTTCTTCAGTTGCTGGAGTGAGACCAATTATTCCTTTCTGTATCTGTTATAGATCTCTTTGCAGCTTTGGGAGCTGTGTCCCTGAGTGCTTGCCTACTTGCTATGTATGCTGAGTTGGCACCTTTAACAAATTTGAGCACTGTTTTTCCAACATTTGGTAATGAAATGCTCATGGTACTGAACATGGATCCTCTGGGAATACACTAAGGGCAGTGAATACAGTTGTGTTCTCTTATTTTTGATGCTTGCATATAAAAACTGGAAAACAACTACCTGGAAAACCAGAGCAGACTGGTTTTAGTTTGCCTGAATCTTCTATTTTGATACCTGACTGGACTCTTCATGACTGGTTGTTTCATTAGTGGGCTGCCTTGAGCCCTCCTTTAGAAACAGATGTTAATGAGATTCCTAGTCCTAGGAGAAAGCCAGCCTGACTGATGGATGAAGTCTCTGAAGTCTCTGACTTCAGTAAGGCTATTTGGCTGTTCTTTAAAGTACCATTAATGTGAGAGTTTAAGTGTTATCTGGGCTCAGATGGATGGATCCAAAGTGGAATACTTTTGTATTTTTTTTTTTCCTAGTAGTATGCTTTTCTTGGCTCAATATAAAGGGGCATGACAGGATGTACTTTTCAGAACTACACACGATGTTCAGAATTAGGTACATTCTCAGAGCAGAATGGACAGGATAGGGATGGGGACTGGCAGAAATTTAATCAGTTATGGATTATGTCTGTTGCATTTCTCTTTTGTTTGCTTGCATACATAAGCATGTGTGGAACATTGGCTTGTGCAACCGAAAAAAAAATTGTTGGCAATATCTGAATTTCCAAAAAGTGCTCTCATTCATCACTCAGGAGAGGAAAGCATGCCATATTTGTTTCTGCATTTGAAAATATTCTTAAGAGGACATTTGTGCAACAAATGAGAGAGATCATGCAAACTATCTCTAGAAAATATTGGCTAATGTAATCTTAAAGCATTAGATGTTAGATAACTGGTTTTTTGGGGTTTTTTTTAAGAAATCAGTTGACCTTGGTCAAGCAAACCTGAGATTTTTGAGGCTGCTTTTCTTGGTTGTTCTGAAAAGATACCTGTTGAGGAATTTTTGCAGATTGTACTGAAGAAGACTATGCAAGTTTCTAGTCTAATTTTAAAAAAATGTAATAGAATTCCTCTCTGAAATACAAAGATGGTGTTTGTGAATTTCAAAATCCAAAAATATCACAGTATATTAGACCATGTGTTTCCTGCTCATGAACACAGGTTTGTGCTTCATCATATATCCTCAACATTCTCAGTCATTGTAAAATTTATTTGCATTTTCTGTTCTTCCATTAGGATTATGTTGCCATTGCTGGTCTTGTGTACCCCTCTGCATGGTCAGCCTTTGCTCCTTCATAGTTCACTGGATTATGAAGCACTTTCCACATCTAGGACGCAATTCTAGTTCTGTAGTGGATGCATTTTAAACTTCCTTCTACAGTCGCTCCTTCCTGGGCTTGCAGTGCTTGTCCTTCTTTCTGTGCTTATGTGTCACCTCTACTGCCTGTGCCACAGCACTGCCTAGAAATCCTCGGGACAGATTGCCAAACTATATATAAAACTTCAACTCAGAGTGGTGCTTTTCACTGCATTATAAATACATAAATATCAGTTGTCAGTTCAAAATTATTTCAGGCTGTTTGCCCCCTGCAGTGTATACAGTAGATTATTATTTAGCTGCTGGTCAGTCTTACAGCAATTTAAATGTTATTCTTCTACCTGGTTCACTTTGAAATGCAGAGTGAGTCAATACAGTTTTGACAAACTAGAGAACTGCCTTGATTTCTAGGCTAGTGGAAGCGATTTTGTGAGGACAGAATTTCCCCATCGTGTAATGGAAGTAAATTAGCTTTTGAGAAGCAGGGATCTTTAACTGTGCCTGAAAGACTAATGGTAGATATCCTGTGAACTTGAAAATTTTAGTGGGTAGACTTCTGAAGGTGTAATCTGAGGCTCTCAAAAGCTTGTAGGCACTTATCTCCCACTGCAGGCTGGAGGAAATGAAATTACACTGAAAAACTTCAGTGCTGGGTGGACCTTTAGGTGTCCAGTTATCTGAGTCCAGAATAATTTGCTACATCTTCAGATGTAAACAGTATGATTTATTAGTTCTTAGCAAAATTCATGTTCTGAGAACTTTTCATTGCTTATTCTCTGAATACCTCTACTGCCTTCCAAATACAATTAACATGCAATTTTGTGATGACAGGATATAAAATCAGCCTGACAAAGAATGAATCAGTAAAACTGTTATCTAGCTTGAGCTCTTACCCCCAGCTTCAAATGGCTCCTGCACGAGTCCATGCAGATTGGTGCTGGTTTAAGATTTATAGAGAAAACTGCCAAAAAACATTAAACTATCCTTCCTGGGCTGCCTGGATTCTTAAGACTGCTAGTGTTTAAAGCAGATTTTAGTTCCAACTTTCCTTATTCGGAAATTTGAATTTCATTCATTGAAGTCAGCAGAAAAGATGGTTTGTTGTCTGGACAAACTCAATGCCCTGAGTGGCAGCAGAGCTGCCTGTGCCTCAGAAACATTTTGTCTTTCAAGGACTTTGTTCAAACTGTTCTTATGAGCCATTTAAAACAATTGTTATTACTTGAAATCAAGTGTGTTTACAAATTCATTCAGTGAGGTGACTATTCTAGTATATTGATTACTAGAGTGCTGGCATTAACTTACTCCCATGGAAAATTATCATGAGAAATGAAGACTTAAAATTGCTTCAGCAGAAAATAATAAATAGTGCTGGCTTGCAAAGTCTGAGGTAGATAAACTATATGGTTTCCTTTTCTCCTGATCATAATGGTTGCTGAAACCAAATTTGTTGATAAGAACTCAAATGGTTCTATTTTTTGTGTTTACTGCATTTTTCTTTTTTCTCCACAGCAATACAGAACTTTCTGAAAAAAGATTTCGCATGAACAGCTTTGTGGCAGATTTTGGAAGACCTTTGGAGTCTGAGAGGGTCTTTTCTCACCAAATGGCTGAAGAATCCCAGTCACTTTTCCATTTCTGCATTAATGAAGTGGACCATATGAACAAAGAAAAAGAGAGTCAGAAAGGTCCAAGTTTGGATAGTAATACTCACTTCCAAGAGGTTCCCAAAAGCAGTGGAGTGTTTGAGGAAGACCTACATTGTCTTACAAAATTTAACATTCCTAACTTTGTGAACACTGAGCAGAACTCTTCATTAGGTGAGGACGATCTCCTCATCTCAGAGCCACCAATCATTTTATAAAGCAAACTGGTTATGTAATCTTCCCATTGGATCCTTAATTGAAAAAATCTTTTAAGGTAAACATTCGTGCTACTGTCCAGTTTGAAGCCTTTCTTGGCCTGCTGCTCTTTTGACAGAAGGTATTTCAGACCTGTGCTTTTTATTGTATGTAGGACTGGCTATACTGACAGAACTCAGTTTAGACAAGATGAAAGACACTGAATGCTTTATTCTGATGCCTTCTGAGAGCTGAAACTTCTGCCCAGTATTTTTTTTTTGCCCTTTGATTTTTTTGGTTGTTTCCTGTATTGTTCTCCATTTTTAAACAACTACTTATGGCCAGCTTCTGATGGATAATAATTCACAAGGACTGTGAAGGCTGGAACCTGGCATTGGGAGGTCTATGAAAATTCATTGGCCAAGAAAAGTGTAAAAAGAAGACTGAAGAAAAGAATAAACAGCCTCTGGGGAGGTTCTGTAGTTTCTGCTACTCCCAATAAGGATGCCTGAAGTTGAGCAGCACAGTAAATACCTGCATGGGACTAACTTCAATTTCCGATCCCTAACTGCTTTTTGGTGCAGGTTCAACCCAATTTACAAAGCTTTCAGAGGGAATACCTTGCAAATTAAATTGTTTGGTTACAGTGTTGACAAAATGCTATCACCACCTGCTGCTGAGTAAAAGCAAATTGGTGCCTGTAATTATACTTCAGAATGACACCTCAGCAACTGCCCCATGATGACATGGAATTAGTATTCTGCTCTGATTTGTCTCTTTCTTTTCTTCTTCTTTTTTTCAATTTTTTTTCCCCTGTTAATTGCTGATCTAAACTTCCAGTTCAGTAATTACAGGATTCAGTAGCTAAATCACAGGAAATAAGAAAAAGAACTATTTTTCTTTGGCCAATAAAGCTAGTACATGCAAATGGTAGTGGTTTGTTAAGCTGGTGTTGTGTTGCCAATAGGCTGAACCTTCCTATGCTTTTTGCCTTTATAAAAGGTCATTTCTTTACTCATGGGCCAGTGAAGTGCTAGCAGGCTTTGAGTTGAGAGGACCAGCTCCAAAAGTATAGCTAAGCTGTGCTTGCTCCATCTTCTTTTTGCACTCATTTGGAATAGTGTTGCAACCTCAGCTGTTCTCCCAGTGAAAGACATGGTAAGGATTTGAATAGGTATAGTTTAAACCTTTATTTTTCAGAGATGGAATTAAGTTCTGAACCTTGGAGAGTACTTAAAAATGTATTTCAGCTTTCTTCTAAAGAGGGTAGCTGATGACTGAATGGTTTTACAGCAAGCATAAGATGCAGAGGTACCAGGTTCAAACCCTTTGCTGGATTTCAAGTATGCTCTGCAGGAAGTTCTTAACTGAGATGAAGAGTGGATTCCAGATGCTGTGCCTAATTGAATTTGCTTGAAATTCCAGATGCTGTGCCTAACTGAATTAGCTTGAAATTAACGTGCTTTGTATCCAGCATATCTGTGTTTGAGGTTAGAGACCTGCTGATACATTCTTCAGCCACTTAAATGCTGATTAATTCATCCCTTCTTCAGCTTACAAATAGGGAAAAAAAGAGTGGATGGGTTGAGCATTTAAAGAATACAAATTGTGTAGGAAGAGTGCAGGAAACATATTTTGTTTTTAAGTCCTGTGCCCTTATTACATACCACTTTACAGATTAATCTATTTTCAAATGTAGCTCTTGTAGGACTTGCTAGTGTTTAAAGCAACAGGATTACACTCAAAACAAAGCATAGACTATTTAAAACAAGCAGGTTATTGCTGAAAATAGTTTTCAGAGAAGACTGAGATGAACCCTGCTCTGAATGAGCACAGCTCCATGGGCTGCAATGCACATCTCCAGTAAATTATTTCAGGAGCAGAAAAGGCCTTCTTTCACAGGAAGTACATAACTACAAGTACGAAGGCTGTAGGTGGCGACTTTCCTTTTCCTAAGTTTGGGAAATTTAGGAAATCTGTCTCTGAATATCTACCTCCTGCTGAGGCACCTCAATAACTATTAGCTATCTTATGGTTAAACTTTGAAGATCAATATTGTTCTTGCTAACATGTTGTGGGACTTGTACTAAATGGGGCTTTTATAGCTGATTTCTGGATGAGTGAGCTGCCTAAAGTAATGTTTGAGCTCTTAATTTTATTTTATTCTTTCCTTTGCTGTGCTTGAAAACAGTACTGCTGCTTGAAGGAAGGGCAAATCTATGTGGAATCCATATCCTTTGCAACTGAGAAATGAAGGGTATTTTTAAGGCATTAAAAACTATATTTCATAGATCATTTAGGTTGGAAAATGACCTTTAATATTATAAAGTGCAACCATTAACTCAGCACTGCCAAGTCCCCCTGTAAATCATCTCCTGCTGTGGCACATGGCTTTTTAAAACCTCTAGAGATGGTGACTCCACTGCTTCCTAGGGCAGTCTGTTATGGTGCTCCACAACCCCTTTGGGCGAAAAAAAAAAATCTCAAAAGTTTCAGTAGTTTCAAAATAATGCAGGTAGGGTTTTAAAAAAAAAAGATGCTTCTATTCTCTGTAGGCTATCCTGTGCTTTTCTTTTGCTACCTTAAATCTCAGTGGCTTTCTTTGGGTACATAACTATTACTTTGGGGAGAAAAAGGAAGCATTTTGTGTATGGATATTGGCAATAATGCCTAGATGAAAGGTACCTAATACAATGACCCAGAGATGATGTCAACTTAAAACACATTTAAATTGCATAGTTAATATCCTATCCTTAATCCTGTAAAGCTATTTAAGTGCTTGGTTCCTGCTTCTGTTCTTTTCTGATGATGGTTCTACTTTTTTTTCATCTTATCTCCCTTCTATATATAAAGTCCTTCATGCTGCTTTTCTCAGAAAAATAACCTGTCAGTGCCTGCTCTCGAGCTCCCACACCACTTCAGGGACACTGTGGAGCAATAGTCTGATGGAGATTTTTGCTCTGCCTCTGCCTTAAAGCAGAGCCAAAGGCAAACCCAAGAACATTCTGCAGTCTTCAAAAGCAGCTATTTTAAGGCTGTCCTTTTTTTTTTTTTCTCCCTCCATTTTAAGAGTAACAGACATATTTTGCCTCAGGAGAAAGGGCAATATACAACCTATTTTAAAAAAATCATTTTTTCTCAGAAAATCTACTCATTGGTGCACTAGAAAGAGAAGAGAAAGTGTTCTGATTAGAATAATCTTCAAAGGAGTACTTGGAATTTAATGGTGTTTGAAAATTGAATTTTTGTGAGTTTTCTTAATGTGTGGCCTCAAGCCTCTTTTCAAAGGCATAAATGCATCACCAGATTTAACTGCAGAGAGACATAGCTCCTCTAAACAGCTACATGTTTGTTTGCTAAACATGTCTTGTATTCTGTAAGAACTTACTAGGTCAAGGTATTTATCCCAGTTTTCAAAGGTAAATACTTCCAAAATGCTCTTCTGTATAAACAAGTTTTAGTTGTGTATCTTAAAAGAAAAACCAAACAAAAACAAAACCCCAAAACCTCTAAGGTAAAATCAGTAACTGCCTGCCCATAGAGAAGAGAATGGTAAAACTGTGATCGTTCTTTTACAATCCAGAGCTATACAGTCTCTGAGGCTGCAAGGTGAAGTAAATAAGGTATATTTATAATGAAATTAAGTATGCACCTAAACCCTTGACCTTGAATACTGTAACACTGACGCACTGATATTTATTGCCACTTTTTAGCCTTGGATATTGACAGGTAGCAAGCACAGCAGAGAAGAACCTTCTACCACACATTCTCCAATGAGAGTAAGAGTTGGAGGCCTCTGCTTGCTTATTTTTGGATGAGACGTGTGTAGGTAGCTGTATGAAAGGCTACTTTCAATTCACAGATATCACTGGATTTCTGTTCAAGAGTCAGGGCAGCACTTGATGCCTGACCCACCCCATTCCCTGCAGAAGTGGATGTGCACAGCTAGTGCTGGTATACTTGTCTTTTTTCCTTATATTTTCCAGAATAGGTTAAATAGGGGATAGAGCGGCAGACTTCAAAATGTATTATATGCTATCAAACAAAGTCTTCACTCACAATAATCTATTTAATTTGTTACATGAACAATTTTAACATGTATTTCATAGAACCTGAAATGGAACACACTGCTGCTGTCTCTGGCCCAAGTACCATGATGAAATCTGATCCTTTTCTACACATTGTGTTTTCCTCTCTTGAAGCAATCTAGGTCACTGAGTCACCTAGCCAGCTGTTCACGGGATTTCTTAAAAGCTTCAAACATGACACTTCAAATTATTATGCTCCAGCTGCTTTGCTGTAAACAGATGAAGTCCAGCTCAGCACTAGGCAATGATTTAAAGACATTATGTTTGATTCTCTTAATCAATCCACTATGCTGGCTCCTGGAAATGCATGATGAAACAGGACGGCACAAAAAGACGAAAAATACACGAGGAGTATATAATTATATAACTCCTTGAAAGATCACACTGAAATCCTCAGAGTCAGTAACAACTCTAGAAGAGAACTTAAGACTTGCACTTAGTTCTCTAAAAGGACACCTGAACTGCAGTCATTCACGCCTAGAGAGAGTCTGCTACTGTGTAGAGTGGCCACTTCATGGTAAATGCATAAAAACTGAAGACCATGCTTCAATGAGTGTACAACTGCAAAAATACTTGTAAGAAAATGGTATAAACCACCTGATAGCATACAGTAATGGTAAATAAAACTGCCCCTGCTCAGAAAAACAGAGAAAGAATTTAATTCCAACTATGTAAGATACCAGCGTTGGCTGAGAACTGACTGTACAAATAGTAAAAAGTGTTTGAATCAACTGCATGAAATAACATTAGGGAATACATGAACATACACGAGAGAGAGTTTCCAGTGACCAGAAATGCTTCCCTAGGATTCCTGTCCTAGGAACCTCCATCCAGGACCTGGCCTCTCTGAAAGCACAAGGGCTGCAGTAGTTGAAAAAACATCTTTTACTTCAGGTCACACATTTTAATGTAGTGTTGTCCTGTACAATTTGTACAGGAAATAAATTAGTTGAAATTATTCAATTTTTATCCTTTTTATTTGCAAAACAGACCCAAATCAAGAAAATGCATCATATTTACACACAGCTGGCATTTTATATACAGAGAATTTTTATATTTACACATTTTATTAATATAGACTAGTACTTTTTTAGATGGGGACAAAATAGAAATACTGAAAATATCTGAACATGGAACAACCAAGATTACCATATTAATTGGCAATCGACTATCCTTTTTTAATTACTATATGTTATATAGTATATATATATATATAGTTATATATGTGTATACAGGCTCATTTCATGTTTGTGTATGGGCCAAAAAGAAAAAAATCTTTAAAAGCACTGTCGATGTCTATATGATATAATTTTTATAATCTTCTGTTTTTATGCATGTTCAGCCACATGCTTGTATGAGAGAAAATGCACATTTACTAGCTGGTCCCTGAAGAACATGATACATAAACACACATGCACAGACCTGAACTATTCCATATCTGACTTAAATGTTAGTTTCAACCAATACTGCAGGTTCTCAGGAACCTAACATTCTAGCTTTCATCTTTTCTTTGCCCTAAATAAGTAGAGTTGATTGAGATAAAACCTGAATTTATGCTTTGGAATTCTTAAGGACTCGCAGCCACTGAAACTTCAAACTAATAATGTTCTGACTTACTGGGAAAGCATGCCTTCCAACCACCAAACGCAGCTCCTATGGCTTCAGAGGGTCCTAGGGCTACATTTTCTGGAGTGATGATTCTTCTTTCTCTCCCCTGGGTCCATCTCTTTCTTGAAAGAAGAGACCAAAAGCGTAGCACCCTAAGGTACACATTATTTGTGCTGCCACAGGAATTGCTCCTCTGTACCTGTAACATTCAGTGTGTTACCTGCCATGATGCCTGTCAGTTCAGCAGAAAGTTAACTCCACATTTGATATTTTGGTCTGGTTTTGAGTTATGTGGGTTGATTTTTTTTTTTTTTTTTTTTTAGCTGTTGTTGTTATTTTTTTCCCCAGCCCCTTTCCTAACTTGTTCAATATTTTAACTCTAAATTTCCCCACCTACACACCCCTAAAGTCTGAGCTTCAGCACAATCTTCACATCTGACTGGTCTGTCAAGACCACCAACAGGGGTAGTTACTGAATTTTACATTGTAAAAAATTTATCAGTACAGCCTTCCCTTTTAAAAGGGATGCCAATAACTACTCTCACACTGTATTTTATAGATTTTTTCTGCCCTGTAAGAATTCAGCTAGACCCACTCTGCCATCAGTCTTACCAGCACAGTAGGAATTACCTGAAAAGGAAAGGAAGAACAGCTTGAATTTGAGCACCACCAGGGAATGCCTGCTCTGTTCCAGCCCTCCAATCATTCACTAAAGTGGAAAGGGGTCTTAAAGAAGGGAAGGAATATTGTATGAATTGGAGGGAGAGAAGCAAATGTTGGAAAAATATGCATTTCCTGCCCTATGGAATGAAATACATTAATGCCATACACTAAACATACAAACCAAACAGCTTATTACTCAAATTTTTTGCAAAGCAATCACTATAAGACGAGTAAGAAATCAAACTTTAAAATATTCAGGCATGTTCCACAGTCTGTGAAAAAGGAAATTTTTCAATGGTAGTTGAGTTTACGGAATAACCTCAACATTCCTATTACTAAAAAAAATGTAAATTTATTACTAATAAAATAAAAGACATACAGAATAACTAGAATATTGCTCAATGCAAATCTGCCTCTGGATATGAGAGTGAACAATCAGAATGCAATGCAATTTATACATGTTACAATAATGACTTTCAACAACATTTTTGATATATAACTCTGAATATTAAAATTCTGCTGCTCTACTTAGCTACTGCCTAATCATGTGTTCCAACAGCTGCCTGTCACTCTGATTCCACTGGGGTCGGGTGCAGGAATAACAACCCCTTGCTTCTGCAGTTCCCGTAAGACATCTAGTATTGAATCCAACTCTATTCGAAATTTCTCCAGTTCCTGATTCTTCTGCTGTGCCAGCCTTCGCCACTTCTCAACCTCCTGAGTTTGCCTTACTTCAGAAATGTGCCGTGTCAGTTGGGTTGCCTGCAAATTAGAAGAAAGTCAGCACTGTGACTTCCTACACTAATACTCATCCAGTGCTGCTGCTTTGCAAAAATCTGCCACATCATTTTATCTGATGCTCAGTATCAAAGCTGAATGCTCACATTGTAGGCATAGGTGGAAGCAATTTTTTCTGAATATTACAAAAATCATTCTGATAGCAATGAATTCCTTTAAATATTTGCATTAATGACAGAAGGGTAGAATTGATTATTGACTAATGAGCCTCAGGAGAACTTATCCTCTCCAAAGTAGCTATTAAATTTGAATATTTAAGACAAAGCTGAGCACATTACATAAGACCCTCTATAAATTAAAATTAACTTTTTGAATTGCTACTTAAATGTGGGAATTCAAATAACACTCCGCAAAACAAACTAAATCTCAATGACATGTTGTAGCCTACTACTCTACTTTTAAAAACCACAAGTTCTATGAATCATCAGAAATTGTGCTGTAGTCACAAAGATCTCATGCTGTTGCAGATAAAGGTCTGAATAACTTTAACAAAAATCCCTGACATAATCCTATTAAATTACACAACGTAAGAATTGTCATAAGATATCAAAATCTCCACACCACAATTAGTTGTAATAGATTCTTTAAAGAAAGCCTATCACTTAAAGGCCATAATTATAATATTTGCAGTTTGATACTAAGGATAACCTGTTAACTCCATGCTCAGCAATTTCCTTTTCTACACTTATTATTTTGATATAATTCATTTGGGCAACTGTTCAATGGCCCAGTACTGATGGTTAAAGGAGAAAAACTAGAACAAAACAAAAACCAAAGCTAAATACATAGCAAGGGCAGGAGCACCACAAAAGATAAAATTATTTAGCACTAATTATGTATACTATTATTTACTTTATAAAAACCTCAAAATATTACAAAACATCTTAGTAAATACTATTGGTATTCAGTGGAGCTAGACCAGAGTAGGCAGCAGCAAACACTTCACAGAAATGGTAAAGACATCCTCACATTATATAAATGCAAATTAATAGCAAAAGAATGAACTGTATTACAGTCACCTGTAGCAGGCAGAATGTGAACAAAAAATAACTGTGAAAACAGCAGTGGCAACAGGATTTGCTTTTAATCCAGTGACTTGTTTTATGCACAGGTCTTTTTTGAAAGAAAACAAGCATTTGATATAGAAATGTACAAGAATAAATCCTTCTACAACAAAAAAGTCTGTACATTAGAAGTATATTCCTTGAGAATTGGTTTTAAAATTTAAAATAGAAACAAGGTACTTCCATACTTTTAATGTAGCTGTTCTGAATAGGGCTGTTAGGACCAGATAATTACAGTTCAATTGAGGAACACATCATAGTTTAGACTCTGAATTCCAAACTCTTTGTCAGTTTTCAGCAGCTCGCTTTCATTGTGTAACTGAAGCATGAAATAATGATATTGACTCCAGAGGTCTCACTGTCCAACCCTCTGGAACAGTAAGGCCTTCTTAGGCTAGACTGCAAAGAAGTTACCAAAGTAATCTTAATTACCACAGCAGGGTCAAGCTGACCAGGCCTGCACCCACATGCTCTTGCATTAGCAGTGACATCAGCAAAGACAAAACTATGGCTGTATAAAAGCTACTTCCCTCCTGCAGTGTGAGCTAAATAAGCCTGAATAAATACCATAAAATTACAATTAAACCAATAAATTGCTCTTGAGAAGCAAATACAAGGTGTACCTTCTGAATTTCATGCTCTCGTTCTGCATGTCTGCTCTCTATATGCTTGATTTTCTTTTCCAGGCACAAGAAATGTTTCATTTCAGGACTCTGGCTCTCCCTAGCCTCTCTCAGTTCTTCCAACAGTTTTGTCACCTACAGTCAGAGAGAATTGATGAAAATCGTTATCATTGTGTTAGGCAGTGTATGCAGTGTATATACCAGATTCCTTTAAAAATGTATTTGCACTGCTTAATCATTACATTCGAAAGCTGTAGAAAGGTAGACATAAAAGAGAAACCTCCTTTGTTCAAAAGCTTTAACAGGGACTCAGGGACTTATATTAGGATTTTTCATTTCTGAGAAGTAGCCTGAGGATGTGAAAGTCTAGTCCTCTTTGATAAATCCAGTCCTGTTAATAATGTTAGGAAGGGATTGTGTTCTGTCACATTTTATACTTCATACAACAAAAAGTTAACAGAAGAATATTACAATTAGATGTTCTTACAAAATCCCTTCTCACACCCAAGATAAAGACCAAATATAAAAGATACCAGTGCATTTCTATAGAATCAATTAATTAAAGACATGCTCCTAAGAGAGATGATTACAAGCCTGCATATAAGTTTAATAATTACCAGGTAAAACCAACTTGACAATGACTTGCAACTGATTTCCTAATCCTCCAGAAATTCAGGGAAGTGTTCTTATAAAGCCCTACTGGTTTATTCTCATTCTTTGCCTATTTTAAGTAACTTGATATTCCTTAATTTAACATCCAAATTGTTTTATGATCGCTCTTAATGTGTATAAGTAAACTAAAGGGAAAATTTTGACATCTTTAAACTTTATGATAGTCCTTAGCTCCCCTTAGCCAATGTATTTGAGAGCTGCTAACCCTCTTCAAGCACTCAGCCATCCTTGGCACTGGGCTGTGAATTCAAGTAGATGGATGCATTGTGCCTTCATAAGATGTTGTCACTCTTACTGAGATGTGACTCTAAGGCAGCTTACTGTTATTTCCATTTTAAGGTGGCTTTCTAAAATAACAAGGCCTGTGTCAGTACATTTTTGCTTGTCCCTTACTTCAGCAGCTTTGAACCTGTTAAGCCACATTTGTCAGAGGAGCAGAAGGGCTGATGTGTGGTCTCGAGTATACAATTAAATACAATTAAAAAATCATACAGAAAAGATCTCATGAGGGGAAAAAAGCCCCAGGAGAAAATGGGCTATGTATATTTTGCCAGTGAGAGAACCACATCAAATACAATGCAGTGCTACCTGCAAGCTGTTAAAGAAAAGAAGTACTCAGTTAATGGAAAACATCCATGAACAGCATTTCTGAGATTAGAATTCAAAAAACAATCTTCCAAGAAGCCTCAGGAAAAGCTTTGCCTTTTTGGATGTACCACTATTTCAGATAAAGGACTCAATCCTATTGCCAGTGATGTGCTTTCCCCTATCACTACTATTTCCATGTGCAAGATTGGCTGTCTTCTTTTCTCAGCAAAACTTATTTAACCACTTGATGCTTAAGATGTATTTTAAGAGCAGGACAGAAGTTGTGCTAGAGGGCAAAAGCAAGGCTTTACATAGATATTTCTCACTGTACAGTCTTGCAATGATTTCTGTAACAAAGATACTCCTTTACATTTTCTTAAACAGCACCTTGAAGCTGGACTCTACCATGTGGGTCAGATTGGATGATCACCCTCTTAAACCATCACTGTCAATAATCTGTAAAGCAGTCATAGAGGAAACAAAAACCACTTATCTCATTGTACTCTTGCCCTGTTTTTCCAGAAAGAAGTATTACATACATTAACACCTCTGGAATGAAACAAGCTTTGTAAGGAAAGCCAACATCTATATGAACCCAAAGTCTCAGACTCTTTTCTGCAAACACAGAACTTGTTAAATAGGACATCTTTTTTCTCCCCCTACAAACCCACAGTTTTATACAAATACATCACAACAGAGGTGGGATTTTGCACGTGTAAGATAGAATACTCAGATAAATCTGAGTTTAGTGAGATTGAGATTAATCACTTTTAATAACCCTTGCAAGTTAAGAGCATTATCAAAATTAAGTTAAAATTAGTGATGTTCATACATCAAGGTGAATGAAGCATAGGCAGAATTCTGAAATAGGCTACATCCTCCTCCTGAACAGGAGGTGGCAACAAAAAGACTGTCAATACTTCAAGAACAAGAAAAGCACAGCCAATGATTCTAAAAGCTTGAGCTAGAAGGGAGACAGCAATTTGACACAACATTAACCCAAAAGCAAAGATAAGAACAAGTATAATTCTTAGATTATATGCTATTGATAGAAGTAGAAATTAGGAAAAAAACCTATATTCTTCTCTCAAAACCATTGAATTTCATAATTTTATAGCTAACTCTCCTCTTAAGACACATTAAGTTCCAGAGATAGCAGAGAAGAAAGCCAAGTATATAACTGCCTAAGTCAGTTTTGTGGCAATGGAGGATGAAAAAACAAAAGCTTTTGAAAATAGTAATAAAAAATCCTCTTAATAAAGAGGAATAAAGAAAAAGTCCTGTGGTCTATTCACCACTACCCATCATAACTCTCAGAGGATATGAAGAGGATATGGATTAACCTGCTGATCAAACTTCATACAGATGTCAGACATTTGAAACAAAATAAGAATAATAATAAAAGGATTAAAATCAACAAGGGTCAATGTTCTATTTTCTGTTCTGTGTTGTTTTCCTGGTCACACAAACCTTGCATTCTCAGGGATAATTGATGTAGAATCAACTGAAAAAGATTTTGTTTCTAAGACATATTTTATTATATATTAGTTGAGGCTTGACATGAATTAAGATGAAAACTCTTAAGGTACCCTCATTGAAATGTAAATATACCTCTTTTTGTAGGAGTTGCTCTCTTATCTGTGAAATGAGAAGAGCTTCTTGACGTCTCTCTTGTTCACCAAGTTGTTCTTGAAGATGTTTTATTAATATCTATAAAAGGTTTAAAAATATTTTGTCATTAGCATACACACTCATGACAACATGTGAAAACCTGTGCAGGAGAAGTACAGAAAAAAATAAGCACACTAAGAAAGTTTGGGCTGTTCAGCCTGGAGAAGAGAAGGTTGTGTGGAAACCTTATAGCAACCTTCCAGTATCTGAAGGGGCCTACAAGGAAGCCAGAGATATATCTACTGTATCTTACCTCCTGTGTTGAAATTCTGTTCTTTAGTTCAGCTACCTTAGAAGTAGAATGTTCCTTTGCATGCTGGCAAACAAGCTTCTCGACTTCCCTCTGGTGGGAAGCCTTCAGAGATGCAATGTATTCTGCTGTGTCTTCCTGCATCCTGAACAGAGCAAGAGAAAAGAGATGTAGTAAAGCAGCTACAGACAGTTCTTCAAAAATGCAGCAGATTCTCACTTGAACACACTAAATAACATAAATGTTAAAGGTGGCGTATCTTTGATATTTCATAACAAAACCTTGCAAGACAGGACCACCATTATTTCTATTGCTATGAAGGAGGAAAGGGAGGGAAACCAACAATGGTGGATATGTGTATCATCTGACTAGAGGCTGTTAGGATACAGAAAATTCAATCAATCATCTTTGCTGGTTCCTTTTATTAAAAACAGTGTCGAGAAAACACAAGGTTTTTTATCATAATGCAGTTATCTTCTTTTAGGTACCTATTTTAGAAAATAATGTGTTGCAATATAAATATGCCAATTTCTTCTACTTTGATTGTGAAAGGATCTAAGACACACTAGGTGAAGTACAAGGTTTCTACAGCTGGCCAAGTAAATCCCACTGAAAGCATACCCCAAGTTTGACGGAAAGAACATGGACCAAATATTAATGCTATACAACACAAAACATCTAAGATATGATTTACACTGAGATATTTTACTTAAAACCGCATTAAGAAAATGTAGTATTAATAGAAGCATGAATGCATGTTTGCCTGTAGAAAGAACTGTGACAGTGCACTGCTTAAAAAAACCCACAAAGTAACAAAAAAACCCAAACCCCTCCCAAAGCCAGAAAACAGTACAAATGAAGTCATAAGCAACCTTCACACATGGCTGATATGCTAATGTGCTACTTCAATCCTACGTCTTCCAAACACTTTAAGAAGGTTTTTAAAGGAAAATGTTGAACATTTACCTTCGCATGTTACTTTCAGAATAAGCCAGTGCTGCTTGAGATGTCACCCGCTGCTGGCTCATCTCTAGGGACAGTCTCTCCAGCTCTTCTTTCAGACGTGCATTTTCTTGCAGAACTTCCAAGAGATGAGAATCAGAAAAGGTATGTGGTTGCTGTATTTTGTCATCACTGAAAATGCTTAGACAGGGCTCATTGTTGTTGGAATTCCTTCTATCTCTTGCTGAGGTATTCTTTTTCAAGACCTCTGTAGAGTTTCCATTAGTGTTTGCTCTATTTCTCAAATTATTATCAGACAACATCACCATCCTTTCTTTTTGAAGTTTCTCTACAGTTTTTGTGAGGTCTTGTATTTCTCTGTTTTTGGTGACCAGTTCTTCATTTAGTTTTAACAACCTGTCTTTTGTGTTACCATGTTTTATCTTGGAGTCCATGGACTCTAAGTCTTTATTATCATTTTTACTTCTGAGTTTTAATTGGGAATTTTGACTTTTAAGATTTTCAATTTCTGTTTGGAGATTTCCAACAGTGATCTGATGAGTCTCCTTTAGATTTTGAAGCTCCTGTTCAAGTTCTGTAGAAGTGGCTTTATCACCATTCAGTTTTGATGTTTCATTCATAAATTCATAGGCAAGAAGTTGCTCAAGCTCTGCAAGTCTTTGTTCATATTGTATCTGGGAGGGGAGTAGAAAGCAGGAACAAAAAAGCAGTTGCATAAGTGCAGTGTTATTATTAGCTCTTCCTATTACTCTTTAAAGTTACTGCCCATCTGAAGGAAGATTTCAGAAGACAAGATACAAATCATGATTACTAACAAACTACTCAATCAGTTCAGAAATTAGCGAGCGAAATAATTAAGTCTGCTGTAAAACAGAATTACTCAGAACATTTATGACAAAATAATCTAATCACAATGGATGCAGTAACTATGGGATATAAAATTATATTGACAAGAAAATATTTCATTTTTATGTAATTGAGTTCTCTTCAGATGCTACCAATGTTAATTTTGTCATTATGTATGTACTTGTTATATGCCAGCTGACAAACATTCATGTCACACTTTCAAAATTGTACTTCACATTTTCGAAAGCATCTTAATTTTTAACAGAACAGGTATTTCTTTTTATGTGTATGTAAGTGTGAAGATAGAAGTATGAATTCAGAGAGACACAGGATCTTTTCTCCTAATGAGCTGAGGAAAACCTAACTTTCTAAATTGCTTAGATGGCCTTTGAGGAAAGTATGATGAATGACTTATGGAGAAGAGGTGGAACAACTGGCCAATGCTTTCCTTTCTTGCTCATTAAGCATGTGTGCAGTTCAACTTTTCCTTGAAGTTAAATGCCAGACTTCCACGCTTCCTAACCTAAGCCTTTAGGCTCACTATCATGTAATTTTTGGACAGCGTATTTAGTGGTTCCCAATGTTCCCTGCAGAAGTGCTCAGTTAGCAGATCTTTGAAATCACAGCCTTTGGTACAACACGGAATTAGATAAGCAGCTACTGTGACCCACAGGGTGAAAATCACTTACTTTAATTGTAAGAATTAAATTATTATGCCTCAAGAACATGTCCTCTTTGTTTCAATACTCCCCTAGCAATTTCAGTGCTATTTTTATCTTAGGTGCCAAAGGTACTTAAATTCTGGGTCTAAATTCTTTTAAGTATTTTTTTTCCCTTGAATGTGGTCTTCACCTTCAGTTTTAACCACTACCCTGTGTTAGACTCCAGGTGCCTTGTGACTGCTCCTTGCAAAAGTGAACGGCTCAACTTTTACCTTTATTTTTTGAAACTGTTGTTCCATGGCACGTAGGCTTTTCTTAGCTTCATCATCTTTACCTTCAAGTTCTGTTTCTAATTTCTTTATTCTTCTCTCCAAAAATTCAACTGTATTTGTTTTAGCTGAAAGATCATTTGTCTTCTCAGCAGCAGCAGCAGCATAAATCAAAGCAGGCAAAGAATTTGGATACCTTCTTTTTAGAATTCCTTCCATCTCTCTGATCTATTCATAAGAAAATTAAATCAAAGGTCAAAAATAATAAAGTTTTAATGAAAAGGGAACAGAAATAAACGACAGAATGTTAACAAATTTTATTCCTTTAAGGTGGAAGAATGAAAACTATAGATGCATATATTGAGAATTATTTTATATTCCTCCCATTTATGTTTTTGTTTGCAGAAAAGCAAGACTCATTGTCTCTTACTGACTAACTTACACATGATCTTAAATAAAATATTGCTCTGGTCTTCAGATTGCCTTATGTCAATAGTTTAAAGAAAGTAAAAAAAAGGGATTTGAGCATGGCTCTGAATGCTGTGACTATACTTTTTTTCTGGATTTGCATTCACATTCTTCTTTTCCAACTGTTGCAGATATTTCATAGCGATATTGGCACTATTCTCCCAATAACAGACTGTATGCATTTTATTTTGTATTCTGCAATAATGTAAAACTAACACTTTGCACGCAATGTTAATAACAAGTCCCTCTCTTATCTATGGATAAGATATTCATATCAGAACTCTGCAAAGGCTCTTGCTCATGAGTCCCACATCCCTAACAAATGCAACTGCCACCTTCTAAAATTCAGGAAGGCCCACTTCCATTTGATGTTTCTTTAGTAGAAACACGGTTTGTAATGTATCCACTTCCACAGTTTTCATGAATCTTGTAGGAATCCAACAGAATTAAAACCCCTACTCTTGAATCAGCTTGGTTGAAATTCATCATGTTGTTAAAGAATTACTGAAGGTGGGCAGGAGTCTTAGAAGATAAGCAGCAAGCTTTGGCTTTTTCCTTTTGAAGAAACTCTAAACAGCTAATTTCAAAGATTTTAAAAGGGATATCATCTTATTAGAATACAGTGGCAAGAAGCAGTCTAAGTAAATAATTGCAGCTTTTTGTGTTTATGAGTTTCCAATAACATAAGTTACTTTATCACAGAACTTCATGCTATGCTTTATCCTTATGAAAGCACTGGGGTTTTAAGAGACCTTATCTGAAACAGAGGTTAAAGGAAAGGTTAGTTATTTTATTGCATACTTGTCGCTCAAGATCCTGAATTCTTTTAGCATCCGCTGCTCTGTCCCGCAAACGTTTCTTCTGTTGCACACACTGATCTCCTGCTTCAGTTCTGAGCTTCTCAACCTGCCCAATTTATGAGGAGACAAATTGAAATATGTATTCAGAGAAATTGCCCTGTAGTACAAAAGCATTTCAAACACATGTGATAAAATGGAAGTATTCTGCCACTTAAGAACTTGTAATGGTAATTTCTGTACTAAATGATTCTTCAGACTCAACCCACATGACAGCTTCCTTCCCCAAAGCAACTGAAACTAGATATGGAAATCTAAAAGAGAATTTCAGCTCTGAGACACTCTTGTCTTCATACCAGTAAAACTGTTTCTTTCTTTCATACTGCCAATATGCAGGCTTGATTAATAAGCTGTCATATAAAGCACTACAGTGCATTCCATGCTTCAGGATGAGTTTAGGAAATGGTCTGTGATTTGCAATGCTACAATATGTCATGAGATATAGAAATGGCCAAAAGGCAACATTATATTGTGCCTAGATAAGATCTGAGTCCCAGAATCAGGGGAAGGACCAGGATAACGCATGTTCCTGCATTCCCATGAAGTCTGGCCATGAGGACTCAAAGCTATAATCTAAAACTGAATTTTCTACCTTTATTAGCCACCATGATCTCTTCCGTACAGAGATATTACACCTTGGATATTTAAAAATATTCCTATCTTGATAGAATTATCCCACATTGGTAATATTAGCATAAGTCATGCTTTTATGTCAGCATTTTATAACTGGACTGATTTGATTATTTCAATGAAATCACAGCCCTAGGCACCAGAATTTTTAATACACTAGTCCAGCCCAGAGAAAATGGAAATAAAAATATTTTTCTTTCATGATGATATATTGATCAAATGATATGACTGATTAAATGATATATTGATCAAAGTTTGATATGGTGGTGTCCATCCTTGGCTGCTCCTTCAGAAGCACCTCCTTTCATCTGCAATCTCTCTAATAAAACACAATAAAAAATTTGAAGATCAGTTATACTTTAGAACAAGTAAAACTTTTCAATTTTGTGAATCCTAAGTCAAATGTACTGACAAGCAGACAATGCAAATCTCAGCAGTATTCAAGATTCATGTATTAGATTTATTTGCTTTATATTTTGAGTATTTTGGGTTTTACCTCCCTACTACAGTAACCAGGGATTTTTCTCTAAGAAAGAATGTAGAACTGGTTCTTAAGAAGAAAAAAAATGTGTTGCCCAAGTTACTATGGAGCAAAAAGGAGGAAAAGAGAATGAGAAGAGGGGTGCTCCTAGCTGTTAATGTAACAGTATACTTATTTCCCTTATGTCAAGAAGTTTGAAGGTTTTAGGGAAGCATGTTACTTTTGTTCCCAGAAGCATAGCCAAGATGTCAAATAGAACCAATCTAATATACCAAAAAAAAGGGATTATTACGAAGGAAATAATTACATTACACTCATCACTGGAAAAAGAAACAATTTACAGTTCTAACTTCTTAGATAAAGCTACATATTACCACCTCTAGTCTTAGTTTCTCAATTTCTTCTCTTGCATCTTTAAGACGAGCTGCATCTTTATCCAGAAGATCTTGATTTTCTGCATACCATTGAAGTCTTTTTTTTAAATGAGTAATTTCCTGTTTGTATGAGTCTTCCATAACTTTAAATTCATAAGACTTCTCACCTACAAGAATAAAACATTCTTAGAATTGTTTTATTAGTAATTATGTGTTGAAGGAGTAATTAGTCAACACAGTCTTCCTCGGCATTTTTCATACATTTACCATTTTGACAACACTGTTTCTGCAGTAGTTTTAAAACCAGATCCTAATAAGACTTTAAAAGCAGCAATATTTGTAAAAACCCCTTTATTTCTCTCATACATAGCAGTACTCAATGGCCTACAGCTCACCACAGAAAATATTTAAACAGATTCTTAGGGAGATGTATTCTTGATCGAGCTCTAGTAAGCAGTTCTTCAGTATCAAGATGACAACATAGAATATATGCTTAGATACATACTGATGATACTCTTCCCATTTAGGGATCAAATATTTTCAGAAGAGACATGGAGGTAAATATTACTGCACCTAGCATTTGTGATGCCTGGCACTGGAAATGAGAGAGTCCAATTTTGAGCCCTCTCTCATTAATTCAAACTGGCAAAAGTTTCTAGTAAGAATGCTGGAAAAAGTTCCAAGGCATAAGTTATAGGTTTTCTTATGAACAACGTAGTCGCATAATTGAAATCATCGGTTTTCCATGTCCAGTGAAAGATGGGCAAGAAATCAAACTTAACAGGCCACAACAGAGTTTGGTTGCATACAGAAAGATACTTTCTAATAGAGTACCAAAAGTACTGCAGCATGTCCTTCACCGTATACTTTAGTTAGAAGCTTAGACAATATCTGGAAATGCTCTAGATGCATTTCACTAAGTAATACTTCAATAAGAAACAAGTTTTTGTTACTCGTTTTGTATTTATTTACTGAAATGCAAAGGAAAGCAAAATTATTCAACAAAATGAAGGTGCTTTACTTGATGTAGATGCAATCTGGACTTTGGCTAAATCTCTTTCTTTCTTGGCTTGTACCAAGTCTACCTCAAGAGCCTGCTTATCTTGTTTTAGACGTCTTATCTCTTCTTGTAATTTAGCTTCTTCTTTCTGGATTTTAGAGAAAATAGTAAAACATGAAAAACTAAACATATAATATCACACAAAATCCGAGCATGTCTTTTCATCAAACAAAGATTAAATCACAGAACTTCCATCTGACCACATCAACAATAGTCTTTTGAATTTTGGTATTGCTATAGCAGAGCATGGGAAAACATAAGCTAAATATAAAAAAACCCCAAACCCCAGATTTTTTAAGCCTTACTTAACTGTCATGCAAGTAGAAAACTTCTACCTTTTGAGAGGGTTAGTAAAGAAAATGGCTTGACTTACTTCCGAGACTAAAGACTGTATGTTAAATGGACAGATGTATTGTCCAACAGCTCACCTTACTACATTCTACTTCTTGCCATTTTCTGCAGGCAGTCTCTCTTCTTTTTGCTCCACATGAACACTAACAAACCTCAAGACCAAGCAGGACAAAACATATTGGTGCCAGACCCAGCTCTAGAGATGAAGCCCCTCAGTTTTAGGTATGCACAGGTACAGCAAAAATCAACTAGGGGGCTGAGATTTTGGGAGCAGCCAGTAAACAGAGTGTCTAAGCATGTGCATGTAGGTATGTTACTGCTAGTGAGCTCCTATCTTGATCTGCTGAGCAGGCCACATAAGGCCTGTGTGCATCAGGCCACACGTTTCCAGCAGTATTATTTGTATTTCTGTGCTACAAGTAAAGGCACTACTCTGTTATCTTATAGGCTTGGTATATACCTACCCGTGCTGCCCGAAGCTCTGAAATCAATTCTGTGAAACTCTGATTCCTGGCTGGTTCAGAGTCCTGCATGATTCGTGACTGGTTATTAGTCTTCTCTATCTTTTCTCTAAACAGTAACCGCAAAAGCAGTTATGCAATGTGGTGAATCAGCATACTATCAATGGCTACTGAAAAACAATCACAACCCCCTGACCCCCAGACTGTACCACAAAGTCAATCTGTGGAGGTTCAAAACAAAAAGAGAAGCAAATATGCACAACATTTGTATGCAAACAAAATTCACTGTAAGGCAAACTTGTTTATTTGGGCTCCACAAGGGAGGGAAATAAAAATCTACCCTGCATCAGTGGAACTCATTTACAGGTCTCTCCAAAGCAAAGATCTGTAGATTATAAGTACACACAAATGATAGATTGTTTTTCCTCGTTGCTAACACAGGATGCAAATCTCACAGGACCTACAATGCAATGAATAGAATGGTTTCTCCACTAGCAGAGCCTCTTGTGACCCCTGGTCTACTGCATATCTTACAACAGCATCAAAACATCTTAAAAACATCAGCAGAGCCATAATATCAGAACAAGTGCATTATAATGTATTATGCATTTTGATATGAATAAGAACATTGAAGTATTTCCCAAGTGGAAGTCTCTAATCTTCCCACGTGTTTGCAAAACCATCAAGAAAATAAAGAATTAAGTGCCCATAACAAATCAATTTTCAAAAGAAGAAACAAACCCACAAACCTGAGAAACACTAGAAAACATGTACTTGATAGACTCTGCAATGGTTCTTCATAAAAAAAAAAAAATAAACAGAAGAAAACTCCAGAGATTTTAAGTTAGATATGTAAATGAACCTACCTTAAGTGTACTAATTCAGACTTTAAGCACTGATTCTCCTTAAACATTTGTTCCTCATTTTTTTTGTTTTGGATTTGTAGCTCTTTCATTTGTTTGTATAACCTCTCATTTTCCTAAGTTGAGATGAAGTAAAAGCATGTTCATAAATTACTGTTTTCCACAGTTATAAAACAATTTTCTATGAATCACATAGTTTCTCTGCTGAAACAGTGGAAGAAAACACTAAATATTTCATAACTGTGCTTCTAAAATAGATATCTACTTTCATTATCTAAAATCTCATCCAAATGTCTGCTCACTCTGCAGGAAGGAGCTAAGACAGATCCTCTACAAACTATCCCAACTATATTCTAAGAACGTGCTCATGGGTGAGTGCTGATATATCAGAGCTCAGCCTGCACAGCGCCAGTCCTGGGGACACTAACCATCATTGTTTGGGATGCTCATATTGGAAAGACATGGTGTTTATATCAAGGAATTATGCTGAGCATCAGCTGGAAGCTGGTTGAGCTACCTACTGGATTTTACAGCTACAAGTATTCAAAAGGATTATTATGCTTGAATTATCTGTTCCTCCACTTGACTAAGTAATACAAATCAGGCACACTAATAGGTTACCTTGAAATCTGCTGCTCAGATCTTGAGAAAAACATTTTAAAACCCAAAATTTTTCAGATTTCTAATGCTGCTTAAATGTAATAATTTTCAGCTATATTTGGGCAAAAGGTCTGTGGTTCTTCATTGACCAAAAAGTATTTTCCCAGTTCTCAACTGAAAAGTTATCAATTTTAACAATTTAGAACACTACACAGAATTGTGGAAAAACTTAGTCCAAACTAGATGTGTGAAAGACTTTTTAAACCTGCAATATGTTTGCCATTCACACTTAAATTCCATCCACTTTTTAGAAAACAAGGTACCTGTTTTCAACAGAAAAGTAGTAACCACTAAACAATTTTGTTTCTGAAACTGGATAGAACACAGCTCAACATGATGTGTGGTGTTACCTGTTGATAACCTTGAATAATGACTTCTTGATCTTCAATCTCTTTTTGTATCTGTGCCAGTTTTTCTTCAGTTACAGGAATTGTTGCTGAATGGCTCCACCTCTTTTCTTGGGCCATCTCTTCCATATTTCTTAGCTTTCAGAAAAAGACACAAGCAATAAGAAAGTTTGGTTAGCAACATGAAATTTTCTGTAAGACTACAGTCCAATCTCTTCATTAACGTATGAGAGCAGATCAATGAGTGGCTCTTACTGGAGTTTTACAGAAACATTATGAAACAGAGAAAAGATATAAAATATTTGGGAAAAGCTAGAAGTTTCTGTTCTTATGTGTCTAGACAGGAGAATATGTTATGAAGCAGGGAGTTATCTGCAACAAGGGTAAGTGGAATAACTCTGGGAATATTTTGTACAGACAAAACACAACATTGAAAAATGCATCAAGAACTATAAACAATATCTCAGCATATAGTACTTATGTGTAACAAGTGGTATCTGTGAGAATGAATTAAATGTTTGCAAAAAACTTGCTGCAGGGCTCTAAAAATAACAAAGTAAGGGAACTCAGGATAACATGGCTTATCTCCAGGGGAAAAAAAAAATCATGTCTTACAAACAATAAATGCAACAGCAGTTATGCATTCATAAAGTTGCAGTGTCTGTGTAAATTTGGATTTTCTGCTCATCAACCACTCATGTAAGGTAACATTGATTCTAATTTCCGAAGCAATGTTTCTTCTCTTCTATAGGCACAGGATACAAGATGATAAAGTACCTTACTCTGAAGAACATAGTTTTCCTGACCCAGACGGGAAAGCTCCTTTTCATGCTGTGTCTTCAGTTCTGCTACCTTGGCCTCCATCTCCTTCTCTTTTTGTGAAAGCTTGCTGGCCAGCTGCTGAATCAAATCCCGAGCTGTGTTCAGCTCCTCCTCTGCTGCTTGTACTCGTTTTAACAAATACAGCTCTCTATCACAACTTTTGAAAGGGGAAAATGGCAAGTCCTAGGGTAAAAAATTCAGGGAAACATTACACTGAGCTGATTGGTTATCAGAACTCTGCTAATCAGTTTTACTTAACAGGTTTTTCTGGCTGTCAGCAACAACGCCAGGCACTTGAAAAAACAACACAAAATACAACCCTCCCAACATTTTAATAGCAAAACATCCAATATTTATTTAAATGAGCTACCTTCTCATTTACAAAACATATGTGGAAAACAAGACAAAAAACCCAACAAAAGAAACAAATAGATCACATATGACAGTCACTATATTGCTACCAGAATTCTTCTATTAAGCATCTTACTTTTAGAAAAGCAGCAATGCTTCAGGTATTAATGAATAGCTTTTTAATGCAGTCGATAAGGGAGAAGGAAAAACCATTATGGTACTTTAAATTCAGTTATCTTGGAGAAGTCAGAAGATACTATTAAATATTAAATGCAATGCAAATAGGAAAAAATCCCTGAACAGCAGTACTGTTTAAAAATTCATAGCAGAATATTGTAAGTGGAAGTTCTATTTAACCTTCTTTTATAATGAAATAGTAACTTTTAGAATTTAATAAACAACTTTAATTACATAGAACCACCAAAGCAACAGCATTATCCAAGCAATTGAAAAGTAGTATGATTATATTTGCATATTTTAAAAGCAAAACTAGTGTTTGACCAATTTCACTCAATATTTCAGTATTTGCCAACCTTGTGATAATTGTTAAAAGTCTTGACAAAATAGGCTTGCAAACCAAGTTGTACATGCTATAATTGGAAGCATCACTGATTATTACTCACATGATGATATTGCCTGTTATAATCCACAGCCTGTTGTCCAAGATTACTAACAACTGATTGGCCAGACAAAACTCTGTTAATATTTCCCTCCAAAGTTGGTTCATTTGTTGCAGATCTTATTATCCTAGTAGCAAATAAGGCTTCTTCATTTAGGCAGAAAGTAAAACAGAACAAATTAAATTCAGAGTTTTATGTCCTTTAAGCAAAATATGTGATCCAACCTGTAGGTACATAAAGTATTCTACAACCTGAATTTTGAATGAAATACAGAAACTTGAGAACAATGATATACTATGGAAAAACTGGAGGGCTTTTTTTTTTCAGTAAGGAACTGATGACAAGATAATACAAAACCCAAGAGAACAACTGAAACAAGTAGCTGGATAATAAATCTTTCACGAAACAAGGTTAACCTCACTCCTCCACTCCAGAAGTGGCCAATTATCTAAGCATACAGAAACACAACATATTTCAAGCTACGGGGAAGATAAGACACAGCAATTTTCAAAATAGACTTTGGAATGCAGACAGCACAGAAAGAAATGCAACATTTATTTGTTGCATCAAATAACAACTTGACTGGAACAAGAAATCAGGAAAGTTACCCCAAGAGTCACTAACACACATGCAACTGTTCATATCTCAGTCTTCTGAAATACAGATAGTAACTTCAACTGCCATTTCAAATGCTCCTGCTTAGGAATGTTACACCTGAAAAAAATTCCCCATCAGACAATGACTCTTTTCCAAATTTCATGCCTTTTTAGTGTCACACACCCCTCAGAAAGGTGCTCCCTTAGCACTGATGACTTGGGAATTGCTTGATTCAGTGCTATTCTCCTCCTAGTTATAGAGGAGGCCCCTGCAGAATGAGGCCAGGTGAGATTAATTTCTGAAATCACCTAGAATTGCTACTGTGAATGGTTATAGTTCGAGAGGGAAGAGCAAGTTTGAATGAAGCCAGTGGTCTTATTTTCTCAGTACTTGTCATTCACTTCAGCACCTTCACCAGGCTGTAAAACCTTCTCTTCCTCAGGGAGAGACACAACAATGTACTGAGGAACTGAGGTCCTTCAGTCCAAAAGCTGCCACTGAAGCATCTCCTTAAGATAGGTAACATAATCCTAAACTGCTTTTCTTGACAGTACCTGCAGGGTTTTTAAAAGCACTGCATGCTAGAAGTGCACTAAAGCTGGGTACCTGTAGAGTTACTTGTCCATGCCTCAGGGATAGCAAACACTGTCTGCAAAGACACTAAGCTGAACTATCTCATAATCTTCAGGCCTCACCCCAAAATAAAAAGGTTCAGTCCTTAACTTGCAACCCAGTTTAGACAGGATTACATTGGTATTTTCCTTTCCACAGTGTTTCTAAGAGACATGAACAGAAAATAGGACTTCATTTTTAGTACTTTTTTTGTAATCTAGGAAAGCAGAGATCAAAAGAAGCTGAGAACAGGAATTCAGCCTCAAACATACAAGTTAGTGAGTCAGTGAATCTTTGCATTTATTGCAATGAAAAATGTCAACTTGTAATTTTTGAACACCAGAGTTTGTTTTTTCTTTTGGTCTTACTGGCGAACAATAGATAAGTCTCAAACATAATGGTGGTAAATGTGAGTGGAAATGAAGCAATACTACAAAGATTCATGTAAAAGTCCCTCTCACAGCACTTGCATGCTAATACAGAAAAAAAATCAGTACTTAAGTGCATTTGAGCTTAAATTTCTCTATGACATTTGGGGATTTTTAAATGTGAAGCATAAAAAGCAAATCTCTCTTGCTCTTAAATTCAGAATTAAAACTCTTAAAACTTAGAATTACCTTTAGATTTTGCTCTATCTGCAGGACTTTTGGCTTTCATACATGTCTTTTTGAAAGTTTCTTTTGGTGTTTTCTTTTCACTAACTGGAAAAGACTGCTTTGAAAGTATACTGGGTTTCCCATAGCCAGAACTTCTAACCAGTCCATGAGGACCATGTGAAGGTTTCTTTTTATGTACAGGTGCTGGACTTCTGATATTCTTATATGACATTGGTTTGGTTGTCATTGATTCTGATCTTTCATTCTTCAAGGAACAAGACCGAAGAGCCTGTGACAGAATACATTTGTTTAAAACAAGTTTTAGGCTCTGCTGTAAACTGAGGGTAGCATTCACCAGTGATAAACATAGAACCAATTACCAAACTACACAACTATAAGACTCGGGGTGATGGCAAACATTACTTTAAACCAGATTTGTAGTATTTTGCAGAATTGCACTACTTCAGAACTACACAGGGCAAATATTTTATACTGGCTCTGCTTAACTGATCTGGGAAATTTTATTTTTATTTTAATTGTACAAGACATTACAGGTTCTTTTGCTTACCAAATACGGTAGGTCACGACTAAAGGCTAATAAACACAGTGAATATAGAAAGTCAGCCATGAAGAAAGGAACAGTGGCAGGTAGAGGAACCCTGCTAAACTCAATCATCAAAAACATAGCACACAACTCCCAAGACCAACAAATGAATAAGTTTAGCCTGTTTGCCCTGGTGGACAATCTGTCCCTACAATGTTTTGCACACACAAGAGATGATTGCCTAAAGGAGTATGAAGCTAATTTAAGGGATGCAAGGAGTAAAGAATTTGGGGATGTAGGGAGAAGATTTGGGGTTATGTAAATCTTGTTCTGGAATATGTGAGATAATTGTAAGAATGTGCAAAATTTACAGGATCTGTAGGGAAAGAATAAAAACTAGGTAAAGAAACAAGTCTGGGAAATAGAACAAAAAATCTGATAAAAAAAAGCTGGCGACATAACCAGATTGCTGGTCAGCACACTTGTCTGACTCAGCTGGACACTGAGCACTGCAATCCCTCCTATATTCTTACTGAACTGCATTTCTAACTGTGCAAATGCATTTACATATGTCCCTCCAATGCTCACATGCTCTATCTTGAGATGGAGACATGACATTGCAGCAACTGTGCACATGCTGGGCTGGGACAAGAAGAATCCCACTGGTCCCAATGTCCACTGGATTTGGTGACCTCTAACACTAGCAATGGCAACATGAGAATTTAAAGAAAAAGAACAACAATCTCTGAACTTCTTAACATCAGAGTATAATCAAGTGACAGGCAGTCTAAAATACGTACCTTTAAAAATTACTTCCATATAACAACAATCTGGCTGGTAATACTTACTTTTTTAGTTTTGCTTCCTTTTGAAAGCAGAGAGTCTTGTCCTATTTTTTCTCTTAGTATATCAGGCTGTACTTCACTGGTCGGAATTTCTTTCTCTGTCATCCTCTGAAAGTTATCATCATTCACACTTGTCCGTAGAAAGATGCTTTCTTCTCTGTTAAACTTTTCAGCTAAGTTTTTTTCCCAAGCTGTATTACTCTGGGCGTCTTCAAAGGGTGAGTGGCTCATGAGGTCATTTTCTGTGCTGCCTACCAGTTTCACAGGACTACAAGAAAAAAGAAGTCATATACAATAAGACTTTTGCCCTTTGCTTTTTTATCACTCTGGAAAAAGTAGGGCATTTTTCCCTTAGGTATCAGCTGTAAAGACTGCCTGAATTACAAAGAGTTACTAAGCCTCTTTTAAGATCCATCTCACAGACTCAGTCATACAGATTCACTCCCACACTGTGGGAGCTGCTTCCCAGAAGAGATTGTTTTTGTGGAGGTAGCAAAACTGGCTGCAAGATAAACACCTGAAAGCCTGCAATTAACACTATAACCACTGAGCAGTATTTCTGCTGAGTGCAGCTACATGATAAGCTCCCTGAACTCATCTGCTCAGCATAAGGTGTATTTCTGACAGTCCCAAGGCCCATGCTGTCTGCTCTAGACAGAACGGTTGCAGCAAATAAAGGCGAGGATGGAGCACAGGTTAGCAAGAATCACAACAGTGGGGCTTGATCTTAAGAGGATTTGAATTTAAGATTATGGAGTTTGGAGAGCTAGGATAGGATGTGGGCTGAAATCCTTGTATGGAGAAGGGGAAAGAGCAGAAGATTCTAGCTGTGAGAGTGACAAACACTCCTCCAAATGATTTGACAAATGCTGCTGCTTGTTACCCAAAAGTATGTATGGGAATCCCTGGTCTAAACTTATTAACACTGTATAACTCATTTAACAGTTCACTGCAAATGCCATAATGCCAGTGCAGAATGTAACAAAATGTCAGTATTTAATTAAGAGAAAGATCAGTTACTCAGTAAGGTATTTTTCAAAATAATTAGCAGCTTTAAGTTACTACCATTATTAAAATGCACCTTGAAATAAATACCTTTCAGGGTCCACATCAAAATTTCTGATATTACACATATGTCCTTTAATTGTTTTCATCAAATCTTCCACAGTAGGTAAATCTAAATAATGAGAAATAAATCGAAAATAAATGTAAAAACAACCTAGAAAAAAAATTTGTTACAAGGACAACATTTAAAAATGTTTTGTAAATGGATATTTATACTGGTATTTTATATATATATAAAGAATATATATATTACATATATTATATATTATATAAAATGTTTTATAAATGGATATATATACATATATATATATGCTATTATAGATATTACTAGCTCACTCATTTCACAAGCTTGTACAATACATGCCTTCCTTTGAGCTATTTACCTGAATCAACAGTTGACATGTTTTTTGCATAGATGTCATTATTTTGTGAAATGCTTTGCCTTAAGCCTTCTGAGACTGCCATTGCAGAATTGTGCAGTTTCTGCTCATCAGTGTCCTGCAAAGACTGATCAATGTGATGATATGCCTGGTGTAGTGCTTCCATGTCACTGGTGGTTTGCCCATAGGAAGTACCTGAGAAAAAAGCAGGCTTGTAAGAAACACTACTGGATTTTCTGTTTTGGGAAACATCCCACTGGAGCTTGTGTTTCAGTTACTCGTTTGGTCTATTATGTAGGGAAAACAGTGATATCACTTACATTAAAAGAATAATAAAAATCTAATTTTTCCTATAGAAAGAAACAGTTTCCAAGTTAATTAGTGCCTACTAAATGGTCTCATCTATAGTTTGCATTCGTCTCCTGTATTCTCCCCCATCTCAATATTTTAACAGTACTAAAATTAACCGTTTATGTTATATGACTATTTTAACAAGTGCCATCACAGCCATAATCTGGATATAAGTGACCTGTACTGCTGTGTAAAGCTTGATAAGAGAATGTATTTAATAATTCAGTTCAATGCTGTCAAAGAAGAATTTTAGATATGAGAAATAACCAAAGCAGATGGTATTTAAATATGAAATTGCAGCATCAAAAGCTACTTCGCAATAATCACAAGTAAAAAGACTTCTTTTTAGCAGAAGCATCACTTTTTCCTGAAATAGTTTCTCCTAGTTTTAAGATTTGTTGGCAAAAGCCAAAGGCTTCATGTTCCCCAATAATCTAAGAACAGGTGAAGACATTGGAGTCACCTATTTTATTACAGTAGGATTTTAGGTTTTGAGTTTTGTTGTGTGGTGGTTTGTTTTTTGTTTGTTTGTTTGTTGTTTTTTTAAAGCACTCCTTACCTGCTTCATTCATTTCAACTGCACTGACTTCTTCAGGCTGATCATGCTCACCTGGAGCTACATCAGGTGTTTCAATGAACTTCTGAAGTTCTACAGTAGAATCTTGTGAATCAAGCAATACAACTAAGAAGATAAATATTAAAGAAAACACAAATACTCTTATTTATACTTTGCCACACTGGAATTAGAAGTATACCAGAGCATATCTTGATGTCTTAAGCATACAAAAAATACTATGTAATTATTTTATTGCCATTAATGGAGAACCAATGAATTCTGATTACAAACCTGAGCTCTGAGCAGGTGTAATAAATATGAAAATACATTCATGATCACCTTGAAGTGTTAATATGTTGATTATTTGTAATTATTTAAATGAAACACATTTTCAGTAGAAAAAAATAAAATAAGGTGAAAAATATCAAAACAGCAAAAATTAAGTAAGCAAGTTTCAAAAAGTTACATTCAATCTTCTTCCACTGATCAAAGTTTATATTTTACCTTTAGCCAGCATGCCAGTGTTTGCTTCTTCCTAACAAAAAAAACCAAAAAACAAAAAACCCAAACAATTACTTTTTTGAATAACAGGGGAAAAAAAAACTGGACAAACTTTAGAAGTTGGTCCAATACGTAAAAACAGTTTTCAGAACTTTGAACTAAGCAGTTATTCATTCTCCAAGAATATGCACTTTCTAAAACTCTCCTTAGGATGCCAAAACGTTCTCAACATCCTGTACTCTATAAACCTTTTCATAAGTGAACAGAAATTAAATACTTCTCTGTACAGAGGAGCATTTCTGCACCTTCCTGGTTTTCTTTTATTGTAATTTGAGAAAAAAAAGTTAAGCAGCAGTAAGCACATTATTTAGAGTTACATTCTAACTTTTCTTTTCAAAAATTTATTAGAATTACTACTCTAATAATTTATTTAAAAATAACTAAAAACCAAATAAGTTTACCAAGTGAAAATTAATACATGGTGCTCTACAGACTTCTTTTGAAAAAAAACCCAAATCTGAATGTGTGCTGCAGGGATGCACCTATGGAATTACATCCAGGAGTATATTGCACCTCAATAGCTCTGAGAGATTAATCACTACCCCTTCTGAGTCTGAGTTTCCACCTGAGCTCATCATATATGCACTTCTATCCTCATTTCTAAACTCAAAGAAGGAGTAAGCAGGAAACCCTGTGAAGAACTTAACCCATTCTATGATCTATCACAGGAAAGTGCATATCCTTGAAAGAAAGATATAGTCTGAGGGCCAGTATTTTCTTTCAGACAGTACATGCCATATAAAGGTTTACTATATTCAGTTACATACTGTAGAGCTTTCAAAATTCCTGCAAGTAATATAGACATTTAGCGAGCTATACCTGTTCTTGAGGTCTTAGATCAACTTCTGACATGATGTTTTGATTCACCTGATCTCCCTCAGTTTTAAGGGCAGGATTAGTATCTGTTTCTTCTTCAAAATCTTCACTGTAGCTACCTAAAAAGAGTAAAATAAACATCAAATAGAATGAATACTCAAGGAAGATAAAGCAGTAAGAGGCAGCTATCTCCTTTTCCCCAGTGCCTTGCCTAAGAACAGCTACTGCTAATGTTACTTCTTTTAAAAAAGCAACAGAAAGTTTTCAAAACTGAGTGTGGTAATAAAACTACAGTGAAAGTCATACATAATATCTTTAAATTCAAAGGAAGCTTGCCTTGTGATCAGATATGCTTTGTCTCCTCAAGGTGTACTTGAACTGACTCCTTTTATACAATTATTCTCTCACTTAGGGATGAAATGATGCAATTCCAACCCTGTAGATAAAGTACTCTGTATGTTCACTTTGACAACTTCAGCAGTTTTGAGGATCAGAATCTGTAATTTGGCTTCTTATGACCGGCTTTGTGGGCCAAAAGCCACTGTCAAGAGTAAGCACTACTTAAAAGTAAGTGTGTCAGATAATGAACTTTGCAAGCAAGCCAAAGGCTTTTCCTTAGATCCTTTACCTTTTACCTAGATCCTTTTACAAGTTTCAGTTCTCCTGTAGTTACAGGCTCCAGTGTCTGCATTATCTTGTAACACTTAAATCAGAACTCTTGCAAAACACAGGTTCATAATGTGTTCTTTACGTGTTTATGGTTTACAAATGCATTCCCTTTATGCTTGGGAAATTCAAGCCTGACAAGAAGACCTCTCAAAAGTTCAGCTAAATATATAAATTTGAAAATACAATACACTAAATTACATGAATACACTCTACCATATGCCAGCAACGAAGTATGAAACAAAGAGACATGACAAGTGAAAGACAAATAAGCAATAAATGCAGCATGGAAATCTGGAGGTGAAAATCAAATAAGAGTAATACTGCAGATTACAGAGATTAAACTCAGGCATGAGAAGATGGCACAAAAATACAGATGACAGTTAAAACGCTGGAGTAAATCAAACATAAAATCAAATTTCAACAGCAGAATTTATTTTTTCATTTATGATTGCTGCAGGGTTTTTACTACTTTTAATTTTGCTTTTTCTTTTTTTTTTTTTTTGTCTTTTGAGTTACGATAGATCAAAAATCCACTAAAAAAAGAAAAAAGCACAGAAGCAAAAGTAAAACCCTTAACCCCTCTATATGAACAACAGCTGCAAAGACATAATGCAAGAACAGCCTGAAAGGCTGATATAAGTACTGCAGGCAAAAGATTGTATTACCAGGTTTCTCTTCATGTGCAGGTTCTTCTTCTTTTTCAGCATTTTCATTTCTGAGAAATAAAATGAAAATTCTACTCTCTTTTTGGACAGCAAATAAAATATCCTTTTTTTCTTGGAACTCTACACTCTGATAATTCTTACAATTAGTAATAAAAGAAAAAATTGTAATTTGTTCAACAAATCAAATCAAAGGTAAGAAAAGTGGTAAAGTGTCAGCAATTATTAAAAGAAAGTATTTCCCAGCTAAAATTCTCAATCTAACTCTTAAAACAACTCCCTTTCTGCATTCTCTTCAACATTTACATTAACTTCCCCAAAAATATTTTTATCATCAAGGTTTGCCTCCTGTTCTGACCCTGTCATTCTGGATTAACAAAATAAATTAACAAAACACCCATCTCTCCTTTCTTTCCCTCTTTTCCTATAAAACAGAAGTTCTGTCGTTATTTAAATCTCTCGAGAATTCTTCCCCCACAACTGTTTTAATATTGGAAGTTGCCTCTGAACTCAGCATTTTCAGCAACAGCAGCCTGAACCCTTCAACCATTTCTCTTCACAGATGTTTGAACTTTTCACATAACTGATTATAAATGCCCTAGTCTATGAAGATTAAGTATCTTTTCTCTAGATTCATTTGTTATATCATGTCTAAAGGGAGACAGAATCTTTCCTGATCTACCTCCTTATTATTATTAGTTGTTACCTCTTCATTTAGCTACTGTATACAATGATGAACGTTGAGTTAGTACCACTGAGTAATGCACAAGACTGTGGAGCTACATCCACTCATCACTAAGTCGTGTTCTCACTTTTATTTATTAAGCTCATTTCTGTCCTTGTCTTTGAGAAAAAAAAGCCACAATAAACAAACAAAAAAACTGACTGAATCATATACAGGATATCATCTAATGAAATCTCCGTGGCCATACCCAAGCCACATGCACTTACTAATACAGTCCCCAACTTTTCTTCCCTCTAAGTTACCGTACAAATGGTGCTAGTATGATAGAATCATTGGAATCCAGCTCTTTATTTAATCTTGAATAATCAATCGTAGAAGAAGCTTCTCGCTCGAGCTTGGCAAAGAAGATCTCTTTTTCTTCTTGTTCTTCCAAAGTATCCAATCCAACTTCCATGATACTTTGATTAGGCCCAGAAGCTAAAACTGAATCTAAATTTCAAAAAATGAGGATAAACTGTGTCTGTACTGTATGTCCACACAGAATAGCCATAATAGGCAACAACAACTACAGACAGACTCATAAAATATTAATGGCATCAAATCAACACAAACTAGTACTAGGAGACTTCACGACACAGCTGACAAAAGTGAAGAATTCCATCTTGAAATGAATTAAGGTAAACTTTTTTAATAGTAGCTTATTTAGATCCAATTAACTTGATGAAATGGGTTGGGCTCTCAGTTCTCACCATTTGCTTCCAAGCTGTCTCTACTCAAAGTGATAGCATCTCCATTACTTTTCTGAAGCTGCATCTTTTCTAGATCCATATTTTCATGGCTTTCTCCCACAGGCTGTGAAGTGTTCTGCATCTTGACAAAGTTTCCATTGGCTTCAAGAATTCCTATGAAAAAATATTCCTATGAAAAATATTCTTGACTACCATCTAAAAGATTTTTTTATTAGTCATTCATCAGTCTTCCAGTCTCCTTCCTGAACCACCAGTTTTAATCTCATATTGAAATTGCAAAGATATGCAGTCTCACGAGTTGCATTCACCTAATTTCCAGTGATTCTAGCTATAAATCGTAATTAATTAAGCTATTATAAATGTTATCTTCCCATCCTTCATATTTGAAAACGTACCTAAAGTTCAGCACGAGCCAAACGCAAAAACTGAGCTACCGTCACATTACTCGTGAAAGACAATCTCACACACAGACCCTATATAGTAACTGACCTTTTTTTTCTTAAAACCCAGTTTGTTTTATTTGATCTACTACCTCAGATCACCACAGATTTTTTTAAACTTCCTAAGCCACTGGCTTAGCAACTACATTTCATTTGTTATTTAAAGGCTATAAGGAAAAAAACAGTAATCAAAGTCACTTAAAAGTCACTGATGAACACCAAGTTCTCCCATTCTATATATTATTTATGCAACTAGTAGTTACTCTCTTAATTGCAATTTCATTGTTGTGAGGGTTCAACACCACCTAAGAACTTTATGCTGGCTCTCAGGCAGAACGCTGCCTACTTCCTAATGGAAGACTAAAAGCCAGATATTGTAGGATATTCCTAGTTCAAAAACTCCCTTCTGCCTGCCTGCAGAACACTCAGGTTTATACTTAGATTCTGAGTAAGTTCTTGTTGGAGAAGGGACAGGAGAAAAGCTGCTTATGCATTTTATCAAACGACACATTAAATTATTTAACCGTTCTCACAGAAGGGAAGAGAAGTCTGTCTTTTCCAACATGAATCGTCAGTTGGGTAACACTTAGAATTTTTTCATTCTGCCTGGCCACATGATGTTGAGACTGTAGCTGTAGCTGGGCTTTGCTGTGTCCTTGTGCTGAACACACCAGAAGGGGCGAAGACACCGACAACAGCTCATTTCCTGCTGCAGGAGACTGGAGGAGATCCATACATCAATAACACTAAATCAATCTTCCATGTGCTGACCAAGTGCTTCAGCTCTGGGATCTTCCTCTGTTCTCTACACAGGCCCATACGAGACCCATTTGAAAATGCTCTACTTGCCTGTATCATGACAAGGGACCATCCTTTCTCTTTTGTACTGAAAATGTACTTAGAGTGAGGGAAGCTGGGAAAGTAGGAGTCTCAACACCTTTTCCCTCCCTACTGGGCAGCCCTCAGCATGTTCATTTTGGTTGTAAGAGCCTCCTTTTTAAAAAGTAGAATAGGTTTATTTTCTTGATTTAAGTGAATAAGTCCCCTTGCATGTCTTATTGGGAGGCTAAGTGCATAAGATTCCACATCTTGGAAATTCACATTCCTGTATCTAACCTCAGCTCTGTTCTCAATATAGAGCTCTGACTGACTTGTCTTGTACGCAACAAATAAATGTCAGAGACATTGTCCAAAGGTCAAGGCCTACAAGTATAGAAAGCTAATACCTAAATAAATACATACTGCTACATTGACAAGTAGAAAACGGAAAGCTCGAAGTGCTGAACAGAAGTAAAAAACTACAAATAGCCCATTTCTCAGGTAGCCAAATGCAGTAATTTAAAGTAATTTACACAGATGGCAGATGACACTCTACTTATCAAGACAGCAAATAAGAGGCTTTTTGCAGCTGGGTCACAAGTTTTTTGCAGAGTTTTAGATTAGTCATAACCTCACCAGGCCCCCAATGACCTATTTTTGAATGAGAATATATTAACAGAATCAAATGCTAACTGCAACTACCTCCTAGGTAGAGATCTGCGAGCAAGGAGAAGGGATTTAACAAGAGTAAAAAAAGAAAAATTAGTATGCTTAATTGAACAAAAGTTTAAAAAGTCTTCCTGTGTTTTTTTTAATTTAAATCGTCTCATATCCAGTGAAATTTCTCAGCAGATGTACATTGATCTTGAAGGCTTCATGGGGTTTATGTAAGCTATCTAATAATTTTTAATTATTTTGCTAGTCAGGGTTTGAGTCAAATCAGAGGTTTTTTTTAAAAAGCACCTTCCATAATTATCTGAAAATCAAATACTGCTTCTGCAGCCACTAAACTTTACAACTTAGCCACTCTTAACACCCAGACATACCCCCATTGCTGATGAAGGCAAGAGTATTTGTTTTCTCTTGTCCTACACCACCTGAACTCTGAGAAACCCATCAAACTTTTATAAAGTACAGCCACTTTAAATTAATTAAAGTAAGAATCCGAGTTTCACTCTGAAGAATATTTCTAATTACCACACTTGCAAAGAAACATTTAAAAACGTAAGTACAAAGGACTCAAACTGATAATAACAAACATCTACTTCAAAAAGTAACTTTTTTTTCCTAATCTGATCAAAATTGTCAGAACTGAGTCGTTTTACCTTTTTAATACCATAAAAAATACAGTAAATTTGTTACCCTCAGAATTGTCTTGACTGTCAGAAGCGAGGGCTCCTTCTTCTTTGTCTAAGTAGGAATCTTTCTTGTCTTTATGAAATTTTTCCAACATTTTGGATTTAGACAAAGCCTTGCTGCGAGATGCACTGGAAGATTTAGAGGGAACTACTTCTAAGTGTACATAAACATTATCAATTTTAATGCATAGTGGACAGGGAATAAAGAGAAGAACAAGATGTGAGCGTGACACTTCCAAAAAGGTAATACAGCTCAGTTTTTTGTACATTGAATTATCTCTAATTTTCTACCTATAAGTAAAAACTAAAGTTAATACTTATAACTTCTGGAAATAGAACTCCTCTTCTCCATCCTTTTTTTATTTTTAAAAATATTCTTGATCATGTATACTTTGTATTCAATTACACTGTTCTTAGAGCTCAATAAATGACCTGAAAACTAATAAAACTAATAAAACTACTTCAACAGTAAAAGGTTTTTACTACGAGGTTTGAAAGAAAGCATCTAGACTGGTTCAAAGAAAAGTGGGAAAACATAGGTATATGACTATAAATTACTACTGTCTTTGTCAGATATAGGAACTGCATTTGTTTGCTCAAACCCTTGTGGGGACTTGCTCAGCAGCAAATACAATAAATGCTTTCCATTTATATTAGCAGAATTAAGGTTTAGATAACAGCACCTATGCTGAAAACTCAGGATCAAAGAACCATAGAATGGTTTGGGTTGGAAGGCACCCTAAAGATCATCCAGTTCCAATGCCCTTGCCAGGGGCAGGGACACCTTTCATAGACCAGATTGGTCAGAGCCCCATCCAACCTGGCCTTGAACACTTCCAGGGATGGGACAACCACAGCTTCTCTGAGCCACACGTTCAGTCCCTTACCACCCTCACAGCAAAGACCTTCCTCCTAATAGCTAACCTAAACCTACTCTCTTTTAGTGTGATACCATTCCCCCTTGTCCTGTCACTACATGCTCTTGTCAAAAGTCTCTCCATCTTTCCTGCAGGCTCCCTTCATGTACTGCAAGGGCACAGTTAGGTCACCTTGAAGTCTTTTCTAGGCTTAAGAAACCCAATAGTCTCAGCCTTTCCTCATACAAGAGGTCCTCCACCCATCCAATCCTCTTAGTGGCCTCCTCTGGACTTCTACATGACAGCTACACTACAGCCTTTAAATACCTTAGGCAAGGCAGATGGTCTATGTTACATTTTGCCGTGTTGAAATTGTCATGGTGGAAGAGGCTTCAAAATGGAATAACTCAGATAAAACTCTTAGTTATGGATCTTTTGAGTTTGCTTTGACACATGAGAGAGTAGTCCAGGACATCAAGCCTAATACTTCTGCTATTTAGAACAGGAGTTCTAGAACAGGGATATGTGACCAGAACTTAACACAGCTCAAACATTCATGATAACTAAAGGAAGCTGGTCTAGCAAGGAGAGAAATGGTATTAAATCCATTATGATACAATGCATAGGTCCTTTATTCCCTCAACTTATGTGTAAATTCACTAGCAGGGCACTACTTCTCTAGACCTATATTCTCCCACATTTACTGGGAAACTAGAAGTGTTGACAGCATACCATCTATTGTAAATAATGGAAACACCTGATACCTTTTAAGACTAATTTGAAATAACTAGAGGTCCATCTATTGCTCATACTTCAAACATTAATCCTAACTCAAGAAATAAATTAATTTTTAGTATTTATCTCCCAGACTGAGATGCTTTACAGCCATTCTATGCAAATGAAAACATACATATACATACATTTTCTAGAGCTGCACATTCACTCCAGAAAATTAACACAGGGAGATGTTCTATAGTCTACAAACTAGATTACCAAAGACCAAGTGCCAAATATTTCATTGTCATAACCCTTCAAAATATTACTAATCTGCTTGAATTTAACACTAATGTCATGCTTAAATCAGGACAAGTTAATTGCTATTGTCTTTTATACAGAAGTATTTAATGGATCAATGCTTATAATTCCTACTTATTCGCTGGAATTTCTTTTCAGAGAACATAAAATGACTCACATAAAATGATGAATCTAAATTTACACTGACTAAAATAATCCTGCAGATTAACAATTTTAGTTTCTCATTTATACCAACTGCTGTTTCCATTCCAGGGGCAGCAGGCACAAAACAGCACAGTTGTCAGCAAAGAGAAAAGAACTACATCAATAGAAAATAAGTAAAAGGCTTATCTGACTGCTGCCTTTGAAATTAAACAAGTAGAACAATGAAAATTAATATTTCCTGAGTATGAAATGCAGGAAGTGTAAGAGACCTTCTATTAACTAAGTATGTGCTTAGTACAGATGAGAGGTTTTTGTTCATTGAAGTTATTTCCCCTTTTCCTCAGGCTGACATCCAATACTGTCTGTCCTACTGCATCACTATATGTAGTCATATATGATTATACAACGATTGAGCAAAAGTTCACACAATTATTAGTTTCCTCTGAAAATGATAAAAGAAGTATGTGGCAGCTTGGTCAAATGTTCAGTTTGCTAAGGATTTTCTATAGGAAACACACTAGTAATACAAGGTTGATACCGAAAAAACATATCAAAACATATTTAATCAAATACCAGACAGGGAATCTGAATGGGGACTCTTTTGTTCAGTTTTTTCCACTACTTCGGCATGGCTTTCTGTCAGTTTCTTCTCTTTTCTCACTTTAACAAATTTTATTTGAAAATCTTGAAAAGACAAACAGCAGGAAGAGACATGCAAGGAAGACAGGACAAGAATTCTTAGTATCCAATTTCTTTTTATCATTTAAATGACAAAGCAAGTAGAAAGGACATTACCTAGGTCTCTAACCTGTCCAATATGGGAGACAGTGTCTTGAATCATAATTTGCACATTTCAGTTTAAAGTTGAAGAAGAAATAGTTTAAACGTGTCTAGAATAACTAGTGGAGTTATTTCAAAATATACTTTATACTTCTCAGCAAAACACGTTACTAGTTTAACTCTCTACCTATTTCCTGACACTTCTGTAACGAGATGCCTTGGGGAAAAGAAAAGAACAGTCAACAAATAAGTGTAGAGCACATATTTAGTCTTCTTTTATTTGTCTTTCAAGAAAGCATGATATAGATAACGAAATAACTCAAAATCAAAACCTCAAACTGCAAGCAACATTATCAGCTTGGTGAGTTACACCAGCTAATTATCCAGGCTTTTTTCATTCAACATTATCTCTATACAGTCACACCCAAAGACATCAACTTATACATATGGAACACGCATTTGTAATGAATGCAGTGCCATACTGTGGGTGAAGGTCAGATTCATGCATTTATAAAAGTTCGATTCATGATGATAAAACAACTTTAAAAATATGAATTATATTAGCTGACAGTCTATTGATCATGTCCTATCTGCAACTAATATGAAGGTTCAAGCCTAGAAGAACACACAAGGATCTCCACAAAATTTTGAAGTATGCTGACATTACACTTTATAGAAATTAAATTCAGCTTATTTTTATGTTTGTTAGCATCACAGCACTGTTGTTATTTTCTCCCATAGGAAATTATTTTTCTATTTATGGGATGTTTAATATAACCTTACAAAGAACTACAAGTCTGGATCATCTCAGTCATCCAGTGCAGTAACTTGCATTGCAATGCTGCTGTGCCATCATCTACTTTTAAGAGGTCTGAACAACACACTACTCAACATATACACGCTGAGAATACTAGACATGGCAAAATGGTATTTGACAAAGTACTTGGAAGCACACAAGATAAACAGAGAGATACACAGAGGAAAAGATCAGCAATTCTGGAAGCCTATCCACACTGAATTCCTTACAGTCATCCGACCTGTCATTTTAAAATCACCACAAGTACACCTACATGAACTAAAATTACAGCCATGTAAAACTGCAGAGGAAAACTCAATTTATCCTAAAGGTGGCCAAGGTGGTCTCTGCAAATGGCTCTTTTGACTCTAGGTCAATTGCCCTACAACTAGACCCTACCTTTGCAGAAAGGCATTCATCATAGCACACATTTTACAACTGCTACCTTTTGCAAGAGTCCAGTGTGACAAACACAGCCCTTTTCTTGTGGGATGACACAACCAGGAGATCCACTTCATGCCATGGAGTTACCACCTTCTTGGAAATAAATAAAGGAAATAAAGGCCACTCTGCTTGGCGATATTAAAGTAGTAGGTGGGATATGGCTTATTGCATATGCTCCATGAGGATGGTATTCTACGCAGAGTGGTGACAGAGCAGTAAATGAAATAAAACTAATAACCTGCTGGCAAAAACTGAACTCCAGGAAGAATTCTGCGCTTTGGCGTACACCCCTATATTCTCAGTTTTGTTATGTCCAACTGCCAAGATGTTGGATCTTGGACTCAAAATGGATTACACACAGATTACTTTCAGCTCCCTCCAAAAAAAAATAACCACAACAAACTAGCCCCTCATCAATACTATGAATATGAATAGGCTAGCTTCTTTTGCCCATAAATTGATTCCATACTGGCAAAACTGGGTAGGCTCACCTTCTGAATATTTTTCTGTAAACTGAGAAGCTTTTCTTAAGAGAGACCTTAAAAAGATTACTAGATATTTCATACATCAGTAAATTGCAGATCAGGTTTGCTACAGCTCTAAAAGCTTTACCTCTAGTTAACCTGCACAGCTGATTAGATATTCTCAAATAGCTTTAAAAACTTTTAGCATGACAGTGGTGGAAATAGTTTGGATGAAACATCTCGATATAATCACATTGTTTCTTGTGATTCGGTTTTGATTTTTACTTAATCCACACAAGCGCTATTCTCTCATACTGTAATCACCCTGTGCTCTAGGAACCTATTCCAGTGTGTTTCCTACCATAAGAAGTATCGAAGTTGGGTTGCCTCGAGCATCTCAGAAAAACCATGTAAACATGCTGAACTTCTGAAGTCACCAGAAAATTTTCTTTGATAATATGTAGAAAAATGAAATCATGCTAACCTCTTAATTCTCACACTGCCCAGCAAAAACACTCCATCCTTATATTATCTGAAAAGCTGTAAGGAAATCATTGTATCTCATAACCATCTGATATGAACTTTCTCATATCTGAGTTTTACATCAAACGCCTTAAAAGGCCACGGACAGATAAGAAGTCCAAGAAAGTACAAGATTAAGCCTAAATGGCACACCTGCTGATTAGGATTTGACTCCTCACTAAGACAACACTGACAGGATACAGCTAGTCTTAAAATCTGACACTACGTGACTAACTCTGTCAGATGAAAAACTGATTTTTATAACTTTCTGTTAAGGTCCACTTGCAATTAACATGGACCATGAAAATTAAGAAACCACCAGTTACTACAAGAGTAAGAGGCAATCACCCTGTGTAAAATCACAGCTCATAGGCTTTACTACCCAACAAGAAGACAATGTAGACAATAAAAACGTAGAGGTGGAAAGCTTGCAAACAATTATATATTTTCTTCCAGAACTATGTGACCATGTCAATACCAAGCCAGCAATCATGTCATCACAGCCCATTTTGCCTTGAGCCATTCTTGGCAAGGGAACTGTTGGAAATACTGAAGACATACATCTTGGATTCAGCTGGTGTTGAAAAGTTTTTCTGTGCTTTTCCGACTTACTACAAATGTGGCAGTTAGCATACATTTATACAAACCGGTCCTTTTTTCCAGAAAGCTATAAAAAGTCAGTAGAAAGAACAGGTTGGCTACAAAACACATATACAGTATTTCTGGAGAGTTTGTAAGTTATATTTTCTAATTATTTTACTATTTATAATGTGCTTATTTTTACAAGTTTTACTAACTCAAAAGCTACAGATAAAAACCAGCAGGCAGCTTTCACACAGCTTGAACATGAACCATTAAAAAATACAATTCTATTTGACTTTTACGCTTTACAAACTTGCACTGCAACTCTCTGAAACACTTGAGCGGCATCAGTTTAATCTGAAACCAGGCCTAACAGGCAGTATGAGAAAGAACTAGCCTGACCCCCTGTGGCCAAAACATTGCAAAACTTTAAATTTACCACCATCATCTGAATCTTCCTCAGATAACCACCACGGCACTGAATCCTTTTTCTTCTTTTCTTTTTTCCTGGGCTGTCCCAATTTCTCAAGAATGCTGGACTTTTTCTTTGAATTTCCAAGTGAATCATCTGAAAGAGACTGAATCAATTGCAAACAAGATTAAAGAGAGCTTTTGCATTTTTACATTGTTTCAGCCACTCAATTCTGGACTTCTGAGTCCAGATGCCTCTCATTATTCCCCACTGTTTGTCTTTATTGTATATGCATCAAAAACTTGATTAGGAAACAATAACTATATTCATGTGGCATAATAATGCATATTTTAATAATTCTGCTGCCAGAATTTGGATATATTAAAAGCTGACTGCTTCAGAGAATGTATGTTCAAATGAACAGCATAATCATCTCTTTTTCAGTTAGTCAAGACATGTAATAAATAAAACTCTGACTACATCCCTGAACATAATGAAGTAGAGCAGAAACAATTTTGCCTCGTCCTTGCTTTGTACATGAACGTTATTATAAATATTCTAAAAATAAATGTGCACTAGCAACATTCTAGCTGCCAGCAAATCAGATTTCAGAAGTTAATCTTATACTTCTTATTTATGGAATAAAATAGAAACGCCAGAGCCACTCCTACCCAACTATGTATTACACTTTCATACATGTTAGCCATCCATGCTGATTTTGACTTATGCCTCAAATCAATGGAAAAAAATCTATGAGTATAGACACTATATGAATTTAAGTTACTGAAAAGTAACAGGAAGGAAAAGACACCTAACCTCTGCTCTTTTCTCTAATAAAGCTCTTTGTGGCCTAGAGCAGGCTCAGAGCCACAATCAGCTATCCACACACTGAACAACGAAATATTCATTAAACTAGTGCACTGCAACCTTATGTTCTACATATTCTTTGTGCAGCAAACTGCAGTTAAGGGGAATAGAATACTTTTTATCTAAATTTTTAGCTACAACTGTTAAAATCAATTGCCCTAAATGTCTTAAAGAACACAGTGCACAGTCAGCAAAAGCTATAAATGGTAATAAACAAGGGATTCACATATGAAATGCATCACACGGGAAAATTTCAAAACCTTCACTTTTTTAATAGCCACAAATAAGAAACTGTGATAGTATAAACCCAATATTAGAGGCAACAGGATTGTAAATACTTAACATGTAAAACACAAGGGTATGTCCTATTAAAACAAGCCTCTGCAATCCACTGCCTCCTATTACATTAAAAACACTGCCGTAAAAGCCAACCTTCACTATGTGACAAAAACTTCAACTTCTCTGGGCTTAATAAGAACATTCCAAAAATCAAACGCCAATCACATAAACTGTAAGAAAAAATAATTGCAATAAAATATTCATATTAGTATCTCTGATCAAGAACATCTTTAGAGCTTTCAGTTTCACTAGAGTAAACGAAATGACTGTCATACATCTTAGATAGAAAAATGCTCTAAGCCTTGCACTTTAATAAAACACAATTGTAATAAATTATGAAACTGATAGACAACAGGATGTATTGCAATTTCTCTAAGTTGCCTCTGTGACAGAACAAAACAGCTTTAGATTTCTAATAAATATTCCATAAATAACAATTTCCTGATATTAGTCACAACACTAATACTAATGGCATTGTCCCCAAAGGTCAGACAGCCTCCTGCTAGCTGGAAGCACTGACAGGTCCTTGATGCAAGGTTCCTTATCACTTGATGTTTCTTTTACAACCAACAGTATCCTCTGCTCTGCAAGCAGTCAGAGATGCTCACACTCCTTAGTGGATTGTAACTAAAGAACCTGCAACTCCCACAGGTTGTGCTCAAGTTCTGGAAACTTTCCAAGTCCAGCCATCTTGTCAACTGCAGACAGTAAAGCTGCAGCAGCTGGGAAAGAAATGCTGACACAAAAATACTGGTGCATTTTTCCCAAGACGTCAGTTGTCTCAACAGCGAAACTTCGAGATTTTTTCCCCTTTCTTTGAAAAAAAGGTAAATCTATTAAGCAATCATCAATCAACTTTTTGGACTCATAAAGACTTCTCAGCACCAGTAAGTGGCACCAATTTCTTCCTTCCCATCCTCCATAAGACAGCTTCTCAGCCTTTCAGGAACACACAGACACACAGAAACTGTCAGTTGTTTAGTCTCAACATAAATAAAAGCCAAAAGAGACAGTTTTAAGAACTAGAACAACTACATGGCACATCACTAGCTCATCACCTCCTGTGCATGTGAAGGAACTTAAAAAAGATAGGTAATACAGAATTTGATCTAAACCACTCACACTTCCATGAGCAGTTGTCCTAATTAATTCATTAAACCAGTTATTTTTCAATTAAATAAGTCTACTCCAAAATATGCTTTTATTATACAATAATATGTTAATCTATTTTATCTTTAACAAAAACTTAAAATGTTTTTCAAACATGGCTTAATGTGTGGTGTTTCTCTTCCAGACACTACCCTACAGATATTTTAATAAAGATGATATAGCCTTTCCTTTTGAAAGTCTTCCTTCTCAAGCATCCATTAATATCAAGTAGAACAAAGGTCAACTGAAAATACTAGAAGCAGACAATGGCTTTTTCACAAAATTGCTTTGCGTCATCAAGAAAAGGCAATTAATTCAATTAATTGAAGCATTGTGCATTAGAAAGACTTCCCCATGTTGCACGTCCCAAGAGAAAGTCACAGCCAACAGAGCAAACACTGAAAACTGGAGCTAAAGCAATATAACAGATGATGCTTGAGGAAAATCCAACTGACAACAGGTGAAGCACACCAAGATACTGATGGTGAGGAGTCAATGGACCACAGGAACACAGACAGTGGAGGAAGAAGGATTATGGGAGGAATTAAGGATGACAACAGGCTCTTTTGGCAAGGAGTTGGGAATAAGCATAACCAGGCAGAGGGAATCATTAAAGGATTTATGCTACATGCAGTCCTTGTTATTACACATTTGTGTTTCCTTCTGTAAAATAATAATAGTCTAGAAAGTCCACTGATAGCTTTTAAAGCTCAGTGTATATGCCAAAAGACTTAGTTTAATCCTCACATTAGACCTGCATCATCCAGCTGTATATACAGCCTCTCTTTTAACTTCATATGTTTTAATCACAAACATACATACACAGCCTCACCCCAAACACAGATTCATTAAGAGTTATTTAAAAGCGAAAAATCCTGTTCCATTTCCTCTTTGAAAGATTTGCTTAAATAATATTAAGTCTTCCCCAAACTACTGAGAAACAGATTTTACTATTCCCCACCTGCTGTGACACTCAACACAAACATCACTCCTACAGAGAGATTTCAAGAAATGGAGCCTATCAGTTTCTCATCTTTCTAATATTAAAAGGTAAAACACTTTTTATAAAAAACAGAAGCAAGGAGAAGGACATAGCAGAAGATGCATGTATAAAAACAACAGAGAGTAGATAATGCCATTGTTATTTGGGCCTCCATCAAGCTGGCAAAAAATACAATGCATATTTTTAACAACTGGATTAGCAGTGTGAAAACGGTTTTGGATTGAAATTACAAAAAAACAAAGACATGAATTGTTAAAGTTATATTCCAAATGCCATGTAGAATAATTCAATAGTTATTTGGATTTTGTTTTTAATGAGCATTCTCAATGTGGGCAATAGCTGAGGAGGAAAAAGAGTATGTCAAATGAGGAATAAAATACCAGAAGCAATCACATACATAGTTTTGATAGATGTGCATAACAAATAAGAATAAAACTCCTTTCTCTTCCCCAGAGCAACTCCCTTTTTAACAAGAATAAGAAAAGAATTTTGAAGGAAATGCAAAGACTAGTTTTCTAATTTTGCTAACATTAATAATTTCAGTGAGTTCAAGAGTGCTAACTTAGTTACATCATTAAATTAAATTACATTTCACAAGTCATTAAATTGTAACACAGTCTCTACTCGAAAAAGATTTTCAAGCGCACATTACATATAACAAAAACATTGTCCGCCATCACTGGTTATGTTTATATACAGAATTAAATTCTAGTAAAGGCCTTATGTAGCAGTATTTATGTTTTAGAGTTACCACACTGTTTGTCTGACAGATCAGAATTCTGAAATTGCAGGTCTATTTGCACTGAAAAAGCCATACCTAGTCAGAGCATTTAGATCATGTCTGATAATTATTAGCTTAAGTCAGAACCCACAGACTTGCATGATCTTGCCAGTACTCAAAACTATGAAGAACCATGAGGAATTAAGGGAATCCAATTCTAATCTTCTCATCACTACAACACACTCCATTTTATACATGAATGTTTAAATATAATTCACTGAGAGCAAGCACTGCACCAAAAAATAAAGAAATTTTTAAAACATAGCTTGTGTTTATATGCAGGCAGAGGTTTTTTACCTCATTTTCAATTATACATCAATTTGAAGGTTCCGGTACTAAGTAGCACCAACAATAAAATTGAAAGAAAAATCAAGAACCAAGGGCTCTTTTTGGAGATATAACCAGGCAATAACAAAATATTTATCTAATTACAAAACTATTCTCTGGATTTCAATACAGCAAAAAAATATAAATTTAGTTTAGCAATTAAGACCTTTCAAAGGCACATACATAAGACAGCTATATTAATTATGTGATAAAAGCACAGCTGAATCTTATACTCCATACTCTTCTATACTCAATTTTCCTCATTTCTAATAGAAATGGGGATGTGACCTTGCTCTCAAACTTACCTCTTTCAGGAACTCTTCAAACTGCGCATCTAAATCTTCCTTTGAAAATCGATGAGCCATAATTTGTGGCTGGGTTATTTCTTCCAAATAACTGAGCCTAAAAAACTAAAATTTAAATTAAAGTTAATTAAATGCATTCTGAAATTGATGTAACCTAATGATTTGCTTGAATGGAGTTATAAGCAAAAAAAAAACCCAATCCAAAACTTCAGAGATGAAAAAACATCATTCTCCCATCCCTTACAGAACTATTTACTGAATGAGAAAATCAGTGCAAATGTACGTAGATCACTCAAATTCCTTATAAGCAAAATACTCACTTTCAAAACACCAGCTTCAGCACTTAAACTTTGAGGAATAAATAAAATATGATTAAATTCAGCATCTTTATATTTTTCTTCAATAACCAGCTCTCTTAGCAACCCACAATTAAGCATTTTGTTATTAATCAAACGAGAATCTACTGCAGTAATATTTCTATTTTAAGAGCTTTTAATTATTTTCTAAGTTTCTTCTCCAGCACTGGGAACATCTGGCATTGTTAGTTTTGTTTCATCATCTCTGCTGGGCTTTGGATTTAGTAAACAACAAATACATGTAAATCTTTTTAAGGTTAGGGAATGGCATGGGGTTTGATCTGCCCTGTCACAGAAAGCCAATGACACTTGCCCCCCTCTCCTTCCCCTAAGTCTGCATCAACTTCTCAGGTATAAAATATGACCCCCAACCAAAAGGCTGCAAAGCTTTTATGTATCACACTGCTCAACACATATGGCTCCCTTCAAAACTGCATATGTATGGCAGCATTAAACTGCACTAGCATCTTCCAGGCTGAGAAGTGCGATGTAAACATAAAAGGACTAAACATTTGCAAAAGTGCTTTTACCATTAAATAAAACTTCTCCCAGTATGGAGCCCACTCAGTACACAGGACTGTTACCTACCTAGTAAATTGATTTTGACAGGCGAGTTGTGACAACTGTTTCCTGCTTTCACTCCTTATCCATCCATAGACCACCCGACACCTTGGCTTTGGTAGTTAAAAAAAAAAAAAAAGTTATATAGCACACTGCCCAGGCGTTGAATTGAGCACGATATCCCTATGTAAGCAGTTGGACAATATCTCGGAAAACATGGTAAGGAGATTAAGAATGTTACCTCTCAGGGCACACATAATCCAGCATCCTTTTATACTTTCACATCAAAGAACACTTGATGTGAAACGCAGGATGCTTTAGCAATTTACTAACTGTGCCAGCTTTAGCAAGTGGGGAATACTTAATTCTAGCCTTTCCAGAAAAGGCATTGACGTTATCTGTACTTCTTGCCACATTAGAATGACGGCTTTCTTCTGCCTACCTTACATCTTTTACAAAAACTAACAATATGTAAAAAAAGGACAGCAGACATGTTTAAAATTTCGGTAACAGAAGATCAGAGGCAAACATTAACCTTAGCAATTACACTTTTCAGCCATATCTTCAGACCTGGCGGCTCATAAATGACTTTGCGCGCAAGACAAAGGCGGCACTTGCTGGGATATATGCTACAACAGAGCGCAAGGGAGAGACATGGCTAATCCAGGGGGATGGAGGAAAGCTGAAACAGCCTAACACATTTCACGCAACCTTTTAATCATCCTAGCGTGAACGGATCCTCTTCCTCCTCCTCCGGCTTTCCCTGCAGCACACGCACGGCAGCTCGGGCGCGGGCGGGCAGGGCTCGGCTCCAAGGCCCGGCGGGCGCCCCGGGGAGCAGCGGGGCAGGAAGGGGACGCGGCCCGGAGCCCAGCGCTGCCCGGGAGCCGGGCTCGGACCTGCCCCGCGCCGGGCCCGCTCCGCCACGGCCGCCCCGCTCGCCGGCGGCGCGGTTGCCCGGGAAACCCTCCCGGCCACCGTCCCGCCCGCCCGCAGGAACCGCGCCACGTGATTCCGCCAAATCCGCCAGCTGCCCTCCGCTCCGCCCGCCCCGCCGCGGGACACACGTCACGGGGGAGCGGGCTCCCGGCGCCACGCGGGACGGGAGGGGAGGGGACGGGCGCTGTGCCCGGCGCGGGACACGCGGGTCGCGAGGGGACGGGCACGGGGAGGGGCACGGGGAGCGGCACGGCGGCGGGCGCCATTGAGGGGCGGCCGTGGCGGGGGGCGCCCCCTGGCGGTGCGGGTGGTCCCTGAGCGGTGAGGGCCGGACAGGTTTTGGGGAATTTCCGCGTCCCGGCGGAGCGAATTTGCACATCCGAGCAGTCGGGAGCCGCCCTGGCGCCGCACTCGCACCACCTGAGCGGGGACCGAAGCCCCTTAGCAGCCACATCACCGCAGTCACACGGTCAGAGCAGGTTTCCTTCCGCCTGGACCCCAAGCACTTCGCCGCAAGTCGTACAACTGATCTTCAGGAAAAGCAGCAAGGAAAGAGTTAAAGTGTGTTGCATTCCCTAATGCAAGGGTCGAACTCAAAGCATCCCTTCTCGCTTATTCACAGAAATCCCTTTCTAAAGTTTTCCTAATGTTTCAGCCTTAGATGTCGGCCGTTGTGCTTTTAATACGTTTTAGCACATCTCTGGAAATGTTTAAAACACGCAGGGAAATTAATGACCCCTGTTTCCCTGACCACTGCCTCTCAAATAACCACAGAACAATTGCAGTCTGTGCTTGCATGTGCTCTCCAGCGAGGGTCTGTCAGTGGTGTTTGTTGTGAGAGTCACGTTGCTTCAGGAATTTTTATGCCAGCATTTAGTAAATGGCAAAATAAAACAAGTTCATTTAAGAATACAAATGGACATTGTTCGCACACACACACACACACACACGCACACACACATGGGTTTTGATTCTCTATTCAGCAGACTTGGAATGACAAGATTTTGAAGTTTTCTCCAGCGAGTGTTGGGTACTCGTTTCAAGTGAGAAGCCAGTTAAAGTCCTACTACTGCCTCTCATTTCCTGTTAGCTCGAGAGATAAAGACAGCACTCCCAATATGGCCTTTATGTATCCCAGATTTTTTAATGCTCGTATAAATTATAGTTTAAATTCAAAGAAGCAAAGAAATATGGGCCCTGTATTTTTTTCCCACACGAATCTGTAGGAATTACTTTGCTAAAGGTGCTGCAGCACTTCTTTCAATCAGACCTATTGTCTGCAGATGGAGTATTATGTTTCCATTTGCAAAGTATTTTTTTCATCTTTATGTGCAACTTCTGCTGCTGTCTGTGGGAAATGTGGGAGCTGATCAAGGACAGAGTGCCCACATAAACTAATATACTAGAACAATTTGTTACACACGACAGCCTACTGATGAAAACATCAATTTCCAACATTTACTCTTTTCTCTTGTTGCATGAAAACGCATGAAGCCTGAAATTAGAATTTAAAAGAAGTATGGAAATTAATTAAAAGAATGCCAGTCATGCTTTCATGCCTTGATCCTGCTCAGATACAAGCCAATGCAAATTTTACTATTAACTTCAAAGTGATAGCTGTGACATCATTCATTGATCATGAGAGTTACTTCATATATGATCAAATAATCACATCAAGGGCTCAGTCCCTCAAGCTGCTAAAAAACTGTTGCACATTGAAGCTTTTCTGTTTGCAGAAATATGTTCAAAGAGCCTTATACACAGTATTGAAAAATGTGCAGAGGGATCAATGCTGTTTGAAACCTCAGTGCCCATATGGGAAAGAAAAAAACCTAAACCACTCTTGATGACTGTGGTGGAGAGGAGGCATTGCCTGGTGTTGAAATGTCATCCAGTGCATTCAAATAACATGCACAATAGCCACTTAAAAGATTTTCATTTCCTTCTAATGCCAACCAGTTGGAGCAATTTTCTCAAGAGCTCTTAACAGCAGAACTTAAAAAATGGGAGAGTGGGGCTAGCCATGAATTTCAGCCAGGAACATGGCAATTTGAGCAGCAGTGCTAATAAAGCAGAAGGATGGATGCAAATTCTAAAATAGATCCTGCTGGACAGAGCCTCAAATTATAAGGTAAATTTCAGGCTCTGCTGACATGGGTGGGAAGCCTTTGTTGGCTTCTATGAAACCAGATTTTGCTGCTGTAGTCACTGGCTTCTCATTTAAATATGTGGCATGTGCACACATAATACATATGTTTTTCTTGCTAAACAGCAAAAATATGAGACTTCATGGATTATTATAGTAATTTTCAAAGATAAATGGCAAAATTAAAAGGATTAAAATATCCACACTCTTATTCTGTTGTCTAATTTCAGTTATGTATCATCCATAAAAGTCAATGGGGAAAAAGATATTAAATAAAAACCAAAAGCCTCTGCCACATTCACTTTGGCTGAAGCTTTGCATCAGATAGTATTTCAGTATTGAATTTGCAAATATGTGAAATATGAGATTATGATAATAAATATTTCATCATATTCTTGGTTTTGTTTTTTTAAGGGTTAATAGTTTCCTACTGAATCAAAAGCAAACAAACAGTGGTGGACTAAGAAGCTAAAATTGCATTCTCTGTGTATGCTCACCGTGATGAGACTTCCTTAAGTGACAATGCAATAAAAGCCCTTTCTAGTATGCACATTGTAAAAAAGAAAAGCCTTCCATAACTAAAAACTGCACAGAAAACAAAAAGAATCCTGTGGAACTATATTCCATGAGAAAATGGTAGTCAGATTAGGATGAGTTGTAAAATAGTTCAGATAACTATTATTGTGGTTTAAAAGTATTTTTAATACTTTCACTTTTGGTTCATTGCAGGTCTCATTTTGTTCTGTCACTGATAACAAGACCTCAGATCCCAAGGGTTGGATTTCTGGTTGATTCAGTCACAGTTCCCTGAGCTCAGCGTCTCACTGTATGGTTTTTTCCATCGTGAATTTTCTCTGTGGGCTGAGAACTATATTCTGTGTCATGTTTCAGATTATTCCAGAGACACAGACTGGTCACAAATCTTATTTCTTCATGCGTCCCTTGAAGGGAGCTGCAAAGTTTGGAGGCTGGGCTGTTGCTGGCCATTTCCCGTTTTCTGGAAGTTAGCAGACACGCACTGTTTCTCATGCTTTTTGAAAATGGATCCTCCCTCTGGCTTATTTGTGTAAATGTTTAATTGCCTTAATGTTGTGCCCTGTGCTGCCGAGTTCTTAGTTTCTCTGGAAGAGTGCAAAGTTGCTGTAACTACTGGCTGCAAGAATAAATCCTTCACCATCACAGAGGAAACTCTCCTATTGCCAGCAACTGTAAGCAATTAAAAATTCTTTCAAGAGGTTGATTGTTTGCAGTTGGTAATTAAAGGTGCTTATCACTCACTCGATTAAAGTGCATTTGCCAGCATTTAACACTGCTTTTTTTTCATTTCCTGATTCTCTGTAAGCTTGTTGGAAAGCATTGCTCCACTATGTAATCAAGTTAGTGGAGCAAGATCCCTTCTTTTGCTTTTGAGAAAATTATTTTGCAAAGATAGATACAAACATGGCTGGTTTGACTAACTGTAGCACTTTTGATTTACTCTTATGATGCTGCCTTGTGCCTACTGTAGGTCCTTCTTTGCCAGTGAAAATTCTCTGTTGTTGGAATGAGGCAACATGCTTACAATTCCTAGTCTGTGGGACTGGAGAAACGACTTGGGTCGCTTCCACCTGAGATCAATTGAACTGCAAACTCTCATCGGCCTTGAATATTCTTCTTTTGCATATAGAAAGTTTTGTAATAAGTTTTTCTCTTTGTGTGAAAACACACTGCATGTGTTCTGTTCAGAAGAAGTTAAGGTAAATATTTTTATAAAAATTTCTTGGAGGCTTAGGAAAGATCAAACTCAGAAAATTCTACAGAGAAAAACTAAGTATTCTTCTTCTCTTTATTAAAATTTTTCAGATCTGTAACATCTTTCGTTGATCCTGATAACATATCTGCTTAACACTGGCAGGAATGTTAGCTTTGCATTTCAGATTTTCACTTGGTTATTTTTAGTTCTTCTGAAGCCTGGGAAATAAGAAATATAACCGCTTTGAACAGTCTGAAAGAGCCAACTCTAGCAGGGCCTCTGAATCTGATTAGATAAAACAACAAAGAGGTTCTGTTAGGGCAGAGGCAGGAAGAACTAAGGTGGGTGGCAATATCTGTCATAACTCAGGGGAAATGTAGCCTCAAAGCACTCAAAAGTGGGTGAAAAAATAACATAAGCAATAGACAACTTTCCCACATCTTAGGTCACTCTCCAAATGCAGTTTGAAGAACTTTCTCTGCGCTCCACTTTTTTTTTTCTTTTCTTTTTTTTTTTTAAAGTGCAATAAACAGCACATGCATGTGTGTTTATATTAAAGAGCTGATTTAGGGGAACAGCGTTTCTCTTCAGATAAGTATCTGAAAAAGTACAGTGTGGCAAGTGCAATTACATTTGTTGGTACAGAAGCAGTATAAGATCTTAAGGGACAGATTTGCAATTTTCAGTGTTTTCCTCAGAAAGTTTGGTAGCTTAGGGATGGACACAGGAGATTTCTCCCCTAAAATACAGCTAATCATAACACCACATTTTATCCTACTGTCCAGAAGAAGACTCAAACTTGTATTTAGTGCGACTGGGAAGTGTTCAGATTTTTGGGGGACTTAACTTAAAAATGATCTGTTATTGGAGGGGTGGAAACCGAAACACCCACTCAGGCAAGGATTGTTCTTCCCTTCATTCAGTGTAGGATGCTTATTTTGGGTTGGAAGAGATCAAAAGAGAGATTCATGCATTTCCTCAGGAAAATCAGTCAAAATGTTTTTGAATTTGCTGTCAATCCATGATGTTTAGCTTTGTCTATGTCAAAGGCTGGGAGTGTTACCTATTTGAAGCCTACTGCTAAGTGTGCCCCAAACTTGTCCTGCAGCTGAGGAATGTGGTGCTTGTTCCTCATCTTGGAGGCATATGAGAAAAGTCCCTCCAAACTGCTCTTTCCCTGCGTGTAACTGTGGCATTCCTCCGGTAACTCCGGGTGTGTCTCCCGTGGGACAGATGGAACAGAAGATGCATCCAGGTGTGATAATTAATGCTAATCCAACACCAGTTTGCACTGTTCTGGAGGTTCAGCCCCCTGCCAGCCTGAGGGTGTTCGTGAGTGTATGTCTGTGAACTAAGTGTCTTGTAAGTGGTATTTTTCATCAGGCTAAAGGTAGTTACAGTGTACATTTGGGCAGGAGAGCTGGACTGTCACATTTATCCCTATTACCTTTCTCGTCAAGTTTTTTCTCATTGTAATTTCATCAGAAAGTATATTGCTTCACAGTTTTAATTTTCCTTGAAATCTCTCTGTGAGGTTCGGTCTTACATTATTGTACAGGGAATTGAGCATCAGATCTTAAAAGCTTGAGAGGGCAAAATCAGATTCTTGCCAGGAATTGTTGCCTATACAAGCTAATCTGTGGACCTCTCAGGTGAATGTATAGGAAGACTTTTTCCTGTGATGAATGGAAAAAAGATAGATAAAGTGGACATGTCCTTTGTCTTTGGTCAGTGAAGAAATAACCCCCTCAAAACTGGGTTCACATGTAATAACAAAAACCCTGGGATGTGTTAACCAATATTGATGAGGGGGACAGGGTGACTATTACAAGTCTGTTCTCTGTGACAAGCAAGTTTACATGTTTTGTCAATTTAATGTAGCTGTCTCGCTCATCATCTTCTCACTTGTGGAGACAGAAGGCCCAGTCCCATGCTGTTTGTGCAGATGCTGTGAGTACAGAGATGAGGGATGAGGAAGTCAGGGGAATCTGAGGTCTCCTTCTCTGTGGCCACATCCCCAGCTCTTCTCTGGGACATTTCACGTAGGTGCAGGTCTCTCACCTCGAGCACATTTCTAGCATGACACCTTTTGTTGCCTTGTGCTGGTATAAGGAGATTTCATTCTGCACCAGGTGAAGCGACCTTTCTGGCATCAGCATGTGTCTCCTGCTTTTTGGTTTAATTTTTCCTTCCCTGGAAAGAAAGATAACATTAACTGATGTTCTGTGTACATGAAATGAGAGCCAGAAAGATAGGTATTATGGAATAGAAAACCTCACTACTCTGGAATTCAAATGTGGACAGGCAGATTTATTTATGTTTTTTTTCCCTATAAACAGTGCTTTGGGGATATGACCTGTCATTACTTAGAGATTTCCAGCAGTGGAACCGTTGGTGTCTGCCTACCACCCACCTAGTACATAAAATGCCACCAAGAGATCAGCTTGTCGTGGGACTAAAATAGTCCTTAAAGCTGCCTCTAAGGACTATGACACCTGTTGTCCTGTGTCTTCTCTTTCTCTCCATATCTACCCCACTAATCACCTATTAGCTCCTAAGGTATACCAGAAATAAACACTAGCAGTCCCAAGGTTCAGACAGTGTATATTAAGACCTGTGAAAACAGCCTTTTGCAAGCATTTGTCTGGAAAATAATACCTAGCTTAAGGATTTAAAACCTACTGAGATTTCTTTGTTATTTCAGGCTTCTGGGAATGGTCATTTTCTTAATGTGATAAGAAACTGAAATGTTTTCAAAGAAAAGACACTTAGATGTGTGGCCTGCCTGGATTAGTAAAGACGGGAAGCTGCTGTTCCAAGAATCCCTTAATTATGACAAACCTTCCCTGGCAAGTGCTACATATATTTAATTGAATATTAGGCTACGATTTTTACATGTATATTAAAGGTATTTAGGTGTCACAATTGTCTTGCAGTGTAATAATATTTGAAGTGATTTAATTTTAAGTTGGATAAGCTTGGGCTTTTTGTTCATTTCCTCCACTCTGAGGGATAAAATAGCATGGTGTGAAAGCCTTTTAAGATTCAACAATATTGTTCAAGCATAGCATCTGTAACTAATAACTGTGTAACTTTGAATGAAAAAAAAAGTCTAATTATCATGGAAAAGGGAAGATGGTTGACTCATCTTCTGCAGTTTGGATTACATGTGTGGGATTGTGTTTTGGATGGAGCACTCCAGAATAGCAACACTCCATCAAAAACACAGTCATGCACCTGTACTCCAAATGGCTGAATAAGGCAAAACACATGTCATCTGAACACTGTGAATCAAATTAAAAAAAAAAAAAAGAAAAAGAAAAGAAAAGAAAGGAAAGCTGGAAGAGAAATAAAGACAAGTACCATAACATTGGTGTGTGTGAAGAGTTGTTTCTTTAAAGCTCCCTGAGTGATTTATTTATCGCTAAACCTCTGTTCGCAAGCCATGTTTGATTTTGCTCGATGCTGATATAGACACTGAAACTGGATATTATGGAAAGGGCTGCCAGCAACTGTTTGATCCTGATAAATTACAATAACAGGCACAATTTACAATGAGAAGCTATTGCTGCTTCTGGCTCTAATGTGTGATGAGGTTTAAAACATGGTGGGCCAAAATTCCCTTACCTGGTGGCCCCCTCAGACCATTTACAGAAGAGTATTTAAGAGAGCCACTGAGCAGAAGAAAAATACATTCACAGCAAGGGCCAGGCCCAATTTATATCAAAGGTCAGCATGTGTGTATATGTGTCTCTGCCTGCATTTGGAGTGAAAGATGTGGGGAATAGAAGTAGAGGCATGTATAATCCACATGTTTGGAAACTTGTGTGTTAACTGAGCAGCCCATTCCCTGGTTCCTTCTACATGTGTGGACACCTCCAAAACACCCCCCACCACCACCACCCCTCACCACCCCCCTTTATGCCTGCAATGCATATGTGTTGTGAATATTGAAGCATTTGCTCTGAAAAGTTAATTGATGACTGGCTGCTTGTTTGATCTTTAGTGTCAAGTTCAAAATGTAATGAATGATAAAACCCACCCAATAGCTTGGAAAGAGCTGCAAATTCAGAAAAGTGATATGAATTAGAATCCCCTGCATATTTTCTTTGCAATAGCATTCCCAGACACCTGCCCCTCATTTCAGAAATTTATACAAGCCACAGTCCACACCCAGGAGAGTAAGGGCAGATTTCTTGAGGTATTTCATTGCCTAGAAACTTTTGATAATCTCATCAGGTGCTGTTTTTTCTCTTTAGGGGGCTTTGAGTCTAATCAAATTAACATATACATTCTTACTGATGTGCCAAAAGTTAACTGTCACGGGGGCAAATGAAGAATGGAGTGAAAGGGATGCTGCAGGAAAAAGAGAAACAAGAAAAAGATATCGACTACATGTACATGAAACTATACATTCTCTGATCAGCTCACGTTGCTGGTGCCTCCTGTATTGAAGTACAAGGCTAGAAGAGACAATTTCGGACACTTTTGTTAGTGAAATGTTGAACGAGGCTTCAGAAAGTCTCTAGGAGTGGTGGTGATGTTCGGTGTCTCTGACGGATTGTTTACTCAACTTCTGAAGGACTGTAAAGCACCTCGCCTAACACTGGATTCCTGTCTTTGGGAAGTGTTCACCTATCCAAGACTGTATCATATCTCTTGCCTGACCTCATCTTCTGTTAGCTGCCTCATCCAGCTGCTGTTAGATTCACGTGGGATGTGTCCAGAGATGATCAGGAGAGGTTTTTTTCTGTATTTGCAGCATACTTCTCCCTTACTCCAAAGTATATAAACACTTGCACGTGAATCACAGAAGTTCCATATTCACAAAACTACTTTGTGTCCTCTGCCTTTGGCAAATAAACTTTTCCATTCCTTTATTTTTCCTCTTTTGTTTTCCGTTAAAAAACCCTATGTGTATTCCACTAACCATTCCTCTTTTCCTTTGAAGAAATGTATGTGTACACATGTCTACCACCCTCTCTCTCTGATGCTGTTTCCCCAACCTTTATGTAGCATCAGTATTTCCAGTGTCATCGCTGGAGAGAGGCAGGCAGAGTTGCTGCATGTCTTTAAGGAGTGGCTGTGTGTCCATAAACATGCACATGTGTACACACATGCTCTCATACAGAGGTGCCCCCCTGTCTCAAGGAGTGAGGGGTCCCCTGGATCACAGGGAATGAAGCAGAAGAGGTGAACATGGACTTGCATCTCTGTAACATGGACACAGTTTAGTGAAGACATAGTATGAAATCTTGAATGCAAAGGGGACAGGTATTGAGGACAAAAGGCACAACATTCCCCTAATTCTAAATATAGGCAGATGTTTAATCTATGGACTCTGAATAAAGGAGTAAACTACTTAAGAAAAGAAGCTAAGAATAATTTTTAAAGAGGTGCCCATTTCCATGCTGCTGGAAATTTTCTGCCAAGAATTAGGTTGGATAATTCCAGGCCAGGTTCCAAGATTACATGCCTGCCAGGGAGGCATGCATTAGAAATTGAAATTAAATATGACAAGCTGATCATAGAAGAAAAAATATTTAAGTAAAAATATTTTGGAAAAGAGATCAGCCTGAAATTAGATTAATGGTTACAAAAAGTGGTCTGACTATTCAAAATTAGGGCAGTCTATGGGAAATGCCTTAAATGTGTCCATTTCTTTCTGAGCAGGTTATTCAAATTGCCAAAAATGAGCAGAATTTAGGGGTTTGTTTTCTCCATTGATCCCATAGTGAAAGAAGAAGCATGACTGTCATTTCCCTATGCTTCTGGGGAATGCAAGTTATGTATTTACAGCACGGTGGGTTCTCAGAATAGATAGGTCTGATCTGTCCGTTGGAAATACTGTGGTACTGGGTACTGGGTCACTTGTGTGACCATGTGACCCTCTAGGAAAGCAGCTAGAAAGACATTGCTTTTCCTAGAAAATGGTTCTGGTCAGTAATAATGAAAATAAAAAAAAAATTAATTCAGCACTTAAATGTGTTTGATGAGCCTTCCAACTTGTGAGACCCCCTCTGTTAGATGAAAAACCTGAGAAGTGCACTCTATTTCTTTTCTGTGGCAGTACTAATATATCGAAGCCAAACCGCTTCTTCTTGACCAGCTGTGAGTTGAAGCCAGCAAACTTGCTGTGGGGAGCTACTTGCTTTCATTTTAAACCAGCTGATGTGATAATGGAGCAGTGGGAAGTGGGAGTCACTGGAGTTTACCTTTGCACCTGCTTGTGCGGGCTCCGAGCAGCAAATGCAAGCGATGGGAAAGTTAACGACCAGCGACAGCAGAGCCGGCCTCACGCAGTCCCCGTCTGCCAGCCCGCTTCAGCTGAGCTGGTGCTGCCACACGGCTGCTGCAGGCTTTGAGAGGGATTTCCACGTGTCCCCCCCGCCTTCTCTAGGCAGCAAACTACCTTGCATGGTTCAGATTTCATCATGAGCCATGTTTACTGAGTTGTCAGAGATAAGCCTGTCTCTAGAGGCAAATGTTAGGACTGGGAACAGAAATGCCAGCAGTGAGCACATATGGCACTGTTTGTGCTCTTAAGTTTGAAAGAGCTAGACAAGTTAACAAATACAGATGTTTAAAATCAGTAAGAGTGTTTAATGAAAACAAACAAAATACTGTAGTCTATAAAGCTAAACCTGTTTTTCTTTTGCTCCTTTTGACAAGCTGGGATTAGTGTTTTTCTGAACCTATACCCTCCTTGACATATGGGACATTTTTGAGGGACATTAGTCCCAGCAGATGCTGGGTGGCGCTTGGGTGGATGCCTCTGATTTTTAGTTAGTTAATAAATCAGCTTTTACAACCATGTGTATCCTATGATTTAACACATGCGTAACAATAATACTGGATTAGGAAGAACAAACTGTTTCACTGCAATGGAGATTTTATTTCTTAGTAATATTGCATACAATAAGAGCTTTTCTGTAACATAAACAAAGGATTCATGCTATTTTTTCATTTAGCTAGTGCCCTTCATCCCCATGGGTCAAATTGTACTTGGAATTGCGTTAGTACAAATGCAGAGTACCTCCACTGAGCTCAATAAAACTCTTTCCATTCACTTCAAAAGGATGCTGCGTCAAACCTCATGCAGCCTGCTTTCCACAGGCAGCAGTAGCCACTTCCTGCCTAGTAAACTGCTTAAGTGATGTTCCCTCAATTAAAAGACTCATGTAATGCTTTAACTAATCAGAAGGTTAAATAGTGTCATGTTGCTTTCCTGCAAAAATCTTTTTCCTATGTGTCCTGCTCTTGTTTTTGGAAGGAAAATTTTCTTTTTAATCTTTAAGCTCCCACTGCAGATATGTGCTAAGGTACTAGCACACATGACATCATCCTTGGCTTCAGCCTTTGAAAGTGAAATGGTATTTAAAAAAATGAAATTCTGGTAGCAATGTTACACCCAAAGTTGAAGTTTAAAAGAAAACTGACAGCAAAATCAACTGCCAGGAAACAGACTATTTTTTAAATTAGACATCTATCATGTCAACTTTGAGTTAATCTCTGGAGCCAGCTCAAGAATGGATGAGGTAATATTTGCACATGTTGTGGATAAGATAGAATGAAAATGGATTTTCTCTTTTTTTTTTCTTTTTGGCTAATATGCTACAAAGATTATGAAGCCTGCTGGTTGGAATCAAGAGCTGTAATTGAGGGGTTATGTGTGAAGCAGCAGATTAGAATGGCTTTAATATGTTACATGATGATCTCTGAAAGTCCTAGCCTGTTTACAAAGTGTGCTGAATGAGGGCACTTGCAGGAGGTAGGAAGACAGGTGATAAGTGGAGGGTTGACATAATTCTGGAGAAAGCTCTCAAAGCCAACACATTTGGTGGATAAGTTTAAGGACTTGGTCTCACTGCTTTAGTTATAAGTGCCAGGGGTTGAGGCTTAAAAGGGAATCAGGACTTGTTGACAGAGCCAGCTACAAGATGGCTGAATGTAAGTTGTAGTGCATGAAAGAAAATGAAACTTTGAGTCATAACCTGTTACAAGAGCAACCTCTTTTGCTATTACAGAAACTGTCTGAAAATTTGTTTTCGTCTGTGTTAATAGTGCTTAAAACACATGCAAATTACATCTGGGAAAGGAATTTTACTAATTCTTGTTTTCTGTGCTGTTTGTGAAAGCTTTTCTTAGCCTTTGTCCACGCTGTTCTCTAAAGCATATTCCTGGCAAAGGCCTACATTCCTTGCTCAGCATTTGTACCCAACTGCCTGTGAAAGGTTGACATGTGCAGAAACTCTCAGAGGCTGGCTTAGGAAGTGTGGGGCTCAGGTGGCTCGTTCTATCTTGTACTTCTTCAGTGGTCTCAGTGGTCTTTTCTATAATCTTAGCAGTTCTGGAGACCTGTTAAGTTAAATCAGTTCTCTCCAAGACCCTGCCCAGAGGTCCATGCTGCAGCCTTGTCTATAATGAGCAGCTATAAATTGCTACTCCTTTGATCTGTTTCTCCACACCACTGGAGTAGCTTTGCACCTCCTAGAAGTGTGCAGGAATAGAGGCAGGAGAGTTCTACAGAGTAGAACCCCACCCACCACAGGCAGAGATACAAGGGTTTGGTTTTTTTTGTGTCAGTTTCCCTCGGGAATGTCAATGGAAGAGGACTGAAGGACATACAATGAGCAGGAAGAAAAAGATGTGTTCTGATGGGAATGTGAGGGCCAGGAAAATAGTTGAGATGTTGGTCTGAATCAGAGCAGGAAAGGTCTATTCCACAGCCATCTCCATCCCTTTTGAGAGATATGCAGACAAGAGGTTGATTTCAGTCATCAATGTCAGGTTTACAAGTGTAAGAGCTGAATTTTCTCTCAGGCATTTTTACTGTGGGCAACTGTGAGTTTGTTACATTCTTCTGGAAATCCAACACTCAGGGGTGCTGCATTCTTTGTTCACAAGTGACCATTACTATCCAACTCTGCTCTCCAACTGAACAGCAGGTCTGAAAACTGATTAGCTGTGTTTTGGGGCAAGGACACTGTTCTGCCTAAAAATGCCAGAGGATGTTCAGGTGAGAACCAGCAAAATGTGAAAGAACTTAGTTTCAGACTTAGATGTGGACACAACTCAACCAAGGAGCTCAGCTTCCTCCAAAGAAGAGCACACTAAAACTTCTTGTAGGACCCCATAGAGCAGGACACAACACAGAGTATTTTCACAGCCAGCTCCTGTTTAAAAAAAAATAATTAAAAATCAGTGTTTTTGAAAGTTTGGGGTTTTTCTGTAGAATACAAAATGAATACACAATATTCAATACTTTCAAAAGAGAGTCAGTGGAGAAAATCTGAAGTAACCATTACTAGGATTAGGAAGGGATGGAAGTGAAAAGTTTTGAAAAACTTGCAGTTCTGTGCTTTTTATTTCCCTAAGAGTCTTGGGTTTTTTCTGTGTTCATTTTGATTTGTGGAAAGCTGTTTACATGACATTTATGCTGTATACCTCTGTGTGAAGAAAGTTATACAACATATGTGTTAGTCTATGCAGGTGTTTATAACTGTAAATGTTACTTTTGTAGTTTGCCAAATGGAAAATACACCCAACGGCATCTTCTTGAACCTGTAAATAAACTGTTTTCCAGAGCAGCCATCAAGCACATCATGAAAGGAAATGGCAGAGCAATTCCATTGACAATAGCATGAGAACTATTATGAACCAGATGTGAAACAATACAAATATTAGTGAAAAGAATAGTTTCTGTCTACCCGAGCATGACAAAGCTTCAGGAAACACAGGGATATGGATTGGATGTGCAATGAAAATAAGTGTGTGATTCTCTGACTGGAACTGCAGGCTGAAATTCTTCTGGACACGCTCACAAATTATGTGTTGTTGTATGAACACTAACCAAAAGCCACTCATCCCTTTGACTGGGACCAAACTTTTTTGCTCCCCATGGGTGAAAGAGCTGAGGCATTCTACCTGGGTGTCAAACTCAGAAATCTTTTCTGCCCTGCAGCCATAATTCTGTTATGGGTGGGTCACTGTAATGCCTGATTCCAAAGGGACTTAGCAGGTTTACACCACAGATGTAGAGGATTTGATTCAGTGCTTCAGCCTTTGGTGTCTGGCTCTGCTTGTGATGCTGCTCTGTTTGTGTGTGCCCCCCCGAGGGGAGGCAGGGACATGGAGAGCAGTGGGTTGTGCAGCCTGTCTGCCAGCCATGGGGACGTCTCAGACACAGAGGAGCATTTGATGGGCACCAAACCTACTTTTGGGCAGCTGAATCATGCCCTAGGTGTTTCACACAGCAGAAAGCTCCAGCAAGCTTGGATGTGAATGTGGATAGCAGTGCTGCACTGTGGGCTACGGTTGAAGGTTGAATATAGTGCAACACTGGCATTTCAGAAACAGAAGATAAGGTTTCACTCTGGAATTTAGCAGGGTACCAGTGCTAACATGTAAATTAGGTGGAATAATCACATTTTGTCTTTTCAGCTAAGGTTGGAGCTCTTCCTTATCAGCAAATGAAGTGTTTACCAACTGACCAGGTTTCTGTTGAGACTGGGCAAGGGCAAACTGATGTGATTAAAATCCCACACTTGTTTATTTTTTTCTCCGCCAATGTTTCACGTGAGAACTTCAGCAGCCCATCTGGCCTCAGTTGGTGGTTTTCTAAGTTGCCAGCTTTACTTCAGCATTTTGTGATAATATTATTTCAAAATGGCCACATCATCAAGTATCTTTCAGGATGTGAAATATTTATAAAAAGATATATTCCTGTTTCAGTTTATACAATCCCTGCCATCCTTTACCTACCAAACTTGTGTCATGTGAGCTTTTATTCCATTATTAAAAGGGAGATGTGAAGTTCGTGGCCATCCTATCACAAGCTTTTGCCAGCTGTAAACCTCATCACAGTTCCTGTAAAGTACATTTCCACAGATCAAGTTACTGCCAGGGAAGACTTTAACAATCTTCTACCCTACTTTCAACCCTCAACAATTAGTACTAGCAAATGGTCCAGGCCACTGCCTGAATCACATATGATTTCTATTCAAGAAAGACAAACTTTTATTCAAACCAGACCCATAAGCTAAACACATGAGTTTCCCTGCTTAAAATAATGAATCTGAAGTAGTTTCTATCATTCATTTTAAAAATCACTCTCACATTTGAAATCAGGTTGGCTTTTTTCCCTTGTCTGTATTAGCCATCTGGTAAGGGTGACTTTTCTAACACTGGTGTCTAGAGCTAGGATTTATTCTTTATAAAAAAACCCAAACCAACCATCTTCCCCTTCCCTCTTTATTTTTTTTTTTTTTCAGTTTTGGAACTTGTCCTTGTAATATTGACCAAACTCATCCTATCTTTGAAAAGGGGAAAAAAACCCTCCACACATGGCATAACTTCCTTTATAAGACCCTTGATATATTTTACAGTCAAATTGTAGTTTTGTATGTGATGATTTAAGAAGGCACACACATGCTTTCAGGTCATTAAAGTGCATTGTAAAAATAATAGAGACACAAAGGGCTTATTCTCAAGAAACGATGCACACCCTCTTCTCCATGGAATATTGAAGATCTGTTTCATTTTTCAGTATAAGGAAAGTTCAAGATGCTATTTCCTTACCACATACCTCAGCGGTGCATGACCCCTGAAATAAAAAAATGTGAGGGGATTTATATGCAAAAGAAAAATCCTGGCACTTCTTAACATTTTTCTGCTCTTCCTGAATAAAAGACCTTCAGAACAAATCCTCTTAGTGCTGTTGCAAGGGGGTTGTTCTGTCAGAGAGCCTCATTTTCTGTGCATTCTGGTCTTAGTGAGTCAGAGAGTTTGTTAGATGCTGTTTTGTAACAATATCTAGTGAAACAATGTGTATTTAAAACAGCCCTTTGTCCATACCTGATGATTGGCCCTGCATAATAAATGTGGATGGGGATGGTGTGTGTGGTTTTGATGCACTGACTAAGAGAATTGCAATTAAAATCTGAAAGCTGGATCAACCAGAATATTTTTCCAAGTAAGTATACCTCAAGGTCTCTTAGCAGGTACTTTTTGACAGAAGTAAGCTCTCTCTATGCTTTCCATGTCCTTTAAAATATAAAATATCTTGATACACTGGAGCAGAGATCAATAAATTGCCTCTCCATGCAGTGCAACATGCGCTGTATTTCTTACAGTGGTTGGTCTTGGCTTACTGTCTGTCCTTGCAGTGGCTCAAGTCTCTCCTCTGTGAAGGTATTGGTTCTCCCTGGATGAATGAGTGGGAAAGAATTCAGTATTTGCCACAAATCTTGCTGTATCCCTGTCCTGTTAACAACCTAGACCACCTAGACAAATTCTGCTGTACAACCATAGAATGTTTGGGGCTGGAAGAGACCTTCAAGATGATCTAGTTCCACCCCACCTACAATGGGCAGAGACACCTTCCACTAGACCAGGTTACTCAAAGCTCCACTGAGTCTGGCCTGTGCCACTTCCAGGGCTGGGGCAACCACAACTTCTCTGGACAACCTGCCCCAGTGCCCCACCATCCTAGCTGTAAAGAGTTTCCTCCTGATACCTAATCTAAACCTACTCCTTTTCACTTTGAAGCTGTTCTCCCTGTAGTATGATAATCTGAGAAAGCAGAGTGCAATGATATTTGGTAACAGCAGTCCTTGCATTCCTGGTTGTGCAGCAGCCCTTAGCTCAGGTGCTTGCCTGTATGACAGCATCAGCACAGCACAGCAGCTTTCACTTGTCACGCCACTTGGTGAGGCTGCCCAGTGACACTTCCCACTCTGCATCAACCAGCTGCATCCCCAGCACAAGGACAGCAGGAGAGGGCAATCTGGGGCTCACAAGCAGCTGTGTGGAGGGAGGGACAGCCTAGCCAGGGTCCTGAAGCCTCCATCCTACCGTGAAGGGTGTTCATGGTTTCTGCTGGTGCAAAAAAGGAGGTCCTGTGCCACATACTGGAGATAAGTAGCCAAAGGTTTCAGGCATGAGGAGACCATTTTGGTTTCTAACTAAATGAGAACATGCCTCTGCCCTTCTAATCTGAATAATAAAGGACTGCTGATAATAGTATTTTCAACATTTTGATCGAGGTTTGTAAGGGAGTTATTATACCAGTCTGAAAATGCAGACAAGATTTCAACAGACAAACTCTTCCTCAGATGTCTAAGGGTATGTGTAGAGACCCATTAATGTTTTGTGTTTGTAATCACTTTTGTGATAGAAAAATGTCCAAGGATGTAAGCAAAATTGAAAGAAAACTGAAATTTCACGGTACTCCAGAAAGGCTTTCTGTAATATTTATACCTCTTAAATATATTTTGGGAATTTGAAATTAATTATCAGTTTAAAATCTCTTAAAGGATTCCTGGTGAGGTATCTAGCCATTACCTCACCAATTTGCAAGCACTTAGGAAGTTTTTAGTATATTTAAAAAATAATTTTAGAAGTGAAATAGTAAATAGACTTACTGTTCATAGAGATAGATGTGGTAAGAGCAGGAATAACAAGCCTTGCCACCAGCTCTCTTGAGCTACACAATGGTTCTTTCTTGAGCAGCCATTGCTCCACCACATTGTTTATTTATGAGGATCTATTCCACACACCCCTGCAGGAAGATGCTGTTTGACTGTTCTCACCATTACTGCTGCCATTTGCAGCTCCAGGGCTGTCACAGTCATGAAGGGCATTGAAGATCCACCCAATGCACACTCCTAGGGAGATTCTTCTCAGTCTGGGGCTGCTGGCCCAGAGCATCAGTCCCACCTACACAGAGTTATCTGACATGGCCCACATCCTCTCCTGTGCTGCCTGGGGGGAATTGAGAATACAGTATCACACACAATGGCCTATTTTCAGTTGTGTCTGTCTAGACCATTTCCTTGTGCCTTTGGCTCCAGGGAGCCTTTTTGGTGTGATTGCTGGAACGTGCACACAGAGATGTGCTGGCTTGCCTGCAGGTGATGCTTCACAAGCATGGCGTTTCTGTGGGCAACAAGTCAGTGTATTCCCACTTGAGTCCTTTCATTTGATCTTTGCTGGGACATTAAGCTGTGCTCTTTGCTGCAGGGCAGGGGTTTTAGCAGTCTCTGTGGCCCTGGAGAAGCTGACACAGTGTCCCTGCAGCCGGGGGCTGTCCCCCCACTGGTGCCCAAGCTGGCCACCACTCGCCCTCGGGCTGTGGGAGTCAGCAGAGGGTGCTCCTGCAGCAAGGTAGTGCTGCCATGCAGCCCTGCCTCAAACAATGTGCCCGATAGGAAGTATTGCTTTATAAATTATTAACTGCAGCCCTCTGACACACCAGCAGACTCACATCTGTGGACATTTTATATAAAAGACAAGTAATGGGAGAAGGTGAGATCTTCAAAGTGTCTTGTAACCCAAGAAGGTCTGTACTGCATAAGCACAGGAGGCAGCAAGGGATTACAATAACTTGTGTTTGTTTGGGCTGCAGGGAGAGCCTGTAGTGCTCTTTGGCCACTGTTTGATTCCTGGGGCCAGCACGGAGCCTTTGTCAGCAGCAGGTTTCCTGATGGCGATGCTGAAGGGAAACCCTGGAGGGGATATTTCAGCTGCTCCCTTTTGGGTAGGCAGGCCATGGCCAGCTCAGAATTTGCTGACTGCCACAGGATGTGTGGGAATGTACAGGGATGCACAGGGATGCACAGGGATGTGCGGGAATGTTTGGGGGGTGGCAGGCGAGGTAGCATAGCTAAGCATTGAGAGCAAGAAAGGGCTGCTGCCAGGAGGAGGATAAAAGCAGAAAAGAAAAAAAAAAAAAAAAAAAAAAGGGAGGAAATACTCCAGTGGCCCCAAATACCTGTGGACTTTGTTGTATTTTTTGTTTCACACTGTGCTTACTTTTCTGTGCCTTTTAAAAACAACTTATGTGCCTTGTGTGTATGTGAAAAGAGGAGGTTGTAGGGATACTTTAAAATGGGGATCTCAGGGCCTGCTGTATGGAGGCTCAGTCAGTTTTATGACTTGGAGGTACCCTCGGCTTGATGATCTGGAGGATTTGCTGTAGACAGCTGTATTCTGGGTACTTTGTCATCTCATTAAAGCCAGTTAATGCACTGTTGAGGTCACAAATGCTTCTTTCTGGCTGATGTTTTTCTACTCAGTTATTTGCTGGTGTCCAAGAAGTTGGGAGTCAAGGAAAACATGATTTTTTTTTGTTTCTTAAATAATTTTTGCTGTTAAAATTCTCACTCAGCATGTTCCTCTTGTCATGTTGAAAAAACCAAGTACAATTATCAAGCATCTGGGTGTAGGCAATAATATAAAATAAATAAAAACATTTTTGTACTATCTCACACTGTGAGCTCCTGAGGGAAACTCTCATAACAATGAGAATGGAAACGAGCATAAATTAGGCTGTAACTACAGCTGACTAAATAATAGCCGGAGCTTTTTGTCAAGAAAGTTGTTCAATTAATATTTTTGTGGTCTTCAGCAGGGAGAAATTACTTGACCAATATTGCATTGTTTTTTTCTGAAAATAAAGCAACATTGATAAATATGTGCTCCTTTGCCTGGAGTCACTGTGTGGCTTTGCCTTTATATTCTTTTCTTTTAATCACTTCCTTAAAACGCTATAATTTTCTTAAGTGGCTTATATGCATTCTTTTCGAAAAGGCATTTTTAAACCAGAGGAAAAAAATCACCCAAACTGACTTCCAGATCGTTATAATGAGCATGACTTCTCTCCCAATCCATTTTCATTTTCCCTTCTCTGGAGCCATCTTTTCTATCTATAGGGGTGTATCCACACTATTTCTAGGTATAGTTAGACCCAGCTGCTCCTCCTGGAGCCCCGGGATCACATTGGGATGCAGAGTGTGTGTGAGAAGATGCATCTGCCCCTGCAGACAGGGCCTGTAGTTGGAGAGCTGTTTCAGTAGTGACCTTTTCTTCTGCCCCGCAGTGGAGCCTCCAGCCAGCTCTCAGTGCTCACGGAACAGCAGCAGCCAGCGTGCACTGAAATTGGGGTAGGTCGGCACTCGTGTAGCAGCAGGCTTTCAAAAGTAGCTGCAAGTCAAAGAATGTGTGGTAGTTGGGAATGAGGATTGTCTGGTGGATATGAGGAAGCTTCAGTCTGCTGTATCCAATGCTGTTGAGAGTCTCTGTAAGTGCAGACTTTTAGAAAGAAAACCAAGGTGTGATACCAGCTGTCCATTAAACCAGAGACATTTCACCTGCTATTTATCTCAGATTTCTTGGATTGTCATTAATGGTGGCACCATTAATTTGCCCTGCCTTAAAACAACTCCAAATCAAAGCATTTGTTCAAACTAATTCCTCTGGATATTTCATTATACAGTTGAAACAGACTGTGTGAAGTGGCTTTTTGTTCCCTGGATTCACAAGATTAGCCGGGAGGATGTATCTTGTGAAGAGTTAGGAGAAAAAAGCATTTTATACCAATGCAAAAAATTCAATTAGTTTCAGTTTTACCCCACTTTCATAATGGATCCAAGCAGACACTTGCAAAGGCTGTAACTGCGATGTTGAAAAGTGAAAATGAGGATTTTGCATGCAGAAAACTTTTCTGCAATGGAACATCAGTGCTGGGTTAAACCACAGGTGGTGTGGTTAAATGCATGTTTTCCTCCATGTTGTTACAGGATTGACCTGACCCTGGAGTGCCCCCCCCCCCACCAGTGGAATTCAATGGCAGAATTCCCATGTACTGGGAATGGACCCTTGAAACCAAAATCTCCCAATCACTGCAATATTCCCATTGAATTTGAGGACTTCACATGCATCAAGGTTTGATTAATAGACTGCTATATGTGCTCAACAAATTGTAGGATCGACCTGCCTGCCAAATGAGTAATGCAGGGTTGCAGCTGCTTGACTTGGCCAGATTCAGAGCAAGGTTGGTATGAAGTGGCAATTCTGCCCCAGGGAGTCTTCAGGCTCTGGCTCACCTGTGACAACAGAATAATACAGAGTGGCTGAAGGGATTCCTGCCCCAAGCCATGGGCTGAGGGGGCTGCATTCTCATGGGAAGGTGCTGCTATGATCCCATGGGCATCACTTACCCTGCTGGTAGCATTGAGGTGGACCAAAATTCCACTTAAATGCAGACTGAAGACTGTGACTGTCTTGTCTTTCAGAATAGATAATTTGTTTGGAGTTCAGTAGCAGGGATGGAGTGACAGGGATGAAGTTATCCCAAATCTAAACCATTCAGCTAGTTTTGGTGAATAGCACAGAAAAAACCCAAAAACATTAAAAATTATTATTGATCTGTGAACTTTTTAACCTTTTTTATATAAAACAAATAGCAGGATATTTTGAAATGAAACATTCTATTTTAATTAGGAAACATAAAAGTATCTTATATACTATCCTGTGAACAATTAGCATTTTTAAGGATTTCCTAATATCTAAGTAATTTGTTTAAAGCAAAATGTGTGCCTTCATAAACCTGATGTGTTTATAAACCTTATGCTGTCAAGTCTGAATGTATTAAAAAAACACAACTGCACAAATGAATGCAATAAAAACTCCTTTTATTTGTTATTGTAAATTAAAAAAAAAATAAACAAACAAACCAAAGAATATTTTGGTGTTCCTCATGTGACAAGTTCCTTGATCCAGATGAAAGCTTAACTACTTGTCTTCTAGCATTGGGTGCATGTGTAAACACAATGATATTATATAGTTAAATTTCGTGGAAACACAGTTAGATCTTAGTCTACTGCTTTGTCAGTGATGACCTGAAATCTTAGCTCAAATCTTAGATGGATTTTGCTTGATAGTTGTGGTGAATATTCTGTGTCTAGTCTGCTACCTGAAAATGATATTACTTTACATTAAAGAGATAAGCAGTCAAATTACAGCTTGTTCACATGACACTGATAAATAGAAAAAACCAGCCAAAACCTAAAATCTGTAACTATGCTGTTAGCTGTGGATATACCAAGGGCTTTTCATTTCCCTGTTTCTCTGCAGGCTGGGAGAGTCAGGAAAGCCTGGAAAGCATAGAAGCCTCCGTCAGAGTTTCATGAAAAATGCCTTGAGTTTTAAGGATTTGAGGTTGAATTAATATCTGTGGATCAATAGCAAAATATTATTTTGGCTCCACAATAATTTTTTCTGGTAAAATTTTTGTTTTGTGCTTACTTAATATAAAATACAGGAACTGAAATGTTTTTGAATTTAATTCCATTTGGCCATTGTCAAATTTGCTCTCCTGGCAGTTGCAATTCTGAATGTTTGCATGCTTTGCATGAAATTGGCCCTTTTACAAAAGAATTATACAAATCCTAGAATTTTTGGCGTGAAAATTGGCTAGAATGAATTATGACCTAGTTGTCATGTATAAAATTAACTAAAACCCAGAATAAAGCAAAATGCCTTCAGCAAATGCTCTTCTGCTACTAGGCTTTTTCTAAGTGATCATGTTGAATTAACTGTTTCTTGAACTTCCAAGAAATATAGTGGCTGGATTATTACAAAAGCCTTGGCTCTATGAAACTGAGATCCTTTTGTTTTAGGAAAACAATAGGAAGGCTTCTTTTTTTTTAATGCTCCTGGGCTAAGCAGTGTGATGCCTGTGCAGTTACATCATGGTCAGCAAAGCCTAACAAAGTGAAATTAGTTGTTTCTAATCCAAGTGTATTTATTCCTGGGTGTTTCCACAGAGTCACCATACATAGAAAAACTGAGGGGTCATCATGAAACCTGTGTGACACAAATGAAAATTTGAACTTGAGCCAAATCACAGAAAAAAATCCTATATTTAGGAACAGATAGGAACATAACAGGATGTTTAATAACTGGAGCAACATTAGATACACTGCATAGATGAAATCTGTAGTCTGAGGAATAGTTCTTACCACAACAAGAGATTATGTCTTTATTCCTTAGAGACTGAGGGAAAGAACTGGGGGATTATGTATCACTTAAATATGCCACACACATTGTCTCTGAACACTCTGGTAAAGAGAAAAGCACATTCTAAGGCCATGGCTTTCTTGCTTAGTTGGATAGCTTTCAAGGAAAAAGAAAAAAAAAAAAGAATGAAAAATTAATAAAGGAGGGGACTTTTTACATGTTTCACATTACCTTTGTTTGTTAAGCTGGAGTATGATGTGTGGAAAAATTTTAAATCTTTAAGGCATCTTTTAATATTTTAGTTACCTGAAATATTAACTGATTTATTAGGTTCTATGATATTGGATCCAGGTCAGTACAGGAAATACTCAGCTGCAGTGAGTCTTTACAAAAAAATAGGTCAGGCTATCCATATATCTTCTTATATTATTGGGAAATTGCTTCCCAGATAGCACTGTAAGTAAAAATGTGAGGGGTTTTTTTGCATTTCACCAGATCCCCAGTGGTTGCACTGTGACTTCCTGCACATGCTGTTCCAATGCCCCTCTGTCCTAGTCCATAAAAGAGCTCACTTCATTTACCCCAGAATATAATGAAATATGGAGACAGTGATATTTTCCATTTTAGCAGCAGAACATGTTGTGACATTCTTGGAAAAAACCTCTTGGTTACACATTTGTGGACCCTTAGCATCTCAAAAGTAAAACAGCTTCTAAAGGTAGGAATAGACAGTATAACATTTTCATGGAAAAATAAAAATATTTTTTGAAACGCTGTATATTTATTTTACTAACAGAATGCAAATAAAATTCTACTACGACTTCACAGATTTTTGTGAATTATTGTATAAAACCAAACTGTACTATTTTGCTCCAGAATCTTCTTCCATTTCACATTGCATATGCACACACAAAAATAAAGAGAATGAGTGTAAAATTTACAATGTCATAGATAAAAAATTGCAAAGATATAGTCAAGAGTTGCTATTTCAGGTACTGGATTTTGGAAGTCTTATTTATTTTAGCCCTTCTCACTACATCTGACAGAAATATCCCCAGATGCTCCTCTTGTTGCGCCCAGTGGAGGCTGCTGCTGTATTGCAGCCAGAATGGAAGAGCAGCAGTTGGATCCAGAGTGCTAGGGCTGAAATCCCACTGAAATTCAGGGGCTTTTAGCTCAAGGTAGTTGCAGCAGCTTGTTCTGTAATTTGCTGTTTTCCAGGACACTTCCTGCCAAACTTGGTCATGCTGTAGAATGAAGCATTGAAAACAACCCCACATCTTTAGGAGTGGAAGCCTACAGGCCTAGGGTCAGTAAGCCCCATTTGCCTCCAAAACCAATTTTAAAGTGCTTTTTATTGCCTTGGATGCCCACAGGTCTATAGCCCACCACAGGAAACCCTAAGCATAGGGTTTTATGTGAAATTAGGCTGCCCAAAACCTGGTCCAAGGAGCTATAGGGAGCTCTTCCATCTTAAGGATGTGCAGGAAAACAGTTTTCCCCCTGAATTATGAATTAGGTTCAAGGTGCTGATTCTTGCCTTCAAAAAACAGGCAGCTCAGGTTTTCCAGAGGATTTGGCAAAAGTTGGGGAGGAAAGATCATGGATGGCTGTTGGTCTTCACCTTGAAGACTTGCTGAGGCAGGGACCTTCCATGCCTGTGGAATTACCCCATACAAGAACAGAGGATTCTCTGATGAGGGTATGTGTCTTTCTGACACATCCAAGCTCCCTGTTGTACCCAAAATCAAAGCGAAGGAAGAGCCCAACAACCAAATAAAGCACTGTCACATCCCCAACTCTTGTCCAGACAATGGGCCATACATGACAGAACTGTGCTAAGGGAAGAGGTTCCACACTTGCATACTCTTGTGATGACCAAAGTTATGTGGAATATAACAGGTAAAGTGATTTTTTTCTGCCTCCGAGTCCAGACCTTCTGCATATTTGAGGAGTTGCTTTGCTTACATCCTCACTGTGGCCCAGGAAATGTTGGGGTCCTGTTATATTTGCAGAGTGGGAGGACCTGATCTGTTGTTTACACGTTGCTATCTGAAACACTTGTTTATACAGTTTTAGTCACCATATCACAGGAAGAGGATATAATTTGTCAATTTCTAAAAGCATAAAATTAGGTCTTAAGAAGACCTGGTGATAAGGAAAAAATTGCATAAGATGTTTTTTAATTTTTTTTTTAAACCTCAAAGGCAAAGGAAATCTTTGAAATGGCCTTGTCTATTAATTAAAAATGATTAAACAAAAAATATTTTGTTTAAAAATGTTTGGTTTAAAGCCATAAATTGGTGACCAGGTCCCCTACATTAAGTCCAATTGTAGTTCCTTAAAAGAGTTAGGCATTGCAATGCCCAGATTCTAGACGTTATCTATATAAAAATATTATGATTGGTACCTATGCAGCATGATGCATGGGTCAAAGGCCTATGAACCAAAATCACAAAATCCAGTAGACTAAGAAATGATGAAGCTGTATCTTAAAGACTCATCCTAGTGTGGAATTCAGGTTATTAGGTCTGAACTTGTAAAGACTTGTACCCTTGAATGTCCCTCTGGAGTTAGGTAATCTGTAACCTTTTTATGCAACATCTCCAGTTTTGTTATGCACTGCTTTGGGGAAGGATTTCTGTTTATTTGCCTCATTGTGTTTAATGTTTTCTGGGTGAGAAATCTGTCCTGTGATAGATTGATGAGATTTGGTGGATGTAGGGGTGACTGCATGGGAAATGGGCTCTATTTATCCCATAATTTGCTGGATTAACTCAGCATCTAAAACCACCTTGTAAACGGCTCAGTTCTTTGTCTTTCCACCTTTCCTATTTAAAGGTATGGTCTTCCAGTGGAAAAAGGCCTACAGTATCCTTTATCTGGGTGTTCTATTAGGTGGTTTTTTTCCTCTAAAAGCTCAAATGAGAGGGCATCAAAGGGTTTGCCTAGATCATTTCACATGAACTTTTATTGTTATACCTTAGCCAACAGAGTAGTGGTTACCTCATTCAGACAGCACAGAGTGGTGCTGCCTTGTACTGTGGCTAAGGAAAAACACAAGCAAAACGAGTTTGCTCACTTCTTTTCCAGGCCATGCAAAGTTTGCCCACTTGGGAAATGCAGTGGATGAGTTGTCATTACCCAGCAGTGCTCCATATGGAATGGCTGGAACCTCTCCAGCAACAGGACAGATCTGCACAGTGTCCAAGTCTCACACCTGCAAAGCAGCAGCAGCTTTGCTCACCTTTTGTCTGGTGGAGACCTCGATTCCAGGCTGGCTCCAGGCTTGCTGGGTGAGCCTGCCAGAGGTCTTTGGGGTGTGAAAGACTAGCCCCTCTGTCAATGCTAGCACGACTGTTTGCAACACATCCAAGCTAAGTGAGAACCTATGGCCATTAGTAAGGAACCTGTTTCTATGGATTAGTTCTCCAGTATGAGACAGCTTTCTTTTCCAGCCCATATATCTCCTTAAAATAAGTTGCCTCTGGATCAATCACTGAGAACATAAAAAGGTTATTTTTATCTGTAAATGGACACGTAACAAATTCTTACAGAAGAAAAGTCTCTGTTTTCTGTCTTTCACATTGCCAGTCTTCCTGCTGTTTTAATCCTTGTGGAACAGAGCAGCTGTCAGAACGTGCATGTGTTTCGCTGCAGTTGCATCCACAGTGACAACTAAAAATAATACAGGAGGGAGATAATTAACATATTGCTACTTTTCTCTTTGTACTCTGCTGCTTACACATGTATTTACTAACATGCTGCTCTATCATGGCTCCCATTAGAGTTGTAAAGTTTTCCTACATATGGGCTTTAAGCTTTTCTAAGCACAAATTTGACTTTTATTAGAGAAACTTGATATAAGACAGTAATTTCAAAACTGACTTATTGCACACTTATTGGCTCAATTTGTGAAGTTTTATAAGATGCCATTATTTAATTCCCAGAGCATGCTTACAGCTGCTGCTGCTCTTCTTGGAACACCTTTTTGCTTTGGCAAAATTGCGTGCTGCAACCCCCTCCAGTTGGTAAACACACAAACAGACCATTGAGTGCTGAAACAAAGTATTCTGTATACTTCTGTAAGTGATCCTAATGCTTGCCTGAAGGGTTGAGTCAACGCCTTGGAAAGCCAGAGTTTTCTGTGCATGACCACAGGCAGTGGGTTATCTCTGGAGCCAAGAGTGCCTGCGGTGTGTTTGGGATGGTGAGTGCAGCTGGCAGCGTGATGCAGTGCAGACATCCTTGGGCCAGTTTTGAACAAGGTGGCTGAGGTACTGAGAGGAGGCCAGAGGCTGGGGCTGCAAAACCCAGCTGAGAGCCTGGCTAAGCCCAAGGGCAGGGACCCGCCTTGCTCTCGGCACCGCCACAGCCACTTGCACACATCCTGTCACCTCCGAGCTTCTCAGCAGCCCTGCTTGGTTTGGCTGCTGCACAGAGCAGGGGAGGAACAGGGAGTGCTGCAGGAAAGCTCTGGCCAGCTGTCTCAGCAAGAGGCATTGCTCCACGTGTCCACCTCAGGGGCAGCAGCAGGGCAGATGTCAGAGCTGTGGGTGTTTTCTGCCCCCCAAGAGGCTCCCTGCAGCCAATGCTGTGCCTGTGCTGGTCCACAGCCACAGGCTGGCAGGCTGGGATTAAAGCTGGCTCCAGCGTGTCCATGTTTCCACTGAGGCTCCCAGGCAAACAGAGATGAAGAACTGATGATATTTAGTAAGCATGGGGGGATGCAGTGTAGGGCACTTTGCTAAGCTGTAAACAGGACTAAGCAGGTCGTCACTAGTTTTTCCACCCGATGTCCAAGTTCTCCCATAATACAAGAGTTTAAATCTTTGTCTGCTGGTGTTTGTTCTGTGTATCATCTCTAAATCTGGACTGCTCATAAGAGATCACTTTAACCTTGCTAACTGTTTGGTGAAGAGACCCAAACTGGGCAATGAAGAGCCTTAAATTTCTTTTAATTCCTATCATCTTGCAACAGATTGTATAGTTACAGACTGTCATCACAGGATTTCTTCTGGAACTGCTTCCTTTGAAGAATCAAGCAAGCATGGCACAGCATTACAGTGTTATGGGCTGTGGGAGCTGATAATGGAAGAAGAAGCACTAGTGCTCCATAGAATCCTTCTGCCAGTTGGTAGGTGTTGTCCTTAATCTCGTTCACCTATCTCTGAGGAGCCTTCAGTGATGACTGGTAGCTCATTCTTGCTGTAGCTGATTTTGTTATTTCCGTATGTCTCAACATTCCTACATCTGGTGAAAGAAACCATAACAGAGCAAGCAAAACAATTACATTGTGAAAACCAAATGTGAAATGTTCTCATGTGTGCTGTGTTTGTGTGTGTTTCAAAATGTGTCCATTTAGAGAGGTGTAAGAAGGCAGAAACCAGTCAGATTAATTTCAGCAGATAAATGGAAGAGTGCCTTCATTGGGAGGCTGGTCCAAAGCGTTCCCTCCCTCTAATCACTGAGAGATCCAGGTTTTCCAGATGGGAGATGGAGGGAAGGAGCGTGGTGCCTGAAGTCCAGGGCTTTGAATGTAGCTGCACCTTCTGGAGCACCTCTAGGACATCCTCGGCACAGATTTTTTAACTTAATAAAACTTCTGTCCAAAATACACCTTTGAAACTGACCCACTAAGATGCAATTTCAGAACAGAGGTGCTGATATAACTTTAATTATGCTTTTATTAATGCTAGTGATTCAACTTTATTGAAACATTCAAACTTATTTCATTCAATATATCCATTTATAGAGTGCATAGTCAGGGTAACCCGAATCTGTTGCTGCCCTAAGGGAAGCATATTCTTATTTTCTGAAGCTCAGGGTAATTTCCTCCATAGACTGGCTGCCCTTCCACCAGCTAATAAGTAAAGTGTGCTGGAGATTAAAAGCACTATTCAAGATATCAGGTGATAATTTGGCAATCCTGTGATGGGAACATAAGTTTTCACTGCTTATTAATTTGTTTGCTTTGTACTGTTTCAGTCTATAACTTTAATGTTTGAATTCAATACCTGGCAAGATGTCCTATGAGTTAAGTTCTCAGAGGAACATGAACATGGTATTGGCACTGCAAAAAGCTGAAGATCACTCAGACACAGTATCTTGTTTCTAGCAGTGGTTGGCAGCAGGCATGAAGGGACAAAATACCAACAAAAGACGTGTAGAGCTTCACCCATGTTCCCTTAGTTATCCTTTAGTTATCAGTACCTTAGTGACATGACTGCCCTACACCATCATCTACTGTGGTCAATAACCTGAGATAGACCTACTTCCCATAAGTCCATATGTTTCTTTTTGGACTCTGTAGCTTAACCACATGCAGTGTTAAAAACTACTTCTCTGCAGGCCTTTTAATCGTGAAAATTTCACAGGTGGCACAGGGCAAAGAGTAAGTTCAAAGAGAATTTCTTATTTCTCTTTGCCATGCCACTTACAATGCTGCCTGTTGCTCTGTAATGCCACTTTTCTGCTGTTGTTTACCCAAAATGTGCTTGTGAAGACACACAACCTGTGCATCCTCTTGAGTGGCAGGTGTTGTGTCAGTGACCCAGCTGACATGCCCAAGGCATGGGATGCAATTCAGAGGGACCTGCATAAGCTTGAGAAGTGGGCAGTGCCTGCTGCCAACCACTATTAGAACCTCTTGAGGTTCACAAGCTCAAGGTGCTGCACCTGTGTCAGAGCAACTCCTGGTATCAGCACAGGCTGGAGGATGAAGGGATTGAGACCAGCCCTGCCAAGAAGTACTTGGGGGTGCTAGAAGATGAAAAAAATGGACATAAATTGGTGCTTGCAGCCCAGAAAGCCAACTGTATCCTGGGCAAGGAGAGTAGCTAATAGGCCAAGGGAAGAGACTGGGGCGTGCTGCATCCAGCTCTGGGGTCCTCAACCCAGTAAAGATCTGCTGGGGAAGGTCCAGAGGAGGGCCAGGACCATGAGCAGAGGCCAGAGTGCCCTTCAAATGAGGCAAGGCTGGGAGAGCTGGGGTAGTTCAACCTGGAGAAGAGAAGGTTTTGGGGAGACATTATTGTGGCATTTCAATACTGAAAGAGAGCTTATAAAGGAGCTGTGAAAATAGAATTTTTGCAGTGTCTTTAGTGATAGGACAAGAAGTAAGGTTTCAAACAAAAGGGGGTAGATTTAGACTATATATAATAAAGACATTTTTTACCATGAAGATGGTAAAACACTGGATCCCCATCCCTAGAAGCATTCAAGATCAGATTGGACAGGGCTTGGAGCAATGTGGTCTAGTTGAAGATGTCCCTACTATTGCAGGGGAGTTGTGCTAGGTCACTTTTTAAAGGTCTCTTACAGTCCAAACTATTCTTATAATTCTGTGTGTGGTTGTCTGGGTTGTCTGTCTTGGCATTTTCTCTAATTTTATTACTTAGATTCCCAACATTTGAGGACCTAGTCCAAAGATGTGTACTTACATATACACTTAAAATTAATATCCAGGACCAATGTCTCATATTTTTACTTGACTTTTTTCCTTTTATATATTTTCTCCAGGTCTACCCAATGGTTGACTCAACACTCTAAGATATGTGCAAAGCAGTTAATATGTGTACACTTGGGACTACAGGCAAAACAATCCAAAGGTTCTTTTAAGACAATTGAAACTAAAGTGCCCTGGTATCCCTTCAGCTTGCCTGATTACCTGATGCCTTGCCTGAATTCCTGATTGGTTTTTTGGGTTAACCCAGTAGTTTCCATGACATCTCTGAATTTTGCCTGTTGTTCTCCAGCAGAGCTAATCCAAGTGTGTAAATGTTTTTACAATGCAGGACTGCATCTTCACATTATGTGCTCTATTATGAATGCCAGTGCTGTTTTCAAGGACAAGCATTGTGCCTTTTCCAAACCCCTTTGCCCATGAGTGTCTTCTGGATGAACACCAAGATCTCCTGTCATTGCCTTCATTCTATTCCTACAGTTATTGTGCTGTGAAGAGCAAGAAGTTATGAAATGTTATGCATTTCCCAAGCAAAATCAAGCCCTCTCCAGGTCTCGTGCTGCAGTGCTCTCATACAATGGTGTATTTGGGCAGTCAAATGCCTGCAGTGCCAATCCACCATGCTCAGACCCAGCCCCAGCACTCTGGTCACGCAGTGATGGTTTTCTGCAGAGACTACTTTTCCGCTTCAAAGCTTCTGGAAAACTCAGGAAGGGATAAGCCTGGTCTGCAGATTGCATGGACCACAATTTTGCCTGGGAAAGGCTGGTTGCCCCTGGAGCTTTTTGGGACCTGCAACTGCTGCCCTTCTCTGTGCTTAATGAGGCCGGTGGGCATAGAGCTGATTTAGTGGAAACTAACAGTCAGAGTTTAAATATGCTCTGATGACAGCTGACTTTACTTGTTAGAGGTGTTGCACAAGGCTGTTGCTAATGATTAAAGCAGATGGACAGGAGGAAGAAAGCAGAAAGCTCGAATGTGTGAGAGGTGAAAGGGCAGGAGAATTAGCCCAGAGATTTCCTGTGGTCTGTGGGTGTTTTGTGTTAAGGGCTAAATCAAAGAATTGTTTTTAATGAATGAAAGTGCTATACTTCAGCAACTTAATTACAGCTAGCCTTCCTCTCCCACCACAGTGGGAGTGGGTATTATTTTAGATATACTTGTGGAGTATAAAATCACCCTGCTTTACCTTCCTGAAAAGACTCCATTTGCAGGGAGCGTGTGAGAGGCGAGGCTGTGAAGCATCTTCCCCCTGAGCAGCAGGACATCACAGGGCACAGAGGAGCCAGGGGCAGAGCCTGGCTGGGCTGGGTACTGGCCAGCAGCTGCCTCAGAGCATCTGCTGTGCTGAAACCTTGCAGGGTTTTTCCTTTTCCTGCCGTGCCGTGCCTTGGGTTTGCTGCACAGAGCAGCTGCTGTGGCCCCTGCCCCAGCCTCGCCAGTGTCCCCATCAGCCTTGCAGGAAGATTTGGGCAGCACAGCCAGCTTGTGCACAAGCATCCAACTCCTCCAAGGGCGTGCTCTGGTAATGGGATTAGAGAGAGAAACGAGGCCAGGTTGAAGATCTGAGGTACATTTTCACAGAACTCACAGAATGACCAGGTTGGAAGAGACCTTCGAGATCATTGAGTCTAACCCATGCCCCAACACCTCAGTTAAATCATGGCACTGATTGCCACATCCAATCTTTTTTTAAACAGGTCCAGGGATGGTAACTCCACCACCTCTCCAGGCAGACAATTCCAGTACTTTATCACTCTTTCTGTGGAAAACTTTTTCCTAATATCCAACCCAATTTTCCCTTGACACAGCTTGAGATTTTTCGCACCATCTCTTTCCTAAGCATAATGCATTGCATTTCTACATAGTCTCAATATCTATATAAAAACCCTGTTAATTTTAAATCAAAATTATAATCACTGGATTTTTTTGAATGACACCCAAAAGGCCCTGCATGTTCTATGCCCAGTCATGAAAATGAACTCATAACTACATCGTATTCTGCTTTACATGGCCATGGTGATACCAAAATATTCTTCTTAACCTCCAGTGATGAAAGTATTGAATGTATTTTAATTGTCTCTTAAGACAAATTGAAGTACAACTATATTTACTCCAGCATTGACTGAATTATAAATTGAATTAAATAAGTTAAATCAAATTAAATCAAATTAAATCAAATGTAGTCTTCTGTCAGGGAAAGCATCTGCAATTCAAAGCAAAATTATGTTTGTTTTGGTGAATTTTATGATTCAAACCTGAAAGGAAATTTTTTTGTGCAAAACATATGAGGAAAAAAATGTAGTGCTACCTGCCCAAGTTCTTTATATTTAGCTGTTTCATGTCTGTTTTTCTGTATCTCCATTGGCTTCAAGATATGAATATATTGAAATTTCAAATTATTTTTTTGGTAGGAGAAAATTCAGTCTATGCAAAAATGTTAATGAAATGAAAATAAATCTGCTTGCAACATACATTCTATGAACCCTCTGTCTGGAAAACAACATTCCACTTGATGATTCCAAATAGTAACAACGATGATGATGAAAAAAGGAAGTGCTGTAAATTTTGCAATGCATGTCAGTTCCAGAATAGCAGAATTACACTGTTTTTAAAATCTTTCTGTTGCTATTTTATTGTTGCTTTCACGTGCCTATTCCCTGTAATTTAACATTTGGAATGGTAATTTGGTTTAACTTCTTCAATAAAACATAAGAGTTTCCCTCTGTCTTTTTGGTTGAAAGACCACATATCTTAGGCATAAGCAGTTCTGTGTTCTGGAAGAATCTGTTTGCTGTGAAGAAATCAACCTTGACAAAATTGTAGGACTTCTTACATTCTGGTGAAAATAGGTAAATACTGATCAGGAATAATCTTGTATTAAAAATCAGCATGGTTTTCCATTTTCATATGTGCAGGCAGACAAAAGGCACAGATAAAATATTTTGTAGAGTTTGGCTCAAGATAAAAAAAGAGAAAAAAAAAAAGGGAAAAAAAAAGTCCAACAACTTTTGTTCCAGTAATGTCTCTCCAGCTTTGATTTAAGCTTTAGTTTCATTCAAATTAAACCACTTAGCTTTGTCTGGTTTGAGAGTCATAATCTACAAAACAACAAAGTTTTGCCAAACACAATAAATCAGCCCAAGTTCAGTCTAAATTTGTCTCACATTTTTCCAAATTCAATAAATATTTAGCAGGTTGGACCATGGTTTGAGGTTTCTAATGGACTCCCTGACTGTGTTTAGCCTCCTTTGATGTTTTGATGCAGAAAGAAAACACAGTTCTATTGATATTTACAAGGAGCTGACCAGGAGATGCAGATGGAGATCTGCATAGACATGTTTGTCTAGTCCTCCAGAATTATTTAAGCAATAAAATCTCTGTCTAATGGAGCACTGTAGCAATAATTGGCCATGCACAAGGTAGTATGCATAAGAGATATTTCAATGGCTACCAAAGTCCCCAATCTGCCTGCTGAATGAGCTACTCTCTTCCAAGTCATGTGAAGTCCAAGTCCTTTGATTTCAGATTTTTGATTTTTCTGGGTGATGTTGGGTAAAACGATGAAAAAAATGTAGGGTACTTTTAATTTCTGTCTATCTTCAGGATCTTCTTGATATTACTGCAGGTTTGTATCTGGATATATATTTACTGAGCCTGGGATACAATTTTTCTCTGTCTATGGAAAGATTTGTTGTTGGATGGATATTCTTAATTTGTTGAGGAAGCAGGGAACCATGGTGATCATGTGACTTAGAGATTGAAAAATCCTGATTTATAGTGGTACTGTGAAGTTTGCAACAGTGTCTTTCATTTTATAACTTCATCCTGCTATCCATTCAGAATGATTTCATTTTAACTTCCAAATAGAAAAGTCTCTGGTGAAGTAACATCAACTTCCATTGAGTATAAGAATTGTGAAAGTTTCTTCATGGCAATAGAGATTAGAGAATGCTAAAATTAACAAACGTGGAAAAAAATAGTGTTGTCATTAACATGAGAAACAATCTGAGACAAATTATGTACATTGTTTGAATTCCATTATAATATTTTTAAGAATTAAATAATGCATTTTTTTCTGCCTTAAGGAAGAAAAAGGTAGCTAAGGTAGCATTATTGATAAACTGGGGCGGGGGGGGGAGAAGAAATATTGCTTTAGAATCTGTTATAACACACTTTTTCTTTTACTAAACAACAGTTAAATGAAGAGACACAGTTACAGCAGGGAAAATTCTATGGTTAATTTAAGTAGAAGTAGAGAGCTGATTTTAACTACTTTCCCTCACAAAACACACAACTGAAATATAATTGCTCATGAAAATTGTTCCAAGCTACTGATTGTGCTTGTTTTTGGACCCTTTGATTCCCACTTTCATGCAGCTGTGAGGGACTTCTAGTGTGATGCAGCATAGGCAAATGGCAGAATGGATATAAAGCTATCTTTCAGTCACATTGCACCTAGCAACATATGATGGCAATTATGAAGGACAATGAGCTTGGACAAGGCAATATGAACAGGTACTCGAAATATCCAGGCTGGCTCCAACCCTCCTGGTTTTGTTTAAGCCCCTGCATTGCCTATGCTGGTGATGCCAGTGGGACCCCAAGATGGGGGAGAACTGATTTTGGGACTGATGGAAATAGTCTGATTTATGTCCAGACTCCACTTGTGTTCAGAGTTGTGCTTGTGTTACTGGTTTATTTCTGGAGATAACAGCAGGTGACAACTGAATGTATCTAGAGCCAAGATGAACTTTTGCTGTATAAATCTACCATTTGAGCCAGGAAAACAATCAAAAAATCCCCACTGTCTTTGCATCTGTCTTTTGCAGCTGTCTTTGGGAGGAAGAGCTATGTAAAAAGCAAAGAAACTTTTTTTCCTCAAGTGTTCCTAAAAGTCTGTAGCATTATTTTCCTCAAATCGTCAGTTTTCTCACTTGATCACAGTTGCCCAGGTCTTTGTTCATCTCAGTTGTATCCTAAGTAGTGAGGTTAATTTCTTAGGCAAAGGGCAGAAGCAGACCCAAAACTTTTGAAGCCAAGAGGGGAGTCAAGAATAATTATATTCAGAAGTTAAGAGAGAGTGATGGCAATTTAACTTCTGAGAGCAAGGAAGCTGTCAAAAGCAGGAAGCAAGGAAGAGGTGCACTTGAGCAACGTGGTCTAGTGGAAGGTGTCCCTGCCAATTACACAGTGGTTGGGACTAGATTATTTTAAGGTCTCTTCTAACCAACTATTCTATGATTCTATTATTGTACACTGCATATTTTGTTTGACTTCTGAAATGGCATATGGAGGAGGTATGGATAAGAGGAAAGGAGACTGGAAGGTGCCAAGACCAAAGAGGAGAAAAACCCCAAGTCAAGAATATGATTTGTAACATTTTTATCCTTTCTTCTGGAAAGTAGGAGGGATGGGTTGTGAGACAGTGAAAGAGCTGGTATGGAGGAACTGGCACTGGTCAGATGTTGCCTTTTGGGGCCCTGAACAGGCATGGTGAAGGAGAGAGGAGCCCCCCAGACAAAGCATAGCAAGTGCAGAAAGCCCAAGGTGGAAATGAAGGCTGAATGTGTCTGTTGACACGTGTGTGTTCTGTAGGGAAAGCTAAACTATGGAGGGGAGAAAGGAAGTGAAGAAAAAAGGGAAAAAACATATTGAAGGCTAGAATGTAATTGAGAAAAAAGGGCTCTTGCAGAAAGGGTACAGCATTTTCTACATGTAGCCTGAGAGAATTAAGTGTGGATGTGTGGGAGCCAGTCCAAGACTGTAAGTCAGAAAAGGGTAAGAAAACATAGCAGCAGGAGTGCTGAATTGAGATCAAGAGCAAGCATCCTTACAGGTCACTGGAAAATCAGCTTTGGCCAGTCATTACCTCATTGTAATCACTGATATCTTCTACCCAAAGTGTAGAGAAAAAACACACTAATCTCAGATACCCTTGTGTGTGAATTCTAGATCTGTGATAAATGCTGATGATACCAAGTGAGGTCCTTAAGTCTGACTGGCTTCAGTAGAGAAATAGAACTTTAGCCTCCATTCTGGATGCAACCATTTGCTCTGCTGTTTCATAGCATGTCTGTGGGCCTAGCTCCTAGCTGAAAAAACCCAGGACTTGTCTTTCATAACCGAGGACAGGAGAATGTCATTAGGCCCACACCAGTGAAAGCAACACTCTTCTGAGAAGAGACAATTCACTCCACTGCCCTTGTAGAGTGTGCTGGAAGATGCTGGTTGTGGAACCAACTACCATTTTCTTTCATCTTGACAAATTTGCAAAAACATATCACAAGCTTGGGACAAAATGCTGAGGCCTGGACTCCAAATGTTCTTTGTTTCATGGGATGTAGTGGAAACAATTGTAGAAGCAATTGACAATTTTTTAAAAACTGATTTTTACCATTGTTTCACAGCAATTCTTATAAGTACTCAATAATGTGACACACAGAATTGACTTGTGTAACAGTTTGCCATATCTGAGACTATTTTGTTACCCTGATAATTTTATCACTTGCACATCTGATAGAGGCAAACTGGGCATGCTGAATGTGAATCTGCTTTTTTCCTCCAACTGTTTCAGTTACTTCTGTCTTTTAACTCAGTTTATTAACCCTTGTATTTCTTCCTTATTAGAATGCCTGGTAGAAGACTATCAGAAAGAAACTCACACTTCACTCTGGCTTCTGCCCTTGTAATCATCCCAAAATTCTCATGTGCAGTGTCTCCTTTCCATACTGTGCACACTACACCTCATTCTACAAGGAACCAGAAAGCCTAATGCATGATGAAACCTCGTGGAAGAAAATGTAGAGATCACTTTCCTAAGCAGGTCACCTCTAGCTTCCTTTTCCCAATATTTCCTGCAAGCATGGAGCTCCCAGTTCATGACTCCCTGAGATATAAAGCCTTAAGAGTTTGTTATTCTTATCATCAACCCCTACTTTTAATATTTAAAGAACAGTAGTGATTCAGAGCACTGTTTTCTCAGCCACAGTACAAATGATTGATATGCTGAAAGCAAGCACCTCTGTCATAGACAAATGAAAGTCTTGGTAGATGAGATGAGGAAATGTTCTGATTAAATAAACAAGAAGGCAAGGAAAGTAGAGAAGAAACATATACTTTCTCTGAAATTTTGTGACAAAGCTTTGTTAGTAAGAAGAGAAGGCAGTATGGGTGGCTTTTGAGAGCTAAGGGTCAAGGCTGCAGGGATGTGGCCAGTGTCTCACCCTTGCTGGAGACAAGCCCTTGCACACCCAGGTTACTGTTAGCTGAGAGGGCACCAGGGACTTCATTCCTCAGCACTATTCTGTGTGCAAAGCTGAGAAGGCTGATTGCCATTATGGACTGAAATGCACAAGGTTTTAACATGAGCTCTTGCTCAACTATTTCATTGGCTCAAAAGCTCAAAACCCAAGAAGGCAAGTAGCTGTTTCTCACATACATGCATGGGCTACTTCAGGTTAGCAGAAAAGCTCTCACACTGAGTCCTTGAGGATTTGGGATCCTGTGGGTAGCTTACACCAGGTAGTCAACAACATACAGCAGGATTGGTGCAAGGTCTGAAGATGGGAACCACAGTATTGGGAAAGGGGTGTCTGTGAGAGGCACCAGGTCCTGCACCCCGCCTTCATTAATGTCAGCCTGTGACAAGTCTGGAGGCAGAGGCTGCTCAGTGGCCTCATGCTTCTCTAATGAGCAGCAGCTCATATATTTCTATGGGAACATATAATTTCAATGAAAGAAAAACCTCATCTCCCATAAAAATTTGCCTGCTGTAGGTCTAAGCAGTCTGTGTCAACTCAGTCAAGAATTGTAGGCTTCATATTTTCTCTATGAAGGCTTCATATCAACCTCCATACTAATGAAATAAAGCAGTCAGGAAACTTAGATTGCAATTTCAATCTACATGGCATGTCCATTTGAGGAGCAATGAGTCTACAGCTTAGGCTTTAAATCACATACACAGAATAGGATCCTTCTGCCATTAGACCAACCCCAGCAAATGCTCTTGGCTTGGTTTCCAGAGTTGCTGAACATCTGTTGTTCTTGCTGATTTCAGCGCGCTGTGCAAAAGCTCAGCAAGAGCTCAGCGAGTCTGAATGTCAGACTGGCTGCGTGACATCCTGGAGTCTCCTGTGGTACAGGGAGGTCCACAGTGGGTTTGATGCTGGCATGGGACCAGTTGTTTCATATGTGGGAAGAAAGAAGCACTCATGCTCTGTGGCCAAAGAGGCAATTGATGGAGGAAATGCAGCAGTGGCACAAAAAAATGTGGTGCAAGCTGAGGCAATCATCACTCCAGCAAGCACAATGAACACCTTCTGGCTACATACATGGCTACATGTGTTATGCATTAGAGTTACACATGTTAACTATACCCATATATTTTTTCCTTCTGTAGAGATAGCCAAGCCTTGGTACTGAAGGCCAGTTGACTGACAGACATAACATGATCCACTGGATTCACAAGTCTATGGGTGAAGCAAGCCCAAGATAACTGCAGAGCTGCTGACCAGTAAATTGACCTTGGGTGAGTTTCCTTCCCTGCTACTGCTGTTGGTCAATCCCTTCCCTGCAGTCGTAAGCTCCTGTCAGGAAACACCAGAAGGAGCTGGGGGAATAGAGGTAGCTTTTTCCAATGAGTGCTACTGCCTGCTGACAATTAACTTCACCTTGGGAGGGTTGGCGGGTTGAGCAGGATGGCTTAGGAGGAGGAACAGGTGTTGATATGAAGTTAGGAAGAGAGACAAAGGCCAAGCATAGACTTAGAGATAGCAAAGGTGTGAGAAGCTGTGGGAGGACATTATCCATCTTCTTGACTCAAGGCAGGATCTTCTGTACTGAAACAGTATCTGACAGATGCATTTCTTCTTACAAATACTGCCAGTACTAGAAATTGCACAACCTCCTTCAGAAACCTTCCAGTGTTTGAAGGTCTTTGTGCATTTTTCCTAATGCCTGGCCTCATTCTTCTTTCTCTGCTCCAATTTAAGTATGTTACTGCTTGCCATATCTAAATAGAGGTGAAAAAATAATAGGTTTTCTCTTTTGGCAGCTGTCCTTCAAAGCCTATTACCATTTCTCATCTCAGTTTTTTTTTTTTTTTTTTGACTAAGCATTATGAAATTTCTTCTCTCCCCTTGTTTTTCAGTCTCTGCTTATTCTTATTGTCTTTCTCTGAGTCCCTCCCTTCACATCATTTTGAAGTGCTGCATCCAAGACCAGACTCAATACTTCAGCAGAAGTCCTCCAATGATGCCAAAGGGTGTCTCACAAATGTCACTCCTATTTATACCCCAGCATTCCCATTTTCTGCAGTTCCCAGCACCAACAGCTCAATTTGATGTCTAAGGTAGAGTCACCCACACAGTCCTCTTTCTGTGGGGCCTTCTGTGTAACAAGCTGTCCCTCCTGAGGAATTCAGGCTGCCAATTGCTGAGGAATGAAGCACTCAGAACAAACTAGAAATCCAGGGCTTTGACACATGATTCATTTTGAAATGGACCATTATTTACCGAGCAAGAACTGGGGAACTCAGCACAAATAAAACTGTTCTCCCAAGTCCATGGAGAGCTGTCTGGCCTCAAAACAAATTTAATTTAACCTCTGCTAGCCAGGCCTTGTAGCAAAGAAAGCTGCTGGAACAATAGCAGAAGTGGCGGCAGCAAGGAAAACAGAAGCAGCGAGGTTTGTAGGATCTGGATGCTGGCCATACATCTGGGCAAGCCCACTGCACACAGCCTGTGATGCAAGCCCTGCACGATGCAAACAGACATGTGCATTTAAGTCCAGCCTACATGTAAGCTTTTAGCAGTTGGATCCCCTGGTGTGGCCCTCTTCAGTGTTAAGAGACCATTCATTTCCATGCTGGAGCATCGTGGAGAAGGGCACAGCAAGGGTATGAGGGGAGAGTCACTGGGTCCTCCCATCAGAAGGGGAGATGCTTTGGCCTTCTGGTGGAAACTGATGCTTTTTTCCTTTCCTCTTTGTAGTCTCTTATTTGGGCATTAGATTCAAACTCTAAAATAAATCAATACAGTGAAAAACAAACTTCTCTGAATAAATAGTTTGAAGGGATATTTTGCTTTCAAACGGAGTGCTATCAATAATCAAATTAATGGAAGCATTTCAGTTGTTTTGTTTGGAAAAACGGTGTGCAGAAAGTACTGCACTGCTCTGCATAAAGTCCACATAAGTTTAAGGCTTACTCTTTTCTTTAGGTTTAGATAAGACAAAATGTCTTGATATGACTTAAAGAATACTGTGGGGAAAGAATACTCTGTGTGTGTGTGAGAGAGAGAAAGAGAGAGGGAGAGAGAGAAACACATAGTGGCTTTTATTTTCTTACTTTTAATAGGGCTATTTTGCGAGGCTGAAAAAAAATTGTTAAACTTGCCTTAATTGATTGTTTAAAGTACCATGGTGGATTTGTCTTTTAAATATAGCCTGTGGTTAAAGTTCCCGTTGCATTGTATTTGAAGTAGGTCCTTTGTGCTTTAAAATGAAAACTGTAAAACTTTTGGTGTTTAAGGCTTTCTGACTCCAAGTTAATTGTTTTCCTTTAATATGAGCAGAATTAAAGATATTAAAAATCGACTGCTGGAGCACATAATTGTGGCCTCCCATCTATTCTTCTTGTGGAAATGAAAGGAATATTGAAAGAGTTTCTATTTTACAATACCAGAGGTGGCCATGCATTTACAACTCTATATATTCTTTTAGTTGAATTCTTCTAAACCTCACGCCTGGCTAGCAGTTTTCTCCCAGACGATTTTCATTTTCAAAACATTCACATCCAATAAACTACACGAAACATAGTGTGAGAGAAAAAAGGGGACAGGAAATGGCTCTGTTGCATGGTTATTACATCCTATTGCCTGTGGGTTGCTTTGTTATGAGTTTTAACTATGTAAATATGACGTATATGACATCAGAATTTAATCTAAAGCTACTAGGTGGGAGATAGAGTGTGACTTTATTGTTAAGGCTAAAATCAACTGGGTGTTGACAGGTCTCAAAAGTCACTGAGTATAAGCTTGAAAAGGAAAAGCTCAGACTGATAAGCTGTTCCTTGATTGACAACTTCAGGCTTGACTGCAAGTATTGAAAACAGTTGAGCAAATGGAGGGAAAAAAGTTTTATTTCATAAGAAACTACACTGGGAAATACAGGAGGATTTATAGGCTGGCGTAGCACAAAAACCTAAGAAAAACAGGTGTGAGGTTTATAAAATCTGGAAACTGGGAAAGCACATTGTCCATGAATGATTTCCCCATTATAGTTTAATTAACCTTGTAAAAGCCCCTATGCAAATATAATGCCAGAATGGAGGGAAAAAAATAGAAACACTGGTGTCCACTAGTTTCGACTTTCAACAAATCATATGTCAACAGCTCATGGCAAGGAGGTGGGTTGAAAAAAATGAGAAAAAAACAAGAGAAAAGGATTTCAGTGGGAAATAAATTCACCAGGGAAAACAACACACTGATTTTTCATCTTTCCAGTGAAGTCAGACCAATTTTTGGCACTGTAAAATCCATTATGGAGACAATAAAATAAATACAGTTTAAAGTAGCAATCGTGGGTTGATTGAAATGTTATGATAGCTACACATGCTATATCTTATCAAATATTATCCATGAGGAAGCATTCAATTCATTTTGTGCCAATTATCATACTCTGTGCATCATAAACTTTTATTGCTTGTTATGGAATGCCACTCAGCCAACTTTTTCTTCAGATATTGCATCATCAGATTCAGATGGAAAACATCTTTTAATGTGGCAAAGTGTTAAAGAAATCTAATACTCTGGGGCTGAATGAAAATGTTAAGGTTCATCTCCTGGATAAGAAAAACAATTTATGAATGCAATATTCATTTCCTGAGGTGGGCATAAGCAAAAACCTCATCTGAAACTTAAAACCAACATGTTTGCCTTCCCTAGTTTCCTTAGTTTAACTCATTGATGTCATGTATTATATGGTCCACTGCTAAGACCACATCTGGGAAGGACTTGATTTTTTCAGTTCTCCAGATCACTTTTACAGGGAACTCCTTGTATAATTGCATGTGCTGAGATTTGAACCTCAAGGGCCAGTGGATCAGATTTCACTTTTAATATATTACTGGAGAATATCAAAATAATCTGCTTGTTTAATCTTGATCATGCCAGCCGATTAACACTTTGACACCCTGAATCACAGATGTTAAGTACTGCAGGGTAAGGTTTCAGTGAAGCCTACACACTATAATGAGGCTTTGTGAAGTTACAGATCTGAGACTAATATATTTACTTAACATTACTTAGCATTTGCTGTACACAAAGCAGGGCTGTAGCTATCAAAAGATAAGTTGGACAATAGTTGTGAGAAACACCCATATAGACATGGGGATAGGTGTGGAGATTGGCAGCTTGCTGGATGGAATATGCCTCCTGGAGGAGGTGACAAAGTGCTTCTGATTTGTCTTTTAGGGGCTTCATAAGTGAGGCAGGAAGGGTACAGTAATAACAATTCAGTTCAAAGGACTCATGGATAAATGACTTGTAGTGGAATCTCAGTCTCTGATGCATCTCCTTTGTAGAAGCACTGACAGTAGTGAACAGTGTGACTCCCCAGACCTGCAGGGAACACTTAGAAGCAGCTGAGACAGGGGACATCCCATAATGTCCTCAGTGATAGCTGGTACAACTGAGGACCAGATGGAACTGTGTTTTCTGACATACTGGATCAGCCTGCACAGTCTGTAGTGTTTGTCTCTTCATCCCATCAAAAACCCCATTAATATCAATGACAATTCATTGAATTCAGAGGCAATTCACAAGCATAACTTAACACAACCCTGGAAGAATATTTTCTGAAGAAGATTCTCATGGTTTTCACTTGCTAAGTTTATTGACACCAAACTGCAGTGTTCAGTAAATCATCTGAGGATCATTATTGATGTACAACACATGATAATGTATCAAAGAAATGAGGCAGTGGGCTTGACTCTGAAATCAATATTGATCCAAATACATTTTCCAAACTTTATTCATCTGAATCACACTTGTTTAAGAAGAAACCAGAGGTGGGAGGCAGTATATAATGGTCAATTTATTTAATGTGTAGGATGGGATAGGGAAAGATCTGTACTTGGCTTCTTTAAAACACTTTGTCAGGATTTTCCATCTGTCCTGTAATTGAAGGTGAAGCTGAAGTATCCTACAGTAGGAGACCTCTCTCTAAGTGGAGTGAACAGTATGTACCTGCAGGGGTTAAGTCTGCCAGCCCTCCCTTGCTGTGTGGAAATCCATTTTCCCCAAGGAGACATCTGAATCAGTGAACAGTGAGTAGCAGGAGGTATTATCTTTAATATAGTGAGTGGGGACCAACTGGGTGTTGCTGTGTCTGCTGCTCCCACAGGGGGAGTATCACAGAGGTCTCCAAACACCCCTGGTGCCTCACTGACTGTATGGAGCTCCTCAGCTAGTTGAAAAGCTCAGGGTATGTACCATATAACTCTAAAAATCAAGGGGAGAAAAACCACTGAAACAGGGCTGATGTTCTGCAGGTGTCCAAATGTTCCAGTGGGAAGCAAGCAAGGAGGATCCCAGGAGAACTGGTGACCACCAGCTACTGTAACCTCTGATAGTGCCCTTCTTCCTGTCCCAGTTACCCACCAAAACTTTGCTGCTGCCATTCATGCAGAGCAGAGTTGGCTGAGGAAATAAATTTCAGAGTCATAGAATGGCTGCTTCTATTTCTTTTTCCACTGTTTTATTTAGCTGCTTGCAGTAAAAAAAAACCCCAGCAGCCTAATTCCAGAAGTGCATATTTCCATTCTGTGAAATACGAGCTGCTCCTGAGCCCTTGAACTCTCTTTCCCAACTAAGAATTCTTAGATATTCCTAGTTTACCCTGAGAATTGGTTGGCATCTCTAATGTGTGCATGATACCATGCCCTGCTGCTGTAATGCCCTGCTGCAATGCCTCTGACTCACCACTGCATCCAAAGGGCTTTCTAAACATAAAAATTAGGAATCCAGATATCCTTCATTTAATTTCTGCACATGACCCACTGTTCTCCTAGGGTTGCATTTTCCCTTCTTGATGACAATTAAGTTTGAGGTATGCAGAACTCATCAGTGAATTATTTCTGTTCTTTTTGAAATCAATGGTATCAGATTTAAGACAAATCTGACCATTTAAAAAAAAATTCTAAAAACTGATAGGTGAGAAACTATCATTTCTTGAATATGGAGTTTCATTAGGTTCTACTCTGGCAGCATTCTGAGAAAACCTCTGTTCTTCCTTCACACAGAGAAATACTCTCTATGTCTTCTTCCACTTCAGTGGCTGGCACAGACAGATTCCATGTATTAAAGAATAAGTAGTTTTGTTATTTTTTTTCTTTAAATTTTTATTTGTTTTTTTTAAAATCAGCCGTTGATGGTCACAAATACAGCAGAACACCAAAGCTTTAGTCACAAAAGAGAAAGGATTCAATAATTAGCCTAAGGTTGTTTACCAAAGGCCATGATAAATGAAAGTTACTTAGGGAGAAAGTAAAAAAGTTTCCCCATTGCAGCTCTCAAACTCTTATTGCTCTCTCAAGCTTCTACATGCACTTTTTGACTGTACTTCCCCCCTCTTTATTAGACCACAGTGCCAGAACTCCCACCTCACACCTCTAGACTGTGGACTTGGCAGTGTCATAAAAACAGATCCATCAGCCACCACCAGACCTGGTCCAACAAACCAGTGACAAAAGAAATATGAATATTGGTTCTTTGGGCAACAACATAAAAAAGAGCAAATAAGGGTGCAATGTACAGCACATTTTTTAAAAACTCATTGTGGAGTAAGAATATTTTTTCCCATTCAGTTATACTTCAAATCTGACACACTATACAGGAACATTTATCAATGAATTTCATAATCCTTCTGACAGAATTTACCACTAAGTTGCTGCTGTTGTTACAGCTGCAGGAAGACTAGGGGCCTTGATCCAAAACTCAGTACTAAAAAAGATGTGGGAACACAATACTAGAAATTTTGTGGGAACCTCAGTCATGCAGAAGATCCAAATGGGGAGAAGATGGATGTCTCTTTACCTCTGTTTGTGCCTTTCCAAAAGAGTTGGAGGGACACTCTAGTCAGAAAAACAGGTTGGAGAGCCTGGCATTTCCAACTGATGTGAGTTTGATCTGGGAATAAATACCCTGGCAAGCCATTTACTTCAGTAGAAAATTAATGTTTCTAAAGCAAAGATTCCTGGCTGCTCAAATGGTGGATCCAACCTGTAACAGCTGAGCAGACATGTGCTGCAGCTCTCAGCAAAGGCTGGGTATTGATCCCAGCTACTTGGGCCTTCAAGCACCAGGGGAAGAAATTAGTGGTACAGATGCTCAGGCAGCAGAGGTGTTTGTAGGGGAAATGTGCTCACATTCACTGAGGTTATTAACAGTTATGTTGTGACCACTGTGTTTTTACTGTGACCATCCATCTTCATTTTCCATCGTGCATCGGTAGTGCTCCCTCTCAACCTTATCTCACTCTTGCCAGTAAAAGCAACTCTGCCTAATCCTTCTGCCAGGAGCTGTAAAGTATCAACAGGGGCCAGATCCCGGCAGCTGGGGTAGTCCAAAGTGGGTGTGGCAGCTCCATCAGCTTTATTCCTACTGTCTTTTTGTTCCAAGGTCTCTGCACAATTTGTAGCTTGCTTTGGGGTTCAACTGTGGAACAAACCAAACCATCTTCTGTCACAACAAAGAGAAGAGAATAGCTCATGCTGAGGTCCTCTTCCCCTGGAGTGGCAGTGGGAATGTAAGCCAGTCTCTAGCAGCAGAGATCTGGTAGGGATCCCCACAGCAGTGTGGACACATCCTCTAAAATCAGCCAGTGTATCTGAGAGCAGAGTAACTTAGCCTGGCACTGTGCAAAGACTCTCCACAGATCTGGTGGGAAATGAAAGGATTTTTGATAATGGTATAAAGGGACCAGCAACAGAGTATGTGTATGGTTAAGGTAACAGTTTCTGACAGTAAATGCAGGGAACTGTTCCCTCTCTTCCAGCACTGTGAGTTAATAAGCAAAAGCATCTTGGTTCTTGTCCCTTCTCCTTCCCCTAAGCCTTCCTCGTGCTTGGCTGCCAGCAGGTAGCAGCATCCCAAACTATGTCACTATTAGCAAATTTAATGGACCATCCTTAGGCACTGAGGGAAGGAACAGACAGGGCTCAAGCTCTTCCTCTACTCTCCAGAGGAAAGAGGGTGGAAACCTTGCATTTCCTTATTTTAGCAATATGTAAAAACAGAAAATTCCTTTCTTCTTCAGTCCTGTGTAACAGAAATTTTTGGTAAAACATCATTGTCCAATGAAGCTGGTCAGCATATAGAGGCAGGACTTTAGACCTGCAGCCTCAGGATTTACACTTCTAAATAACTTGTTGATGGTGGCCTTACAAAAAAAACACAACCTTTTTTTGGCAATATTTACTTTGCCCCTGGGCCATGGTTTGGAGATGTCAGGACTGTGCACACGTATCTTGAAGTTTAGCTTTTTGTTACATACTACAATGTAAGGAGTGAGATCAATGCACATTGGTTTCTGTGGTGAATGCTCAAATGCATAAACAAACTGTGAGCATGTCAGCTGTGTTTGCTTAAGGATGTGAAACATAGCTCAGTTTGTAAGGACAGACATATCTCTTGACCATCTTTTCTTGTCTTCTTGAAGCTGCTTGGCTATTCTGGAATGGCTTAAACTATGTGAAGAAAAAGAAAATAAAGTGACACAGGAATCAAAAAACATAGGAGGATAGAGAAGATCCTGCTTTTTTCAAGCTGTGTGCTTTCCTCAACATGACATACTTCATCATTCATTAAAAGTTATCATCAAAAATGTGAATAGGAAAACCAGTGGCTTATTCATTAAGTTTATGTCTGTGGCAAAAAGCAGCTGTAAATAGGTTCATTTGTTTACTTACTGACTGAACTTTGGTCAAATTCTGCTTGGAGTTACATCAATGTAAAGTTGGAAGGATTCCATGCATTTTCAGTGAGAGCAACTTTTCTCACTCCCCAAAGATCATTAGGTTCCTTCAACACTTATTCTTTATTTTGCCAAGACAAAGATTCAGATGTTTTGATTTTTCAGGCCCATTTCTAGAATGCAGTTTTTCTATGTTCTGGCAACATATGGCACGAATATGTGCTTTTCTATTTAATACAGGAAAATTATTCAAAAGTCCAGACTTGCTTTAATGGTTCTTATTCCCTTGTAAATGCTTTAATTTTTTTTGATTGCCTTCTGAGCAATGTCAAAAGCCAGGACCAAGGAAAAAAAAACAAAAAACCAAAAACATTCCACTGTAGCATCTTCCTATTGAAGTGTTGGCATGTCTAGTAAAACAAAAGTTTAGGAAAGGACCATTTTCAGTGTTCACTTTGTTGGACAACAGGCCTGCCTTGGTAGAGGTTTCAACAATGAAATTATTGTACATATATTTGCTTTAATGCCTCTGTTGTTATCATGTTTTTTTAACAGCAGTGTTGGTTATTGCCAGATGTCCTGCTCAACAATGCTTCAGCACACATGGGAATGCTTGTGATGGCCAATCAAGTGAGCTGGCAAAATAGAAACAGATGGCCATGGATGTGTGCTCTAACACATCTTTAATGAAACTGGGCCCTTGTGTAGATGATTACATTGCACTAATCCCCATTTGCCTGTCCCAGGCCCTGCACCTCCAGTTATAGACCATCTAGTGTCCTAGTTCTGCATTACATCTTGTTTATTCACCTATTCTATACTAGCAAAGGATGGTCCAGTGCAAGAAAAACTGCTTGATAGAGCAGATGTAAATCAATTGCCTGGCTTGAGAAGTGCACAAAATGGACTAGAAACGTGCTAATTATTTATTTTCTGCCTTTTACTTTTCAGTGGCTTTTACCAAATGACACTGGAGCCATGTATTGCTGAGCTGCTGTACAGATCTGGTCGTGGTCCAGCATTAGAGAGAGAGAGGCAAACACCACTGGATGCTCTGTGAGAGCAGGGATATTTGCCAAACCAAACCCTAGCTGTACAGCTTCCCTTGATTTTCCTGGGACTCTTTAGCTAAACAGTAACTGGCTTCAGATAGGCTCAGGAAATCTTGCAATAAAAGCTGATAAGTTGATACCTCCTACAAGGTAGTTGTATCATCTTTCAGCTCTTCCCCAATTTGGCATTGAACTCCAAATTATTTGCTAAACTCAGGAGATTCTAGACTGAACAACATACTATGTCTCATTTATAGGAAGGCTGTGTATGCTTAAATATAAAATAGTTTTATTAAATATGTTGTTTAAAACAATCACCAAGCTCTATCAAATACCCCAAACCATTTGATTAAGACAAATTCTGCATCTGGAAAGGGATAGTAAGAAGCTTTTGCATATGCATCCAAAATAGGGATTCAAGTGTTCTGGTTTTCCTCACAAAAGGAAAAGAGCTAGAAGAACTAGAAACTAGAAAGCTGGCTGAGATTTGGATTATGAAGGTCTCCACAGATACCCGTAGGAGGCTGTCTTATGGTGAATGCCAGCTAAATAAGAGTTTGGAAAAAAGTGATCTGATTTTTCTTCTATTGCTCCTCCATGGGTGCTGTTGATTTTGCCTTTGTCAAGGCAACAAAATATTCTAGTATTGCATCCAAAAGTTTAAATATGGGCATGGATTTTGAAAAGAATGTTAAAATGTGGGTGGCAGGAGGGACAGAAGGTTCATCCTCCATTTGATGGGGAGCTACACAAAGCTGGGGGATGTGGTGGGGAAGCTGAGCAGGCAGCTTTGGGGGACACCATGCAGCACATCACAGGCTGTGACCACCAAGGCTTGGCTCCCTCCCACCCTGGTTCCATCAAACCAAGGCACAGTTCTTTGTGCTCTCACATTGCATTGAAGATAACCCTTATGTTCACACCTCAGCATCTTCATCCCTCGATGTAGCCATTGGGAGACACCAGCCATTCCCTACTCATGTTTAAATTAGCAGTGTAGATTTTTCTCTCCTGCTTAGTGCTTTATGGAAATTTTTTCACAAACTCATTGGGAAGTCTTATGCATGCATTCCCTATTTAATTTTGAACTCTTCAGGTTTTTTTTTGTTTTTTGTTTTTTACATATAAGCACAAGAATCTTTAAATCCCCCAGTAACATTTATTTTCAGATTATGTCTGGTATAAGCTTGTTCTCGGTCAGACATAAATGGATGGTATTCTTTTAAAACATGTTCTCAAACCCTTTTTGCACTTTTCAAGTAAAAATGGCCCATGTATTTTTGGAAGATAGCAAACAATAAAATGTCAGATTTCAGTTACTGCTTTTAATATATTTAGCCATTCAGCATACTGTAATTGGCTCAATCAAAAGTTATTTCAAACAAAACCCAAAGGATGATGAAATAAATCTAAAATGTCAATCTTTCAAGATCTGGATAAGTTTTAATAACATTACAGAAATTCCAAAGGTCTCATTTTGGAAATAACAATAATACCAAGTATAGGCAAATTTTTCAGGGAAGAACTAATATAGTTATTTGTTCTCTTTACTTCCATTTTGGACTAAGACTTTCAAATTTCATGCTAATATAGTTCAAATATATTCTTATATTTAACCTTATTTAAGGAAGAAGTGGAGTCACTAATTGTATACATACAATTGTATACATAATTGTATTTATATCCTGGCTTTTTACACTTAAGAACATGACCGAATCTGTTCTAGTACTCTTATGAGTTCCTTGATGTTCTCGTCTGCTAAAACATAAGTTTTTTTATTCCTTTTCTACAAATATCACTACACTGGGTAATTCAGCCTAGACCTATTCATTAGGTTTTTAATCCACGAATTTATTGAATCAATACAAGAATGATACCATCCATGGGTGATGATAATGCCCTATTCTATGTAGCTGCCAAGGATAATATTTATTTTATCTCTGCTATTCCAACACATCCTAAAATAAATTAAATTACTACAAAGCTTTTCATAAGTATCTTGCAGGTAGCATCATAGTGTCTAGGGAGGGCTTGAGTCTGGTGGTTGATGGGCAGACTTTCCATGATTTGTGCTCAGCAGGGTGCTGGGTAGATTTAAATTTGCTTCTGAAAAGATATAAATACCACTCAATGGAAAAAAGAGATAGCAGAAAACACAGCAAATTCATAGGATTTGATTTTTTACAATTCCAAACCTTCACATTGCTACAAGCAGTGGCCCCTCAACTGTACACTTGCATTCTGAGCCAGGACTGGAATCTGGGTCAGTACTTCTGAAATATTACCCCAAACAATCCAGATATTTTCTTCCTCGTCCTTATAATCTTCTCTATTTATGTGTTGAGACTTTGCTGCTAAGAATTCCTTCTTTCTTGTTTCATGTAAAGGGAAAAACTTATGAAGAAATACAGAGAATGCTCCATACTCCCATTTCACAGGGCTGATTTACATTTCTTCTGGATCTTGTTCTAGTTTTGACTCTGATGGCACAGAAGTTTAATTTTTATGTGTTATTGCAGAAGAGATTTAGAAAGGTGAAGCAACAAGATATTAGCATGGTGAATATATATTGACAACTTACCAACAGTGAGAGTTGCTGTTGCTCAAAGTTGTGTAAAGTTGGGATGTAAGTTATGAGAAGAAGAAAATACTTCAAACAATGCCCATACCATCAATGTAGAATGTCAGTACCTAACTCATTATTTTATTTTCTCTTGGGTACCTAGCTCACTGGTACTGAAGCTTGGGCAGCTGCAGCTGTGTCAGAGGCTCCATGCTGGGTTCTGAGGTGTGTCTGGTATTGACCTGGTCACACTGGCCCTCCTAGCCATGGCCTTTAGCTTCAGTTACAAAAATAAAATTGGTCTGAAGATAAATTTCCCACTTCAATCACATGGGGCTTCAGTCAGCTTTTCAGCACAGCCAGAAAAACAGCTTTCCAACACCACCTCTTACATAGGCTAGTCAGAAAATCACTTGTAGTTTATAATTGTCTACTGCTCCAAAACCTGAACTTCAGCATTGTATGTGGACAACCAAGGGACTGCTAGGCCCTTGATGCTCTTGACCACTCTTTCTTGCCACACTCCTCACAGACACAGAGGTGTCCCTGTCAGGACTGTGGACAGGATGCCATTTACACTTCACCATTTGACCCAGTACAGCACAGGATACAGCATAGCCTGTGGTCTTTAGTACTATCTATACTAAAAACCAGCAAGCATTTGAGGTGTTCCTATTTGAAGATGGAAAGAACTGATGCTCTCCATGGCTGTACTATTAACCAAACCAAGCACATTGGGCACATCTAAGGGCTTGGGTTATGCAGCAATTTGGCCAAAGGATGAGCTCCAAATGGCTTTTTTGTGAAATCCATTGGAAGCTGGAGGTCCTAGGGTCATGCAGTTTTAGCAAAGTCTCTCATGGGATGCTGCTGAGTGGCATCACACATTTGTCCTGTGTGTGCTGTTGCTATAAATTGCAGCTTTTGTTATGCATTATTTGGGCTACCAAAACACCTAGAAGCTTTTGTGATGAATCAGGGCCCTGACATACATGGCAGAGCAAAGTCTGTGCCAATAGCTAATGGGTGCAAAAGAAAACCCATTTGGAAAAGTTAAATTATTTTCTTTAGAATTCTGTTATGGTTACCTTCCTTGTAACACCACTACCTCATAACAACACCTTAGATGCCTGGGATAGTGTTATGATGAGAGAAAGCTCAAGTATATTTATAACAAGAATAGGTCAATGGTCCAGAGGGTAGTTTCCTATTATGGGAGGTATAAAATAACTAAAATCAATAAATCTCCAGATCATAAATGTAGCTACAGTCTGGGCAAGGTTGAGAAAATTATTAGCAGAGCCTCATGATGTCTGGATATTGTAGCTTGTAAATTTATACATACATATGTGTGTGGTTATGTACACGCTTGCTATTCATCCCCCACAGAATTCATTGAAATGCTAAGAGGAATGTGCATTTGGTGCTCCTTTCAGTGCTGGTAAAAGAAAAAAGCTAGGGGAAAGAGAAAAAAAGAAAATAAAAGGAGGGGGAAAGAAAAAGACAGTAAGAAAGAAAAACTCTTAACGAGAGGCAAAAAGAAAAAGCAAAAAGAAATAGAAAAGAAAAAAGTTTTAAAAATAAAAAAAGAAAATGAGAAGGGAGAAGGGAAAGAGGCAAAGGAAAAGAAAAACAGTAACTTCTATAAGGGCTTGTATCTTTCAACTCATGGTGAATTTTTTCATGTAACTGCCTCCAGAGGCATGACAAAATGGCTTCATGTATTAACCAGAGGTCTGTATGCTTTGAGGTGCATGAGCTGTTGGATCTTGTTTAAAATAAACATTAAGTCTTGTCAACCATTTCCATCATTTACATCTTTATTGTGAGCTATCATCTCCTCTTACAATTCTCTAAATTTTATTCAAATGGAAGGACTTAATCTCTTCAGCCTTCCATTATCTAAAGGTTTGTTGTTTAAGTCTGATGTATTCATTTAGACTCCCTTTGTTATCTGCCAGGAGAGGAGATAGGTCCAGGGAGTGTTTGGAATCTAAGATGGTTTTTTCCTAGATCTATCTGTTTCTTCCTGCATTGTTTATTCAAGCAACCTTAGCTATAAGTCTCCTTTGATATTAGGTTGGAAAAATCTTACCTACTGAGCCTAAACTGCTTCCTGTTCTGATGTACTCAGAATTAATAGGACCTTCAGACTAGTAAATATGTAAAATGTAGCTGAAATGCTATGTTCATGCTTTAGTTAACATTGACATGTAGGTGATTTTTGTCATAGAATCATAGAACTGTTTATGTTGGGAAAGACCTCTAAGATCTTCCAGTCCAACCATTAACCCAGCACTGCCAAATCTACCACTAAACCATGTCCCTAACTGGCACACCCACACTTCTTTTACACACCACCCTCCTGGGCAGTTTGTTCCAATACTTGGCAACATTTTGGTGCAGAAATTTTTCCTAGTATCCAACCTAAATAAGCCCAACACAACTTGAGGCCATTTTGCTCCATAGTTTGTTACCTGGGAGAAGAGACTGACACCCACTGTCCATCTGCTACTCAGCGATATGGTGTAAGAGTATATAACAGGAAAAAGCCCAATATTCTCAGTTGACAGAGCAGTTAAAAAATATGAGGTGTCAGAACTGTGTTTTCCACAGGCTGTTTGATGTATTTTCTAGAGATGAGCTCAATCTAAGTCTTGACTGAGTTCAAATACTCACTAATTTGAGAAAAGCATGAGTCTTGTATTCAGATGTGAGCTTTGCCCCCCTGGCAGCTCCAAGATTGAAGTGATTAGGCTTTCAAAAGACATGACTGGTATGGAAAGCTTTTAAAATAAAATGCAAAAACTATGGAGAAAGTCGTGATGCTCCGATGTAGCTGGTGATTCCAAGGCCATAGTCACCCCTGCTTTTATTAATTTTGTGTTTCTTAACCCCATTATTGTTTTCCTTTCTGGTTTAGATTAAAAAGTTCTGTGAGATCAGAAATAACAAAGCCTGGTTTCCTATATATTCTGCCTAATGCACCCATATGCTCCTTCTGCAGTTTTAACACACTCTCACCTTCCTATTCCTCTTGCTGGTGTTCATCCCTGTGTTTCAAGCAGTCCCCTATAACGCAGAGGTGTCTCCCCATAACTCTGCTAGATCCTTCCTACATGCCCATCACCCTTCCCCTGGCAGTGCTTTTGGTTCTTCCTTCTGCAAGCCTCTGCTTTGCCCAGAGATGTGAGAGAAGCCAAGCAGCCATGTATCTTCTTTTACCCATCTGCCTGTGCAAACTGCCCCAAAAGTCACCAGGAGAGTGATGAACAGGCAGATGGAGATGCCCCACACCAGAAATATTTGCAGCCATTTATTTGTTGTGGTAGATATTTTCTACATCAGCAAAGTGTAGTAAAAAAATCACTGAGAGAAGAAGATATAGGCAGAAGTATTTCATAAGCCTGAAATATGCTGTCCTGTTTTCAGGGTATTACTCATTGCAAAATAACATTTAAAAGATCAATGATTTTTAAAAAGTCTTTAGGTATTTGTCGTAACAAACTGTTAGCAGTTATAAATAAGGAATGTGTTAAAACTCTTGCCAATTATCCCAACCAATGGAAAGCTGTGTATGAGCCTGGAGAGGCAAGAATTTCTCTAGCTGAGGCATTTTTAAAGGAACTCAGTTTAACAAGGATGTAGAAGAAAGCATGGAAAAGGAGCCAGAAAACTTATGAGTAAATGAAATACCTCAATGTTCAGAGCCTAAGCTGGTGTTTTTAGGAGCTGTCAGAAGATTTATTAAGTCTTTTAACTTTACTACATGCAACAGAGAAATTTAGAAATTATAGACCAAATCAGAGGCCATAAGGGGACTTGGGAGAACCAGCAGGCTGCAGAAATTGCACGGAGCTGATCAGTCAGGTCTCAGACAGACAAGGATTACCTTGGGACAGCTGTTGCACCTCTCCAAATGGCAGCAATAAATTCATATAAATGATTGCATTGTAGAAACCTGGGTCTTCTCCATCCCTTTCTGTTAGGGCTACAGTGGTGTCAGCAAAGAGAATGGGCCAGGTCCCAGGGAGTGGGGAGTAGGAAATACTAACAGTCTAAGACCTTATTAAGTTGTCTCAGTGGCCAAACATTGCCATCAAGTCTGGAGCCATCCTGCTGGAATAAACTTCTCATGTCAGTGAGATGTAAACTATGCATGACACTCCAGTCCCAGGAAGAACCTTACCCGGGTCTCACATGCAAAAGAAATTGAAGGTGTTTACTTTGAAAAAGCATTAGAAGAGTTTGAAAGGCCACCAAAATCACCAGGAAAAACCAAAGAATGCAAGTGGCAGGAGGTTAAGAAACAAGGAGGACAGGAAAAAAAACCAAACCAAAACAGTAGGATGATAGGAAAAAAAAAAAAAAAAGAAAAGAAAAAAAAAGACCTTGTAGAAATGGTAAATGCATTTAAAACCATTTTATTTTGATTCAAAAACCTCAATGAGCAAGCAATTAGCAAGCAATAGTCTCTATAACAGATGAGCAAAAATTAAAAAAATACTATGGAGGGACTTATTGGACATTCAAAAAAAAATTATTTAATTCTGGATGAAAACTGTTAGGTAAGAGGCATGAATCAATAACCAAAGGGAAAAAAACCTACTGTTTCTTGGCTTTGCCAGGAAAATCAAACAACTACCCTGAAGAGTGCAAGACATTTCCCAGAGATCCACATTTAAGCAGCAGTTGCAGATGAGGTGAACCCCCCTAAGAAAAAATTACCAACCAAACAAAAAGCCCAGTTTGAAGAGAAGCACTGCTTGGAACAGAAAGTAAAACCAATCAAAATTAAACATATTAGTCCTTTCACAGAGACTGCAAACTCAGTGGAGATCAAGAAAATTTTGCTCATGGCCAACTAGTGAGCATGGAACTGGCTGAGAAAAGGTTACATTAATCTTTTGAATGAGTTTATAGTAGATGCTAAAAGTTGATAAGTCTCTGTAGATTTTTACATAAGTCTATAGACAAAACAGGGAATATATTGCACAAAATAACGTGGCATCAGATAAGCAGAGGATATTTGTGCAGGTAATGGCATTCTTGCATTGAAATATTGCCTGGCTGTGGTTGTTCTTATATTATTTCTTCACTGAGAGCTTGCAGTGGTGTTTGGCTGCCTGGTAGAAGGTGTGTGCCCCAGCATGGTGAGGACCTGTGGGTGAGAGGCTAGTGCAGCTCTCTGGGCACACAGAGACACTGGAATCATGCTTTGAGGGGAGACATGGATGCTGCCATCCTGTGGGACCCATGCTGGCACTCTGGGGCAATCCCTGCTGTGCGCTCCTGAAAGGTGGGTGGCATCCAAATGCCTTGGGGCTGCCTCAGAAAGGCTGGAACCTCCTCCCAGCACTCTCACTTGGTTGCACAAATACTTCTCCAGTGGTGTGGGTGGTCTTCAGCTGTTCTCCAAGATCATGGCTGTAGATCCCAGGGGAGGTCACTCTGGGCACAGACATCAGAATCTTCCCTTGAAAGCCAGGGTCTACTTCCAGCACAGCAGAACAGCCCATGAGGCTGCTAGACTGGCAGTTCTTGGGGGAAACCAGTCATTATCCCCCTATTAAGTTTTCCCCCAATCTATTAAACTTAATCCTTTTATTAGTAAGTAATATTAAATACCCAAGGAAGCAGCTGGCGTTCGCTCTGTTCTGTGGTTTGTAGTAATTTTGCATGGATGAGAAGTAGGAACTTTACTGAGTTCATCCCCTTCACTACCATTTATAAGCATGTCTTGGGCAGAAAGAGGCTTAAAAAAAAGACTTTGATGGTCTTGGAGAGAATCTACATTTTGTTGAGATTGACCAGATGGTCCTGCTTCCAGATGGCTGAAACCATCTCCAGGCTTCTCTCTTTCAGCCCCCTCCTTCTCCTTTTATTTTTGTGCACTGCTTTTTATGCCACCCACTTTCACAGCAACATTTGAAGGCAAATCTGAAAGTACTTTTCGTGGACTAATGTGATAAACAGGCACTATCCAATTGTGTTCACTTCATGTTCAACACCTGGGATGGGACTGTAGAACTTCCTGAATGTGCTGTGGAGTACTTCTCATAGGCGTAAAATGAAATGCTGCAGAGTATGGTCCATCCTGGCACTTTCTCAGGAAATTCCTCTGGGAAAAGTTGTGTAGGGTTACATAGGAAAAGCTTGTACAACCATGAGACCACAGAGAGGGGTAACAGAGTCAAAACAACACTTTGGTTTTGAGCCTGTGGAGCAAGAGTTGCTCCAAAAACAGTTCCACAGGAAACTTTGCATGTCTGCCTCAGTTCAAACTACAGAAAATACAGAAAATTTCTGACAAGGTGGTGGAGACCACTTATACATTCTTCAAGAGAAAGGATCTCACACAAGTGGATTAGTAGCAGGATCAGGGATTTTTTGCTGCCTTGAGCTATCTGTTTCTCCTACAAATGTTTGTGCATTAATACTCTTGAGAAAAATGCTCTTGAAACGGCCTGATAATACTCCTATTGCTGCATCACTTTGTTTTGGACTTTCAGCTGTTCATATTCACATTGCTTCACTTTTGCATGCATTTGAAGGGATTTTGAGGGCTGTCCACACTTTTTTTTTTTTTTTTTTTTTTTTTTTTGCTAGAAAGTCTGGTTTGGTTCAAAGATGATTATAGTATGTTCAACAAAATCTGAGAAATTACGATACTGGCTGTACTGCTATGTTTTGTTCCTTGGGATTTTAAACAGAGGTATGGTTCCAGTATTTTCTTTAGAGTATATGTATGACGTGAAAACATCCCATGTGGATGAGATACTGTGGAAAATAAGGTGACCTTGTGCATCAAAAAGTGAATCCAGCTAAAAACTTAAAGCAATATAATCTATTTTCCATGTAGTCATTAGTGCCCTTTACTTAATCTAAAAAAATGCAGATTTTAATAAATATAAGAAAAGTTTATCCCATATTCCTTTGTAAAATCTAGACTTACATAACCATTAGAAAATGCTCAATGAAAGGCAGTCAAATGTGGCAAAAACCAGGATCAGGCATTATTTGCCAGAATTATTGATGACATCTGTGGCATACTATTGGTGAGTTATTATAAATTATTGTTTTACTGTTTTTCTTTTTTTCTTTTTTCTCTGAGGCCCAGAGGCCTCAGTCAGAACTAGAGCATTTTTGTTCTTAAGTATACATAAATATATGTGTACACATACATCATATGCACAAAGACAGATACATAAGGGCAAGAAGTCTAGTCTTTAGAGAGGATCAAAAATTATTAGAGCTTTCAACTCTCCCATGTGTTTTTTATGGGTGTATTTTTATGAAAACCAAGGAAAAGAAGAGTCTTTGAGGGAGGTGAAGGACAGGAGAAAGAGAAAGAAATCACTAACCATCACTTACAGATCACAGAGTCTGGAGAAGTAAGCATGAAAAATTACTGGATTGACTCTTGAGGTACTTAAAACCAACAAATACTGAACCTTTTAGAGCAATTTAACTACCCAGATCATTATTTAGTAAAAAATATAGCCAAAGCATGCATAATCAAAGAGTTCTCTAAATTGCATGGAGACAGCTTTATGGTATTTGGCTTATACATCAGAGCACTGGCCTGTCGCCTATAGATGCATTTGAGACATTTGGCAAAATAAATAACAAATAATAAATGCTCAAACATTTGATGTAGGGTTTTATAAAACCTTGCCTCAAAATTAGTTCAGAATTGTCTGGGATAGGAGAGACAGCTTTCAAAATATTCATGAAAGAATTCAAAAATATTTACAGTGCTTTGCTTTAAAACAACATCATCTGGAAGGGGAGAAACCTGGAAAGTGTTAATGCTGCACAGGGCTGGATGCAGTTGTGGTGTGGGTAAGGAGGTTGCCAGGAACATGGCTTGTCCCAGGACATGGGGGCTGTGCTGGATACAGCTAAAGGAGGAGCAAAAAAGGAGGCACGAGGGCTGCCTTAGCTCCTCAGACAGACACATGCTGGCTGAAAAACTTGAGAATGAACTAATTAAAATGGCACTTCCAGCATAGCTGGGCAGCAAAGTTGGCTCATGTGAAAATCAGTTGCATATTTCATGTACAAAAAGATCTTATATTCTCCCTGGAACTCTGCCCTGGCCTGTTGTGTGCATTTCAAGGTCTCCCATCAAACACTGTGCTGCATGTTGGAAGACATCAGGGCAGAGCAGCAAAAGAGATTGGAGAAATATTGAGACGTTGATAGGTCGCCTGTGCTTGCAACTCAGCTACAGGATTGGGCAAGGTGGTTTGGAAGATGTGACAAAATGATAAAGGAACTGGGTGGACACTGCAGGCCTGCAGGATGAACAAGGGGCCCAAACTTGACTGGGAAGCCTTGAGGTGGAAAATAAGGGCAGTTTCCATCTATGAAGTCTACAGATGCAATCTTGGAAAAAAATGATGGAGCTCCTGCTTGGGGAGTACTTGAATGAGAGATGACATTGAGCAAAGTAATTTCTTGGAAATGCTCTGTACTCCTGAGATGTCCCAACAGATCTCTCATATTTATATCTCTTATTTCTGTGTGCTAAAATGAACAATCATGATAACTGGGTACTTGTTTGAAAGGAAAAACAAAACACCTGTCTCATGATTAAAGGGTTTATGAAAAGGACAGCTTAGGTACATTACTTACTTTCAACATTTTGACAGTGCTGATGTGCATCTGGAAAGAGCCAGAAAAGGTGCTGGTGTAAATGATGAGGCCAGTGCATCCATCTTGCATGGGTAAGGGCATGCATGTATGTGCACACTGGGAGATAGAGGGAGGCAGATATTTAAGCTTGTGTAAATTTGGCAGCACACCTCATGCTCACACGTGCAGATCATAGCAGACTGATGCATAAACCGTCCTCCAGCTTATTTATAAATGTTTCCACTTATCACATATAAAAATAAAATTTAAATTGCATTTGTTTGCTATTTTTCCAGCTTCAGTCTTTTTTAGGAGGGATGAGGCGTGTGAAGAGCTTTGACCAAAAATAAAAAATGGGAGAAGACAGAGAAAACAGTGAAGATGTTGCACATCCAAGGCTTAGCTGATCTGTGAGCACATACTTTCCCTGCTGGACAGAAGGCTTCAAAGGCAAGGACAGTGCAAATACAAAGGGTGTTTCCTTTAACAGTGTCTTCCACTGATGTGGAGAGGATGTTAGTGCAGCAGGAGCAGAAAAGAAGCAAGCAGAAGATGTCTCTCTCCGTGGTCTTGGCTGGATTTTGATACTATTGATACTATCAGCCCCACTTCCTGGGCAAGATTTCCCCCCCCCAAAAAAAAAAAAAAAAAAAAAAAAAAAAAAAAATCTACCGAACCCTGCAGTGTCAGGATTATGTTGCCCTCAGGCTGGAGCAGTGCTCCTCTTCCTGTGTCTCTGCTCAAGGCTGAGCTCTAGAAGGGTTTGAGAGACCTTGCACTGCCCCCTGAACACAAGGAACCCTCCAGCCATCCCAGTCTTACACTTCATCTTGGGGAAATACGGGATTTTGGCTGCACTCAGAGCTGTCCCGTGGGGTTCAGTGTTTAGCACCTTTTGCCTGTTCTGCCATGTGAGTGAAGAATGCAGGAGTGGTTTCTGCTGGGAGCCTTGGCACGGAGAGGCCAGGCTCACAGTCTGCTCTGCGCCAAAAATCGCGGGGCTGTGCGTTACATGCAGATTATTAAAGATTCTGCTTACTTTACAATGGTCTGTTAACAGCTCTAATGTCTTTAACATGTGCAGTCCATTGACTTTTAAGTAACATTTTATTGAAGTAACTGCCGTGGTTATTAGGCAGTAAGATTTACGCTTCATTTTCAGTCCTGGATCTGGAAATCTGGAAAGAAAAGAAAAGGGGCAAAAAAGAAAAAATGATGAGGAAAAACCGGGGGGTGACATCTAGCAAGAGACAGGGAAGGTGCTGCTTTGGGACAGCACTCCCCGTGCACACCGTGAGATATCATCCACAAATTTTCCAGGAAATGATTCCTCCAAACCCTTGAATGCTGAGTGAACTGCTCACAGAAGAAGAAATACACAGAGCAACCTCTTCCTTGGTGGAAATTCAGTATGAGTTGCTTTCTTTCCTCCTCTTGGTATGAAATAATATTTGCAGATGTGAACTGTGAGAGAGGTTTGTGGCACATTTACATCGCAGTGCGGTTTGCATTAGAGAACTGGCACTTGATTTTTGTCCATTGAAGAATTAGTGTAAATCTTTAGCATTCATAATCCACTGTCATGGGTGGCAAATGAGGAATTTCAGTGCAATCCTGTGTGCCTCTACTGGCTGGGTGTTTTCAAGTCTCACATCTTGCATAAATCTTCTTTTAATATGGAATGAAATGTTTAAAATAACTCATTAAGCAACAATGCTCAGAGGTTTTTGGGTTTTTTTTTTTGTATCTGAAATTTTATGAGGTGTGTTTTTTCATTCCCTAAACTGTTTCTTTCAGTCTTGTCGTTTTTCTGAGCCACCACTTAGAGCTGGCTAGTGCACTCAAGAGCTGCAACCGCTCTCGCACAACTTTGCAAAACCAGAGATAAGACATTTTTGTACATTTATGGTAAAACAGAGATTACAGCCTAGTGGCTGGTCTTGGCCTGCATTAGTTCCTTTGTTTTCAGAGATGTAATCTCTTCTTTTTCATCCCATCACCCATGTCTGAACTGATGGAAGATGATTGTCTGTCATACTCCAGGCTTAAGTTACTAGCCTTTCAGCTGCACAGAGGCCTTGAGAAATGCACTAATATATTCACAACAGGAGGAAACTGCCAACAGAAACAGATCCTGAACTGGTTCCCAAACAGGATGACAAAAAAAGTCCACTCGGACCACACACAATCCCTCTGCTTTGCATGTGGGTCCCGTTGCACACATCGGCTTTGCCGTTTTTTGTATAAACAGCAGACAACTGAACTCTTTATGTTGGTACACAAGAACCTCTCAGTCTTAATAAAATATTGCATTTAACTCAGCATCTCAGAATTTGCCCTGTAAAAATCCCTGTTTTTCGTGAGGATGGTCTGTGTCCTTTGGAAAACACCACCCCAGCCTCCTTTCAACAAAATGCCCAAATTCCAAATCAGGGCACAGCACCTGCACGCACATTATGTTTCCTACAGCTCTGAGGAAATCTTTGATCTCAAGTTATTCTTATTTATATTACTGTGGCTAAAGCAAAGCAAAACCAAAACAACAACTCCATATTGAACCTACAGAATAAGCCCAAATTATTCTCTTTAAAACAATGATTAATCAAGCTGTTTATAAAAATATTATTTCGATGATACCATGCATTTAAGCTAGGCACACAGTTATCTGGAGAGTTTTTCAGCTTGGGTGCTTTCTTCAGCAGGAGAAATAAAAACAAACAAACAAACAAACAAACAAAAACCAAAACCAAAACCAAAAACAAAAAAACAAAACCAAAAAACAAATCTCTGTGAAAAGGGATGGTGCAAATTTTAAAAGTCTAGAGCCTGAAGTACCTGCAGAGGGTTTTTTTCTGGCTTGGACTAATTGTGAAAATGCTCTACCTTGTGCCATGAAGAAAAAAAAGTTTATTATGGGCTCAAAATGCTTAGCCTAAATTCCCAGGCTATTATAAAGCTTCTATAGGAGACTTTTCCAGCACTGGATAATAGCCTGGCCCAACACCTTTAATAAAATCAAGGTGACAGACCATGAAAACATTTGCTTCAGCACTATAAGCAAATCTGATACTGCTGCTGAAAGATGCCTGGAGGCATCTGTGCAAATCTTCAGCCGAAGTGCTGGCAGTGCTGGTGTGTGGGGGGGCTCACAGACAGTGCCTGCACCTTTGAAATCTTAAACTGGCTTCAAACATGCAAAAAAGTTGGGCTCCAATCCTGTACAAAGATTGGGGGTCAAAATTTGTGACTGAAATGAAAAATTCATTTTACCGTTAAAATTAGAGTGTTTTTTAGTGCTTGATCACATGAGAGATGTGGTTTCATAAATTAACACTGGTAGAACATGAAGGAGTCCAAGAAACAAGCATGAAATAGTTTCACACAGCAGTTCACAGCTCGCACTTCATCAAACCCAACACTGCAAGTGTAAGATATGCAACTTCACATCTAAGGCAAAAAAAAAAGGGGGAAAAAAGACTAATACGGCTCACTTTTGTTACTTACAAATGCTGTTTACCATATAAACAAGTAGAGCTGGTTTTGTAAATCCCTGGACAGGAAGCTGACAATAATAAACCCTAAGCTGAATTCAGAGTTCTTCTGGGACAGAGGAGTTCTGTTTAGTTAAGCCCTCATTTTTGTGTTGAAATGTAGGGCAGATTTATTTTAAACAGCTTCTTAATTTTTCTGCTTGACTTTTATTTTTTCTTTTTCTTTTTTCTTTTTTTTTCTTAATAAATACACCCAGCTTCAAAGCTTAGATAACATTATATGATTATACAAAAATTTTTTTTGGAAGGATCTCTTCCCAATTATTCTGTTTTTGTGGCATTTCACTGTATGTCTGTCATCAGATAGTATCACAGCTGTATCTGTATTGTGTAGTAGAGGTGAGACTGACTGAACAAAATGTACACTGAAGAATATGAAATACAACATTTAAAAATCCTATTAAAATCTACTTTAATTTTAAGCAAACTAGCAATCAAACTTCCACTGATTTGCATATAGAAGCTGGACACAATTTTTCCTATTTTCCACGCCTGCAGAAGTCCTGCAGAAGTCAGGTATTTACAAGGGATAGTTTAAAAGAGGAGGCTTCTCAAGGAAAGTAGGGGAAGGGAGAATGGTAGACTGTGTAAATGGTATTTAATCAAGCCAGCCTGCATTTTAAGCTCTTTTTTTTTAAACATAGTGAGAAAACAATTTAAACCCATGTAGGTTTTTAGAAGTAAAAGAGAAAAACAATAAATCTGGTGTGTCAAGTACTAGATGTATAACATATACTACTTAGAGATGGGTGTGGAAAGTGCTAATGCAGAATGTCCTTTTTAATCTCGTTATTTTAAGATTGTTGTTAAAGGAAGGGAGGAAATCAAAATTATTTTAGAAGATCTAAAATGCAGCTGAACTTTCTCTCTTGAGGCCACTATGAACTTAAAATTCAACCATGTGTAGTAAAGTCCCATAAGACCTATAAATTCTTTAACTCCCTCTTAATCAGTTTTTTGGAAGTTTTAAGAACTGCTTAAGTTTTGGGCTGCTTCTCTGTGCAGAGATAATGTGTCCCAGACAGAAGGTAAATTGCACTAGGTAGACTTCCTCATCAGGAATGAAATTAATCATGTGACATGGCAATATTTCACATTTATTTCCAGTTTCTGGAAATCCCCTTTCCTTACTCTTTGAGCACTAAAAGCAAGATAATGAATTTGTGAGGGATTAGTTGTGTTGTGTAAGGAGCCATGAGGGCAACAGACCCCCTCTGGGATTTGGTTTGAGCAGCCCCAGACCATCTTTATGTAGAAAACTCACTCAGGAGCACAGAGCCTGCCATCAGCACCTGGTGTCCTGGGGCAGGGGACACGGGGGTGTGACTTGCAGCATTTTGGGCATTGCAGACCCTCTGAGACCCATTGCCTTCTGCTGACACCTCGCTGCTCTCTGCAGAGCGTGACTGCAGCATCAGCTCCTTTGCCACTGGGCCTTCCTGCTGGTGCTGTGAAATCTCAGCTGTGGAAGGGGTTAAAGCACATTTCCTGCTGCCTAAAGCAGCTAGGCACTCATAGCTGCTGGAGCTGGGCACTGCTGTGCAGTGCTCAGGGAGTCAGCTTCTTTGGGTCAGAGCTGACAGAGGGTGAAGGAGTCAGGTAGCCCTGTCCCTCCCTGGTGTTTGCCATGGGTGTGCCTAGCTGTTTTTACTCCTACTTCCAAAGCAGAATGTAAATTATGGCCCTTAGCCTTTAAGAAGCATTAAATTTTAGTCTGTGTTTTTAATTTAAAACTTCATTTGAATGTTGTGTTCAAACACTGTGTGTTGGAAGTGGATGAGGCTCTTTCTACCTTTGGTGCTCTGGGTTACTTCTGTTCTCTCTGAGCACAAGATGAAAAGAAATGCTTCATTTTAATATAGGGGAAAACCAGTTCAAGCACTTGAGCAGCCATGCTTCTTCACTTATGTATGAAAGGAGGTGTTTTATTTTTTTCCTTCAACTGCTTTTTGGAGTCAGCAGGCACAGAGCATCCTAATGTGAGCACTGTGAGATCTGGGGGCCAATGAGTAATAGTGATTGTCATTATTTTAATTTCTTATTAAAATTTTATTTTGGGTTGAAATGAGACAAGAAACGTTCTGAGCCTGGTTTTATGTCTTCATTCACTTGTTTATTATTTTGCTGAGCTTTGAAAAGACAATATTGAAGCTGAGGTACAGAGGGGTACTATCTATGTCTTTATCTAATTATTTTAAACTTCCACTAGCTCCTGCTTAACATTGGGATTTTTAATGGCAAACAGTTCCAGCCAGCACCAAGTGCAGATTATGGGAAAAGAACAAAATAAAATTAAAAAAAAGGACAGTTTTTTAATGTTTTGAAACACCTCAAGTGAAACCTGCACTTCCCAGTATTTTTTCTGTGGAGGTGCCCTGTGGATTTGAGCGTGTGACGAGCTCATTGCTGCGAGCAGCTGGAAAGCACTGAGATGTGAGAGCCTGGGTGTGCTCCCAGCAACTGCTCCCTGCACGGCAGGTCAGAGCTTGGCTTTTAGAGCTCCCCAAATACATATTTATTCACATGCTGTTTCTGTTAAAACTCCAAATGAGACGGCCTATAAGAAGAATATGTTGTGGGAATCCTATTTAAATCACTGTTTATAGGTACAAGCTGGAGAGGGAGCTTGGAAAAATCTGTATCTCTGTCAGTAACGGCATTATTTTGCAGTATATTTGAACCAAAAAAGGAGCAAGAGGGAATGGAAATATTTTTTCAGTTGAAGATGTATCCATGAGATGTTTAAATGTTTCTGAAACTAATATTAACAAAAAAATTGCTCATTAACAATTGTATTGCAATATAAAGTATTTAAAATGTGGACATATTGCATGATTTACTCTCTTTTCCTCAAAAATATAGCATGTTATATGTCCTGAAGCACATCTCATTCATTCTTCAAGGAATTTTTTAACTCCACAGTTATACTGGTACAAATTATCTTAGGAACAGGTTTTTTAAAATAATGAAGATCAGGTGTAAGTGTAGGTTAAATACTTTTCCCCTGGAATTATTTGCATTTCCACTGCTGTAGGGAAAAAAAAAAGAAAAAAAAGTTCTTCATGCAACATTATTAAAAAAAAATAAATTCTTACCTGCTACAGTTGGCCTGTGACTTGCTTAGAATCATGGCAGGAAGTTTTTTAAGATTGTATATAAAATGAAGTTCTTAATTTCTAGCTACTGAAAGGACACTCATGAAATTCATGAATCTTTTTAAATGTGTCACATATTTTAGTCCAGGCACCGGCGCAGAGTTACAGTTTGAACTTTAGCCACTCTATGTCCCTAAAAATTCTCCCAGCTGTTGCAACCAAACAGAAAAAATTCTTCACCTCATGTCTAAAAAAATTTAAATTTTTTACTGTTTTTAAATGACACCTATAGAGGCCCAGCAGCACGGTTTTTCTCATAAAAATATTTCTGTAGAAAATCTACACTAAAAAATGAAATATTAGTGTCTTGAAGCAATCTCCTTCTTGCTTACTCAGTGTCAACATTTACAAAGGAAAAATTGCAATAATGTGGAAGATGATCCTTTATTTTCTAACATCTGTATATAGATTAAGAAAAAACACCTGGGACTTAGACAGCAGATGAAAGCCAAAACACTGGGGCAGGGCAACCAAATGAATCTGAAAAATCATTTTATGAAGTAGTTTCTGCCTTAGCACATTTTATTCTAACAATATCTCACCACGCAGAAAAATGAAACAAAGACTTGACATAAGAAGGTTCTGGAAGAAATGAATTTATAGGTAATAAAGCAAATAGAATTTCTTTTTTTTCCCCTCGGGTTAGATTTGAAAATAAGTTCGTTTCAGTAAAAGCTGTGGGAACATCTCAACGCCAGGGAAATTGCAGATAAAGTGGTCACTTCCCCTCATTCCCTGCTCTCACCATGTGATGGCAGCCTAAGGCATGCCTTCACCAGGCATTTTCATCTCTGTGACTGCAGCCAGAAATAAAATATCCAATATTGCGCCACTGGTGCTTGCCCATTGCAGGCAGCAAAGGACTTGCTTCTCAAAATGCTGAGCCATACACCCTGGCTCTGTACTGATGATTCCCCTTAAAAGCACAGTAAGACAAAAAGACAGAGGTGAGATCAACATAATGGCAGAACCAAAAGCTCAAAGAGAATGTGCAGAAATAGTTTTGGAAGATATTGACACAGCACCTCCGTTTTCCATTGTGGTTTGTTTGAACATTGACTGAGATCTTTGGGCATGTTCACGAGCTGTTCCTTCTCTCTCTCCCCACCACACCCTGCCTTTTACATTTTTCTACTTGCATGTGGTTTGGATTTTTACCCCCCTGCCCCCCAAATATGCCATGTCAGTCCCAAACTACAAGCAAGCTTGCAGGCTTTGGAGTGGAGCAGACAATTTGTTGCACTGTGTTCTGTCCCTGGGCTGCATGAGACTGTTGTGACTGCTCCCTTTGTCTTCGTCTTAGGTTCCCTATGAAAATAGTTCATGGAATTCAAAAACAGCAACAACAACAAAAGACAATCTTTCTTCAATTTCTAAGCATCATGAAAAAATGGGTTCCATCTTGCTTTAGATCTCAAACATGTAGAGAGAGAGAGAGTAAGTATTTTTAATTGAATTTGCTCATGGAATGCTCATTTTGGGATGTTCTTGCATGTCACTCCTGCAATATTGTTGTCTCTGGCTATTAAATTTTCTCTTTTTCCTTTTTCAGTCTTCATCAGGCAAAGTCACTGTTCCTGTTCATCTTTCCATCTATGCAGCTCTTCTGTAATGGTCCATGTCTTGTACCCATGCTCTTCTCCTATTAAACTTCCTTCCCCCTTCATCTAGCACTGTGGGATCCTTAGACTGCTAGGACTTATGTTGTATGCTCCCTAACTAAATTTCTAAATTCTAATGTTTAGTTATTAGAATTCTATTTCTGTGTTCTCATAACAAATCCTATTTATTAAGCAATTCCTTGAGGTCTCACCAGTGTTCCCTGGGGTAAATTAAAGAAGGCAGTTACCACTGTCAATTTATTATGTCAATGGCCTGCTTAATTTCACCTCCTACTTTAAACTCATTAACAATAAAGTTAAATAATCCTAATTTGCTCAGATCTACACTGAACGTTTCTTCTCCTCGTCCTAATTCAGTGCGAGCTGATTTAAACCATCTTCCAATATTTTTTTGCTCATGGTGCATCGCTCAGTTTCCATTCCACGTGACAGTAATCATATCCAAACGAAGAAAGAATTAAATAAATGTGACGTGTCGTGACACACTGTATCAGATGCTTTCCCAAATTAAAGGAAACCACCCACAGCTTCGGAATCCCTGCTAGGCACATCACCCCCTTTCTCCTTTGAAGCCAGGAAGCTGGACGCGGATCTGCGGCGGAACTGTCACGGCTCCCAGCCCGTCCTTGGTGCCAGGGTGGCCACTGCCCGCCTTGTGCTGCACCTTGGCTGGTGGGTAGCCACCTCACCAGCGATGGGTGTGTGCATGTCCAGTGCCACCGTGGGCCCAAATCCCAGGTGTTGGCGCTGCTTGTGGCTCAGGCATGCCCGCAGCTCCTCCTGAGCGTGCCAGACCCAGGAGCAGACGCCACCGCGGGTTTGTGTGCCTCGGGGAGGGGCAGGGTCGCAGAGGGGACCGTCTCTGGGGTGGTCCCAGCGGGGGACAGGCTGCTCCGGGCAGCAGGGGCTGAGGAGGTGGAAGGAGCTGCAGGCCCCACCTGGGCGCGGCGAGGCGGCCGCGAAGGGAGCCGGGCTGCGCCGTGGCTCCGCGCGCGCGGCTCTGCTCTGCCGTAATTCAATCAGCTCAGTCACGTCCTTGCCATGTGGAGTCAGTTACCGAGTCACAGCGAATTACTGAGGAAAGGATCTCATAATTAAAAAGGACAATAAAGAGAAGAGCTTTCCACAACAGCGGAGTCCAGAGTCACAATGATGACATATGAGGAAAAAGAAAACAATTGCATTTGGGCTTGGTTTGAGGCTCATCAGAAGACAACCTGGTCCCGTTCTTCTCCCAGCATTCTACAGAACCTCAGGATTAAAGGGGTGACAAAGAAAAAAGATGGGAAGGAAGATGTCCCCTCTGCCGTTGATGTTCAAGACAATTCTCTGGGAGCATCAGATGGGAAGTAGGCCCAAGACGTGGTATCAGCTAAGGTATTCAGAGACACATTTAGGAGTAAATACATCCATGAGAAGGCCCAAGGAAAAGCAATACTAGCAGTGAACATTATGAACTAGCAAATCTGCTTTGGTGCCAGCACCCAGACCCACGGTGCCCCATGGAAGAGGTGTATTTCAGGTACTGTTCATCTTCTTGCACTGCATTTTTGCTGTGCTATCTTAAAACCTTTGTGCCAGCTGACTTAGAGGCACCAAATAGAATGATTTTCCTGGCAGGGTGAACAACAGCAAAAACATATGGGCAGGGTTGAACTAAAGTTGTCTTGCAGTGATCTGCTTTCTCCCTCCCTCTCCAGACAGATGACCAAAATTTCCCAGAGGGGACCATGCCAGGTCCTCACCAGTTCCTCCTTAATCTGTCCTACCTGGGCACATGTGGCTGCAGGCAAAGTGAGACCTGTTTGTAATGGGTCATATCTTTTTCCTTTGAAAACAAACAGAACAAACCCAAACCCCCTAAAACCCAGCTGAGGAAGCAGATTAGATGATGTTAGCTGATTGCTTTCCATGTGGCACCCCTTACTTTATATCCCTGTGTGTCATACATAGAGTCGTCTGCTGTCCAGGACAGAATAGCTGGGACAGTTCTCTGTCAGAACCTTCATATGCAGTAGAGAGCAGGGTATTATACAGATCAGGAGACTAACATTTTATTGCAACCTTTCTTAATGATGAGAAAGTCAAAGCCTCTCAGTTCTGTCCTCTAAAATACTTGGCAAAATTATTTTTGTAAAGCAATTCAAACTTCTTCAAAAGAAAAAGTAACCTTTACTGGATAATTATTATTGTGATGCTCCCAAGTAGTTATGGGGCATACATACTTACACTTTATACTGTAATAAAAATGCTGATTTTATGTGGGAACATCTGTTTTCTCCTTTGTTTCCGGGACTAAATTAAAACCCTCATCTGAAATCCAAATCTGGAATTAATCCTCACTTTTGAGATGAAAAGGAGGTGAGTTGTGTCCTTCTCTGATTATTAATCAACTGGGCAAAAGAGCTCATCTCTTGACTTGTCTGTGGAGTATTCCTGGCAGGTGACAGTCCTTTCCATGCTATGAGAGACTGTCCTACGGAGTGGAAGAGCTTGCCTGTCTACAAAGACCATCATGGAAAGAGACAAACACTGTAAAGTGCCAGCAATAAGGGCTAAATTGCTAATTGTACCCCATGCAGAAATAGGAAGAAGAGCAAGCCAAACACTGTGATGTTTTAGCTGGAGAAAGATCCCAAATTTCAGAAGTTGATATGTCACACTGAAGAATCTGAAGTATTTTCAGACCTACTGTGTTCAGATGAATATAGTACTCTTCCTCAATATTTGCTTATTACTAAAGGACCACTAACATCATGTGAGTGAGTAGCTAACCTAATTACTTATAACCTTCTGCATGTCATAAAAATATTGCTTTGTTAGAGTCTCTCACTTATAGTTCTTAACCATTCTCAGTAATTTCCATGTAAGAGTGAAAACAATTTTCCCCCGTATCTTCACTTATGTCCACAGTTGCTTGGTATAGAGCCATGCAATGAAACTTATTTACATCTTTCAGGGAAAAATAAAAATATGCTCACATTGTGTAGACAGGCTTTTCCACAATTAAACATATCTATTATCCAGGTGGCTTGCCTAAGAAAAAAACATTACCAATGAGAAGATAACTAGAGTCTATTTCTGATCTGAATGCTGAAAATCTTACACAATGAACTCTCTCCCTAAATTTAGAGTTTAACTCAATGGTGGCCACCATTAAAGCTGGGAAAGACCCACTGAAATTAAAGCCTGAGGCATTTGAAAAAATATTGATTTACTGACAGTTAATTAAATAGAGCAAGAATTCCTGCAGAACTTCCCAAGGATAGCCTAGTGATGTTAATGGCTGTGGACCAGGTTCTTCTAGTGTAGATCTGCACTTCTTTAAATAGTGTCACAGGTAAATGAAGCCAAAGTGAAACACAATTAAAAGCTCACTTGAAACCATCAACCAGGCATGACATGCACAAAGTTGAGCTGTGCTTCATGCCTCAGTGAACATCATCAAGCACCAGCTGAGGCTCACATTTGCAATAAAACCTGAAGCCAGGTGAATATTGCACATCTCTAATCGGTAAATCCTATTGTTACTAGCTAGTGTTGCTGTACTAACCCATTAGGTCAATATTTAGAGTGTTAATTGAATTAAAAAGATATACCATCTATTTCTCTGCCCACCTAATGCAGGAATTTACATTGATTATTCTAACACCAACGTGCTGTTATCACACCTTAACAATTGCTAGTGATTACCTGTTTTTCCAGATGCTTTGTGAAACTTTAAATATAGTTTTAGTACCCAGTAATTCTAACATCTAAGTGAGAAAAAATGTATCGTGACATACATCTTTCTCCTTGATCTCATGGACAAGTGCTGTCTGAAGACTCTGAGGCATTCAACAATGCATCCTCTCCTGGATCAAAGAAAACTCACATCTGCCTCTCAGCTTGGCATGGTCATTTAAAACATCCCCTCCCTCCCCCAGTTCCAGAAAACAACTGCGAGACAAAATCCATACACAAAAGCCATTAGAATTTGTTCAAATTAATTTTTGTTGGCATTTAAAGCAAATTCCATGGAACTGACCACAAATATTTAAAATGTCTCTCCTGGGTAATGGTTGCACAATGGGAGTGGAAAGGGAATGGTGCACACCTGGATATACAAACTCCCCAAATCAAAGGGTTAAAAACAAGGGATTATTTGTTCTTAATGGATACAAAACCTACATTCACCAAACAGATGTGGTGCTACTTGAAACAAAACCTTGCAAGAGACAAGTTTTAATATAAAAATTTGAATGAGAGGGAGCACAAAACATCTCTGATCCTCACATCTAAAAAACATTAAACCTCTTCTTTTTGCTTGCACTGCAGGCAGTCAGTTTGCCTCCTTTTGCCTGGCAGGTTTGCCTTCGTCTTTCAAACAACCGTGGCTGACAGACACTGCCAGAGCTGAGCTGTGTCAGCTTGCCTCACCATCCAGCACTGCACACAGAAGGATATCAGTGCCTGGTTTGTGGCCACTGTAGTTAAACACCTTAAAGCCTATAAGCAAACTTGCCTGTAAATCAAAAAGGCAGAGAGTTTTCTCATTTCATCAAGGGTAGTTTTACTGTCTGCTGTCACCACAGCTGTCAGCAGGATGCTTAACTGCTCTAATTGTCTAAGGGCTCATTCTCTCACCCTAACTAATTGTTTAGATCTGCTAATCTGCATCCATCATCTGTGAAGGGGCTAAGGCTGTTCTCATCTTCCAGTTTATAGGAATCAGCTATGGTGAGTCTGTAACAGGAGCTGCAGGGTTTCCCTGCTGCCCTGTTGCTTGCAGTCAGGTCAGTGATGTCCTGTGATCTGATGAGGATGAGGAGCATAAAGTCTGTAGGAGACAGTAAATCACAGCAGCCACCCCAAGGATGACATAACAAGAAATAACAGCACAGTAAACTGCTATGCCCCTGTAACATTGAACCTAACTAGGGATGGGTAGAGAGACTACATCAAAACTTTAAATTACCAAGCCCTTAGATAGATCTCACTGTACTTACAATGATGTGTGCTTTGTTTGTGTTAGGTATGAAAAATTAATGATGTGAGCATACATTGCTTCTGTATATCAAAACCTTTTTTTAAATGATTCATTGCATTGCAAAGAACTTTCATCTCTACTTATTTATACAACTTTCATACAGTTTATAGCACTTCATTTAGTCAAATATTTATCAAAATCCATTTATTTAAAGACTCTTTTCTGCACATATTGTTTACATATGTAATGTCATAATTTTTTGTCGCTTTTTTCCCCTTTTTTTTTGTTTTAATACCCTTGGAATTAAGGCTTGGGAGCCCTTAGGATTTTCTGGTCATTCACTAAAAATTTCCCTTGAGCTAGCCAAATACTTGTTGTAATTTATATTGAACTGAAATTATCTGAACTCTGTAAGCAGAATTGTGGCTTAAGCGAGGACCATCCCCCAGTTGGCAAATCCCAGGTTGCATCTGTTACCAGTCACAAGTTACCAGCTGCTGATCCTGCACTGTTCTACCTAAAGTCTTGGCCAAACCACAGAAAACTATTTTTGTGACTGTAAGTTAGTGTAAAGGTTTATTTACATCTTTCTTCATATGTTTCAGTCTGCCTAAACTTTAATTCTGGTTCATTGCATAGAAGTGTTACCAGCTGGCATGCTGGCATCTTTAGTTGGAATTCAGTTTTTGCTCTGGTCAGTTGTCAAGTAACCTCTTTTCCCTTGTTGCACCTTTTCCCTTTGGAAGCTATTTTCTGCTCTTTCTTGTCCTTGTTGCCTTCTTTTCCCTAGTCTAGATGCCACAGCTGCCTTGAGTGCCTGGCTGAGGATGCTGAGCCAAGCTGGAGAAGCCACGTGAAGCCAAGCAGCAGCACAGCCCTGCTGCTGGCCACAGACAGGCTATTACCACCTACAGGGATGGAAAGGCTCTCACCAGCCTAAGGAAACACATGAATGTTATTTAAGGTCTTTGGCCTTTGACACTCTCTAGTTCTTCCAATTAAGTATGTGCAAGCACTCAGGCATAACCACAAGATACTTGTCATATCTGACACTTTTCTTCTACAGTCTCCTTCCTTACTGCAGTTGGAAATTCCCCCAAGGACTTTCAATTTGGTTTGTATAGGTATGTTGAGCCTTATGTGGAGGGCACACTGAAAATGCATAAAGCCCAGTACAGATGGGTTTCTCTGAAAGATTAAAGATTAATTGAAAAGAAAAGCGGAGCATGGAGCATTCTGGTTTATAAATGGGCAATGTAAATGCTTAAAAGTCATACTTATAAACTCTAAAAATTAAGGGCACTTCTTTAAAGTACATAATTTAATAGATTCCTGTATTGATGACTAAACCAGGTAGGGTTTGCTACATTTGCTTAAGTGAAAAAGACACCATAGGCTAAATGAGCTCCTAATCTCAGCACGTCAGCTAAGTTTCTGAATTGTGATGGGATGACTTTTGCCCTAAGAGATTAACTGAATTGGTCTCACACAGGAAATCTATGGCAGAGCCAGGAAGCAACTTTACTGCAGAGCTTTACTTCTGCGACAGGACCCCATAAAATCAGTAGCCATGATAGCCAGGAGATGACCTGTTCTCTCCCACGTTCACCACTTCTCTGTGGACTTTTATTTTCAGGGGAAGTGATTACAGAAAACTCTATAAGACCTCATTCCTCATTTTATAAATGTTCAAATCTTAATAAGGGCACAATTATGAGAAAGGAGGTTTTAAATGAACCAAGTCTGTGCCAAGTAGATGAAGGAATCTTTGAAGTGATCCCACCTTTGATTTATGTACTGGCTAAACCTTGAGTTTCAATCTAGATTTCCTCAGCAAATCTCTTAAATCAAAAGTTTCACTGCACTGCTGTTCGGAAATTAATCTGACTGTGAGACTAAGGGGGAAAATATTGTACCGCAGAACAGTAAACTGCTGTAGCTCTGAAGTTAAACTGAAACTAAAGAAAAACATGCTTTGCCTTATTAGTGTGATAGGGCTTTAGCCAGCCCACAACTTCCCCCTGACTCTTGGCCTGCACCCTTTTTTCTGATTTTGGCTGAAGGTTCACTGGAATAAGCCCTCTCTTCGTGGCTGGAATCACAGGCTCCAATCAGCCTAATGCAAGGACAGAGCAGTATTTAAATTGAACTTATCCAAATATTATTGATATATTATATTTCATAATTGCTTTGGATCTTTCTTCTTACCATAGAAATGTATTTTGGCTCTGCAGTCCCACAATACTGACACCTCAGACGTAATGGTTCTTACAGAGCCACGAGGTGGTTGTTGGTCCCTTTTCTTTATGAACCCAGTTTAGCAGAGCATTTAACAAGTGTTAAAACTCATCCCCCTTCAGCAAAATGCTCTGGGTAAGCTGTGCTTGACCTCAGGGCAGCAAGTCTAGTGCTGAGGGCTGAAGACTAATGAGCTCTTTTTGAGCCACTGTAATTGTGCAGTTGTGGAAAGCAAGAGAGTTGTGTTTGAGTTTGCCTGGCAGAGGAAGGACCTGAGCCTGTCTTTCCCTCCTGGGAGAGGGCCCTTCCCACGAGGACATGTGAAGCAAGATCAGTGCTGTTTGGAGAATGGGTCAGAAGGGCCATTACAGGACTGACCTACAATACTAAATTTAGTCAAAACTTTCAAACCTTGACACTTAGGCATGCTCAGACAAGATATGGAGAAGATTTCAGACACAGTCTGTTTCAGGGCCCTCAGCATGTTGTGGGTATCTGCAGCTCTTCGTGTTTATGAAACCTATTTTCCTGTCTTTGCTCTCTGAATTCTTCTCCCAGAGCTGGGCTCTGCAGTCCCTGCTGGGTCTGATGCTCTGGTACCTAAGGTCCCTGGGAGAAAAATGATGTTAACTACATTTGCAAGCCAGTCACTCACTGAGTTGAATATAACCACATAGAAAATGAAGACTTTTACAATTCAACAAGCATATACAAACAAATAAAGACACTTTAAATTAACTTTAAAAATTTCACTAGTGATACAGCAAGTAATAAGTCTTGCAACTGCCTTTAATAGTTTCCTGTGTCAGTTTTGACATGTATAGTAAATGCACAGAAATTTTCTAGTACATGTGAGTAGATCATCAATTACCATCAAGTCTGATTGATAGAGAGTTCAAGAAAACTCACTGTGAAATAAAGAAGTTTGTATTTAAGAGTTAGAAAAAACAATTTGCTTCTATCAGACCCAAGACCAGCTGAGGGAAGATACAGGATTATTTCTGAGATAATCAAAAGGGATGGTATGTTCAGTGAACCAAATGTCCTCTGTTCAGGCTGGTGAAGAGGTGTCAGCAGAGGAAAGTGGGCGAGTGCAAGGGAGGAAGGGCCTCTGTAGGAAATGACCAGGCATGGTTCTGCTGCTGAATTTGGCATGAGTTCTGGCTGCTTTCCCTGAAAGAGGGGGAATGAGAAGAAATAGCAGAGAAGGAAAGGAATCAGCAGGGGCAGGGGACTTTCACAAAACATGACTGAATATTGCAACTGTGCAGCCTTTGATCAAAAGTCAAACTGTAGAAATATTTTGTGCCATCCCCTTATGGGAATAAATGTTGAAGACGTCAAAAGAGCATAGTAACCTCTCTGGAGCATGCTATTGCACCAGAAAGACACTCTGACTTCTCTGTTTTATTAAATTCTGCTTTCCTGTGAGCAGAATGTCTCTTAAGGATCCCTTGATGCTGTTTCTCTTAGGAGTGTATAAATGCAGTCAGATTTCTTTTCAAGTCTTCTCATATACCACCTGCTGCCTTCCAAACTGGTCAGTGTCCTCAGTTGTTATTACTGCAGAATAAACTATATAAGAAAAATGAAGCACATAAGAAAAATGAAAAATTTGGGAGACATGATGGCTGGAACAGTCGTGAGATGCAAAGTTCTTAAGGCTGGTGGTTGTTTTACATGCAGGACTCCATTGTGCAGTGCCTTCAGTCAGCATTGCATGCTGTTTGCTTGCTTTTGATGTTATGTGTATTGCTGAGATGAGTGAGGGTTGTTACACAATGTTTATTCATTCCTAACTTATAAGTGCCTGGATATAAGTTTTCATGACAAAATTAGAACATGTTTGAATGACAAAGAACCATTTTTTTTTTCTTTAGAATATATTTACACACATTTCCTTATGTTTCAGTAATAGCAAGTATATTGGTTAGAGAACCATTTTGGTAGCTTTCTTTTCCCATGTACAAATCTAGTGTTATTCAAAAGGCACAGGGGAATAGAGGAGCACCTCACCTCCCATGTCTGTGGGAGCTGTAGGCTCCAGCTGCCCTTGCAGCTCTGATGTCTGTGATGGCTGTTATATGAGGAGTCAGGAAAAACTGTCCCATGTTTGAAAAACATGAAAAATTTCAAAGAGCTCTTGCCACAAGTCGTTTTAAAAATAAAAGAGTTGAAACTCAAAAAGTCTTACTACTCTTGCCACCAACACAGTGACTGCCATTTTGAAGTAATATGTTGTCTGATGGCTGGAGGAGAGAAAAGGAGAGGAGGTGCCAGGGCTTTTGCTTTTCTGTTGGTGTTTGTTGGTTTTTCTGTTCTGGTGGCAAGCCACTGGTGTCTAGCTCATGGATCAGCAGCACAGTGGTCCCAGAAAGCTCTGATGTGACCTCCTTTCCTTGGCAGATCTGGTATCTGTGAGGGTGGGAGGCACTGGAACAGTTGCCCAGAGAAGCTGTGGATGTTTTATCCCTGAAAGTGTTCATGGCCAGGTGGGATGGAGCTCTGAGAAACCTGACTTAGTGAAAGGTCTCCGTGCCCCCTGCAAAGGGGCTGAAACAAGAAGATCTTTAGGAGTCCCCTTTAACCCCAGCCATTCTATCCAGGGGAATCAAAGCCCTAAACCAGAAGCCACATTTACCAGAAACTCTGCCTGCAGATATGTGACAGTATCAGCAGCCACAGCTCATAAACAACCACCTGAAGTTAATTGTATCATCATTGGAGATGAGTTATATCTATACCAGACTACTTTCTTATTTTTGCCTACTTTGGCTTATTTCTGAGCAGCAAAAAGCTACTAGTGGCAAGCCAAGAGGCCCTGACTGAGTATGCTCTGCACTGCCTGAAATCCCTCCTGATTCCTCAGCACATGGGTGCTGGATGCAGAGAAGACTCTGATGGGCTGAGCCACTGCCCTCAGAATTCCTGATGCTTTCTACAGGGACAATCAACTTTGTCACAGATCTGGGTGCTGGTGTGTTCCTACGTGATAGGTGTTCAGGTCTGAGACTGTCCTAGCAGTTTATTTCTTATTACATTAGTGGCATAGCTCAGTGTAAATAAATAAAGCCTTAGTTTCCTGGGAAAAATGATGCTTACATAGCACTTACAGTTCTCAAAGAACTTCTGTTCGATCTCCACACTAATGTGGTTTCACAAGGAGACTGAGATTATTTTATTGCCCCAGGATGCCAGGAAATTTTCATTTGACTTCCTCAGATCTCTAGGATAAAAGTGGAACAGTAAAAAAAAAAGAATTCCCTTTGCTGTCTTAGATTTCTGTTCTTCAGGAAAATATGTTATGTTTTCTAAGATCTGATATTCTGTAGTTTATTTTTAACTTAGTGACAGTATTATTTTACTTTTTTTTTCCACAGAGGAATATCTTGCCCTCTGTTGCTTCCTGCTCCTGGCTTTTTTTATAGGCTTCTTTTTCTGTGTGGAGTGTAGATAATGCTTTTCACACTTCATTGATTTTTTTCAGTGTATGTTTCCTGTCTTTGTAGAAAACAAAGGAGTCAATAACCCATAAAGTGCAGAAAATATAACTAACGTTAATAAACTGCCAAAAAACCAATAGGAGACCATTTGTTTGGTAGTGTCATGTGAACAGTTTGGTGCTGGTGAAAAAGTTATGCTGTAGCAAGCTGATAGCTTTCAGGGGGTGATATCATGAGCACGTGAGAAAGAACCACGTGTTCTTTAACAAAAAAACACCCCAAAACTCAAACACCAAAGCAAATCTACATCCCACATTTTAATCCAATATGAATGTCAAGAGAAAATCTTTCCAAAAGCTTTATCCTCTTACTCAGTTAAACTAGGAACAAATGGCATGGAAGTTATCCATACAAGTGATCCATAGTTGCTTAATCTCAGTGAAACTGTATTTATTTTGACAAGTGGTATCCTTACTTGTCATGCTAAAGTCAGAAAGCTCCTGGGACTTTCTGCACCCTTCTCCTAAACACCAGTTCTACACAGAAGTACTCGAGATGTACAGACTTCCTGCACTTTTGGAGGTGAATGTTTCCCAGCTGGCAGCAAGAGGAGGTGTGTGACTCTGACTGTGTGCCTGGAGTGAGAGCCTGGCAAATCAAGGTGGGTGGTTTCTGTTCCTGGGGCTGGGGGAGAGAGGCGATGGCTTGTGGTGAGGGGTGTGTTTTTGACTGAGAGCTTCAGCAGTCCCTGACTCCAGGCCTTAGCTTTGCCTTTTGTTCCCCCTCTTGGTGTCAACCCAGCCCTGGACATCCTTGGATGTGCTTGAACTTAGTCTTGTGAACACTGAGAAGCAGGAGCCTGCTTTGTGCCTGTTCCCATCGATGAGAAATGCACAGAGGTACTCGGGATGAGATTAGCAGTAGTCATAACTGTCTAATACTCTTCCAAGTTAAATCTATTTGTCATTGGCCCCCTTAGGCCTGGAGTCAGCTCAGTCAGGAGCGTTTCTAGCAGCCCTGCTCACATGCTACAGACAAGGGTTTCAACTTCATACAGCCAAAAAGGCTTGCAGTCGGTTTCTTTTGCAAAAACACACTTTTTATTGATTTAAACATTCTCCTGCAGCTACACTGTGCTCCTGTGTGGTCACCTACCTAGTGTCACAGCCCAGACCAGAAAAAATGATGAATAACATCAAGTGATCAATAGCACCAGGACACAGACCTGTCTCTCTAGGTGTCGCTCTACATCATCATGTTTTGTCTCATTTCAAGCATCCATATTTGTTAACGCAGTAATGTACTGAGTCAACATCTGGACTTTTGAAAAGACATGTGAGACAAAAATCTTAGGTTGTAAGAATGAAATACAGTGTTTATGAGTCACACACGTTCTTTCCTGTTTGTTTATGGTTTTGCTTAGATTTTATCATTTTTATACCTTTTATGTAGCCCCTTTTCTCCAAATGTCTGCTGGATTAATTACAGATAAAAACTGAATGGTAATACTAAAATTTCTGTCCGTGTTTTCACAAGCCTTTCAGAGACCAAGTTGCACAAGGAATGAAAGTCCTGAGCTTTGCCCTTATAAGAACACGATCCCACCATACCTAAAATCCATGACAGGAACTAACTCTTTCAGATCTGATTCCTCTGTGCACCCCTCATTTGTGTACAGAAATGTCTGGATCATCTCCTGTCTCCATCCAGATTTAGCAGCAGAGTGCTGCTGTGGGACTTCTCCTTGTAACACCAAGCCTTCCTGCACATATTCTGTTCTGTTGATATCACTGAAATCCCATTATAAGTTACTTTCATTCCTCTGTTTTTAAGATAGGTTACCAGTGTATTTATTTGGTATTGCTAAAGGAACTCTACACAAAAATCTTTGGCAGTAGGACTGATAGAACTTAATATATTACTTACCAGACTGTTTAAAGATAATATTACTTCTCAAAGGACTAGACTTCTTCCAGGCAGCATCTTTTTCCCAGTGATCTCGTTATCCAAACAAGTCTATGGCTTTGAAATGGAAATGATTTCTTCTAAATAGCCGTATTAGGATTTCCATGAGCCATGAAAAATCTGTCTCTCAATTCTTTATGGGGCATTGAGTTCAGCATGTTGCATTTCTTGAGTCCTGTGTTTGCTTCTATATATTTTAGGGTTTTGTCTCTTACTTAAACAGTGAAAAAAGAAGAAACATTTCAACGTACACACAAAAGAGGCATTAAATGGATACAATTCAATATAGATAAAAGCTTAATATTGTAATCACTTATCTATTTTGACCAATAAACTAAGTGGGTTTAAAGTGATAGACAAAAGATCTCTTGTATGCCAGATAAATCTCCATCAGAGGAGGCTAAGATCTTACTCAGGTTATGGTATTAACTATTACATTGCTTTCTCATGTTAACATTTTTTCAGACATGTGTTCCTTTCCTTCAAATCTTGTTGGACTTCTTATTCCATTTTTATAAGACAGCCTTGACTCTGCACTAAACCATGCCACTAACACGTTACTTAATCTAACTGGCACATTGTAAAATTTTACACATGCGCTCATCCAGATAATTACACAATTAATTTTCACTTAGTACGGCCGAAACGGGGATAATGAAATTTCCACTGGTGTACTGTTACGTCCGGGGGTTAGGGGTCAGCTTCCTGTTTGGATAAGGGTGAGTTTAAAGAGGATTTCTGACAGTCTCCTTACTTCAACTGATTCTAAAAACATTGCAATGGAATTTCAATTTACAGCTAAGTTCAATGGAGGGAGCAGATGTTGGGAGTGTGCCACTACCATTCTGGGAGTCCTTTCTATGCAGGTGTAGTCAAAAGTCCATGTTCTTCATCCCACGGTTTATATGAAGGTAGAGTTAAGTTGACACTCGATATTAATTTCTGCACTGAGCTGAAGGTGCTTTGCAGAACTATCCCTAGCCTGAACAACCTTTCCCTGTTGTAATTTTGGCATTTCAAAGGAGCACTCTCAGAAGGCAACAGTGGGGGTCTTCCTCCTGAGGATGAGCAGTAGGAAAGTCACCACAATAAAACACGACCAGAAAGAACTAAGACAAACTTCCAGATCTTTGACAAGGCCTGTTCTTTGGCACCAAAGTGTATAGTGGCATATAAAGACAACAATGATTTGATATCTAACTGCAAATTTTGTACCCTTAAATAACAATGCTTCTAAAATAACCAACGATAGTTACTCATCAAATCTGGAATAAGAAGTTTAGTTTATTGTGGGAAGTGCCTACACATGGATATTTCCTGTCACACACCTTTCCTGTCTATAGATCCCCTCAGCACATGTGCTCCCTATCTGCAGAGCTTTATTTTCTTTTCCTTACCATCTCAGACCTTAGCTGGGGGTCATGCTGGGCAGGTGATGAATCCCCCAAACTCTGACTCCTCCAACTAAGTAATGGCCCAAGGTAGAAGGGAATGCAAAGGCAGGCTCAGCCTTTGGACCAGCCTGTCCTGAATTTCCACTGATACACAGGACTGACCTGGCTTGGAAGAAGAACAATTTTTTTTAGAGATACTGCAGGTCAGAGCCATACAGAGAGAGTTTTTGCTCTCTCCAGGTTCCCACAGCGCACAGGCTGAGGCAGGAGGCTGATCAGAGATGGATAAACTCACCCTACCTCAGTGCCAGCCCTAAGTCAAGTCCCTCCATCTCAGAGCCAATTTATGGTAATGCTAACATTTCTATCAATGTCCTAGCTACAGGATTAGGTCCTAAGGGCAGAACACACTGTCAGCTGTGCATGATTTTGTAATATATCAGAGCACATCTCTTGCAAACAGCAACTTCTTGTGATGTGTATTTCTGTAGCTTGGGCCTTGATCACAGGCTGGAGTTGAACCATCCTTTAATAAGAGGAAGAAAAGAATTACTTGCAGAAGAGACAGATGTTTATACAGTCACTGATTTTGTGAATTTCCTCTTTCTCTTTCTGTCCAGCTTCATGAGTGGGTTTTACACCATGCAGTTCAGAAAGCATTAGCACTTCTTATGGTAGGCCTTGTTTCTTCATTCTCTCATTTTCTTCTCTTTTAATATCTCCTAAGTTTTTTGGGAGGGGGTTTTGAAACTCATTTGGTAGTCCTGCTTTATTCAGAACTTCATGCTGTTTTCCTCTATTTCAGTCTCTTTGATGCCTTAAACATATTTCACATGTTTTTAAGGCTTCAAAGTGTCTTAAATAATATGCTCTCTTTCCTCAAGTAGCTAAAGATGTAACTAATAAAATCCCCCCTCTGTAGACCACACCTTGTGTTATCAGTGCCTAGAGACCAGCTTCAGACACCTGGAGCTACAGATGGATGCACTATACAGCCCTGACTATCAGACATGTCTACACGTTAATAAAGAAAGATGGAAACCCTCCAACTCAGATATTTCAAAACAGGAATAAAAATTCAGTTTTACTGGTCCATTGGGAAAAAGGACACATGAACTGAGTTTACTAAAGATCCATAGATAGTCCTTACATCTCCTTTCAACATCAAGGGTTACCGTGACAGCAAAGGGCATGTATGTTTTACAAAAAGAAGGAGAGGATTGTTGTGGCTGACAACATAACTCACTTTGTAAGTCCCAAGGAACTCAGAAGTACCCTGGATGGAGCCACAAAGCATACTCGGGATGAAGAGTGATCTGAAACACAAATTAGCCCCTGCTCCACTACACTACACACCCCTCACCCCATCGCCCTCCTTGTGCCCTTCAGAATAAGAGACTACCCCAGCAGTTCTCATGACTGGTTTATAAGCTTACGTTTAATGATATTACTGATTTTTTTGAGTACTATCTAGAGTTTACAGCTCTTTTCCTAACATATCTCTGAGCTATGATTTGTCAGTGAAGAAATAGAACTTGGGATTTAAAAGGCTCTGGAACATGTTAGGACTTTGATTAGCCAGTGAATTTAGGCACAAACCTGGGCAACATACACAGGATCCACATAGGACAATTTATTTCCATAGGTAGCAGGTATTTCCAGAAGCACATATTCTATTATTCTCTAGGTAACCTCCATTTCATTAGAAATTTTCAGTTTGAAAAACAATGTTTTGGTTTTCTCTGTAATATTTTTCTTGCAGCATTGCTCTTTTTGAACTGATGTGAAATATAGGTTCATTTCTATTAATTCCTGTCATGCCTGTTTAGTCATCCTTCTTGCTTCCCAGGTTTCTGCTCTATAAAACTAGCAGTGTATTGTCATGATGTTCTTCTGCCACAAACTGTGCTTTAACAGTTGGACTTGATGATCCTTCTGGGACCCTCCAGCTCTGGGATTCTGTGATTCAGCAGACACACAACATGGGAATCAGAAATCCACCAAGCCAGTTTCAAGCACTCAGTCAGCAAAGATAGTCTGGAGGAGAGTGATTTTTTTTTCTTCTTAGGTCAATTAATTAAAATAAGGAAAGAATTGTCCTCTGTGATTTTCTATAAATTAAACTGAGACCTCAAAACAGTGTGTCCCAGTAGCAGCCTAAACTTGGACTGCTGATTCCTAGTGAGAAGTATCTCACTGTTATAAAATCACCTTTTTTTTACCTTATCTTCGTAGCTTTACTAGCTTCTCCCTAGGTCCAAGCAGGCAGGCTCCTTAAAAGTCCCTGCAGAAGTTTTGCCTCCATTCCCACTTGAGCAAATGATCTTTCATTTAAGGCTGCTACACCCCACACACAGTTCAAAAGGCAAAATGAGCTACAGCTTTCCTGACATTCATGCAGCAGGTATCCTGTCCTTCTAAGGATTTCCTTAACATTTTTTGTTTTCAGTGCAGGGAATTCCTATGCACAGCTGCAGTTTAATGGTATCTGTAACAAATTGCTATCTATTTTAACAGGTGCTCCTCCTGTTGCTCTGTTCCTCCAGCATTCATTCATTTTCCTTCTCAGGCATTTAGGAGATGTGCTGATGAAGGTATAGTCTTTTGCCAGGCAGACTATTTAGTGGGGACAAATTGTGTGATCATAATAAAAACAAGTAGGTATCCATTCCTTGGGACTACTTCATTCACGACAAATTGTCTGTGTTTATGTGTCCCTTTTTGGATAGAGATAAATCTTTCTTATTTTCCTAACTTGTCCAGATGTTAAGTCTGTTCTTTCTGGCATCCTATCTCCTTTTTTCTTCCTCTCCAGCTTTACCTTTTATTTTGTTTTTGCTTTTTTTATTTTCTTTTTTTAATTTTTTTCCAGTGTTAATTCTTGGGGGGTTTTGTGGTTTTGCTTTGTTTTGTTTGGTTTTTTGTTTTGTTGGGGTTTTTTAAGGGGCTTCTTTCTCCTTTCTCTCTTTTCTCTCTTCTCTCTTCCCTCTTCTCCCCATTAGTCTGGCAGTCCTGGAGCAGGTATATGTGTGAAATTCTCTAATATCTCACTGATTTCATCAATGTTTTCAGTTTTGTTTCCCTCCCAAAGCTTAGAATAAGCTTTAACTTTCTTTTTGGTATTTCAGAGAAACCTACAAGGTGATAAATCCCATGTTCTCCATCTACAGCCATTTATGGACTACAACATGGCATTCAGCCAGTGGCTGTCACAAAAGGGTATAAGAAAGCTCCTTCCATGAAGAGCTGTCAGTGGGGTTGTCTTTGCAGGACCACCTTGTGCTCTTCTGGCCCTTGATAAATGCATGTGGAGAATGGGGAAGACTGGGTGCTGCAGAAAAAAAGTGGGAGAGAAAATGGCTCCCTAGGTGTCCACAAAAATATCAGATCCCAGTGCAGAATGGCAATTCTCCCTGCAACCTGAGAAAAAATTGAGGAGGAAAAATTGTTGCCATTCCCCTTGCACAACCCAGCCCAGTTAAACTATCAATAATTCAAATGCTTAAAATACACTGAGTAGATTTTATGGTGCTTTCTGACACACAGGTCTCAGAAATGGTCATAGCATATTTTTAGTGTTGTGATGGCTTTTCCCCCTCTCTCTTTTTAAAAACAAATTTCTAACAGGAACATGATATGAGATCCTCCTGTTCTCCCTGTAAAAGCAGATTTTCCACTAGGCACACCTGAGCATGAGCCATAGCTGTGTCCATATCCTGGCAGCTGTCTGCTGCTTGCTGGTTTTTTTGGGAGGTTGACTGATGGAAACACTGACCTTCCTGCTGGTCATCCCATTGGAGGCCTTCTACCACTGGCAGAACATGTTGTCCTACTGTGGGCACAAGCTGCTGGGTTGCAGACCTGTCTTGCCTGCCTCTGCCAGTAGCTGGGATCTCTCAGAAGAGACAGTGAGCATGCATTGGGCAGTTTGAGGACAAGAGCTGGGGGATCCTTGGCCACCCCTGCATGCTCTCATCTGGCTTCTGGGGAAGCTCAGGAAAGCCAGGCAGGCTGGCTAGATGGAATACAGATGTACAAATAGCAAACATAACCCATTTTCTCGTGACAGGAACCAAGCATTTGCTAGAAATGCCCCTGCAACTAATGAGCATTCACCCTGACTCTCCCTGCCAGGGCTGCAAATAACTGGAGGAGGGTGATGAAGCAGAGAGGAAGTCCCAAAAGCTCATGCTCTTCTCTCAAGACTCTTATCTTCTTCCCTGGACTATTCTTCTGGGTAGCATTGGAGGCAGACTGCTGGCTCAGATGGATTTTGGTCCAGCTAACTGATGTTCTCAAGAGAACAGCACAGATAACATCCCCCTGTGGTGAGCACTCTGCTTCTGGTTTATCTCAATGCATTTTTGCTACTTCTGGGCATAAGCTCTCCATCTAGAGAAGCAACAGATCTAAAAATGGATTTACTTTGAGCAGACATCTGTAGGACCTTTCCTACTGCAGAGACAGGGCATCAGGGAAAAAAATGTTACAAGATTTTCTGAGCATTCATTCTTATAAGGCAGAAATTTTTTTCTAAACCATAATTTAGTTTTCATATCTAAACTTGGTCAGTTGCTGTTTATCATAAGAATGGCAAATATTTTGAGTCTAAATTAACACCTTTAGCTTTACTTAGTGAGAAAAGCTGCTCACTACTCCCAAGTAATTTACTAACAGTATTATTATGTGAACAAAAAATTAATGTAATCTGGCATTTATGACTTCCACATAACATCAGTTGCTAAGGTAAGAAAACAACAAAAATACCCCTTTTATTCAGAAAAATCCTTAAACTAATAAGCATGTTCCTAATATTAAAATCAAGTCAGCAATCCTATTGACTTTCATTACATAAAATTTATGACACTTGGATGTAGTTTAATAAGGTCATAAAAATGCCAGTTGTGGTATCTCATAATACTTTTTATAAACTGGTTTTACAGTCTACCCTTTGTTCCAAAGTTCAAAGTGACAATTGAAATGCACAGGTTGCCCAGGGGTTCAGACTTTTTGCTAGAAGTACTGACTGGTGAATACCTTAATTTCTAATATATCTATATTTTTTCAAAATCTCAGTAATTGTGGGGAACATTCCTTTCCTCCAGATGTGCCAAAGCTGATATTTTTCAATTTAAAGAAAAATATCAGTAATTCAGTAAAATGAACACATTTTATTGCTATAGACTTTTTTCTTTTTCCTTCTTCTTTTTTTTTTTAATATGAAATGAAAACTGTGCAACATTTATTCCTAAGCAGGTCAAATTCAAACAATACTTCTAAGTGCTGTTACAATAGTGGCATTATATTGTCCCTTGTCAGCTTTCAATTACTTCATCCACCTAGCTGATCACTGACTTATTTCCTGGCTTAGGTAAATAGGACTTTTGGTGCACTTCCCTTAAGTCATTTCAGAGAAGATAAATTAAATAATGATTGCAATTTAATATTGTGATAGTGCTAAAATATTTCCTTCAAGCTTCAAGTTTGACCACAAGTTTCCAATAATATACTTTTTTTTCACTTGCTAGCTCAAACCTGAGGTTTTATTAAATTCTACAGCTGCAGTCAGTATTTATGTTTTCATCTAGCAAATTGGACATTTTAAATAATAAAGAGCATGAAGTTATATATATATAAACAGATAACACTTGCAATTCATTTTAGGTGGAAACTTTATTTAAAATTAATAAAATTCCACACAATATGGCACAGAGGTCCAAATTCTTAGCTCATTATACTGAAGTAAATCTGGGGAAAATCCATCGACTTCGTTGAGGTTATTCCAGGATCATAGCCAAATACTCAAAACTTTGTCTGGGTATATATTCCTGAGGGATGCAGAGCCCTGTGTGCACAGGGCTCTCAGCATGCAGAGGCTGGTCTAGCCAAGGAAAGATGATGCTCTGTTGCTTCCAAAAAGGGGGATAAACTTTCTCCACACTTTGGGGAATCAAGGCATTGGAGGAGACTTTGCAGTGAAGGTCTTGGTCCTGCAAGTTCCATGGCTGATCTTCTGCAGGGAAAACTGAGACTGAAGAGGAGGTAAAAGCCTGAAGTACAGCTTCAGAGCTTGGCCCGCTGGACAGGCACAGTCCTTGTTTAACTTTGTCCTTGCACTTTGATGGTTCACCTGATGTTCTCTCTTTAGGAGAACAAACTAATAAGCAATAAAGTGTATATTCTGTGCCAGATAAATGGGATATGGAGCCCTCATTTTTCACTTTGCAATCACTTTTAATATCCTCCACTGTTTATACTGCCCATGTCTACACTGAAGAACATCATGGCATAGTAGAGAAGTTCTGCATGTGATATATCTTCAAGTAGAGGAGCTGTTCAAGGGGCAAGAATGGACCTGAGTTGAGAAATTCCTCCTACTTTCTTTTAAAGCCTCCACAGTGTCTTGTCTTTAATGTGATAATAACTGTGTTTACTTGTTCTGCCCTCCTGTGTGATAGCATGTATGCCAGGTTTGGCCCAGATGTTAAGCTACAATTTTCCAAGAGGGGAATTCCCAAATAGATATTTCAAGCCAGTGCCCAAATAAAGCACTTTACCTGCAAAAATTTTTTATATCCAAGCTGGTTAGCCCAACATACTAATGTTCCTAGGAATTGCTCTCATTCCTGTTTCTTATAGGAACTTAGAGAACGATGCTTACGGACAAAATGCAATCCTACTGTGCTGACACTGCTAGTTCAGCTTAGGCTCTCCCCACTCTCAGGAGTCTGCAATATCCATGGATCAGTCAGAGGTGAGTGAGGACAGGGTGATACTAGTGATAGGACAGCAGCAGCTGCTCACTTGCTGCTTGAGCAAGGAAAGAAGACAGCTTAGGTCCTCCATTTTCAGATGTGTTTTTTCCTATGGAAGCATCCATGCTGTAAGAACACCACTGAGCACGTGGAGATTCACCCTAGAGGTGGTCTTTGACAATTCAAACTTTGCTATTTCTGAAATCCAGAAAGTCTTCCAGTTTTGACCAAGAGCCTGTAGGTGATTTTAGAAAGACTGAATAAATAAATAAATAAAAATGAAAGAAAAACCAAAAAAGAAGCATATCCTGGGAAAATAACATCAACATCTTACAGCTGATCTGATCTCTCCCCTTCCCACTGTCCCGCAGGAAATTCTGACTTTATGTTTATTTTCCTTTCTTTAAGATACTAACTTTAAAAACAAAAAGTAAAGGAATCCCAGTTGCAGCCAAGCTCGAGTCTCACAGAAACAGTTCAACAATACATAATGCAAAGGATTCCAGCAGATTTGCAAGTAGGAGGCTAAAATAAGACAGAAGGCTAAAATAAGACAGAAAGTAGCAGAGAGAATTCTGGTATTTACATGGATATGGGCCCTCTACTAGGGCTGCTGTAGAAGTAGGAACATAAACTAATATTTAGGTGTGTTGGGCTAAGCTCGCCCCTGCAATAATTTTATCCTGTAAAATAATTGAGCAAATCTTGGAGATATTTGATATGTGAGTAAGGAAGCACCATGAATGAGGGATGTCTTCACCAAGGTGACAAAGCTGAAGGTAGGTCAGGCAGTAGCAAAGGAAGGGACTCGTACTTCAACTCTGTGAGGATCTTGTGCGTGGAAAATTCAGGCCACCCTCCTTGTCCTCTCCCCCAGAGTCCTGGGAATCTCCTGCCTCCTCCCTCTGCTCTGCATGGAGGTCAAGGATGCCTGCAGAGAAGTGGAAGGGGCAGAGAAGAAGCAAAGACAGTACACTTCCTCTTCATAAGAAAGTAAAATTATTTTGTGGATAAAGGAGTTGGGCCTTTCCTGTCGACATTGAAGAGCTGGGTTCTCTGCCTTGATGGCCAGAGCACATATCCTCCTCATATTCCAGGGCACAGGCACCCTTTCAGTTTGTTGGTAATAAAAGCCCATGTAAAAAAGACTGTGAGAAAGACAAGAAAGACAGTTGAACATCAAGAGAGATTTTCCTCCATTGAATAAATTCCAGGAGGAGTCATGCATGCATAAAATACCTCTCTACTATCATTTCCACCGGCTCCTCTGGGAAGATTCAGCATTTTGCAGCCATAGACCCATGATCAGCAAAGCATCTGGCCTCCTGACTCCCCATTTGAAGTCAAAATTCCAGCTGAAGTCAGTGGGGAGTTTAAACAGGAGTTGGGAGATTCAGTATTTTGCTGAGCGTTGGCCGCCAATATCAGTGCACTGCTTAACTCATAAACTATATTTACAATTATTGCTCATGTTCATCCACTGACACATTTCAGGTGCTTATAGATGCTTCTAATAGCGTGCCATAAATCACCCTAAAGAGCTGGGATACGATTTTTAGAGTTCAAATGGGAATACTTACTAGATGTGAGTGTTTGGAGGATAAGGACCTATTTTCCAGAACAGGTGCTTAAATGAAATGATGAAGTCATTATAGTTGAGCAACTTAATACAGAGAAAAAGCTCACGTTATTCTAGTACCTATAGGGCTCTAGCAAAAATGCCTAAATTAAAAATTTGAGAACTTATTAGGCAGGAGGATTAGATTTGCCATTTCACTTGGAGAACATTTTGCGGATGTGGGAAAAGAAAATAACTTCTTTTTTTGTGCATATATAGGATTTTTTTTTTTTTTGCCACCTGGAAAAGCTGCATGGTTTTGACATCACTTCCACATTTTTTCTGCTTTTGAATTTGCTTCTTTGCTATGCTGCAGACCTCTTCAGTGCTGTGAAAATCAGGGTTTGCTCTTGAAACAGGCATGTGTTCAGGAAAGTACAAAATGTCCCTCGTAAAGGCAATATAGTGCACTCTTTGTGGTCGAGAGTGTGGGAAACTCCATTCAGTTCATTTTCATGACAGAAGCACTGAACCACATTAGCACAGAAGGAAGATGTAGAAAACGTTTAATGGTACAGCAAGGCTTTGTTTATTCTCAGCTAAGCCGACACGGCTTCCAAATGAGCCCACTATGCAACGTGACTACATAAGGTTAACTGCTGGGTACATTAAGCAAAATACTCTCTCTTAGATGCTTGTTTAAGTCATCATTTCTGATCATTTGTCAGACTTAATGTGCTACAGCAGACTGCAGGTCACAATGTGTCATTTCCAAAAGAACTTTGACTCCTCCCGTTCCAGGGTCAGGAGCCGGTAATGTTTAGCTGAAATGACTGCACTGCTCTCCCAGTCTATCCACTGAGGCTTTGGAGAGCCATTCTTGATAGACCAGGGTGCTGGCTCCAGGTATTTGGGCATTAAAATCTGAGGGAATTGCTTAAGAGCAGGGACTCAAGCGAGGTTGAAGCTGGCTGCAAAAACAATGAAGAAAGCCCCACTTCATTTGTTGGGGAAAGATCATGAGAGGTACAGGAAGGATAATTGTTTTTCCAAACTGATAGTGGGAGTTCTCTCTGGGGAGAAAAACCAGGCACACACCCCCCTACCGTATGAAGGTTATTTACATGGAATTTAAAACTAATTGAAAAGGCTTGGGGTGCAATTTTGAACATGTCATGTGAGTATTTCCCCAGTTCAAGGTAAAACAATAAAGTTTTTTTCTGGTGAATTCTACAGCTAAGTGACTTATTTACAGCAAAAAAAAGTTTCCTTGATGACTTTTGTTCTTCTTTTTTAATTTAGAAAGTATATGCATTTTTGAGATGTCTGATTTTTTAACAGGCTGGGGTCACACTGGAGGGGATTGGACAAGGATAAGATGGAAATCAACAAACATCTTCTGTTGTCTCCTATTTCCTTTTTATATGCTGGGCTGAAACCCATTTTCAGCTTCATTTGTTGCTCTATAATAGACAGACTAAGAGGAGTGGCTGTATTAAAAACATAAATCACAGAACTAACATTATATGCTCCAAGTATTGTGACACATTTTTTTCCTCTGTAACAATCCTATATTCACATCCTACATGGATGCACAAATATTGTAGGTGAAGATGGAACTACTGCACCTCTTATCTAACCCTTCTCATTATAAGAACCCACCTTCAGCTGCTAATAATTTTACCAGATTTTCAGCCATTCAGAAATGACCATTATTCTTCCCAGGGATATCTTTTTAGTATTAATTATTCTTTGGAAAAGTTTCAGCGAAGTTGTTCTAGTGCTTCTAAGAGATTTGGGGAGAATACATTACTTTTTGAAGGCTAAAAAAGGTTCTTCTAATAATTGATTGCCAAGCACCTCATGGCAGTGCCTTGGGGAAGAGGCCTGAGATTTGCATTAGGGATGTGCCTTTCACTGAATTGTGTGACAAATTGCCTAAATAGTGAAAAGCTTGAAGTACCCACTTCTTCAAAAGGGTGACTGCTGAGTCCCCCAGAGCTTCTGTCTGCTTCCAGAGACACCTCAGGCAGCACCAGTGAGCCCGTAGAGGGCACTGGGCATGTTCCCATCTTGGACTGTGGAGGTAGGACCCTCCCAGCTAATGCAAGAAGATGTGGGGAACCTGTTGTGAAGTGGAGCTGGAGACTAATTAGGAGGAGGGAGCACTGGAAACATCATGTTACAGTGTGCTGGGAAGACAGATTCATCCTAGCTTCTCAGCCATTGAGTCAGTGCTATGGAAGCCTTAAGGAAGTGCCTCAGAAGAAAGAAACATTCTTATATTTGAGTTCTCATGCAAGCTGGTTTGCATTAAAGAAGTCCACTCTCCAAATGTTTTGGAAGTGAAAAAATACTGACTAGCCATCCTGACCCTAAGTGGCATGAGAGTACAGTCAGAAAATAGTATACAAAACTTAGTTCAATGCCATTTCATAACATTGTATATTCAGAGGAGCAGGGTTGAGTTGATATTTGAGGTTCTTGGAGTTTTTCCATCTCCTAAAATTACTTTTTTTTTCTATCCTAGTGATATTCTACTGCAACTTCTTACATTGTAGCAATTAAATAATAACCATCATGTAATTCTGCAGGTCTAAGAGAATTTTTAATTTTATAAGGAATCTAATTTGTCAGTAATTTAAAACAGCAACTTTTTGAGAACCAAGAAGCAAACAAGAAGCCTCATTGATGTTATTAGGATCATTTGTTTCCTTTTTAAAGTGTTCATTACCCTTAAATGAGTACATTTCAAAAGAACATGAGGAGATCCTCTGTGAAGATTTTCTGGATCAGTACGGTGAGAAAAAGTTGCCTCTCTCTCCCAGAACAGTCAGAAATATAAATTGTAGTTTGCAAAGGTAAACCTTGAGAACATAACTGCATTTAAAAAGCAACTTGCATCTAAATGTCTCATTAATAAAGCTGAGTTTCCTGTTTGTGAATGAAAACTTGGGGAAAAAGGTAATAAGTGAATAAAAAAATAATCATCTAATCAATCCTGAAAGGGGAAAAAAATCAGACAAAATAAAAAATCCTAGATAACTCCCACTCACTCTCTTTCTTTTCTCCCCCACAAGAGTAATAAACCATACAAGAGAGGGTTGGGTTTTTGTTTTTAAATTAAATATTTACTATAAGCACAGAAGACCTATTCCTTCTTCAAAGAGGATTCACTCCTTGGTAAGTTTATCACCTTACTGTTTGAACAGTTCATGCACTTCATACAGCAAGAACTTGTGAGATTGCTGAGTTACAAGAGTCTAAATTCAGTATCCAGAGCAAGAAGGAAAAGAGGCAGGATCAAGGACAAGAAAAGACAGAAATGAAACAAGTCGGTAAGGCAGAAACTCTATCTTAAAAAAATCTTGACATTATTTTTAATACTGATTGCTTCCCATCAGGTAGAAAGGAGCACACAAGACATAGACTTACAGAGGCTTGGAAGAGTCCTTCAGGTTCAAAACAGTCTGAGATGTCTGTGAATGCCAAGAATATTTGCTTATTTCTGGTTGCACCAGTGAACACTTCTGTGCCACGCAGTGTTATCCCAACAGGCTGAGAAAGGGTTGTGACATGCCTGCGTGTTCAGTATTGTTTGCTCATTCCTGATTTCCACACTGGGAAACACAAGGGGAGCTTTATTACAGCTGCATATACAGAGTAGAGGTCTGAGATCTCTCTGTGCCTGAGAGGAAACTGAGAGGAGAATCATTTTTAGCTGGTAATTACAATGACTCTAAAATTCTGTACCTGAACATTTCAAGGCATAGAGGAAAAGTGTGTTGCATTATTATTTCTGTTGCTTTATTAAAATATGTATACTTGCCAGCTGCTGGGCCATATTTTAAGAGTTAAAAATACCGTATGAAAATTAAATGGAATAGAAAATCTAGCATAAATCAGTTCCAATCCACATGTTTGCATGAGGGAATTTTGTAAAAATTTCTTCTCTCATTCAAAAAAATGGACGTATTCCTTTTTCCTCAAACTTTCAACAACAGAAAAAAAAAGCTACAGTCTGGCAGAAAGCAGGACTGTAAAAGTTCAGCCTTATAGGTGAAGGCTTTGGAAAGTTATGAGCAAATGAAAACAGGGGCTTAGCATGGAAATGCATAGGCATCCTTAATTACGGCTGTTGGTAGCTCTCCAGCTATATTGCAAGCGACATATGTTTTTTCTGCTTAGAGCCCTAATCCTGTTAGTGGATGTGTCAGCATGGAGCCCTGCAGCTGTGGCGTGTTCCCCTGGCAGCAGGGGGACGGCTCGTCAGCAGAGGAGCCTCCACAGAGTTTCTGCCTCCTCCGTAGACGTCAGCTGTGGAGGGCTGCAAACACTGGGAAGTCGTAAGAATAGAAATCTGTGAATGGTGCTAATGGCTAATGTGATTAGTGAAATTCCAGTGGTGTTAAAGCAGTCAAAACTGAACATGGAAGCAGCTAATTAATTCCATGGGTCTAGGAGCACAGCACTGGCGAGGATTTGGGGTTATATATTATATATGCAGTGCATTAATAAAAGATGAAGATTGAGTGATACACCACCCAAGCTGTGCAGTAATCCCACAAGAAAGTATTATCTGGAGCATCTTACTGAAATTAATTTTACTGAGAAAATTGGATTAAACTGAGCTATATGTTTACTGGCTATTGTTAAAGTCAGTATGAAATCACTGACAGTTAGAAACTTCCAGTTATGTTTATTGCCATGTTATTTCCAGAACAAGAGTCATACTTTGAAATTATTGCAACATTGCTATTGTGGGTCCAGAAGCCCAGTAAACCCCAGTAAACTCAGAGACTCTTGCTGGAAATGTTGTAGAGGGGACTGTTGGGCAACTGCATGGGATACGACTGAATAAGGTAATCTTCTGGTCCTGGTTTACAGGAAACCCCATCTGTCATAAAGATTACTCAATCAACTTTTTGATATATTGAAACCAAATGTATGCTAGAAAGCATTGCTAATGCAAAGCTAAGGTCCAAGTCCCGATGAGTCAGTGTGGCAGAAGGCTCGAGCCTGGCTGTGAGGAAGGGAAGAAAGGAAAGGTGGGAGGAGAGCAGCACACTAGGACACCATCCCCTGTGGGCCCTGTGCCCCTTGCCAGACAAAAAGACCCCGAGGGTGCACAGGAAAAAATTGCTTCCTGTGCTGCTGAAAATTTGTGTGCACTCAAAAATGGAAAGATGGAAGGCTTTTTCCCTTTGTCAGCATATGCTGCTGGGCACCAAAGAGGCAAACAAGCATTTCCTCATTTTCTCCTTTCATAGTACTGAGAGGTAATCTACAAGTTTGAGATTACCAATAATTTGGCCAAAATCAATAGCAGGTGGGTTATTTCAAACTGTGTTTGAGTTTGTACAGCATCAACACCTTTTTAGTAGTGACAGAGGAAATGTTCCTTTCACTCACTGCAGTCTCTTCATATGGCCAGTCTGGGTTGAACAAACATTAATCAGTCAATAGTTGGGTAACACTTAAAAAACTTAAAGTCCTATGTAAGCACTAAAAATTATTATTTTTTTTTGTGAGCCAAACGAAAATTTATTGGGCTACAATGAAAAGACCTGCTATAATAAAAATGCTAGAAATACGGTTTAAACCAAATAACTTGAAGTGTAAATTAAATAGGCTTAAAAAAAATTCAAGCTCTTTCTTTCTGTACAAACTACCACAAGAGTGACTTGAGTAACATTTTGAAAAAATTTGCAGAGAATGAGCTGCATTCCAGTACTCTCTCTGCATTTTAAGAATGATCACTAATAGTCTAAGCAACAATATAGGAAGTGTGTATTTGAAAGATGACTACTGTATAATTGCCAGTAAGTTCTGTATCCAAGCATATGCTAATGATTCTTTTTTTTTTAGAAAGAATATTCTGAGAGCCCCATGAACTTTTATATAGCTTAGTAATGAAACAGAAACACTTTTTCTGGTGCCAAGTTTCTATTAAATCAGTCTTTTGGAAAAAAAAAAATTCATCCCACTACAGTAAGAAGGATTTTTAATAGAAAGCTTTACAATGGTTCTGGCAGGGGATGTTCTGAAATAATGAAAATGTATAGAAAAAACACCAACCTTGAACAACAGTGGCAGTTGATTAGCAAAGCTGAATAAAGATTTTAAAGAGATTTCTATCTCTGTTTAATAGTCTTCTAGGAAATCTGTTGTATTATAGCTGCTCGTTAAAAGGCCACAGCTTTCAGGGATTATTGCTCACTATTGCTATGGAAAAGGGACAGTCAGTGCTTCTCACATCTTCCCTGCAATCTGTAACATCAACAGTTAGCCTGGATCTTCCACATGACTTAATGAGGATTACATTTAGGGAAAAAATTCTATTGAAACAAAGATAAAATAAAACTGATTGAAATCCAGAACTTGACATAAGATATTTACCGTCTGAGTATCTTCACAGCTGAAAGTTGTACAATGCTGTTTTTCTTCCTCCCACACTAGGAATTTACTGTATCCTCTGAGTTGTTTGGATTCAATTTCTCTCGTTTATCTCATTCCTGTTCAAGGCTCTGGATCCTACTCACGTCCCCAGACTTGTCTCTCTATTTTATCCATGAACTGTTTCATGCTGATCACAGAAACCTCCCAAGACCATTCCAACACACACACACGAAGAAATTCCCTTTGTGAAAGCTCCACAGTGTGGTTTGCCTTGCCCTTCCTATGATGCTCACTCAGTATTGCCTTCACAAGGCACAGTCTGAGCCAGAGTGGGGCAGATGCTGATTGCTTTGAGCAGTTCTGGGCTCAGTTCTGCAGCCCTATGTGCTTGGTGGGACTCTAAAATGAGAAGTTGTCAGGAAATATGGCCACTGTGACCAGCACCTCCTTCTTCTCCTTGCATCTCTCTCCTTCATGGCCACAGCATTGAGCTCTCTCCCTCAGACCATCCAGGCATGGACATTTTAGGCTGACACAGTGATGATGTCGGAGACAACATCGAGAAAATCCTTCAAATGGGAGCCAGCAGGCCCCCAGATTCCCAGGGTGTGTGGTGCTCTTCTGAGGACCTGGTCCTTCTGGCTTGGAACCTGTCTCTTCCAGCTGGTTACTGCAATCACATGCTTTTGCACATGACAGCAAGAACTTGTTACTGTCACCTGGGGAAAAGAATAAGGTAAGGAGGGAATAATGTAAGAGATGCAAAGCCATCACATCACATCTGACCTCATTAGTTATTTTTGCAAGTTACTGCTGCAAAGATGAAAAGGAAGTGACTCATATCAGGTTTCTAAAAGCCTAAACAGAAGGCAGATTTTATCATATGATCTACAGCAGACTGTACGAAGAGTGGTCAAGCTGCTCATCCCATTGCTGCACCACAGCAGCACTCAACACAGGTTCACTTTGAAAAGGTGCTCAGAAAAGTTGCTTACAATGATTGAAAATGTGCTCAGGAGGTGTGCAGCCAAGCAAAGGTGCTACATCCCAGTACCCAATGCCCTTTGTGACAACAGTGGAACAGGAGGTTCTGCACCACTCTAAAAGCAGGTCACTTCCCTGGGTATTTTGGCTAAGGTTGGAGGCAACAGAGTTCAGAGATGATCACCTGTATTTGAAAACCATTAGGTACTTAAAAGGAAATATAGAATTTGTTTTGACAGGAGATTATTCAAGACCTGTATTTCTGACTTCTTGATATGTAAAATAAGTACATGAAAAATGATATATGCTTATGGAAGTCTGTGGGAGAAAACATACAATGGCTCCACATGTTCATATTGAAATGCGACTGAAATTACTGTTCTCTAGCAGTTAAGGTCCACCCTGAACTCTCACACCTAAGAAATGCTTAGCTCACATTTTCAAATGGGGATTTTAATAGTCTGTGGTATTATTCTTACATTTTTACTAATGTATAATTCTTTCTCTGTTGTTGAGCATTTTATCTGAGATATTACACTGTGCAACAGCTTAAGCATCTCTGTAGTTATCAAGGTTTCTGTTTTAATATGCCTTCTTTTAAGAACACAGGCCACTCAGCTCCTCCTTTTTCTGTCCTTTTTGCAAGGTACCAGCCCCCAAAATCCTAGAAAAGTTTTTATGCAGTGTGGTTTGGGAAAAGCTAATGTGAAGGAGGTTGGAGGCCACCGGGAAACATTAATAGTTCTCCTCAGTTGTGTTTTCTTTCAACGTTAGAGCCTAATGAGAGCACTGCTGTGAAATTTTGGATACAGTTTTGACAAGGCTGGGCTGATCCATCAATGAGGCCTCCTTGCTGAAATGAACACCTCCAGTAAGCTTTTAATGGCCTTTGTAAACAAACAGAATAATTCCCACTAACTGCAGAAATGAGTTCCATATTTATTTGTTTTACTTCACAGCTCCTATTAAGTTGATTTAATAAAATTGAGCACATAATGTTTTTTTAAAACAAGCCTTAAATAAACTGAAGCTGGGTACTGAACTCTGCGTGGTGCTGCCAGTATTAATGGGTTCAAAAGAGGCCATAACACCCCAACAGTCCCTGCATGGTGACACTGGGGCTGACACTCCTTGGGAAAATAAAGATGGTTTTAGGGTGTCTGATAGGTGACTGAAGTGCAGCAATCAGATAGTAGCCAGTGGAGGAGCTGAGTAGCTGATGTCTCAAGACCTTTGGCTCAGCTAGGTATCCTGCATGCCTCCAGCTCTGTCTGGACCTTCTTTGGTTGACTCCCAGGTTCTTGTCCCTTCTTGCTCCCTGCTTTAGCACCTCAGTGTCACATTTATGGATGCACAGGACCCTTATCAGCCCCAGCCTTGTGTTTGCCTACAACAGAAGGTGTGACAAAGTGGTTGCACCTTAAATTAGGATATGAGCATAATTTCTGAGAGCAGTAGATATTCTCAAGGGAAGCCCATGACCTTCCTCATTCCATAAGATCTCTTCCAAGGGAAAGAAGAAATGTGAACCCAGATATTCACAGCAAAAGATGAAGAGAATGGGAAAAAATCTTTTGAATTTCATTCACTCTGAGAAGTCATTCAGGATCCTGAGCTGGTGCCAGCTTTGCTGGGTATACTTACTGCTGCTCGTTATAATTTTTATTTGTTTGGTTTTTTATTCCAAATCTGAACCCTTCTTTATGGGGACTTAACCAGAGTATCTGGCTGTAGAAGAAGTTATGGAACAAACTGACAAAACATTTAACCAGAAATCATCAAGGCTGGGCTTTATTTAGATGAAGTCAGAGGTATAATTGCTGAATTACTAAGGGTTCTGTGTAACCTCTTGCTTAAAATTTTACTGGCCCTTGAAGATTGAAATGAAGCATAAGTGATGCTGACTTCTAAGAGGGTTTTGTGAGATGCTGGAGAAATACAGGCCTAGGAGCATCATGTCTGGTGCCAAGCAACCTGAGACAAAGTATAACAAAAGGCAGAGTTAGAGGACACCTTGCAACATATGGGTTCCTGAGGAAGAGTTAATAACTATATAATAATTTTGCACAATGAAGTCCTGGCTGAAAAAACCAGTTAGTGTCTTCTGAAGGTGTCAGCAAGCATACGAGGATTTTCCTGATGAAATTGTTGTATTTTTAAAAGATTTTCAGCAAAAATTTTTTTACTGTGTGAGGAGCAGTGATGATGGACCATTCATAAAACCACTCCCCACACAGTGCCCCAGTTCTTATGAGTCAGTGAATGGCTTGGACTGTGGGCAGTGGGGCTGGCCATGGCTCCAGCTGAGCTTTTGGCACTCATTGTTCAGTTATTTTGTCCCTCTTTCCCTCAAAAATACCATGTAAGATACAGAAAATAAGTAGCATACAGATTAAAAAAGCAACAGCCTAACCTTTTTTTGGCTTCCTAGATGACCATTCCCTAGGGGGTCACCTGCTGAATGGTCTTGCTCATAGGAAAGCTGTTGGCTATAGAACAAAGAAAGTCATCAAGACCAGCTTCCAGATGAATACAGCAACTGACTTTCCACTATTACTGGCTGCTGGCCTCCCTTCACCAACCATTGCCTAGATTCCTGTGAAATTTTTTCTTTCCCTTTTCTCTGCCTGTTCATTGTCCCACTCTGTAGAGCACCATCTTCTGTACCCAAAACTTGTTTCTCTATGACCTTTCCAAGAGATGATGTCTAGCAAACCATTCAGTCATATTTATTTTATTTCTTTATTTAAAGCATGCTGAATGTTTATTGGACTGCACTTGATGTGTATTGACAGGGAAACAATGCCACCTGCACACTGAAGCCACTTACAGAGCCAGTACCATGCCATGGTACTCTATTAGTCTAGACACTTTAAGGCAATAAACCTTAAGTGTCACAGTGTGAGATAATTTTTTTCCTCTGGAAGAGCTTAGGAGAATGAAGGCAATAAGGTTAGGGCTAAATGAGAAGGTGAGGACAAAGGTTTGCTAAGAGCTTCCTCATCTTCTCATTGAGTATGAGAAGAGGCTTTTAATGGTACAATCTTATTGATGCTGATACGTTTAGATTGCTGTAGCAGATAAATCATCAAATACCCTGGAATGGGCAGAAAATAACTCTTGTTGGCTTAACTGAGCAGGGTCTGACTTGTGGGCAAGGGGATGAGCCCATCTGGCATGCTGCCTTTCCCTGAGGCAGTGAGCATCTGCTTGGACAGAGTGCTCAGCCCACATGGCTGAATGCCCCCTCTTGCCCACAAGCAGACACTGGCCAGGAGTGAAGCCAGCAGCACTTTCTGCCTGAGGTGCAGGGAGAAGAATGGGCAGCACATCTCCCAGAAGGGGCAGCTCCAGCCACTGTGCCCAAATTCTGACCCATGCAGCTGGTCACATGTGGCTGTGACTAGGCCAGTGACAGCTAAACTGTGACAATATGCTGTGTTCCTCTCAGGGAGCTCTGCAGATTATGGTAAAAGTGACTTTGTACTGCTGGCAAGGCCTAGATTGTAACATCTGTGTTACCCATATACAGGGAGACAGATGAGCTCTTGGTGAAGAACTAAGGCAGAGGGATAACATGTTTTTTCTCACTTCTTCCACTGGGTTTTTCAGTTATATTTAAGTAAGTTTCTTCATTGTTCCCACTGTAAAATAAGAATAATAATGATAGGTTGCCTCACAGTAAAAAAAAATCTGGTATTTTTTAACTGCTGAAAACCCCCTTACAACAAAAAGCTGGAAAGGCAAGCCATGAATAATAGCTGACTCTGGTTCAACACCTACAGATGTGCCTTTATTTGTGCATGATGGAGACCTGAAAGAATGGTGGGAGCTACCCATGAGGATCACTGCCTCGTTGCAGGGCTAGTGCCAGCACCACAGAGAAGGACCATAGTGTCAAAGAGGATGCCACGGCCACCTTGGAGCTCAGGACACCCAGGAAGCTTTCCCAATTGAATTTTAAGAGGCAATTCTCATCCTGCTTACTTTAGGTTTATGCACAGTTTGTTTATATACTCCTGTCCTTCCACAGACTGCCCTGTGATTCTGATTTTCTGACCCATGCCAGAAACCCCCTCCTCCTCCCTCCTCAGATAGGCATTGAAGCCTTTCCTCAAAGCTGAGCAGGGTTCAAAGTGCTTTCCTGAGCAGGGATGGTCTTCTAGCCAAAGCAGATTCATGTATTGGGGCCAGGATGCCACGTTTCTCAAGGGTGACGGTCACAAAGAGGCGTTTCAGGGCTTGAAGGGAAGATTTACGAGCACGGTTCTGAAAAGGGAGCACAGGCAGTTCACTGCAGGCTCCACAAAAAAAGCCAGCCCCACTTGTGTTTAAACTGGACTGCTCAAAATGAAGGCATTGTGCACGCCGCCAGTAAACAAAGAAAGAGATATCTGGAAGTGATAAAGCTCGGATTGATAAAAACTTCCCTTCTTCTAGATGGAGGCCACACATACTCTAAATAAAATGTGCCACTTAGGAGATGATTTGTGTTGATAAACCTCGAGCGCATTGTTTTTCCAAATGTTCTCTCCCAGTTGGGAATTTCACACTTGGGCAGGCTCCAGCCACGGCCTCATGAAGTGCCAGCCTCCTTCCCTGACCTGACCTGCTGTTGTTTATACTGCTGTTTACACATTTCCAAACAAGCCATGCAAACGGTCTCTAATTACTTTCGCTCATGGCAGCGGCGGCGTGGAGGTTCGGGCGGGCTCTGAAGCTTTGCCAGGGCTGTGCAGCTTGTTGACACAGAGCTCTCCTTGCTGCAGCAACAGGTCAGAGGGAGGGCTAAGCTGTGGCTAAAGGTAGCTGGGGGCACAGCCCCTCGAGGCACCCTGCAAACAGCCAAGGGAATAAATAACCTGGGTAAGAATCAGCATCCTAGATGCTGCAGTCGTGAGACAAACCTTGGAGGCATCGTAGATCTGCCCCAGTGCTTGGGTTTGGAGCCATGCATGTGCATCTGCATGGGAGTCAGAGCTGTTTTGAGGAACTTAACTTGGATGCAATCTGGATGCAATGCCACATATCCCTCCCCGTTTGAGACCAGAGCTCAAAAGAGTTAAACAACACAGTTAAACAACAGCACAGTACACTTTAGATAGTGACACCACTCTGCATATACCCTTCCTAACCACATGGCTGGGGAGAGTCCATATGGTCTTTGTGTCCCAGACATATTTGACTTTAACAGATAACTCATACAGTTGTTCTGAAGGTGAGGCACAAAACCTCTAGATTGAGTATTATTTCTGGTTTATTGAAAAATAAATCTTGTTTGAGACCAAGTGGTTTAATTAGTACCTTGGAAAGCTATGTAAACTTGATATAAATTATGAGGGTGTTGCCCTCTCTGATTTACTCTGTTTGAAAACATTGAGGGCCTCCAGCCTGCCTGGACTTAAAAATACTAGCATTTGTTTCCATTAAAGCCATATTTTTAAAGCTTGGACAGGGTGTGGGAGTGCTGATTTCCCTTGATTAGCCACAGATATCCCACAAGAAAAATAAAGTTATTGTCCTCAATAACAATACTGCAACACAGAATTGTGGATGTGAAAGTTTGTGGAGGATTGTGTACCCCAAAGGGTGGCCAAAGCACCAAGGATTTGCATAGGATGTAGGTAATTTTCAGAGCACTGAGGCCCGTAAGTTAGGTCTTCCAAGTTTCTTCATGAAAGCCATTATATCACACACTGGTTGATGAAACTGATTGCACCAGACATTGGGTTTGTATTGAATTATTAATGTGCTTGAGACTGCAAAAGCAAACAAAGGATGGTTCATGAAAGTGCTTCCAGAATACAAAACCATACCATTTAACATCAACAAACCAAAACTATAGCCAGAAAATTGGTCACTCCAGCAAAGCTGAAGCATTTTCATGATATTTTCATAATCATTGAAACACCACACATGGCCTGCTCTCTGTGCCAGACACTGCTGTACAGGAATGGGAAGAAATGACAAGTCTGTTAGTCTGGGATAGCCAGCAGTATAGCCCTATATTGGAGAGGAGGTCAGGATATCCCAGACCCTGAGCCAAGCTCTCTATCCCTGGACACATCCACTCTGGCATTAGATAATGCATGCAATGTGTTTTAAAGGAAGTGCAATATGTAAGCTGCTTATTAATGTGCTCACTGCTACTGAAGTACAGGCATGCACAGATGCTGCAAATGTGCAGCACCCCTGCAGCTGCATCAGTGCAAATGAAGAAGAGCTTAACTCTGGTCTGTTGGTGATGACAGCTCAGGTGTTTAGTGATGTATTAGCATTAGTATTAGTATTAGTATTAGTATTAGTATTAGTATTAGCATTAGCATTAGCATTAGCATTAGTATTAGTAGTGGCAAGGACTCTTGGAGAAAGGAGAATGGGCTTGATCTTCAGACCCCACACAGGACAAGCATGGCAGACAGCTAGAGAAAAGTGGGTTTTGTGTCTGGACTCCACTTATGAGCTATTTTGAGATATTCTCTGAAGAGGAACTGGGACATGGGCATGAGCATCCCACAGTGATGTATTTGAAGGGCTCCCAGGCTGCCATGGAGAAGGTTCCTGCTGTGCCAAGAGGATGCCTCTGCCTGCCCAGGAGGTCCTGCTGGAGCACCTCCACCTGCTAAAGAGCTGTTGTTGGTGAGCTCTAACCTGTCACTCGGTCATTTCCTCTCTCTGGTTGGGATCCATCTTCCCTCCTGAGTGCACAGGCTTCCTGCAGCAGCCTGCTGACCTCTCCCACCACGGGAAGGTGTTATCAACCCTGTGAGGAGTGGGCGTGCTGGCATATGGGGCTCATCCCACTGATTCCAGGAGGCAGATCTATCTTAACACTTATCTCCTCCTCCCTCTCTGGCAGTTATTTCTAGGCCTGTACTTCATACTCATCACCAGCACCAGGAGTGAACCTTTCCACAGGCAGATAAGTGGCACCAAATTAAAGAGCATTAAATGGATGTCTTTCCATATATAAAGAGCTAGTAGCAATTTGTACATCCCGGGCATGCCAGAGATGGTAAAATCTAATCACTTTCCATGCTTTAAATGCTGTGTAAACATGAGGTAATTGTTCTTATATGTGAAAAATTATGTGTCTCATGTCAAGAATGTATCAAGACTGAATTTTTAGCTTTGTGAAATATTATCGAGCCTAGCCTGTGCTCAGCAAATCTTTCCAGACTCAAATAAGTCACTAAAGCAAATAAGTATGTTCTTATTTATGAGACTGAGAGTTTATCTTGATTAGATATAAAGGATGTAAATAATGGCTCTCTTGTAGACAACTTCTAACATAAAAGAAATAAACTATATATCTATGTGTTTTCAGTATATCTAAAATACACTCATCAGTCACTGCAAAACACTTAATACTCTTGATAAATGAAATGCATGCAGTTAATCTCATCAATTTGGCCCCTAAAAACTAAAAATCCATCTTTTCTGCCTTTTTAGAAGGGAAATAACAGCAAAATTCACCATTAGTTGCAGAGTATAATCTGTTAACATCAAAGCTAATGGCTTACTGAATGCTTTTTCAAATCACTGTTTGAATGTCTGCAAGCATTTCTTCAGCAATTATTAAGATAAAGTAATAGTGAAACAGAGTTTTAGTATTTCATCAGTGCTAAGGGAATAGCTAATAACACCAGACCCAGACTCCAGGCATGATGTGGGCACGGCTGGTGGGTTTCTCCATCTTAACACTCAACCTTCAGGGACCAGATGTTCAGCAAAGGCCTCAAATGAAACAATAGCAAGGACAAGGGAGAAGAGCTTTTGAGCTCTTTCATTGGGGTACATTTATCTCTGACTTGTTTCATCATGTATCATTCTTGATGAAAATTTCCAGCCATGGATTCTGAGATAGCATCTACTCTGGGTTACGTGGCAAAAAATTTGCCCTCAAGATAAACTGTTTTATAATCAGAAACAGGTGAAAAGAACCAATGCTCTCACAGTCTTATCATTGGCCGTGTGGTTTTTACACCCTTTCACCAGTGAGGTGAAGGCTCATGTCCAGCCCAGGTGAATGCAACAGGTCTCTCTTTCCTCTGAACTGTAATCTTGTTTGTTCATTCTAAGCTTTTTTCACTCCCCATGACATCAGTGGGGGTTCTCTGACAGTTTTACTGTCAAGTGTCATCATCTCTGAAACACTTCATTGTCCTCAGTAAAAGGGACAGATCTAAAAAAAAACCAAAAAAAACAAAAACCCCCTGCTGGAAGTATTCTTGGAAAGGCTGCCATCTTCCACCTGCACTGCAACAGAGCCTTATCTGCAGCTTCTGGTATGTAATAATCCATTACCTACAATATCCCATATCTACCTTGCACAAAGCTGTGAATTTGGCACTTCCCTCAGCAAGGCTTTCTTCAGCTAGTCCATAACTGGCTGACAAAAATTTTTCAGGCAGCCATCCATTGTTTATATCAGGGACACAAGGAGAATCCCAAATAAATAATTTCAGTGCAAACTCCCAAATTAATAGTTTCAGCCCTTAATGCATGAAGTATCACAGAGTGTCTTCTGGGGACTGCCAGTTACTAGAACCTGGTAAGTTTTACAGACTTAAATAAAAAAAAGTTCCTGCCATCATGGAGTTCCCATGCAGAAGAAGAAGAATTCAGCCTCTTCATAAATAAGACCCTTAAAATAAAGTTCTTATCTAGATGCTCTCATGAAACTCTTTTTTCAGATTCTTTCTCTTCTTTTCATGGACCCTTATAAATTTTGTCAAAACCCTCTTATAAAATTGAAAATTTTGATCTGAGGTCATATACACAAGTTTATTAACAGTACACTTTAAAAACCTGGTTGCAGGAGAGCACAGAATTTCCTCTTTCTTGTATAAGCTTGGAAGATGTGGAAAAAAATCAGAAATTCCACCTTGCAGCAGAGCCAGGTGTTAGTCAGCGAATGCAAAAAATTCATTTCCTCTGGTGGCATTTCCAAGCTCTCATGTGGCCAGAAGGAATTTTCTTCTTCTCATTCTCTCCTCTTCCCTCCTTTTCTGCCTCTGTGCTGAAAAGCTCCAAGCCCTCCAGTTTCCTGGATCTTCTGCAAACTGAAGAACTTAAGACTGTGTTGGGTGTCAGAGGCACAGGCTCCCAGGGGCACCTCACAGAGATGTCTCAGCCTCTCTGTGGGACTGCTCAAGAACTTCAGCCACTCACAAAACTGTCTTCCATCCAAAACTGTCCTGTAATGTGTCTTTCTGGCCTATCCTACAATGGGAGCAAGGGGAAACATGTCACAGGAACTTCTGAGGAGCTCAGACTAGTCCTTCTGGTTGTTTCCTATTTATGAATGCAGAATATCCTCAGATACAGGTTTTGGTCAGCATTTTGAGCTTTAGTAATCTCAAATCCAGTGTATATTTACTTTTTATCCTAAGAGTGGATGTAGAACCAACTGTTTAATGCCTTCTGAGTTGTACTTGGCATATACAAAACATATTGCCTTTGGCCTGAACCCTTTTTAAGAAGTGTGGAGACTGAGTAGAGGAGCCACAGGAATTACATTTGTGTGTAGTATTTAAGATATATAAATGGGGTGGAGCTTAAATCCCTGAGCTTTTGGAGATTATGCTCAGGAAACCATATTTTATGTGCTCATAAATAAAGCAAGAAAAATATCAACTTAACTGCGACATATACCTTTATGTGGGTATATTATGGAATTTTAATTATAATGAATGCTGTAATAAACCAATCCACCCTTAACAGCAAAGCAAAGCAAAGCAACCCCCCCACTCCTTTTCTACTACTTTAATGGCATTCTAAATCCCACAAATAAAACTGGTGAGAATACACATCCTGTTCTTACGCTGTTAAAAACTCTAGTTGTGGATTATTGCAGTTTCTTATTTTTTCAGGACTCTTTCCAAGTCACAATTTATCACACTGAGTTCCAGGTAGGACTTTTAGGATACCAAAGAACATTGCAGCCAATGATCAGCATAGGTGAAGAAGAGGCAAGAACCAGCACTCCACAGCATCCCCAGGTCTGTGCTGGCTCTTCCCTGCACTCCTGCATTGCAGGATCAGGCACACAGACAACTTCTGTTGTGAGACCTTGCTCCACAGCTCTGCACATGCAGGGCAAGTCACAGCTGTATGCACATGCTCTGTGCCCAAATGCAGAATAAATGCTCTGTGCCAGCAGCCACACAGAAAATGAGGATGTTTGCCATCTAGTAGAGGTGGTAGGACACATTAATGAAGCCTGCTGAGACCTCCCTTTCCAAAGGTGGAAAAAATAACCAAGCAGGTATCAGTAAGATCAAAATACACCACAAGTATAGAAGCACTGCAAGGATTGTCTGTCTGGCAGGTGCTAATGTGGGCTCACCTCTGGCAGGTACACCAGTGGTGACTCTAAAAATGTAAAAGCTCAGAGCTCTTTATGTGTTGTACTACAATCCACTTCCTTCCAACTCCTGACCTCTCAATGTCTCAAACGTCATTTATTGAGACTCTGCTTTTTGGAAGGAGCAATAAGAACACAAGACTTACCACCAACAAAGGAATGATGTCTTCCAACTTTGGCCCTTTTCCCATCAGTGGGTTTCTGTAGATTCAGCAGTGGGTTTCTGTAGATTCACTTCAGTGATCATTTATATTTAAAGCAAAGCATTTTATTCCATTTCCTAAATATTTTGGAAGTATAAATCTTCTTAAATATTCTAGAAGTGTAAATCTTCTTAAATAGCACACTATTGAGTGGTAATTTATTTTCCAGATGGATGCAAGCTTTCTAAAGCTTGCAAGATTAATTAAGTTCAAAGGAGAATCATAAACTATGGCAAGGGAGGCTCAATGATACTGATATCACTTCTGACAGATTTTGATCTAGTATGTTCTTAAAGGCCACTAGACATAGAGAATACAACCTCCCCAGGCAACCTCTTCTGTGTTCTTGGCATTATTTTTGGAAAGGTTTTCTCAATGTCTGATCTGATTCTTTTCTTCCTGCAATACAAACCCACTGTTTTCTGCTTTGTAAAGCACGGGCATGGAAAACAGATTGTACTCTTCCTCTTTGTAGCAGCCCTTTCTATACTTGACATATAATTTGGTGTGATTTTATGGGACTGTATGTTCACCAGGGATTTATAGTTAGAATGATGCTCATTTGAAGCCACTGAGTAAAAAACAAAAGGAGAACAAATGCACATTTGTTTGCAAACAAAGATAGAGAAGATAAAACTGAGAATCTGCCATATGTTTTCACCAGCTGGAATTCATTCAACATTTTGTTAGTTCTGCACTTAAATGTCTTGTGAAGCTTACTTTTGAGGTCCTTCTCATGGGCTATGTCACTGGCGAGAAGTCCTCAATCCATGGATGGCAAAATGCAAAGAGGTCTCCAGCAGTTGTCTTAGAGGGAAATATCACTAATGTGTTTCCCATTCACTGTGTTGAAACCTCCAGCACAATGTTTGTCTTCCTCCCTTGTAAGCATTCTCCTGTGATGGACTGAGAGAGTCCCAGTGAGAGAACCAGATCCTTGCAGCAGGTTTTGGAAGTGCTTCTTTCCAAGCGTCAGGCTTCTTCAAGAATTGTGGAAAATCCGAAGTTGGTAGGGGACTAATTAAGGCTAGTCAAACAGGATGTGCAGAATAGCATGAAAGGGCTTGAGAGGCTCTGGTCTAAGGCTGTGTCTGCTCTGTGTTACTCTGTGCGCTACAGATTTGTTCCTGTAATTCTTTTCATCACTGGGTAAAAAAAACCAGGACAAAGAAAGAAACAGTCAAAATTGAGCCAGAACTGTTCTTTTCGCAAATTGAGAAAAAGCTTTTTGTATACATGCAATTAATATCAAACCCAAACTGTTTACATAAAATTTATGAAACTGGGGTTCCATGAAAGAGTGAATTCCTGCTGTGAATCAATCTAAATTCAGTTTTGGGGATTTTGGCTCAGGACTGCATAAGTTAAATTACAGTGTATAATGCAGTACGTCTGCAAGGTTCCTGCTGCTCAGAAATGACAGCATAACATGTACAGACATTGTATATGTGAGAGAAAGATAATCCCTGCCTTGCCTGGACCAGATTTAAATATGCAGCAATGTTACAGCAAAGTAACTCGGTACTTTGTATAAGATGGTGGTGCTTTGAGTTTGCTGATTGAGAAGTTTGTGCAGAGGGACAGCTTTTGGTACTTGTGCACTTCTCTGAATTAGAAGATGTGTCATATAACACTTATCTTAGATAGTGTGGGGGCAGTCAGTGAATGGTAACTGTGTTCTCCTGAAACAACAAGGATGTCATGTAGCACTTCTGGAGAGATAAGTGAACGTTTGGACTGGGAAGGGTATGCAAGGGATACCAAAGTTCAGCAGCTAATTAGAGTGTTATCACTTGAAAAGTAACATAACTGAATGAATGAAGTCATGGCATCTAGGGAAAAAGCTTGTCATTTGTTAAATCATATTGTGGTGTACATGAACCATACAACAGTGACATTCTCAGGAATGCAAAGTAGCAGAATTGGGACAAGCAGAAGTTTAGTTTAACTCCTGAATTTAGGGCATCTGTAAATGTGCATGACTTCATTAACTGGTAACATGCACATCATCATGTTATCAATAGGAGATCAAAACTCCAAAAAGTTCCAGTGAATTAAGTTTGTAATTTGGGAACACGAAGTCATCCAGGCACACTATTTGCCCAACAATTATTTGAACTCATACTAATAACTTTACTGAGTGAAATTACAATTTCTTCTTTAGAAAAAAGCAAAAGGTGGATATCCAGTTTGAGACACAATTTTCCATTCAAAGCTAGGTCACATCCTACCCCATCCCAGGCTGGGCCTTAATCTGGTAGCCCACAAGATATGCAGGCGAGTTAAGTGGGCAATAGATTTCTTTTTCAGTCTGCTTGAGTTAGCTTGACACAAAGGCTCTGTACAGAGGAAGGCAAGCTCATGTGAAGCCAGGCTGTGTGTGGGAGGGAGGCCCACTGCAGCAGGATCTGCCAGCTCTCTGTGAAAGGCTAGGAGAGCAGAGACACTTAATTTCTCAAAATGAATATGTAGGATTACCCGGTAAATCACATAACCTTGAGCTGTCCAGAAATGTGACGTGAGGGTGGTGATAGAATAATCACGGCAGCACTGACGTAAACAGGACGACGTACAGGGACATACCAACACTCTGAACACGGGATGCAGAAAAACGGCTCCACACAAGGGGAAAATGAATGCCTGCAGCCTTATCTGGTGTGATAAGAAGCATTTACTTCTGAAGAAACTATTAAAGGGCCAATTCTCCAGCATGCACTTAGTTAGGGAGTACTAATTTGGCAATTATTTGTGGTGAAGAATGTGGCCGCTAATGGGCCAGTCTTGGTGCCCCCAGAGAAATCTAGGAATGGCTGGAAGGGAGACGCAAAGGAAGACATGGAAAGATGCAGAGGGTCATGTGAGCTTACAGGACAGCTTTGCAAATCACACAGGAAGCCTATGAAACAATCAAGCAATCCCCCTGCTGCTGCTATGAAAGAAGCATTTTTCAAATATGTCTGAGGAACCTAAAACAAGCTTCCCTCAGCCCGAAGTATTTTCCTTTCCCTCCATGTGTACGGACACTTACTCTTTAGGGAAGCTTTCTATTCAAGTGCAGAGGCTTTCTGTGGGATGTTTGCCCAGTGCAATGGTCATTCCCTTTCCTGCTCTTTTATTGTTTCAGTCTCCAGGCAGAAAATGCTGCATTCCAAATGCAACAGTTCTGAAGCAGATATTGCACCAATTCACCAAAAGCCCAAACAAAAGGTGCACTTTCAAGCTAACAGGCAAAAATGTCCTTCCCTGCTGGTCGTGTCCATGACCACTGAAGTTAAAGGAAGATGTCTGCTGCTACTGATGACAAATTGGAAATAAATTTGTGCAAAGCACAGATCAGACAGGATACAGAACAGCCAAGATTCTAATAAATTGTGACAAAAATCTAGGCCACCTTTAAGCCATGACACGGTGTAGTGGATATTTGTTGGGAGAGAAATTAAGGTAAAGACAAATGGTAAAAATATAAATCAAAGAAATAGAAAAAAAATCAACAAGGGGATATAATTTATACACACTTTTCTAGGCTTTATTTAGTTATCTATTCCTGCTTATTTGTATCAAGAAATAGGAAGTCTCCAACATAAGATGTGCAGAATTCTTCAGGCAGGCTTTTAACGTAATATGTGACTGTTGGAGCTGAATTGTAGTCCAAAAAAATACTTAGATAATAAAAACATGGAATGCAAACTAAGGCAATAAACATGTAAAGATACAGTGTGTGGCTTAAATCTTTCCACATTATTAAAAATCCAACTCATCCAACAGTACATTTTCAAACTCTTTTGCTCTGTGATTTATTACAGAGGCTATCATAATCAATTACTTTTAATTAATAGAAGATGGAAACATTAATTGGTCCTATTTAAAGTTTGATTGTATTAAATGATTCTACCAGTGATCAAAAATGTATTTTGAAAGGGAGTTTAGGCTAATATATCAGCAAATGAGGCGCTATAAACATGATTAATATGCACATTAGACTTTCCTTATCACTTTTTGTTGGCAGTTTTTATCCGGTCACAGCTGAAATTCCATTGAGTTCTTTCTCCTTTTGTATAAAATACAGATTATGTGGAGACAGCCGTCTGAGTAACTGGAGTTTCATCTTGTATGGCCATTAATTATTATTGCTCCTTTAGTATTTCTTATCTATCACAGAGATGTAGGACTGTATTTTTATGGACATTTGCTGTTTGGAAAAAACCAAGCTTTCGTGTGATGGCGCCTCAGCCTTCTTTTATTGCAGAAAGGATTGACAATGAATTTTGCACATCTGTGAAAGGGTGAAATAAGATGTTTATAGCTGTCATCATTGTAGAGGTGTGCATATTTGATAATACACCAGGGAAATTTCTGGACAGTGCAGCCAGTCTTTGTTGCAATATTTTGACTTCTGTCTTTTAAAAATACGGCTACAATTATGATGTATTCATTTCAAGGGAATCATATGCACTATGAAATTTTTCACATAATTATCCCTGCAGTTGGGGAAATCTAAGAATATATTGCTTTCCTGGCAGTTTGTTAATGTACAAGTGCTGTTTTGCACTATTGTCAGAATTAGTTTCTGGTCTCAATTACTTCTCACTGCTCACAGGAGAAAAGCTTGCATTGACTTCTGGTTGAAAAACAGAAGCAAAGTGTCAAATACCTGTTGCTCCCATTTCAAACAGCCATGAGAGAATCAGACTCAGAAGTGAGGGGATTCCAGACACTGAAGTTTTGCTGCGTTGCTCCCAGTGAGGATCCTCTCAGACCCCACAGCTCCAACAGACTGAAACCTTCTTCCCTCCCACCCAAAATTGCCTATCACCAATGTAATGCCCTACTCATCCTAGGGCCAGCGTTTAACTAATAAGGTGATATCCTTCTCAGTGTCTTTTACCAAAGGATGTTCAGTGCAGTGTAGGCTTCTCTAACCCAGCTTGGGCTGCAAGCAGCAGCACATGCAACATGCAGACATAGACCAGGACTCCTGTGCACTCTGCTTCTGTATGAATTCACAGTTGACATATGCTAGTAGTTGTTTGAACTTAATTCAGATTTTTGGCACAACCATCTCCTACTCATCTGGTGTCCTTCTAATAGCCAGGCATCTCTCTTCCTCAATTGCTCCCTGCTGAGGAACACCCTGCTTATATTAGAAATTATTATCAGTCTGAACATGATTCCTTTACTGTTTAATTTCTTTCTGCCCTAAAGGCCACCCTGTTTGCCTTATGTGATATTTTCACAGAAACACAGAATGAGCTAGGTTTGAAAAGACCTTTGAGATCATCGAGTCCAACCTGTGACCTAATACCTCCTCATCAACTAAACCATGGCACTGAGTGCCATGTCTAGTCTTTTTTAAAAACATCCAGGGACAGTAACTCCACCACCTCCCTGGGCAGACAATTCCAGCGCACAATCACTTTTTCAGTGAATAATTTTTTCCTGATATCTAACTTAATCTTCCCCTGGCCCAGGTTAAGACTGTATCCTCTCATTCTGTCAGTGAATCCTCTCTGTGTTAGTGGTTACACCTGCCCATGTGCTCCACTCATCTCATTGGCATGCACTGCATTTTTTTTGCCCAGTTTCACTGTTGAACACAATTGAGCAAGAACATCTCCAGAACTGACAGAAGCTTATCAGCAGCTTCTTCTGGTTTGCTACACCTTCCTCCCCAGCTCCTCACACATCCCACAGTTTTTACTGTGCTCTTTCTTAGGGTTAACTGCCTGTTTCTGGTGTTACTGTGGAAAAAGAAATGTGGCAAAGTCTGGATAGTTATGGAGGGATTGTTCCAGTCTTAAATCAGCACAGATGATTTCCTTACCTCCACATGTATTTCCTCTGAATAGACAGTAATTTTCAGTTATGTTCATCCATATTTGTTAACATTTGTTCCTTTTGAAAGAAAGGAACAACTTTTCTGTAGAATCTGGCAAAGAGAATACATTTTCCCAGTCTTTTTTGTAGTCAATATTTACAGTAAATATCGTCTCTTTCCTTAATTTAGTCTCTTGAAGCAATATGTGGGACATAATTTCCAGCTTCTGGGGAAGCCTTTGGGCGAGAATGGAGAGGACATGAGAGCCTGGAGGCTGATGGCATCGTACTCAGGGGATGTTCTGGGGACACCTGATGGGTCTGAGGGTGCCTCCAGGAGCCAGTGCTGGATGCTGTGCAGAGAAGAGGGCTGTACACCCAAAAAGAGACCAGGCAGGATCCTCTCCCCAGCAGCCAGGCTCTGTCCCAGCCCCAGCACATGCACCTCCACCCTGCTGCTCAGCAGTCTGCTTAAATCCACCTCTTATTGCATGGATGCTGACAGTTACTTATTCATAAAACTTTTCTGGAGTAGTTATTCTACCACAAATTTATCCTATGTCTTTTTCAGGAAAAAGGCCTTCATAGACAAGCTGTAATGAGATATAGTTGGCTTGGTGCATGTCTAGGGACCTGATTTGCTGCAATGTAAAACAGACGCCCCAAATTAGTGGACACATTTTCTTTTAGTCTTTGTGTGCCTCCATTTCATAGCTGTGGAATGGATTTGAGTTTTATTTATTTATTTTTGTCTTTCTGTCCTTTGGGGTCAGGGTGAAAATCAGATTATATTTGCAAAGGATTCACATTTCGAGAAAAAATGTTTGAATTTGAACATTAAGGAGGAAAAATGGCCTAAGATTTCACACAGAAAAGAAATTTTTAAAACCCCAAATGTTGATTAATGAAGTGAGCAGTTTACAGTCATGTGGGCGTTTAGAAGGAATAAATATCTCCTGATCTTGATGTCTTTTTAACATCATCTGTTGGATGTCATTCAATGCACATTGCAACACTGCTGGAGGAGACATGCAGTGAACTGCCAAGGGAATTTCAGTCAGAAGTTTAGGCCAAATATTTAATATTTTCATTATTGCCTCAAAAGTTACAGGTGATAATAATTGAAAGATGTAATACTTGCCAACATCTTTTTTATGGTTTTGATTGAGCACAGTGCCAAGGGACACTACACATATAAATAAAGTCCAAACAAATTTGGGTCAAAATAAATAACTTTTAAAAATCTCTGAGCAATCCAAACTCAGCTTTAAACATATCTATTACAACATCCATTACAACAGAGTTACCTCTGATTGCTTGATTGCTAATATTAATTTCTAGATTACTTTTCCCTGAAGTAAACTGTAAGAAGAATTCAGGCACAGGCTCAGAAACTCACAGACAGTCTATGTCCACACTAGTAAATTAAATGACATCAGAGCATGAGCCTAAGCTTTAGCACAAAGCCACTATTACATGTCTAGCTTGTCTTGATCCTCAGATAGGTTTGGGGGCTTCTTGTCACAGAAATTTGGCTCAGGAGAAGCAAAGGGCAGGAAAAACTCCTAGCTCTAGAGAAAGATTGCTGAAGAGTTACACTAGTACTAAATAATGAAGAAGAATGTAAACAGATTATAGATACAGAGAGCCTGAGACCAGCTAATGGCTGAAAAAATAGATGACAGATAAAAAATGATAAGACTTGTCAGAAAGAACAAAGCCTCTGTGTGCATCATGCAGATTAAGGAATTAGAGTCAAAAGGTTAAGTGTGAGCAACAATGAATATGAAAGATGAGTAAAAAAAGAAGAAAAAGGCAAGTTTGTTTCATAAATCAGTTCTACTCTTCAATTGCTGTAGGGAAAAAAAAAAAAAAAGGATATTGAAATCTCTTATTCCTGCAGGCTGGACACTGGGAAAGGTATTGGCATTTTCAGCAGCAGCTGAAAAGTGTCCTGTTCTAATTGCTGCAAGTATTGGCCTCACTCAGGTCACCTATCATCATGTGCTTTGTTTCATGGTGCGAGCCAAACTGATCTTCAGCCTTAAAGTCCACGAGCCTGGAGCAGTTTTTGAACTGACCTCATGCACATCCAACTCTGTATACTTAATAATATATCTTATACTTAATAGCATCTTAAGACTCAGGTTACTTTATAGAACAGGAATGTAGACAAGAGGTTCTATCAAGTTTATAGTAGGTGCTGCCCACGAAATACATGTTCACAACAGATAATCATTCTGGGTGTAGCATCTGTTCTATTTACTGCAGGAAATTCCTCTGAGAGAAGCTCAAAGTGGAGAGCAGATATCTAAATGCACTTCTAGTTTATTGAATAAACATTGAATGTTTCTAAGTCTGCCATTTTTAGAATGAACAAAAAATTTTTCCGGATAATTACCAACAACAATAGCTAAATTCACAATGCTTTCCTCCTCTGAGTTTAGATATGTTGTTGAAATCTCCTCCTGCTAGTGAAGACAAATCCAATTGGTTTACATTACATACATTAGGGAGCAGGAGCTCTGCATCTGCAATATCTCCACTTCAGGAACAAGAGTAGGGCACAGTCTGCACAGCAAGTGGATTGGTCCTGTCTATTCTAATGAAACTGCTTTCAGGCCATTTGAAAGGACTAGCTATTCACATCCTCTTCATCATGTCATTAGGACATAGCAAAAACCAAGCCTATTTATTCTAAAATGGAAATGAGTTCTGCTCATAAAATCTCCCTCAAGAACTACATGATGACTTGTGCACAGGGGCCATAAAGATGCCTTTGCTGTGACTAATACAGAAAAAAAAGCACTATTCCTTTTCCAAACATCCCAGAACCCACTGGGATGCACTTGTAATGCTATAAACAGTACCTAGGAGCTGCTGGGCCACAACAACCCCATGCAGAGCTACAGGCTGGGGGGACAGTGGATGGAAACCTGCCAAAAAAGAAAAGAAAGCTGCCTTGGGGTACTGACTGGCAGTGGCTGAACATGAGCCAGGGTGTGTCCAGGTAGCCAAGAAGGCCAATGTTATCCTGCTGTATCCAGCAGGACCAGGACAGTGATCATGCCCCTGTACCTTGAGTCCAGTTCTGGGACCCTCACTGCAAGGTGGACACTGAGGTGCTGCAGTGAGTCCAGAGAAAGGCAGCAGAGCTGGAGAAGGGCCTGGAGCACAAGTCTTAACAAGATTGGCTGAGGGAGCCTGGGGCAAAGGAAGCTCAGGGGGTAACCTTATTGCTTTCTACAAGTGCCTGAAAGGAGATTGTAGCCAGGGGGAGGTCTGTCTCTTCTCCCAGGCAACCAGTGATTCAGCAAGAGCAAATGGCCTCAAGTTGCACTAGGGGATTAGAATTATTATCAGGAAAAACTTTTTTGCTGAAAGTGTTGTCAAGCATTATAACAGGCTGCCCAGGGAAGTGACTGAGTCACTGTTCCTGAAAGTGTCTAAAAGATGTGTGCTTGTCTCTTGGTTTAGTGGTGGACTTGGCAGCGTTGGGCTAACAGTTGGACTCAAGGATCTAAGTGGTCTTTTGCAACCTAAATGATTCTATGTTTCTAAGAATGGTAATCAATATTTGGACAGAGCTCTGTCTCAGTTTCTTGTCTCTGGTGGTGACCATAGGTAGATACAAAAAGCAGGATGTACCAACAGGATGGGTGTGTGTAATGTTTTCATCAGTTCTCCTGATTTCAGCTAAAGTAGAGTTAATTTCTTCTCAGTAGCTGTTCCACTGCTATATCTTGGATTTGAACAAAAATTATGTTGATGCTTTGGTTTTCTTTCTAAGTTATATTTATCCAAAATCAAGTACTGTTTTTCTTTATTTCATGTTCTGCTAGTGAGGAGGTACTCAAAACAACCCCAAAAATGTGAGGATGCACAGCTGAGGGAGGTTACCCAAGCTGACCAAATGGATATTCCCACCCCAGAATGTCATGCCAAGTATTTAAACTGGGAGTTACCCAGAAGGATATTGTTGTTGTTGTTGTTATTATTATTGTTGTTGTTGTTGTTATTACTACTATTACTACTACTTACCATTAATATGGTTTTTCACTTTATTATCAATTATTAAACTGGTTTTATCTCAACACACAACTTTTACTTCAATTTTCCTTCCCATTCCACCAGGGAGAATAAAGGGGAGAATAAAGGGGAGATTGACAGAGTGGCTGTGTGGTGTTTCATCACCAGCTGGGCTTTAAACCACAACAGCTTCCAGTTCTCTGTGACTTTGATGTTTCATGGGGATTCTTTTACCATTAACAAGTCTAACTTATTTTTGAACCCAGGAAAATTTTTATATCTGCAGTGTGCTATGACAATGAGTTGTATGTTGTAATGACATTCTACATAAAGAGACACTTTCCCTGGTTGGGTGCATGGTGTTCAACTTCAGCTGCCCTGTGGTGGAAGCTCAGGAAGGACTGAAGTCCTGCATGTTCTTTGATGTCCCAAGTTCCCTTCTCCTCTCTGTTTCACTCCTATCTCCTCTCTTTGCTGTATGGTAGATGCTTCATAGTCCCTTTCCACCCTAGCAGTTATAAAAGTTAAATTAATTTGGTCTGCATTTTCCATTTAGCTACATAACATGAAGTGCAGTTTGATGAAAATTAATGTTCTATGCTTGACACAGGATGCAGCATTATTCATCTCTTCGTGGGCTTTTTTGTGGCATTGCCTTCCTTCACATCCTCATTAACACAAAATAGTTTGTCTTAACAGTGAATCTCTGAAATGAATATTCATGGACTATAATTAGCTGCATTTTACAGCAGAGAAGCTGAGGCACAGAGTGAAATGTTCACATTTGCAGAAGGCCTAGCTTGGGGTGGCCAGTTCAAGTCATGCAATGCATGAATTTTCCAAAATCCTGTACTGACTAAAGACTGTGCTTGAGTAGAAACCACAGCAAAACTGATGACTGTGACTGGCAGCTGACAATCTATTACAAATGGTTTTAGACACCAATACATAATGGATGTTCTTTCCCTTCTGGGGGCAAGAATTGAAGATGAATCAAGAGTATTAACCAAGTAAATATGGCACTCAGCTTTTTTAGTGCCTGTTCACAGTGACTACCTCCACTTAAGCATAGTGCTTCAGTTGTCTCAAATGTAGAGCAAGAGGCAGCACAGCATGTCTGGTTCCCATCTATGAGGAGGATGTACCTATAAAAAACAGCAGCAAGTGAAGTATCAGCTATAAGTGATTTTAAAAAAGGGGTTTTTTGCTTAAAAAAAAAAGAAACCCCTCACCCTGTGTTTGAGAAGGTTTAGTTTTGAATTCTAAGTGGTAGAAAATTATATTGGTGCAATATGCACACATTAAGACACAACATTTGAATTAAGGAAGTAAGTAGGTGGAACAGTTTATCTAATTCTGGAGGAGCAGAAGCAGAATTGGTATGCACACCATGGGAATCTTTGCTGGTTTTGGAAGCTGGTTTTGAGTGTTCCCAAAGACTGGCAAACTTGCAGGACTGGAGTTTGGCAGGGGACTGGAAGGGGACTGGTATGCCTGAACAAGTGTCTCTCCAATTATTGTTAGAAGCAAGCTGTATGATGTGTAATCAAGTTCCTGGGCTCCAAACCTGAGTGAAGGTACACTAAGGGAGCTATCAATCACTATAATTAAAAGCTATTTTATGAGTTGGCATCAACTGAGAGAGGCCACATTCAAAAAAGCATTCTTCATTCACCACCACTGTATTCTGCCCAGGTCTTGGAGCAATGGCCCACCCTCTGTCAGCTACAGACCGGGCAAACATGCCCAAAACATGACAGAGGAACTGGTTTCCTTTGTTGGTGGTATGAGTTCAAGTGATTGCTGAGCCCATGAGTGATGGATAATACAGGTAACACACATTAAGTGACCTCTCTTATGGGGGTGTCAAAGGAGAAGACTGTCATGGATATGTTAAATACCTGTGAGCGTTTAATAAAAAAGTATCAGTTATATTTTCTTGTATCTTTTAACACTGTTTTATTATCCACTAACTCAGGCACTCGAAATTAACTCCTTTTGTATTCTGTTTTCCTCCAGTTTTCAGGTATTAGGTTGCTCTTATTATGTAGAATTGAAATGAAAGTTGGTGCAACTGATTCTTGCTGCTGTGCACACTTTGAACATTTCATCACCTTCTTCCAACATAAATTGGAAAGAATTTGTGGTAAGCAAATTACCACAGAGAACTAACAGAAAAATTGGTCCATGTGACTGAAACAAGCAGATTAGAGTTTATTTTTAAGCCCTACAGCTGTACTACACATACAGACTCATATGTGCATGCACACACACAAACATGTATAAATATCACACCTTTAATTGTCTGATAGATTTTATCAAAGACTGGTTTTGTTAATGAATTATGTTATTAGGTGTAGTCAAATTTTTGCTTTCTGCTGAAAGTAAGAGCAACAAAAACTGACTAGATATATTTATTTTTTTTTTAAATTTCTGCCTTAAGCATCCTGAAGACAAATAATCTTCAGCATTATTAAAGGTCATTTTGGGGCTCATTATTTGACATTAACTGGGAACCTGTGGGCTCACATCCTCAGTGTCTTTGGGTGGGTTGGGATCTCCAGTCTTTGACACTGCTGACAGACTGAAAGATCATAGTTGCATGGCATGGGAGTAGGGAAGAAAGCAAAGGGACTGACCAGGGGACTAGGAAAAACATGACCCCTAAAGAAAGATGAATGAATGGAGTTGTTTAGTCCTGTGAAGAAAGGACATGCTAATGATTTTCAGATATGTAAAGCACCACTGCAAAGAGGAAAAAGACTTCTGATTTTCATGTCCATGATAGATAGGACACAAAAATAAAAGGATTAACTACTTCCAGGAAAACTTGAGATGAAATTTTTTTAAAAATCCATTGCTCTCTGCATGGATATTGAAGGCCTGATGCACAAGGATTTAAAGCAAATATTTGCATACTGATTATCTAGAAATGGACAGAACAATGGTTTAGATGATTTCTTAAATGTCTTTCCTAATTTAGTGGCCTATTAAATTTTAATTTCCATTATTTTGGCTTTAGGTGACAGACAGTTAAATGAGTTATCCCAGCCAAATAGCACTTCTGAACACAGGAATAAAAACAAATGGACCCATACCCCAGAAATGAACTTGGCCTAGCTCAGAATCATTCTCTCCTCCCTCTTGTGTCAATCCACAGTAATTTTTTTGTAGGGAAAACCATTTTCCCTGATAGGCTTTGTTTGTATGGGGCAGGCACAGGCTGCCTCTTCTCTCTGAGCTTCTCAGCCTCTGCTACAAGGCTGCCTTCAGCTTCATAGTGGGAGCTGGATTGCAGCGTGTCCACTGCAAGATGTACTGACACTCTGGTGCTGCCTTTCACCTTTGTCACACAATGAGTTTATCTGAAAGGACAACACGTGTCCTTAAAATTTAATGAGGGAGAGAGAGAGGCAGGGCAAAGGAGCCATCTAGAGAAAAAACAGCAAAGAAATGCAGGTGGGGTTTCAGAGCAAGAAAGCTACTGCACTCATCTGAAACTCCCATCATTTTGCACAATATTTCTTCCATCTTCTTCTGGAAGCTTCAGATTTTCTAGAGCAGCTTTCCCATCAGCAGCAGTCCACAAATTACCACTCAAGAAACACTGAACAAAGGCCTTAGCAAACTCAGCAGCTCTATCCTGCATTTTATTTATGTCATGCACAAGTTGAAGAAATAAATTTCCTTCAAACCAGTAGAGTGCATGAGTACTGTGACCAGAAGGGGCTGTGCAGCCCATGAGAGCTCTTCAGGCAAACAAAACATGCAGCTGCCTCCTGCACCTCCCCACCAAGCCCTCTGCTCAGGCCCTGTCTTTCCCCAGGACTTGGGACCAGCAGGGGCAGCAGCTTGTGACACTGCAGAGGGTACATGGGGGCTGCAGGGCAGGGCAGGAGGTCCCACTGCATCTCCCCCCACTGCTCTCCAGCACACAGCAAAAGCCCCCAGCTGCTTGTGGGATGGGGATTCTGTGTGCAGGAAGTTTTGTCCCCATGCCAGGCACCACAAGAACGTGAGCAGGATGGCAGCAGTTGTGTTGGGAGGCTGCAGAGATGTTGTGCTGGGGAAGAGGAGCCATCTTTCAGAGTTACCAGAAGGTACAGAGGTGAGGTGGCTGTGGTAGTGGTTAAAAAAAGAAAAAAAGGCCAAAAATCTTGGGTGCTGGATTTCTCAGAAGCTATTTGTAAAACATACAGCCATCCTACTTAAAATTTGGGATGTTAACACGCATGGATGAAACCATCTAATCCTATTCCTCAAATCCCACTCTTTTTGTGCTTATTTTCAAGCTGATACATCATTTTATCGGAAACAGTTAACAAACTTGAGCAGCCAGCCTTGAGACTTCCTGAAGCAACATGCATAACCAGGCATCCTCACAGCACCTATGCCATGTTCCAGTTTAGCACAGTGCCCTTCATTTCTTTAAAGTGTCAGGAAGGAAGGAAGGAAGGATTCCAGGAAGGAAGCAAGGAAGGATTCCAGGAAGGAAGGGAGGAAAAGAGGGAAAAGAAAAGAAAAGAAAAGGAAAAGAAAAGGAAAAGAAAAGGAAAAGAAAAGGAAAAGAAAAGGAAAAGAAAGAAAGAAAGAAAGAAAGAAAGAAAGAAAGAAAGAAAGAAAGAAAGAAAGAAAGAAAGAAAGAAAGAAAGAAAGAAAGAAAGAAAGAGAGAAAGAGAGAAAGAGAGAAAGAGAGAAAGAGAGAAAGAGAGAAAGAGAGAAAGAAAGAAAGAAAGAAAGAAAGAAAGAAAGAAAGAAAGAAAGAAAGAAAGAAAGAAAGAAAGAAAGAAAGAAAGAAAGAAAGAAAGAAAGAAAGAAAGAAAGAAAGAAAAGAAAAGAAAGAAAGAAAGAAAGAAAGAAAGAAAGAAAGAAAGAAAAGAAAGAAAAAGAAAAGGCAGGCATGGAAAGAAATAAGGAAGAGAAGGAAGAAAAGAAAGCATCCTGTTGCATGCAAAAAACAGACCCAGCAGTGGCAAGAGCTGGGCAGAGTGGAGCCTTTCCTGATAATATCAGTTTACTTTTTAATTAGATGCTGAGCTTTTAAAGACAATGGAGTAGACATGATAAAGAGCAGGCTATTAAGTTTCCCAATTACAGAGCACAAAGAATCCAATAATTTATGTGCTGATAATCTCCTGGTAATCCTCCGGGTGCTGCCGGAGCGTAAGCATCCTGATTACTCCTCTGCTCTTACACGGATTTGTTCTCCTACCATAGCTGAATTTCCCCGTTATGTTTGGCACAGCTCATTTAAAACAACCACAGTTACCTCACAGCCAAACCGCTGGCCTAAGTTTAGCTAAGATGAATAGGCAGCCGTTCATCTGCGACAGAGCCTTTGGTGTAAGTGTGGCCAATTAGTCACACGTTTGGTGTTCTAATTAGGCAACGCTGGGCCTTTCAGAAAATGTGCTGTTGATTTAGGTACTTCCTCAAACAATGCTAAATTGTGTTATGTGAAATTCAATTAGTTCTTTTCTAAATGTTTCCACATCTGTTATTCTTTAAGCATAAAGTGATGAGGAGAGAAGGAGAAGTGAAAAGCCAGAGTCTCCACTGGTGAAATATGTTAGGCCTCTGGGACCAGCCCTTTTTCCAGCTTTTGACCCTGAACAGTGATATACAGGAAGGAACAAAGTTGGAGAGCTATCATGGTGAAGCCCTTTAAAATAAATCATTATAGAAGAAATACTGCAACTGTAAGGGAACATAATCTCTTATGATAGCCATAAACTAAGCTTTGTTTGGAAACGGATGGCATGGGGAAAGCACCATTAAGCAAATGATTATAAATTCTTTTTTAAGAACTCCATTTTTTTACGATAATAGTGATATGTTTAAATCCCAAGATTAACCAAAAATAAGTACAGAGCCAGTTTACTGTTTTGTGGAATGGTTTCGAGCAGTTTTATTTTTGTTTCAGATTTAGTCCTCTGAGGACTAAAAAAGGTGGCAAGACCTCCTGTAGGAGGTTTTCAGGGGGGAGGAATGGGGTGCATTTATTATTTCTGCTGCAGCATTTTGCAATTTTTCTCCCCATTTAGAAGAACAAAGCGCCACAATCCTTTTGATCCCTCGAACAAAGCGCCGGGCTTTCAGCGGAGGTTTTCGGCACTCCTCATGACCCATGAGGTTTACATTTGCTGAGGGCTTCTCCCAAAACCTGGGCTACCTCTGGCCCCTTCTCCCAAAACCTGGGCTAGCTCTGGCCCTTGCTGTGGCCATGCTGTGTGTCTGACCTGCAGCACGCAGATGCCGGGGCACCGGCCAAGGCAGAGCAAAGATTTCTCCGCCGTCGTGACTCAGCCAAAAACCACAGCTGTCTAAAGGTGAAGTTGTACATGCATTTGATCCTTGTTGCTGTTATCACCTTTTCACTGACCAACATTTCAAGCCTTATCTGTGGCTGGCAGGCCATGTTTCAGGTTTGTCAGAGCCCGGATATAGCCCGTGCGGTTTTCTGATGATATATCTTGATAAGATTTGTGGAATGCGAGAGATGAAGTTGTCAGCACTGCTTTGTGGCACCTCCGTACATGTCAGAAAAGGAAAATATTTTCAGAAGCGATGGCATTATTTTGACTGGTGACACAAACTTCTAAGACAACACGTTGCCTTGAAAAGTAAAAAAAAAAGAGTGCACAATATTTATAATAAAAGACAAAAAAAGTGGTCTGTCCTGGAAAGGCATCAAGTTGGAAGGGGGAACCAGATGAGAAAGAAGAGGACTGTAAAATCAAGCCTTTCTGGAGCTAAGCAGATAAATTATTTTTTCTAGCTGTAATTACTGCTATTGCATAGACATGTCATCCCTGTAAATCAGGACCTTGAAGTCTTCAGTTTTTATTTAAAAATTTTTAAAATAAAATAGAACCAAACAAATGCACAGAACCCTCTTTTCAGCTGCCATGTTTGCCTCCAGGTTCAATCATCACTACCTATAAGGCAGCTCAATCATATCACAGCTTCCAAAACAGAACTATTTTTTTCCCCAGATGATGATGAAATTAAAGTGCAAAGCTTAGCAGAAATCTAAAAAGCCCCAGCTCCATGTCACTTCCCATGCCTCTCTTTAGGACTGGCTGAGGTGCCCAACTTGAGTAACAGCATGCTGCCACTTTTAGTGATGTCACTAATCTGTACCAGCATAATCTGAGCATTATGATCTTACAAACAACACAATATTCACCCGTTATTTCTTAAAAACAAACAGCAGGAGGAGGCCAGCTGTGAACTCATTCTGCATTCAAAAAGTTTTGAAAGCTTTTTGTTCAAAAGATGAAGGAGAATTGGAGGCAAATAAATATCCTTAATAGTTGTTGGAATAATTCAGGTATTTTTATTGAAAAATCCTGCTGCATGAAAGCCAAACTATTAGTAGCAATGCATATGTTTTTTGGAAAAAATATCTGGCCTCTTCCAGAAAAAGAATAAAAAAAGAGCTATCCAAGTCAAACCTTGAGACTGTTGATACAAAAAAAAAGTGGGGGGAGTTTGGCAGAATCCTTTTCCTTTAGAATACAAGAGTTTAGTTTCTCTTTTCAAGCTGCAGAAGTTGTCAGAAAACATGATAGTTCTTCTAAGAGATGAATAAAAGTTTTCTTCTTAAATTCAGGCTAATATTTACAAAGTTTGATAGAAAGCATTAAAAAAAAACCTTTCAAAAAAAGAAAAACAGTTTTGAATATGTCTAGAAGTTATGAGTTTTTGACAGAGAAATATTCTATCTACCTCCCATGAGATCTTTGAATTTTGTTTCTAAATTAGATCAGAGGCATTAAAAGGCTCTCAATCTTCATCCAGGAATATGATGCAACCAGAATTAACAAATTGGCTAATTCCCTAACCAATATGGCTTTTTAAAGTCCACCCAGAAAAAGATTATGTTTAAGGAATTCTCTAAAAAACCAAACAACCTAGGTTTGAAAGAGAACTTCTGTTATCTAAAACCAATGAGGTTATTTTTAACAACTGTGGTTTAGTTGCATGAAGTTTTGCTCCAAATTCCCCTACTCAACAAGCGTCTTTGAGGTTCCACATGTCACACCAATTCCAAACATCTAAAATCTGCCCTGTGCAAGGGCTCTACCTCATTTATTAGGTGATAGTCATAGCAGAGACTGATGCCCCTTCACCTGAATGAAGAGTGAGGGGAGCTGCTAAAACGACTCATTGCCAATGACCACTGGTCTTGCCTACAGATGTGTTTGTGTTTATATGAGTCACAAATAGAACTATAACCCTCACCATCATTCACAGGCAGGAGTTCAAACATCCTGCACCAATACCTTCCCCGTGGCTCACTTTAAGAAACTAAGTCCCATATTATCATTCAATACTCTTAACACTTTTCTAGACTAAGAAAGGAGACGTTTTCAGGAATGCAACAAGCATGTACAAGGAAATATCTGAGAGGAAAATAAATTATTGACTAAGGAGGACTGGAAAAGACCAGCAAATTATCAGGGAGTGTACTGAAGGAGAAACTCCATCTGTAGTGATCCTGCCATGGAAAAGCACAGCAGAGGCAGAGCTACTCCTGAGCTCCCTCTCATTCAGGGTCAACTGAGCATCTGGCTTGCCCACAGAAAATGCCCTTATATTAAACTCTGCATCTAGGATCAGAGGCACATCAATCTTCATCTCCTGAGCTGATAGCTACATTCCTAATCCAGGCAGGTTGAGCCCAAGCCCTCCCAGTGAGGGGGAGTACTTGGGTTTTCTGAAACTGGCTTTTAATGGGATATAGATTGACCAGATGAGATTCTGGTTTTCATCTCTTATGTTAATAGAGGTCTCCACGTCCAAAAAAGTTTGGTTTTGGCTTTGGGCTGTTTTTATCACAGCTTGTGGTTGCATTTTCAGGCACACTCTTGCCTACTCTATATTTTTCAGTCAGAGGAAAGGAGCACCTTCTTTTACCCCTAGAGCTGGCAAGTCAGCTTTGCTCCTCAGAGCCGCAGACTTCAGGCTGTAAGGCTGGGCAGGCATCCTCTCTAAATCTTTGTAACGAGAAACACTAACACAGCAGCCCACTGCTGCCTCAGGCCTCTCCAGATCTTGGAGGGCACCTTTCTCTGCTTAAGCTCCTTGCTCTTCCTTTTGCCCTACCATGTCCATACGTGTCATTTTTTCTGCTTTAGTTATTCCTAGGGTGAGTCTGCTCTCTTCAGACTCCTGGCTCTTATCAGCATAATCAGAACCACTATTTCTTCTAGTGTGGGAGGCTAAAGCACTTTTTGTCATACTTGATTTTCTTGTCTCCTCTCAGGGCTCTGTCCTGCATGTCTAAATTCAGCCTGCAGTCTGCAGCAGCAGGTGTGGCAGATGAGATCTGAGGAACCACTGTCATTAGAGATGTGGCTCCTCCTTGGCTGCTGTGCCATGGACATCCCAAGAGGGATGGGCTCAGCAACAACCCATCTCTGCCCCAGCACCCTGGAAAAGGGCAGCTGGGCATCTGCTCTCCAGGTACCTTGTTCATCTCTAACTGTGCAGTTTAAAAACAGTTTTATTCACATGTTTTTTTTTCTGACAGCCCTGTGACTGTTCTCTCACATATGGGTTGTATTGTTCACTCACATATGGGTTGTACCTTTTATGAAGAATAGCTGCTATCGTTTCTTCCTCCTTTTTCTTTTTTTTTTTATTTTTTTTAAGTTGCAGTTCTACAAAAAAACTAAAGGCTATCCTAGCAATGAAAGGCAATGCAGGATTTTTTTCAAATAGGCATTTACGTCATCCTGCTCCATTAAATAAGTGAATGCATAGTCTGAACCTACAGGCTGACAAATCCTTTCATGCAAGCCTTCTACCTACAAAAATCTAACAAAATCAGGGAGTTCCACTCACATTATGAAGTTTTGTAAGAGTTTTTCCAGGTGCTGTCAGCAGCAATAAACCTGGCATCCTTTTAAAGAGAAATAAATTTATTCACCCAACATTTTTAGGCTCACTAAATAGCTGTACTTAGTTTTCTTCTTCTAAATACCTTCACCACTAAATACCTTAGCAGATTATAGTCTCTGCCCTTGGTACTAAGACAAAAAAAGCCCTAAGAGCCTCTCCATACTCTTCTGCCAGGAGGGAACTTGCTTTCCCTATGCTCTGCCCCAAAATTGTGATTAGCCTGGAGCTGAGCCCAAGCTAATAGGAGCAACATCTAGCCAGGTTTGTGAACCAGAGCATATTTCTGTGCTCACTGAGTCTATTCCCTGTCTGGGTTTGAGACAGCCCATAGCTGGCTGCTTCACACTGAAGGCAGGGCACATTTGCCCCTGCCTGCCACAGGTCATGCAGATCAGCCTCCTGCCTGTAAGGGGAACAGCAGAGATTTTACTCTAGGTGAAAGGGAACTCACTGTAGGCTTCAGAAAGCAGACCAAGAAATTTATCTACAGCCTATTAATCAGATACTGCAGCACCATGCAGGCTGCTGATGTTCACATTACAAAAAAGGATATTGAAAAACTGGAGAAGGTGCAGAAGAGAGCCATAAAAATGATTCAGAGACTGAAGAAAGCACCCCACACTGAAGCACTCAAAGAATTCAATCTGTTTAAGTTATCAAGAAGAAGACTGAGAAGCCACTTGATTACACTGGGTAATACCTTCACCAGGAGAAACCAGCAGTTTACTTACACTCCACTTACTAAAGAACCAAAGAAAGGCACGGCCTGAACAAATTGCTGGAAGCTTGAAAGACAGGCAAATGAAAACTGAAAAAAACAATTACTTTTTCACAATTATTGTCCAGAAAATACTTACTAAGATCGGGGAGAGTCTGGCTTTTCATATCTTTAAATCAACTGACTGGTGTAAAAATTGTATCAATTACTGATCTTAGAAAAGAAGTAACTCAATAAATGACAAAATGTACTTCACCGTAAATGCCTTTTCTTTATCCAGTAAAATCCACTGTGGCTACTCTCAGTGGCTAGTGAAGGCCAAAGTCCTGATGTGAGCTCTGACAGACATAATCACATGCCTGGGGAACGCTTCCAAGGTTTGCCTGAGACTAACCCTGGCACACTGATTTTGCCTGTGTTTAGTGGATAATTAGAAGGAAGGTATCTGGCGGATGGATATTTTTGGAACATGACATTTATTGAAAATTAGTGAAAACATGAGGGACATTATGGACACCTAGAATATCCAAAGACCCCTGAACTGGCTATTCCTTTGTAACAAATAGCCCTGTATTTAGATACAGACAGTTCTTCCACCCCAAAGGCAAGTTCTCCACATAAATTAGAGCTCATGGAGTGAGGGGAAGATGGGAGAGGGAAAGAGAAACATGAATCCTGCAGCCACCCCTTTAAGAAGAAAGTGAGAATAGCACTCGGGTGGATTGTGGCCTATGGGAATGCAGATGCAAACTTGAGTCAAGCAGGCAATTCCTAAGGTCTGATTTTAGGAAAACCATGAGGAAGGCAGCAAGACATGCCAAAGTGAAACACCATGGCAGGAAGAGACTGTGAACATATTGGGACACTAGGAATTTTTGCTGGATCCCTTGGGGAGGCACAACTGAAGCCAAACTTTGCTGTGGGCATCTTTCCTTTAACTCTTTCCTTTAAAATAATGTTATTTTCCTGTTCCTTTCTCTGCTGGGCTGACACACTGCTTGTACTGGTGTAAGACAATCCTCTGAAACACACAGAGAGATTCTGAGTAGGGATGCTGTGGGTGCAGTCTCTGTGCTGCCACGTCACCTTTGTGATATTGCAGCTAAGAGAAAACCTTTTCCTGGGGAGCATCTGTGCAGCTGGGGTGTGGGCATCTCTGTGAGATGACAATGTTCTACACGCTTTCTTTCCCCTATTCGCCAACAGATGGTGGCAGAGGGAGCCCCTTTCCTGCCCAAAGCCTTCAGCTCAGAGCAATTGTATTTCCTTTAAATTACCTGTACATGAGAGACTACTGTATTCTGCAGCTTTTGTCCTTCCTGAGACATTTTGCAACAGAAGCACTGAGGAGCTCTGGGAAAGCATTGTGTACAGCTACAACAGTGCCACTTGGGGTAAAGATATGATTTCCACATTGTGCAGGAGTTATGTTCAGTGAAAATTATATAAATGTAGTATACCAGCTCATATGTCATTTCCACAGAACCTTACAACCATTCTGTTATGTAATAGTGAGCTAATAAAGTCAACCCAAAACTCACTATATCATATTCTACATGATGTCACCTCATTCATCCTTTTTCCCTTTTAATTTCAATCTCATCTCTATTTCTACATTTACCTTCTGAAGTATTTCTAGCACTGCATATTCCCAACACCCTTCTTATTTTACTGTGTGATCAAAACAATGCAGAGTAAGAGGGCCTGAAAATCTGAGCTGGAAATATCATGAGAACAGGCTCTGTCAAGAGCTTTCCAGTATTTCCTGCTTCTGGTTGAGCTGGAAATACTCAAAGGGTGAAATCCTGGCCCAGCTGAAGTCAATGGGAATTTTGCCATTAACTTCAATGGGGCTAGAATTTCACTCTTGGTATTTACTCCATTTATCCAGTCTCAACTAGATCTGGTGTGGTGTGAAAAGGAAAACTTTGCTTCTTTCTTTTCCTTCCTCTTGCAAGATTTAATGCTTAAAATAATCTTGTGCATTCAGGTTAGATGTAAATGTTGAGCAATGCCAAAAAAGTTCCCATGTTACCCAAATGAACCATTTCTTCTCTCTAAGCAGTGGCACAGCAGAAACTGCAGTATTACAAATATAAAATTATATAAAGATTCAGAAATTAAAGCTACCTGCATAAAATAATTTAAAATATGCATTGCCTCTCTTTTGTCAAACCCTATAATATAGATAGCTGTCCCCATTTTAGGACCTTGATGCCAAAATCTTTTGCTGCTGGCAGAACAGAGGTTTTTGGCTGTGCAAAATGGATTTTTCGCTTTCAGACAGAATTCTCCTGGCAGAGGCCTTCATTATCAACGAAGGAGGATTTAAAGCTCATACTCTGTGATCTCTGCTTTAGATGCAAAATCTTAAACCTGATTTTGGGGAGTGGGTTGGCTTTACCCTGTTTTACTTGTGTTTGCCTCTGCCTTCCAAGTGGTGATTTGTAATTGCTTGCCCACCAGAGACAATCCATTACAGCAAATCTTTTCCCTTCAAAACATGGAGTCAGTTCTCTTTCTGCTCAATAGTATGTTCAGGTTTTACATTAAAGAAACATTTTAATTTTCCCCTATGTAATTATGACAATAGCAAAAGCAAACTGACCAGTCTGATATTTGGCATTGTACTGATGAGAATTCAATGGCAAAGGACATCTCTGGACATCTCCATATATTTTTGTATAGCCCCAGAAAACCTGGTGAATGTCTAACCAAGAAAAATGTGTGCTTGAGCAGAAACACCATCCCCAGCTCTTTCCTAGAAGCAAGAAGTTTTCCTCTAGAAAAACAATAGTACAAGCTCTCAGTTAATCCACAGCTATTCATTTTGTCTTCACTGACAATTAGCAGGCCTCCCAATGCACTGCTGCCTCACTTTGGCAGTCAGAGAAGCTCTGCCAAGCGGGCCAGGGCTGACACACTCATTCCTCAGCCTGTATTTCCTGGTGCAAATAGTTTCTAGCTCCTTTTCTACAGCCAAATCCAAAGAAAAGAAAAAAAGAGGAAATAAAAAGGGCTTTGTTCTCCACGAAAAAAGCTGCGGTCAGGAGCCCTGTGCACTAAGCCAGGCCATGAGGAAGGGAGGGAAATGCAGTCCAGGGAAATGTGTCCTGCCAGGCAGGCTCAGAGCAGCTCCATGGCTGCCAGCCCTGCAGGGATGCCCTGACCGAGATCTCCGACCACCCACCTGCTCCATCCCCCCTAACCACAGTGAAAACCTGCCCCTTCTCCAGGCTGTGCAGAAGCCAGATCCTGTTTTCTTCCACACAAACCAGGAGGAGGTCTGTGGCAAGGGAAAGAGAGGGAGAGCATATCTGAAGAGCAGATCTGGTCTCGCTCACACTCTGCCATGGGAGTGTGGCTGGGTCAACACGCTCTGTGACCAGACCCTCTGAGATTGGGCAGCCCCCTTTCATGGTCACTCTCTAAAATACAGCTGTAGAGTTGAGATGGCTTTTCTGGCTGCAGAAAGGTAAAATGGCTTCAATCATCTCTTTTGAACCTGCTTGCCAATATTACCAAAAGGATACTGCTGGAGATCTGCAGGCCAGTGCCACAGCCCCTCTTTAACCTGTTACCTCCTTACACAGTTTCTTAGAGAAAGCATCCCCAACAGGCCAACACCAGCCTTGGAGCAATGCAGCTCCTAGATCCCTCCTGTATAACCACTTAGTGCTTGCTTTGATGAGTTCAGCTGTAAATATTTTCTCACATTTGCTCTTTTCCACCTATATTGAAGCCAACAGCCCTTGTCATCTGACCCTGCCACCATCCTCTTAAGGATCTTCTGGTCAACCCCATTTGGTGTGTGGCAGTATCTGGTCAGCTCTCTAGGGTCTGCTGACTGGTATAAATCAAATTTTACCCAGCAGACTGCAACAGGGCCTTTGTTACCCCCTATGGTTTAAAATGCAGGTTTCTGCACAACAGCTAGCTGGTTATTGACACACATAATTTTTTAACTGTCCTTCAAGAAATTTCCCACACGTGCTGAAACAAGAAGTCTTCCATGTGGTAACATCAGGAAGGATTTCCCCACACCTCTCCCCTTCCCCTCCTAAGCTTCTCATCCTTCTCCACACAGCTTCCACTGGATAATCCCCTTCACCAACAGACATGAGGAGCTCCCCCCACTGCTGCCCAAGCCTGCACGTTGACTTTTCAGCTGATGAAGAATTTCTCTTCTACACCAGACTTACTGTGTCTTGGGGGATTTCTACTGACACCTGTGGCCTGGGGAATAGTTTTTGTCAGCAGGATTGGCTGAGCTTGGTAACCTTCTTTGTAGCCCACCTGCACAAGGGACTCTCATCCAGGAGGCACCAAGTCCAGGATCTCTGTTGCTGAAACCAAGATCATGTTTTTAGGGTTGAAATGTTTTCCTTAACCGATAGTGGTACAAGATATTTGCATGAACTCTCGCAGCCTGCAGTATTTAGGAGGACAGGGTGTAGATCCACCAGCCCCTTCTGTCTTTAATTTCTAGGAAGCTGTTATAGCGCTTTCCAAAAAGGCTCACGTCTGCCTGCCAGCAGCACATTAGCATGACTACTGCTTTGAAACACAATAGCTGCAGCAGCTCGGGGTCTGTAACGCATCCCCCGCTGCCCTGCGCACGCCTATGTGCCATTAATGGGTCATCACGTGGGAAGTGTTTTCATTATTCCTGCCTTTCCAGCCCTGGCGTTTCTTGGCAAATGTGTAGCCCAGGCCACAGCAGCTGTCTGTCTTGCTCTCCTGCCTTTAGATTAAAACCATTTTTTTGTTGTTGTTGTTTTGAAGTGCCTATTGAAGTGACAGGACAGAGAAGGATGGCTAAGCCCAAGTCCCAATATCTTTATTTCAAGACTACACTAATAGCCTCTAAGAATTTTTCTCTGCTGCACTTGAGATAAGAGCGGTGAGCCTATAAATTCATTAGCGAGTAATGGAGCAGCCTCACTTTATCTATGTCTTTTCACAGGACTAGGGTTTCATTCTGTGCCAGGAGTCATACATCACACTCAACATGTACGTCTCCAGAGCCAACCGAGAGAAAGTGCAGAAAAACTACTGTTAACAAGGGAGTAATTACATTCAGCATAAATTAATTATTGGTCACTCAGGACTGGTGGGAAAGGGCCACACAGACCGTATCCGACTGACTTCCCACCTCTGAGGGAAGAAATATTTAAATATGAATCATAAGACAATACGAGGTGGGTCTTTTCTGGTCTGCTGGTCTTTAACTGCACATACTTGCTAATATGACATGTGGCTTATTTGCTTTAACACTATAGGTACATTGTATTTTTTTAGGGCAAACATGAGTGATAGTTATTCGGGACAAGGGTCATTTCATAGCAGACAGCATCAGACCCGACTGAGGGAAGCCAGGAGGGACTTTAAAATGTAATTCAGCCAAAAGAACAGGACACGGATCAGCAAGCGAGTGATGGAAGGTGTTCATGAGGAATTTAGATTATCACACACTGCAAATAAACCCTGAGAGGCTGTAGTAACCAGGGGCCAGGGAAACCTGCCTGGCAAGTAGAGAGGAGCCCTCCTGCGGGGAGAAGGAGGTGCACAGTGCACCCAGGTCTCTGCCAAAGTGTTAGTGCCAGCTCAGGAAAGTCCATTTGTGCTTCCACCCTGAAAATACTGACTTGGAATTGTGCAGGGGTGTGTAAAATAATGTTAGGTTAGTCTCCAATAACCAACCAAGAGATTAGAACTGCTCATTACATGTAGAGCATTAAAATGGTTCCACATCCTGACAAAAATCAGGATTTGAAGTTAAAGAGAATCCTCATAAATGGAAATTCCTGTTGTCATGGCAAATAAGAAATGTATCAAGATGCAAATGACAGATGTACTGTCAACTGGGAACCTCAGCTTGTAATTTCCTGGCTTTTTCTTTATTTTTTTCTTTTTTTTTTTTGTTGCTAAGACAATGTATAGTTAGATCAGAATTCATTCCCTCCCTTGTTTTCCTTATTCACAGATATTTGTACATACAAATATACAGCTGCACAGAAATGAAATGCAAATTAGACTTTTTTTTTTTTTTTTTTACAGAATGTTTTTCAAACTTTTCATTAGAGAAGGATAGGAAAGTTTTCCAATTTGTGGAGGTCTAGGTTTATTGAATCCTAGTGACTCCAATCCTCAGGCCCACTAGCTCTGTTTTCCCACATAAAGGAAGCTAACCTCTGTATTCCAAGCTTGGTGGTTGGAAATTCACTTGTAATATGAAAAATACAGTTTCCAGACTCAACTCCGTCCAGTTCAGGATGGAGTGCCCTGAAAAGCAAGTTATTTTCCCATGTTTTCTCTTGTTTTGCTCAAAATTTTCATGTCACACCTCAGAAACCTTTCTTTTAATGAAAATACTGGGGCCAATGACCTGGCATTTTATAACAAGAGTGTTTTGTTGGAAAATTCCCGACCAATGCTAACTGCCCACATCACACTGGAGAAGACAGTGGAAAGCTTTGTGTCTGTGGAGCATGGACCCCAGTGAGTTACAGTAGGTAGGGAATTTCAAAAAGTGCTGCTGTGACCTCTGGGGCTTATTTCAGTTTAAAGACATACCTGGGAAAATAATGTCATTTATCCAATGACTGTACTGTAATGCACTGTCAACCTTTTTCTCCCTGCACTTCTGACACTGTGTCTAAATCCTTTCACTGTCAATGCAAAAATGCAAAGTGGGATTTCGCATGTCCAGTTGGAAATAAACACCAGCAGAGGAGAAATCTTGCCAAAGCCCAGTGGGCAGGAGATGCACACCTGGTATGTGGCTGGAGATGGTCCTGTGCCCTGGAGATGGGGCAGAGGAGTGGAATCAGCTGGTGGGAGCTGCCTTGGGGCACTGCCCTCCAGCTCCAGCCTGGCAGGGAGGTGAGGTCCATGCCCAGTGGTCAGCACTGGAACCAAGGGGCTCTGCTGCAAAGGCAGCAGTGTCTGCTGGGCAGTAACAGCTTGAGCAATCTTATTTAAATACACGGCTTGCACATCTCCTCAAAGACCAGATGTCTGATTCCTCTCATCATTTATTTCTCCAGTAGGAGCCATCAGTATTTCCAGAAGAAATCCAGCTGCAGCACCTCCAGGAAAGTAAGAGTGGCAGCCTGAAATTCGGCTCTGTTGCTCGTGAAGAAGCAGAGCAGTGTCACAAAACTATTACACAGCACCAACCACAGCCACTTGCACCTTTCTGTAAGGCAAAGCCTCGCCTTTTGCTGCCCAGAAGAGGCCTTTTTATTGTGAAAGGAGGCTGCTTTACCATCAGGCTAGATTGAAAAGAAGTCTAAAAAGAGGATCCTGCAGCTCAAATAAAGTGAGCCTGCTGGCTTCCCCCAATGACTGGCACTGGAGCAGATTATTCTGGAAGAAAGACATTCTCACAACCTCATGGCTTCAATTTCTCGAGCCAAAAAAGCAGAGAGAAATCCCACAGTTATTAAAGCCAATAAATCAAGGCTTGAGAGATCTTGTGCATGGAATTGGAGAGCGCTTGCATTTTTCTGCCCTCAGAGCTTAAAGGAAGGTTTTTTTTCTCCTTTACCTCATCCACCTTGGGTATCTTAAAAGCAGAAAGGCACCCCTGGGACCTGGAGAGTTCTATGAGACGTAATTACGGAACCTTACTTTAAAAGGTTTAAAAGTGCATCTTTATGGGCTCATGCAGTCCCAGCAACAGTAACAGTGGTTTATGTGTTTGATTGACATAAAACATGCCTCGACACTAAACATTGGCTTGAGGTCCAGGAGCACGGGACCCCGTTCGTGGTCTCTGCCTTGCTTTTGCATCCCCAGCCAGAGACCACCCCGCAGCTGTCCTGCACCCCTGCTGCTGGGGTAGTGCCATGAGACTCCTCAAAAGGCAGGCACTCCCAAAAAAGTGGAAACCGACTGTTCCCACGTCCTCTGCTCCCACTGTCACAGACCAAGAGAAAATGCAAACACCCAACGAAGCCACAGCAGTTTAGAGTCCATCTTTATGAGTGATGCTGTAACTCTGTTTTAACAAACAGGATCTTTCTGCATCTTTTCCTCTGACATCTGTCCCTGCAAGCTGCAATTTAATCACAGCAAATATCAGCATCTATTGTTTTTAGCAGGCCCTAAGTCTGTGACAACTTAGAAAAAAATCTGCCTGCATTTGTAACAAAGCACAAACACCTTTTTAAACCTGAGCACAAGTTTTGATTAACCTATGTTGCACTTTTTGTCTTAGATGGAAGCAAATTTTACTGCATCTAAAAAGCTAGTATCTACCTTACAATGAGGCTTTGTCCACCAGAAATACAAACCTAGACAACTTACCTCATCCAACCAGGTCACAAAAACCAAACCCAACAACCAGCTGAAAGACCCCACTTCAAATTTTTATTATCAGAATTTCAAAACTGGTGGAGGGAAAAAATTGCAGATCAAAAATTGCCAGTGGAAATTGGAAACAAACTGCAAAGAATAAATCAGATTATGGGGGAAGAAAAGTCAGTCTGTCTGCAGATAATTCACAAGTGAAAAAAGTTCATTACAAATGACTTGCCCTGCTGCAAATTTTTAGTAGCACGTGTATACAGTACATCATAAAACTTCTACACTTGACATTTTTTAAGAGAATGCCATTACTGACTGGAACTTCAGTTGGCAGCTGGAAACTTGCCAGAAAGCAGACTCAGTCTGTATCAGATGGGGGAAATTTGGAAATTTCAAGAGGCAGGGAGGATATACTCATCCCAACAGCAAAAGAGTTTTAGCAAAAAAACACTCAAAAATTCACGAAATAAAAATGTAGTGTCTACATTGAACTTTCTTTTTTAAAAGAAACTCATGACTCAGGAGCACATGCAAGTACAAGTCCTGGTATTTAGAAATGGGGAAAATATGCCAACTTTTAAAAAATTTAATTTAGGATAGTTTTCAGCATTGCCCCAACACCTTTCCTCAGAAAAATTAGACTTTTTATTCCACAAGTGAAGGGGCCACACTGGTAAATTTCATACCAAAGTGTCCAAACTGAAAGAAAATCTTCGCAAATCAAAACATGAAATTGCAACAGAAATGCAGTTGTAAATGAAGAAATTATATCAGCAAATTCTCTTGTGCTTCAGCTAAGCACAAGTCTAAGAAAACAGACGGGAAAAAAATAGTCAAGTTTTGTACTGCTTTGATCCCCTTATTTCTCTATTCCTCCATTCATTTTCATGGTGGATTTGGGGGCAGGGGAGGTTTGGGTTTTGTGTTTTTTTACAGTAACATCTAAACACATGGGTCTATGTTCCAGCCCAAGGCAGTGTCTTCCTAAAAGATTTAGCAGCAATCTTTTCCTGTGTTTCTATAGCATAGAAGGGTGGTTAAAGTTTTTGTGTTCATCCTTCTGCCTTATTTAATTTTGATTTCCAGGTAGCTAGTTTAATAGTTACTTACTCCACAACTATTTTTGCTTTCTCCTCCCTATTCCAATTTGATGGCCTTTGGGCAAGGTTTTCATCCCTGAACTTTGTTGTCCTTTCTCTTGTGCTTTTCCTGCTGTGGCAGGCTGGCTAGAAGGGATGAAAGCTGTCTGGGCAATATCTCTAAGCAGCCAAGAACTATCTATCACAACTGGGCTCAGTTTACCACAGCCATGTGTGCCTGTGCACAGTTTACAGTTGTGGTTTTTTGGATGGGATTGTGGCACAGTTTTATAGGCAGCTCGAGATGTCCATTTGTGTGCAAGTGCATCTATCTATACAGCAGTATATATATATATATATATATGCATCTCTAGAAAATAGTTGTGTGATTTTTTATTTATTTCTACATCCTTGAATTAAGCTTAATTCAAAAGGGGGGGAAAAAAGCACATTAATTTGCAACTGCCTTACACTATTTTCCCCCTTTTCTATTTTTTTCTCAAATGTATCCTCTATTATCCTGTTCCTCAGGTTTGTTTTTTTTTTTTCTTCCCCCTCCACTTTTTTCTTACCTTCGAATGTCTTTCTCTTTCTCTTTCTCTTTCTCTTTCTCTTTCTCTTTCTCTTTCTCTTTCTCTTTCTCTTTCTCTTTCTCTTTCTCTTTCTCTTTCTCTTTCTCTTTCTCTTTCTCTTTCTCTTTCTCTTTCTCTTCTTTCTCTCTTTTTTCTCTTTCTCTTTTTTCTCTTTCTCTTTTCTCCCTTTTCATCTTGCCTTTTCCCTATTCTACATTTTTTCCTTTAACTCCTTTAGTGCTCAGCCCCTCTTACTGTCAGTTCCCTGCATATCCATCTCTTCCCTGCTGCTCCTGCATCTATTCCTTTCTGATCTAACATGACTGCTGAGATATCTGCTCCTCCCATGGAGACACTATTTTCTTTTTTACTTGAGATTTTATGCTTATCATGCACCTAGATTCTCACATTGTCTGTAAGAACACACATTTAGATAGTGTTTTAGGAGAACACCAACAGTGTGTTTTGGACTTTGGGTGTTTATTTTGCTGTTTCACAGTCTGTGATGCAAAATTCTTAGTGGAACCACTCACTACTTCCATGACATTTTTTGTATCTGCAGTAGTCTAGAAGTATTAGCTACAAAAGGCAGCAAAAATTGTTAGGGACATAATGACTGCTGTGTGTTTCTGTAGAGCTGATTTGCTTTTTGTTTTCTGCTGTAACAATTGATGCCTTGTCAGCTTAACTATTTGGATATAATCATAAAAAGAGCTTCATGAAAGCGTTTCTCTTTGAAATGCTGCATTTCACTGACATGAAGACATTCCATAGACACATACTGGTTTTGATACACCTGTTCATTTTCCATTATTCTAGAAGGATCTTATGATCATGCCCAGAAAAGGACACTTAAATCATTATTTTCAAAATCTGGGGTTTTTTTAGCTTTTTAAAATATGTCCAGAATTTTGGCACATATAATTTCTACAAATGTGCATGAAGGCTTCATTTAAATTCCAGCATTGGTGAGGATTTTTTTTGGCAAATACTTATTGCAAAAAACCACTAAAAACAACAACAATAACAACAAAAACAGCAACAAAAACCTTAAAAAACCCAAAAATACATATGCACAAAAATGCACAAAAACACTCCCAAACCAAACTAACCAACAAACAAAACTCAAAAAACCCCAACCAAATTAAAAAACTCCCAAAAACAACAACAACAGAAATACCCTGAGTCTCAGTCTAGTAGCAAAACTAACTGAGCATACATACCATTATATGGCTTCTTGGCTGTACCAAGCCATATGCAGCAGCTCTTCAGGAAAAAATTCCATGTACCATTCCTAGGAACATGCATTAATGTCTAAGGAAATCAGCTACATTCTCCACTGGAAAATCTGCCAAGAGCTTGTGAACAGATGATCAGGCACATTCTTAATGTAGTTTCTGGGTACCAGATTACCTTTGATTTCAGTGTTATGGCACCTCAGTGAATCCCTTGGAAACAGGCACTCACCAGGAAAGCCAGACTTGGTGCAGGCAGCCTTGTTCTGGTCCCCTTACCAGGGCAGAGGGAAGGTCTCAGAGCAGCAAAGAGGGCAGCACTGGCTTAGTGCAGCACAAACTCCCATAGCTCTTCCACCCCAGAAGAAGCCTGAACATCCCCAGGAGGCCAGTGACTGCAGGAAGAGCAGTGGAACTATTCAAAATCAGAATTTAGCTCCGAGGAGCTGATTCTGCAAACACTTCAGCACATGTACAATTTTTCTTTACAAGAAACCTCAAAGAGAGCCGGCAAGTGTTGCTTCATGCAAGTCAAGTCAGTCATATGGCAAAGTGTTTATGGGGTTTGGATCTAAATTTTGAAATCATTTCAGGACCCTAAAAAGCAGGCACTAGATAATTGTAAATTCCCTGGTTTTTTGGGGTTTTTTTCTTTCTCTTCCAGCAGGAAACAAATGTATAGCACTGTTGTGCTGCAGTTGAACCCCAAACTCCCAGAGTAGTTTGGGTTCTCCTCCAGTTTTTGAGGTCAGGGAATGCCATGCAGCCCTTGGGTGCAGGACAGCCATGGGCTCATAAATCAACTGTGCCCTTCCCTGGCAGCCTGTGTTCATTCCCAGAAGTTCACAAAACAAAGTCAAGGTGGATCAAATTTTTCTAAGGCAAGCTGGGGAATGGAGAACGTGGCTCATGAAGTGGGATGGTCAGAGACTGAGCTGTTTGGGCCACCAGCAGGGACAGAGGCTGTGGGAGGTCAGAGGTGATGCCTGTTGAGCAGCAAGGGGAAGGGGTTATGATCTTGGGGATCACCAGAACAGTATAGCTGGGCTGGGCTGCCACACCAGCCAGATAAAATGGCACAGAGACAGCAGGAATGTGGCCAACAGCAGTTTTGTTTCATTTGCAGTAATTGCAAAGAGTGTAATAAGGTTGCCTACATGCATATATCCCACACAAGGCAGCTCTCCCTAGATAATTGTAAAGGGGAAAACAAACTTAATGGCAATTAGCTTTTCTCCATCTTGTTTTCCACAAAAATTAGCAAGCATTTTGAAGCTTTTGATATTTGGTTTGCTCGATGGCAGTAAGCCTGGAGAGTCAGGTGAGTTTCCAGGTGGCTCACCCCAAAAGGTGTACTTTCCTCTGCTTGCTTTAGGACACAGCAACTTTTTAAAGCTCTCCTGAGACAATTTACTTCTGCCTTGACTTTATGTGCATGTCGTTTCATCATCTGAGGCCTCGTTTCATACATACGTTTATAATATGGGTTTCATTTCAATAAGCTGGGAAAGTAATAAATTTAAAGCTGACTAACAGTTGTTTTATGTGGCTGCCAACCTGCCAAGTAGCATTCTTAATTATTGCCAGGAAACTAAGTGTTTTGCAGCCATGTGTTTTACATTTGAGTGTAGTATGTCTTGTCAGCCCTCTCCACTGGACTGATGGATAGGCCAGTAATTTTTGTATGCAGAGAGGCCTGCAATGGTGGGTGGTTTCTTTGTCATCAGGTAGGGATATCAACAACAGCATGATGGACAGGAATATCCCAAGTGGTCCCCCTCTCCCAAAAAGTTGTCACAGCAAAGCTGGAAGGATGGAGTTAAATCTGTACACAGAACTGTAGTATTTTTTTCTGTTCAAGACTGTAGGGCAGCTACTTATTAAAGTTGTCAGCAAAAAAAAACCAGTATAAATATATTATAAATTATATATGTTAGAATAAGATGGATGACTGTTTTGTTCCTTCTGTGCAGGAATGAGTGTGATGCTGCTACAAGCAGACTCCCCTTTTCTTTTCCCCAGACTAAATTCGTTATTTTTGCACCAAAGCAAGCAATGGTTGCATGGCTTGTTTTCTGCAGTCTGTGTTTAGGCTCCAAGATGTTGGCCCATGTTTTGGAAATCAGCCAGTAAAAGGAGGACAGAGAATGAATACTAAAAAAGGAAGCACTGACCCAAACAGTCTTGTTGCATGTATTCTGCTCTCCAGAATGCTTTGAAGTCTTAAGAGAAACTTGACTAAGTTCAGTGCCTCTAGGCCCTCAATTTGCACAACCAACACCAGTTTTTGTTGATTGTCATCATTGACCCTAGAAGGATTATAAAGGTTGTAATTTTTTTTTGTTGATAATGTAAGTCTTGAGCAATTTTTTAATAATGGCATAAACATAAACACACTGTTAGGAAGAAATTTTTTGTGTTCAGTTTTTTTTTTTCTTTAATAGATCACATGCGTGAGACAAATCCCAGTTAAAGACAGGCTCATCTCTTGAGTATCTTGGGCAATGCTGCAGGATATTGTTCCTCTTGCACACACATACCTAATTTTAGAATAGTTCCCATTTTTCTCTGGTGTTGCAGAAAATCCTAACAGTGTTTACTGCTTTTTCTTTTCTTCAAGTATTCTGTTGTTTTGTTAAGGAGGGATTAATTAGTGAATCATTATTCCCACTTTGGCATGTGAAAATCTGGAGTGTGCTTTTATCCATTTCCCAAGAGTGCACATTGGCACCATAGCAGAGGATGTGGAAGAAGTGCTTTTCAAAGAAGCAGATGTAGCAGTTTTGGGAGCATCTGTACTGGTGTGTTTGGCTGAGGGATTCCTACTAGCAATTTCCCCTTTAGCCAGACAGTGTCCATGTGCTTCTCACAGGTGAGACCTGCCTTTTTGAAAAAATACTCTCTAAAGAAAATTATCATTAAAAGCCATGTGGCATTTCTATTCATTATTGCATTTTCAGAGTCATTCTCTGTTTCTTCTCAAATAAATCAATTTATTCTGGTTTCACACCCCCTTTTGTATCTCAGGGCTGTGTTTCTCTAATGAGATTGTGATTATGGGCAGAAGCTGAACACAAATGGCATAAAATTCTCCTCCCACTAAAGTCTATAGCAAACTCCACTGACTTCAATCAGGTCAAATCTATTCACAGGAAGTTAAAGTTTACCTTGGCATTACTTAGAGAATCTGAGATACATATTTTTGCAGTCCATCAGCTCTCCAAGAGTGCTGTTAGCCTACTTATCCCAGATTTGCTCAGGGTAATTTGCAGAGGCTCTCGGCAGAAGTGCAGACACCAGAGCACACTGGAAGGCAATGAAAAGTGACCAGAGGCTGTGGTGATGAGGTTGGTGGCCAAAGGCAGCCTCACACAGGGCCCAATTAGCAAGACATGTGCAAAGAGATAATGATCTACTTTTGCTGATCAGCAAGGTGAAGCCTGAGTTTCATTTTGACTCTGTGTTGACCTAACTCTGCTGCTATTTATATCACTAACCAAATCTGATTCTGTGTTAAAATGTCTCCTCAAGCTTTCAAAGCTGGCACACAGGTTTTCATATCACTATTTTCCCTCCACTTCAGTGTCACTTACAAGAAAGTGCTGGCTGTGACCACTGCAGAGCAGGCCAGCACAGATGAGCAGCTGCCAGGGTTGTTTGGCTCACTAAACCAAGCAAAAAGCAGGTACAATATGACATTAAACAAGGAGATGCTGACCATGCTCTGAAAGCATGGCCTAGTTCTGATTCTGGAAACTGCAATGAGCCAACTCTGAATTACTCAAAGTCATTTAAATATTCTCTGAATGACCAAGTCACTGGAGACTTTGCTTCTCCTCTCTTCTGTTTAGGGAGAATCATTCAATAAGTGTATCTAGGCATCTCAAGGACGAAGATTGAAGACAAGACCCTGTGTTGCCACCCAGTATCCACCACAAAACACAGATTCTGCTTGAAGGGAGTAGAGGGATTGACTTCTTCCTTAAGCCAGTTATATTGGTATTTCAGAGTTACCCCAGATTATGACAAAGCAAACAGAAAATCCATATCCACTTGTGTAGAAAAAGCATATCTAAAATTATTCCCATGTGTGCGGTGCTGCTGCATGACATGAAGTGCAGCAGCCAAACCAGTAACAGTTAAATCCCGCAGATCCCCATAAAAATGCTCAGTAAACAAATACACAGTAAATGAAATGACTGAATTAGAAGCAGAGATAAGTGAAGGACAACAATTTGCTGCTCTGTGTTTAATATCATTGCCAAAGTGCTGAGGCACTTTCAGATTAAGGGGATTTTTGCACATTTTCCCCAGTAAAATTTTTTGGCAACTGCTGACTACCTTTTTCTGTCTTGCTGCGTCATTAACAGCCCAGGCTCTTCCCTTCAGTGGTATATCCCCTGGCTAACTTCCCAATTAAATGTAGACATTTATTTATGTTTAAAGTTCAGTTTTTACTTATTCTGCTCATAGAGAAATCCTCCTGGCCTCAGTGGTGTGTAGGTGAAATTCAGTGGCAGTGAAATCTCCTGATGTGCTCATTGACCAAAGCTTTATAACTACGGAGGGCAGAGCAGTCTGGCCCAGCTGAGCACCCTGGGATCAGCTTTGCTGCTCTGTCCCACCACGGACTGTAAAAAAAGTGCAAATGAATTTAATAAAATGTTTTGTTATACTTCAAGTTATTCCAGATTGAGCTGTCAAAGATATCAGCAAAAGAGCTAATTGATTTATTATAACTTCTCTCGTGCCTGGGCAAAAAATAAACAAAGTTTTGTTATTTTCCCTCCTCCATCCCACCTTCCCAAAGTCTTTTTTCAGAATATGAGCCTATGGATTTCTCTAAGATGGATAGATCTTAGAGTTGTCTTTTGACAGAGGCAAACTTGGACTGTCCCTGAGGACCACCACACTTCAGTGGGCCAGATCCACCCATGGGGGACATAGTGCACCATATAGTGAAAGCAAATGCAGGTGTGCTGTACAAATGCCTACAAGGAACCAGGAAACTCCTTTGAAGAAGTGTCCTTATTTTGAAGAAGTTACTTCTTTCACGATTCTTGTGTGATTCAATTATGGGTGTGAATTCCCACAAGTGAAAATAAAGATTAATTCTAAAATTTTGTCCCCTTCCCTTCCCTTCCCTTCCCTTCCCTTCCCTTCCCTTCCCTTCCCCTTCCCTTCCCTTCCCCTTCCCCTTCCCTTCCCTTCCCTTCCCTTCCCTTCCCTTCCCTTCCCTTCCCTTCCCTTCCCTTCCCTTCCCTTCCCCTTCCCTTCCCCTTCCCTTCCCCTTCCCTTCCCTTCCCTTCCCTTCCCTTCCCTTCCCTTCCCCTTCCCCCTTCCCTTCCCTTCCCTTCCCCTTCCCTTCCCTTCCCTTCCCCTTCCCTTCCCTTCCCTTCCCTTCCCTTCCCTTCCCTTCCCATTTTCCATGTGCCACTGCACATTCACCAGGGACTAGACCATGTAACCATGTCCACGCTGCCCTGTAACCTTATCTTTCCTCCCACCCTTTGAAAATAGAAACAGAGGTGGAAGCCTTCAAAACCAACAGAGCAAAAAGCAGGAGAGGATATTTGAGGAAAGGAGCCTCTCCCCTGTGGAGACAGGGAACTGACGTGCCTGTGATGTGGCTTTCAACATGTCAGTGCCACAGAGCACTAGACAGATCTGCCATGTTGCAGTCCTCACGTAGCAAAGGCAAGCTTGTTTTTAATAGACAACACATTGGAAATATAGCCCTGATTAAATCTCTCTGTTCTCTTTCCTTCTCCCTTCCCCTGTGGCTACCTGCAATCAGTTTGGCAAATCTTAAGGATTTCAGATGTAGCACTAGAGTAAGCACAAATATGGCATATTTGCTGTATGGGCTGCTTTGAAGATAAAGACTGACTTTAAATTCCACAATCCTGAGGGCTCTTGTCGCCTTGAAATCTGATTTCAAAGCTCAACACCACTGAAATGTCTTGTTGAGAGTGATGACAGCAGGCAGCCAAGTGTACACTGTATTGTCACCACCTGTGATTGGTGGCAAAGTGCATACTTTGGCTACCACATACTGGCTCCCTAGCTGTGGGCTGCCTGTAACAATGCAAACAATAACTGCTGGCTAATTTCAGCCCTGGAAGTGTGGTGATGAAGTATTACATAAACTCAGAAACCATGAGAGTTAAGTGGATGGTGTCCATTTTCACTGTTTTCAAGGGGGCACAGGGAATCTTTACTGTGTCAGTCTGTGGGAGAGAGTGAACACAACCCTCCAATAATGAAAAACCAGAAATTAAGGAAAGACCAAGAGGCCATGAGGCTGTAAACACTGACAGTTTGCATGAGGAAGAGCTGTGTCTGCGAGAAAAATCTTCAGGACTCTACCCCTGGGCTGCACAGTACTCTGCAGGGCACTGAACTTACCTCTGTGTAAATGACTATTAATTACATAAAAGTTTGGGTGACCTTTAGCTGACAGATCCCTTAGAGGTTTCCTGAACAGTCCCAGGACAAGTGTCCTCTGACTGAGTTTTAGGAGAAAATCCAAGAGCAATACAGAAGATTTGCTGTTGGAAGAGCAGGCAGATAACCAGCCCAGGCTATGACTGTTGGCAAACTGGGACAAGGAGTTGGGAGTGACACAGTGAGACTAATGGATATCAGCCCATTTGGTAGTGATAGCTGACCTCTTGCTGATGAAATGAACTTGAACTCTTGTCATCAAGAGAATGCAAGATACCTGGGCTTAAATGAGACAGCACTCGCAAGATAGATCCCATTATAGCTAAGTATTTTTCTTCCAAGATTAAGAGAATTCCTGCTTCCCAGGAGTCATTAGCTCTGACCTAAGGCACCAATGGAAATGCTATGCTTCTTCCATTCTTATTCTCCTTCTTGAAATGAAAGCCACAAAACCAAAACAGGTATTCTGTAACTCCAGTGAAGCCCATAGCTGGAGGTGCTGTGGCCCAAGGAAGAGGAGGGCTGTGGGCAAGGAGAAGCATGGAGCTGATAAACCACCCTCTCTAGTATTAAACTACTGATTAGGGTCAAGGTGTGAGGGAAAACAGAGCAGTGGCAGGGAATTGGGGGAATTTAGAGATAAAATGCTCTAAATATGCCCTCTAATATGAATCTGTTGCTGGCAGTCAAAAGCCTTATGAGATGAATATAGTGAGGTAAAATAATCCAGAAAGATAAAGCATGAGAGACTCTGATCAAACAAATAATTTAAGCTGGGAGCTGTGTAGAAGCAAAAAATATTTCAACTCAGTCAAAAGGTCAGGAGAAAGATCGTGCCATTTTGGGAATGGCAGTCAAGCAAACACTGACCAACCCTTAGAACATGACCCAGGAGAGCAATTCTCATCTGGGGTGAGTGAGGGTGGCCAGGTGCTCTGTTTTCATGATGTGTGATGATTCAGTGGCCAAGAGTAAATACTGATGATACCAGATCCTTTCCTTTTTGAGAAACAAAGCCAAGCAGCAATGAGTTCTGTTTGCTACCATCTCAAAGTTAAAAATTGCTTGATGCTGAAAGGGCAATGCTCTGTCCTCCTTACGTGCCAGGCATTTTGTGATGGTCTCCCAATAGCAATATTGGACTTCTGCAGCATCTTCACCCTGATGCAAATAACTGTGACAAATAGATGTCCCTAAAGGGTTGGTCTTTTTTAACTTTTTTTGACACAAACACAGAAGTACTTCTATTAACTTTCATGATACTTGTACGTATATATCTCCCTGGCTTTACAGTTTTAAACTATATCAATTAAGATGGGAGGAAAATAAGCAAAAAAAAAAATCATTGTCCTTACCCAAAGATATTACTTAAAAAGGTCAAATTTTTTAATGTAGTATCTTAGTAATACTACTACTACTAATGATAATAATAATATTAATATTGAAAGTGGCTTGAAAATCAACAAGGTAAAAATAGTTATGAGCAACCTTGAAGTTTATTAACTACTTTGTTTTTTTCAATAAATTCTTAAATTCTACAATAATCAGTTACACAGAAAAATTTCAGGTTTTAATAAAATGTCAGAGGTTGTGACAGTGGTCAATTGTATGCAAGGAACTTCTCTAAGGTCAAACAGAAAATCTCTGCCAGAGCAGGAAATGTCACACCAGTTTCCCTAGTGCTCAGGTTGTATTTTATATCCCAAACTATTTTTCCTGTGAGAAAACGCTGACATCTTCTCTAAAGAATCTGTTTCATTTTACTTTTCTTTGCAACCTGAGATTTCATTATGTTTACTTTTCTTCATATTTTCTTATCTTTCTCTAATAACTAGTACAAATCTGGAAGGCAAAACAATTTTCCAGTCTCTGGGGTTGGGAACAGCAGAGTAGTTTTCTTAAATCCTAATCTATGACTGGTAATTATGGCCATTTCAAAGTTCCCTAGGAGAATTATTGTCTTCTGAAATATTTTAAATAGCTAGCTGTCCACAACTTTTCTTTGCCTCAGAAAATGGATATATTATCATTTTAATGTCTACTGTTGCTGCTGCTGGGAGCAATAAAGCTAAGTTCATGTTCTCCCACGGTATGTGCATCAATAGGAAATAAATAATACTAAAATATGTTCTGGAATTCTTTTACATGACAATCTGAAAATAAAGGTGGTGAGCAAACACTGAAAACCCCAAACTGACTCAACAGCAGAGATGGAGCTCATCTCACCCCAAGTAAGTCGTTTCACACAGGCAAGTGATGCAGAGCAGTCATTTAGACATGCTGTGAAGACAGAGAGGGAAATGCATCTCCAGAGACACTTTACCTCCTTACCTTAAAGTGGGGCCAAACCACCCTCAGGAGACCTTGCATCTCTCTAGAGAGACTTCTGTGGAGGTATAGTCCCTCTGCTGTGTTAGCCTGCCTCACACAGAAATGTTTAGCACTCTTTTTTTAAGGAGTAAGAGCTCTCAGAAGGCCATGAGAGTCAGGGGCAGTGTCACTTTGCCACGTTATGGCTCAGTTACACGATTTTGTCCCTTGCCTGCTGTGAGTCAGAGCACCTCTGTCCTTTGCTGCTGCAGCCAGGTAGTCACTGGGCAGGTGAGGACAGAACCATGTTTCCATGCTGGCTTTTGCTGCCTGGTACTCCTCTGAAAGGAGATGTGCAAAGCAGCATTTGAAGTTGGGAGTTCTCAACCAGAACAAGAGTAAGGTACCATTTGCTCTTCCAAAGCAGAGATTATTTTCACTGTATGCAGATCTGAAGTGAAAACTAAGCAAGAGCATGAGAGGCTGGAATTTTTGTCTGCCTCTTCCTAAAAACATGCTCATAGTTCTACCAATTCCCTCCTGCCTGCTTTTTCAGTAGCTTTTTTAATTCACTTGCTTTATCTTAGGAAAACTCTGATTTAAGAATTCATGACCACAAGGGCTTATTGACTGCAGGGCTGTCACAGCATAAACAGTGAGCTGTCCTGACTGCTGTGAGCATGTTCAGGATGGGAGAGTTAAATGACAGTCTGCAAAATTATGTTTATGTAAGGAATAACCTGAGAAAAAATTAGTCTAATTTATTACTACATCACTTAGACATACTTGCACTCTTGATGAGCCTCCTGGACTGCACATAAAACTGGGGGAAAGAGGGACCACAGAACCATGGCATAAATAACAATCAAATTTGGTACTATCTGTTTGAAGACAGCAAGGGGGGAGCACAAAGCAGCAAGGGTAATTAATAATTTTGGATATGAATACTATGCAAAAATGATTCATTTTCACCCTCTTGAAATCCTTTGGTTTTGGTTTTGAAATCAGCATTCCTCTGGGAAATGTTTAAAATTGGCAGGATATATAAAAGTACTATCAAACACTACAGTTTAAAGTTCTTTTTCTAAAGAGAAGATTAATTTCAGAAGAATCATGGCACTTAATGCTTTAGAAGTAGAGTTTACTGCAGTTAATCAAATTATACACCTCTTTAGTTGCAAATTTAAACTAATACTACTGTTTGATCAGCATAGAGGAGAAATACTACATTTAGAAAAGGAAAAGATCAATCTCTTTGAGGTTGTCCTCAGATGTGTTAAATATTGAGTATATTCCACCAGAAAGAAAGCTCCATTTTTGGGTTCTGAGATTTGTTGGGGGGTTTTTGGAGTTTTTTGTTTTGTTTCTTGGTTTTCCTTGGGGCTTTTTTCTGCAAATAACATTTTCTGAAGGAATAGTAATTTTCATGCAGATTGTTCATTTAAGTCAACACTTTAATTATCTGTAGTTCCATAGTTTGCAATAAACTACTTGTCACACACCCAAATTGCAAAGTAAATGTTTTAATAAATTTGCTTAGAAATATAAACATATTGATGATTCTTTTTGAAATATAAGTTGTGACCTTACTTTAGAAATTCAGTTTCAAATAGAAAAAGTAAAATAGACCTCGGTGCATTAAATTTATCATGTTCCATATGCTGATATTTTCAGCTACAGGTCAGTTAAGAGGAGGAGGAAGACACATAACAAAACTGTAAATGCTTAAAGGTTGTGCTTTTTGTCGGGAAATATTGTTGAGTCTGCCAGCAGATAAGCTTTGCATTACACAGAAAGTGATAAATGCTCGCCAATGAATGAACAGATATTTTTTGAAGGTGCTCTTCTGTCATTAAGGTTTTTAGCTTTGATAAACTCCTAATTTTTAGGCATTTGAAGAAAGTTTCATAATCTGAAGAAATATTATCACTGGCTGCTAAAAATTCCATTGGTCATACATTCGTCTGGCTATGTGAACCTTTCCAGCTGTAACAACAAAAAATAAGTATCTGCATAGATGTCTGTGGGGTTTTATCTATATATTATATATGTACACATATATTATTATATGTATAAATCTACCTAGATGTATCTATGTGTGTTTGCATGCCATAATAATATTTCTTCCTTCCTTCTCCAGATCATTTTCATGCTTGTGTAATTCCACTTGAAGACCTGAAGACCTACTGTGCTATGAAGTTAGTGTGGAAAAGGAATTTTACATTAGGTAAAATTGGCATGATGGTGGATATGTATAGCCAAAAGATATATTTTTACTTCATGATGATACACTGCCATTGGACAGAACAGTATTTATTAAGACATTGGTTTAAACAGGTTTTCATTTGGGAAAAAATTGTTTTGTTACTAGGGGGACCATTAAGGGAAACTGATCAGTGGGGATTTGCATTCTTGCTTTGCTAAAGCTAATGGTGTTCACTTTATCATTTTGATTTTCAAATTAAAGTTGATTTGTTTACAGTCACATGCTCCAAAAGAAGTTACAAGCAACCAATCTTAAATTTAGGTGATGGAGAGACCTTCCAGAGGCTTTCACAGACTCCTATCTAATTGCCTTGTTCACTTTCTGTGAGAATAGCATTGAACACTTAAAATCAAGAGACAAATTGGAAGAGTTAGAATCATCCCAGGGAAGGATATTGACAAAGTACAAAGTGTCTTCCCTTCACTGCTCAATGAAGTCAGATACTGGCCTGCTCTGCAGTGAAATAATACTCGGCATATGTGAGTTTACAGTTAACTAAACAATTTTTTTTTGTTTAATTATGTTTCTACAATGAAAATGCATTTGTTTGATTTATCAAGGCATGGAGAGGGGCAGCATTGCATAGTCAAAAGCTGAAACAGTGTTAAGCGCATCAAACAAACCTGCTTACTCATTGTTTGAGTATTAGATTCATATATTACAAAAGCAATCTGGAAGAATTTTCCAGGACCATTTTTGAAGAAATAAATGCTGTTAGAAACAAGCATGTAACTTCTTGTGTATCTGACATGAGCGTTTTCAGGTCATCTATACCTATATTTGCCATTACCATCATCCTTTACATCCATTTCCAAGAAAAAAACCATTGAGACACAGATAACTCGATCTGCTGTTATGGTTATCCTTGATCTAAGCACATTTGACAATGCCTACAGACACTCCATGTTACCAGTGATGGCATTTTTACCTGCCAGAACAAACTGATTGAGGTGCATTTATCAGCACTGAGTTTGGCACAGTGGACTAGATGGTTGTTTGTCCCTCTATGCAGGACAGACACGTTATGAGCACTTGGCCAGAGACTGTGCCTCCTCACATAGAAGGTGGGTGAGCAAGACTGATCCAGCAGGTGGTTTTTGACATGCCTCAGAGGTAGAGACACAAGCTGACTATCCAGGAAATTCTGGGTGCAAATCAGAAGGGAGATGTGGCAACTTCCTGGAGTCCCTTTACTTCACTGTGGAGGTGAGGGGCTGGGTGTGCAGGAGAAAGATGGACCAGGCTGATGACATTGGCCCCAGGAGACCTTCAGGACTCGGGATTGTGCAGTATTAAAGTTTGTCTGGTAACACGGCATCCTTGTTAGATCTTCTCTCCAACTGTTCATGGTTTGCATGTAATGCCAAGGGTAAACATTTTAAAATTTGGTTACTGGGGGAACAAGCTGCATTTTTTGAGACAGTACAATAAAAATATTTGAGGAAAAATATATCTCAAGTGCTAAATATTACTTACCTACTTGTCATGACTAGATAGGAGACTAATAAATAATATTTCATGTTTTGTTCAGGGTTTTGTTTTTTTTTAATACTAATTTAAGGTAACTTCTGAGTGGTACTTGAACATTTCTCCTAAGATAGTGCTGGAGGTGTGGAGGACATACAAGTAATAATTACTGTATAGAAACTTCTTCATTTCCCAGCAGGAAAATCTTCTTTTGTATATACAATATATGTGAGACAAAGAACAGAGAAGATACCTAAATTGCAGTAGCTACATATAGCAAAGAATATAATTTATTTTTCTACTTGGAGTATGTTTTTAACTATGACAAGAGCTTAAGTATTGTTGTCATAAACTTACAAATAAATATACATTATATTTACATATAAAGAAAACTTTTTATGGCTCCAGTAAGTTTATAGACAGTTTTTGCAACATATTTCCTCCCATTTGCAATGCTCACCTCTAGCTTCACACATATCAAAGTGAATGAAATTTTCTCATCCTGCAATGTTTAGATCTGCACAGAATTCATTGCTCTGCTCCATAAACTGATGTATTACTTGATTCTTATATGGGATGCCACTCGCACAGGGGAAAAAAGTAGTTGTGTTCTGCTGTTTATTTTTGAGGAATGTCTTTTCTAACTCGGCACCACCAGAAAGATTGCTGTTATCAGTGCTCAAATACCAGTCACTCCCTTATGAAGCAAGAAAAGATACACTGAGCCGTCCCAGGGCCTAAGGAAACTTTGGCATTTCATCAGTTTCAGGGCTAGAATTTCACTGTCAAGCTCACTATCTGCTGGGCCCTCACAGATAAACAGTAGATAGGAACTCGCAACACATTCCTTTCATGTTCACTAATTTCAGAAAGAGACTCTGCAGTCTAACACCAGCACATCCCTTGAAGTCCTATCTCTCTGCTTGTATCTTTGGCAGACGTGTAGTAATTAGTAAAACAGAGTGAAGATATTTTACACCGCTCCGTCCACTTGGCTCTGCCATTATGAACAGATGCTGCAAGTTTTGGCTGGGAATGGCATCTCACACTCTGTGCTTGTGTTATAAACCCCTATTTAAATCCGAAATTGTTTTAAATTAGTTAGGATGTAAACTTTAACTTCAAACGATAAAGGACTCTTGCTACTGTGATTTATAGCTTTAGGAACTGAGGAAGTTTATCTCCTCCATATTTAATGGAAGTTAAGACAACATATTAAAAATGAAATTAAGATAAATAGAATCATGTTATCACTGACCCGTCTTTCTGAAATTAAATAAAATACGGTGCAAAAGTGAAGTTTCTTTATAGCTAAAATAGGAGGTTTTTTTCTTTAAAAAATATTTCTCCTTTTTTTTCTTGTTAAACTTCATAAAACACTTTCTCCTTCTGGACTAGATTTTTCCACCCTCAATCAGAGTAATAGAGATATCAACAGAAGGTCTTGTTTGCAGTTGGCCCATGTTTAAAATAAAATACTTCTCAACAAGAGCAGAATTATAGTCAAGGAAGGACCTATGTCCTGCCTTGTCAATAAGGCACTGGGGGGTATTTATATATATATATATATATATATATATATATTATATATATACACACACTACATAGATATTGTAATATGTCTCGTATATTGTATGTAGTAGATGTTTACATCTCTAAAAGTATTCTTTAGCTTCAGTGGCTGAGCATTTGTACGTTCCTGAATTGGAAAAATCTTTCTGCTTTTTCGTATCTGTGAGACAAACACTGTTGCAGCTTTGTAGAGCATCTTTCACAAGATAGAAGATACCAAGGATCAAATCCAAGACTTTAATAAATAGCTTCCATTTCCCCTGATGATTCTGGGCTGAATCATGAATAAATCAATCCATAGAAGTGTTGTTATTGGAGAAATGGGTTTGTTTCCACAGAGTATCAAATTTGTAAATGTGAGGAATGTATCATCCTGAAATTTCATGGCAAATCTAGACATGCTGCTGAGGTGGAAAGAAGGAACTAAAATTGAAATGTAAAAAAAATCTCCAAAGCTACTACAAAGGGAATATTAAGAAGGGCATTAAAAGAGACTTTGTTCTACTTTAAACTTCCTTTTGCAACTAATGGCTCCAAATTCAGTACAGACAGATACAGATATCTTCTGGAGAAAAGCTGCATTTTGCTTAGACGACAGACTTCCATTAGTACAGAATGTTAGAAAAGTTAAGAATCCCATTGCTACTGAAAGCCAAGCCATTATGGGCTACCCGCTACTGCCACTCTAAAAGTTGCAGGGCTACTTTGTCACCCTCAAATTTCTGAAGTGAGAGAGATAAGGGTGCTGTGGAACCATTCCTTCTAGGTCACAGGGAAGAGCATTCCCCTGGCAAGATGCCAGTTCCAAGGTCTTGTCACACCTCTGACTTCTCTGTGTAAATAGTGCAGGAATCTGCGTGCTTCCCTTTCATTCTGTGAGGCAGGAGGGCAGCAGTATTTGCTGGTGTAAATGAGGAGATGGATGAAGTTCAGTGGCAGCCTGAGTCACTCTGTCCAGTGCTCATCTGAAAATGCTTAACAATCTTGTACCAAACACCCTGCATTAAAAAGAACGAAAAAAACCCCCAACCCTCAACCAGCAGATAATTCTTTCAGCTCCTTCTGATGACTGTAGTCTATAATGGATTGTTCTTTTTAAAGTATTACAAATCAAGTCACAAGTCTGGCAGAGACAATTACTTTTTCTTCTCTGTTCCAGTCTGTCTGAGCAGGGAACTGTACATTCAGATCTTCAGGAAAACCTTTTAAATTGAAAATATAAAATGAAATTCAGCAACTACTTCATGCATTACCTTGCCCCTCACTACCATTAGGTAGAAGGTAAGGAGTCACCGACAAGGAATGAACTTGCTATGGTCTTGCTGCTTTTTATTTGCTGTCCATTTTAAAGTATGGAATAAGACTGGACAATAAAACCCTCTGCTGAAATTTAGAAACCCTGTTCTCTATCTGAGTTATTAAAAGCCATCCTGCAAACCTCTCCACCTAAGCTTCTCCACAGGAGAGAAAAGAGATGCTGCTCAGGAGGGCAACATGCATTTTCTTCTACATGTTCTGAACATAGCACTGCTGGTGGTCTGGTAGGATAAATGCAGAACATTTTTCATATTAAATTACAGACTGTGAGCATCTGATCAAGCTGCTTGTGACATGTAAAGGATCCCCTCTTGAGTCAGATGATGAATTACAGCCTCTCCAAAACCTTGCTCATCTGAGGAAAAATAATCAAAGACTTTTACTGTAGCTAGTAAATAAATGTTCTTTTCATGCTGTTATTACAAGCTGGTCAACCTCATCATCTAGATCAGGGAATGAATAAGGAAGAGTGTTTTCCAAAAGAAAACCTCACAGCCAAGACAGTTATATTTCACAGTTGATAAAAGTGAATTGTGGTTGATGTCTCCCATGGGAACTTAATTAAACCCTCACACTCTACTATCAATCAGCCAATATCCTTCAACAGCAATGAGACTTAACCCTTCCAGTTAAAGGAATGTACCTGCCTATTGAGCATCTTCATAATGGCTTTACATGTTTTGGCCTCTCAGCTTTGTTTTATATCACCACTCTAGGAAAGGAGTGTGGAAGGCATGCAAACTAAAAGTAAGGAATGTTTTAGATGCTGTTAGTGTCTTAAACTATTTAGTCACCAGGGAAGTAATAAGTTATTAATTACCACTAATATACATTTTGGACAAACTGCTGACACAGGTTTTATACTTACAAGATACCTGCCAATACATGATTTTACTGCTTGCTATTCTGCCTTTTTACTACTTGCTGTCCTTTTATTCTAAGAGGTTTCAGTTTCAAACCAGGATGTAGACTGTGTTGGATTCACAATTTGCCATTACCATAATTATACAAAACCATGCCATATTTTATACAAAAACACCAAGTAAATGAATCTTCTGGTATCCCATCATCCATAAAGGAAGAGCTACCTCATATTTTGATGTTGCTTCTTTTTCTGTGGGCCTTTGGAGACTGGAGTGCATCCAGGTAAAACAGTTGCTCTAAATCCATCACAGCACTAGCACATGACAGGAGTGTGTGAGGATGTGGATTTTGACTTGTGAGGGGGAAGGAATTATGGACATACACAGACCATACCCTTAAGTGCAAGAGCCTTATCTCATATGTTTTCATAGATGAACGACTTTTGTTCTCAAGTTCACTTGTTTAGTGGATGACCAAAACACAGATGGAGCTCTATAACGACGAGGCCTTGTAGTCAGCTACAATCTTCTTTAACACTATAAATCAAAGAGAATCAAGGTCAGCCTTTCATGTGAAGTTAGGGACAATTCTGTTACATTTTACTTCATATTAATCAACGCATTTAAGGCTAAGTCCCAACAAGCAGGAGGGGAAGTCGTTTATGGGATTGGGCGTGATATGTGAGGTGGCACAAGAGAAGGAATCTTTTCTTTCCTGTTTGCAAGAAGAAAATCTAATGGCAATTGCTTTAAGAGGAAAGTGGGACATATTAACCCTGCACTATGCTCTTTTATTTCCAGTGCATTGAGTGACAATCATTCCATTTTAAAGTTTATCACTCAAGATGCATTAGCACTATTCAAGTAAATCTTTGTGAATTCACAACTTCCATTCTGCTTCAGTAATAAGGGAACAAGCTTGGGAAGCCTGGGGCTGAGTTCTGCATTCTGTCAGAATCTGGCACTCGTTTCTTAACGAGGAACCTCACAGACTCTGCTGTTATGGCAGTAGGAAGGAAGTGCTAAAATTACCAGCAGTAATAGGGCATCTCAAACACTCTGGCTTATGGAAAGTGTCTAAACAGCTACAGCCTGGTAAACTAAAAATGTTTTTATCAGGACAAGAAATTGATGAGTTGAGCAAAAGCTTAATACTAGGTATTTTTTTATTTCTCTAGCTAAAAATTCTTCGTCTTGCAACATTCAACTATCACACACATTTGTTTTAGGCCTTCAGGGAAATATAAATGGCTTTTAAAGCAGTATTATTTTGCCTGCAAAGATGACTTTATAAAAGTGGCACCTTCTTACTCATTGTTTTTTCCACAGAGGTTACATCCTTTATTGCTTTTTCTTCCTTTCAGTGCTCTACCTTTGGCAAAATGAAGAGTGCAATATCATGCATCAAACAGATGCAATTCAAGTAAAATTGTTCTGCAAATATGACTGATAATATCATTTTAACAACAAAGTGTTTGCCACCGGGATAAATAACCTTTATGTCTTCCAGAGCACAATCTATGAAGTGTTGGCTGGATATATATTTGTTGGAAAGGAATGGAGGGGAAGAAAATAATACAAGGAGGGTGAAGGACAAGTTTTTATCTATTCTGTGGCCCAGTTTTAGGAGAGGACAGAAGGGACTGCTGCTATGACACCTTTTATAGAATAAATATTCATATCTCTATTGAGTAGACTAATCAAGCACACTGAAATGAAGACTTACCAAGAATTAAAGCTTAACATTCAGTTCTTCAAAAACATGAATGATATTTATTTGAACCATTGTTCAAAACATAAAAGGAAAAGCTTCCAGTCCTTATAAAGCTACTTTATCCTGTTACAGTGTCAGAATCCTGCCTTAAATGCTGACATTACTATCACCCCTGAGAGAGCAAAACTTGGAGTCTGAAGCTACCTAGCTCCACATGAGTATTTCTTGTGAGGAGGAATGCTAGCATCACTACACCCAGCTAGTCCCCACTCAAAAACATCTCCTCTAGTATCATTACTGTTCAAGACAACTTCAAGTTTGAAAAAACCTTAATTTGAATCTGAGCACTTCATACTTTTCCTAGCAGACATAACCATGACTTTTTGACCTACAATCTGCTGAGCACGCTGGACAACAGCCACAGCAATTTTATCCAGAGAGGGGCAGAAAGAGAGTGCAGGTTCAAGCACCATGGTATAGGATTCACAGTGTTGAGCAGGACACCTATATATGCTTTTTGAATTTGGGGCAGTTGGGTCTCTGAGTGAAACACATCAACCATAGAAATCAAAGGATCTGGAAATTCAAAATATTTTTCTTCCTGTAAACAGGTTCGGGGGATTGGGAACATTTTCTCTTGAACTGAAATTCCTTCCCTAAATTCATGTGCAGTTGGAACTTAAGCCTTTCCCTGAATCCAGCCTGAAGGGCTTATTTAAATTGTTACCATACATCCCAGCAAAATACTACTGTAGGACAACAAGAGGCTATGGGAAATCAGGTCAGTTTTCCTGACAGCTGCTGTGAGCTGCACTGAAAGGCTTTCCCAGCACCAGCCACGTTAGAGAGCCGCAGCCTTGATAGGAAGGGCAGGCTGGTGTTGAGGTCCCTCTGCTCATGAGAAAGTTCACAGCTGTGGCCCCAGCCCGAGAGAGGCCTTTCAGCAGCGGCAGAGTGTTTAACCCCGAGGATGGCAGCGTGCTCTGTCGCTGATCCGGGCTAGCGTGGCGGGGTAGGAGGCTGGGGGCACCTTTGGGATGCCAGCTCACTATCGGGGGCGCGAAGGGGCGCGCAGCGTTCCGCCCGCAAGCAGGGCACCAGACACAGCACCAGCTGCCTCTTCACTCCTCTGCAAGGCAGAGACTGACATTCATTTCCTCAAGCACAAATGGGGAAAGCTTCTTTTTTTCATTCTCAGAACAGCCTTTCAGTAATTTCAGAATAGTCTTTCAGCGTCATGAAATATCAGAACAGTCCAGAATTCACATATCTTTATATTTAAAGCCTGTAATTTTGCTCCTTTTTGCTGCTGACAAATATTTAAAAAAAAAAAAAGTTAGAATAAGGAAACAATAAGGAAATAATACTCCCATTTTTTGTTTTAAGGAAACAATACTCCCCATATTTGGAAATAAAAACATATCTCGTTTCCCCTCTTTTGTTGGACCCCTTTTACAAACTTGTTTATATTAAAATGAAATTTTTAAAAAGGAAAGTTAGAACATTAAAAGCAAATAAATATGTAAATTAATTAAGAGTTAGAGGCAAAAGAAAGGAAGGATTTCCTCTAAAAATAAAACTCTGCCATAATAGTGGAAGAAGAAGGAAAAATAACTAGGAACAAAGACAAGGCTTCCAGACAATTAAACATGTTTCAAAACCAAAAATTCAATATTAATTTAAAATCAAGGATTCTTAATTTTTTTGTTTTGTTTTGTTTCTAAAGTCAAGGAAAGGCATTTTTAATGAAACAGATGGGTTTAATTCTCTTATAAATAATATGCATAGGAAAAATATTAAACTACATTGACATGATTTATGAATCTGAGAAACCCTCTTTTCTGCATGCTACACCTTACTATTCCCAGTGCTTTTGCCCATTTGAGGAAAAAACTTGGTTCAAAAGGACCACATCTTGCTGAAGAAACACTCGGATTTCTTTGTGCTACTCTCAGCCTGCCAAAGCCCAAAGGTGCAGCTGAAAAAGGTTCTGCCCCATAAGCAAGTCCTGCTTCAGTTTTACTCCTTGCTGTAGCAGGAAGATTACTTGTGCCTTGGTTTAGCCTCAAGAAGTCCCCTTCTGCTGTAGTTTTGTTTTGGTTGAATGCAGAAACACATATTGCTTGGGGTAACAAAGACTCAAAGAAAAAATCCTTTGTTACTTTTTAGGTTCAGTTTTCCACAGTGCCAAGAAAATCTACCTTTGAACTCTATAAAAGCGAATAAAATTTTGGCAGTGTGAGTGGAACTGTAAAACAAACAACATGCTCAGCATAAGTTAGTATGTGTCCTAGTTGAAAAAAATGGAAAACGGGAATGATAAATGGACAGTTAATCAAATAACCCCTTCTTCCACTACACAAGAAAGGACAAATCTATTTGAAATATAATGTACAGAGACATGATTGATATCTGTGGCAGTGACATTTTTTTCATGGTAATGAACAGAAAATTTTATTTGGCTGTCACCACTGTGAAAGTGAATACAATGTGCAATACTTGCACCATACAAACTAAACCAGAACACAATTATTTAGTACAGGTGCTTATATAATGAAACTGTGCTAGAAGAATTTTGTTTTTTCGTTTCATGGTCAGGACTGCTGCTCTACATGAATTTAATGGGATGGTGAGTTGGGGATACTGCTTCACCCACTGTTTTCACAGGGAACTCTGACATTCAATTCCAGAAAGTGGCACTGGGAAAAACATATTTTCAGATGTATTATATAACTGGCCTATATGAGGCTGAAACAGTGGAACATAGGACTCACATACAAATAATAAATGGAAATGCTGATACAGCCTAAATTAAACAGCTCTTTAAAATACCTAGCAAATTCTTGGTGAAGAAATTCCATTTCTAATAACAGGGACAAGAGAATGACTAGAGATCTCAGAGCTGTGATGCCTGCAGAAACTACTTGAATTAAACCAATGTACAAGTTTTAATAAACACACCATGGAAACGAAGAAGTAAATTCTTCTTTGCTGTCTTCCCTAGGAGCAACAGCATCTCATTACAATATGAAGGTGAAATAGTTTGTGAGTAAGAAGTGCCCATCATGCAGCAATAGATGGCTGAAAATTTAGCTGATCTTCTCATCCTTTGTGTCAGAAAATTAGCTGAATAGTAAGAATAGACAACCTCATAATGAAATAGAAATATTTTTTATAAAATAAAAAGTAGGAAAGCATTGGTTCATTGTATTCAATTCTGTGCTGTCAGTACCTGAGACAGCCTCCTTACAAGTAGAGGTAGCATATTGAAAACACTCAAAACTGTCAGAGAAAGCAAAGCCTGTCATTTCTCAACTTGAGATCTGGATTCAACCCAATGATTTTGATCTGAATCAGAGGCAAACTCCAACATCTGGTGCACCAGCAGGCTCACAAGATCTTCTGTCCGGTAAAAATGTGTGACCTTAAGAAAGTCAAGAAAAAAAATCTTACTATATTTCAGACCAGGATACTTTTTTCATTATTTTGAAGATGTGTGAGTTTTATTTCACTGTGTATTACTGAAAAAGAAAATGGAGAAGGGGATACATATTGCAGACACATTATCATTTCTAAGCCCTGTTTTTATGTCTTCTATTGATATTTTTTTAAGGTTATTTGGCACAAAGCAATATGTATAATTAAAGTATTCACAAAGCTTTTGAAACTCTACAGAAATCTTCTTGCTCTTGCTTACAACCACTGATACATACATACATCATTCAGAGAGAAGGGGTTTTGGTCCATGGCTGTTAAGTGGTGACCCACCAGCAGTCCTCCTAGGAGCTGTGACAGCCATGGCACGTGCTATGCAAACACTTGGCCTTGCCTCCATCATTTGATTGTGCCAGATCTGACTGATGGAGAATTTTTGCTTTCCTGAATTTTCTCTTCAATTTTACAGCTTTGAATGCCTCCAGGATGACAGCAAACTTTATCAGGAGAATGGAACTTTTTTGGAAGCCAGAGAAATTTATTGATTGTTTTTTTAAGCCTCTGGATCATTTTCACTCTGATCAAAAAGATTTTTAAAAGCACTAGTCTTTTGTTATAGTTGAGAAAATCCCACTCCCTTTCCCTGCATTTTGGCTGCAGCATGCCTCCAGCTCCACAAAAGATATCACCTTCTTTCCATGGATGCTCTTGAGAAGCTCCAAGAGCTTGTGGTAAGTTTATTTGGGTACTTACCTGCTAAAACGATTCTTTGTCTTTTCCTAATTACTTAAGATAAGACAATGTCTGTTTTAGCATGGATGGAAAAGGATTACAAAAGAGGCTCTTCCTTATGTCAGCTTTATTCTCAGGCGATGGCGTGGCCGATGGACGGAGGAGGAAAGAGGAAAGAGGGAGATCTCCCCTGGGTCTTCAGGAGAGGGAATGGGGAGTGGCCTTGGCTAGCAGCCAATGGGTAAGGACACAGGGGGATCAGATCAGGATACAGGAAGTCCCGGTAGGGTGCAATGTCACAGGTGAAGGTTACAGGAAGGGGGACTTGAACCGGGAGCTAGCCGGAAGATGGCCAGGTTTGTTGAGTCATTCCTTATATCTCATTTATTGAATTACAACACTTACCTACTCCTGCAGTAGTACAGAAATGGTTGCCCTGGCTCCAGATTTTGAGCTTCCTGTCCAGCAGATAACAGGTGCTTGCCTTGTGTGCATTGTCCAGAATGAATGTTGGACTCCAACCCAGCTGATCATTTGCATGCTTCCAAGTTCTTCCCTGCCAGTTCTCCATTTTCTCATCTCCAAATATCCAAATATGCTTCCCATTATCTTTTTTTTTTTTTTCTCTGAAGAATCTCCCTGACATGTTTTAATTGCTGAGAATTATTTGAAAATAAGCTTGGTGCAAACAGCAGCAGTTGTAAGGGAAGACCTCCCTTAAGAAATTAGATTGAAAAGAGAAAGCTGGATGTGGCTCATTAGACAAGTTTGTGCTTTTATAATTCTCGTTTTTCTCCAGAATCTCAGCATCATATAGGAAACTATGGAGAGCTAAAATAAAGCAGAGCACTGAAGCTGTCTTGTGAGTTAAGGACTACCCCAAATATCACACATCCCAACTGTACTCTACCTGCCACTGCCACCATCTTCTATGAAAGGAGCTTCCAAGCTGACTTCTGATGACCTTTAGGGCTTCTCTCTTGTCTTGAAAGGAGATCTTTTAAAGCATGCAATAGATATAAGGGATTAGAAGAGTAACGACTGGTTTTAAACTGCTGACTGATGGCAATGCAAGATATCTCGATGAATCCAAATAATTATATATGTGCTCTTCAAAATTCATGCTCTTTAGTCAGATTTGGAAATCAACTTAAAAGCGAATAAATAGCTCATCTCATTTTATGTTATTATCGTGTAACTGCAAAGTTATAATGCTGCTATAATAAAAATCTGTACCCAAAATGTGTATATCCATTTAGTTCTACAGATCAATAGCTATTAGTCTCACATAGTTATCAGAATATTTAGTAGTGCTTTCTACTCAAAAACATGGTCCCTCCACACAGCTCAAGTGAACAAAGTGAGATCAGGGATACTCCATGGGATTTGCTGCTGAGCAAAACTATCTCCCAGATCACCTCCCCCTTCCCTTACCCACTGCTTCATGCTGCTGTAAATAACCCCACGCTGCAAACCACCCCAAACAGATTTCGAATATTCTGATGTTTGTGCAGCAGATCTGTTTCAGTTCTCACTCAGCAAGAGGTGATAGAAACTTGCATTCCCTCTGGATCAAAACAGTTCACTCCACATGGAAAAGAGACACCACTCCACCCCCCTCAGCAACCTAGAGCCAGAAACAAACCACTGGTGAGAAGCAAAAAACAAACCACTGGTAAGAAACAAAGCCTTAGCTGAAGCAAACTGACAGCATAACTTTTTTTTTTTTTTTTTTTTGCTGCACAGATTAGAGGTGCTCAAAGCATTAGCAAAAACATAATTATGGAAACCTTGCCAAATCAATTTGTCATCTTACATTTTCAGATCAGGACAGGTCTGTCAGAATGTTTACTTATGCTTTAAACTTGTCAGGCAAAGTCATTCAGTATGGTTATGCATAGCTGGAGAGACTAGTGAGTTTGAGAAATTTTAACATAAGGTAGTACCAAAATCCGTTACACCAACAAAACCTTATTTTTCAGCAAAAAGCAAAGCCTTGTCAAGACTGGTGCATAATTAAGCTAAATGAGTTATTTAAGCACATCTACATAAAGTAAAAACATTAAGTTCTACATGTATCTATATTGTATCAACATAAATGTTCACTTTGGTAAGGACAATATAAACTATTTGATTAAACCAAGCTAATTTCACTGTTTTAGATTTTGTTGTTTAAACCATGTTTGTGTGATTTATTACCACAAAAGAACATGATTCTGTATTTGGGAGAGGTCCTTATATAGTTCAATTTTTGGGAGTGTCACGTAAGTGATGCAAACTTCCACATCAGAGTTTATCAAAAGTCAAAAAGCCAATTGTTTAAATCAAAGCAATACAAAGAAAATCCTATACAAAGGGGACTCAAAGCACACTTCACTGAAACTTTGGAAACTACAGAGAAATAATTTAAAGCAGCTAAGAAGAAAAGAAAACAATGAAATTAACTATTAGGACTGCGATAAACTCTGGTTATTTCCCTTTGGCATTTTCAAGATCATGAATCTATCTATCTGTGGCATGGAGGATGTCTGGGTTTAAAATATGTCTTGCTTTTCTGCGTCTAGTCCATGATTTTGCATGAAAAGTATGCATTGTCTTTGTGAGTGTGGGGCAGTGATGGAAAGACAAGTCAGAGGGAGGTAAAATGGCAAAAGAGAGTTATGGGAGGTTTTGTTGGTGGGGCTTTTTTTTAACTTACTGCTTGTTTTTCTACCAAGTCTCACTGACTTGTTAACTGCTTAGGTTGCCTCAAGGGTGTCATCAATTAATTGAACTCTGGCCTTCAGGAATTTGATTGATAGGCAGGTGATTGAAACACGGACCGTCTCACCATTAACGACCCTTCCTAGAATGCTGGATATTACTCAGCACCCCAGAAAAACTGCAGTGGTGAGAGAAGGGTGGGTTTGATGTCTGGAGGTGCTGGTGTCATGCTTGCACTAGGCTCTGAAATCTTTGTATTTGAGGGCTTTGGAAGCAGCAGCAAGGCACACAGAAAGTTCTCTTAGAAGGGAGCCTGTCTCTCCCTGCAAAGAGAGTAGCTGCATGGCTTGAAAAACCCTGGACTGCTTATGATTCCTATCAGGACTTTAATATTCCCAGCTAATTTTTGGCAAGGCTTAAAACTCCTTAAAATCTTGGGCTAGGCAATAACAAATCAGCCACTGAATAATCCCAGTAGGTGGGATTATCTTGTCCAACTCTCAGACAGAAAGTCCATGATCAGGCAGATATATTATTGTTCATACTGCAACAACACTAGAGAGGCCACTGTGGTATTGAGACTGAAAAGTACAGATCCTCCAGGACTCACCTTTTTGTTCTGTAATCAAACTACCTGAAATTGTGCTGTCAAATATTGTCACCTCTGGAGACACACCAAAATACCTTAAGTCAAATAGAAAAGTTTTAAAAGTAACAGTTGGACACAATTATTTTTTTTTAGCATCTCATGTATGTCTTAACAGTTTTACAAGTCATACGACAAAGGTTGACTAGACAAGAAGAAAGAGTTGATGGATGGTCTTTCTTAGTCATTATTTCTTTCAAAATTTGGTATCTATGACTTTAAGAGAGCCACATCCAGAAAGTATTTTGTATTTTGAATTGCTTCACTTTAACTCCAAATGCTGGAGTGACATGCAGTGGAAGATCAACCTCTACACACCTCTGCAAGCTCTGAACAACCTGAGCAAGAAAACACTGTTCTACAAACTTTTAAGTGGATGTTCCTGCTACTCTCTATTCACATCTCAGCTGCCTTACCTGTCCTGCACCTCAAAAAGGTTATGAAGATGCATGTAAAAGAAATATTCCTTTTCTTCTGTTTGCACAGGAGTCATAAATTAAATATCAGTTTATTAACTGCTAAAATAAATGCAATAGATTCAACAGCCTGTATTTTAAATTGTTAGAATGGTCCCAGGCATGGTTTCAGCTAGTTCTCTGTAGCAGTGGGAGTCAGCATGAGGCAAAGATCATCCCCTGCAAGATGTCAGTAATGTGTCTGTGGGTGCTCTGTGACAGCTGACCTCACAGCCAGGGAATGATCCCTTATAGTTCAGTTGCTCATGGAGATACAGCCAGTGAGGGCAATCTTGACACAAGGCCAAGCATGACCAGAGATGGGTGGGGTAGAATATACTACTCTAAAAAATGTGTTTTTCTAAGCAAGATATGCAGGCAAATGCCTGTGTGCAACCCCATCTAAATAAGCCCTTTACATCCCTATATGCTCCTGTGTATAAGCAGGCACTGCCATTCCTATGCTCTCAGTTCTAATGCTGAGCAAACAGCAGATACTCAAAATTCTATGAAAATAAGAAAATTATGACACAGCATGTTTATTTAAACAGCAAATACTTCTGTTACTTCTTACACAGTTTCAAGCATTTATACCATTAGACTAATGCAAGGTAGCATTGCTTCTTAACTTCCCACCTTATTTATATCATTCTTCAATTCCAGTCAAGAATCTGTCATCCTGATTCATGCTGACACAGTGGGGTTATTCTCACATTGTTGTTTCTCAAATCTGGACTGGATGATGATGAAGATACTGATAAGTACCTTCTACTTCATATTTTTGTGTTTTGCACTCCAAGAAATAATCCATTATGTACACTGAAACAACAATGGCAAAAATTGTAACTAGTAATCATTAATCCTGTGATTTTAATGATTTAAGCAACTAGACATGAGCCACAAGCAGCTAGGAAGGATGTTTTTTCCCCTACAAGAAAGCATTTTTTATAACAGATAAACACTGCCTTGAGCTCAAATTTTCACACACAGAGCAGTAAATTGAATTATATAGTGCTAGAGAGCTGACTGGATTTCCTAATTATTTCCAGACTTGTTAACTTTGGGAAAAATAGGAGAATGAGAAGAGTGCATGGGGAAGCAGTGGGGCAGGTCATTCCTGGAGAGCAGTGTGAGGGGCCCACACATATACATAACATTTCTGAATTTCCCAGGGAAAGACTTTTTCCTACTGCTACTGAAACAAGGAGTGGAAGACCCTGAGTTCTCACTATTCAGGGTCCCAAGACCTGTCCCATTAAAAGGCAGAAAATAAATTGCCCTTTTCCTTATCCTTGTGGGATGATTTGGGAAGAAACTTTTTTCTTCTTCTCCTTCTCCTTCACTAGTTTTTGTAGAAAGGGCTATTTATAAAATCATCAATCCTCAGTCCCCAAATCCCCATAACTGAAAAGGATTCTGACATGCAAGCTCCTTATCTCCAAGACAGGAGCAATGCATTTCTCATCACAGATTTGCCACACAGGGAAATTTTTGACTCACAAAAATCACTGATAGAAACCTTTGATTTTATGGTTGAATGTTCTTGATGTGAATGAGAGGTCAGCAGTCTTCTCCCCCTCATTGTTTTTTATGTACACAAGGACTTTCTGGAGGTTTATGATGTCACCTTTAACCCAAGTTATAAATACACAACACTGAGATCATAGGACACATTAATTTCCTGCTCTGACATTACACAAATTTAAAAATCTGTGTGAGACATAAACATATAAACAAAAATTCATTCCAAATTTAAATCCATTTTCTTCTGAGTTCACACTATTGTGTTGGCAAACAGAAAACATTTATTATCAATTAACACAGCAAAACCAGAAGGCAATGTTCATGTAAAATCCTTCTCTTTACTATCCATGTGATTACTCACAACAAGATGGACTCTCACTTCTCAAGATGGATTGAAACACACATATAAAGGCTGCATATTGCAAATGCTTGGCATTTTTTTAGGTCAGAATAGCCCTGCTGCCTTCAAGTAAACTGCCTGTATATGCAAAGTTAGGCACAAGAACTGGGGTAAAAAAACTTCTGGGAAATCCCAGAACCTATGGTTTTGGTCATCCTAAATTGATTTGCAGGTTTGAGTGGGGCATGTTTAACAGCTCTTCCTGTGAAACTATTTTTCCTGATTTGATTTTTGTAGAAAATAAAGAAATAATAATTATTCTGGTTTGTATTGAATGTTATAATTTCCCTGCACGCACCTGAGATTTTGTTTGGTTTAAACAAAATATTTGACTCAATGTCATTTTTTTTTCAATTTCCTTACGAGAAAAAATACTAAATATCAGAAAGAATACAATTTGTTTACACAGCCTTAATCCTTACATCCTAAGTGCTTGACAGATTGGAGCCCACCTAAGTGAATTAAATGATCCAAGTGTTATTATGTCTTGAGTTCTCACTTCCCAGTCAGGGTGCCCAGCAGGTCTGCAAGTCTCTTGATTGTTCATATGCTCTGAGACTGAGGGAGAGTACTGCTAGTCCAAATTTTCTACTGATTACAGTTTCCTGATTACAATTAAGAAGCTTTGTACTTTCTGAAAACGAGCCCTAGAAATTATTTTCTTTAAGGATACTCATATCTGCTTCAGTTGCAAAGTTTAAGACATTCTGTTTTCTTTTTCGGCTCTCAGATTCTTCCTTGTTACAAAATAACTCCGCAAAATATCAAAGATATAGTCACTGCTAAATTCTGTTTGTTTTTTAACTTCCCTTTTTTACAGTTTCTTCGTGTCTGTTTAGAGGTATTCATTCACTTCTTGCTCACTTTTCTAGTCTGTGCACATTTTTCTCATCTTGAGACATCATTGAAACTGATTTAAAACATAAAGTAGAAATGGACTCTGATTTTTGTTAAGTGTTTGCTCCTTAGCCTGTCAGCAGATTCCTCCGACATAGCAGCTTCCCATTGCATCAGTAATCATTTTATGTTCATGATGAACATCTTGTACTAGCCACAGAAAACGTGCAAGATACCAGGGGAGCAGACTGTCAAATGTATTTAAAGGTAAGAAGTCATGTAAAGCAGTCCTAAGTTCAGTCTGTCTTTGAGATAATGTCTTACACTAGATTGATTACATACAGCCTGGAAAGTGTGCTCATGCATCCACTCTTGCTGTGTGCTGAAAGATAAAAATCCCATTTGCTGTATTTTATACTGGTGGTCTTTCACACTGGTAATGGAGATCTGTATGTTCCTTGTAAATCACATATATAATGACTGCCAGATAACAACCCACTTAACTGCTGAATGAAGTGTTTCTTAGCTGGAAACTGAGCTGTGCCATGTTCGTGATCTAGCAGCACAAAGCACGGGGTGAGTCATTGGTTTGTATCCCCATTAACACAGACACATGCAGAACTCTCTGTGGTATGATGCTGTAGTCATGATCCAACACAACTTGTTAGCCAAACCTCCGTCCTGTACTTCAGCTGAATTTGTTTGTTTGGTCATGTTCCTTTTCAGCATCCTCAGCACTATATACACATGTATAAGTTCTCTATGTACATCCAAGACAAGTTATAACACTTGCCCAGAGTTCAGAGAAAAGCACAAGATGCCTTCCCTCTCAGAGTTTCCTGTTCAGTAGGTAGGGTTGCCATCAAACCAAGAGTGTGGTCACTTCTGAGCCCACAGTGGCTGCTGCTCGTCATTCAAGGAGTAGTCATCAAACTGCAGTAACTGGACTGCCAGGGCTTCTCAGAAAAGTCTGCTCCTGCCAGCTTCGCTCTGCTCTCCCTCATACACTGTTTTGATACCTAAAGACCCTGTTCTAGAGGGTGGTAAAACACTGGAACAGATAAAGTCCCCATCCCCAGAAATATTCAAAGGACAGGATGGATAGGGCACTGAGCAACATGATCTAATTGAAGATTGCTCATTCCAAAGGATTGGATTAGGTGACCTTTACAGGTCCCCTCCAATTTACACTGTTCTATAATTCTATGTGATTTTATGACTCTGTAAGATCTAGATTTTATCAGGCATGTTTGTAACACTAACATATACAATGCTCTAAATTAATTTTTTTCATTCTGAGATCTGATTTGTTATTTTAAGCAAGAGATAATTACCCCAGGTACACCTGCAGTGCTAATACCTAGGGTCCCATCCTTCCTGCAGCCCTCACACCACTCCTGCTAGTCAGGGTAGTCCCCAGCAGAGAGATGGTTGTCACTACATGGGCTGCCCCAACAAGCTTTCCGGGTGAACAGGGTTCAGAAAATGCCCAGAACAGTGCTCTGTTTTTGTCCTTTCCTGGAAAACTGCACTCCCCTTTCTAAGCAGACAAGGAGTACTCCTCAAAAACATTCCTGCTCATGCACTGCCATTTTCATTCCCCCTAATTGCTTTGGGGGCCACTCCCTCACCAAGAGGTTTCTCAGCCATGCACACCTTCTCCTCTGCTTCTTCATGAACCTGCTGGTCCCAGTAAGAGGCACAGGCACAGCTCTCCTCAGAGAGGCTCACATCCCCAGAGGGGCCAGATGTGGCTGTGTCCCCAGCCAGGCCCAAGTGTGGCCACCACCACAGGACAGACAGACACATCTGCCTCCCCAGCGTGTCCTGCACGGGCGGCCAGGGTGTCTCTGCATCCGTGCTGGGCTCAGCTCAGGGCACAGCGACCATCTGGCAGAATTTACAGCCAGCCCCGAATCTGCAAGCCTGCACTTTTCAGGGGCTCGTTTGAGACTTTGCTTGAACGTGTCACACGTGGGTTATGTGATACACAGCCTTCCATCTCTGCAAAAAGTGCTCTGTCTGCTGGGCAGTGCTGCCCCAGAGGCTGGCTATTAGAAACAGAGCTCTGACTTATTGACAGTGACATCAAACCAGTAAAAGCTCTCTGAACCTCCTTTTTTTCTGACTGCCAAGCCTATTGCCATCGTGGTGAGGAGGGTAATCTTGACAATCAGGGTAACAAAGCCTGTCTAAATGGGCTTCTTTGTACCCATTTATCTGCTTACGCTACTGCTCACAATGAAAGCAGGAATTTAGCAGGCCAAGCCTATCTGTAGTCCTTCACAAAGGTGATCCAAGGCAAGGGCTTTCATCTGAGGCTCTCCTGAACTGCATGGCCACGTTGAGAAAGCCCATGGGTGGATGGGACCATTGGTGCTGCCCTCTGCTACTCCTCTATGCTCCCACCTCGCCAAACTCCTAACACAAAATGGACAAATATTTATTTGCCTTAGATCCTATGGCAGGAGTGTTTGGGCCCAGAAGGTGACAGACATGCAAGTTTGTGTTTTTAAAACACCAAGGAGTTTACAGAACAAATACAGCTCCTCATCCTAAGCTGAATGTTTTTAAACAAGGTTGTCATAACGTCACATTTGCCAGCACTTTGCAGCTAAGGCAGCACCGGGGGAAAATGGCTCTAATGCTGTCCCAATAATGGGAACAGCTTAATGTAAACAGAGTTTTTCATCAGTCTTACACCAAGAACTGGAATAATAAATAGAGCTAGGGGGTAGCCCCACACTTCAAATAATTTGTGGAAACCGACTTCCACAAACTCAGCCCATTTCATATTTGTGCAGTTGCTGACCATAAGGATGGCAATAACCCTTGCTGTGTCTTGGACAAGAGCCGTGCTAATCACTCCTCACATCATCCCCAGCCTCAGGAACTGAGATCACTTGACACTGCACAAGTGTCCAAACTAATGAATTTCTTCAGCTCCCAGGACAGCCCATTCAGTTTGACTGGCAGGTCGGCACAGCAACTGGCTGCCCGGGTGGCAAAGAGGAGCTTATTTCTATACCTTCTAGAAATACCCTTACCCAGACAAAGCATAGTCATTTAAGATTTTTATGTAAAGATAAAATCATAAAAATAGACCAAACTAGGGTTCCATTCACCCCCACTTTAAAGCTCTATAATTGAACATACCGAACTAAAGAGCAGAAATTCAACACTGCTACAAAAATCAGGCTGCTAAAATTATTAAGGCTTTCTCTGAAGATGTCTGATTACTCATTTATTTTCTCATGCTGACAATAGGATTCACCAGGATTAACTCTGAAATTACAAATTTGACCATGGTATTTAAAACCAAAAACCCCACAAATAGTAGTGCTTAGTGTAGAAGGAATCAGCATGTTCAGTAATTTTTCTCTAATTTTCTTATGATTTTCACATGTTCACATATATGGGTATTGTTGCACAAAGATGTGTGTGAATTTACTCTCCAGTTACCTGCCATTCTCTAAAATAGCATAAGCCAAATAATTTTCTGGTGAAATTTGGCTTGCTTTGACTGCAGCAAGGAATAGCTGCTTTGCTAGCTTTGGAACCAGTCACAGAATAACTAAAAGTTATGTTGCAAAATCCACAGGAAGGATTTTTTTCAAGTTTTCACTCCAAGAGGACTTCCTCATTAAGATTTCTCATCTTTGACAAGGGTAATACACTTATTCCCTGCTTTTACTGCCCAGGAAAGTATGCACAAGCATGGCAGATTTCAGGGATTTCTTGCAGGGCTATGTCCACACACATGGAGATGATCTATGGTTCTGCAAGACCACACACTCCTGGTTCCTGGCAGTGCCCTACATGTTCCCAAAAGCACCATCTCTGAGAATCTCATGTTGTTTCACAGTGAATTTGGGCAGCAAAAGTGAGACACATTTTACAAAGAAACTATATAAGTGATATTTAAAAGGGAAAAAGCCCATGACAGATGTTGTCCAAGGTGCATATTTATTTACTCCTGACCCCATACCTAGCCTGTCTTTTCCTCCTATTTCCTTCTATTATGTGCTAATGACCAGTTTAAACAGTGGCAATAAGTAGCAGCATCTAACAGAAATAACAGTGAGTTACAAGCTTTTGGCACATTCCGGAGACAGATCTCAAAGGTTTGGAGAATGCAGACCCATTTGAGACCTCAGCCCAAGCACAGAAAATCCAGGAAAGTAATATTATCTTGCCATGTGTCACTTAGGAACTAAAAATTAATATCCCAAAGAGTTTGATTCCTGGCACTTAGTAGATGGTAAATATTATTATTATTTTTAAACCAATGTTATTATTGGAAAGACATTAATAATTTGAAAATAAGATTAGTGTTGAAAAGACTTCTTTGGTTTTGGCATTTTGTAACTTTTAAATCTGGGTAGACTATTCCTGGACAAGAATTTCAGCTGGAATTTTATTTTCATTTTTTCTTTATTTACTCAGTCATCTATTCCAGTATACACAGTGCAGCGTTGACTTTGCCTTGGAATATCATCTATATTTTTTTATTTTAAATGGTTTCAAAGAAATAAATTTATAAAGCTCTAACCACAGAAATAAACTAGGCCCATATACCATTCTTTGAGAAGCTCATACATATTCCAGTGGCTGTGGCCATCATTTTCTACAGATCTGTGGAAAGGGTGTAATAAATACCTGAATAATTCCATGGATTACTATGTATTGCTTGGAAGTAAAGGGTTTAAAAACATTCTTTGGTTTGGTTTGGTTTGGTTTGGTTTGGTTTGTTCTGTTTTTTAACTAAGGTGAGTTTAAGATACCAGATCAACACTTCACAGAGCATCCCTATTCATTTCCTAATTTTTTACCTAAGAAGTAGCTTGTTCTTGGTGAGCTACACAAACAGCAATAAACTACAGAAAAACCAGAGCTAATTTCAGTGCATTTCACTGGCTTTCTTTAATTTTTTTTAATTTTTCACACAATAACCTATAAGATGCAATGGATCTGCATGGCAAAAGTAGATCAGACACCTGCAGCAAAACCAAGCAGAATAGAACTTGCTGTGTACATACAGGCTCACATACTAACCACAGCCTGGAACTACATAAAGAGCACATAGATCTGCCATTGCCAGGTTGTTCAGAAGAAGGAAGAATTACTAGGAAGAAGCCAGTGATGTCTTTTTCTTCCAATCTTAAGCAGATGGGAGCAGATAAACACTGTAAAAAGTGTCAAAGGTATGAAATCATGCAGCAAGTATCTTCAGTGGAGGGGCCATTTTCCCAACAAGAGGAATGAGAAGGAGGCATTTGGACAGGAGGAAGCAAATCCACTGTGTACCATCCAGCAGTCCCCACAGCCAGCTTGGCAACCTCAGAAGTGCATTGCCCTTAACAACCTTTTTCCAATACTGACTTACAATAACATATTTGGCTTGCATCTGGCCCATAATGTGCTGGGTATGTTCTAAAAATAGGACCACATGGGCCTTGCCCCAGGCAGCTCAATATCTAAGATGTCAACCCCTAGATTAAGGGAGGGGAAGAGGGATAAAACCTTTTAAAAAATAGTACCAGCTACATTGGCATGTTATCTAACCACTATTATCTGGGAATTTCTTGCTCAGAGGCATGTTCAGTGAGAGAGAGAGCCAAGCTCCAAGCACCCAGACGGCAGCACAATCACAGTTTGAACAGCTGCACAATCTACTGCGAGCAGCAATTCATCCTGACATCTCACAGGGACAGAAGTAATTTTGTGGGAGGTCCCTGAAGAGCTGCACTGTCTGTCCTTCTTGCCCCAATCTGACCCCAGATACTCAAGCAGCATCCCCATATGGCCAGCAATGTGCACAGACCTTTCCTGGGTAGAGGATTCTGGGTTCATCTCTCCCTTCTCCTTCAAAGATTTATGAATTGCAGCCAGAGTCAAGCAGATTAAGGTCCAAAATCTCTATTCCTGTCATTCAGAAGCTGTTCACATTTATACAGCACCTCCCTCTTTGTGATTAAGATGCTTTCCTGAGAAATGGAAATTTGAGCACATCAAGGCTGGGCAGGGCACTGATACCTCCCATTCAATTCTCTGCTTCACAGCCAAGGGCTGCAGTACTGGAACACTACCAAAAGATAGGCAGGGCTGGCAGATGCTGCCTGTTTTCTCAGGTGCTGGGCTTGGGGAACTGTCTGTGTGAGTGGATGCCAGGTGTGCAGGTGACTCCTTGCAGCCCCCAGCCAGGTGCCTATTTATTATTGAAGGGAGGGACTTGTAACCACCAAGCCTTGCAACCTCTCTCTCCCACTGGACAATGTTGGAAATTACTTGAATATGGAGATTGGATTCCTCTTTGAAGTCTGACTCCTAGTTCATAAGCATCTGAATACTTTATCTCATCTATTTCTTAAATAGAGTAATAGAGTCATAGATGGATTTGGATCTGAAGGGACCTTTAAAGGTCATCCCTCCAGTGAGCAGGAACTTCTTCAACTAGATCAAGCTGATCAGACCCCCATCCAATCAAATGGAATAGAAGCTTTTTGGGATTGACTGAAGTTATTGCAAAGTGCAAGCACATATTGCAAAAAAAAAAATTCCGTTCTGTTTTTCCCTCAAATATATTGAGGAATTTCTTTCCTACTCCTGACCAACTTCCAGAAAGTTTTACTGCTTTTCTCTCACAAACTATACCCTCCAAACGATGTCTCTCAAACAGTGCTCCCAACAGAGTCTTGCAGTCTCCTAAGTCTCATATGATCACAAGTTTCATAGGCATGGGTGATGCTCCCCAAAGCCAACAGTTTCAGAGGCATGACATAGCCAAATTCATAACTTAATTCTGAATATATCTATCTAACTCACTTTCCTTCAGATCTCTCTTGATGGGAAAATCTTTTTCTGCAAAGTAAATCTTGCTCAACTGTTTTTAAGGCTAGTCATTTCCAGTCTGAAACACATGGGGAACATTTTTAGAGTTTTAAGTGTTACTTTTTTAAAGAGAACAATAAAAAAAACATCCCTTGTTTGGCCAAGACTATATGGAAATAATCTGTGGGTAGCTAGAAGTGTTTTTGTTCTTACTATTATTACTATTATTATTACTATTATTATTATTACTGAGAATCTGAGAAAATAAAACAGAAAATTAAAACAGGCCTATGGAGTAGAGACTGGTATATACTATATTTGGTGTTTTCAAATTTCTGGAGTCCTCTTGCCTTCAGGAACAGCAGATGAATTCCAGGGATAAAACTTCAGGTTTTTAAGGAGAAATATTAATAGAACCAAAAAAGTGATTCCTTGTAAACATGCCATAGGATGAAATCTGTCAGTCTCCAACTGAGTTTTTTTTTAGTTGGCTGGTAGCATGAATGACAATGAAATGCATTGTGAATTTATGACCTGTAGATTTAGCTGATAGACATTCCTGAGTCTTTTTTTTCTTACCCTTTCCTAGGTTTCCATCCTCATGGGCATGGGTGTTAAATGTTTCCAATGTTATGAAATTTTACACACGCTGGTGGTTAATGAATTTTAGAAGTTGTGAAGCTCAACAGTGTTGTATTCCTAAGTTCTCTTAAAAGCTTCATCTACCCCCTACAGTCAGTGATGTTGTGGTAGGGACCCAAAGGAAAACAATATGAGTTCTGATGTGTGCTACTTAAAAAGAGTGTGTCCATACTGGCATATTAACATGCAAATTCTATGTGTGGGCCTGCCAAAAAATATAAGTGTTCCATCCAATATATATAAATACAGTCTACTTCTCTGAAGAGGCATCATTTCAATCAAATGTGCAGTTGGAGCACTGCTCACTAAGAATTTATACTCCTCACTTCAGTGTTTATCTTAATATGAAACAGATTGCCAAGTTTTAATAAAAAGGCAGTTATCTTCTTTTGCTAATGGATTAAACACAGGACATTTGAATTTCAGGGTTGCATCCAAGACCATAAGTGTCCCAAGTGCTTTTGTCCTATTTCAATGTCTAGTTATAACACCACATAGACAGAAACATGCATTTCTGTCCATACATAAAATTATTGGTGTTCACAGAAGGGATCAGGAGGAGGTAAAGAGTTTCTTAACTTCTGTCCACATCACAGTGCAGCACCTCTTCAGAGTACCTATCAAAGAATATGTCTACCTCCCAGAGCTGACAGTTCCTCATTACTTCAAGGAGGTCTGAAGGTTTAACAGCAAAGCAGAACATAACTTGATGCTTGTGCTTATCAAATTTGTATTTTGAGTCATACAGAACAAACCAATTTTGTATTTGAATACTTTGCAAATACAGAAGAGGTGATGTTATTCAATTATTTAGTGCTTTGAACTTCCTCATTTGTCCATGCAGTTTGCTTTGCTGACTAAAGGAGTCCCGTGGCTCTATGTGAGGTGAAAGACTGACATGTGGAAAAAATCTGGGATTAATATACTTAGTATGGCTTACCTTTGTTTTCATGCTGGGATTTGTGCAGATTTAAGAATCTTCCCAAAATCTGCTTTAAGAGTTTCAAGAGAAGGCTTCTGCTGAGCTGTTGGTACCTAACTCCTTTTTATTTAGCATGGAGCGTTGGTGCAGCCTCTCTAGATACAGAAAAAAATTCCCAAACAACTGGGAGTAGGTGTCAGGCAACAACCTGGGCTTCTGGCTGCTCTGTGGATTTGCTGATAGCCCATATCCCTCCCCACACCTCTTATCTTGTCTTTTATCTGTGCTCTTCTGGAGTTCAGGTGACAGGGTTTTGTCCCTTAACTGGGCAGGGCAGTGCACTAAGCCTTCTTCATATGATTTGAGGAGCTTGTTTTCTTCCTCCCAACTTTTCCAAGCCTAGTACAAACAGGAGAAATGCCTGACCCTCCTTGAAGGTGCTGGACCTGCCATCTGGGCTGACACAAATGCACAGCCATCCATCACAGAGTGTTGTTGGGGAAAGCTTAGCTCCCTGCTGCTGCACAAGAAAGCCCATATTGTTTGAGGGTTTAAATAGCTGTTTAATACATTCAAGCTTGGTTTTGCTGTTGTTGTTGGGATCTGTTTGTTCTTTTCAACAAAGTCAGGGCTAACTTTCAGAAGAGTGAACTCTAACTTTGTGAAGAGTTCAGACAAACACATTGGGGCTGTGTTGGGATCGTGTCTGGAAGCATGTTCAGGCAGTTCTCCTTGTCCACAGGACCATGCTGTACTTTGAAAACAATTCTTTGCATGCATGTGAAAACATATTTATGTGTATCAAAGGGTTTTATGACATAAGGCAAACTGAAACACTAGAAATGGAAACCTGATGGCAATTCCTTTCTGTATTTCTTCTTCAAAAGCTGAAAATTTGGCAAATGGACTAAACCCACACTTAGTAATGAGGGAACTATAGCAAATAATTACATGTGAAAATGATCTCCTGGTCATGCATGTGCATGCACAATGAAAGCTGGGATTTATGTGTATATGTAGCTGCTAAATGATAACACCATAAGTGCTGGGGAGTCACAATGATGGTTATTAAATTATTTTAATTTCTGGTAGAAAACAGCAAAGTAGTGCTCCCATATTGTAAAACCTTCTAGGACAACAGCTGATGACCTAAAGAGGATAAAAACTGAATGGCTTACAGGACAAATCACTCTGCTTACACAGTTAACTGTAAATAGCAGATTTTTATTGATTTTAATTCTTATGAAGTAAAACTGATTCTCAGAATAGATCCCTACCCAGAAGGTCTTTTAGCAAATGAGGTAAAAAAAAAAAAAAAGATTAGGATGGTTTAATTGTTTCCCTTCGTTCCCCAGCTGGTGCTCACAAAGGGCTCCCAGCCCAATCCATCCTCTGGTGCTCTCAGGCCAGTCTGAGCTGCTTTTCTCCTCTTCATCAATAGATGTCAATAGCAAGCTTCCTACTCCCACAAACTTCAGCCATTTCAGGCACCACAACATTAAGGAGGAAACAGTGACTCCCTCCCCAGCAAGAGTTCTGCTGTTGTGTACTTTCAGTTTGTTCTTAGAGGCTCATTCCTAACAGGACCAGGCATCCTTCTATACTTCATGCTCTGAGACAGAAGCTGAGCCAAAGTTTGTGAACTTCAGTCATCTTATGACACATGGAATCCCAAATTTTGATGCAGATTCAGTGAATTCAACAACATTTTGCAGATTTGCAGGAACATGACTCAAAGTCAGCCCTTACCTTGATGAGTGCTAAAGAAAGCACAAGAAGCTGGGAAGGGCACATGTTAATATCTTTTTTTGTTTGTTTCTCCTCTCTTTCTTTGGTTTTGCTTTTTGATTTCCACACATGGAAAGTTCTGTCCAAGAAGAGCAGTTTCATGCAAAAGAACCTTGTAAACAAATGACTACATTCATCAGCCACGTACATTGAATGTGAATGAAATTCAAATGCATTTTAAGCAGCTTATCCATTAGTGTAACACTGCAGAGAATCAAAACCTGGTGATGATACTTCTAATGTCCCCTGACCTTCCTTTCTTCCTTTCTTCCTTCTTGGAATCCTGGAATCCTGGAATCCTGGAATCCTTCCTGGAATCCTTCCTTCCTTCCTGGAATTCTTCCTGGAATCCTTCCTTCCTTCCTCTAGAATATAGCAATCCACAATACTGATACTGAGTATGACAAACTTCAAGAAACAGTCTGATAGAAAACTATATCTGAATCTGCTGTGTAACTTCTTTTGCTGCTTTTCTCTCAGTCCCAGCTAAAAATAAGCAGCTAAGGTGGTGATGGTAGCAGCAGCCAGGAGGGCAGAAATGGCAATAGGCTGTGTCTCTGATATCAGCCAGGGATTTGGGTTGCAAGGACAGGCGCCTACCAGCTAAGTGCCCTGCCTGCATTTTCCTGCCGTTCACCTGCCCAAAGAGCAGATCACAAATCATGCCAGTTGTTCACAGAGGCACCAGCAAATGTCAGCGTGCTTTGAGTGCAACAGCCAGCAGTCCTGCTGAAGCTAGCACATAGCTGTGATGGCAGGAAGTCTGTGTCATAAACTTCTTCTGAACAGCTTCTTTTTATTATTATGTTTTGGATGGCAAGTGGAAGAGTGAACTCCTAAGAGCTATAGAGGATTCAGCTACTGATAAACACTAAAGTAAAAAGAGTTAATGTCTGGATATCCAAGCACCTCACATCAGAAAAACTCTGTGGCATCTCCTGGTGCCCCCAGATCAATTTGCTTTCAATGTTTTTCCTTTCAAACCGAGAATTTTCCAAAATATTCCAAATCTCCTCATCTTCAAGATGTCTTTACAAAGGGACAAGGAGATGAGGTATCTAACAGCAGTTTCAGGGGTTTATTCTAATCAGATATTTAGAACCATATATAAATCACTATTGTCCCCCATTTGGTCTTGCAATTCAAAAGTTGAAATTATTAACATGGTAAATCTATTACATATTATTCTCTGATGTTGCTATGTGGCAAAACAAAGCACTTCCAGAAGCCAAAGTAGTTTCTTGGAAACTGTAAACCAGAAGCTTTTATGGAAAAATAAAAAATAAAGTAAAATAAATAAAACCCACATTGGTATCTTGCCAAATGCATCCTTTCATGCAAGACATTGTCATTTCTCTGCTAGATTAGGAACTGGCTAAAAGCATCAACAGTTGGAATGTAAGAAAGCACCTAAGAACATGCTGCTGGTGGAATAAGAAAAAACCCTCAAGGAGAACAATCTTAGGCTTGTTACAAATCCCATCTCAGCACCTTGACTGTCTTACAGAGACCCTGCCTTCTTCAGGAAGGAGGATCAGAGCTTCCATTCCCTGTGGTTTCAGGAAGTTCTTCATGTCAGCTTGATTAAGCTGATGCCTGGGTGTGCAGAGAAGGCTGCCTTGGTGGTGTCTGAACAAGAGGAGATCAGCCAATGTCAGGGTGAGCTGTTCTCTAAAATGGGAAAGAATTGCCACCAACCTGGAATTCTTTATTTATTCATTCTCAATGAGAGTACTCAAGCTGCCACCAAGGGCTTTTGGAAGTGTGGGCTTCAGATTGCTGTTCACAGCCTGAGACCTCTGAGCATAGGCTCAAAGCAATCCTTCCCCAAATTTCCATGTAATAGCTGATTCTGCCTGACTGGCTGCCAATCCTCAGTCACAGGTCTGATTGATTTTTGGGGTCCTACCTTGATTTATCTATAAAGGGGACACATTGTTCTTGAGGCCCTTAATAATACAGGATTTCCTGACTAACTCTTGCTTGCAACTCAAAAGCTGGCATTGAATGTGTTCTATATAAATACTCAGCCTTCAATTAAAATTTTCTGGAAGAAAACCTTTATCACTTCAGTTATTTCAATTGCCAATTATGTTTCTGTATTCCAGACTGGTTTTTTTGAGTCATTGAAGGTTATTGTATATTTATATCTTTCTCTTACCAGAATTATATTCCCTATAAGTTGTAATTAAATGTCCCTATAAATTCTGACAAGCTAGAGAGACAAAGTTGGAGGGAAGTCTGAGCTGACACATTTTCTGGATCTTAAATAATTATTTTTAGAACCGAGGAGGAAGTAATTACTGGTGGTAAAGTATTTTCCTTCTTCTTGTCTCTTTCTTTCTTATAATGAAAAATACTAAAATCTTCAAATTACTTTCTCTACTTAAGACAGAAGGAAATAGCAAAATATCATTTCTTCTCTGTGATTGCAGCGCATTCAGAAATGTTGGACAGAGTCTGCTGTGACAGGCAACTCTGACAAGGAAAAGTTCAAGTACAGGCATCACAGTGGCACAAGGTTGTGTTACTTTTTAAAACTTCCATCCCTGACACTGATTTCTGCCACATGAGCTCTGTGTTCCACTCCTGTTTTGCATCACACTCTTCCCTTGCAGGCCCTTTGGCCAACAGGCATCCCCTGACTGGAGGATGCTCTGCAGGGATGCGTTCTGCCTGCCTGCCAGCTGAGGACTCCTTATCATCACAGCCTGTCAAAGATCCCCTTGTGTTTACAACAGTTGCTCTTGCTGCTCTTCTTCCTGCTTGCTAGCATTGTTATCTCCTTTGCCAGAACAGTATTCATGTCTGTCATTTCAACAACTCTGAATTTCTTACTTTTGTTGGGATTGATGGCAGTGATGCTATTCCTGTTTGTTGCACACTCTCCAGGCCAGACATAGTGACTCATTCTTGTGTGCTTCTGTGATTGTCACGTCAATCTTTTCATACAGGGAAGAGGCTTGTAGAAAGATTGGATAAGGAATATTGCCCAACTAATGCCCTAATGTAGCATTCCGTGATGTGACTAAACAGTATATCTGAAGCATTTGACATATAGGACGATTTTATTTGAGTAAAAAACAGCAAATGGAAAGAAACAGAAGTTTTTACAGTGGTCCATGGAAGCATTCCTATGGCTTTTCCAACAGCAGCATTGGAAACACTGTAGTGATTTGATGCAGAAGAAAAATAAGAAGGAGAGTTTGTTGAGCATGGAGGGAAGGATGGTTTTCCGTGTAAAATTCAAATGGCCAAGGAAACATTTGTGACTATCAAACTATTTTCTGATTGGAAATGATTATTAAGCTAAAGTTATAAAAGAATTAACCAGAAACACTTGCGGGGGGGAGGGGGGGTTGACTTGGGAAGGCAGGGAGCATTTTTACTTTTCCTAATTAAAGGTTAATTTTTCCATTGGAATGTTAACAAGCTAACATAGATCTTGAGTAATAAATGCAGGAATCTAAGTGTAGTTTGGCTACTCCATACCAGAGGTCCATCCAGATGAGTGTCCTGTCTCTAAGAAAGTCTTTGTGCAGATATCTAGGGAAGGCAGCAAGAACAGCTCAGGTCTGCAATATTATTTCCTCAAAATTCAACTTCAGTCTCATGGTGGTTGTAGCTTAGAGAGTATTCTAATCTGGACCTGCTGTTTTGTCTACTGTTTTCAACTCAACCACAGTTAACATCCAAATGATTCAGTCTCAAGGTGTTCCACAGCTTACCATTGACTTATGGAGGAAATAGCCCCTTCTTTTCTTTCACACCCATTAGTTCCAGAGAAGGTCTCATTACCACTGAACAGGTAAAACTAGAATTGCTTTTCCTTTAATGCATTATTTCACATTTGCCTACATCAAAATATCTTCTGTTTACTCAGTTACTTTATCTTGTCAGGTCCTTCTTCAACCATGAAGAGGCCCTTGTCCTTACCACCCTAAATAACTTGCTATCATCAGTGTACCTTGTCACCTCATTATTCACTCCTTTTTCTATATCACTTATGAACATGTTGAACAGCACAGGCCAGAACACAGATCCTGCAGGATTTCACTCTTGACTTCTCTCCACCTTTCATTCCTAACCTTTTCTTTCCTATCTTTCAATCAGATAGAGTCATGTCAGAGTTTTGGTTCTCATCCCATGGCATCTTAGGTTTTGTGGCAGGCATTGGTGAGGAAACATTGCTGAAAGCTTTCTGTGATTTTCAAGAAGAATACAGCTTCACCTTCCTGATCTGTGTACTTGAAAGAACTAATATGAAAAGCTTGTAACTGCAAGCACTGAACCTTAGAATTTTTTAAAAATTGAGACCACTCTTCACAAAATTCTTGCAGCAATCAGCTCTGCCATGCCTGCTGTGTCTGCTTAGCTGACAGAAGACAGTGATGCTTATTCAGCCTCACCAATATCCTTCCTGCTAATCCAAACAGCATCACAAGACTGACTGTTGTCTTAAGCTGTGACATTTTTGCTTCAGAGTTTGATTTTGTATAAAGCAATTGATAGCACAATTGACCCAAGTCCAAGAAGTGTGTGGTTTGGTTGTTTGAATGATACCTCCTGGCAAATAATCATCTTTTCTGCTCGTTGTTTTGGATGTAAAACACGCCCTGAATAAAAATCCTCACTGAAGTCTGCTTTGAAAACACACATACCACTTTGTGAGCATGTACTAGGCTAAAATATTTTTGACATGTATATACACTCAGAAGGTTATTAAAAACTATTCAGCTTGATATTATTTGAAATGAGGGAAACACTGAGGTATGGATATCAGGAGTTTTAATCAAAATTCCTTTGGGATTTCAATTTGGGATTGAAGCTATACAAAATATTTGCATCTGAAGCAAAATCCACAAATATTTGGATTTTCATCAGTTCTGCTTGGATGAAAAACTGTCAGGCACTGCAGTTTTGGCACTCAAAAATTGCTTTTCCTAAATGTTAACTGTGTTTCCCACCCATTGGAAAAATTGCAGAAGACCCAGGGGGGCTTCTAGCTCATACACAGCCAAGTGCCAAAGAAAAGAACTTCCTCAGGGGTTCCTTGTTTCTCCTCAGGGGTAGTCTGTCACCTCCAAACCTATGCTTCATTTTAAAGGAGGAATAATTCCTTATGGCAATTTTCCATGGTTCTGCCTTGGAACAGGGCAATTCCCAGCAGCCACAGATGCTGAAGTCTTACAACTTTGTTTAAACATCTGCTTAGATTAAGAAAATATTAGCACAATATTGGGCACAATGGTCTTTCCATAAAAGGGCCTTAAAATGTCTCTGCTCACAAAATAGTGTTTTCTCCAATATGCAAGTGAGGGAACCAATTGCAGGTGTAAAATTTGAGTGTGTGTATATATTTTTCCAAAATCCTCTGAGAAAAATGTCACAGCTTTTGTCATAGCTTCAGAGTTGCAAGAATCTAATTCCTGATGATGAATAGTCTGAAACCCTATTGCATGATGGAAATACTGACTCATTCTCCCTGCTCAACTTAGAATTCCCACATATAAATCTACCAGCAAAGTCATCAACTTTTATGTTGTTTTATTAGCTCAAAATATCTTTTTTTTTATAACAATAAATTCTTTAGCGAAGAGTGTTAAGCAATTAACAGGGGAAAATCCAGCCATTTTTCCTCTTTCTGTTTTTCATCTTTCTAAGACCAACTTTGCTAATACACACTTTAAGTTTTTAGGTATTTAGAAAGTACATCCAAATTTACAAGCAAAGTTTAGAAATTAATTTTTAATTCAGCTCTTATCCCTTCAGCAAATGTAAAAGAACAATGATGTGAGATTTGCTCATGCTGACCGTGTGCTGTGACTATTATTGCAGGATCTTTTTTCTCTTCATTGACACCTTGGGGTCTGTGACTGACTAAAATAGGAAGCATTGCTGCCTCCTGCCTGAGGAGATGACTCCTGAAAGTGCAGAGCTGTTTTCAAGATAACTATTCAGGAACTTGGAGTAACTGTGTGTGCATTAGCACCCCTCCTTCTCTGAAAACCCTTCTCATTGGCACGAATACACCCACATGGGAAGGAGGGAGGGCACAGAAGGGAACCATGCCAGCCTCTGTATCTGAAGAAATACTTCTGGCTAGTGCATGGATGAGTTATTTCACACCAATGTCTGCCCAGCATTTTCAGTAGAAGAATAAAGTAGTGGTGTTGTGCAGTGGATGCAAAGACATAAAGAACAAACACTTTTTTTTCATTTAGGAGCTACTTAGCAATGTGAAGTTTTTGTGTGAAAATTCAAACCTTATTCTCCCCTGTATTTTAACTATAAGACTACCCTGCCTACTAAAAATAAGTTGACCTCGGCCTGAGCAAAGTATTGGACTGAGTTTTGTGTTAGCAATGAAATCTTACAGCCAGTAAAGTTTGAAGTTTCACTGTGAACCTTTCACTCCATTCTAACTTCATAATTCCTTGAAAGCCTAATGCTGAAATTTTTTTCCTTATCAGTTTGTCTGCTGTGCAAATAAGTACTTATATAAAATAACAAGTGATATATGTAAACTTTATACATATATAGAATATGAAGGCAAGATTGTGTGCTATTTGTATGAAATAGAAATGATGACATTACTCATGACTGATAAAACCATGAATGCTTTTCTCAAATGAGTGTGAATACAATGTTTCAGCCAAGCAAAGCTGGTACAAGATTAAGAACATAATAATTAGAAACTTAAGTGGGAGCTGTAACTAGAAGTTTCACTTCAGTCTAAACTGTAGCAGTCACAACTTCAGCAATGTATTTATTTCAGCATAGATAAATAAATATACAGGCCTGGTTTACTGGTGATGAGTTACACTGAGTAAACAACTATCTACTCTATGGACACTACCATCATATTCATAACCACACAATTTTGTGTCAGTATAGTTCAATTTTATGCCAAAAAAACAGGAAAGAGAGAGACAGTCGGTCCACACCTAATTCTTTGTTATAGTAAGCCTCTTTGAGGTCTTTGACAAAGAAATGGATTGTAACTTTGTGAAATTACTGATCTCTGCTCTCAGGATTCTGTAAAAAGGCAGTGTAGCAGCTCTAGTCAAGGCCTGGTTTAAGAACAGAAGCAGCTAAGTCGTGTTGCCAGTGCTCTTTTACAGGGCTGGAAGAATTAGGCCACACCTGATGTTCAAAACACTACAGTTTTAGGTTTCTGAACAGCCATTTGTGCATGTCCAGCACCAAGTGCAAAATGTTCCCAAGTGCCACTTCAGGAGGAGAAATAGGAGCAGCTCATGTTCAGCCCAGCAAAGTTTAGAGGGTGTTGCTCCAGGCACAGGTATAAATGTCACTTTGTCTAATGGATAGCACCTTGCAAAGCATTGATAGAAAAGCACTTCCTTTTCCAAAGAAAGCACAGGACTTAAATGAGCAGATCTCAGACAAAAGACAAGCAGTTGCTGTGTGCAAGGGCAGGGCTGCTGTGTGTTATATATCATGCCTGTGTATATGCAAGGAGATCCAAAAAAGTCTGAATCATTAGCACAGTGATTTTAGATAAAGTTCATCCCACCTGATTACAGACATCTTGTTGCATCTGTGCTGGGTTTTATAATTCTGGGAGAGCTAGCAGTGCTTGTAGAAAGTAATTTGTCCGACCTGCTTTATATATTTTCTTTGGGGAAAAAAGAGGAATGGAGCCCTAGAAGTTTCAACTTTCTGCTATGGGCTGCAAAATAGTAACTAGACAACCATCCATGTGTTGGGTAGCTATGTGTGAACAACACGTATAAAACGTGTACATGCACAGACCCCATGTTTACAAAAGGTGGCTGCTCAGTTTGTGATGTACCCAGGCTGCTGGTAAAGTTTCCATGGTACAAAACGAGTGACCCCAGCATGGCACATTCATGCATGCATGATATATTCACATTTCACTCTATTTCAACGTTGGTTTTATTCTTATTCCAGTCTTGCCCCTCCCCACACCCAACTTCTGCCCTGGAGGTATCCTAATAGTGCAGGAAAGATAACAACAGTGGTGAGCTGATCCTTAACCTTGCTTGTTCAGGGAATCACTTTTGTGTGTCACTTTGATCTCCAGCTTAGGCATCCTGCTAACTAAAAGGGGCAAGAGCAGCAGGAGCAAAGGTGGTTTCTGCTCATGAATTTTACTTGACAAAAAGTTCCCTTCTACTCTAACAACTTCTCCTTTCATTCTTGCCTCTTTTTTGATTCTTAGTTAAACACAGATAAATGTTTCTGTGTTTTAAATCCGAACTTTTGCAAGCATCATGATAGACAATCATATCCTTATGAAAAATGCAGCATGGTTCTAATTAATTTTTTCAAACATCAGTATCTCAGGGCTTCAAAATATTTTTCTTTAGAAATGCTAATCATCAAAATAAAAACAAAATTTCTATGTTCACTGAAGTCTAATTGTTTGCAAAGATTGTAAATCACCACCAGCTAGAAATCTGTTCTTTTTAAGAAGTCCATTGTTTCCATTTTTGCCACTTTTTATTTGTGGGGGAAGGTATATGGAAGTAATGAACAGTATGTTAGAGGAAAAAAAAGCAACAAGGCTGACAGATTTTTGGGCAAGTTTCAGCTCAATGTGATTTCAAGTGGCAAAGATTTAGAAACCCTCCCAAATCATAGCTGACAGAGAGAGACTAAGCAGTATCTGCTGAAATACATTCACTTTCCCAAAACTTAGATGTTTCACATTGCAAAAATTGCAAAGTACAGCGTTATGCAAAAATTTCCCATTTTACCTTTTGGGATAAGACAGCAGTGCTAGCAGCTAATAATATACCACATCAAAAATACTTTTTTTTTAATATTAAACCCTTATAACATAGCTTGGTCTTAACACCTGGTGTATAGAAACAGCCAACCCGAGAACAACAAGATCTTAAGAACATGTGGACAAAATCTGCTCATGTGCTGGCATTTTAATTATGCTTGCCCTGACCCTTTTCCCATGTTCTATAAAACAGACCAACAGTATGGGGGGGGAGGAACCCACCTCAGTAGCACCATCTCAGCTAAAACAGATGAGCACCATGATCAGAATACTATTAGCAAATAGAAACAGAACATAAAATAATACTAGAAATTAACAAGGAAGTTGAAGCTTATACTCAAAATAATTGTGTAAAGAGCTGTCACATAGTTCCTCCTAATAACTTCAAGGACACCTTCCTCTGGCTTTTAAGCAGGGTCACAGGCAGTGTTTCAGGCTTTTATAGAGTCAGACCGTTTCTCTTCCCATCCTGCCTGCCAAAGGCGAGCAGGGTGAAATGGATTACAGGGATTACAGACGCTTGTGATCGAGCACACCGCGGAGTCAGGGGGAAGCGCCCTCCGAGGCGATGAATTCCAGCCCCCAGCTCCAAACCCGAAAGCAGCCTGGGTGGAATGATTCCATTTGGAGTCTGAATGGAAGAGCCAAAGTCCAACACAGGCAGGGCCCTGCTGATGGCCAGGGCACCTCCCAGGGCACGAGCACTATGTGAGGAACCCTGCTGGCACATGCCAAGGACGGGCTGGTGTCACCTTTCTGATGGGGACATTGTACTGCATGCAAGATGGTATCACATTGCAAATTCTCCAGGGAGACAGCTGAAGTTGCCAAAGAGAATGTGTTTTTTCTTAGTGCTCAAGCACTTCAATAGTCAAAGCTTAATCTGACCACTAATAGCACTGCCTTGTCTTGTTGGCAATATTTTCAAAAACTAATTAAAACAAACTGATAGCAAGCCCACCTGGGATGTGTTTTTGCCTTAGAGTCTTGTTATTTAACAGCTGAATGAGGTTATACAGATTTCATCTAGGAATATGAAAATCTATAACCAAAGAAGCAGCACGGGGAAGGCTTATTTCCTCCAACAGTAACACGAGCTAGCAGTGATGGTGGATGGAGCAGAGCGTGGACTCCCTGCCCTGAGCCTCCAAACAGCAAGAAAAGCAGCAGGTTAGCCAGTGGTCCAAGCCACAGCTGTCCATAACACCTTGTGCAGAGCAGTGGAGAAGAAGGGGTAAATGCCTGAGCAGTGCCGTGAGGTGCTTGGGGATGATCTGAGGCTCTTTACCAGGACAGGCTGTTGCGGACTATTGCAATGACAATGTGCTTCCAGAGGAGTGTCACTGCAGGGCACGCACTTCCTCTGCCCCCTACCTCGTGTCACAGGAGTGAGGCAGCACCGACTGCCCTGATCCTCAGGGAAAGCACTTACCTGCCCTTGGCACTCTGCTGCACCTCACTCAGAGTGTGAATTCACAGCTGCTCCAGTATTAACAGAAAGCCCATAAGCCTGAGCAGGGGAAGGAAGCTGAAGTGGCAAGGACTACGACAGATGTTGCAAAACATTGACTTATTCATAACAGAAAGTCAGGCAATCTTTTGAAAGCCTTTTTTCCCCCCTCCCCCCCATTTTTTTAATGTGCTGACTTCAAAGCAATGAATTGTGGCATCTGTAACAGCTACCAAACCGTGCCAGTTGAAGCCAGTGGAGCACAGTCTACAGTGATAGAATGCAAGTCATGCAATTATGAGTTTGCAGTCCTGGTTTTTGAAAAAACATATGGTCTGCAGCAAGGAAGCCAGGATATTTTAAAAGAGCTCCTACAGGGTTTCAAACTTTGATTTTACAGAGGTGTGGGAAAAGAAGCAGACTCTGATATTTAAATACATGTGTTGTCGTTTTGCTTATTGAAGAGAGCTGTGCTGTGCTTTTACATATGCAGGATGTATCCTGAGTTTCTAAGGCACAGGCAGCAATACGTAGGTATTTCACACATTTCTTATTTTTGTTAACATTTAGGGAAACAGAGTGCAGTATTAGACCCTTTGTGGACAGCAAGTGGTGTGAACAGCTTTTTAGAAAGTCTAACATATCCATGTGAGAAAATTCTTAATTATCACAATGAAGCTGTCCGTCCCCTAAGTATTCTTAGCCACTGACTATATACTGAAACACTGCTGTCAATGCAAAGTGAGGATCCATGAGATCCTATCAGGACTTACAAGCATAAACCTAGTGACAAAATAGTGTCAAACACTTTAACTGAAACATCTGTCAGGTCAAAATGGATGATGTCCTTGCCTGCTCACACTGAGGGCTGCCAGAGCTGAAAGGTGAGTCTAGCCAAGCTGTGATACAATGAGCTCCAGTTTGCATGTATTTATGATTTCTATGTGCAAATGCCCCTTCAGTTTCCTCATTCCCTCTCAACCACCAAGGCTTCTTCCACCTTTTAAAAGACCTGAACATCCAAATTTGGCTTCTGTGTCAGTACCTGTCTCCAGGACATCTTATTTTAGGTTTGGTACCTATATTTGCTTTAAAAGAAAGATAGCTGCTCTATGGCTTTATCTTATAAGTAGCTACCTACAGCCCTTCAAAAGTCCTTATCACTTTTGAATGCTGAAAAGCTACTCCTGGACATAAAGCCAGCCTTATATAAAGCATAAAAAAATCAGCACTAGACACTAGCACAACCATGGCATAGTATGTTCCTGTTTATTACATGAATTATAACTCAGTTTCCAACATCACTTCTTTTATTGTCTGCCTTTTAAATATATTTTAAGTATCTATTGCTCAAGGCTAAGCTCCCAGGAAGTGTGGGACACCTTCTCTAGCTTTCAACACCAGAAACTATCCCTGTCACATCTGGTTTAAGCCTACACCTGACACAAATCAGAGCTCTGACTAGTAACTCCTGCAACAGGTCCAGATTATTTGACTGAGCTGCAGCTGCAGCAAAGCCCTTTGACCTCAAATACAAGGAAAGATATTAAACCTGTTCTGAAAAGTTGACTGGGTTAGCTTCAGAGTGTGAGATCTTAAGTACATTTTTTTCATGAAGAGGAAAGAAACATCAGTCAGCTCAGAAAACTGGATTTGTTTCTTATCAGCAACCAGGTGCTGGTGCTTTATGGGACTGCCCAAACTCTTTACCACATGGTTGTGTAGGCTTTCACCAATCTTCTCCACTTACTATCCATCTCCACAGTCAGTATTTCCTACACACATCATACTGGTCACTCAATTCTCTCTGGCTTAGCAGCAGTCATCCTCTATGAAGCTTCTTCAATCTTCTACTCCATGGTCATGGTCTGAGTAATTCAGAAAAAAGTTGTGGAGCAGGTGAGACCCAGCAAAGCAGTTTTCTTTTGAGAAGCTGAAGGCCCAACCACTCTGCTTTCTGTCACACGCTTGCTCAGAGATTCTGATGCTGCCTCACCTTTTTTCTGGTCTCTCTGAAATGTTTTCACAAGAGAATGTTGAACAAGTTAAATGCATATTGCTTGGCTACAGGATCACTGAAGAAGGCCATGATAATGCCTGCTAATATATAAGGTATACATAAAAAATCTATGCAAAAATCTATGCCATTTAGACTCACAGAGAATGTGCAACTATCAAGAATGGGATGGTAATTATTGAAGCACACAAAGCAGGAGTGTTTCCTAGCAGGAAGGTCTATGGTTTATGAAATCATCCCTTAAAGAAAGTTATCAGCAGCCAGCTCTCAGTCAACTGTAAAGCAAACAAAGTATGTTATTACTGACACAGAAATGACTTCTATCTGATTTTGCCTTAGTCCCCAGGAGCCTCCACTGTTCACATGGTTTGTACAGAACTGACAGATATCTGTAGTCACTCCCCTATTCATAGTGAATTACTAGTTTTAAATTGTGCTCCCCTTCTAAACTACTCTCTTCCTATTTCTGAACCATCAAAGCCTTAACTCATACCCCTGTGCAAGAGGCCCTCCTGCCTAATGGAGTGTATTTGGATGTAGTTGGTAAGTCTCATCCTCTGCACTTTGCTGCAGAGGAGGAATGGAAAAGAATTCACTCAGAAGTAGTTACAGTAAGTTCCAAACCATTTTGACATGTTTGGATTCTTGAATCTGGTCTTAAGACTCTGTGCCTGCTTATAGAATAGCAGCTGAATTTTCCCATTTAGCAACCTTGGAAAAGACCTGCAAAAGGAGTAATTTATATTTGATTCAGTTTTATGCATCCTACAGTGGTAAGTGAGGAACCTTCTTCACCAGCCATTATGTGCTTAGCAGAGATTTTTGCCCCTCTGGAGAATGAAGCCACTCAGATGAGGTAGTTTACTGAATCCTTTTTGCATTGCATACATTTTGTACGTGTGTAGACAATATGCATGTAGCAGGTCTTGTGCTTATGCAAACTCCCAAGTAGCAAAAACCCAACAAGCCCAGCAACAAAAACAACTAAAACACAGTCCTTCCAGCTGCAAATTTGGTGTGCAGAAGCACACATGCAGGAGTGCAAATCAACCCCTCATGGCTCCTTTCAACTTCCTTTGAAGTCAGTAGCAAAATTCCCATTGAGTTCAATAAGAACAAGAGGCAGCTCTCGAACTAGTAAAAAGTCCTCATGAGGCTTTATAAGCTCTTTATACAAAACTTTATTGTAGTTGTATATGAAATACATTTTGACCCCATATCCACACACAAGATTGTGTGGCTGGTTGAGAATAATGTGACACCTCCACTCTGCCCAGGCTGTGACTGTCACTCAAGCCCTGGCTGTGCAGATGTCTGAGGGATTCCAGGTTTCCAAAGCAACTTTTGCTTTTTACAGAGAAGAGCCACTAAAGAGAGGATGACAGCTCAAGTAGCTCATGTCCAGCTATTCAGGAGCAGGTTAGGTCAAGGCCATTTCTGGCCACCAGATGATCCAGCCTCTCTCATGACAACAGACACGTGACAAATGTCCCAGCTAATTCTGCTTAGTTTTGTGGTAGTCTTGGACACAGATCATCACAGAGTATTAATACCAAGACTAGAAAACCTGGCACAAGGAGATGGAATTGCATTAGAACAGCTCCCTTTCACTATTTTCTGATCAGGTCCAGAGAGTGGTGATGGGCAGCTATTCCTCTGCTTGAGGGTGCTCAGCTGTGAATTCTCTAAGGGATCACTCATGTTGCTTCAGCTGTTCCACATTTGTATGAAGTCTCTGCAAATTTGTGAGACAATTTGGGAAAATTATTATACTTGGTACTTTGTCTGGTTTCCAGCTGACTCAGAAACCATGGTCACTGGGCTTAACCAGTACTGACAGGAGTAATGTTTTAGCCAAAAGCCAGCTGGCTGAAAGTCTGCCCCAAAAATATGGAAAAGATGGTGACTGGTAAATATAAACACTGTTGGCCCTGGCAGCAGTGGAAGCTTCGAGGTGGTGATTTATACCTCTGTTATCTCTCAGCTTGGTGGCACCCAGATTAGGACATCCATGTAGACCAATCAGGAGATACTCTGGGGATTCCAGATGGCTCCATAAAACTCAGAGAGACTCCATAGTCAGCTCTAGAGGAACAAATCTGCTTCTGCACTAATGCTGGGGTCATGAAGAAGAAATGCACAAGCAAGTCAACTCAGTCCAGACTATGTAGCCCTGTACTTCAGCCCTAAAAAAAACAATTATCAGACTGATCCACAATTCATATTCTCATCTTGAAAACATGAGCATAATCTGCCTCATGGGAATTTCTCTACAAAGTAGGCAGTGGGATAGAGACCAGCGAGGCTGGTTTATGGTTGATTCAGCTACAAAAAGATGAATGTTCTGTTGTTTAAAACATTTACATGAAAATAAATTTTCCTTGGATTTTTAAAAACTTCCTGATTAAATTGTACCCAAATGCTACTGAAGAACTATGTCAGGAAGACAGACACTATCATGTCAGGTATTAAAGTCCTTTGACTATCTGGAACAAAGGTGAATGTTTTGTGGAAAAGTACACATTAGTAGGCTGAATTCATTAAATGTTAGTAATTTTAGCTCAGGTTAAAACATCTGAGCCCTCAATGGGTTCAAGGGCACAGTATTAATCAACAAAGAAAGTTTCTAATCGAATTTTGCCTTGGGAAATTCTCTTATATATTCTTTCTGGGTGATGTTATTGTTTTTGGGGAGCTTATCTACTATCTTGCTGGGAACAACTATCCACTTTAATAAAGTGCCTAAAATAATGTAATAAACACACAGCTTATATCAATAGCATCATATTTCCCCACATAGTATTTGTGTGTGGTTTAATTAGATGGAAGGATTACAGGAAAAGTTTGTGTCATAATGATTCTTTAAAGCGAAACCATAGATCAAAGTTCATAGCTGCCAAATATACAACTTTCAAAACAAGCTCAAGTGCTGCTATTAATCATGGCTGCTGGGGGATTTGATGACAAAGATTAAACTGCTGTAAAGGATACTGCTGTGCATCAGATTCTTGCAACTGTCATCAAATAGTCTGCCAGCTATTAACAGGTCAGAAGAGTTGTCCAGCACTTACCATGGGTGGCTCTGTCACTGCAGTTGGTGAGGCCGTCTGTGCCATGGTGACAACCAGTGACACCCTCCCAGACAGATTTTGTGGGTTGTTATTTTTTACAGTGTGGCTGAAGCCTTAAGGTCTGCCTGTAGAGCAAACCAGAGAGGGAAACTGCACGACCTCAGCCTCAAAGCACTGTATCCTCACAGATCCCTTGTGTGGAATATTTTCTGTCTTATTTTTCGCATGGAGCACCTTCTCCTAACTGCATGTTAAGAGTGCCCACCTGTGGAGCTGAGGTGCTGTAAATTCACTCCTAGTTTATTTCTCAGGAACCACTCTGTATAGATAAGCCCTCAGAGAGTAGCTCAAGGAGCAGCTTTCACCCCATTTGCAATTACACCAACCCTCTCTCCTTCCACACTGGATCATGTAATATCCCTGTGGGAAGCTACAGCTCTCACTTGCACAGAAATATAATATGAAGGAAGCATGCAAAGCACACTTTGCAGGGTGGGAGCCAGCAACCTGTGACCCAGCAGCCAGTGCTGCGTGGTGGGTCATGGATGGTGGGTCATGGATGGCCCTCAGATGGCATGTAGAGAGGTGTTAACCTACAAAGTGCTGCTGTCACTGCTCATCTGAAACCCTGTGCTTGAGAAGGGGCCTTTCTGAGCTTCAGCTCTGAAACTGGTATCACACTCCTGCACCGAGCTGGTGGTGGAACAGATGTGAGTGACAGTCTGACGCAACAAGCAACTGGAGATTCAAATCCAAAACCACAGATTTGACTACAGTCTTCAAAGTTGAGGGGAGTTATAGATCTGAATCCAAACTTCACAGCTGCATCCAGCTATAAAACAAACTTATCTGTATAATGGGTTTAATTCAAATTGCATCTGAGTATCTGCCATCTCTGGGAAAGTCTGGAGACACATCTGGCTGGAAATTTTTAAGCATCATCTCATCTTTGTTATTAGCATCTTTAAAAAATAAAAATAAAAACAAAACAAAAACCAAAAAAAGCAAACCAAACAAGAATGCAAGAATGTTAAGATTTAAAACGACATTCAAACAGATTAAGTAGTTCAGCTTACCAAAAGCTTTCATTCTGCCCAACACTTCACAGATCACTCTGTTCTGTCCTCTACTGAATGGAAGAATGTGACACCAGACAGCCCGCTTTTAGACATTCATGATGGTATATTTTGATTTTTAAAAGGTCCTTACTCAAAGATCAGTCTTCATTTGCCTTAATTTAAATTTTGTTTTCCAAGGCTCCTCTCCTTCCACAAAAAATTTCTATGGGACTGGAACCTTCAGTGCTACAGCCCAGAGATATTTAGTCCACTTCTCACCTTCACCAAAATGTTCAGGAAATTAATATACCCAGTTATAGCAAAGTGAAATAATTGTCTGCTTAAATAATTGCTTTTCTATTCACTGTAAGATGCTTTTTAGTCACCATCACAAGGATAACTGGATTGCACATGCTTGGCCTGCAACGAATTCTCCCCGAGATCTGGTCTCTTAACGTGGCTTTGGGGTCTGTTTAACACTTGTGAGGCTACACTTCTGCACAGGATTACTAGAACCATGTAAGTGGCATTTGCTTGCCCGTCCTTGTGTGACACTGGCAGCACCCTGCTGCAGAAGTGCAGGTGACCCTCACTGGCAGGGCTCACTGCATCAGCGTGGCCTTTATCACACAGCAACCCTCTGGGGGACGTGTCAGAGCCTTTGCAGATGTCTCTGGAAGCACTGGAGTCCATACTGCACTTCAAAGAACACAAAGACTATCTGGGAATTCCCCTGAATTGGGGAGTTTTTCTGCTTTCTGCCATCTTACATTTAAACATGGCATCTGGTTTTCTTCTTACTGAGAATCATGTACCAAGTATAGTAACCAGGAAAGGGTGGGGAGGTGTTATCCTTTGGGTTACTGAAAAACATTGCCTGAGGAATGGAAACACTGCTGTGATTGTGATACAACCTCTATTTTTATTACTTTTCTCTGTAAAGTACAATAAAAACATTGTGGGGAAATATATAGTCAATTATCTGCAGTGGAAAGGATACACCATCCATCAGCAAGGCTTCTGGGGGATGAAACAACGAGTCACAGCCTTGTCTTGTCTTTCAGTCTATGGCTCAAAAACTCCAGAACCACAAATTTAAAAACAAAATACGAGAATGTGAAATGCAAAAACCAGTTATCCATCTGAAAAACATCACAAATGGACAGAAAAATGGCCAAGACGATTATGACTACAGCTGCTGTGTGGGTAAAGCTCTCCAGGACAAGAAGGGGGATGGTCTTAGGGTATGGAAATGTGGTATCCATAAAGCTCAAGTCAGTGGCAACATTACCACTGGCCACAGTGGGTCCAGGCTCCCTCCAATGTGCTCTAAATTTATTCTTGGCTCTCTATTACAGCATCTAAACAAAACCAGTGGTGTGCAAATGAACATAAGGGCATGGAATAGTCAAAGTGGCAGCAGCATTGACAAAGGCCAAGTCTGTGCTGGGTTATGCTTAACATTCACTGCCATGGCCCAGCTTTCAGGCAGACCAAGGATTTTCACACCACACTTTATCCTTCCTGGCTAGCCTTTGATGTCAGCTCTCAGTTTGGGCTACAGCCTCCTGTGAGAGGAGCACTGAGACATGTTGGGTAGGACTATACACTGTGGGTGCCACCACAGCACCTGTGACATTCCAGAAGTGAGTGGCAGCACTGCAGGCTCCATTTGAGAGATCTCCATGTCTCCTGCCACTCCCTGCCACAAAACTGGAGCCCAGGTGCTTGTCTTGAAACCTGGGTTCTACCTCCAACATTTAGAAAGGCCTCAAACAAAAAAAAATGGTAATGTATTCATTTCATGGAAGCCTAATGCTCATTCTGCAGTACTGGAAGATATTGACTATTTGAGTGCCAATAAACCTCTGAAAGTGACACACAAATGAAATTCAGGTGAGTGTTTCTATATGCCCATAGGATTTGACCAGATTAACTGATGCTTCAGTACTGATGCTGATCAAAACATTTATTTTATGGATTTCAAGTTCTAAAATTGAGGCAGAAGATTCAGATTCTCATTTTGCTGTAATTGCTCTGTTTTGGCACCAGCTAGCTGAGACGGTTTTATGGCCAATTCAACATTGCTTTTCAAAAGTAAGTGGTGAATTACATAGGATTTCAGGAGTAAGTGGTGACTGCAAAGGATTTATTGTTTTGGGTGACAAACACCTTTTTAGAGTTTGAACACAACTGCCTGACAAAAAGCATTTAAAGCAAATTGAATTCTCTAGAAATGTTTCTTAATAATGCAAGTCATCAGCTCTGACAAGTGTGTGTCATCTTGTCAAGTCAGTGTTTTGAATCAACCACATAACTGAGGAATATGATGGAATATAAGGCAGAGAATGAATTTTACGGTAGTTTTGCATATATTAAATTGATGTATCTAACACAAAGTTGTAGATATAAGGCAAAAGATTGAATCTTGAGGATCACATTAATGAAGAGCTCAACTAATAAATTAATGGTTTTTGTCATCTGAAGTGCAGCCAGCCCCAAAAAAGCACTAGCTCATTATGATGAGGTTGCAACCTTTTTAAACACACATACTTCTATACAGATTATTAGATATATTATCTTTACAAGAAAAATATACCCACATAATTTTTAAGCTACTTCTGAGGATGATTTATATTTTTTCTGTTGCACTGCTTAAGGTACAGGCTTACTAGTATTAATGACAACAATGTCCATGAATTTCAAGTTGCTCCAGTTGTCTCTCTGCTAAAGCAGAAATGAGCCCTCTTAAAGTCTGATGGTGCTATTAAAAAAAAAAAAACAAACCAAAAACCAAAAAAACACCAAAAAAGTTGTCTTATTAAAAACAGAAGCTTTCATTCTCCCTGGAGGCCTGATATTTATGATGGAGCATTTCATGCCTACTTCTCTTGTCCTAATTCTGGTCATTTGCAACAATGCTGGTGTTAAGTGACTACGAAACCCTAGTCTCTGAAGTAATCAGATTTTCAGGCCCTGTGCCCTATGTCACATGGAATCATTTACTGGAGTACAATAGGAAATAAGGCCACTATGCCTAACAGTATTTCTGCAGGGAGAAATGCTGCTCATTGCTGAGTAACAGTATACCCAGAAGATTATTAGTTGTAAATTCTGCCTTCAAAATCAATGGCTTCTTGCATTTAGAACTAACAGAACCAAAGGGCAAATTACCAAAGAAATACAGAGAGAGAAAAAGTGCAGAGTGCCAAGCTCCTGCTCGAGAAACTGGTCACATGGAAGGGCTGACTTCTCAGATCCAGTTGATATAGGGCAGCTGAACTGGTCTGCAGCTGGGATGACATGGGTTGTGAGAAGTACCAAAGTTCCATCACTGGCTAAAGACCCGGGCAAGCAGCTCAGTCCTTTTCCCCACATGAAAACCTCACAGCTCTGCTTTCAGCTGATTATCTCCTTATAAGCAGCAGCTGTTGGGACGATTGTTTTGCATAGAAATAACAAGAGAAGGTCCAACTACAGGTGGTTAAAGAATTGTGGACTTGTTGGAGCTTGTTGTGTTAAGTCTCTGAAATTCAGAGCTTACCTTCGAGTCACTGCCTTTGGTCTTGTTGAAGCTCTAGCAAAAAAAATGGGCCCAAGCCTCTCAGTTTTCCAAGTGTAGTAAAAAGTGTTTGAGTACACACTTTAATATATTTTCTGTGGCATTTTTGTAAAATACAGATATATAATTATAGATATAACGCATATATAGCATTTACTGTATTGATAAAAAGCTAGTCTTTTCACAATGACAAACCAGTATTTACAATATGATTCAAATTTTAAGGAACAAATAAAACAATATTGTGTGGTTATATGATAAGAATAATTTGAGGAAAAATAAGAGACCAGTTCTAAAAAGTTCCCAGACAATAAAGTACATAGTCTTGACAGGAGCACCACCATGAACATCCGTGCACAAGCCCTTTTTTTTCTCTCCTTATAGGAACATGCATGATTTAGCTCTTCTACATTTCTACCTAGTCACAGCTCTTAAGTTAATATGGCTACTTTTGCTTTTTCAAGTACAGATTAATTGTACCATCTTTCCACTTATGTATTTTTCCAACTGCAAAATTTCAAAGTTTTGGCTAGAGCAGGAATAACCATACACAAGTTACTTCTTAATTTAAACCAATAAAGCTACAACAATTTGCATAGCTGAAAATTTTCCCATCTTCTACACACCTTAGAAGCATTTCACAAACCATCAGCATCAGTTTGAATAGCATTTTTAGCATTGCAGGTCTTCTCTAGGAAGTTTACCTCAAAGGACACTGCACTGCCAAGACCAGCAAGAGAGCTGAAGTACACAAATGCTCTTTATTATTCTCATATATGAACACTCCCCAGACATTCATCTGTAACATACTGTCCACAGCACACCAAATGTAAAGATGATCTTCACCTTCAATGTACTGTCACCCTTTCCTCAGAGGAAGTGCTATTATCACATTTTTCAGAATTAAAAAAAATCTGGTAGAGACTGAGTGAACTTAGGTTTTCTCAGAAAGGTCACTTAGAAAGTTTAAGACAACAGAGAAGCAAGCCCACATCGCCTCAATTGCATCATCTTCTCTTTCTAACTTTGAATGAGAACTTCACACATATCTTTAACAGAAACAAATACATAACCAATAGAAATAAAGCATTCTTTAGGCACAGGCTTAAATATTGCTGTTCTATTCCCAGATAAGAGGAGGTAGCAAGAGGGCTGTTTCTGCATATATTATCTCCATCCCACTGAAGAAATATTAGCTGAAATGAGTCTTTTTAGAAGTGAGAGTGTGTAAGGCAACATGCTGGTTTTGCACATTTAACATTTGGTGAGGAGGGAAGAACTATTTGCCTGAAAAGATATAGAAACACTTGAGACACATGAAATTTCACCTTCACCAAAAAAATCCAACAAACATAAACGTGAGAGACCTTAATCTCCTTCAATGCTGACTGGGGAAGCATTTTTAACTACATCTCTACCCACTTTAAAATGCCTTACATCACCTGCACAATATAAATGAGGATTTGCATACTGTTGAAGATGACCTGCTCTCTCAAGCACTAAAATTTGTTTCACAACCTCTGTGGTTCAGCTCTGACAGACAGGCAGCTGAGAGGCAGCTTTTGAGAAGGACTGATCCACACCTGTGCAGGTGCAGATGAGGGCAGAAATTCCACCATGGTAAGAGTCTCCCTGTGTCCTTGTCACTCTGGAGAAGTCTGGTCAGGAGCAGATGGTGATCTACATTTTTACAAGTGCCATTTAGAAACCAGAGGTGAGGATGAAGGAAACCTCTCAAATTCCAGGACAAAACCAGATCAACAGGAAGGCAGCTATGACAATGCTCTGCTTCCAGAAACACTTTTGGGCAAACTGGGTCATCTGCCTAATTGATACAGGTGATGTATTTTTGAAATACTAAGGATGCAGGACCTTTTGCCCTTACTAAAAAAAACCCCCAAAAATAAAAAAATAAAAAAAACAAACAAAAAAAACAACCAAGCAAACACAAAAGAAAAAAAATAAACCCAAACTACATCACACACACACAAAACAAGTAAAACCAAGAATGGAATTTCTCATCCTGCTCATTATTTTTTTCCTAAATCAAACTGCATTTTCCTTTAAAAAAGTAAAAATACAAAAACAAAGATACATTAGAATATCCTACTGTCCAGTAAATGTCTTATAGGCAATATTTATGGAGGAAAAAATGCATCAAGCCCTACCTTTGACAAAAATTAAGCACCCCAATGTTCATTTCATACAAAGGAATGCTGCTTCTAGTGCTGTTGGTTTGAATTATTCCTATCACCACAATTTGAATATGCATTATTTGTCTTCAAATATATAACAATAAATCTAGACCAATGCTGTAAAAAACAAATCCTATTGAGAACGCTGTGCTGTTGATAAGCTAAAAACAGCATATCATGAAAAGGCAAACTAATCTTTCCATTTACTTTGTAAATAATCCATTAGCTAAACTTCTATTTTAGGCTGGATGCTTGATGCTTAACACTAAGAAGTCCAAATACCCTTTGTATCCCTTATAACAGAGAAGAAACTTGTAAAATGCCTTTGGTGCATCAGCTTATTGTATGTTTTAAAGAAACTCACTAGTGCTATAGGAAATGTAAGTGGGCTTTTTTGTGTTGTTTAATACTCCAAGTGTCACTTCATTCTTTAAAGGGGTTAGAACAGAGGAGGGGGAAAGGGGAGGAAGTCTTACTTAATTTGTTGCATATGTCCCAATGTGTTATACAACTAAGAGTATTATACCAGAAAACTAAAGCAGTCTGCACCGCAGCAAACTCTGTGTAACTCAAAATAGGAGAATAATCTGGCCACAAGCAAGTCAAAATTTCAGTGAAACTTCCTCTCATATTATATATACACACACTTTACAAGCTACATCGAGTGTCCCTTCGTATTCCAAAAGAAATACATCGCAGACACCAAACATACTGTACTTTTACTTAAAGGCTTCATCAAACCATATGTGCAGACACTTGAGAAGACGAGAGTGTCAAGCTTCCTAGGGTCCTAGAGTCAAAGAAATTCTGCTGCCCCCCACTGCTAAGTAAGTGCACTCCTTCCACGGGGGGCAACATCTGCCGATCCGTCATGGTTCCACTTGGCGAGGACCCCAAGAAACTTCCTTGGGAAGAAACGATTTTCTCAGGACTGGCAGCCAGTTTGGGGGATGTGGAAAAGTTATATCCATAGAGCGCACAGGGGCTGTGCAGCCTGAACGTGTTGTAGGAGCCTTGGTGGGTCTGGTTAGCGGTAAAGGCATTGCTGGACGGGGAAGGCATGATGTACTGGAGCTGTGGGGACATCCCTGAAATCTGCATGGACAAGCCAGTCTGCGGGCAGCTGAAGGCGTCGCCGTCGCTGCCGCTCATGGACATGTTCACGGTGGTGCTGCTCGACACGCCCACGTAGGAGGGAGTCCTCGGCGGCGCGAAGGTCTCGCCGCTCTGGCTGGTGAGCCGGTTGTAGGTTTCTGCCAGGGAGCTGCTGTATCTGTTCAGGGCCAAGCCTGAGCGGGCACAGGCGGTGTAGTCAGCCGGAGCAAGGGTGCACAGCTGGCTGGTGTTGGGACTGAGGTGGAAGGCTGGAGACGAGCAAGGGGAGCCCGGTAAAAGGTGAGGGTGGGTAGATGGCACTCCACTGCCAGACCCCTGGAGTAAAGTAGAGGAACCTGCATTTCCTGGAAGAGAACATTACAGCATAAGAAGCACATTGGGAAATGTCCACTTCCTAGGTGAAAGATCAAGACTTTTGTCTTTTGTAATAACCCTTGAGATGAAACCCAAATCACATTAATTAAAAACTTTTACATACATGTGCAGGAGAATGTGTGAGTAAACCACATGCATATTTCTAAAGAAACAACTAGACCAAGAAAGAGAACCCCAAGTTACATTTTTACAACCATCACTCACTACTTAGAGCTCCCTGCCCAGAAGGTTCACTGCTTTTATATGACATGGAAGGAAACTGCATGGCAGTTAAGAGGTAGATAAGTGAGTACCACAACACAGGAAGCCTTCTTCAAAATGATGATTTTTGGCTTGTCTATGCTCTTGCTAGAGTCCAGAATGCACTTCAAGCATTTTGAGCCTGACTGTCATTGTCAGAGCATCAGCTGAGGAACCAGCTCCTCAGATAAGATGACAGAGGCTCTCACAGATAACAGCTCCAGGAAAGTTCCCAACTTCAGAACAAAACTTCAGAAGACAAAAACTGCTGACTTCCAACCAAAAAATTCTGAGAACAACCAAAAAATTCAGGACAACTTCAGGAAAAGTGTAAGCTAAATATTGAAGCATAGCTGCTTTATTTCTTGAATGCGCAGGTGTGCAGCAAACTGTTTGCAAATTGTTCATTTACTGATACCAAACTTTTTATATTATGAATACCAGTGCTGAATGCTCCTGAAAACACACTGCTTGCTATTAGTAAAGCCTTTTCTCAGGACTGAAAGCTTCCCAGCTGGCAAGGAACACTTCCTTTTCCTAAAAGATTGCATCTACCTGAAAACTGAGTGTAGAAAACTTAAATGGGGCCTTTTACAGTCTCCCAGGCAGAAGATGCTTAACAAGGAAGACCTTCTGTTTATGAATCACATTAACAATCCAACAGCTTGATGCTGCAAAGAGAGAAGTGCTGTCAATAATTAACAGATTATCATAATAGGTGAGCTAGTAAAAAGAGAAAAACATTATTAACAAACACTGCCACTGCTGCTTCTCTGTTAACAAGACACCACAAGCACAAGGCACCATTAGACACTGCTACATTACAGAAATCCTGGTGTAAGACACATTATTCCTTTAATATCCATCAATTCCTCCACTACTTGAAGATGGGCACTTTCAACATTAACAACCAGGACAAATTTTAAATGGGGTCTTTTGCAAAGTCTCAAGGTACAGATGACTAAAGATTTTGCAATGATCCCAGTTTACATTCTCAGAATATCAAGAGTAACTTCAACAATCTTCAGAAAAAGGAAATGAAAAGTTCACGGTAGCAGTTCCTCTGCTCTCAAACAATGCTCCTACATACAGACAGAAAATAAAGCTGTTCTGTCTCCTAAATGGATTAATTAACTGCATCATCAGCTACCTTTCAGTCTTACACAGTCTGACAAGATATTTCAGGTCCCATCCTATCTTCTCATTAAAGGCCTTTTTGAGACCAACCCTCACCCCCATGTTACACCCAAAACTCTGCCAACACTCATCCAATGTATCTAAGACTTGGCAAAAAACCTCCTTTTAGTTGCCCATTTCAAGAACTCATACTCAAGATTTCTCAAAGAAGTGAACTAAGAAGTTGGCAAAAGTGACTTCTCTGAATTTTCCAATGTTCTGGATTTTTGCCCTGAAGATGTTTAACAACTTTGCAATCAATATATTATCAAGAAAGCAGACTGATGTTTGTAAATTTAGTAGCAGCAAATGTGAAGATTTGGGAGCAATATGTCTGATTTAGCTGGGAAAAGGCTGAGAGGTTTTCTATGTGCACTGGCATACTCTACAAATAAAAGAACTCAGAAAGGAGTACAGAGATTCCATTCTATGTCCAAATGGACCATTTAAATATTTTTCTCATTCGTAGCACTGCCTTCACAATGGGGAAAATGGAAACAAAGAGGTCTCCAACAAACAGTGAGGAGCAGGAAAAAGCAACATGGAGAGGAGATCTATTTCTTTAAGCTCTAGGATGCAGATAAAGCCTGTTGGCCCATTTACTGAACAATTTTCAGGTCTTTAAGAATCAAGACAGGGGTTCTAAGAAGAAAACAAATTAAGCTTCCTCCTATATACTCATTACTTAAGAGAACATTTATTCTCACATTCTTTTTTTTTCTTAAAAACACAAGTAATTCCTACACTGCAGTTTGGATGTGTACAACAGAAGTCATCTGTAAGTGATCTCAACCTTCTGTATCTAGCCAGAGCAAAACACTAAGGAATAGGTTATTCAATCCTTAAGAAACTGGCATTCTCCACATGTGATCTGATTTTTCTTTACAATCTAACATTTTTATTGCTACTGTGGTTGAGTTAGCATTGGTTTTCTAACTTAGAATGACTCTGGTGAGGGGGGATGGCTGCACTGGGGTTAGCTGGTTGTTTCTGTCTTGTGAGTGACACACTTTTGTAAAGTATGATGGGCAAAGCTTCACCTTTCATTTTTGCTTTGAAAGAACACGAAGACACTTGTTACCTTGTTTGGGTATCCCAGGTATGTCCTCAAAGGTAAGTGTCCTCAGTGAAGGTCTCCAGAAGGCGTAAGACTCTACCAGAGCTTCCAGTCCCATTCTATTTAGAACAAAAGAATCATGGTGTCATGAAAGCAAGCTGTTATTTGCCACGTTTCTCTGGATATGCTATCTCAGAAACATATAAAAATTAGCAACATTTCAGGATTATTTTTCAACTTGATTTTGCTTTTTTAAAAAGAGCCTTACAGCCTATCCATGAGACCACAGAGACCTGCAGCCACTGGGCTGACAGCACACAAAGTGTTTTCCAATTCCACAAGCCTGGCTCTCTACTTCAATATTCTGGGCCTTTTGGGTGGGCTGTTTGAGTGGGAAAACTTGGCTAAAATGATTTTTAAAGTTTTGCTAGGTGGTATTTCTTAAAGAGATCATCCCTCTGGCAGTTAAAGTTTTAACTGGCAGTTTTAACTGCCAGAGGGATAATCTGCTGTTTCTTCCTAGAAAAAAGGTGATCCACAGACAACTTCCATTAAAACAGGATCCCCAGTCATTACTCATGACCTGGAAAATCACACTTAGAAAATGAGCAAGGCATGGATGTACAGCTGTTTTACTACTAAAATCATATATAAAACAATATTGCTTTGCTAAGCAAAATGCCTTTAAAAACTAAAAGACTTCACTCATTTTCTTGCCAACAGTGTCCTGAGAAAACGTAACTACTTAGACAATGGTGGCAGAGACTATTTAGAAGAATCTCTGTTTCCTGAAGGTAAAGGCCCATTTGTTTTCTGGCACTTATTTATGAATAATGCACCTCAGATGTATATAAACATAGAGGAATAATTTTGGTGTTATTTTTGGCTTCTGGGCCCCAGAGGCTTGGTGAGTGTCAGGAACAGGCACACAACAAATACAAGTGCTTGCCTTTGAGCAGCAGTACTTTGTAAACTTGAATTATGCAAATAGCCAAATTTGAAGCAACCAACATGTTCTGGTACTACTCCTTCCAGCAGGAAACACAAATGTCTATCAGGAAACGTTATTAAAGCATTTATTAGCTGAACCTGGACTAAAAAGATAGCCTTAATTTTCTGCAGTAATGGTGAATTTTCATTTCTAGTTAAAGTGGAGATAAAAGCCACCTCCTGGAGGAGTGTAGCCGAGGCGATAATTTATACAAGATGCCTTCGAACAATTTCCACATTTTATCACCACCCTAATTTGTGCTATCAAATGCTCAAGTTTATTTAACAAAACAGTTATGTTTTTCCTGAAGTATTTAAAGGGAGAAATTCTGGTCCTTTCCTGAGTAAAAGTTTTTACAGGGTCAGACTTAAGACCCAAGTAAAGAATGAAACTATTCTCAGCACATAAATTCTGTTGCACTTTGCAAATGCACAGGGAATGTTTTTAAAAGGTGAAGCTACTGATTTCTGTAAAATAGCCTCTGGGACTGAACAGGAATGACCTAGAAGGGCTTATTTTTAATTAAACAGAATTACTGCATGCAGCAGTGCAGAGTAAGAGAGTGTCATTAAAGCAATATTTAACAATCATGTATAATTTTACCATAGTATTTTTTTAAACTTGTTGCAAACTAAAATGCCTCAATGACAAACAAACCAGCTAGAACAATGAAGATAACAGAACCTTAACACTTAATTTCAGTATCTAATAACAGAGCCAAATAATAATCCACTGAGTATATCGACAGAAATTTTCCTTGACAATTAAAACTCTGAGCTGAATTCCCAAACACACTTAACCAGTAATGCAGACTATAAAAGAAAACAGTGATACTGACTTCAGTAAAACAATGTCAATTTGCAACAAACAAGAGTTTGCAGAGTCAATTCTGTAACAAGTGTATTTGTAGAGTAGAAGCACTCAGACCTCATCTAAAGGCTGCTCCAAAATATTTTAGAGATGCTGGCCCTTCCTTCAGGACTCACCTTCCTAATCCATTTCCATGAAAAATAATCAAAATATCCTGCTTTTTTTCTAATGCCTGAACCAGACTATTCCTAGCAGCCAAACAAAAAAAACCACCTCTCTGTATACACACAGTATTTGTGTGGTTGCAGATTATTTGTGTGGTTGTAGATGCAGTGCTCTTACATCATTCTCAGGTAACTACCACATTAAAACCTGTTCAAAACTGGTTTCTGAACAATTCTTTCCTTTCTGTCTAAAAGGATATCTTCTCTTGTTTCATTTAATATTATGGAAGAAATTCTAAGTCCACATAAATTTGCACATTTCAGAGGATCAGGGCTCCACACTTTTCAGGAGGTCCCACAGTACTTATTTTATAGTTCTGTAAACAGCAAGCCCAGCAGAGACACTGCCTGTGAGGGAGAGAGAGCTTTCAAACTGGGCACATATGGCAACCCTTTTCTTCCTAAAGTACACACACTATGTTTTGCTTCCTCAGTCACTGCATTTACCTGGAAGCTACTGTTCACTTAATTTCTAACCAGAAGGCTACAAAAGGGGGCAAAATTCCACCTACATCAGTGGCCTCAGAACATGGATACTTATTTCCTGCTAGAAGACAAAATCTCAGACATGTTGAAAAGATACAGTGAATGCCTCTTTACAACTACCTCATCCCTTCTATAATATTCATTTTCCAAAACTACTCTCATTTGCTGTCCAGATTCAGGTTTTATGTAACTCAGGTATAAGCAAAAAACAGGCTTTATTGCTCTAGCTTCTGCTAAAAGCAGAAGCTTTTAAAGCAACTATCAAAAGGAAACTCTCTGATCATTCCTACCAGCACAGTCTGTCCCCTTCTCTGTAAGTCCTGGTCATAAATATAGCAGCTGCAGACACCAAATACAATGTGGTCGCTGGAACTGATGTATACTATACACCACAATGAAATACTGGAGGTTTTTTGGTTTTTTTAGCTGAAATGGTTTAACAGACAATTCAAAACAGGCTTAAGTAGCTTGCATTAAACAGTCCTCGGATAAAATACCTCATCAGCACCAGCAGCCCAGACCAGACTTAAATCTCCACTACTCAGATTTCCCACTGCTATTTTGAAAGATTCACAGGTCAAGAGAGAATAAGCAATTAATCAGTCTATCTGCAACAGAAGAGTTGGAAACTAATCTCATTTCAAGGTTTTGTTTCTGTTAGAAAATGGATTCACCTAGGGAGTAGATTTAAAACTCCTTAGGCTAAACAGACACTTGAACACAAGTCTCCCACTTCCCAGGCAAGTGTACTAAAGGTTACTACACAAACACAAACCAGTTTCTCCTCCTTACATGAAGCTGATTCTGCCCAGCTCCTTCCCAACACCCACCTGTTTCGGCCTGAGTCTCTAAAGCCTTTGGCGAATGGGTTCCGATCAATCTTCAGACGGGTTATCTGAGAACATGATTAGGAGAGATTATTGCCTGTAAACTCAAGTAAGCAGCACAGAAAACAACTCTCCTCACAGAAAAAAGCTGACAGAGGAAACATCTTCATATTTGTATGGTTTAGGATGTTTGTCCTGAAGCATAGCAAAATCAGGACCAATCTTCTGATCATTGTTTTTGCACATCCTGGAGACACCAATAGGTGTTTAAAGCTGCCAAATGGCAGCTGGAATTACTGAGAAAAAACTTCAGGCAAATGTCATTCTTCATTTAAGAGAGTACACTGTCTTACTGCAATAAAATTTAAATTAAATTATATCTCTGTACTGGTCAAGAAAGAAATGTGAAAAGAGAGATTATCTCTAGGTTATTATCCTTTATGAAAAAAGACTCCAAACCCAAACCAACCAACCAAAAACTCATCAAAACACACCACACCCCAAATAACTGTAATTTATTTTAATACACAGGAAAGTCACCAAATACTTATATTTCAGGATTTACATGGCTCTCCTGCTCTTCTCTTTGTAAAGTTATCAATGCATATGAAACTTCAAAAAATACAGCAGCAATAATTATATGGAATTAATAAAATTAATAAAATAACCATAGTGTTATTATATATGCTAATACTTAAACAAGAGGTAGGAAGAGCCAAGTGATACAACCTGCAGTTTACTTTTGACTTTAAATCTATGTGGACCCAGATAAGCTGCCCTTAATAATATAAGCTGAAGGCAGTTAGTATAAACAACTGCGACTTTCTTCAGAACTCAGCTTTTCTGTTAAGGTCTTGAGAGCATTAAAAACACAGGAGTCAGGAACAAAAGTACTTTAAAAATCCTCTCCAGACACATATCTACATTTAAAGGTAGAAACATCTTTAAAAATTAGATTGCTTTTTGCCTTATTCTTCAATGCTGTGTTTATAATCAAGATACCATTAAGCATGCTAATTAGACTCTGTGATCTGCATAATAGGAATGATTTTTTACATGCAGCTCAGCTATAGCCTCCAGGCACTATAACAGTACTAACAGTGAAAGCTACTTGTAGTAAAAAACCGGTTTTGATAATTCTGTTTTAATAAGTGATAAAATGAAAGTGTCTGCTTTTCTCCTTTTTCTTACATCTCTGGCCTGCTCTGCAAAGGATGTAGAGTGCCAATCAGAAATTCCAGTTTACCTGTTGATTTTGGTAAGCTGTGACGGTAGTGAAAACTGTCTCTGGAAAGGAGAAGGCTTTCACCCCTTCTCCCGAAGGGATGGGCTTGACAGGGGACAGATCATCACCACAGTCTTTTCTGATGACGTGCACACGAGGCTGGTATTTATGCATAGAGTGAAGGATAATCTACATGGTCATGGAAGGAAAAAGATAACATTTGTTAGAAAGGACACCCTGCTGTTTCAGGACTAATAACTTTTTGGAACAGATTATGGTATGTGTTTACCATGCCACTTACTGGAAATAAAATGCTTTCTTTAACCTCTGAAGGTTCTTGTTACAGTAGTTTAATCCCTGTGCATTTATATTATTGCCAACCCTAAGCATTTAAAAATTGCGACTCAGGAGCTTCAAATTCAGAGATTGGCTCAATTGAAACTGGCTCAAAAAAAGGAAAAAAAATTTAAAAAAGAGAAATCAAGAGTGAAGTCCTGGTCCCACTGAATTATGAAAGTTTTGTCAGTTTTTCCCACTAAAGTCTGGATTTGACCTAACAGGATTAACAGCAGTAGAAATTTGCCTTTTGTTTTTGGAACCTTCAGGATCTGCTATTGGAGCAATTTTTTCCTCGTATCCCAAAGGCTGGAAACAAATCTTGGTTGGAACACAAGCTGAGGCTCTCACAGTCTGAGGAAGTATAAACTTAAGAGTAAAAACCCAAAACTCTGAAGTGTTAATAACAATTGATTTATAAAACGGAAAACTATTACAATTTAAAAAACCCTCCCAGCATACAAAAACTCGGTCAAAAATAAAACATAAAAGATAAGAGGATTAATTTATACAGCATAAAATTAAGCACACCAATACCTCTTGGTACTGCACCCCAATTTTAAAGGAGAACGAAAATACAGAATTTTTCCTCTATTTTACTCCACTTCAGCTAACCACTATTAAAGTAGAAGATTTCAAGAAAAAAAAAAAATTAAAGTTCAAGTATTATTGTTGGAAGCCCTATGAAATTAGTAACTTGATAAATAAATAGTCCTATGGCTATTGGCCTGTGGAACCACTAATCAACATTCTGGGGAAGCTTTTTAATTTCCTGCTCCTCGAGCAGGCTCAGAATGTGCGTGTGCTCAAGCACTCAACAGAGCCCCTATGTCAGACATTGTGGAAGTTCATTCACCCAAACTGCACAGAGGACATTACATCCATTTGGATAAACTAGAGTTTGGCTAGTTTAATACACTTAGTCCTGGCCAGATTACACGACCCTGTTTTGCTAAGGCAAGTTTCTGGATAATCAGGGGTTTTATTAGCCTTTGAGCAAGGTTTTGACAATGACATCACAGGCTCCAATTAATTTGCTCAGGGAGTGCCCTATGGATGTTCTCATATAAAGTCTTTTTTGAGTTTCTGAAATCTTGAACAGAGCAATATTTTTTTATCACCTGAAAGCATTTTCTCTTTTACAACACTCCTTTCACTTCTCCAATGGCAAAGAACTACAAAATGAAAATGCAGAGAGGACAGCACATTCCTCACCCTGTTTTCCTGTGGACACCCAGTGGTACCAGGGGAGATACAGGTGCAACAGAAGGAGAAATTATCAAGAAAAGATGTTGCACAGTCTGAATCCACTGCTATTCTGTGCCTTGCCATTTGTCTGGGTGCCACCGAGCATGCCACATTCTCTCCCACATAGATTACTTGACCCCATCAGCTCTGTGGTGCAAACCACTCCTGGCCCACACATCAATGATAACCCTGGCAGCTACAAAGAGGTCTGCTCACACATCAGAACAAGTGAAATCAAAGCAGCACGGAGATGAACACCTCCCACTTCTTATCTGGGTGGCTATTACAGCCAAACTGATCCATGTCATCTCCTAAGAGCAACTTGTTTGACCTCTGTTATGTACTGAAATTTCTTATGCTGACACACTGTTTTGGCAATGAGAAAATCCATAGCAATAATTTTTTTCTTTATTTTGTACCATGTCTTCTGACAATGGGATCTTTGTTAGTCATCTGAAGGACTGTGAACTCTAAATAATGGATATCTGCAAAGCCCTTGTGAATTAAAGAGCAACGTATGAAGACAGGAGATAAAAGGAGAGGGAAATGCAACATCCACTCCAAAAAAAGTCTAGCTCTATTATTCAAAGCATCACCTAAAGCTACTGTGAAGAAAAAGCTAAGGAAAAGGAGATTCCAGCTTTACATTTCACAGTGCTTTCACATTCAAAAGCACCAACAGGGATCTAACAGTTTATCTGCAGAAACAGCAACTTTCCCTTCATGCCCTTAAAATCCAACACCAAAAAACCCCAATCAGAAGTCTCACTGTGTTCCCAAACACGAACTGGCATTACATACAATTCACAGATTAAGAGCCTGCCCCTCTCTACAAAGTCCTCAAAGAACAAGATCAAATCACTTCATGCAGGAATAAACCTCTCACAAAAATATAATTATACTTTGGCCACAGCAGCTGTCAAAAAATCATGATCAGGTGGGAGACAAGCAAGGAGCCCAGAGTTAGGAGGCAGAGCACCTGCAGACACACAGAGCTGGGATTGCCTTTGCAGTGGCTTTTGAGAGCTGCTTCAACGAAGAGACCTCAGAGCTGACCCTCGAGCACCACCATGGCACAGCCATCTCAGCCACCACAAATGAGAGCCAGATGCATCTTCACAGGGAGACACCAATCCTCCAGCAACCAGGCATTGCCAAGACTGCACAGACACCTCCCCACCACCAACACAGTCCTTGCTGCTGCTTTTGCCAAAAATCCTCCTTTACCCTCCCTCCAAAGCACAAGCACTCAGGCTCTCTGAGTTAGGGAAGCGTGTGGAGCTGAGGAGCACGGATTCCCTCTGCACTAAGACGAAAACTGCAAGTGCAAATGCTGATGTTTCACAGCTTTTCATTGTGACAAGAACATGTAACTGCCCACTGACTGTAAGCAGAGCTCGCTCCTTGGAGCCAAGTCTGGGCAGAGCTACAGTCCGCCTCTGCTTCCAGCCTCGCCCCACTTTCAAAAGGGGAAAAAAACCCGCCCCAACCACCAAGGAACAATTAACAAACTAACAGCCTCATTTTCACTAAAAGTTAAAAGATGTTCCTCTGCATCAAAAAATGCTCAGTTGAAAAGCATGGAAAATAGCATAAAAAATATTGACTTTCCCCCTCCACTGAAATTCCATTTAAAAACTGCATTGAAATAGAAAACTTAGGCAGCTCTAACCAGCCAGAGGGAGAGACTGCTTTTACAATGCAGCACTCACTCCACAGATGAGAGAGGGATGAGAGGCACTAACAAAGAGCATCCAGACCATGCACTTCCCTGCGACAACTGCAAAATCCAGGTTTACTTTTCCTTAGCATCATAACTCAGATGAAATACACAAGCCACAGCGTGTCTTAATGACTCTCTAAGAACACAGCACTTCCAAAGCAGGGAATTCACCCTGGAACTCCTTTTGAGATCAGAAACACACAAGGAAAACATGTCCGTACAAATTTTACTTCATCTCTGCAAGTGGAACCCATGTATCAGAGTGTTCTATGTGCAGATATGTACTTCAGAATCTCTGAGCTGAGCAGGGCTATGAAATTGCATAGTCACAAACTCCCACCTGAAATGCTGATGAAACAGCAGCAGGCAGTACAGAATCTGGAAAGTGCTCGAGCAGAGATGGCTGATCTCCTTCCACAGAACGCTAATCCCAGGGCAACGCGATGCAAGGGGAATAAACTGGCTGCCACCAGCTACTACCACAACATAAATACTGCCAGGAATTCTACATCAGTGCCCATTTGCAAACACTGTCTCTATTCCCACGGACATGGGCCACTTCTCTCAGAGATTCTGAGAGTTAATACTCTAGAAGAGGTAAAAGGGCTCTACACTGATATCATGCAAGCTCGCTACCTCAACGCCTGCAAGATCAAAACCTACCCCTGGGATTTTCACACAAAAACTCTGCAAAAGCTTACACCTTTGATGAGCACAGGAAGCATAAAGGAACAACTTCAACAAGGACTGAATTGCCAGAACCAGCAAGCAAGGAAAACACTCTCAAGAACAACAGTTAAAGTCCAACGCTGCTTGCTGGAAACCTCACCAAGGTTCCACTCTGCACCACTCTGCCTACACACAAGAGGCAAAAAACCCACTTTCTAATAATCTAAAATATACCCCATGCCGTACGGGGGTGGGAGAGTCAGAACTTCTGTTACAAGAACAAATATTGGAGGGACCCTACAGCCTTGACTCATAGCTCTTCTAATTCGCCATCTGTCCCCTGGTACCCTCCTGAGAAAAATGGTTTCTTCCTGCTTATGAGAAACAATTGGTTTTTATATTCATCACAAAATATGATTATTCGTTTTCCATTATTGCTAGAGGCATTCAGAGGCTACATAGCTTTTTCAATACAGCATTCCACACTACCATAGCTTTAAAAGAAAAAATGTACCCATTGGAAGAGACACTTTTCTGCTTTCTGCTTTTGCCTTTTCTGGTAATTATGAATGACATGTTTGCAATTTCCCAGATTTGAGAAATATGAAATTATTTTACAGTCATCCTTCTTTTGTCCTTTTATTTTAATACTTAAATTTCCATTTTGGGGAGGAGGGGCACTGCCATAGCTCTGAATCAGTTCAATGTGTCTCAAATAACTGGACTTGAGCTTTGCTTCCCTCATCTCCAAGCCGAAATACTTAACTAAAGACCAGAAAATTTATATCTCCCCTGTACTACAAATAACGGTGCAATGTGTACACTACACAGGTTTCAGTTCAGAATAAAAACAAACCTAAAATCTGGGATGGAAAAATACAGTAACACAATTCTCTGCATAGCTGAGATTTTATCATAGTGCAGTTTGCAACTGCAAACACACAGGTGGGCCACAGTACCCACAGATCATCCCCGTCTGCACCCACCCAGCACAAAAAAACAGCTCGCTGCTGAAAAAACAACATTTCATCCATTTGCATCTGCTTCACTCTCAGAGCCCTTACAACAGACTCAGGATTCAGGGAAAACAACTCCCACTTGAGAGGAGTCACAAATGCACGAATGGTGGGGAAACTAAGAGAACATCATGTGCTAATCTTAACTCAAATGGACACTGCCAAATCCGACACCATAACTGTAATTCTGGAAAGAAGCAATATAAAACCTCTTTTGCATTATCCTAAGAAAAGCACTGCTAACTTGAGAGATGCAAATATTCACATTTCTTTTAAGGAAGAACAAAATAAAAAATTATTGCACAAATGGAAAGTCTTTTTTCCTTGTTATCAGATTTGGTGCCACTTTCCTGTATTCCTGCCTCCATCAATCACACTTGCAAACACTAGTAAGGGGGGAAAACATCTCAGACTGTGTATTAGCAAAACACCTGGCTCAATATCACAGAGTTACAACCATACTGAAAGATGAGTGTGGTATCTTTATGCTGCTAGGCATATTTTCTTTCACTCCTTTCCTTGAAGGAGAAAGCATCCTGGTTAATAAATTGGGTTGCTCTAAGGACAAAGAAATCCACATCCTGCCTCAAAATTTTCCTCTAACATCTTAAAACTCTACCTCTTGGAACTCTATGCTCCTTCTGAAAGGACACCAACATTTGCCATTTATTACAGGGGTTTGTAAAATCAAAGACATCACCCTGACTAAAAACAATCCTCATTTTTTAATTATTTCTTAAGGTGTCAAGTAAAACTATTTTAGGGATTGTTGGAATGATACTGGCTTACATCTGTCATGTTTCAACAGTTTTGAAGAGAAAAGGAAATATTAACATAACACATTTTGTCACATTAGATAATGTCATAACTAAACAATTTAGAACTTGCAAACAGAACACTCATACTGCATACGTCTTCGCCAGCTTTTTCAGAAGTAATGAGCCTCAGCTGTGAAAGGGTCTTGCTTCATAAGGTATGTAATAAATCATCATCGGAGCAAACCCAGCTCCCATGTTGTTCGTTTGTGCCTGCAATTATTAACACCTCACGGGATTTCACACAAACGTCTGGGTTAAGAAAATACTTAAGTGTATTTTTATTCACGTGAAGTTATTACGCACTCTTAATGTTTCTCCTAGCCACTTGTGAATTTAAGCGTCCCTTTCGATCGCAGCAGAAGTCGCGAGTAACGCGCTCGGTGGGAAATACTGAGAGCAATTCTGCCCCTCTGTATTAGGCAATTTAGCCTTGTAAAGTCTTACTCTGCAGGAGGAGTTCTCTATCTGAGGGGGGAGTAAAACAGCAGGCTCTAATAAGCAGTTAATTATTGGAGCAGAAAGTAAGAAGCTTTTAGATCTGGACAGCAAAGTTCCAAAACAACTCTGAAAAGTCAAGCCTATTTCTGGCAGCCCGAAGCTGTACGTCAGAGCCTCTCAGGGCTGAGCAACGTGCCTGCACAGAATGCCACCAAAGAGCAAGTACTCACATGCCCTTGATCATCCAGCTCGTTGTTGGTGAGCTTCAGTTTGTCAAAGCTGATCACTTGTCTCATCCACGTCTCCCCCGAGGCGGGCGAGTCAGGGTGAATGTAAACGCGAGGCGGCACCGGGGAGTCGGCATTGCCAGCCACCATCCACTTGGAACTATGATAAACATACCTGTGCAAAGAAAACACATACCTTCAACCACAAGCACCAACACAATTTATTAGACCCACTCAGCATTAATGAATTAGGGCCCATACTTACAGCAAAAAATCCATCGATTACCAAAACATGAAAGGACATAATTTTGCATGAATAAATAAAAATAACTTTTTTGTTTGTTTCAAAACATAGTCCTGGCATCTGCAAAAATAAGGTTAAAATCCATGCTCTGATCTGACCTTACTCTTCCTAAAAGCAGTCACAGTCTCAACACTAGGTTTCAAAGTGAGCTTTAAGATGGTCTCAGTTCATTGATTGCTACAGCTCTGCTCTGAAAAGGCATCAGCAAACAGGGAAGAATCTGGTCCTTCCTTTATCAAATTGAATACTAATTCCATATTTGGAATCATGCTGACTCTAATATAAGACTCTATAAATAAAGTTATTGAAGGGAAAGAACATTATGATTGGGAAAAAGAAAGAAAGTATGTGAAACTATGCTTCGGTAGACCATATTAATAGGCTTGAATAGTATTGCAAAAAGGTTAAAAAGTGAAAACACAGAGTCTGTATTTCATGTGATAGGCCAATGCTAGCGAGATCATTTTATAACAAAAATGTGCCTGCTTTGGTTGAAAACCTATTTTGAAGGCAGACATTTCACAAAGCAGTTTTAAAAGTATTAATTGAAAATTATTTTTTTCAAGTACAGTAAAAATCCAGTAATTCAGCAGCATTTTTAAATGAAAATAAGAACAATTCTATCAAATAATATCTGTGCACAATTCAGTTCCTTATTAGAAAAAGACAAGCAACAGAGTCAGAGCAGAAAACAAAACGAATCCAATGCAGGTATCGCTCCATGCAATTCAGATCAAGCTGCATAGCTAAGATCTAGAATGGTGGTGAAATTCCCTCTGGAGACAATTTCTCCACCCCAGATCACCATTGTAACATTTTTCATTTATTTTATATTTCTTGGTTTATACTAAATAAATGCTTTCCTAGAAAAGTAAATAAAGTTATAAAATACACATAAATACAAATTTAGTGGAAAATAAGCATTTTTAGCTACAGCTTAAGCTTACAAACTATAAGGTCAAATTTTGCTAGAAATCCAGACCTAGATGTAATTTTCACTTCCATTAGTTTTGCTATCTGCTCTGCCAGCTAAAGATTAGGCTCCATGTGACTGTTGTCATGTCTGAGAAATTTAAAGATCTGCAAGACAGTGTGTGAAGCTGCACGAACAGCCAGAGATAAAATAACAGTCAGCAATAAAAAGCACAGAATAGAATGAAAAGGAAAACATGAAAAACATCAATATTTAGTGGAAAGTTTAAAGGCATGGTTACTAATACACGAATGCAAAAAAATTCAAGTTTGTCAATTAAGAAAATACCACCCTTCATACAATTCTTGTTAAGTTACTTCAGTTATCCAGGCACTGTGTATCACACTGTGGAGACAGTGCAGGTCAGTATGACTGTAATTATTTTAAATTAAATGAGGTTTAAAAAAATTCATAGTTGGTATAACTGCTTTTAACTTTTAGTATTAACATTTTGATTAATTTTAAATTATTATCTTGCTTTTTCTATTCATATATTAATAGCTCAGACCTTCTAAGAATTATATGTTTAAATTGTTAAGTAAATGCACACATGCAACACAAAGAAAAAAGGTTCCATTTGAACTGCACTGCACTGACACAAGGAAAAAGAAGCATTTTTTCCTCTATGGTACAGACAGGAAAGACTCCCCTGACTGTATATGCTGGGCATCATCAGCCCTGGTATCTGGTACTCCTTGTTAAAAAACTCAAAATCTAAAACAGTCCTAAGAAAGGTCTTATACACCACACCAGAAAATAACAAAATAGCAGCCAATGAGGTAAGTACAGGAAAAACACAGGGCAGCATTTTCTTAGAAAACAAGGCAGCATTCCTGCAGAACCAACCTTTTAATTTTGGTCTGAAATATTCCTAGTTCTAGAATTAAATCTGCAGTGGTTTTCCCTACATTAGAGTAAGTACAGGTTAAAACACTCAAACTCGCCACTGGTAAAGACCTGATCCTGTCCCGTCTGAGCTGCTCTGGCCAGGCTTCCCCTGGCTACTCTGGAGCATGGGATTGCATCTGCAAAGCAAGACCTTGGAAACTGCCCTCAGCTCACAACAGGAACTGCTGCGGGCCCAATCTTGCAGACACTTCTACAGGACCAGTGGCTTCTGCAGAGCCCAACCAGCTCCCTCAAAACACAGCTACCCTCGAAACACTGAGAGCTTCTGCACAAAATTTCTACTCCTAAATGTTCAAAGAACAACCACTTTTGTTCCTCTCTTCATTCTCCAGACAATAATGCCATTAATTCTTTAAATAACAGTAATTAGAAACATTACCTTTTTTGAGTCTAAGCAACCAAACACTTCAGTGATAAACAGCTTTTAAATTAAATTATATAATCAATTTGAAGCATGACTTACAAGATATAAGTATTTAAATGAGGTATTCTTGCTATCAATATTATTAATTAAAATTAATATCATTTGGCGCTAAAAAAAAGTACTTTTTCATTTTTATTTGTTAAAAGGAAATAATTTCCACTGACAGGAGGAGGAATAAAATATGATAACGTTTCCTGACTGCACTAGAACTGCACTCTGAAAGCCAAACTGCCCACAGCATCTGCCAAAGCTTCTGCCCACAGTACATACTGAGTGTGAGGCAAATGTATCATAAAGAGCTTCAACACAAATTTTAGTTGCTTTTGCATTCTTGGTACAATATGGTCCTTTAAAATACTCTAGGATGAAAATAGGAACCTTTAAGGAGAGTTAAACATGATCTTCTGCTAATTTATGTTGTGTTAATATTTTCTTCCACCAGCCAAGCACCCTATAGCTTACATCATATGTTTTTTGCCTAAAAGTCACCATACCTGTATCTTTTGTTATCCACTGGCACAATATCCATGGCAATATAATACTGCTGATGTGGGTCTAAACCTGAGATCTTCACTCTCATTGCAGGAAACATCCGCCTGAACATTGGAAAGAGAGAGGTCATTTTTAATCCGAAACAGACTCGGGAATGGTTGTTTAGGAAAAGTAACCTCTTCGTGGGATTTTTCTCGTTCTTCCTTTTAGCCTACAGAGTCCTTTTGGACGATTATAGTTACATAGCCATGAAATGGCCCATTCGATATGTCAAAACAGATTTCTAAAGTGCATTTACTCGAACAATGCTTCGTATGTTTGGGGATACGCTTTGGGAGTACAGCTATTACCACATCATTTCAACTTTATTGTTAGACAGTAAATCATTTGGGTTTGAGACTTTACTTTAGCAGTACGCACATTTAAAGCCCATTTGAGATATTAGTAAGAAACGTATTCCTGGCGATGTGCAAACATCACCTCCACCCAGGAAGCCCAAGGCTTACAGAAAGGCATAAATTGCCACCAAAGTTTCAAGTGACAGCAGAAAATGGTGTCTCGTTGCTGTAGCAGCGAATTAGGAAGCTAAATCCACGGTGATACAATTATAACACCGCAAGGATGCAGTTATAAAAGCCAATGTGCCATGCTCTAACCCAACAATATGGTCTTTATTGACACGGGACTTCCTGTCTGCAACTTACTAAAGGTGAAGTGCGAGAGCTACTCTGTCTTTGAAAGGTATAGTAAAACTTCTTTATTGAAAGCAGAAACGAATCTATGAGCAAATTTCAGGGAAAAAAAATAAAAACGACGAAAAACCGAATGTTCAAGATTTAGATCTTTCCGTGGAGAAACGGATTAATTAACCAATGAGGTGGTTCTAACATAAAACTGCCCTCAGCTCTTAACTTGGCATGCTTTTTATCAGAAAACTTCATTCTTGAAGGAAAAAAAAAGAAAGAAAAAAAAAAAAAAAAGAAACGTCCTAACTGCAAGCTAATAAAATACTCTTCTGCATTTTATAAACCTGAAAGTTTTCCACTTAGTATTTGCTGCTGTTCTAATATATATGTGTGTATATATATATACATATATATATACACACACACATATATCTAAAAACAATTAAGAAACAAAAATCCTATCTCCGCCATTTCTGAATAAGCAGGAGGGTAAAAACATGACTATGGCTAACTAGTTTTTGCTGTTATTTCAGTGCACCTGTAAGATAAAACAGAAACTCCCCGACTGGACTCTCTTAAGACAAATGCAGCTTTGTGCTGTTTAAGACTGCGTTTCAATCATTAATAAAGCCTCTCTGAAAATGCAGACGGCAGCATATGGATTCAATAAAATATGTTTTTGTAATTTCTAATAAGTTCAAATACTTTTATACTTCCCAGGTTTTTACCATGTGTATCCCCTGGAAAGGGGAAAAGCTTCCCCCCAGAAGGGCACGGCGCTCCCAGACCTCGCCCTAATGAACAGGAAACCCGAAGCGCCACACGCTCCCGTGCCCATCCAACATTATCGCCATCTACCTGCCTCGTAAATCTGGAGGGCTCCCCGCTTTCGGCCCGCTTTGAAGCGCCCGCCCGCCCCGGGAGCGCGCGGGTGGCGGCCCCGCCGAGCCCGTTACCTTCCCGCCTTGGTGATGATCATCTCGGTGCCGATCTCGTGGAAGCGCTTCCAGAGCTCGGCGCCCTGCAGGTCCACCCGCGGCGCCTGCGGCGCGGGCAGCGGCGAGCCGGGCCGGGAGCCCTTGGGCGATGCGCCGGGGGAGGCGGGCGGGGAGGCCGCCAGGAAGCTCTCCTCGCAGCCGCCTGCGGAGAGAGCGGAGGAAGCCAGAGCGGCCGGGGCAGCGCGCATTCGCCGTCGAGGGCTCCCTCAGCCCCGGCCGAGCAGCCGGCCCGGCTCCGGGGAGGGGGCGGTCGGGACCGCGGCGAGCGGCCGGGCTGCCGGGGACGAGCTGTCCTCTGGACCGGACCGGAGCAGGCAGCCCGTGCGGGGTGCGAGGGCCAAGGCGCATTGCGCTCGGCCACGGGCTTCTGTCCCGCAGCGTGAAACTGCGCTGCCCTCCACACACAGCCAATTACGCAGAGAAGAATATGAACGCGTTGTGTAAATATATATATATATATAAAATATATATGCACACATAATTATATACGTAGTCGCGTATGCACTTTTAACAGTACACACGCAAATGCGTGCCGGATAAAGCGCTTTTGCCGTTCCTCGGAAGCGGGGCTCGGACAGCCCCCGCCGTCGCTCCACCGCGCTGCGGCACCGACAGCCCCCGGCAGCCGTGCTGCCCCGGCCGGCGGCAGAGGGGCGCCGCGGGTGCTCCGCCCGGGCCAGCGGGAAGCGCGGCGGGTGCCGCGCGGCGGGGAGACACGGAGGATAACGGGGAATGGAAGCGCCGGTGGCGGCGGGGAAGGGGATCCCGAGCGCGGGCGAGGAGCGGGGCCGCGGGTCGGCACTCACCGGCGGGGCCGCGGGCGGCGCAGCCCAGGTCCATGTCGCCGCAGGTCCTGCCGGCGGCAGCGCCGGGAGAGCTCTTGGCGCAGCAGCCGCTGCCGCCCTCGTCCTCCGCCGCCTCGTCCTCGCCGCCCAGCTTCCGCCGCTTGGGCTGCCGCGGCTGCTGCTGCTGCTTCTCGGCCCCGATGAGAGCCTCCACGGAGAAGGCGTGAGCCTTGAGGCTCATGGTGGTGCCTGGCGAGGACCGCCGCTTGTCGGCCATGCCCGCCGCCCTACAGCCCGCGCATCCAGGCGCCCGCGGCCGCCGGCACCGGCACCCGCGCCCGGCCCGCCGCGCCGGCCGCCCTCCCGTCCTCCCGACCGCGCAGGCAAGGGGCTGGGGCTTTTCCTCGCCTTTCTTTTTAAATCCGAGTTATCAGCCAAGTTTTTTTTTTTTTTTCTTTTGGGAGGGGGGGATTGTTTTGGGGTTTTTTTTAAGTGGAAAAAAAAATCTATTCCTTTCTGCAGATGCGTTCCTTCTCTCCCCCTCCTCCTCCTCCTCCACGTTCTGCCCCGTCTGATGGGCCAGGCAGGGCTGACATGGGTAACAAACGCTCTGCGGACACAAATTAGGGCTTGTAATTGAAATTTGTTGCCTTGATCTGTCAGCACTTCCAGGCAGGAGACCTGTGGGAAGAACTCGCTCATTAGTGTCACTGCGGCGGCGGGGCCGGGCGGAGCCGCGGGGCGGGGGCGGCGCGGCTCGGCCGCCCGCAGCCCAATCAGCGCCCCCCGGCCCCGCCGCCCTTCCAGGGGCCCCGCCGCGGCCGGGGGGGAGCGCCCCGGTGAACGCAAAGGGACCCCCGCCCCCGCCGCATCTCCCCCCGAAGCGCGGAGGGAAGGGGGGCTCCCCTGGAGCGCAGCGTTTCGGCCGGGAAAACCGTTCGGACGTTAGAAAATGACGTTGTGCCCGGTTTTGCTGCAAGGAATTAGGAATTATTGCTGTTACTGTTGCGCTCGGAGGTTCGTCGCGTTGTTATTCAGACTCTGGCTGCAGTGAGGTTCCAGCGTAGACTCCGCTAAACCCAGCCCATTAGCGCTAAGGCTGCAATAAAACAAGAATTAAACCGATCCTTGTATGAACATCGATAGATCCAGCCGCAGTAACTTTAGTAATAATCATATTCAGGTGCATAAAATAGTTACAGGGAAAATCCTCTTTCGTGTCTTTCCAGAGAGTAAAGCTATTAAAGTTTTGGAACAGATATTCTTTGCTGTGCATATCCAGGGAAATGAAAAAGCTAGTGAGATTTTTGTTGTGTTTTCTTTTGTGTTTGGTTTGTTGTGTTTTTTTGTTTTGTTTTAATTTTCCCTCTTGTTGGGACATTTTTCCTTTTTTTCTTTTCTTTGTTTTTTTTTCCCTCAGAACTAAATGGAGTGACGTGTTCCCTTGAAAGAAATAGAAATAGAAACGTTCCAGCTTTAAAAAAAAAATCAATGGGGCAGATTTCACTGTTTAGGAGACTAAGATCTCAAACTCATTCTGTTTTGGGCAACGGAGAGAAGGAAATTCGTGATGTGTTTCGCCTGTGTCACAGCCTTGGAGGTCCTGTTCGGGCCGTCGAGTGGCACAGCTGAGATTTCTGATCGTAATCTGAAACGGAAATAGCTGCCATTTAGAGACGTAACCGTTTCCACTATCGCGTTTTACCTACCCGTAAAATGCAAATTTATCGCTAATTTCAATAGCTGTTTCGTCAGAGACTGTGAGGAATGAGCTGATTAATAAATAAACCCTAGAGATAAATTATCCCTTCAAATAAGGTTATCAGCGTCAAAATTGTAAAAGTATTTTCCAGACGTGAAAAATTAGGTATGTGACAGAAAGATAATTAATTAAAGAAAAAAATAAAACAGAAACGGAACCGCCGTAGGAGCACTAACTCTCTCCACATTGGAAGGGATGGCAACTTGTCCGAGAAAAACTCGTCACTACGAAAAAAATTGCCCTGCAGTTGCTGTCGTTCTGAATTGATAGGAGAGCAGCAAATGCTTAATGCCTGTCACCGACGAACAGTGCTGTGGAGTTAGTTTATCTTTACATTAAATCTGGGACATATTAACTGTTCCGTGGTCTAAAGTGTGTCTGCTCTGCCTTTCCAGCCGTGATTGAATCTGAAGGAAATCAGATGTGCGAGAGTGATCGAAACGTGCTAAGCTAGAGGATCTTGCAGGAGTTTAAACGCCGTCGCTGTGGAGATGAGATCGATAGAGGAGAGGAAGGAAGGAAATGGATGCTCTCTGTCCGAGGGCGCTCCCGCAGCCTCCTCGCCCGCCCGCCCATCTCCGACGGTGCCTTCCGCCGCAGCGGGGCCCGCGGGAGCAGGTACCGAGCCCGCGGGGCCGGGAGGAGGAGGGCGCGCTCCGCGGCGGGGCCCGGCTGCGAGCGCCGGGCCGCGGGGCTTTGGAGCCAGGCTGGGCTACCGGAGGAGCTCGGCGCGGCCGCCGAGTGCGGGGCCGGCCCCGAGCGGCCGCCGGGACTGCCGGCGTAGGGCGATTGCCCCGCTCCTCCGCCGGGCTCTGCGCGGAGCGGCGCCGGAGCAGAGCGGCTGCGGCGCGCAGGCAGAGCGGGGACGAGGCGGCGGTGGCGCCGCGGAGGTCCCGTAGAAGCCTCTGGGCACGGGGTTGTTGATCCTGCCCGTTTTTCATTCTTTTCCCTCCCTCCAGAGCCAGCTGCCGCGCGATCCCGCCGAGGAGACCCTGACCCCTTGCTCCGCACCGCTCCGCACCGCTCCACGCCGCACAGCGGGGTGCGCGCAGCTGTCCGCTCACGGCGGATGGACGGATCGCCCGGATTGTTTTTATTTTTAGATGAATGCCCCTTGTTTTGAGGTTTTTTACTCCTCCCTAGATTTCTGTACGTTGATATGTGGCATGTTGTTTTCATTTCTTGACTTTTTTGGAATAACTGTTTGGATTTAAATTTATCGAACAACCTGTTATCCATATGTCTGTCCGATTAATTTTTTATGGGATGATGAAAGAGAGAAGACTCTATATATATAGTGATCTGCTAATGGAATAATATATATATATCCAAAACACCTTTCTGGGGTTACTTTTATTTCCGGACTTTAAAATGCAGTCTGGGTTTTTAGGCAATTGGTGAGGCAGAGCCTATTTGATGTAGGAGAGTCACATATTTAGACTTCAGGGGGGAAAAACTGTTTTCCACCAGAAAGATATTTTCCTGTCTTCCCTTCGAAAATCTTGAGGGATATTTACTGGAAGGTTATGGCCACGATCTGCCATTCACAGTGTGATTTTTGCAGATCTTTTCTAACATTGAAGCCGGGCACCGCCAGAGAGTGAAATATCTACAGGGTCCTTTTCCCTTCAAAGACATGGTTTTCTGTAACTACCCAGCAGGGATCCATAGAAGTGGTCACTAAGGAAAACATATTTATATCATTAGCCTCTTCTTCCCTCCGCCCCCCAAGTGAGCCTAATCGCTTCACCCTAAGGAGACGTGGCGCGTAAAACTGACAGCAAGGAGCTGACGGTGCCTAGTCAGTCAAACGTTGTCAACTGCAGAAAAAATTATAGGCGGTGAGAAAGTAGTCTGTAAACCCTGTTTCTGTACATCCCAAGTGCACCTTCGCCCCCGTCCCTCTCCCTTGCCCTTGCTTGCGGCTGAGCGTGTGTCGGGGGCCAATTAGCACTTCCAGCTCTCCTATAACAGGGTGAACAGCAAGCCTAGAGCGACTGTCCCAGGGATACAGGGGTTCCTCAGAAGGGTTGAGAGAAGACTAAGCGTGGCTTAAATTTAAAAGAGGCAGGAAAGTCCCGTGGAGCCCTCACGTCCCGCTCCACCGGGGATCCTCCGGCCGGGCTGCCTTCCCCGCTGCCAGGTGGGCTGCAGCCCGACGGAATAAGTGGCACTAGGGCGGAACGGTGGTCCGGAGCGGCGGCAGGGCTCTTTATTGCTTTCCGATGAGAACGGGCCGTCCCCTGCTCCCGCTTGTGCGTGTCACCTTCGTCGGGCGCCGAACGAGCGCGGCTCCCAGCGCGGGGCGCAGGGGATCCCGGTGATCCCACGGCGGGCCAGGCTCGCGGTGCCCGGGCGGCCGTGGGCAAGCCCCGGTATTGACCCCGGGGCCTGTCCCGGGCACTCACCGCCTCGTGTGCCCGCCCGACGGGTTTAGCTGTGCGGCCGAGCCGGGCCGAGAGGGAGCGGGGTCGGTTTCCCGACGCATGAGACTCCCCGGGTTCAAACTGCATGACTCGACTGTCGGGTCCCCAAACAAGCGGATGACGAGGCCGCTCTGTACCCAGCCTCCAGGACCGCAGAGCATGCAGCATCCCGTTCGGTGCTCCTCGCTCAGGAGCCGGGACAAGCGAACAGGGGGAGAGAGGGGAAGCCCCCGCTCTCTCGGCGCACAGAGCCCTTTGTCGCCTGGAGTGACCCCGCTTTAGCCCGAACCTCGGGGAGCCTCGCTGCGGTTGTCGCCGGTCGCGCCGAAGCCGAGCCCCAGCCCAACCTGCCAGCCGCCGCGAGTGGGGCTAGGGGAGCGCTCATCCGTACGGCGTGGCAAGTTTTGCACCGCGGGACGGCCGCGCACCGAGGGAGGCGAGCGGGTCGGAGCGCGTCACCCCGCACCGCGGGCACCGGCCTTTCCCCGTGCCCCCCGAGCCCCCCGGCCCGGCCCGCCTCTCCGGGCCCGACCCCCGCAGCCTCAGGTCTCGTTTTGAAACTTAGAGAAAAAAAAAAATTATGGTCGCTCCCCTGCTGCGGTGTATAAATAAGATCCGCGTACGGAAATAAACGCTCAGCCAACCGACCGGCTTTCCGGACGGGTGAAAATGCTGAGGAACTACATTACAGCATTGAAAACACAGTTTAAAGGCATCCGTGTTAAAATTATAAACATTCTGGTGATTGTGTTTTATAGCGCTTATATGACTATCTCAATTCCTAACTGAACAGCTACGAGCATGAATAATTTTTAAGGAAATCTCCAGTCTTTATTATGCTGCTCCCACTTATATTTATTGTTCGTTTCAGACAAACGATTTTTTAAAATAGCGTTTTCATTACTTCAGTCACAAAATAAGCGTTTGCAAACGCTAAATGAGGGTTGAATAAATCTCTTCACTTTTTTAAAAAAATGAATTTAACTCATATTTTCATTATTGTCTCAGGAAAAAAATGAAAATATGTATGGAAAAAAATTAAATCAGGTAGCTTTAAATCACTGTAGTTTAGGATAGAGTCACTAATTGGAAATATTTATGTTTGCGAAGTTGGGATTTCGGCAGTAAAAAGATACAGTATATCCCCTCTTTATCATAACGCGAGTCTACGAGAACATTTATATCATACCATTGTAAGAAATGATGTGTAGTTAAACACCATTTTTTAAGCAGGGTTTGTGTCTTTTTATGGCAACCTTCGGTCTTTAGTCAGGGCTAGTTCTCATATTACATGAAATGTACTTTAAGAAGTACTACCTGCTCCAGCTGTCCAGGAAAAACTGAATTATGGAACTAGGAAACATATGGCAGTTGCATATTGCACGAGTAAGGTACATATGAAAGTTATAAATTTCTTTTTTAAGTAACCATTGTAAACGCATTTTTATAGGTTTCACAGTATGTATTACATCTGTAATTTTAATTTTTGCAATATACCTTTTTAAAGATATCTATGTTTTTTGTACTCTGTGAAAGGAAATGCTAAGCGACGTTTACACGTTAAAAAATGCTTCAAGGAAAACAAACAAGACAGGTAAATAAACGGGAAAGCGGAGCTTCCTCACAATGGAAAGGACACTATGCCATCTATTGGCAAAGCAGTTATTTACAAAGCCAAGGGTACCCAAGCGGGTATTTTCTGTTCTTTCAATATTGTGGAGTGTCCCAGTTGTAGCTTTCGTGTATTATAACAAATAAATACAGGCATTTCCACGGAGGTCCAGGGAATAAATTAAGAAAAAAAAAAAGAAAGAAATAAAGAAAGAAAGAAAAGAAAGAAAGAAAGAAAGAAAGAAAGAAAGAAAGAAAGAAAGAAAGAAAGAAAGAAAGAAAGAAAGAAAGAAAGAAAGAAAGAAAGAAAGAAAGAAAGAAAGAAAGAAAGAAAGAAAGAAAGAAAGAAAGAAAGAAAGAAAGAAAAAAGAAAGAAAAAAAGAAGAAGAAGAAACAAGACAGTTCGTGACTTTATACCTCACAAATTAGGTCATTTACTCACAGGGGATTTTGCAGCTAATTGCGAACTGCCTTCTGCGAGCGCCCGATTAGAAGAGATTTAGCTCCTTCGATTGTTTTATTACTGAACAGTGTCAAAGAAGGTTTTTTTTTCCTTGTCTTCCCCCCCACCCCCGCCTGCGTTTTTAATGCAAGGTTACTTAAGGACTTTATGGCCACGAACGGGCCCAGCAGGCTGCTTCGGAAGCTGACCTTAGGGTCTCTGCTCAGTCCGAACGCTGTGCCGGTGTGACTGCAGGATCGGGCCTCCTTTTCCGCGCCTCGCAGGGCTCCCCGAAACACGAGGCTGGCCTGCGAGGCGCCCTAAGGCTCCGTGGGACAGGGACGAGGGGCGGCGGGGGGCAGGAGGGGCGCGGAGCAGCCCCCGCTCCGCCGGATCCCGCAGGCAGCGCTTGCTCTCGGCGACAGAAAAGCTTATCCTCGCAGGAGAGAGCTACTAGGGATTTTTCTGCTTCCAGAGAGGCGAGGGAGAAGATGATATTTCACCATCCGATATAAATAAACAGAAATAATCGGACAGATGTGAAGGGAAGAGTCAGTTTTTCCTGGTCCGAGCGTAGACCTGTTTCTGAACGAAAGTCCCTGCCTCTCTGTCTTGAACTGGCTTTCTTCCTTCTTCCCTCACTTGCTAAGGACTTGACTTTTTCCCTGCCATGACTAGCCCACTACTGCTCGGTGGGAAACACGAGAGCCCTTTGTTTTAACTTCCAAAGTTGTAATCTCTCCATCCCTGTCCCGCAGAACCCAGTTTGGCGCTTCTCTCCTAGATATGTGCGTGGGGGGAGAGAAATTCCTGGGAGCACCTGTATTTCTCCGCTCGAAAGGTTAATCTTTCCCCACACAGAAAAAGGAAAAAAAAAAATCCCTAAAATAAAAAAACACAATCCCCTCCGTCTAAAACCAGACCCCAGAGGACAGGGAAATATAAAATCCAGACCCTGCACTCATATCCTTTTACTGCTCTTCTCGGTGTGAACGTGTGAGTAGATGGTGTTTTACAAAGTTGTCTGAATTTCATGAAAGGCCGTTCCTGTGTTTATATGCGAGGGGAATTGCACTGTCTCGCTGACTGAGACGCACCTTCGCCGATTGGTCTTTACCCGAGCAGTGGGACGCGGCGCTGGGAGCCCGAAGGCTTCGCCTCGCAGCCTCACGCCGGATTTTCGGATCAGCCCCGCGCGTCTCTCGCTGCCGAGGGACCGCAAACACGCACTCCGGGGGCAGCACTAGGTTTTTTGCTTTTTTTTCCTCCCCTACAAACATCCCCGAAGCCCAGGCGAGCCGCGGGCTGGCGGCGGCCCACGTCTGGGGACGGGGAAGGGGCACCGCGCACTCCGGGACCCGCCGCGGCTCCCGCGGTCCCGTGTCCGTGCTGGAGCATCCCCACGGCCCGCAGCCGCGCTCCCTCGGCTTTTTAGGGACAGTCTGCCTGGGAACGGGACACCGAAGGAGCGGGGGCGAGCGCGCCATCGAGGAGCTGTCGGAGAAAGAGGCAGGCGGGGAGGCTTTAGGGGTAGAAAGGCATCGATGAAGGAGAAAACTGAGCTCCATCTGGGCAGCGATTTTTGAAGACGGCATCAAACAGGCTTCTCTGCCGTGCAGCCCACGCACGCCCCCGTCGCCCGCTGCAGCGAGGTGCCGGCCGAGCCCCTGAGCATGGCCCGATTCACCCTGTCACCTGAATGAAGGGGTTTGGCTCGTCAAAATTATATTCCCCTCGCAATTAGCCAGACCAAAATGCGTTCAGAGTAACATCCAGGAGATCATTTCCCCCGAGTTACCTATCAAGTGTCGTATAAAGATATATCTTTTCAATATATTTTTCTTTCGATGATGTGCTGAAAGGGAGACAGTTATTAAAACTGCAAGAGCACTCTGCTCACGATTAACCGAGGAGCGGGGCGAGGACGAGGCGCTAGTGGGAACTCAAGGAAAGCGGGGCTTTAAAATCGCTGTCCTCTAAATTTTGCATGGGTAAAATCCCATGGCGCCTTTTTAGCAATAAACAAATGCCTCTGTGTAAATCCATGCACATATACATAATAACATAAATCTGTATGTATGTCCAAACAGATATATACACACACATGTATATCGATTGCACTATTCTATATTAAATGTACACATGCTTTACGGTCCAGATTCTTTCAGTCATTCATGTAGATAAATTCAACTATTTCCTTCAGTGTTTTCTTCTTTCACTCTATTCTTTTTTTCCTTCTTTTTCCTACTTTTTCTTTTTCTTCCTTTCTCCTTCTTTCTCTTTTCCCAGTGGAAAGCGCACAGTAAGTGTGAAATATACATCATCGCCAGAGGAATTTGTCTTGAAAAGTCCTCTCAGCCCCCTGGTGTTCAAAGACCAAAGGATGATTATTGATTATTGCACTCGATCAGAGCCCGCGTTTAAACGCCGGGGAGCGAAGTGGCCGGGCTGAGAGGTGCCGGCGGTGCCGGGCTCTGCGGGCGCCGGGAGCAGCCGCGGTGCCGCCCGGCGGCTCGAAGCCCTCGGCCCGCGGAGCCCCGCAGCCGCTCCGCTCTCCGCAGCCGCTCCGCTCTCCGCAGCCCGCTCCCGCCGGCTCCGCTCGGCCAGGCTGTGCCGTCCGTGCCCGGGGCGAGTGCCCGGGCTGCAGAGACGGGCCCGAGATGCGTCTGTTTGGACAAATATGCACACATCATGGAGGGGGCTTCAGCTGGGTGCAAGAGGTCATGCATTCAGAACGAGGAGCTCTCTGACACACTCGGCTGTTCTCACCACACTCGTGTACCTGCTCCACGGAAAGTTTCGCTGAAGGGGCTGAAGGGAATGCTGAGGTGTGGGACGGAGGCTGAGAAACCCACTGGCAGGAGAGCACAGCGGCAGCCGCAGTGCCAGGGTGTGCTGCGGGACGGAGTGCACGCCTCAGCATCCCGGTACAAGCACCCCGCTCCAGGGGATGAGAGGGGTATGCCGCATCCCTCCCCCTGCCTGGCCACAGCTGCCTGGGCACCCCTGGCCTTTACCGCCCGAGATGCTCCTCGAGATCGGGGCAAACTTCCTCGCACGCCTTGGAAAGGGCGAGGAATTAACTGGCGACTGCAAGCTCTCCAGTGTCATTGCTTCTTTGCCCAATGCAGAACAGAAAGAGCATCTTTTGTCCTTACAAATTGACCAGCAGTGAGAAAAGATAATGCTGAACGTGCCTCATTCATCCGGATCCTGATGGTGTTGTTTAGGGAGGGGGGTTGTGGACGGAAAATAGAAGAGGAGCTTTGGAAAGCACCGTGACCTTGGGCATTAATTTACAGCAAATTTTGTCTTTGTATATAAACAGAAAATCAAGTGCATTGTGGAAAACTTCAAAATGCATTTTAAATTTTATTCTTTTTTCTCTTCCTTTGGGCTGCAGACTCTTGAATTCATGACAATCAAGAGGATTTTCTTTATGAATAAGAACATCAACAACCCCATTGTGTCCTGTCACAGTATCCTGGTATTTCTACATCCTCTCTGAGGTTCACTTTGAGACTTGGAGGAATGTGATCTGGGAATTAGGTTTTGGACCATTTTGTTTCCATTTTCCAAATGCAAAGATGCTACAGTGAAACACACAGTGGTTTCTATTTCTTCCTCTCTGTAGGCATGTTTAACTCTCATTGACACTGATGTGAGTTATGCACATGTCTAAAGAGGAGAAGGGAGTCTTAGATCTTTTTCTCATCGTTTACATGAGATCAAAAGAAATCAAATAGAGTTAATGAAGGGCCAGATGGTGCTTTATTTGTGCTCTGGAAGAGCACAGTGCAAGAGAATGGGAAGGAATATCTATAGTTTAACCTGGCAAAGAGGAGGAAAACTTACTATCTCATTTAATGGGCGCTGAAGCAAGCATGCCATATCTTCAGAAGTGGGAAAGGTTTGCTTGTTTTTTCTCCCTCAGTAGATTTTGGATGCAGGGCTAGGGTTGTTTTTGGAAGGCACCGATTGAAGGGATTCCAGACTCTGAAATCATTCACATTTTGACTTTTTTGGAAACACAAATTTCTTTGGACTGGGCAATTCTTCAGGTTTTGCTTTTAAGCTGTAGGATATGGGTGCTCCTCTAGTCCATGGAAAATGTGTAATCTAAGCTGCTACGAGGAGGCAGGGCTGCAGAAGTAGAAGAGCCTTTGATTTGGATCCTCACTGTGAGCAAGAGTTTGGCAGGAGAAGCACAGGATGCAGTAAACTTTACCAACTGTGCACAGAGAGCAGCTCGTATCCCAGAGGATGCAGGCAGGGCCAGGGCTGTGCCTCTGTGCCATCTCTCAGCCCTTGCACCTGGCTGCTGGGTTTGTAGCTCAAGCTGCTCCCAGGATCTTGAGGGAGGAGATTGTAGCACTAGGCATAGCTAATGACAAATTACCTTTGCCCTTGCTGATGGTTGGATTGTCTGAAAAAGAGATGAAAAGCTTGGTTCCTCTGTAGACCTTACACTGATCCTGGCAGACTCTTTCTGATATAGAATGCCCTAAAGGGTCCTAATTGGTAAATATGAGGGAAAAGAGAAGTTTTACAGAGGATTACCCTGCCTGTGCTGATCTTGTAGGGATGAGTCTGTGGGGGCAGTAGAGGCCATCTTATTACTTGTTCTCTGAACATTCCACCATTGCTTTAATGCATGACACACCTATTCGAGGATAACTTAGCACCAGACCACAGATTTCTCAACAGCTTGATGTCATGTGTTGGTCTTGCATGATATTGTAAAGCCAGTTGATTAAAAAATGTCACTTTTGTGTTACTCCCTAAGGCTTCTTTTGTTGACAAAGTAGCTCTCTGGATTTGGAAGTCTTTGCAGTTGAACTGAAGGCCTGGAGGCTTTCCTGTTTTAAAAGCAATGGGAAGAGATGCAACTAACATCTGTACATTTGTTTAGGGATGCCAGAAGTTTTTTCTATTTATGTTTTCTTCCCAGAAAATTGTATCAAGACTACTTTAATAGCAGTACAGCCACATCTACTCTTTGCCCCCTGGTACAGACCTAACACTACAGCTCCAGCTGACATTATTTCCACCTGCTTTAAATGTGTTCATGTGCCTCTAATCCTGTGTGCAGCTTCACATTTGTACCCATTTCCTGTATTTTATAGGCACATGTGGTATGTCGAGGTTTGGAAATGTAAGCTCTCATTTTGTGCTGCTAGTTTTTTAACATTCATTTTCCCTGGCTGTACTCCTTGCTTAAAAAAAATCCAAAACAAAACAAAACAAAAATCCCCAAAATACAACAAAACAAAAATCACCAACCAAAACATTTTTTTCCCTGTTGAGATTTAAACAAAACTTTGAGAACTTCCTTGCTAGTTTATATATTTAGCACTTTTATTGAGTGAGTGTGCAGTAATTTGGTGGGTTTACTAAGTAACTTGACAGTTAATGGGGTACATCTGCAATAGATTCCAAAATAACTGGCTGCTTAGAAATATGGAAAAGACTAGAAATTTCACTCCTTTCTGTTCTTGTAAAAAATTCCTATCTGCTCCAGCTCCACAGAAGTCAAGATTCCATTTAAGTACCCTGTATGTTAAGAGCTGCTACCAACAATAATAAAACTAATTAGAGCTGACTCTTCCAAACTTTCTACTATATTAGAAAAATATTATGAATTTTAATCTAAAGTATTTAAGAATCCAAATTAAAAACACACAAAGCCATGCATACACCTGGAGCTACACAGTGGCTTTATGAGGCTTGAGAGCATAAAAAGCCCCTCAGCCATGAAAGAAAGAGCCCAGACTTCATTTTCCACAGGCAAATCCACTGCTTTGTGTCAGTGACCCATACTTGTGTGTGTACTCTCTCCTGTGCAAAGGAGAAGTACAGCAAAGTCAGTAATCATTCAGCTGGGCCACCACAGCCCAGAAGGGTTGGGAACCCTTTGGTGTTAGGGAATGTAGACTCAGTCAATTAGGGATGGAAATGTCTAAGAGGAAAACCCTAACCAGCAATCCCATATCCCTGGGAAAATTTCTGCACTTCCTAGACTGACTTCTTCATGACACAACAGCCAAAAGCTATCCCACCCTTTACAGTGAGGTTGATTTTTAGGGATAGCCCCACTACAGGGAAGCCTATGGTAGTGTGAATCCATAGCAATGATGTGGGGAGGAAAACCAAACATTCATGCTGAAGATTCCAAATTTTGAGTTGATGTATCTAGTGTCCTGTGGTTCCAGAGGGAATACGAAAGGAAAAAGGTGAAGGAAACTGAGCAGAGCTCTCCTGTGCCTGAGTAATTTTTCCCTATGAGGGGCTTATTTGATCTTGATATCTTCATTGTATCTTAATTAACTTTAATTTTACCAAATTTTAGATGGCTTTAGATGGATATTTCATGTTAATGGAGATAAAGAGTTTTGATAAATGTCACAATGCTTTTCATGACATGATGTGTCTAGATTTGCCATGCCTACATCACTTTTCACTTCTTGGGGTTACAGAGTTGGTAAAAGGAAGACCCTGCTCAGATTCCTTCTGCAGTTTGTGAACAAATTCCCTATACTGTTTTGCCAAATGTTGTTTAAAGCCACGACATGTGTCTGTTTATTCATTAGAATTCAACAGAAGGCTAGACACATAGTGCTAATGTTTATGTTCCAGTTAAGGAATTCATCTATGTTGCCTCACTTAAAACTATTCTCATCACAAAAAATATAAGTCCAAAGCTGATTTATCAGGTTTAAATTTAAGAAAACTATATTGTCAAAACAACCACACATTCCTTTTTGCACCACTTTTGAAATCTGTTTCCTATTACCATCTCTGCATCAGACAAATACAACCAAGTTATTTACAGGCTGTGAAAGATACTAAATCTTTTCTGAGTAATATTACACTGGATCACAAATTCTCACTTTTAATAATAATTGACAACAAAGTAAAGCGAAGGATATTCACAATTAGTAACAACAGCACATAATGCTCTCCCAGCGCCTTGTATCTCTAAGACCCAATGCAGACGTAAGCTGCTGAAGTCTCATTAACATTCACTTTGGAAGGATGTTAAGTATTGTTATCTCCTGTTTACAGATGGTGAAAGAGGCTCAGTAGGATTGTGACTTGCCTAAAAAAACTTAGAACAGTTTAATTGCAGAAGTAAGAGCAGAACTCTCAAGCTCTTGGCTCCTACTTGTGCGAGAGAGCGAAACACATTTTTAAGAGCATCCTGTGACTCGGGAATCCCGGTTCCAGCACACTCCAGGGCTTGAGCGGCGCTGGGGCAGCGCAGCTCCTCAGGGGCGCTGGGGGCTCCCGGCTCCCATTAACTTTGAGTGATTTTGGAGCTCTTGAAAACTCCTTTCAGTCCTCGGAGGGCAATGCACAGCACCTGTGATTCATGGAAGCGGCGCACGGAGAGGCGGAGCAGAGCCGGAGCGGCGGCCAGCTCCCCGTGCGGCTCAGCCCGCTCCGGAGCTGCAGGGCCGGGCTGAGCCGGGCTCCAGGGCTGCCAGCCCTTCTCACTGACGGCGTTTTCTCGGGAGCAGAGCCAGGAAAGATCTAAAGACACAGCTCCAGCCCCCTAATAAATTTCAGCTCTGCCTTTGGGAGGAAGCCCTCCTTGCCTGGCCCCCTGTGCCTTGCCCCTACACCTTTAGGAGAAGGGAGCAGCTCAGGTGGATGCACATCCCCGGGCTTTCCTCCTGGCCAGCCCCTGCTGGAAAAGTGGGAGTGGGAAAATGGGCAGGGAGCAGTGGGAATCCCTGCAGAAGCAGATGTCCCAGCAGTGTATTTGTGTGTGTGTGATGGGAATGTAAGTGTGAGGAACTGCAGTGCAGCTAGGGAAGCACCCCCTTGGTCTGGAAATGCAGAGTGAGACAGAGCTGGGCAGCAGGGGCAGGCAGACCTGGGGCAGGTGGAAAGGGGCAGGAAGCAGCACCTCTTGTTAGGTGCAAAAGGGCACTGGTGCAAGGCATGCAGGCTGTAGAAAGAAGCAAAGGCCAGGAGAAGCCATCAGCATTCTAATGCCCAAGGATCTGTGACAACTATTTGTGTAGGGATAGGGATTGGGATTGGGATTGGGATTGGGATTGGGATTGGGATTGGGATTGAAACTGTCTGTGCAGTTCCCCCTCCATGTGTGCAGCCTTGCACCACGATGCACATCACAGCCTTTGGAGATGGGAAAGTGAAAGGAATTCAGGCTCAAAGTTATCCCACATACATGTGGGTATCTGGCAGTGTCTGTGTCTTGCTGTTACCCAATTTGTTAATTTTTCCCTCTGGCAATACCTGTGTACAACTGACTGGAAGCCTGGAATAAGAGTGGTTAGAGCTGAGGAGGAAAATGTCTTCATCCTCAGGAAAGAGATGGGATGTTACATGAAGCTGATGTTGCTTCCTAAAAACACTGCTGAGAAGGGAAAGAAAACCTTGGATGAGGGAAAGGATGCTGAGGCATGTGCAGGGAGCTGGGCAAGTGCCAGCTCTGGAGAAGGCAGAGCATCCCTGCAGCCTCAGAGAGGGTGCAGCCCTCCTTTGAGAGCCAGATACTGAGCCTTGATTTTCATGGCAGGGTTTTAGATTTGTTCCTTGGCTATGAATTTTGGCCTTAGGCAATGCTCAAAGGGATGCAGAAACCATTTACAGTACAGTCTCAAATTTGTGTCTATGTTTAGAAATGCTCAACAGCTTCATCACATTAAAGCATTTTAGGAAGGTGTATAGCTAAGCAAATGCTCACTGCTAAGAAGATCTCGAGGTAATTCTGAGCAAGTAAGAAAGGAGTCCCTTATGTGGGAAAGACTACCAGGCCAGAGGACCAACTTTCTGGGCCAGACCCCATTAAATTCAAGGGAAAAAATAACTTTTAGATGGCCTTGTTCCTACACTTAGAAATTTAATTGGAATAGGCTTTATAGACCGAGCATGAGATAAATTGTTCACTGCAGTGATGGGAAATGCAAGCAATGAGCTGGCCAGCTGGTTCTGTCAGGGGTATAAGGAAAATCTAGTCAGCATAAATCAGGTAAAATATCTAGATGGTGGACTGTCACTCCAGGGGCCAGGATGGGGAAAGGTTAACAGTCTCTGAGAAAAAAAAGTTGCTTTTTAATGTCCTTTTTGCTTGAACATGTTCATGTCCCAGAGGCCTATTCTTTACATAATTCTGTTTGCACAAGATGAAGGGGGTACCAGAGCCTTGCCAGCTTCATGTAGCTCATTGCAAAATCCTTGAAAATACTGTTTAAAAATATTTATGCAGCAAAAAAAAGCCATTTCACACATTTTGAATCAGCAGCCAGGTTTTAAAATAAACCAATCTGTCCTCAGAAATTAAAAGAAGAAGAAATAAAGATCAAAATTCACAGTTGGTGTAAATTGCCAGACTTTCAGTGAAGTCAATGCAGAGCTGCCAATCTAAACTAACAGAGAAACCAGTCCAGAAACTATGAACGTGATTTTAAAAGTCTTCAAAACAGAGTTTCCAAAATATTACGTGGCTGCAGAGTACCTTGAAGAATGACAAAATGGGGTCAGTCTCCAGGTACCCTAGTACAGAGAATAAATGGCAGCACTAAGGGCTGAGGAATGTTAAATCCTTTAACACACAATTTTAAAAGAGCATGTGTCAATCAATAATTGCTTCTCCAATAAAAAATCTGGCACAATAACTAGTGTTTTCTCATGCTAAAATTGTTAAATATTTAACCAAATCCACTAAATCTAATTGAATACTTTTTTTTTAACCATGCTTGACATCATGAATGAACAAATGAGCTGTTGGGCTCCCATGTCTCTCCAGCAGATCACTTAGCTGAACTGTGGAAAACTTTCTTCAGACAGGCTCTGTTTGGTGACATCTCTGTAACACTTTCTCAGGGCACTGTACAATTTTTAATGGTATGTCTGAAAGCCAGAAGCTGGGAGCATGTACATCTCTTCTCCCTTTTGGATGTGAAAGGGTGATCTTGGAATCCCAGGAGAGAACATAAGCCAGTTGTTGGTTTCCCTAAGCCATTGAAATTCTGTGTTTCAGAGAAACTATGACTGGATTATTTCTGTTGAAAAACACACTGATGTTGATGGACAGATCAGATATTCTCTTAATTCTTCTCCAAGGGCCACTATGACCTCCCTATCTTACCCTCTGCTTTATGGTGCATCCTATGACTTTTCTTTCCAGCAGACTTCCTGAGGTTGTGAAAAGGAGGGTGAAAACCTGCCCTCAGCATGAAAGATTGGGTGTTTGAAGACAGGCATGGCTGGTCTCCTCCAGTCCATTCCTCCAGCTCCCCTGCAGGCACATGTCAGTGATGCTGCCATGGCAGGGCACTTTGGCCAAAACCCACAGCTGTGCTCAGTGTGCAGCCCAATGGGACCTCATTCCAGGCTCTGGGTGCTGCTATAATATTAGCATTACTGTCCCACAGCAATAACAAGAGTGCATGTTTTATGAGAATTTCCAGAGTGCTGGGAAAAGCAGTCAGGGTTGGAAAGGGAGCATTGAGCTGAAAGCTGCCCAGTGCAGCTCAAGGCAAGCTCCCAGACCAGGGGCCAGGTCCCTCAGGTGACAGAACCTGGCACAGCCTTGCTGTGCTCATCAGGTCAATCCTGATGCACGAGGATTAAACAAGAGCTGACTGTGCTGAATTTTCTTTTTGTTTACTCCAGTGGTTGCCACCAGGCAGCCCAGAGAGGCTTTGCAGGCCCCTCTGAGGGCATGGGAAAATCAGTGTGTTTGGCTTTCCTGGGCTGAGCACTGGGCTCAGCTGGAAGTGTGGACCTTGAGGTTAGCCTTACATCACTGGAGGTGGGAGCATAAGCCTACCCTCTGACTTCTGCCAGAGCTAAATTTAAATCCCTGATGGCTGAAATGAGTTCTGTGGCAACACAGTGATGGGTATGACAGGGAATGAGAGAGAAAAAAAAGAAAAAAAACCCCAGGAACAACAAAAAAGGGGAAAAAACCAGGGAGGAAGAGAACACAGCTAAGACATGTCAAAAATGGAGAAAACAACTTATTTGCAGTCAGCAGTTCAGAAGATGGCCTGGAGGGGCACCAAAGGCTTTGTGCCCTTGCCCTCAGCTGGGGAATGTCCACCTGCCTTTGGTGAGGAGCTTGCACCAGCCACAGCTGCCTGGATGAGGAGCAAATTGCTTTCTCACGCCCCTTAACTCTTCAGAGAAGCAAAAATTTTGCTCTTAAGTGTATGTGAGGTGCCTAGAAGAGGCAGGTCCCAGTCACTAACAGAGACCTCTGAGCAAGGCAGCTAATACTGAATACTGTTTTTCTAGCTCAAGGTCTAACATGGCCATGTTGTCCTGGTCAACACTTTGTGCAATCCTATTTATGCATGAGAGGGCTGAGACATTTAAGTTTTACAGGAAAACATCCAGGGGGAAAGATTTATGTATTTGCCATTAAAAAAACACCAATTCTTGTATTAGATGAGTTTGGACTGCTTTATGTTACAGAAATAAATGCATCCCCATGGAAAAAGTGTGCAGATATTTGCATTATTTGAATGGCATTCAACTATCTGGCTGCATGTGCACTGTATATTTAATGCATGTTTTGCAGTAATATGTTTGTTGCATAATGTTGGATAAAGTCACTAATTGAGATTTAATAGGTGCACAGTATAAAACTCAGCCTTCTAATTTGCCGTCATCATTTTATCTTTAGCTATAACTAATAGTTATAAGAAACATCTCTGTCCCAAACAGTCTCAAAGGAGTTTATTAAGCAGATCTTCACTTTTAAAAAAGCTGTCCTGATAGTGTCCTTGTTTCAGGAGGTGGGTAAAAAAAGAGGGGAAAAAAGGGTAAAAAAAGAGAAAAAAGAAAAAAAGAGAAAGAGAAAAGGACAATTCTTCTGCCAAAATAAATCAATTAGCTCATGGATTGAATGTTTCTTCAGAAACACGTAAAGACAGGGAGTAATGTTCTCCTTTTTCTTGGAGAAAGTTTTAGGACACGAATTCTGTTTCTTGAAGTGTAGATATTATTTGTTCTTTGGCAGCAGTCCTTTCAAAAATGTTGCTGGTGTTGCAAAACTGTAATTATAGGTCCAACACTGGACACACAAACAGTTTATAAACTGCAGGTTGGGTCACATGCAAAACAGCCAGTTGGATTCATGAATAGCACAAGCTATAGTCCAATGCTGGATTCACAAATAGTCTGGGAACTATGGGTCTGGTGGACAGGTAGATTCAGCATTTAACAGCACCTGGAAACCATAAAGTGCCATTTCCCATTTTTAATAAATGGAGAGTACCTATAATGTATAGAAAATTAGACTAAAGCTAGATAATTTCTCTCTCATTTTCTTTCACTGATCCATTATTTTTCTTTTACTGTCATGGGAAGCTAACCATGAAGAGCATTCGCAGGAATCTTGCCCTAAAAACTGGAAAACAAAGATGGAAGTTATGAAACTGGAAAAAAAAGTAATATGAATATTATGGTAGAGTATTTAACATTTTCTTACTACTTTTATTTTAGACATACTTCAAATTTAAATGAATTGAAAGTTCATTTTCTGATTTGATTTAATTTCTCATTTTCTTATCATTATTATTATCATATAGATGCAATACTTATTCTTAGAATTTGTCTGTTATTATTAATTATATTTATAATTCTGTGTTTTATTGTTGTGACCAAAATGTTCTAAGACTTATTAAAATCGTTGTGATAGTGAAGACAATTTTATTGCATTACATTTGGTTCAGGATACAAATGCTATTAATTTGGAAGGGGATTTCTATACAGTCATCTCATCCACCTCATGAAATCAGTATTTCTAAGTAGTTTCAGAATTTTTTCCTGGTAATTCTTTACAGTCACCGGTCTGACTAACAAAAACAGACTTTGATAATGTACTATGAGACAAATCTTGCAAAGCAAAAGGAATGAGTTTTACTGATTTTGGTGGAGATATTACAAACGTCATCATGATTGAATGAATCTTCTAACAGGAACCAGCTGATTTTACAGACAAAAGTCCCGATCCTCACTCTGATAAATCTCTTCTTATTTGAATGAAGATTGCAGTATTGGACCCACATGGAACTTGGTCAGAGGCCAATAATGTGCTGTGAATGGAAACATTAGTTTGTGATTAGAAATCTGACTCTATTGTTGTGCAGATTTACTCTAGCTATTGTCCTATTAGAGTGAAAAAGGGCAAGTGAGGTAAAAACTCTTTTCCCCCAATAGGAATTGCTTTTTATCCATGCTCACAAGACCCCTACGTGCTTGTTTACTGCAATGGCCTGCTGTACATGAAGGGCTGCATGCCTCATTTGCACCAAGTTGGGAGCAATCTGAAAGTGCACATCCTACTCCTATAAACTCCCCAGGAAGGCTGGGAATCTGGCTCAGATGCTGTCATCAAAATGTGCTTGCTCATGGCAGTGATTGGTAGGTGCTCCAAAAGTATTCCCATGATCTCTGCAAGGAGGGGAATGCTCAGCTGGAAGATGGTGGGGCAGCTCAAAATCCTTCTCAGCCACAGGGTGACTTAACAGAATTCTGGGTCAAGCTTGAAGAGGACAAAATGTAATTAAATACTCTCCTGAGAGTTATAGGTAAAGTATTAAACATTGTGCTAGACTGCCAGCCCAAAAGCATTCTCTGCTATATGAAGATCCTGGAGAAATAGCTCAACTAATGACATTCATGAGTTTTTCAGTTATTTGTCTCCCATGGAACCAAAATTAGGAAGAGATTCAGCACTGCATCTATTCCCAAAGCTTAGATCTCTGAGTTAAATGAGCTCTTGCTTCAGGAACAGATACATCTCCACCACTACTTTACAGATACTGCAGTCATTGCTCACACTGGATCACAAAACACATGGAACTCCAGTAAATGTGGAAAATGCCATCAGGTGTCTTTATTCATTGTATTATCCAACAACAACTGCAAACAGGAATTTTAGTAGTTTGCCAAGTCCTGTCAGGATGGTGGGTTTATTGTTGAGTTCTGTCTAAATTGCTTGATTTGGATTTAGAAAGCATGTTGTCCTCATTAACATGTACTTAATTAATAGCAGTGCTGAGTCTCTGGAAAAGCTACTGATGTTTAATAAGTCTTCTGTGCCTGGCTTGTAGAAAGTTTTGTATTAGCAGAAATGTGATAGATCAGGTTCAGGCAGCAGTGCATTACACATATTTCTTACGAAACAGCTACTGTTGAAATGGAATCTTTATCAAGCAAGAACATAGCTGTGCTCCAAACTCCATTGCAGGATTAGCATTTACCACTCTCTTTTCAGATGTGTGCTGGAAAAAAAATGTGTGTTTTGGCACATATGAGGTCCTTAAGGGGAAAATAAGGTATGTTGTGTGGAAAGCTAGAGAAGGCTGTATTTAGTGGCATCCAAAATAGAAGTCCATTGGGTCAAACTAATCTCTAGTTTATTCTCAGGCAGCTGAGTAACTTGTATTTCTGTCCTGTCACTTTTCCCTCTCAGTCCCAAAGCTTCATTATGACAAAACTATTAAGAGCACTTCACTTCCCCTCTCAAAAGAACCTGGATGCATCTGCATGAGGGTGCCTTCTGTGGGTATTAAATATGAATTCTGAGCTGTCCTCAAGGAAGGACAGGTGTACAAATCTCCAAATGAAACACCCTGGGAAGCAGAAAGGAAAGCTTTACATCCTTGCCTCCCTACTACTTGGATTCATGAAATTGAAAATAATTCAACTCTTAGGAATTAAAATATTTATTTATGTCACTTATGTACATTCTAAATTTTAGGACATTCCTTTGACCATATTTACTCCCTGAAGAAAATTTTGGAAGTGATATTATTGTTATATTGCAACTGTTTTTCAGAATGAATGAAGTTTTATTATGCAACAAAACTTCAATTTTTTTTAAATAAACAAAATTTTGGTTCTTGGACAAGCAACCTTAATGAATTATAGAGTTGTTGGTTTGTTAAACTATTATAGTTTTTCAAGCTTCCTATACTTCCTTTATGCTGCACATATTTATATATGTTTTTATACAAGATGACAATGACTTCTTGCTTTTTGTAGATCAACATAAGATTATTTTACCCTTCCTGTGTGGTGCTTGCTGTTCTCTCTTCCTCTTCAATTTTGAGTCTGTTTAATACTACAAGAGCTAACATTTTTTCTGATATCACCATTTAAGCTGAAGAATAGCTGCTCTGCTAGCAAAATTCTTATGGATAGAAAAAGAAGGGGGAAGGTAGCAGTTGTCACGAGCAATAAAAACGTGCTACAGAATCTTTGTACTGAAAGGTGATCTATATTATCAAAGTCCCTGAGAACTCTGCTTTACAGTTTAATACATTTAACAAAATTTATATATATACATATAAATATTTATATTCCAGGCTTTTGTTAGTCTCTATGCAACCTTAACTGTAATGGCGTTTTATGTTTTAATTTCCTTAAAGGAAAGTCTTCTTTGGAACCCATGAATGCTTCAATGTTTTGGAAAGATCTAAATATATGTCAAATATCTGTTGAGACTTGTGATTTTTTTTCAATCACTCAGCAATCATTTCATGTATTATTTTGAGAAACAGCACTATATGTACTGTAAATAAAACAGAAAAAAAAATATTATCTGATAAGCTGAAATAGTTCTGTCTGTTGGTTAATTACCCAAATACTAAAGAAAAGTTAGGCTAATGATTTCCAGACAGTTGTTATGCCATATCATGCTAAAGCAGCTGTTAACCATATGCACTACTGTAGTTCTGCTTATATTAACCATTATGAAATTTTCCTTGGGGAAAAATGCTCACGTGCTTGCAGAGAACCTCTGTGCCCTCTTTTTAAATGAAATAAGTTGGTTATTCTTAGAGCATGGCAAATAATTTGTAACAAATCACTTGGTGATTTTCTCCTGCTTGTGAATGGAGATTGTATTTTCCAAAGCCACCATGCACCCAAGGAGCTGAAGGCTGGAAGCTGCAGTAGAGCAGAGGGAGCACTAGGAGAGCCTCCAAAACCAGCCCTGGTGTCACTGCATTCTGCACTGATTCTGGTGTCTCGTGGCTTTGGGACACAAGGTCACATTTCTGCATGGCACTGCACCCTGCTCTATCACCCCATCAGCTCATCTGAGGCTAATGCAGGAACCCCTGACACTGCTGCTTTGCACAGGAGTATGGACCTGGCCTGGGATAGGGTTTCATCTGACCCTTTTCCTTTCTGTCTTTTTGAGAGGGAGAGAAACAGCACGATCCATAAATTCCTAGGGGCTTGTGGTGGCAAATACCACAGTGATAACCACCAGAGAAACAAGATCTATGGAGAGAGGCCATCCCTTTTATTAGGCTAATATCATTGGGAAAAAAGAGATGAGCTTTCAGGTCAAAACCCCATTGTCAGGTCCAAGACAGAAGCCTGTTTTGGGACAGCTTGTGGATGACAGTTCATTGTTGGAGTTTTTTGAGTATTTTCCCTTCTTGTTTAGAGCATAAGAAGATACCATGTATTCCTTATAAACATTGCCTCATTTTTCTTAAAACATTAAAACTACAACATCATGTACATCTACTACCAGTTTGATGAATATATGCCATTTTATCCCTTCAGACTTGCAGAATAATTTATAATCTTGCATCATCCTAAAGAAGGGTACCTATATTAACTCAGGATGAGATGACATTTACACTTATTTTAGAGATATCTGTCTGAATTTGTTACAGCTGCCTTTGTGTCCTCAGTTGCATTCACCTTCTGTGTGTATTCAGGCAAACATTCAGGAAAATAAATGGAGTTCAAGATGAAAATGGTTTTATTGGATAAAGATCACAGAAATGTTTTGTCTTACAATACCTACCCGGGTCACAGTGTGAATGATTCACATCTCTCTGCCTCCTAATCCCAGATGTTGGAAGAAGCCAGTTGACAGGGATATCATGTAAGACCTAAGTCATATTCCTCCTATTCAGTGTGTGTAAACCCTGGGTGTTGCATACCAAAAAGACGTGGTGGGCACCAGAAAAGGACACCAACAGTGGGCAAAATCACATCTTGCAAATAATGGCTGAAGGAATTTAGATTGTTAAGTCTGCAGAAGAATCAAAAGGAATTGTGAAAATAACCTTCAGATACATGAGGGTAGCAGCTAGAAGAATGAAAAAAAATTCCTTTGCCCTTTGTGCATAAAAAAAGGAGGTAATTTAAAGAAGGGATAATTCTCTTAGTTAGCAGAAGAGTAAGAATGTTGTTTTTATTGTAATAAATAACCAACCATTGAAATAGGTTGTTTAGGGAAACTGTGAAGCCCAAATTATCAAGGGAACCAAAGAGCAGGTTAGAAAAGCAGAGGGTAGGAATGATGTGCACGTAGTTATATGCTCTACCATATTGGAGGAGGATCAGCTAGATAATATCTTAGTGTCCCTTATAGATGCATTTTTTCTGACCTTATGAGAGATAACTGTGTGATGACGGCAAAAAAAAGCACAAAAATTTTATCCTCCAAAATAAGTTTTATCTCTTCAGTCTGAGTGCTTGACAGTACATAAGCAAAGGATTTTTTCCCCTTTAAAAAATTGTCAGTGTTTTTCATCTCAAAACTGACTGTTGTGAACCAGTGGTGTTATATGGCACAATTCAGTCACCCTCAAAATGATCAGAAACTTAATTTCACAGGTGTATTGTTAGATTATAATATAAGTAGATTATTGAACAGAAGGAGCCCACTGATCCAGTGCAGAGAAATATTGAGATGACAGGAGCCTCTATTGTGTCCTAGTGGGTATTTCTGAGGCCACACCATTTCTCTCCACAACCCAACCACTTGCTCAGACGTCTGTTCCTGCTTGTCACAGATCTGAAAAATTAGGCTTTGCAAAGAGACCAAACCTGCTCAGACAATGACAAACAATTTGAAAATAGTTGATCTGACCGGGTGTCCAAACTGCTGACAGAAAGGAAATGTTCATGTGTGCAACGAGCATGAAAGATGAAAGCTCTTCCCTGGTGCTGTTCTTCCACTGAAGCCCTTACTCCGACCTGTGGCCTCACTAGATGACCTGTGAGCAGAGAACAGGGAGAGTATAAGAAAACAGTTCCTACTAAAGTTTATTTTCTGAAGGAAAATCTACCCAGATGTTGCAGTCATATTTTTTCTTATTGTCTGCTAAAAAATCTGTAAAATGTTAGTAAAGTGATCTGGAAAAACAGTAAATTTTGCCTTTTGGATACAGGAAAAGCTGTATTAATATTTATAGTGCATATTTATGCATTATTCTCTTCATATGTTTGGGTCCACCCAGGGCAAAAACAGAGGTGGGAGAGCTGTGCATGTCTCATACACACCTCTCCTTTCTTCAGTGTTTTATGGAGTCCAATGGCTCTAAGGCCAAGAATTTTGCTTCTGAGTTCTCAACTTTTCTTGCTAGGTGGGAACAGCCTGACTCTTGCCTTCAGCACCTCCTGGCATAGATATGACCTTGCACGTGAAGTATTTCAGACCTAGGAAGAGCTGAAAGTGTGCTGGGACCGCTTCACCCCACGAGCAGCTAGAGTGCTAAACACGAGGCTGTTGGCTGGACTAAGAGCTCTATCCTAGTAAAAATAACTCCCAGAACTCTATCCACATGTCTCTTGGTCCATTAGTCTTGTTTATCTCAGAAACTAGGCAGAGAGTTTTTCAGATATTTCCCATGAGCAAAGAGCTTTGTATGACAAGATTACTGTTTTAAATGACCTTGATCCTGCAAAATTATTTGGTTTTAATCCATTATCACGCCTTTTTCATAGTTTTATCTAAATAAAAGTGTATTCCAATCCTTTTCATCCTGTCCTCCAAACTCTTTACCAGCGCAATGGCCTGCTATGGCTGCAGCACAGTCCTGGCTGGAATGAGTCTTAATTAGCTGCCAATGATGTCATGTCCATGTCTGTGTTAAAGGCACAGGACTAAGTATTCATCCTTATTTAATGTACTGTAGAAATTCCATTTAGGGGTAGCGTTAAGTCGCTTCAGAGCCAATCTTGTATTTCTCCCGTAGCTGAGACGCTTGGCCTTCAGCCTTCTGACACTACCCCAGTTGTGCTATAATGCTCCAGAAATACACTGCCTGTTGTGTTTTATTGCTCATGTGAAAACTGTCCAATTCCTTGTCAGTTGACAGGGAGGAGCGTTGCAGTGAAGGATTGCACAGCAGTGTGTCTGGGAGCGATGTTATTTCACACCAGCAGCAACCTTTCAGTGTTAGCACAGCAGCCCAGTAGAGCCTTGGTGCTCTTGCCATGGAGCAGAGAGCAAACCCCATTGTAGTCATTCTCTCTGCCAGAGAGACTAATGCATGCTGCCAAATATCTCCCCTCAACACATTTATTGAACGTTAAACCAGCAGAATAGCATTGAATGAAATCCAGTAATTTTATAGGATATATTTTAGTCACTAGACTTTGAAGACTAGTCCAATGTTAATTATAAAGTTTCTGTGTCTGGATAACATATTGTTAACAGTTATTTTGTAAGTGCTAATGGCAAGATGGAAGATTTCCAATAGTTTTATTGAGGAAGTGGCAATTAAAATGTTGAGCACTGCAACATACATACAAAATAAAAATAATCCTGCATACACAGCACTTTGTGTCTAAAAAAAAAACCCCAAACCAGAAAAAAACAGGGATGAATATTTTCTTTTGAAATAAATGCAACCATTTTATTTCTAAAAAGTTTTGCTTTTGGGAAAAAACCCAAATGTTGATTTACTTGCCAACTTCAAATGTCACAAGCCTTGAACAAGTTTGACATTGTTTAAAAGCACATCGTGAAACTATTAGAAAGCTAAGACAAGTTGCTATGTTATGTTTTTCCACACTCAAAAGAGCAACAATGTGTTCTCAGTTTGAGTAATTTCTTTTAGATTAAGGGAAACAAAACAAGAAAGAACAAAAGCAAAGTGTTCACAAGAGTGTGGAAGTGTCTACACATGACAATTTTTAGTGTGTGAGTGGAAAAAGGTGCTATACAAGCACTGCTCCATGAGGTCAGCTGGGCACACTGATGCTCCCATGCCTACAAGAAATAACATAAAAAAACAGGACGACCTGCAGCTCTGCATCAGCCATCAGTTAGCAGGTTCAACACAGATTTTGCTTTGCAGAGCAAATGGCTGCTACCTGCTGCAAAAGGGAGTCCTGGTGGGATCTAGAGGTGAGATGGGAGTGGAGCAGCACAGGGGCTGCCTGCTAGTGTGAAGTTGGTCAGTGTGAGGCACTTCAGCCCTGCAAGGTGAGTAGGAGCTGGGTTTCCAGCCATTTGAGTGGGTTTAGATTTTCTTGCAGCATACCTGTTTTAATCTAAACCTGCTGCAGTGGGCAGGTTTTAAGGCCCTTCCATAATGCTTTTCCAGACAGCTCTGTTTCCAGACAGCCTGGTGAGGCTGGATTTCACATCCTCTTCTGGGAGCCAAAAGCTGCTCCCAGGGCATGTCCTCAGCTCCCTTGGCAGACTCAGAATTGGATTTTGGGGCTCTTTGCAGTCCCTGGGCAAGTTGTAGCAGAAGCCATTCATCTTCCTTTAAAGTTCAAAGCTGTGATGCATCAGTGATGTCTGGCTGGACACAGAGGAAATATGCTAATGTAGATCTAAAGTAGCTCAATTCTGCTGACCTCCTGCAAGAGCCAAATTCTTTTCCAATAAGCTTTTTAAAAAAATGCTACCTCTCCTCTGCAGTGCAAACCTGTCTGAGTGCAACTCACAGAACATTGTTTGAGGGCTCAACCTCTCTGAGCACCGGGGCAGTTTGGATTCACACCGTGCATGATGTAGCTCTCAGCTACACCTCTTTTTAGTCCACAGCCCCCTTCCTGATTTTTTGAGGGAATATGCTTATCACCAAGAATATAAGGATTCTAGCAGGAGGAGGTTGTCTGTTCCAGTTGCAGTTTCCAGGCCCTTTCAGAGTAGTGGACAACTTCCAGCTGACCTTGGGGCTGTGACCCCCTCCACATCTGAAAGGCACCTCAAATCTTTTCCTCGAAATTACCAACCTGTGTGATTTTAGACACTGAATTTAGTCCCAGAGGAGATCCCTGGGCCTGCTCTCAGCAGGGAGTAGGCTAGTCCATAGGGTGTGATCTGGAGCCTCCTGCCAGCTCCCAGTGACCACCTCCTGCATAGAAAGGTGGCCAGATTTTGCTCCTAAGGGCTCTCTGCCCAAACTGAGCCACATGGACATGAAACTCTCACCTCTGCTTCTGCTGTTGTGGGGATCTGCAGGCACATCACCTGTCAAACATGTGCTTCCTGAAGAATAGCTTTTCACACCAGTTTTAACACCAGGTTTTGTGAGCACTGTTCAGGTTGATGAGTCCTGAACAAGGAGTGGCTGTCCTGGGAGAAGCAGTCAGAGTGTCCTCAAAGGACACACTTCAATTAGTCCCTGGGCTGCACAAAGGGACCAACCATTATATGGAAAACCCAGTAGTGATAAAAGAGCACTTTGGAGATCTTCAGCTGTAAAACCTGCCACAGACACTTTTCTAAATCAATCCAAGCTTTATGTATAACTTGATAAAAGATTTATTAGGTGAAGGATAATAAATATGTTGAAATGAAAGGTATGGAAAATAAAAGTAATATACCTGTAAATGGTCTGCTATGCCATACTGAGTTGAACTAAATAAGAGCCTGTCTGGGACAAGTTTCTCTATACAAAGTATTCACAAAAAAAAAAAAAAAAAAAAAAAAAAAAATCCAGGGTAAAATTACTCTGTGTAAGGTTCACAGTAAACAGCAGAATTTTCTGACCACTGTTTCTCCATTTCTCCAGCTGTTTATCCAGGGTGTCTGTTAGCTTAAGAGTGGACTTTGAGGTGTTAGGTGTCAGCATTTGTGCTGCTGTTCACAAGAAGTCACAGTCAAGATGCAGCAGCTCAAGATCAAAAGGCAGCAGACCCTGATCAGAAACCAGACCAGAGGGGCAGATGCTGGATACCTTCTGTGAGTGGTTAAATGATCCATCTGGTAACTAATGGGACTCTGACACTGTGAATTACTGTTATTAAGAAAGTTAGGAACACCAGGAGAGAGCACTGAAACTTTCCAGGAAATGGTTATACTGGTACTTTTGGTGTGGCCTAAATAGTGATTTAAAGGCAATATGCTTGAAAGCATCCTTGCACAATACACTCTGAAAACTGTGCCAGGGCTGAACTGCTGAATGAAGAGAGAAGACTCCAAGAGAAAAATTTGCTATTCACAGACTTCTCTACTGATGTTAAAATTTTTCACTGAGAATATTTCTGTCAATAGAGAATCATCTCCAGAAAAAAGTCAGCAGTAATGAACATTTATTTTCATTATTCCATCACCTAAAAATGTCAGCAGTGCTCTCTATAACACCTCTCTTTGTCAAGACATATCTGTTCTATGTAGGAAGAGCTGTGAAAACACTTCACACCAAAGTAAATGTTCATGTGTGTGATCCATTAATGCCATTTCTTTATGATAACTGCACTCTTCAAAGGCAGTGTATAATATCAAATAGGCTCACGAGAAAACAGTGTGTGTCATTGCTGATTTGCCTCTGCTCATGGAGAAAAGGTTGAGGATGGGGTTTTTTGTGTGTGTTTTGTATATGTTTTGGGTTTTTTTCTTTCCATTGGACTCCAGCTTAAAACGAAACAATGCTAGAACAGGGGTCAAGAACTTGGAAGAACTCATTCAAGCAGAACCAGGTACAGCTTGATTCAATATCAATATTTCATATATTCTGAGATTGTGGTTCGAGCTATGAGATAGCAGAACACCGTTTTTATGGCTTTCCATCTGTGAGAAATTATTTCTCAAAGCACTCTTTATGAACAATCTAACAGATATTCATTTTTGAGATCATATATTCTGCTAAGTGGGGTCTTTTTGATGCACAATCTGGCTGTGATAGTAATTTTAAAACTAGTGAGAGAATTTTAGAGCCAGATTCATACAATAAACGTCTTTCACACAAAGTTATTTTCCATGATACATTAACTCCTCCTTTTGCAGGCATTTGTAGGAAAGTAATATACTCAATATTACATACTCATGGAGCAAAGGAAGAAGGGATCAATGCAATAAACATAAGGAGATGATAAAGTTTATATTTAGCATACCTTTTCTTTTAAACTATTTTCTTGTTTATTTCAGGGCATAAATACAAATTCTTTGGGTTTGAGAACAGCTAAAACTCTTTGATGGTACAGCACTAAAAGCATTTTGCATAGATTCTCTCATAAATACGATGCAGTTGTAGCAGATCACATAACCTGGTATTTAAGGCATTTTGGAAATGTTGGAAATCAGTTTCACCTACCCAGAATTCAGGAACCATCTGAGACTGCCTGTCTTGACAGGTCAGGCTGGAACCTGGAACCTTGTTTTCTGTGGCTATAGGACAAGAGTATGGCCACTGTATCCCACCCCACTGTCTTTGATTTCCCAAACCTGATGAGCAGGAGCTGATTTAGAGCAGGAATGACTGGTGGTGGCCTTGGTTACCAATCTGTAGCCAGTCTTGCTACATACCTTTGGGCCCACAGTGAGGATTCTTAGCCCACACTACAAGTGCCATCATACACTTGGTTTAACCTTGCCACCCTTTTGCTGTGGTAACAAGAAATCTCCAAAGAATCTGTAGAAGCCACATTGCTGACCCACCCAATTACTTCAGTCACTTATGCCAGGGCTAAATTTGAAGCTCTGTGTCAGCTGTTATGCAGAAGAACATGGAACCTGTAGATAAAACAACTTTTGCTGGCTTTATCATCAATGACCCTGTTGAATTACAGAACAGAATTTTATGGATGTGTTAGTAACTGCTGCATTCACCATCACCCTGCTTTGTGGCACTTCTCTGCTTATCTGCTCTAAAGCTTTCATCATCCACCTCTGTAGCCTCTGAGTCCTCTGGTATGAAAGGACAGTGACTAATTTGTCTCATGGTGTATTTTGCTTTTTCCTCCCTTGCTGCAGGTACAGCAAGGGAAATGGACTGAAATATCAATTGACAGTTGCCTCTGTTCTCACCCACCTCTGTTCTCTTGTTCTACACACTTGAAGTTTCATATGTTCAAATTTTGAAAGAGAATAAATCTTGCACGTGTTCTACAGGGGACAAGTGGCTAAATTGAGGTTTAGCTTTCACCTCCCCTAGTAAACTGCTTCCACAGTAAATCTCTTGCAACAAAGGCTGATTTATCTACAGTTTTGGGTTTTGGTAGCTGTATTGACCTGGAAAAGTGGAGTTGTCTTAATAGTTCTTGGACACTTTAAAATAAAAGCAAGTATCAACACTAAAATTGAACAGCAAAGATTATATCAAATAGTTAAGAACAAAATCAATAGTGGATGAAAGGATCAGTTCATAGGAAGGAAGCCCTTAAGATGTTTATATTGTTAGAGGAGAGAGTGGCTGTAGTCTTCAGGACCTAGAAGCCCTCCACTGCTGTTGAGTTAAATCCCAATTTTGAAGACGGATGGTTCTCATTCAGAGAAAAAAAAGTAATTATATGGACACACAGGAGGTTTAATAGGGGTTCTCTGATAATGGGGTCAGTATTCAAATGTTCATTATTTTTCTGTCTGTCTAAAGACTCTAAAGACCCTGTGTGAGCATGGTGAGGGGCCTGGTGTATGCAAACCAAAAAATGGCATCAGCTTGAGTGCATGGAGGGGTTGAACATGGGCATGGTATTAAGCCCCAGGTCACCTTTATAATTTAAAACTATGAGATCAGTGAGCTCCTTGAAGGATTAACTCAATCTGACAGCAGAAAGGGCTTCCCCTGAAACAGTCCCAACAATGGCAGCATTACTGGGTAGTAGGGCCTCTTTCAGCAGAAAGAAAAGGAACATTTTGGGATGCATGGGGAGACCTTTGATATTTCTCCTTCTCCAGATGACCAGACATCTGGAGGAAATCAGCACAAGTCAGCTTAGATCCAACTGTGAAACCCTTCATATAGATCTCCATTACAGGAATATCTGAAACTTCTAATCTGAAGAGTCTGCTTTGTTCAGTCTGAGAACAGAAATGAGCCAGGACTGAACAGCAGCACAGTGAAACAGGCTTTGTAGATCTCAGAAAAGAACAAATAAGAGCAAACATGCAGCTCTGGAGATGTTTGCTCCAGCCTCTAACTCTGCATTACAGAGAATTGCAGAGGTTTGCAAGGGCATGACAAGTGCAGTGTGTGGATCCACTGACATTTTCCAGTGGGGGGGTTATTAAAAATGGAAAGAAATTAAAAACTCGTATATCAGTTATAGCTTCAAAAATTTCAACAGGATAAATACATGCAGAGTCCTTAGCAATGATGTGCAATGGTTTTTTTGAAATTTATACTCCCTAATGTACTTGTAAGCAGAGGGAGTTCAAACAGCAATCAGCCAAAACTCAATAGGTACACTCCATCCGAATAGATTTTCCTTATAGTTGCCCTTAAAGCAGCATAATTTCTCATATACTTGAAGCTGATTTAAGTGTTGGGTCTGTGCCCATTATTTGTTAAGCCTTCTATCTTTATTTTATGGCTTCTATGATACAACTGACCAGCTCACAGAAACATCTGTTGCAGGCAAAGACAATGAATACTAGAATCCTACCAATGTTTAGATGATCACTTTGTCCCTTTTCTGCCATCATTGCCTCTGAGTGTGGCCTCAAATGCAGATTATGCTATTCTGAAATGTAGTTGTGCTCATTTTGTAGAGGTGGGAATTTATTGCTCATTTAATCTAAGTTGATTTTTGTTAGCTAAGTGTACAATTAAATTTACAGTATTTGATGGAGATCTGGGTGGCTTATAGCACCAACCTCTCACTTCTAAGCATAGAGTTAAAGTTCAGCCAGAGGTCTTGCATAATATGAGTTTTCAGGGATTTTTGTGTAGTCCCCACTGGAGCGTTATCTGCAACACAAACAACTATACATCATTTGGCAATTCAGGACAAAATTTGATTAGGAGACACTCTATTCTAGCTAATTTTAACTTATTGAAGAGTGCTCTCCCTTTGCACAGCAGTTATTTCTGGCAAGACCTGGAATTGTTAATGATGAAGAGGAGATTTGCCATATTACTACCCTTCGAGCCTATCAAATTTGGCACTTCTCTTAACAAACCTATAGCATGATATTTCACCTAAAACATTTTATTGAAAGGTGACTGATCTAGTGCCAAGGAGATCTGAATCTCTTTCTCAGAAACAATCCTTTGGCTTTCATTATGTTTTATAGGTTTTATTTAACCCAACACTGCCTAGTGCCTTCAATACCTTTTTTCTAAACACCTTGTAGTGAATGACAGCATTTTATAGAATAGTGTCTCTTCCTCAGCAAAACTATTGCACGTTTTAATAATGGGCTTCGTTTTGCCTAAGCCTGAGTCATAATTGTCCAGTCAAGGCAAGTTCCTCCTTTAGTAAATGGAATAGGTCCCTCAACCTCTAGTGAGGGACTCTCATACCAACTTCCTGCAAAAATTCTCTCTTCAAGGTTGTCTGTTCACTGAGGTTATAACCTTATCTTAAATGTTGTAAACATTCAAATCTAGTTTAAAAGCAGTTCAAAAATCCATGATGCCAAAGACTCTCTAAGAGAACATGTTTTTCAACGACTCATTCAAACACACATACATTCAAATCCACACAGTTCTCCTAAACTATAAAAATTCAGACAGATAATTTTCCTTTTCAAGGATTTGCACAAGGAAAAAAAATCTGTGGAGCATTACACTATGGTGAATTTCCCCCAGTTTCTGATTGCAAAGGAACTTTTTTGCCAAGCAAAGTCATAGACTTATTTAAGCAGAATTCATCTTCAACTGTGTGAGCAAAAGTGGGAGGAAGATTTTGCTTGGGCAAGTGCAGTTGTAAGGAAACAGACAGAAATCTTTCAACTACCTTAAATTCCTGCACTTCTTCTCACCTCTTTTGCTAAGTATGAGCTCTATGCCAACTTTCTAATGATATTCTGAAGTGATTTAAATTGGATGTTAAAAACTTGGGACCTGTGAAGTCCTGCAGAACTTCAGTGCCTCTTCCCTGTGCACCTGCTGCTGTAAAAAAGGGAGCCAAAGCCCTCATCCTTCAGCAAAACACTTCCATGCTTTTTTCCAGTGATGTTATCATCTCTCTTTGCCTCTATATATTTAAAGTTCTTCATTTTACCTTCAAAGTCCTCCTAAATATCAACCTTTAGCTTTATGGCAGTTTTTAGCACACATTTAACCATCAGCTTTGCTACCAGCTTTTTATATTTTATTTTTTAATCTGAATTTGTCAGCTTCTTGTTTTAAATATACTATTATTCTTTGAATTAGATGAATCTTTAATTTAGTTTTCTCATGAGAAGTAGTTCATCTTCTTCTGTTGACTGTTAGCCAATCGCCGTAACAAGGCAAATGCAATTTATTTCCCATAGATTTGGTTCTAGGTGTCTTCTTTTCTGTTTCCTCTAATTCTGTCTGCATGTATTATCACACTGAACATCATATTTAGATTAACTGCCTAAGATATTCTTGTGTTAGCATGTCATGCCTACCTACATGCTATTCTCAGCTTCTGCCTTTTGTCTAATGTTTGTCAATTGACAGAATCTCCACAAGCACCAGTCCTCCTAAAAGACTAGTCCAGTTTTAGAGGAGTTCAAGAGATTGTTTAGTACCTTAGAGTTACAAAGTGCCTTAAGCCATTGAAAATCTGCCTTTCTGAACAGAGGAGGGAGATTTATTTAGTGCCTCCACCAAGAAATATGCAAACAGGGATCATCCTATGGTGGCCGTGTGATGTTTGCACTGGACCAGCCACAATAGCAAAACACCAGGTTTGTATGGAAGGGCTATAATGGTAGAGGACAATCGGAAGCTGAGGATGCTGGAAAAGCTGTTAAGGTGCACAGGACAAAACTTCTGGGAAAATTAGATTTCTTTAGCTCTACTTTCATGAAACAAAATGTTTACTGTAACTGCCTACTAAAGAGCTGTTACTTGTTGCTTTTTGCTTCCCTGACTGTTTCCTTATTTTTATATTCTCCTCACATCTCATCTTCTCCATCTGACTGCTATGTAGTTTCCTACTTATATAGTCATACAAAGTCTAATATATACTAAACCCAGACATGGCTAATGATTTGTTTTCTTTTTTAATATATAAAAGTGATGGGGGGAGATGGGGAATTCTTAGCTTGCAAAAGAACCAGATGAGTTTACCAAAGCTGCCCACCCATTCCCAGCCAGCCTGGGGACATTGTATTCAAACAAGCCCTTCCAATGTTTCACAGAGCCAATTCCTTGACCATTGAGTTTTACTAGCCCACTAAAGAAAAACCACCTCCCTTCCACTGGTTTCCTCATCTCTACCAGTACAAAATTTAATTTTACACCTTGACAAAATAGAAGGTTTTCTCCTTTTTCCTGCAGCAAAGATACAGAAGACACATAATTGGCTGCAGATGCTGACCCTTATACAACATCATAGTGTAAAGCTTCATTGCATTCAGGTGTCTGACCACTACAAGAGAGCACTTGGAGGTAACTTCTAATTTGTTTTGGTGGTCAACACCATGAAAAAAACTTGGGCTTGTATACCTTGTAACAGCAAATCTGCCATCTCAGAACTAGAGATTAACCAGATCAACACATTAGGAAAAACTTTTTAGAAAAAAAATGCTTACAATATAAGGAGAAGGAAACAGAGGCAGGAGCACAATTCAGTATTATTTCAAGAAAGATGAGACTGAATATTGATAATCACTTGCAAAGGATACAGCAAAAACTTCATAGCAGAAACATCCACTTCAAACAGAGACTGGAAGTCAGCCAAACCCCCTAACCTGTCTCCGACAAATCATGGTTGTATAAGACATCCTCCAAATCATAGTAGAAACTAAAGAGGGGAGGGAGCAGAGCAGATGTTTGGAGGTCATTAACAGGAGCTCAGTTTTCCTTGCCTGGTGGCTACCTCTAGAGATATCTGATTCCCAGAAATTTCCTTGACCTCCAAACATCTGCTCTCTTCTCCTGTTTTCTTTACATCCGTACTGCAGAGAGCCTCATGCAGTCATAACCTTTTCAGTCCTTTCTTATAAAATATTTCTATCTCACTCCCCTAAATCATGAAGAAAAATATTTAACAGGTCTGGGCCTATCATCATTCATGGTAGGACCTTCATGTACATTGCAGTTGATGCTAAACTGTACTACTTGGCACTTCTTCTTTCCTTGCATGCTGTGAATATACATATAAACTGGACAAATAAGCTGAGCTGGAGTATTTAGTTCTTTTGATTTGATCACTTAGACACTTTCCTTATATTCTATACTTCTCCATTTCTTTATCAGCTGCTCTTTGTCAAGTCCTCAGACTCCATGAGAACTAGACATGCCTGAGACAGCTTTATTACTTCACAAAACATGGGGGCCAAACACATATTTCCAAGCATGATTGCTACTACGTTTCCTCCTCTAATGGTCAAGCATATCTAGGAAAAATGGTTGTGTACAATGAGCTCTGGTATTGCTCAGGAATCCATTATCTATAGCCATTTACAATGTTTTCCCCTGGGGCAATCATAGCCAAAGTCATTCTTCCGTTTTGGATGCGTAATGCTGTATTTGTGCCTTTTATTTTTCTTTAATTTTCCCATACCTCCCAATTTTAATTCAAATAAAAAATAGATTACATGTGCTACAATAAGCTTCCTTGCAAATCTTCTCACATCCCTCAGCACTCATATCTAGCAGATAGTAAGTTCCTTGTGTGATCACATATTCTAAACATCTCCTGCTTATTAATATAAGTTTCTAGAGTAAATATTTTCTCTATATTATCTAGTTTACTAGGAGGGTTTTTAAAAATTCTTTTTTACTAAAGTGTTTTGTTAATCTGTTTCTCAGAAAGCTCTTTGTATCCCAGACATTTTGGAGTCATTGTTCTCTCTTCCTTTGCTCACATCCTTGCCAAGATAAATGATTTTTGGAATAAGGAACTGGTTTTTCGTCACAACAATCAATACACCTGCATCTAGAGAGAGGGACCAAGTCCCTTTTTCATTATTTGGATTCATGGGAAAACCGTGAGAGTTTAGAAGTGAAAAAGGACCTTGGAATTAAAAACTGCAATCTTTGCATAGGAGCCTAGCTCAGAGACTGTTGAGAGAGCTCAACAGTCAGCAGCCACCCCCAGCCTTCAGGATATTTTGTGGTTTCTTCCTTCCTCTCTCACTCTGTTGATGTCCCTGGGGGGTCTCTCTGTGGCTGCATGTTCTTTTACTTGCTGTTTTCTAATACTTGTTAAATGGTCATGTGCCCTTTTTTACCATCTCAGTGCTGAAATCTCATCAAACCTCTCTCTGCCCTATTGCCCTTTGCATTTCAGTTCCTGCCCTCACTTCTTGGGACAGTCATGTTTTTTGTTCAGCTCAGCTGTACTGACACTGAGGAAGAAAGTTCTTCCTGAAGGAGCTAGTGTGGAGTTTGAGCAGTCAAGGTTTGACTCTGCACTTCACCCCATCTTCCTGTGGGCAAACCTGAGGGTCTGCCTGCCCTAATGAGGGGGAGCTGTCCACTCTCGCAGGGATGAACACATGCAGACATCCTTCTGGAGGAGAAATGATGGATTGAAGCTGAATCTGATCTGTTTTGACCTCTTTGGATGCTCTGGACGTGGACTGAGCAGTGTCAGTGTTATCCCCTTCTTTCCAGGGAGATAATCCCTTCCTCCCAGGTGGGAGCAAATCCTGTACTTCCTTCAGGTTCAGCCCCATCCTCCCAAGATAGTTTACTGTGGTTTGTGTCTTGAGCTAAATGCATAGATGACACACAGGCTCCAGCTGGCACAGAAAAGAAACATATCCCATCTCTATGGCTCAGGCCAACATATACATATCATTCTATATTCAAATCCCTTTGGTGGCTTCCCACCCACTTCCACCAGCAGTCTGATGACACAGTCCTAATTTCTGAGAAAATAGTGACTCAGGTGCCAGCCACAACACACTCTGGTTTCATCTGTAAATTACTATGAAAGCTGCTCTCCTCTGGGACAATGGACTTTCAGACTTGCTGATGAAAGTGTAACAATAGCCAGGAGCAAGGAGATGAAGTTAACCTAGTCTGAAAAAGAAGCAATTTCCTAACTGTTAATGGTAATTAAACATGGGAGCACTTTACCACAGAAGACCACAGACTTCAGCAAGCTTAGGAATGTTTCTGAAAAGCATGTACATCTGGTGCCTCTGGCAGCAAAATGAGTTGGGCCTTAGGTTTGCAAAGGGAAGGAGGAATCTGTTTTGCATGTTGCTGGTCTTGAGCTCTGGGAGCTGGTGGGCTCCTCTGGTCATGCCATTCTTTGTCACTGTGAGGAGGGGAAGGAGTCTCACACTTGCCTTTCTTCATTAAGACAAGAAGTTATGCTGAGCAGCAGTCATCAAAAGATTGCCTGATAGGTTATGATCTGTATGGAAGCCCAGAATGCTGTAATTTTGTTTATGCTCTGAAGAAGTGAAGGGTCTGGCCCTTCCCTGCAGTGACCTTGTTGTTGTTATCCTGAGCTAGCCTCAACCAGATAGCTCCAGGACTGCAACAGCACAGAGCTTAGGAAAGGTTCTGGGACCTGGGTAAATATTTGGTTAGCACAGACAGAGTTAAAGCTAGCAAGGGACATGCTGGGACAGGACAGATCAGCTTGGTAGCCAGCATTTGGGAAAGGTTTGGCTGTTCAGAGTTGGGCTCCTCTGCACACCAGGGTGAAGAAAGGATTTTCATTTCTACCGGACTGGTAGGAATTCTAGACATATCTTGTCTTTTTTCTCTTCTTTGTGGTACTGGTTTTCCTACCAGAATATGTGAACACAGCCTGCCTAGTCATGTCTCCACTGTACAGTGACCTCCTGACTGATGTTGGTCTCTGCTTGCAGTAATTTCTTGCATGAGTCTTTGAGCAAGACACATGCAACAGTCTGAATGGGCTGGAGCACCAATGAGAACAAAGTGAATTCTTATGTGGCTTCTTCTGGCCTGTTTTATAGACAGAAGGAGGCTATGGCTAAGTTATGAGTAAGAATTGAAGGAGATGTTTTTTAATCAAAGGTTGGGACTACTCTAAATATTCAGTGGGTTCTGGGTGTTTCTTTTGAATATGTTCTGCTCCTCTACCCTTGAGGTGAGGAGACTGTTTACTGAAAGGATGGCTTGGACAGAGTCTGTAATTCGGGGTGTTATCTGTGAGGGGGGCAGAAGGAGGCTGGCTGTGCTGGGTGCTGGCTGGAGGTGCTGGTGACCTGTGTGAGTGATAATGAGGTCAGGGCACAGCTCTGAAAAGTTCTGTGTTTTGGAGGGGCCAGGGAAACAAGCTAAAGTAACAACTACATGTGCTGGGCTAAATTACGAGGCCAGCAGAGAGAAGTCAGAAAGGGGAACGTCCGGGGAGCATGGGAGGGAGCACAGAACTTAAGGGGCATGGAGGAGTCCTGTAAGCAGAGGGAATGTGATGAATTGTCTGGATCAAGCTGGGAAGAGAGATAGGAGGACTGACAAGACCAGGATCTTCAAGTCACTCAGGGTATTTGGGTGAGGGATAGAAGCTAAGGATTTGGGTTTCCTGCTCTGGGCCATGAAGTATTTGTCCATCCGGGAACTAATAGGTGCTGTCATTTTTTCCCTCCTCTGTCTCAGTCACCTCTTGATCATTTCTCTCTCTACATCATCCCACATATTGTCCTCTCATTCAGAGGTTCCAAGATCTAATACTTTTCTCTTTATTCTAGCAACTCCTAAGTTACCTCCTTGCTTGCATAAAAAATACAATCTCAAGAACAGATCTAGCTTTTTTACTGAGGTGTATGCATCTCCTTCTGACTTGTTTCTAAGTTCATTCAGCTTTAAAAGCTGGACAACATAGGCCTTGTGGTGTATCATCTTCATCCAGGCACCATTTGGCCATATCAGACTGCTTTTCTTCACCATCTTTTTCACATATACACTTGTGTCACTCTATTTCAGTGTGAGAAAAAGTCTTTCTTCAGCTTCTCCACTGTGTATTCTTCTTCATGTGCCCTCCATGGAATCCATCAACTTCAGCTATCTCAAAATTATGGTATTACTTTTTTTTCTGCCAGCAGAAGCTCAAGCCAGAGCAACCAGTAATACTTCCCTCTGATGGTTACATTCTGCATTATTAATGTGTACTCTTTTACTTGCCCATTTGTATTGCAACTAACTCTTCATGCCAGCATATGAGCCTCTTTGGATAAACAAATAGTCCCAGAATACTCAAGGGAACTCAAAGCCCTCATTAAAAAAAATGAAATTATTGTGTTCAAAAGAATGAAACCAGCAAATTGGGTCCTACAAAATCCAATTTTCTGAGCAAAGTTCCCCAGACCATTCATTTTTCAAAATCACAGTACTTTATATTATGAAATGTCTCAAGTCATTGAATTTTCCCTTTAGCCACCATTATGTCATATTTCAAATTCCTGGCACTCTTACTTAAGTCTTCAATAAGTTAAAATATTATTTTGAGTTTGTAACACTTTTCCCAAATATATTGTGAATATAAATCAAATATTCATCATATAATCATGATTCAAGTATGTAACATTCCAGACAGGTTTAGATCAATGGCTCAATGTGGAAGCAGACACCAAAGATGTGTGACATTCCTGGTGGTGGGACCAGTGCTGTTTAACACTTTTGTCAGTGACAAGAACAGTGACAGAACAAGGACAAGAACTGAGCACACCCTCAGCAGACCTGGACAGGCTTGGGAGGTGGGTCTGAGTGAACACCACAAAGTTCAACAAGGCTGAGTGCAGGGTCCTGCCCCTGGGTTGGGACAATCCCAAGCACAAACACAGACTGGGGGGAGAATGGGCTGAGAGCAGCCCTGGGGAGAAGGATTTGGGAGTGTTGGCTGGTAAGACGCTCATCGTGTGTGCTTGCAGCCAAACATGTCCTGGGCTGCATCAAAAGAAGTGTGGCCAGCAGGCTGAGGGAGATGGCTCCTCACCTCTACTCTGCTCTTTTGAGTGCTGCATCCATCTCTGGGCCCCAGCATCAGAAGGATGTGGACCTGCTGGAGGAAGTCCAGAGGAGGACCATGAGGATGATCAGAGGGCTGAGCACCTGTGCAGTGAAGGCAGGCTGAGAGAGCTGGGCTCATCCAGCCTGGAGAAGAGAAGGCTCCAAGGAGACCTTAGAGCAGCCTTGCCCTGGTTTGTTGCTACAATGGGAACTCCAGGTCTCTGAGGATGCCAGGGATCTGTTCCCTTTTAGGTAATTCTCTCCCTCCACCACAGCTGTATTCTGTATTGTACACATACAGCCCAGTATGGGCAAAGCCACTGCTATCATCACTGGAACTGGAGATTAAAAAAAACCTAACAAATTCATCCTCTGCATCCAGCAATTCAGATTTTCTCCACAAAGGAGTTATTTCTATTACTTTTTCTGTGTTTAACATAAGCACCACAACTACAACCACACCAGCAGCACTTGGAGCAAGGGAAAAAGGATGGATGTACTCCAAAGGTCACATTTGTACCAAACACACCCAGCTGAGTGCATTTCAAACCAGCTGGAACATCAAGTTAGTGTTCAGACCAGCTCACAGGGTGTCACACACATGGCTTCTTCACTACGTACAAAAGTAGAGACACATCCAAAGCACTCAGAAATCAAGTCACATTTCTGCCATGTCACTTACTGTCTTAATTTGAATGGAGTTTCTTTGATCAGGTCAAGCACAGCAGGTATTGAAGATTTCCATCAGTTTTATTTTTTCTACTTAATTCTGGATTTTTTTTTTTTCTAGAATCCTGCAGGATGAAAATTTCTCTCTTCAGATTTTTCTTCTTGGTGCTGGGGAGCTGAGATTGCTCAGCTGTGCCTACAAGCACAGATTACAAAGACAGAGTAGGTGGGAAACCTCTGCATCAGTGGGAGCACTCACACTTCAAGCACATAGAGCACCACCAAGGAAGACACAGTATAACAAACACCTCTTCTCTGCTTAATTTCCTATTTCCACATATTCTTCACCCAGCTCCAGCCTCTTTTATTTCATTTTCTTGAGGAGACATGAGATGATGCAGTGACAGCATAATTACTGTGAACTTGTGGGTAAGGAATTAAATGGGAATTCCAGTGGCCCATGTTCATCCACTTTTTCCATCAGCTCTGCAATCCTGGATCTTGGTGTGGTTGCAATTCTTCCATGTCTCAAAGCTACATGAAACTGGGAAAGGTGAAGAGCTGTCAGAACACTCTGGTTAGAGTATTTTTTCGCTCTGGTATCTGCAAGCACCCTTCACTCATTCTTACTTACAGAAAAGATAAGAATGTTCTTTGTTTGGTTTCACCTGTCAAGGAATTTCAGGATCCTGGCTTGCATACACAGACCTGTATTAAATCATAATTTAGCCTGCTATGTATTTAAATGCATTCATATTGGCACACATACGTAAAACTATATTTACATCTCCAAGTATACATTCTCTACATGTTAATTATTCGCTGAACATACATTTAATGGAAATTTGTTTGGAATGTTTGATGAATAAAGTTAAATTACCTAGTTTCTGCATCAGAAACAAAAAGAAAGGCAGATAGAGCAGACAACTTGGCTGTACTCACCTAAGAAAAAACTTCAATATTTGCCTTGGTTTCAAGGCCAGATGGAACCAGTCATGATCCTTCAGGCTGATTTCCTGGGAAATGTCAACATTATGTTCATAACTCCAGGTCGAACTATTGAGTATGAATGCAGAAAAGCAGGAGGAGCATTCCTTGCATTGCTGGGAGGCAGAAGATAGGCTTGTCTCAGGTGGGCCATGGAGAAAAAGTAATAAAACCCCATATGATAACTGTGTTACTCAGAAAACAAGCAGAACCATGTAAGCTGGCAGAGGTTTGCTCTGTACATGCTCCAAGCTCCAAATGACCAGCATAGGAGGAGCCAGCACATCTTAAAACCATTCTTTCTCTACAATACTATGGGTTTAGCTCCTCAGGTAAACTAAGCAGAAAAAGACAAAAGTATGTAGGAATATGATGGGGACTTTGGGAAATTCAATCTTAATGAAATAAAGAAAGATCCAGCCAGTGAACAAAATGAAAAGAAGCAAACCAACTCAAACCACATTTTTGAAAAGGTAATGGTAGATAATCTGGTTTTGTTCTGCTCAAGAAAAGTGATGATTAAAGCACAGAGGTTACAGTAGGCTTATCCTGAAGTCCCTCCCCAGTTACTGAAGTATCTAGAGGTGGAGAAGTACCACAAGCTTTAGGGGACTCATGAGCTGCAGGAGGTGGTAGAGGCCATGTGCCTGTTGGGGAGCATGGGAGTGGCAGGGAGATGGAGAGCAGAGCAGCTCTGGGCTTGATCACTCCAGTTGGTGGGATGTCAAGGAATGTCAGTGATATTTGGTGTCTTAAGCCTTCAACCATGGCCCAAGGTATATGGCCCATCTACTGGGCTTCCTTCTTGCCTCCTCTGCAAAATCCCATGCCTCAACTATTCTGAAATGTTGTTTACAGCTCACCTGGGGAGGATGGAATGAAGGGATGAACAAACTAAAACTCACAGCTGAGTAACGCCTTTAAAAGTGACCTTCAATCTGTTTCTTAAAGAGAAAAAGCACTGTCTGTTCTGTGCAACTAAGCAGTGTCATTTTCCTGCAAGGCCAGGGACTACCATTTATGCCTCAGATACTTTTTCCTGCTGAGAAAAACTCTTAAGTTTTATCTCTAAGTACCAGCATTCTATGTCTAAATAGTGCTCATGCAAGAACCAAACACAGGGTAAGCAGAGGATAAATATTCCATGTTCAGGGAATAGGAGTAGTTTAGGGGTTTTTTTGGTAATAGCTCATTAAGAAAAAGTGGAGTACAAGAGGAGTGTGTTAGAGAGCAGACAGGGAATTTGAAGTGAGGTAAGTGAAAGGCACATGATAATTTACTGCCTTGTTCTGCAGAGTTCCACATGGATGTCATCAGCATGTACGGATAGCTTAGGCCATGGATGTGCTCATGATGGCTTATGGCATCCCTGTCTGTTCATCCTCTCTTGTCTCTCTCTGCTTATGTCAGATTATGCTGACAAAACGGTTCTTGCAGCAGCACAAGATCAGGTGAGGGGTCTGGATTTGCAAAATGCCTTCTTTTCCTTAAAAAAAGAGAAATTGAAAGTTTTTTCCTAGAGCTGTTTTCCTGACGTGTTTCACAGCCCTTCCCCACCAACAGCTGTCCTGGCAAAGCTACAGGGGCACTGTACTGCAGCTTGGAAACCAGGAGAAGAGCAGGGGATGGAATGAAACAGCAATACCTCCGGCCATTGCTGCCCCTGGGGACACGACACTGCAGCCTTACCCTCTGCTTCTACCTTGGCTCCAGCTCACAGTGGGACTCTGGAAAGTTACTTGGCACTGCTGCACCTCAGTGCCTCGATTCCTTACACTGCAAAATGGAGTCACCAGCTGTCACCCAAGCTGTGAAGATCTGAGCTGCACACGAGGCGTTCTCTGTGAGCGTGTGCAGGATATGCTGTGTTGCACGTGCAGGAATTACATGTAAATTGTGTGCTTTGCACACATACCTGCACACACAATTTCTGTCCTACGGGCACTCTTTTGTGTCAGAAGCAGGCTTAGGGCCAGAAGCGAACAGGACTACTTCTCTGGGAATATTGTGCAGTTGCTAATTTCACTACCGGAACTGTGTTGCTGCACAATCTGGCCTCCTTCCACAACAGCCTCTACTGAAAATAAAGGGACTGATGAGCCTATGGATAATGGTAAACATATGGAACGCAGGCAGTGCTATACATTAAAAGCCAGATCACATTAAAAGGTATTTGAGTTGTTGGCAGCATAAGATCTGTGTAGGAAACATCATCTAACAGAGAAATCTCATACCAAAAGGTTTCATACTCTGACAGCATTTGGCATTTTTGTTTCACTTAACAGAAAAATAAAATAAAAAATGACTAATTCAAAGCAAGGGTAAAACTGTTAAGTCTCAAATTAGTTTGTCATAACTGCAAAAATACTGGATCTTTGTTTATGTTGGAAAGTGGTTTCATTTCTGACTAGGTCACTTGATTTTCTTTTGAGTGTACATGAGACCTTTGACTCCTCAGAGGACACAAGAGACAAATTGAGTAATGTGATGTCATTGCCTCATTGCCTTGTAGAGTTCTCATAACACTAAATATATTAGTCACTTTCCTTTCCAGTACCAAGAGGGCAGAAAAAAAATCCAGCAAGATGATGGTGTTATGTAGATGGACAACAATAATTGTTCCCTGAGAAAATGTAATTTTCTCTCCATTATTTCCATCCTTTTTTTGTGAAGACCATGAAACCATATTTCAGCTAGGTGATATTTTTCACCCAAAGATTTGTCTTTGCCTTGCTTTTTACATTTTACATACAAAACCACCAAAATTTTCTAATCGGGGACATATTAACATCCTTTAAAATGACATGACTTTCACTTTTTACTGGGAGTGGGAATTGTTCAGTCTCAGGAAGTTGCAAGAGGTTGGATATTTGGGAAAAATGTGTTGCTGGGCATTGCTGGAGCATTCTCTTGCTGAGTGGGGGAGGTATGAGTGAAGGTATGGTTATACTTAGCAAATACCTGTTCACACAACGACACACCATCCATTTTTACAAGAAGCGGGGAAAGCTGCATGATTTCTGTTTCTCTTTATAAAGAAAGTCTGAGTGTCAGAGATCCTTGCTCCAGTGAAGTGCAATGTTGGATTTCAAATACTTATCTGTTGGGTAATGACAGCATATTCTCACATGGGATGCCAATAAATATAAAGATGGAGAATTTTCCTCCCTTTAAGTTTTCATAGCTAGCACTCAGAAAAATGAGTAATTTTCCATACTGACATTGGGATTACTTCAAGCAGATTTTTTGAGTGACTTTTGCTCCTGTTTTTAATGCCACAAATTTTCTTGTGCAAGAGTTATTTTCAATTTTATCATGTGTTTTTTTTTCATTTTTATCACATGTAACACAAAATCAGTAATGAAGATTGCGGAAAGTGTGCTGGGATTCATTTGCTAGTACAGAACATGCTTTTTTAAAATTCAGAGATTTATCAGAATGTGTAGATGGCTAAAGACTACCTTAAAGTATAATTAGCCATTTGCCAATTCTAAAAACAATTCAATATGTCAGGACTCTTTTTCAGGGATGCTTGAGGGAAAGAAATCAGCTATGCAAGCTGTTATCCAGTGAATAAATTATGGTTATAAGATTCCAGTTTCTGACAGGCCTAAAAGTTAAATAAAAGGTTGGTCAACCCTTCTAAAGATCTCTACAATATAAATCAGCTTGGAGCACTACTTTTGGTTATACTGAGTCACTAGTGGAAAAATACCTTCAAAAAACCCTACCACTGAAAGCCTCATACTGGCTCTCTCAGTACTTCAGTGTGCTTAAGTGAGAAGTGACATGGTTTCACACAACTATGACTGCACTCAGAGCTATGTGTTGTTCAGAATAGCCAATTCTTAGAGACTTAAGCCAATGAGGAATTAACTCCTTCCTCTGGAGCTGCTGCCTCCTCCACCCAAAACTAGGAAGCAAAACAAGCCTCCCCACCCTTATGGCTGTCGTATCTGAGGCTGAAGTAATGTAGAAAACATTATGTGTTCATAGGCAAGATAATGCTTATAAGTAATTAAGTAAATAAATAAGTAATAAGCTCATAACGGTCATAAAACAGAGAAGATTAGATTAAAGAGGAAGGTGGAAAATCCTGTATACCCCAGGACTAATGAACTCTTTCCTCAAATCCCCACATCTCATTCTTTCTCAAACAATAATTGTGTTCACTGTAGCTTACTTAATCGATGTAACCCTATATATTTTCCACACTGCCATGTCAAGCCATTCAAAAATTAAACAGAGGGTCGACAAAAGGACATTAGCATAGGGCCAATAATTTTATGTGCTCTGTAAAGTGATGTTAATGTGTGTCCTTTGCACTGCCAGCTCTCTTCAGACTCTCCAATTTGTAAGATGTGTCAGTGCCTAAGCCATCTCTGTGATTGAATTCCCTCCAGTCTCTGTTGTATTGGGAAACTCAGAACTGGCCCTGGCACCCTAGACCTGTCTCACAAGGATTAAGCAAAGGGGAACATATAACCTCCTTTGACTGCTGATAATGCTCCCCTCTGCATGGCCACTATGCTGTTGGTCTTTGCCATTGGTGAATACTGCTGGCATACACTGCTGGCACAATGGTGCTGCCCAGGATGTCCTGATCTTTTCCTGCAAAGCTGCTTGCCAACAGTTGACCCTCAGATTCCCCTGGTGCATGGGGCTGTTCTTCCCCAGGGCCAGGATTTGCATTTTCTCCAGCCTACCGAGATCCCACTGACTGGCAGCACAAACCTCGGTTCTATCAACAACTCCTCCTGGTTTTGTAACCTTAGCAAGCTTGCTGAGGGGACACTCAGTCCCATCATCCAGGTCATTAATAAGCAAGGAATCCTGCTGGGCCCAGTATCAACCCCTAGTGACCTCCAACTGGACTTTCTGCCACTCTTTACCAGCCCCTTGAGCTAAGCAATCCAAACAGCTTTGAATCCCCATCACTTACATCCTCTCTGTCAGTGGGGATATTATTATAGACTGTGTCAAAAGCCCTTTTACAGTCAAGATAAATGACATTCACACTCTTTCTTTGTCCATCAAACTAGTCAAGTCATGATAGAAGGCTGTCACGTGTGTCAAGCATGATTTGTCCATTGAACAGCAATGCTGTTGTTCCAGATAACCCTTTTGTCCTCAATATTTTGGAAACATTTTCACTATTATTTGCCCCATCCTTTCCCTCAGGTGAAACTACACAGGTGTACTGACTGGCCTCACTCCTCATATCCTTTTCTTTGCCTTTCTTGAAGATAGCAGACACATGCTTTACTCCTTTCCTCAGGAATCCCTCCCATTTGCCATAATTTTATTGCAGAAATGATCAATAGTGGCCAGCTCCCTTAGCACTCATGCACACACCCCTATAGGCACCATGGAACAGTGTATGTTCTGTGTGTTGATAAATCTGATCTTCCTCTACTGAGGAGGGTCCTCTTATTCATCTCAAAATTTATCCCTTAAAAATGCCCTATCTAAAATCACAGAACATGGGCCCAGATCTTTGCCTGGCAATTTTAATTTAGTTCTTCAATCCACTTCCAAGGAAGGAACATACATTGTATGTGCTACAATCTACTGATTTTTATCCAGGAATATTGCTTCAGTACTTGCATCAGACTATGAAAAGGCTAAAAAAGAGATCTCAATGTCAACCTTTATTTTGTGCATGAATACTTGAGCAAAAGGTGGTTTTTTTGTTTTTTGTTGGTTTTTTTTTGTTTTGTTTTGGTTTTTTGTTTTTTTGTTTTTTTTTAGCCCAGCATCTCCCTTTGTTCTTCTCAGATACTCATCTTGCACTGAGGTGCTTTCCAAGGAAGTTTATGTTTGCAGTCCAAGCTTAAGTTGCAGAGGCAGCTTTGGAAAGCAAGCCTTGAGTCCTACCAATTCTTTCTTGCCATTCTCTTCTTAGACATAATTTTGCTGTTACTCCAATGTGTTCTGGGAGATTGCAGGAATGCTGTTCACTGGTTGCACCCTAGTCCACAGGTTAATATCTCCTTGCTAGATTTCCCCTGCATGTGATCTTCTCAGTTAACACCAGCATGGTATGGATATCAGATATCCATCCTCCAGGATTATTTTTAGGTGTAATATGCTCACATAGCTGAAAAGGGGTAGGTGCCAGAGATATTTGGGCCAGCTTCAGGCTGTTATTTGGGCTTCCTGACTCTCACAGACATTAGGAATGTAAGTATCTCTAGCCCTGGTGTTCCAATTTATCCAAAGGGCCAGTTCTCAAAAGGTCCCTTAGTTTTGGTGCCCTTCCCACTTGGCTGCTGCTAGATTCAAGGAACAGCCACTATTGGCAGAGGAACTTGTTCCAGCTCATCACCTGTAGTGAGCCACAAGGCTAAGAGCAGATGAATCACTGAGATTGCTAAGTAATGAAATCACTGGCCTTAGAGAGAGGCTCCAGACGGCTCAGAAAGCAAATGTCCCAAACTGGGCTGCCAAAAGCACGTCATCCAGGTGCCCTGTTCCATATGTTGCTGGTTCCCAGCTGAATGCCAAGCCCAGTGCTTCACTTCTGATTTTTAAATCCCCATGCAGAACCAGTCAAAGGGAGCTGTTTCATTCATATTTTCTGCTTTATTAAATTGGCTGACTGTAGGGATGATTCATCTTCCATTTAAACATTCTTATCCTTCTGCAATTCATCTAGAAAAAGGCATAGTGTAATTAAAGACAAAAGCCTCCAAGGATGAGACGGTTTTGTTGGGCTGATGGGATGCCCAGCCCTTAGTCCTGTGCAGCCTGAGAGCAGGGCAGGGGAGCAGTCCAGCTTGCAGGCCAATGCAGTATTTGGCATCCCAGACTGCAGTTTATCCAGCATTTCCCAGATTCCCTTTCTGGAGTCATGTTTGTTGGCTGCACTAGATGCTTTTATAATTCCGTATAGCAAAACAGCAGATGTGAGTGGTTGTATGGCAGCCTGAGGACCAGGATCTTTGCTGGACAGCTATAAATATTGGCTGTCTGAATCAATTCCAGTGGCAATTTGGAAAAAAATCAGTGGTGACTCCTGTTTATGTTATTTACATCATTATTTATCAGAATCACACAATTCTATCAATGCATAAAATAATAAGTCATTATGATGAAAAATGTTGTAATGGTTTCTTAGTTCAACTGTTTCAGTTTTCCTAATTTTCTTAACTTTTAACTGTGTTATACTGCATATTTCCACTGTGACATGTTTTATCTTCTCATTCTCAAAGCCAAACCAAGAACTGCATCTCCTAATGTGTTTTGTTTGGGTGATGGGATAGGGGTCACCAGCCAGCTTTCAGTTGAGGAGGTCATGGGCCAGCTTTGTTGCACAAGAATACATTAAAATTCAAAGTTATTCTACTGTGGTCTGTGGCATTTCACCACAGTAATAATGCAAAATTTGACCTTTTATGTCCCTCTTTTGCAGGACATGAGAAAAGTGTTCCACTCCCTGGTCTTGGGTGTGGGTTGCTTTTTGAGCTGAGGAGGACATAAGAATAAGGTTCCTGTGGCTCAAGAGCTCTCCTTCAACTCTGACATCTGTATGGTCAAGGAGGTGAGCACTACTGGGGGAAGCAATTGCCAAAGGGAATTGGGGAATGGCAGTTTATGTTATGGAGGGATCTAAGCTCATGGGTAAAAGCAGTGCTATCAGAAGAAAAGCTTGCCTTGCCTCCAAAGTACTAGGTGAAGAGGTGTGTCCGACTTTGAGGAAATAAAAAAGGCTCAAATGTCCATGAGCAGCAAAAAACCAGACAGCAGCTCTATACTTACACCAGCTATTTTATTTTGGTCAAATATTTCTGTTACAAGAGGCAGTAGAGGAGATCAAGAGAAATAAGAAATTTTCCTTTTGTCTGAGGAGTCCTGTCTATCCCCAAGGAGAAAGGTCTGGGCATAGACTTAGACTGGCTGGGAAATTACAGCAAAAATAGTGTGAATGCTCTCCCAAACATCTCCTATATGACTTTGGAGAGAATACCTATGCCCTGAATCAAGATTGGATGGAGAAATCAATTTTAACTGCATGCATCCATCCCAGACATTTTATCCAGGGCTCAAAGCACAAGGATAATATTATCCTGTTGGCAGGTTCCTACCTAAATTAGGTCTTTCAAAATCTATCTCTGTTTTCTTCAGTCATGATATAAATTTGAAGACAAGAATCCAAGGCCTTCTCTTTAAAGTGGCCAGTGTAGATGTATTCAAAGAATGAGATGCTAGATAGTGTTTTTTAAATTGATACAGAAAATTCAGCTTTGTCTTTCTCTATAAAGGCAGAGTCTGGGTTTCAGGTTATTCCTGCATTGGTTCTTTCCTCCTGTTGGCTCATGCATAAGGACATAATTAATGACAGTTTGGTTATTAATCCTGCCAGAAAAAAAAATGGAGAATCATCTTGTGAGCAGCTGCAAAGTAGAATGTATTTCCTCCTTTCACATATTCAAGAAGTAAAAGACAGAAAAAAAATTCATCTAGGCCTATCCATCTCAAGGGATTGTGCAGGAGGAAATAGAGAGATGGAAGGACCTGAGTTTTAAGAGGCTTGCATGAAAACCAGTGATATTGTAAGCTGACATAGATGATGTAGAGATAATACACAGCATGAATTCTAAATAAAAATGCTGACACTTTTCAAGTTAAGGTGAAGCAGTTTCCCAAATTATCAGTGCAGTCCCTTCTGTGGGACATTTACTGGAAATAGATATCAGTCCTTTCTAAGAAGTACCGAGTAAGAAACTGCTAAAGTAGACATCATCAAGAAAATATTTTTGAGTGATTTTTGTCTTATCCTTGGATAGAAGACCAATGCTGTGGTTGTTTAAAAATAATCTCAAAATAAATAAGTTGTTGTATGGGAAAAGGTTCTCATGTCAATGCTTGTTTCCAGGCCAACACAAATCCACAGACATTGTTTTTATCACATAAACAAGATATCTTAGATCTAGACTCAGAACTCTCCCTTTTTATACCCATTTATTGCAAATGAAGTGCAATTAGGGCAACCAGTCGTTTTTGTTTCAAAGACATTTAAGACTTATTAACTTGGGGTTAAATCAATAAATCTGTGCTTAATGTCTGAGGATAATTCTAATGCAAAACATAACTGACTTTGAAGGCTTGAATTAAGACTTTTCAGTTCATGGCTAGCTTATCTGATTGACTTAGAGGAGACCAAATTCAGACAATCCAATTTTCTGGAAAGCTGGGCCTTTCTGCATTGAAGAGCTAAAATTTTTTCAAAATGTTGATTTTTATTGGATTAGCATGACATTTGATGGTGATGTCCAAAAACTTTTACTAGAATCTACCACAAGGAGAATGGATATCTAAATTTTCTCTTGCCTCAGCAATTCTTTTTGCCTTCTTAAATGCTCGGATGGAGACAGATTGGGGTTTTAGCACATGTGAATGCCACCAGAGTCAGTCTTTTTCAGAAAAAGCATGAGGAAAGGGAAGCAGAGGGCCTCCAGAAGTAGTTCCACTGGGGAGTTTGCTACTAGCACTTCCTTGTTTCTGCTTTTCTGAGCTGATACCAGAGCCAGAGTGGCACTCAACATTACACCTATGCCAATAAAACCTCCATAAATCAACAAAATCTTCACTTAACAGGATGATAAAGATTCATAGAGAATTCTTCTCTAGGAAGAAAATTTAGTGTACAATAACATTAAATGAGCAAGGGCCAGTTTCAGGAAGAGGAAATAGCTTGTTGTTGCTTTGAGGTTGAATATGACAGAAGGTCATAAATTAGTCCTGCTTCTGCTGCCTCTGTTGCCTATGCCACAGCCCATTAAAGCCAAGCTGGCTGCCTGAGAGTATATATAAGGAGGTAAATACTTCTGGAGAGGAAGATAAATTTTCTAACTCCCCATCCTTCACTTTCCCTGGCAGCACTCAGTACCATGAGCTAATTCTCCAGAGCTTTCCTGCTTCTCTGCCATAGGAGTAGTGCTTTTCCTTCCCACACCCTCCCCATGTAATTTCATTGACTCAAGTGGTCAGTTCTTGCCTGGACAAACCTTTATGCACAGAGCAATAACAATCCAGCGACATTTGCACTGCTAAAAATGTGAGCTGTCCTTGTACCCAGGAGTTTCAACCTGTGTCCAGCTGTACAGCTGAAATGAGAGAAACAGAGCTTCATCTATGACTTTTCTACAGCCTCCTGGTTGTCATAGGGTTATAGAAAAGTTTAGTTTGGAAGAAATTTCTGGACATCATCTGGTCTAAAGCCCTGCTCAGATTTTGAGGTTAGGTCCACTTCCAAAGTTGGATGAGGTTGCTTAGAGTGAGATCACTGAGTTTTGAAATTGTTCAAGGGGATATTGGGCAATATTTTGGATGCTTTTACCATCCTCAGTGTGAACAAATTCACCTAATATCTAATGGGAATTTGCCATATTGTAATTTGTGCCCATTGTCTCTCAACATTTTGCTATCTATTCATGAGACAAGTCTGATTCTTCTGTCTATCTTCAAATTACCTTCATTATTTCTTCTGGACACACATAGGTCAGCTTCACCTTAAAACACTTCTAGTAAGCTCACCCTTGGTAAATGATTCCCTGTTTGTCTAATGTTTTCTTATGTTTTGGAGAACAAGAGTCAAAAAAGCAACTGAGGAAAAGGTTTCTCTTCTATGGGGTATGATTGATTTAAAAAGCATTTATAATTCTCACTGATTTAGACAGGAAGAAGAAAATCAGAGTTTAGAGTTATTCTTCAAGACAATTTTTCTCACATGAGATGTATTTTATACTATCCTTTCCCATGGCCATTTTATGCTTTGTTATAAAGCAAGTTGGTGAGCCAACCTTGCATTAACACTTGTTTCTGGAATCCACTGAGCAAGGAGCAAAAACTATTGTGAGCACAATACAAATCCCAGGAAACTTTGCAAGCACAAATTTCCCAGGCACATGTTTCGCCTCGGGAAAGGGAAGAAGGCTTTCCCAAAGGGTGCATAAGTCCTTCAGTGGGTACTGAAAAAACAAAAAACAAAAAAAGAATAAAAATAAAAATAATGAGCTATCAACAGAAACCCTTTAGGTGGCTTTGAGATTATTCCTCATGCACAGTGTATTAAGAAACATCACCATCATCCCTCCTCCATTTCTTCAGCACCCAGGCCACAAGAATGAAAGGGTGCAAAGCTGAGAGTGTTTGGCTCCAGACAGAGCTGTCATCACTTATCAGCTGGGAGATGAGGAGATGGCTGAGGTGAGCTGAACCAGAAAGAGGTGGCAGTCAGGTGGCAATAGCTGGGCAAATAATGTCATGGTATGTCTGCTCTGGGTGGAGAAAAAAAATGGCTTCTGACAAAAAAAATACCTCATGCTTCCCTTTTGCTTCCTCAAAGAGAGGAATGGAAAAAAAGCCAGAACTGGCAGGGTCCATTTGAGCAGGGAAGGAGCTCTGTGTGGGGAATGGCACTGGCAGGAGATGATTTTTGTTTTATGGATGGTGCCTGCCTCTGTTACAGTGGGGGGCTATAAATTGGGGAAAGGAATACACACACAGCTTCTGCCAGTAGAGACTGGATCACGTTCAGAACCATTGTGTGGTGTGCTGTGCATTAGATCAGCTTGGGTCTCATTCAAGCAGTCTTAAGCCCACTTGCATCACATCTATTAATGTGCAAGCCAGGAGTAAGCTGGTCCAATGTGCGCTCCAGGCACTCTGAAAAATCTCCTCTTAGAGGGTGCTTTACATTCACACGCAGGAGGGTACTTAAACTGAATCTTTTTTGGGTTTATGTGACCAATTTATGTCAGTTTAACTTCAATCCCTTTGCTCCTCTCTTTGCAAGTAAGTTGAGCGTAATATAAGGAGACCAGAATCTCTCACAACGTAAATTATGGGTGGGTGCAGCTGGCACTGTCTTCACCTCAGTTTTTAATACAGCTTCTTCAGTTAGCTATGGAAACAGTGTTTTTCCTAAGCTTGTCTGGCCAGCCTTACATCCTAGTCTCTCTCCTCTTGCAGATGCTGCTAAAGTTTCCACACTCAGAAAAGTTTGGAAGTGTGTCTGTCCGGGAGGAAATCTTGGATCTCCTTGGGGCTGCTTTTCAAAGGCTTTTACCACCGCCGGCAGGAAAACCTTATATGTGAAAAATAAAGCCAATTTCTTTTATTTTGAGCATCAAAATGAATTAAGCATTGCGCTCTGTAGGTGTCCATGAATTCACAGAAATATTTCTTTCCCATGAAAATGTAGTGGAATTAAAAAACCAAATAAGCACACATCAGAAATCTGTCCTTCACCTTTACCAGTTGCAAGCTTTAAAAGCTGCGAAACAGAGCGGGGCCTTTCAGGGTTCACACTGAGAAGTTGTTGAAAAGTGTAACCAAGCATGACTAATGACTACTGGGGTATTTTCATGGATTCTGTTTGCAAGCATCAAGTGTGTGGAACCAGATAATTTGAGGAAAAATGTAAGCAGCACAGACAGGAGATGGGAATTTAAAAGGCGTGTGTAGTGGAGGATAATCACAGCAACACAACCAGTGTACCAGGCAGCTGCTTGGTTTCATCCAAGGGATGGGCACATTGTTTTCCTGCAAGGACTGATGTGATTAGAAACCATGGAGTAGTAGAAAGAAGATAATCAATACCATGTATAATGTTGCCTGTAAATTACAAAGTGAGTATTTGTCAGTAACCTGCATTATGAGAGTTGTTCATTCAGTCCACTGGAAGATAATACACATCACCAAAAAATATTTGGTATGTGTTGCTTAGTGCTCCAGATTTCCCTGTACCATAAGCACTTTGCACCATAAAATAGAAATTCTAGAGACTTGTCAGGCTTGCACACATGGCCTGAGCAGCTGTGTGACACCTTATGTCTGGATGGAGTCAGTGAGAAGAGAGGTGCTCAGATAGTGCTGTGGGCTGGACTCAGTCACAGGGCAGCTTTAGAGAGCTGCTGGGACAAAACTGTGAGGTTCTTGATCCTGTAGGCATATGTGTATCAACCCTGTATATGGCCTTCATCAGCCCCCATCTGCACAACTCTCAGACTGTGCTGCACATATTTTCTGTGCTTTCCCAAGGAGGAGAAACAGATGATTTTTGGTCTTGCAGCTGTGTCAGACTTGCAGCCACACGGAAAGCCCCAGGTGAGAAGGGCTCACCCTCCCCCTTAGGCAGGTGTGTGTGCCAAGGTGTGTCAGGGCTCCACTCGAGAAGAGGGAGGACACTTTCCCTCACCATCCCTCTTCATGGGAAAGGGATGCAGCTTTCCGCCCTAGGGATGCTGGCTCTCCAGCATCGGTGTAATTCTGCCTCCATAGCGGGACCAGGGAGAGAAGCCTGCACAGTGAGAGCAGGAGGGATGGAATTTTGCGTGGTGGGAGCTGGCAGGGGTGCACAGCCACAGGGCTCGCCCTGTCCTCCCTGGTAGGGGTGCAGCCCACAGGATGAAAGCCTGCCTCCATCTGTCCCTCCCTCCCGCTGCCGTCTGGCACTGCGTGGCTCTGCAGGATGGATCACTCCCCATCCCCTCTCCTTGTCAACAGCCAAAGAAGCACAGGTTTTTTATCTCATGGCAGCTTCAGACAAGAAAGGTCAGAAGTGTTCTGGGACTATGAAATAAAAAGATTCTCAATGAAAACTTCTCTCTTTTTATATCTATTTTTTCCTGCTATCAGTGAGAGATACAGGCCAAAGGCTCTATGAATTCATACAGAATTATCAGTAGTGAAGGCAAATCTGACTGCCTCAAAGGCTTTATTTTACTGAACTGCTGTATGTACCCACTAGCATCTCCAAGAGTCTCTCAGGATTTCCTCCACTCCCATTTACTCTCCTTACTCTCCTTATTCAAAATTTTTCAGTGTGGTTGCCTTACAGGAAGGGGAGGGCAGGCCAGGGTCCGTTTTTAGGCTGAATGTGATACCTCTGAATCTATTACAGAGACCGCAGTAAGGCAATACACAACAATGGCTCTTCCCAGAATGTAAATCCAGTTCCTGTTGCCTTCCCACTTCATCTGGGAGACAGCAATGCCACGCTGGGGGCACAAGGGGAAGGGAGGTACCCATTGCCTGTCAAAGACCTCCAGTCCAAAGGCACTATGGTATTACTGCAGATATTAAACATCCAGATCTAGACCTGGGTGACTGAGGTGCCCTCTTATATGCCCATGGTCCCAACCCAGGATATGTGGAATAATCTATGTAATTTTATTCCCCTTAGTGCTTCAGAGAAGTCCCAGTGACTGTAATACATGCTAACTTAATCGTAGCCACAGAAAAGTATGTTTCTAATTTACAAATTCGGCAATTTTTCAATAAAAGTTGTTGCACTTTGTCTGATCTATTCTCAAAATACGGAAGTGCTTGAAGCATGACCACCTGCAATAACAGATTACTGTTCCCTAAAATATTGCCATACACCTACAATGTGGAGGCGTAAAGCTTCTCTAAAAAAGATCTTTGTTATTTTTTCTAAAAGAAAGAAACGATCCCAAAGTAAAGCTGGTTTTCAGCAGCCTCTCTGCTCCCCAATGCAACTGGCATCAAAGTCTAATGAAAACCTGTTTGCGGACACTGGATCCGATCCAAGGTACACTATTGGCATATTCTAGACCCCTTGGGACATGACTCATATAAAAAACACAAGGCTGTCATCAGATGGCTGGTGGCTCAAATAAATCAAATTTACTTTGAAAATTGAGGCATACCAAAATTTTATTAGGTGAAACTTTGGCATTTCTTATAGCCAACTTGCACATATATATTTTTATTACTTACAGCAGTTTAAAAGTATGCTACCAATCATATGCAAAACAAGACGCGATTGCAAACGTGCATTTTTTACTGGGTGGCAGGAGGAACTCTGTTGTTTTCTTTTAAAAGCCCTGAATAGTGCTGCATGTTTGTTAAAGGTGGCATAGCAGAACGGGCCTCTGTGTTTATTTTCCTGTGAGTGGCTGGGCACACATCCTCCGTTTGTGGTCTCAAGCCCTGACTTCAAAGAGCAGCTTCTCCTATGAATAATTACTCACTAAAGCTATCAACTGCAATACAAAAATTACATATAATGTCTGCAACGCATGTTTACAAGAAACAGTGATAAAAGTCCCTTGGGGGTTAAGGAGGGACCTGATCTTCAGGCTTGAAGAGGTTGTTCCTGGGGCAGCCCACGTGCAGGGGCAGAGCCTGGTGTTCCACAGCAGCCCCTCCTAGCTCAGGTGTAGGGGGCTGTGGAGGGATCCCTTCCCTGCATGGGAAGTTTCACCTGAACACGAGGAAGAACTTCTTCACTGTGCAAGTGGCCACACACTGGAACCAGAGAGGCTTCCCTCCCTGGAGATATTCAAGAACAATTTGGATGCAATCCTGAGCAACGTGCTCTGGGATGACCCTGATGGAGCAGGGAGGTTGGACCCTGTGGTCCCCCCCAGGTTGACCAACTCTGTGATTCTGTGGTCCCTGTGCCCACATCCACAGAGGCTCACTGATTGCTTCAACACCAAAGCACTGTCAAACAGGGCAAGACAAAGGTCTGATTCCTCTAATCCTCAGGCAAATGAATTAAAATCAATGAACAGGCGACATTTTGGAGAAGAGTACATGCTTTTGGAACTTATGATAGAAGCCAAATCCACAAATTAAAAGAAAATACATTAATTTTTTTTAAAAAACTCCCAGATTTTCTTCTCTTCAGACAGAAGAGCCAAACTCCCACTGACATTTTTAAACTTCATTTATCCAAGAAAGCAGCAAGATAGCCTCTCCTTTAAACTAATATTAAAAGGAGTAGAAACTGCAGATTTGGTCCAGTTTTCCTCAAAATACAATGACAGTCTATGGGAATATATTCAGATATAGTCTGAGAAGGATGCTGGCCCTGCTCCAAAATAACTTAATTCACTACGCAAACACAAAGAAAAGGAAAAATAATGGCACTGTAGATAAAAACCACGAGATTGCTGTATCTGACAGTGTGCAGCTTTGGGATCAAGATATTCTTGGCCAAATGCTGACACCCCTGTCACACAAAAATGAGTTTCTGGGGTGCTCAGGAGCTGGTTCCTGGGGAGTGCTGGGGTCTGGTGCTCCTTCCTGCTGGAGATCGGGGCTGATTGCCTGGAGGAGCTCACCCATGAATCAGGTGCTTCTCAACGTGCTGAGATTCTACCCAGAAAAGAGCAAAGTGTAAATCAAAACATAATTTGGCCCCAAATATGAAACCCCATGGACCTTAATAAATGCAGTATTCAGTGGTAAAAGGAGGAGCATTTATAAGGAAGTGGGAAGGCACCATCTTGGTGTGAGCTGAGCCCTTTCAGGAGTGCTGGGCAGAGGGTGTGATTATTACAGATCCTCAGGATCATTGTAATTGTCTTTTTTTGAAGAAAAAGCCACAAAAGTCCATTTTATTTCCATGGGAAGAGCAAGGCCAGGGCTGAGCTGCTGCTTTCAGAGTCTGCCATCACAGACCATTGGCCAGCTCTTCTAAGAATCAGGAAGCATTTTCCATTTACCATTTTTTCAGACAAAGAAATGTTGCTGGGAGCTAACAAGAGTTACCTCTGATATACAGCATTTACAGCAAATTTAAAGCATGAATGTTCATGGAGCAACATCCTCCCTAAGATGTTCCTAATACAATGAGCTGTGAAGGTTTTTTCCAATGGAAATGTAAGGTCTGATCCAAAATATTTAAAGAAAGAGTTTCTTTGATATTAGTGGACTTTATCCTTAGCCCTTAATTCCATATGTTGCTGGATGTGTTTGTTTAGTCTGGAGCTGGATGTAATAGCACTCCATAGACTTGAGAAATTTCTGTAAAATTCAGGCTTCTTCCCTTATCATGAATGGACACATACTTCCTCTTGAAATAACAGAAAACTGAGTCATTAAGAGAGACATAATCAGTATTTAGTCACTGAAATGCAGTGTTGTGACTTAAAATTTATCCCCACAGATATTTGATCAGCTTCCAGGAAAAAAAAAGAAAAAAGGAAAAATATAACACAAATAATATGAACTTGCAAGTGAAGGAGAAATAAATTCTGGTAGCCTGTGGGCCTCTTGAGATAATCTCTTGTCACTTCTATCCCTTGCTTGAATATTTTCCACTATTAGTGTTCTCTATCTCAGTATTTTGGCTGCTCTACATATTTTGACAATTTTATTCCCCCTAGATAAAACAAAAAAAAGTCATCAGGTCATGAAATGTTTCTACTATTTAATTTTAAAAATAATATTTACTGTCTGCACAATTTAAATCTGGCCTGCTTTACATATGTATCAGGATGCAGACTTTAATTACATGATCACATAGTATTTTTCCCCACGGGGTTGCAATATTTTCAAGATAACTTTTTTGCCAAATCCTTAATTTTTGAGTGATTGACTCTGAGACTGGGAAAAGAGCTGCAGCTGAGAAAGAGAAGTTTGTCCTTGTTACCTAAATATCCCAGAATCTGTTTCTCAGATTTCACCTTGCAGCCATGACTTCCTTTCCAGCTCACCTCCAATTGTCCCTCCTAAATCCTCTTCTGATCTATTCTTCCTTCCTTGTCTCCATCTCTCAGACCATGCCTCTTGCCTAAGTAGTCCCACATTTGCTTTCCACTTGCCAGTGATCCTACAGGAAACACCTTGCTGCCATAATGTGTCTTTTTCCTTTCCACCTGGCTGCACTAGGATCAGATCAGAGGAATTCCCCCTCCTTTTCCAGAGGGATTCCCTGGCGGATGGCTGCAGGAGCACTGGGGAGCCAGGGGAGCGGGGCAGAGCTGGGACACGTTCACTGCCTGAGTGGTGACACCTGTGTGGGCTGAGAGCAACGCCAGCCTGCTCAGCAGTCCTGCACTCTTCCAACCGATCCAGAAAAAACTTCCTGCCTACAGGAACAGCCTTTTTTCCAGAGCTTAGCTAGTCTGGGCGAGCTTTGACAGGAGCAGATCTAACTCTGGTAGAAAGGACACATAAGAGGGGATGGGTCACCCAGTATGACAATTCTCAAGCTTTCTCTTTTTTAAAGAAATGTCACCACTTTCTTCAACAGAAGCAGAGCTAATTATTTTTTTTCTTAGTGTGATCTTGTCTGTAGATCTGTAGATATGGATACATTTTCTTCTGTCTGCTGTATGTTCAACTATCTATTAGAAGATTGACCCAATCACAGACGACAATTTAGAATATTCAGATCGTAGTTTTGGAGAATTGTTAGCAAAATGGGATCTTCTGTTGGGATGTGTCAATATTCTTAGCAAATGGTAGTACAGGCAGTCCTGCAATGTCACACTAAATACACCCCACACACCATTTGACTCTAAGTATTGGCCCAAACTCCAGCCTTCCTCTCAGTCCACTGTGGCAGTGGTATATGACAACTGTGCCACATATGAATGAACTGAAAGAAATCATCAGGAAACCCTGCTGCTAATTTAATTTAAGGGTGAATACTTCTAACACCCAGAGAAGAGGTGGTGGGGCAGGCCCAGAGACAATCTCTACCTCCTGACTCAGACTAAAACACTTGGAAGTTCCAACAAAAGCATCCCAAATTCTTCCAAAAAATCAGCTGTCAGAGGCTGCAATATTGTGGGAGTATTGTTTGGGCTTTATTTACAATCTTTTTTTCATAATCTCAAATTTCTCTTTGCTATGAATTACAAGCAAATATTTCAGACAGCTGCATTTATGCTATGGTCTCCCAGCTGTGAAACACTCACATAAAGTTCCTTGTGCAAGGCATGGCATGTTCTACTAGACCTTGAAAATTGAAGCTGGGGGATGCAAGTTTCACAGAAAATAATGGAAAATTAGTAGAGGTGAAGCATTCATGTGCAGCTGAAGGCTGGACCCACAAGGACCTCCAGCTCTGCAGAAAACCTGTCACAGTCTTGGGTTTTTAGTCTAATTAAAGAGAAGTTGGAGGCTTTGCAAAAGTAATTTCTTTCTACATACATAGCTATTTCATGAACCAGACTTATTTCCTCAGCGCCAAATTGAATTTCAGAATGTGTCTTTGCTAAATAGAGTGAAATGTATTTCCATTTTTCATGACTGAACCATATTTAACTGAGGGGGAGGCAGAAGTTCCAGCACCATTTCCTGAAGTTAACAGCAGACCTGCCATTAATTTCAGAGTCCCAGGATTTCAGAAAAGAGATAACAGACCCTCAAATGGTTTTAAGTTCATTGAAATGTTAATCCAAAATGAAGCATATGCCATTCAGTTGAGATGCACGTTTACACAGCTGAAGATGACAAGTTTAGTTTGACTGAAGACCGGAGGAGAAAACGATGCCTCCTCCTACATGATCTGCCCCCTGAAGAAAACATCTGCCTGCATGTTTAACCAGGAATGTGAACTGCTAATGTAATCTGACCTTTAGACAAAGGGAAGATCACTCCAATGTACAAACAGAGAAGAGGCTAGAATGTGATGTACTGTTGACTATTTTCTGCATGTGAGGATAAAAAACAAAATGAAAATATATAAAGGACTGAAGGACATGATTGCTTAGTGAGTCAGGGCTTCCAGGCACTGAGAAGAAAAAATATGAGAGCTTAAGTTCAGCCTGGCATGATTCTTGGAAATTATCTGAAGTGGATCCACTGATCTCTTTGTAGAAATAACAGTGTTTATCTGGGCTGTGAAATCTTGTTTCACAAGCAAATTCATGCAAGCTCCAATTTAGTCCAAGGTTCAGCACTTCCTGTGAGCAATAGGCTTTTGAGGGAAGGAATTTTGTAATGTTCGCTTTGAGATCAAAGAGCTCCCTAGGATCTGGTTGATTAAACTTAATAGTCAGTGCAGCGTAAATGATGTGGCAGGTGTCACTAACCTTCTGTCTGTGGAAAGAGCAGGAACTAAAAGAGATTAAATAGACTGGATAGCACCCTCGGTTTTTGGGGTAGCTGGTGTAAGAAAGGGTATACATTTAGTTATTTTTCTTCTGCTTAGTGCCTGAAATGCATTTTGAGGCACCATGAGGCACTTGAGGGATGCACAGTCCCTCTCTTTGCATATTCAAGCAATGGCTATGCACAAACTTGGTGAAAACCACAGACACAAGTAGAGGACTTGAGTCCTGTGGCTGGCAAGCAGGTTTTTCTACAGTGGCACAGTCCAGTTATTCCATCATGAGACTCACTACTTCAGTAATGGTTCACAAAATGATGTTCTTTGAGGATGCTCTTTCAGGTCTATTCTTTAGAGTAATGAGAGTTAGCTCATTATCAATGTGACATCAGAGGGACTGACTGGAATGATCCAGGCCCGAGCCATTTAAAATTTCTGAGAGCACTTGGCTTCAGAAGAGTCACTGGAGAAAAACTACCAGTTCTCTGGAGTCTTAGAGCTCTGTGCAAAGCAGCCATCAGCAGCCCAGATCAATAGTTTTGGTGGGTCTGCCAGGGCCTTCCAGCAGCACCAGCACTTCACACTCAAAGTGCTGCTGTAGCATAAACTGTCTGGACATGTTTGGTTTCCTCACAGGGACAGCCTACTCAGTCATCCCATAACTGTCTGATGGTCAAGATTTTCTGTTCATCCTGGATTTACTACACCTGCATACACCTAGCATGGATCCTTTCACCACCACAATGCACAACCAATAACTTCCACACCATTAAACTCTGCTGAAGTTCTGCTGCAGTGCTCATCTACTTCTCATTGAGATCCTTCTGCATGTGAAAATGCCTCCTCTCTGCCATCCTTCCTCCACAGGAGCTGTGACCTCTTGCATTGCTGGTGCAGCAGATGTGGGCAATATGTCCCAGGGGATGGGGGATGTCCCTGATCCCAGCCAGGGGAGCCTTGGAGCAGCATGCTCTCATGGGCTGGCACTACCTCTGTGAGAGTAGTGGCTCTCACAGTACCAAACCATACACCCAGCTGCAGAGCTGGATATTGCCAACTGGTTTCTCAGGTATTTAGCATAATCAGCTTTTTCTTTCTCTTTTTTTTTTTTTTATTTTCTACATTCTCTGTAACAACAGCCACTGCAGCAACAATTTCCTTTGTGTGTGGTTTAGCACTGCTGAAGTCACATCCAGATATGCTTTTGAGCAGTCCCTGATGCTTTTATTGCAGTTACAAGCAGCAGACTGTGAAATGAGCTCTGCATTAAGGCTTGCTCCTTTAATTGCCAAGTCCAAACACCTCTTAATTGACTGTAGAGCTGCTACATTCTTCTCCAAAGTCTCCATAAGGTGATTTGGGATCCTTTGCTCTTCTCCTTCTGAGAAGATGGTTGTTCTTTTTTTGTCTTTTTTTTTTTGCTTGTGCTTGAACATGCTTTGAAGATTATTTACCACAAGAAGAAGGGAAAAGAATAGTCCAAGCCTGTGCTGTCTGCCTCACCAGCAGTTTATCTGCAGTAAAGATTACCAGATGCTGTCAGAGCACCCTGGCATTCTAGCAGTTGTCTTCATTGCTGGAACAATTTGTAGCACAGAAGGGATCAAGTCAGCTTCGTTCAGTCACTGTTTTTTTTAATGCTTTCAGTTTGCGTTTTCCTTGGAGCATCATTAAACTCTTTTAAACTAGCAGTACTCTGTTAATTTCATTAATCCAGTCACATATTCAGAAATTGCTTTTTTTATTTTTATGATTCAATTTATAAAAAGAGAAATGCTTTGCACTCACCAGTGACTTTTGGGACGGGCGGTTTTGTAGAATTTCCACAGTCCCAGCAAATGCTTTGTCTGGGGGTTTAATAGGAGCTGTTAAACTACACAGCAGGTTGTACCTTTTAGCATCTATTACACTCAGTAAACCCAGCACATTTTTCCCATCAGTTACACTCTCTGTGATTATACACTGCTCCAGCCTCACTATAGGTGGGCCAGGCCTCCTCTGAGCAATTTAACAAGTCATTTTCCCGCCAAGAGCCAGACATATTAATGCTTTTCCAAACACACACACACGCTCACGCATGCACAGCCCTCAGCTGCTCCCCGTGGCTGCTCCCTGGCATGGGAGCAGGGTTCCACCTTCAAAGGCAGCAGCTGGAGCTGTGGCACTTGGCCCAACATCTGTGCCACGAAGGCGGCACACGCCGGAGCTGCTGGCTCTCCAGGCACTGCACAGGAGCTCCCAGCTCAGACCTCAGCTCTGGGCACGAGAGAGGGCAGCAGTAAAGCCCCAGTGCCCCTGCCACACCGTCTTGGTTTGAAAGACAGGTGTCTGCTAAGGAAGGCAGGAGCCTCTCTTGAAAGGAAAATGTAAACCCCCTCCCTCCAAATTATTATAATTTCGAAATTAAGGGGCTCTCAGGTAAAGATACAGGAATAGGAATAACTGTTCTTTACTAGGAAAAATTTAAATGGAAATACAGTATTATAAAAAACAAACCCAAAACAGTGACAGAGTCAGAATACAGCCTGACACCCATCAGTTGGTAGCAGTCTGATTAAATGGTGCTACAGTCCCCCTGCAGTGGCAGATGTGGTTCAGCTGAAGCAGTGCTCCTGTAGAAGGGTACAGTTTTCCTCTGAAGGTCCAGGGATGACATGGAAAGGTCTGTTTTTCCTCTGGAACCAGGTGGAAAAAGGCTGCCTTGGTGTTCCAAATCTCAGATTTTATCTAAGTAGGAAAGGCTTGGCTCTTCCCCCTGGCTGGAGCATCTCCCAGTGGGATGATGTAATTTTATCAGTCATACAGTGGGACTGGATGGGCCAGCAGCAGATGATATCTTCCTGGAGGAAGGATGGGTAGTGAGAAAGAGAAAGATGACTGCCCCACCTGGTTTTTAACAGACGTCCATTAGCAGATAATATCTCCCACGGATCACTGCCCACCTGGTTTCCGCAGATGGTGATAGAATAAATACTTTTGGTCACATCCTGTATTGCAACCCAAGACACACACCAAAACTGAGCACCCTGCTGCTGTGTCCATGGGGAGGGCTGATGCCCTGGGACACCATGCAGCCCCTTTTGACCATGGTTTGTGCCTGCTGCTGCCACAGCAGAGTTTGAACGACCCCCAGGCTAGAGAGAGTGAGCAGGGGAGTTTAGGGGGTTCCTGGCCTGTCCCACACAGCCTGCAGAGAGTAGGAAGGGTGGTTCACCCACTAAGAGCAATTGATCTTTCCAATTGATGTTGAAGAGGCAGAGCAGAGATTTTTCAGCAAATTATATAGAAAAATAAATACAAGCTGCAGTAAGCATCACCCTCTGAGGACATCCCAAGAAACTGAAGAAGAAAGTCTTTATTTGAGCTGTTCTTGGAAGAAGGATAGTTGGCCTGTGCTGAAAGCCCATGTCTATGTCCTGATCTGGTTTATTTTGCTAGGAAAGGCATGTTCCTTAATTTTCTATTGAGGACACTGGGATAACTAAGAGATTTTTGACAACTGTATTGTAAAAATTTTCCTGTCCACCTCAAGTGAGCTTCTGGCTGCCTGCTGCTACATATTAATATAGCTGATAGGAAAATAAATGACTGATTTTAAAAAGCAAGGCATTTCAAGCTTTACTGCACCCACTGAAAGTCCCTCTTTTTTATGGAATAGGTGGCTCTTCAATCTTGCAGCTCACTTGCTTTTTACAGAGCAGTTTTTCTGCTGTAAACCTCAGTGAAATGTAGTGACCACTGCAGAACAGCCTGGAGGAAAGTAATGCTACAACTTCATATGAGGATGATACAGGAAAGTCCTTGGAACTGGTGTTCAGCAGGACACTCTGCACTGAGCAGTCATGAACTGTGTAGAATAATCTTTCTGGAGGGAAAACTGATCTTTTAGAGGCTGAGTTTTCGCAAGGGAACTTTGGCAGTTACACTCTCATGATTCTCCATGCTGGGAACTTTCATCAGCTACAATAAAAATAAGAGGAATTGGCACGTGGGATTTCTGTGTCCTGGAAAAAGCACAGAATACGAGGCCTACAAGGCTAGTGCTAAGCGCCACTGAAATTTCTGCTTTCATCTCCTGGACACGATAAAGACGGTGAAAGTATTTTCATTTGTGCCTCTGGGCCAAAGCCTGCCTGGTGAAGCACCGTCCTGATTTCCCATTAGCTTCAGTGAGATTTGAGGCTGGTTAGCAAAGGGGAAACTTACACTTGTCAAAAAGCACCTAAGGAGCAGAGGAGATCCTTTATGCAAGAACCTGATGAGAGCAAGACGTTTAAAGTGTTTTAGCACACTGAGGTACAATGGGGAATGCATTTGTGAAACAATAGGTCTAGTAAATTGGAGACATCTTTTTGGTTTTTTTTTCTCTTTTCACCACAGTTTCATTAGTTTCTGTTAAAGCATTTAACAGATGTTTAATTGACACAGTCAGAAATAGTTTTCCAATCATGTATCACTTTAATTATCTGATGGTCTTTTCAGATCTCTCATGGATACTCCTTTTTTTTGAGATAAATTATTTGCTGCGTTTCAAGGTTCTCCACTTGAATTCTGCTTATCTTCTCATTACTTTTCCCGTAGGAAAACCTTGTAAGAACATTGGGAAGGGAGAGGAGCATGGAAGACAGGAGAGGACTTCATGCTGCTTCACCCACAAGGGTGCATTTTTCAGAAGATTTCATTTGAGAGTTGAAGTCTGAGTGCAAGACTGTATTTTAATGAATCAGCAGTTTAACTCTGACCTAATAGGAAGTGTTTCATGATACATGTTACTTGGGATTTTGTGCCTGTGTGAACATCCTGTTCTCAGCTGCATATCCCAGAGCCGTATTTGTGAGAGGAGCCTCTGACTATACATCCTTTTCTGTCTTTTTTTTAACATATATAACTTCCAGCTTTAGCAGGGACGGTGCAAACTTTATCAATGATTAAAAAAAAATGTTTAAGTCAATGATAAAGTTGTAATCCATGACAGTATAGACAGGATTTTGCCCAAGGTAGAAGGTATTGGATTTTTGTTTTTCAAAACTATGATCTCTCCATCCCTAAAATACTTTAATGAAAGATTAAATGTTCAGCATCTCTGAAAAATCAGCTTGCAAAAGCCTAGAATTCTATAAAACATCATCACAAAGTAAAAGTATTTTTTGAAGATATGTTCTCTGTGTAACTTGCTTTCTAATGAGGGTTGATACTCCAAAACATCTGACAATTGGGTTTGTGGAGCACAAAATTGCAGCCCTGTAGATGTCATGCTGCAAGGCACATCGCAGGACACCTTTAACCAGTCATGTTCTCCTAATTGCAGTAATGCTTCTTTCAGTAACATTGTCATGCCTTTAAAACTCTCACCTCTAGAGATAGGTTAAAAAAATAAATCGCCAAAAGCTATTTGGAGAGATTTTTTTTCCCCCCTCCCTCTTCTAAAATAATCTAAGCTTTTTTTTTTTTTTGGGGGATGATAATATCACCAATCACATTTACAGTTCTGGTCACTGGGGAACATCCAGATCAACATTTCTGTAACACTTTGAGCCAGACATCACTGTCCATGCTCTCCTCACCTCCTTAAATGTTTTCCTTGGGTTGTCATCTGTCCCTGTCATCAAATTTTCCATTGGAAATGCTATACAGGTTCTCTGTTCACAGATCACCCTGGTCACAGGGCTTGCCCAGTCATTTGTGCCTCCATACATTTATGGAAGCATTACTCTAAATGCTTACAACTTATATGAATGATCTTAATGATATTGGCAATCTGTAAAACCAAAGTGAATGTTCAAGTGTCCACTTCATGCTTAGCAGCAGCTGAAAGATTTGGGATCCATCATGAGACTGCATGGTGATCTGGAATGGCCTGGGGTTTCCTATCCTCTCTGGACTGAGAACAGGCACTTACAAGAGGCATTGTATGGTCTACTTTACAATATTGCTTCTGGAGAGGGGAAAAAGCTTCAGGGGCATGACAGAAGTCTGTTTTCCACAGCAAGGTGATAGTATCAGCTAAGCTGCATGCTGGTTAAATATCTTTAATCAGCAACAGGTATAAAAAATTTAAAAAAAAATTAAAGAAGAGGAGGTATAACAATAAAGAAATGAGTCTTTCCAAATTCTTACCACACCTGGCATGAAGCATGTATTTTAGCATATGAGATCATTTACCCCTTATGACTGTGTTATAGATATATATTAGATTTGCCTTTTTAAGAAAGGGATGTTAACAGCCTTGAATAAAATTGGGACAAACAGTGTAAACAGGATGGCATATAAAGTGTGATACAGTATGCAGAGGGCAAAGTATGTTTGAAGGTTAGCTTATTAATAAAACATGGCTGGCCTTGATTTAGTTTATAAGAAACTTAAGACATTTATCAACATCTGTCTGAACCCATTTCCAGTCTCTTTGGACTCTGTTGTGGATAAGCTGATTAATAAAAGATGATGCCTTAGGAAGGAAACTTAGATCTTTGCAAGCAATGACAAAAGAAAATTCAGTGCTTAATCTACATATGAAAGGAAACTGGAAAAGTAAACTAGTTTACCACTACATCCCAGGATGCCAATCTCTTATAACATTTCATTTGACTTAGTTTTGGCTGGAGTCTAGAAAAGTAAGAAAGAATTCCAAAAATTAAGTGTGGAATTAATTTACAAGAAAGATCCTAGTGCTCACTTACAGAGACTCTGAAATCTAATCCCATTCCCTTGTGGCTTCCTCCCCTCAGTGTTTTTAACTTTGCAGCTTTCCGTGTTTGTTTTTCATTTGTCTCCTTGATCCTTTAGTCTTTCCTTTCCCTTAGGCTAGAATAAAGTTCTAATACTAAACAAGTGCCACACTTTGCTTATTGATAGTTGTTGCCCAATAAAATGTTGCCCTCAGAAGCCAATTAGTGGAATATGTTTCTCGTAATAACCAGTAATTTGTTTAATTTTCATGCATTCTTGCCTGATAGTCAGCCAAAGGGATGCACATGCATAGTTCCTGCATCTGGGACACAGAGACAGCCCTGCTTAGCTGTATGGGCTCCCTGCACAAGCCCCTGGCACCACAGGTGTTACCCTGCCTGGTGTCTAATATTTAGGTATCACTGGCATCCAAGGAACCTCTTCCCAGCTCCACAGGTTCACAGATTTATTCTGTTACATCGCTGGTGTTTGGAAATTGGATTTTGCAGCCTATCCTCCAACCTCTCTCCCAAACACAGTGTGGAAAACAGTCCCTGGAAAAAGCTTCTGGAGCTATTCTGCCCTGCTGCAGCCTCGCTGCTACAAGAGCATGCCAATACAGATTCACCACCTTTTCCCTTAAAAAAGTGTGGCTGCAGATGCCTTGCCTTCTGGGAATTATCTCTGGCCTGTGACAGCCTTCAGGCAGGAAGGGAAAAATCCCAGACTGAATATCCAGTTCAGTGTTTTAACACATGGGGAGGCAGCAAAGCATCCCCCTCCTTAACACTTCAGGGCCAGGAATACACTCCCATGAGCAGTGGGCATTTGAACTCACATCTCATTCCTCGAGGGAGGCTGTGCCAACTAGCAAAATTCTGAGGAAAGAGAAATATATTTAGTGGCTCCTCATTCAGCTCTGGAAAACATGCTGAGCTTGTCAGGGACAGCAGTAGCTTGAACTAGGCAGGCCAGAAAAAACCCTAAAACCCATAGGCCTTCTATAATAAAAAGATGTAAATGCCAACCCAGTGGGAATACTGAACTTCATGAAAGTTGAGAGGGGAGTGACATTTCTCTGTAGTCTGGAGAGAACCTATGAATGTCAGTGAAGGGGAATGTGTGTTACTGCTTCATTTCATTTTTGCTGTAAGTCTTGCCTGAAGAGGTGTCTTGTAACAAAACATTTTCCTATCTATTTATCTGAAGTTTTAAACTGAAAATTACACACAGTTGCAGGACAAATCCTAATTTTCTTGAATGGTCCCTTGAGAGATTCAGATTTAGACCCTCTTTCTGTGGCAGCTGAGAACTGAAGACTGCTGCATATTTCTGCAGAATGGGAGATCAGCTTTTGAAGGCTCAATTTATAAGGAAGTATCTCTGGATGCCATTTCATCCTTGTAAAGAGAAGTTTGTTCCTTGGGGTAGTTTTAAATGATACTGAAAGCTACTTTAGATTAAGTTGGATTTACACAGATTAAGCAGACACTGTGGGAAGGGCATGCTGAGCCAGATCCTACACTGGGTTAAATTGGCATGGTGCTCTCAAAGACAAAAGAATCACAATTAAGACCAGCTGAATATCTGGCCCATTGCATTTAAAGACCATGTCAGAGACCACCTACCTTCTAACACAGCTTATAAACATGGTTGAAGACATTTAGAGCCTGTTATGCTAGCTGGAAATTCCCTATCTGGTTTCTGCATCAATGAAAGCACCAAAACAAAGACACTGAGTCCCACATCACTTGTCATATTCAGTATATATATATTCTTATCCAAATATATAGAATTCTATATATCAAAGATTTGGGGGATTGTCCATATAACTCAGATTCCAACTCAGATTCTGTTAAAAAACCTGATTTATTAAGGAACAAATAGGGCAGCGTAATTTTTTGAAATGTTGCTGTAATCACTCTTGGAGCACATCATGCCACATGAGCAGATCCTTTGATAGCAAATACTGATAGCACATTCATGTGCCCTTTGTTGCAGTTTTGAATTACAGTCCAAGTATATTTCTCCACAGTCTGTAGAAGCAGCAGAGTTATAATATTGGCTCTTATTCTACATTCTTACCAGTCAAGATCATTCATTGATTCCTGGATGTGAGGATCAATGGTGGTGGCCATATGGCTTTGGAATGATCTGTTGTCTTTTCCATAATGGCATTGTGGCTTTGTGTTTCCCCAGCAGTGATTAATAGACACAAACATGCGTTATGCACATGTTGATAGATTTAGATGAACTTTGAATTTTCATGGCTTTCTTCTCTCTTCCCCCCTTCCCTCCCTCCTTTTTCTTTTCAGGAGGTGGGGAGATGAAGAGTCATTCTGCATTGAGAAAGTGAGAACCGGGTCTTTAACGAATATTCACCTCTTGAGGACATGGTGTGATTTGATCAGTGAGGCTAGATGACAGATATCCCATCTAGATGTCCAGGAATAATTATGACGCTTTCCCCCAGGAAGACTCTCCAGCTGTCTATGGATCCCTTACAGCAGGCAATCCCACGCTGGAGAGCGACCAATGCCTCCAAATGCCTCTTGCTGCTAACTGTGTGAAAGGGATGTGCAGTGGTAACCCCACCCTCTGATCCCCAGCAGCTCTAGCAACCAGGAGGTGCCACTCTGAGGGGAGCAGGTTTGCTTCCCCTGCCACAGCTGATGAAGGCCTTTTTCCTGGGGGACAGAGAAAGGATAGATGGATAGACTTCCTCCCATGCCCTCTGGAGTCGATATTCCTTGGGTACCCAGCATATACCAATAATGGACTAGCAAGTCATGGCCTGTCCACTAGGCTGCTACTTCCAAACCCAGATTAAAAAAGCTGTTTCTCTTTGGTTAACCCTCTTCTTAAAGTACAGAGGTAAAACTGTACAGCACTGACACAGAATCCAGTGAGGAGTGAGGAAGGGTGGAGCACAGAAAATGGTACCACAGGAGTGTGCCTGAAATAAGCCATGGCCTGTGTATTGCTGCTACAAGCTCTAGCAGTGCCACCTCATCTTGAACAAGAAATTGAGTGGTCTTCCATAGAAAATCACAACTGAGGAGCCTGGATCCAGAGTCCCTTCTCATCCTGTGTGAAGTTTCTTTTTCCCCCTTACCCTCTGGGTTCATTAAAATGGTTGGAATCCACACAGAAACAAAGCAATCCACAGTTTGTGTTTGTATCCCCTCAAGGATTACCAAAGTAATAAAGATTACATCTCTACATCTGCCATGAGAAATGTTTGTGGTGCAGGTGGTGGGCGGCTGGGAGACAACAGGAGGAGTACCACATGCATTTGCTTCGCTCATTTGCTCTTCCCCTCTGGTCTTGTCACACCATTAGACGTAGGATACTGGGCTGGACAGGCCCTTCATCTCACCCACTACAGCTGTTCTCATGCTTGTAAGTTATGGGACTTCAAGCCTTTCAAAAATCCAGAAAGAAATGGCTTGTTGCCCAAGTACCATGTGGGTTTTGTTTTCATCTTCAAAAAGAAAAAAAAAAAAAAGATAAAATCCAAGATGTTCACAAGAAGTAGCAGAAATTTTGCAAGAAAGCAACTTCTAGAGTGCATCAGACTCAAAGGGTTGTTGGTGAAGCATTATATGCAACTAAATGTTATATTGGACATCCTCCAAGGTGTTAAATACTTTGTATGTTCAGAAACTCTCTCACTTCTGATCCTTCATGGTAATACCCAAACACTGGCAGCTCTTTGGGTGGCTTGGAAAATGTTTCTCTTTCAACCCTAAAAAAGAGAAAAAGCATAATAAATTCCTGGAATTATAGAAATATTCTGTTCCAGGTTGGAAATTTTCAATCTTTTCACAGGTTTCAGGAAACTCTAGAAGTAGCAATCTAAAATGGCATCCACATTTTTTATTGAATTTGAGTTTTTGAAGCTGGTACCACACAAGCATCTCTAATCAGAAAACCTAAAGTGCTATGCATTGAAAAACATTTTGACAGGAGTGAAAAATGCAGCCAGAACATGCAGCTGCCCAAAACAAGGCAAAGACCTATGAAACTTTTGGACTTTTTGTGACTTATTGAATGCAGATGGTCTGTTTGACTTAATAGAATGAAGAGTACAGCATTCAACTCACTCATCACCCTGCACACACTCTACTCCCAGTGACAGACTACCCTGGGGGTCAAGGTAGTGTCCATGACAAACTGGAAAACTACCTTTGGTCACTTCACAGCCAATGCTGATGTCCTTCCTCCCTACTCATGGATGTTGAGCAGGTTGGAGCAGAGCAGGGGACCAGACTTTAGCACAATTCAGAGGAAGGGAGGTGACCCAGCTGCTGCCCTGTTCTGCCAAAGGAGAAATTTGCCTGGAGGTATGAGGAGAGAGGTGATAGACACACAGCAAATGGAAAGAGAAACCTTTAGACCACAGGATGAAATTAGGGAATACTTGCCTGTGAAACGTTCCCTTTGACCAAATTTGAGCTAATTACTCAGAAAATTACTGTTTTAACCACTTTAACAGCACACAGAGTTCTATTTTTTCCTTTACTGGTTGTAAGTTCTAGTAGATATAACTATTTAGAGTGAGTAATGTGTTACAAGGGGGTTCTAAATACCAATAAAATCTCACACTCTGGGATCAGGCTTGTGCACCCACTTCTGGATGCCACAAGGTGCCAGGGGATGAAAGGACAAAAATAGGGCATTTTTAACATTTTGCTCATTTTTTTTAAGAGAGAGTTATGTTTTCATGGGATTATGCATTCTGGTAGCTTCATGACCTCTATCCCAGACAGGAAAAATACAAAGCTCTCAATATATTAAGTTGGAGTTTTTACAGTTTATAGAGAATTCATTGAGAACACAAAAGTTTTCTTGGAACAATAACACAAGGCTGCAACATGGAGACCAAAGAGCTCCGAGGAAATAGAAGAAAAATTTGCAATATTTGGCACTTTCCCTGTGATATAAAGTGCATGTTATTCTCATTTAGCAGAGAGTTGACTTGAACAATAGAAATGTTTGTTAATACATTCTGTTCTGCAGTGACTGTAAAAGTGTTTGCTGCATTTGCTTCTTAGATGCTGTAGCTCTCTCATTTCACACCTTTCCCCAGATTTAATCTCTGCAGTATTATTTATGTGGCAGTATTAGATTCAATTTACAAATTACAGCCTGCTGCAAAATGGAGCTGTTCTTTTCCCTAGAGGTACCAGAAACAGTTACATTAATCTTCTTTTAAAAAATTATTCAGGGGCTTTCAACATGCTGCCAAGAGCTCCCTCCCAGATTCCTTTGTAGTCCTGTTTTTAATTGTAAGAATATCTGCAGAAAATATAACATGTAAGGCCTGGATCCCAGTGGAACTCCATGCTGGCAGAGGTCCTGCAGTGAGCACCAGATGGGTGGATTTGGGTTTATTTTATCTCTCCCAGCTCAGTTCTGTGCATGGACCCTGACCTAGGGAGGTGGTTCATTGCTGGGTCACTGAGGAGGTCCTGGTGGGGCTCTAGTGGAAGGGGTGACTGCAGAGGCAGAGCCACCAAAAATGTGGGAAAAGCCATGGCACCAAGTGCTCTGCCCTGGCCATCTTGCACCTTTGTGCCAAGGCTGCTCAGAAAAGCTCCTTCAGGGGACATTGACACTGACTGCCAGGGGCTGGTACCACAGCAACACCTCCACGAGGGATTGTCTGCAGTGCCATGCCAGAGCCCTGCCCATGGGCACCTCCCCAGGAACTGGCACCAGCTGCTGGGGTGTCAGAGCTGGGAAGTGTCAAGCTTGGGGCAAGTGCTGTTCATGCCCCAGAGGTCTCATTCCTGGACCTTCTCTGTCTGCTCCAGCTGTGTCTTGATCTCTGTGGCCTGATGACAGCCAGCAAATTCCTTGGCTTTTCCTTACAGCACCCTGGGGGCTGCTGAGGCTCCTGCCTAGCACGGAGAGCCTGGTGTGAGCTGGCAGCAAGATGATCCCACCTGTGCTGAGCTGAGACTGCCTGTTTGGGTAGGCAGCATGGTCTGCTGAGCATGAGGGCTTGGAGGAGATGAAGTGCTGGTCTGTCCTGCTCTTCCATTCTAAGGAAATGGCATTATTTAGTGTCACCATTCTCCTGCTGGTGCCAGGAGTTCAGCAGCACAAGCAGCAGCCTCGTGGGAGCACAGAGATCCTGTGTCCTGGGTCAGGTAGCGTGGTCAGGGGAAAAGCACCTGGTCAGCTCACTAGGAAGAAAAAAGGTACTTTTTAAAGTGTGTTACATGAGCCTTACAGCTGGCATCCAGCCCTAACATTGTGAGACTGCTCTGTCCAAAATCTCCTCCAGAAGACTCCCTATGGAAGCAGTTCCCAGGTGTTTGGGTGGTTTTGCCCAATCCTGATTCATATAAGCTCTGCCTCCTTAGAGCCTCCCCACCCTGAGCTCTGTAGCGACCAGCTTCTTCTCCCCCCATGCACTGCACTGGGGAAAAGAGGTTAAACCTCACATAAAACAAGAAATGCCTTCCATAAATTTACATGAGGTATGAAAGGAACTTCTGTGAGTCCATTACTAAATGTTGATGGTTAAACTCCTAGTAATGAGACAGATGCATTCAATAAGTATCTCTGTTCTGGTGGATCAAAGCTGGAGGAAGTATGAGTATCATATGATGCTGATGAAATGTTTTCTGATCTAGCAGTAAACAGGGAGATTGCAAGTCTGCTCAGCTCTGTTCAATTCAGAAAGACTGAACTGTTCCCAAGATGCCTTGAGGAGCAGCTAAGGATCTTGCTTTTTCTTTAGGTGGGTAGTGAATGCTATGTATGTAATGTAAGAAAAAAAAATGAGAGGGACGACCCAAATAAATACAAGTTGAGTGCTCTAGCTTTCATTTGAGTGGCACACAGGAAATGGTGGCTACTGAAGGCAGAGGTAAAAATCTTCTGCCGAGTACTATGACTTTAGGGAAGCTGGAGCTTGTTACATCAACCTGATTTTATTCACAGAAAAGTAATTTCAACAAATGTTGAATCAAATGTTGACTAACTGATTGTAAAATTCTAAGAAAGGGCATTTTTAAAAGTACATACCAGACTTCAACATAGATATTTTTTGGGCAACTATCAATGGGTGGCTACTTTGTGGAAGGGAAACCACTCTTTTCTCCTTTCCACCCAACACAATTTTATTTAAATCACAAATACCACAGAAATGACTGCTAATACATTTTTCAGATGGCACAGATTTGAAAGCAGTAAAGATGACAGTACTCCTGTGAGTGAAGGTGATCTGGCTCACTTCATAAACTGGGTGTAACCAAACGCAGCCAAATACAGGTTTATATTTAGAAATGAAACTGTACAAGATACAGGATGGGGCACTACATCACAGGAAGCAGGAAAGGGCTGTGAAAATTGTTATAAATAATCGATTATCCATGAATTCCTAAAATGGTTTTGTGGTTAAAAAGGCTAATCTGATAATTAGAAATACAGAGGTCTGGGAATGGGGAGGAGATATTTTGTGTGTGTAAGAATTAGGACCATTATTGTAGTGACCACTGCAGTGGATAGAGAAGCCAAGGGAAGAATAGTTGAATATTTATATAAGACACATTTATTCCATGATTATTTCATGATGGATTACCCCAGAAAAATAGCTTCCAAACATATTTCCATGAAACAGCAGAAGATCATGAAACTCCTCTGCTGGATCCTCCCTCAAGTCATGTTTTCTGGATTAGGTTCCAGGGGAAAACAGTAGGGGTTGCAGCTTTCTGAGGCGAGTTTCATGTTGGATACCTGCCTGTGTGCTGTGACGTGCTGCCTTGGCTAATAAATCCTGACCTGTGTGGTTATAGTGGTCAAATGCCTTCTCAGCCAGAACAATCCCCAGAAAATCAGAGGACCCTTTTCACAGTGCCCATCTGACAAGCACTGGGTAGCACACAGATGGTTTGGATATAAAAAAGAATGCTGCATCAATGCTGAATGTGTGAAATGTTTCAATTATTCCTAAAATATTTTTAACGTGTTCCAGATTTATCAGGCAAAATGTTTAGGAAGTAATTGGAGTTTATTCTGTTTTTCATTTTAGTATTGCATATTATAATAAACACATGTTCAAAGTACATTTTAGGTATCACCAAATATTTACAAAATGTCTATAGGTGGAAATCTCTAGGTCAATACAGTAGCTTCGTTTTCCTGTTTGTTTACAGGAAAATCAATCACTAAAACCTATGGCTTTTTTGGCAGTCAGAATCCTTTTGCACCTGCAGAGATAGTGGACAGACTATTGGGTTTACTTACAAATATTATTAAACTTTCTTTGATTGCAGAAGTTCAATTTAATTCATGCTTATAATAATGCCTGGAGTAATAAAAAACTTCTAATGGCCTTTCCAAAAAGCTATGTGTCTGATATTAAGTATCTGATGATTTTACTGGCATTTGCCCATTAAAAGATAAAATTGATAAATGTCTATCCCAAGTAATGTTAGTTAGGAAATAAAAAAGAAAATTATATCATGTTCCCTGAGGCACACTTGGGGCTTTTGCAGTGAAAACTAATTGATCTGTTGCAAGCTTTGCTACCTGTTTTGAGAAATACTAGCAAAAAAAAACAACCACTGCCTACCAGGGAATCCTTGCCACTGTTTTTAAGACAAAACCAGGCTGCTTTCTGCTGATTGTCTTGATGTCCCTGGAGATTTCAGGGGAATAAACAGCAACACATTTTCCTAGCCTGGAGTCTGGAAAATATTGCACTTTGCAATTCCCCAGTTACGGTAAGTGAGCTCATTTATTTTGTGGTGGGGCTTTTTGTATTTTTATTTATTTTGCTTCTTTGTTTTTTTATTTTTTAAAATATATAACTATATCTAAAGTTCCAGCCAAGCAAATCTTGAGATAGGAAAGTCTTGCATTAACTAAGACACAGCAAGGATTCTGTGCATTTCTGCCAAGACTGACCCATCAGCTTCCATCCTTGCCCTGGCTGTCAGGCTTGTTTAGACAGGCTTGTTTTCCTTTTCAGCTCAGTGAGTAGTTGTGGTGGGATGAGAAGAGGGGCATGTGCTGCTCTGGGAGCTGAGCTCTTTGCTGGTGCAGACACCTTTCCAGAGCCAGACTGGCAAAGAAGCAGCTGGTGCCATCCATAGAAACAACTTCAAACATCTTTGACCAACAAATCTCATATTCCTACAAAATGCCATCACAGACAAACATAGTCACATACTGCCCTTTTTCCAATTACAAATACGAGGTTGTGTGGTTTCAACAGGTAGTAGAGCACTCAAGAAAACACTGTGAAAGATCAAAGCTTTGAGGGTTTCCTTCTTTGTTGATCTCCCCCCTCCCATACATCCCACCCTTTAAAAAAAAGTTAAATTTAGGTCTGTTGCAAGACTAACTCAAATACCAAGCAAAATCTAGACATTCTGGGCAGACTCCCTCCTGCTGCTAGCTAAGTAAATACTGACATTTCTTAAAGAAAAACTATTTCCTCAATTACGGTTTTCATTAAAAACCTATAATTTTACAAATGCTGTTCTGAATTATCCTTTTGATCTCCTCTACATATTTATTTTGTATATTTAATCTGCTGGAAGATCCTTATTGTCTGCCTTTCCTCTGCCTATTTCTTCATACAACCCTTCTGCAGGTTCACTCTCTGCAGGTTAGGAAGTAAGGAGAGCTGGGGACAGCAAATGACTTGTGACACTAGTATGATATTACACCTGAGATTAGAAATAGATTATATCCATGAGGACCTGAGAGTCCTTGTTCACTTTGCATCACTCACAGATAGTAATGGCAAAAGCTGTAAAATAACATTTCAGAAAAACAGGAAGTCAGTGAAACATAGCAGCAGTTGGGTTTATTTCTCAGTGTTAATAACTCCAGACTCCAGCCCACAAAGCCAACAGGTGTGATGCATATTGAGGATGCCTGCATAAAAGCTAGTGACAAATTAGTGCAAAGAAGTTCACCACAGTTGATTTTTTCACCCTTTTAGTTTATCTTCTAGAATAAAGACAGGCTTTATATATGTATATTATGAAGCAGTGTAATCAAGATATGGTAAAGAGTATTTCAGACATAACTGAAAAGTAGACCTTGCTGATTTTTATTATAATTTCTATTTTCTACAGCTATATAGATTAAAACAGACTATTGCAGGGCCACGGATTAAATTTAGTTTTAAGCAAAACCCATCCTAAATTAGGAAAATCAAGAATGTGACTACAGAATAACTACAGTTGAATTGCACAGATCCATTCTATTTGAAAGAAAATCTGGTTCAAGGGCTTGGCTGCTAGTTTGCACTTGGGAATCATGTTTCCAGTCTATCTTCAACAAAGATTTCCAGTGGGACCTCAGACATGCCATTGGGAATCCAACTAACCTCATGAAGCCAGAGCAACCAGAATTCCAGGTGTCTGAGCATGAGTCTGAGTTTCCTCTGCAGTTAAACAGAAAGAGGGTCACTCAGTCAATGCCTGGCTCCTCATTTTCAGGTGGCATAAGTTAGACTTGGTGAATCTGGGATTGAGAGCACTGTTGCAGAGCAGTGTAGGCATCTCCTGCAGGATAAATCATCTTAAACTCTTCTGCTGAGCATTGCAGCAGAACTACAGCCAGGGAGTTTGAACCAAATTTGTGGTTCTGCATGCATCAGAGAGTGCACACATGCATTCACAGATGCACATATATGTGTGTATATTTATACATATATATATATATATATCTGCATGTGTAAGTACATATGTGTGTATAGACACTTGTGTGCAGGGTCTGAAAAAGGCAACAGCCTAATTGTCCTCAATTCAAAGCTGCATCCAAATACCTCAGACAATAGAAACAATTTGTATGAGCAAGCATTAGTTACATGTTTTCTAATTGCAGGCTTGGGCATTTAATACAGCCTTTAGTGTAATGCTTCTAAACACCCATAAGTTTACTAACTGCACCCTGCTGGGACTCATATTAACACTTAGTAAATAGACTATTCAGAAAATGGCATGGCAAGAGTTACACCTCCAAGTAATATTCTATAGAGCTGCATACAAATTGTAACCACATTTTCATAAGTGATAAAATGTTTTATCCTCTTCTGAAAAATAAATGCCATAAAAGCCAAATGCAGTTCACAATAACAAAGGAAAGGAAGGATATAGCTCGTCGGGATTCAAAAGGTTTTGATTTCACTTTGTCAAGTTGGACACTTATATGGGAAACGGCCGCCTAAATACCTTTGTGGGTCTGGCAAGAAGTTCTCAGCCACGAAGCAAGGACAAGGAAATGGAAGAAAATTCAAAGTTGCTAATGTGTGGTTCTACATGAAGGACTAGTTAAGTGAAACTGGCACCACTAAGAAGTTGGTGAGATTCCTGAGCTAATTCCATCTGCCTTGCTTGCCTAAGTGATGAAAAGCCCTTCTTTTGAGGCCAGTTTTAACTATACCAGCATGAAAAGGGATGTTCCAGGTTCCAGCCCATTTCACTCATGTGGCCCCTTTCACTTGCACGGCTGTGATGGAGAGTTTTGTTCCTTCAGCAAAACCTTTATCCCTGCTAATGCAAACTAGGGAAAGAAAGAGGGAATGTTAGGGGGGGGAAAAAAAAAGACTGGATTTTCCAAACACAAGATTTTGAAAAAGAATATCTTCTGCTCAGCAAACCACTTTAAAAGAACAGCAGTGATATAACTAAGAAAATATGGAAAGGGAAAAGTTACGAAAACTCAAATGTTCCTCCTCTTCCACTCATGTATTTCAAAGGGTTAAAAACCTCAAGTCATATAAGCAAAATACCCCAAAGCATGGCTTTGATTAAAAAGGAATTTTGAAAAAAAGAAGAAATGGAAGGTTTCTTTGTGCATACATCCCCACTTTCAGTTGCTGCTGTATTAAAGTGAGAGCTGAGAATTTTCCAGTTCAATTTTCTCAGTTAGCAAGAATCAGGCCACTTTGAGATAAACCTGAACAAAGAAAAATTATGTGGAACAGACTCCTCACATTGTGGGAAAGCTGGTCCATGATACCTGTTCTTCCCAACACAACAGGGACCTTCTGGACTCCAGGTGTCCCTGCTACCATAGGTTATTACCATTGCATCCTCTTTTCCTAGTAATATGTATGAATTAAATCCAGGGATGCTGTTTACAAAATCTTTTATAAAAACAGTATGACATACTAGAAGAAAAGAAGGGCAGGATAGAGAAGGGAAACAGAAACATCTTTCAAGATACTTTCCTGAAAAAAACAGGAAATGATTGGTTTTTTGTCTAGAAAAAAGTACATATCCCTTTAGTCAGAATTATAATAGGTGTATTTGGAAAGAGTATGAACACTTAGGTTATTGGTACATACTTGGACAGACAATTTGTGAATAATTAGTCTTCATCTCTCTGCATCAAAGTTTCTTCCAGCCTCTAAAATCCCTGCCACTGCCCAATCTGCTAGTCTGAAAATGTAGACCAGATTCCTTTGTTTTAGATGAAGCAGCTCATGTATTTTGGCAAAAGCCTACATTAGAAAATGAAAACCACACTAGAAGTTAGTAGTTCCTAAAGTATGTTTATTTCTTGTTTAAACCCTTTCCACAACTGCTCCTAGAAACATAGTCATACTTCTGTTGACAAATTGCAGTAAGGTGGAGTAGAAGTGCCTGTTCCAGAACCAACTCACAAGTCATGGACAGCCTCTGCAAGCTTTGGATCATGATCCTTGAGTCTGAGCTCAGGACAATTCTTTCATCATTCCTCCCTAACAGCTAGAGACCATACAGCAGGTAAGGGAGCAATAGCCTCACCTTACTGATAACCCTCTGTTTTGGCCAAAGGCGTGATTCCAGTTTCACAGCTGGTGACCCCTCAAATCATGATGCTCCCCAAAGCTGGCAAAGCAAGGAATTGCCTTTAGTGAGATGCCTTTGTGTATCACTTTTGCAGCATCTCTGCTGGAGCAAGGTAATGCAGCTGCTTCTTTGGGGACTCAGAAAGTGAACTTGCATCTTGGAGCTGCACTGGGGGGAAACAATTCTCAGGCCTGCCCTGCCTTTAAGCTGTGGGTGATCACCAATCACTTCCAGGTGCTGATCACCAAGTGCATCATGTCCCAAATTTCTCAAGGTTGAGCTGGTGCCCTTCTCAGACTTTCCACCATTTGAACAAAGCTGGAAGTTAGCTGTGCTAGAGAGAGCTATGCTTACACATAGGAGCAGTCATTTTGTCACCAGGCTCACTATGCTTTGCATCTGACCTACCCTCCTATTTATGATTCTTCCCATCTTTCATCCCAGTTTTATACCACCACCCCCCTGGGAGTTTTTTGTGAAATATTTTATAGGCAGAGGAGTTCTGGAGTGTGGTGCCAATGTGTAAGATAGCATCAGGCATCAGCGTGCCATTGCAGCCTGGTTTTGGGAAATAGTGATGTGCAGCTCCATGTATTCAGCAGTGGCTTCTTCACTTCTAGCTCTGTGAAGGTAATCTCTTCTCCTCAACCAAAGTGGGGGCCTTCTCCCTACAGACAGTACAGATGAATGCTTTTGAAAGCTCCCAGAAAGCAAGTCATGATGCCAAAATGGGTCTTCTTTCTACTTATTTTGACAGTGCTGGAAACTCTGACACCTCAGGGCTTCTTTAAAAGGGCTTTTGGGTTAAGTGTCAGGAAGGAGCAGGAACTCTGCCCCTCAGGGCAGTCTCTAGCCAGTGTGGCTGGATGGCTTTGGATTCCTTAAAAACTAGGATCGTGGGAGTCAGGGTGCAGATTTTCCAGCCCTATTTGATCATCCCCACCAGTGGTTAAGTGGTTACACTTTTAGTCTTTTTAGTGTTTGTAACTAAAAAACAAAAAACAGGGCCTTGAGCACTGGCATGGGATTGTCCAGCCTGCATAGCTGCTGGCAGGCTTTCCTCCAGACTAGGGCTGATGTCAGCCCACCTTCCAGGCAGTGCCAAGCCCTGCTCCAAGGACTCTCACCAGGATTACCTCCAGAGTCCTGCCATCTTCTGGGGGATGCAGGAGTATCTGTGTGGAAGGGAAATGTGGCAGCCACATATCTTAAGGCAAAGAAAAGGCTCTGGTCCATCTGCTGGTACAAGCTTTGGGTGCCTAGCAGCAGGTGAAGGATGGTCCCTCTCAAACATGTACTGCAGTTTAATAGTCTTGAGAACCATGGGAACGTGGCAGTGCAACCTTTCATCCAGGCTCAGCAATTTGTAAAAATGCCTTTTGACTCATCTCCAGTACTGACTGTGCAAATGTTCTTTGACAATCTGACAAGGATTACATCAAGCAGGAAAAAAATATGAAGGGGATGTTAGAGTGCAGAAAGCAGCACAGCCTTCCTTGCTGTGACAATTTCTTAACTTGGAGAGAGAAAGTGTTTGCAGTTTCCACAAGGAATTAGTCTAATTTATCTGAAGATCTGCTTGTAATTTGTGGGAGATGTTTGTTAAAGCTGATATAAAAGGTAATGCTAGGATTTAATCCTCAGGGCTTTAGCAAATAACCACTATCTTTTAATAGGAAGTGGGTGGCATGTTGGTTGTCAACTCTAATTTCTCCTCTAGACTGAAAGCCTTCTCCATACTTTTTCTATTATCCTATACTGCTAACTTTTACAAGGATACAGGATCTGCCTTGTACATGGGATAAAACCAGAAGGTAGAGCCTTTAACAGAGATTCACCATGTTTCAAGAGAGTATATGGGAAAGCATCAAAGTGGGGGAAAAAGTTAGCACTGAAAATATGCTCTCAGAATACCCATTGCTCCTGTGGTTTGTGCATTATGCTCTTTTCCAAGAGATCTGGATTTGATGTATTGTCCTTTGCTTTCTGGGGCAAGGAAAACTCTGAGCCCTTTGAGAGTGGGGAGGGGTATTAAATAAGGAAAGAAAGGACCTACGGCAAAGATCAAAAAGGAAAAAAACAATACACAGAAAAAACAACAGAACTGAGAAGATTCAACCCTACAGTACCTAACAATTTTTAAAGGCATGAGTTTGTCCAATGTGTTGTTTATTCATCCAAATTATTTTAATGATGAACAGCTTTAAAATTGGAGTAGAATGCTAATTCATACTTTGTGTGTGGAATAAATGATAGGCAGCTGTGGGCCAGGGGAGCCACTGGGAGCTTTCTGACAACATAGAGTGTGCAGGCAGAAGAAAGTAACTCAGGGTCCCTAACAAGAAAATATATACTGCAAATTAATTAGCTCTTGCTACCACTTGATGAAAGCTATGTGCATGTGACATTGCTTGCAGTGATCAATTTGATGTGAAATTGGCCTGTGCTTAACACTGTGCTGGGGAAGTCTTTCTGTGCTATTCAAATACTTTTGAATACAGGATCAGCAGTGGACTACAGCTTTCCACCGGTCAGGTGATAGGGTGATGGGCTGGTGAATTATTTTGGAGATACCTTGAGAAGCAAGAAAAATGAAGCATGCTCATTTCACTGTGGTACTGAAATGAAATATGGGGATGGATCCACCCATACTTAGAGGGTCAGCCAAGGGCAGTGTGATCTATCTCAGCTTGCCCAAGAAGACCAGGTTAGCTCTTGTATTACTGGTCTTAGCTGGGGTAGAGTTAATTTTCTTCACAGTGGCTGGTATTGGGCTGTGTTTTGGATTTGTGCTGAACAGGGTTGATAATATAGAGATATTTTTGTTATTGCTGAGCAAGGCTTACGTAGAGGCAAGGCCTTTCCTGATTTTTGTACTGCCAGGCTGGAGAGAGGGCCAGGGGGGCACTTGGGAGGCTGGGAGGAGACACAGCAGGGATGGGTGACCCAAACTGACCAAAAGAACATTCCAGATCGTATGACATCATGCTCAGCACCTAAAGAGGGGGGGAAGAAGGAAGAAGGGGGGAACATATGGAATGATGATGCTTGTCTTCCCAAGTAACCACTACATGGTCCATGATGGGGCCCTGCACCCCTGGAGATGGCTGAACACCTACCTACCCATGGAAAGCAGTGAATTAATTCCTTATTTTGCCTTGCTTGCTTGCATGTCCAGCTTTTGCTTTCTCTATTAAACTGAGTTTATCTCAACCCACAAGTTCTCTGGCTTTTACCCTTCTGATTCTCTCATCAGTCCCACTGGTGGGAGTGAGTGAGTGGCTGCATGGGGCTTGTCTGCTGGCTGGGGATGAACCACAACAATGCAGATGTTTCCACATCCCTGTGCATAAGCAAGACAGGGGGCAGAGGCTTGGTTTGATGTCAGCATGGTCTTAAAAGCAGCACATGTGCCACAGTGGTGAGGGCCAGAGGATCTCTGCTATGGGCTACAGCAACCCACAGTCACAGTTAGTGGTGGAGATCTGGAGGGGGTGCCTTGCTTTCTACACCAAGAACCTATCTACCCAAAAAGGATATTAAAAACAGTTCATATTTTCCAGTAAAATGCAAGTCCAAGTGCATCTTGCATGAGCCCAAACACTGGCACAAAAATTCTACTCACCCCACACCTAGCAGCAGAAAGTCCAGCTCCAGTTCAAATGACACAGGTGAATGCAGGAGCAGACTGTGAGTGACTGTGGGTTCAGACTGTGGTTTTGCACCACATGTGTAAAAGGAGAACTGTTTGCACAGGCTAGTGTGAAAGTTTGCCAGCTAACTGAGCCAGGTGGGTTGCTTGAATGGGAAAGGGAATGAATGTGAGGAATGCAAACCAATATCTAATAAACTAAATGATGGGCAGGAAGTAGAATTTTAACTGAAAAACCCCCATATTTGAAACCGTAGAATAAATCTAAATTCTAAAATTAATTCAGACAACAAAATAACCATGGGCTCCCTGGTACTTTTTGTTAGAGTTATTAAAATAGCTCAGTAGTTTTTTCTGGACTGAACTGAGGACTAATGTCCAATGCCAGTCAAACCCTGATCTCCTGTACAAATGAAACCCAACTCCAAATCCATACCCAAGAATTGGCCAGTGAGGAATGTCAGACTACATGTGAATACAGAAGATGGAGCCTGATATAAATATTCCCAAACCTATCTAAGTACCACCTTGATTCAGCAACAGCTCCCACTCCTGGCTCAATGGCAAGGGAAAGTTTGACTCTAACCCCAAACCTACACGTCTTGAAGCCTTGTCCTATCTCCAGGTGTTGTGTTGTGTCTGTGGAGTGATCAATGACTCCCTGACTCAAAATTCCTCTCAGGTAGATGGTTCTTTTTGGCTGTAATGCTAAAACCTGATCAATAAACCCTTGTAATCCAGGAGAAATGCCCACAACTGGGTTTGCAGCAAGAACTAGAATTAGGAGTGGGATCTAGGACAACATGAGGCTGTTTGATGGCATTTGGAGAAGTCTCCTCTCCAAGTATGGGACTAACATGATGGAGCCATGCATCTGTGTACTGAAAACAGACAGAACTCACTGTTCTTTGCTGAAGACAATTGTCTTGGATTTTGAGTTGAAGTGTGAAGCACTGAATCTAATAAGGGTTACCTAGGTTTACAACCATTACTGTATGTATTTTACTTTTGGATTGATGTCAGGTTGATGTACTAAAAAATCTTGGTGACCTGTGTTCATGTTTTCAAGCAAGCAAATTTCATTTAATTTGGTACTATACATGTCACTTGGGCTAGTTGCTAGGAAGTCTCAGAATGAGATTAAGAGTTTAGGATAAAGTTGCCATTTGGCTGCATGAGCTTGCATTCCTGTTTTAAAGAGCACTGTTTGTGCTGATTGAAGCATGTTAATTAAGTGCAAATGTTTTACATTGACTGGTTGTTAAGTTTTGGTATGTACAGATACTATTGGATAACATTTACTGAATATTTATTATCTTTGCATATTATTATTTATTAGTACCGTTATTGTTATTATTGTTAACTTCGCTGTGGACTATATTTGTTTTTTGTAATGTGAACTAAAATATACAAACCAAGAGACAAAGAAGGAGGGGGAGAGGAGGTCAAATCCCACAGCAATGGGAGCTGCTTCCCAGGAGGCCCTGTCCTGACAAGGCTGCCAGGATTTGCAGGTGCAGACCCCTGAAAATAACAGCAGAAAAACAACAGCATTAAAAAAAAAAAATAAGGGAAAGTACAGCCAAAGAGAGTCTGGAAAACAGTGCCTCATCAGCTTTGGGAGAAGGTTTGGAGCTGCAGGCACAGGCTCTGAGCACTACAAAGGCTGAGGCAGCGGGGTACTCAAGGCACGATGCAGCACACGTGTGAGACAAGCGCTGCTCTGCAGCAGGGTGACAAGTCCTGCAGGTTTCTACCCAACTCCCCGGGGCTCCCAAGCCTTTACAAGAGCAGCCTGTCAGTAAGGGACATAAGCAGCATGCCTGCAGCAGGCAGCGGCGGGGACCTGTGGTGGGTCACAAACAGTTCGTTTGCGCGGATGAGGCTTTTATGGCCCGCGTGCCTCGCTGAGATGTAGGTGTTCCCAGTCCCAAAAGGCTCCTCCAGCACTCAGCCTGAGCCTGACAGGCGTCACTGCTCCTGGCCAAAGGAGAGGCTGGATTTGGGCCTCTCCGTCTGACTGGAATCACTCAGTGAGTTATGTCTAGGGATCACTGATGTTTTATTTCCAGGTGTGTCAGGGAGCAAATAATCATAATTTTTTCCTTTTTTTTTCTTTTCCAAGCAGGGTGTGACATGGTATGTTCATGGCTGCTTAGCTAAAAACAACATGAGACCCAGCCCTCCTTCTTAGGTATTTGTTGTGAAATAGATATGATAGCAAGTCAGAATGAAAAGGGAAATTATGTATTTCCCTCCTCTGAATATGATGTCAGGCACTATTCACCCACACACACAATTACTGATTTCATGCTATTATTCCATTGTGTTAGAAGGATTCTTTGAAACCTATAACAGATCTTTACCAGTAATTTAAACTAGCTACCAGTCTCCATCCTGGTTACTGCACATCTACTGCCAAGACACTGTTTTGGTAACAGTTAATAATCATCTGTCTGGACTACCTCACCATAAACATTACAGGGTTTCATCACTCATGTTTTATTTAATTCTGCTTGTCATCAAGGTCTATTATTGGAGGCTTACAATTTTGTTCAAGAGAGCTGATTTTTACTACTGTTGAAAGCTCCTCTACATACTTTTTGCACTTTATTCTCCTGAGCTGGGATCCTTTCCTTTTGGATCTCAGGTTGACATAAGATGTTTATTCAAATAAATTCATTAGATGATTGACAACATATAGGAGTCCCTGGTGGAATATGCTTGAGGTGCCAGGGGGAAAAAGAGGAAAATTCAGGAGGTTAGGAAATTACTTGTGCTAAATGTAACCACCTGTCTTTGATTCTATATCCCTTGAAAAGATACAAAAGCTATACCCAGCTGAAGAAGGCATAAATTGAAATCATCCTTTTCCATGCACCTCATCCTCTGCTCACTGCCTTGTTTTTTGTCCTGCTGTGACCTCATACACTTAGCCTGAAAGCATGCAATGTAAATGAAACAGATAGCTGCCTGGAATAAGCAAAATGGTTAAAATGGTCCAAGATTAAAACGGGAATAATGAAGTAATAGTCTTTTCAAGCACTGCTGGTGCACAGCCTCAGGCAGGACTCACATAAAGCAAGCACTTTGGGCCCTGTAATGAGGAGTGATGGCCCCACCACTCACATGCCTCTGCTCTGCTTTTTCTCTGTCCTCTGACTCTGCTTTTCCTCTGCTGCCAGGAGGAGAGGCTGTAAGGGAAAGTCTGGCAGCAAGCAGAGAGCATGCAGGCTGGACTCCTGAAGGGTGCCGGAAGACAGGATGAAGGTTTCTATGCCAAGGAATGCAAGTTTGTGCACTGCAAACCAGCTCCAAACTGAAGGAGTCCAGAAAAGGCAGTTGCTGGGTTGGAATGAGCCTCCTGCATTCCACCAGCCCCAGAAATCCACGAATTTAATGTGTTTTAATCAGAAATTCCCTTGCAGACTTGAGAATCCTCTCATCATCAAAACTTGCTCAGAGCTGCTGCTTCTGGGAAAAAAAAGGGTTAGACAAACTAGTATTTTTCTGATAGAACAAATAAAATTTCTCCTTGTCCTTCAGCATGCAAGCCACCAGTGAAATATATTTGAACAAAGAAAAAACAGGCATTTTTTTCAAGTCAGCAGCAGATACTCCAGTGAGTATGTTTTTACATCCAGTCTCTCAGCACACTGACACAGCCAGGCCTGGGCAGATGTGTTTGCCCTGTGGTCAGGCACCTCCCCAGCTCTCCTCTGCAAGAATAGCCCAAAGCCTGAAAGAGTAAGGCTGCTTGGTGTGTGTGTATAATCAACTCATCCCAGTACACCATGGTCACTACCTGGCCAAAACTGATGGACCTTTGGGTTGCTCCAGGAGTAAGTGGAGCAGAAGGAAGCACAACTGTATTTGTTCATGTAGAAATCTCCCATCCTGAGGCTCTTGAATGTGTTTTGCCAACAGAAACAAACAACTTTTCTCTTTGTACCACAGTTCCTCCTGTCTGTCCTGTGATGTGTCCTTTCCCTGTTGTTCCTGGCCTTTCCCTGATCCAAACCTCCAACTCTAGGCACAGTGCTTGGAGTAATCACTGGTTATCATCCAGCTGCTAGAAGTCTCCTCTATAGGAGAACAGATTTTCTGCTCTTGTTTTCCTTTTATTTGCATTATTCACTTTCATCTTGAATTTTTTTCTCTCCAGCCACTGCCTTTAAACTCTTCTTATTCATAAGCAATCTTTATTTCAAAATATTTTCTCTGCATTCAGTATATGTTTGTGATCCTATTGAGTTGGTCTTGCTTCAGCACCTTTCCTCTCTTTTTCCTCTCTTCTGAAGGACATGTTCTAGGACTGGACATAGATGTGTTTTGACCACATACAGTGGTGAAACTTTTGCTCAAGGTGTAGCCTGGACTTCAGATAATCTGAGGAAAACAAACTTGGTGAACATTGCTACCCATAGAAGAGAGCCTGTACCTTTCATCATGTGCCATGGTCTTTTGAATTAACAGTCCTCTCCTCCAGACAGGCACAGAAAACTCACCTATGCCAGACTGTGAACAGGCATTTGTGGAGAACCCACCAGGCGTTCCTCACTTTGGGCATTCCTAGGGCTGGGAGACTGATGTTACGTCCATGAATGCACTCCAGTCATAACATGCTAAAAAAATTTCACTTCTTCCTTTTGTATATCCTGCCCAGCTTGCCCAGCCGATAGAAGTGCTTTCTTCTGAGTACTTGAGACACCAAAGTAGATTAATGGTTTTGCTGCATATTTTCCTTTTCTTCTGGTTAGAAGGGAAGGAGGGAAATGAGCCAAGCTGCCCACAGGAACCAGTACCTCTGCCAGGATTTATTTCCAGTATTTTGCTTAGCAGGGGAGCCCCAAGCAGCATTAAAAGGTGGTTAAGAGGGCAGAAGAGAAGGAGAGAATTTGGACCTCTAAAGAGCCTTCAATGGCTGGACCCAGAGGTTTTCAGGGAGATTGCCTCTGTACCTCTGTGTGTGCCCTTGCCATGCTCCTCTCACCATGTTATCCCCCATTCCCACCACCTCCTGCCTTGGAAAGAGGAAGCAGAGGCAGAACAGCTGCAGGAGCAGCTGGGTCAGATGCCAGACTATTTTGCACAGTTTTTGCTGGCCATATTCAGCCTTTCATTGCTGTTTGCTCCAAAGCCCATCTCCCCCTCCTGCTCACAGCTCTTCATCTCAGCTTCATTCCTTCTGGCCCCCGGCTCCTGCTGCCTTGCTTCTCCTCTCCTGGCTGGGCCAATCTCTCTTGTTCCATTCCCTCCTCTCTCTCCCTGCTGCTTGCCCTGCCTGTTTTGGACATGAGCTCCCTGTCACTCAGAGAGCCACACAGAGCCTGGCACACTGGGGTCCCTTTTCAGGCTCTGCTGTAATAACAACCGCAGAATCACATTGTGCTTATATCTTTACTACTTTATACAGGAATATACAGTGGTGTTTTACAAGGCTATAAAATATATATCTTAAAGGAAACAAGCACAGGAAGGCAGGAGCAGTGGGGCCAGATCAGCTGATGTAAATAAAGGCTGCATTGAATTAAATAGTGCTGCAGCTATTTACAGCAGCTGTAGGACCTGACCTGTGGCCCCTTCCCAGAGCAGGGACTTGCTCCAGCCTCCTGCCTCCCTTATGGCAGAAAGTGAACCGAGCTCCCCTGCCCAGCCAGTGGAGAGGGATGCTGGCTGGGAGGAGGTGCACCCTCGCTGCCGTCCACCTGGGGGTGAGACACAGCTGTGTGGCAGCTGCAGGTGGTGATGCTGACAGCCAGGCTGCTCTCTTGTGCCTGGTGCTGGGGCAGGGACACATCCTCCTCTGCCCATCACTGTGCCTTGCCATGGAGCAGCTGCAGCTGCTCTGGACAGTCATCAAACAGTACCATTTCAGGTCTCTAGAAACTACATGTGAGGTCAGATCAAATCCAGCTTTGATTTCTAGGCGCTGGAAAGAAAACAGGGGAAATCATTTGGCAAAGGTCAAATTTTGTATTTTGACATTTGAGGAGAAGCTGAATTCAGTTCAGTTTTACCTGAAATGAGTAGAACTTTCCGTTCAGCCACTAAAATGATAAACTTGTGCCTCTGTCGGACTTTCTGGATTACATACACAGCATGTACAGTAGAGCACATTTTATTTTTCCAGGATCTGATTCTTTTCAAAAATAAAAATTCCAACAGCAGTCTTTGAGGAGTGATGGTATCCCACTGAGGCATCAGAATGACATGAATTTTTATCTCTGGCAAGCTGCTGTATTAAATCCTTACAGAATTCAGCCACACAAATAAAACAAAAGAGCTAACTCTGTAGTACTAAACTAAGAAAATAGATAAAGCTATTTTTGTGTCTTTTTTTTTCCTGGAGTTTTCAGAAGTAAGGGATGTTGTCTCTGTAGGAATGCAGTTCTGTGGACAGTCAGAAGAGCCCATGGGTAGGAATTGCCAGCTTTATCCTCAACCAGATTGTCTCAGTTGCCATGAGCCATTTACAGATGTCACTATCTTCAAAATAGTGCCCTAAAAAAAAAACCACCTATATCAAATTTTAATTTTGAAAAGAGTCTGGGTTTCAAACAATAGGACCAGCTGGTGTTCCTTTCTATGCTGAAATCAAATACTCAGAGAACTACAATGATACACTTTAAAATATGTTTTGTCGCATCTCCTCTGGATAACTGTCGGTTTCAATGGTTCTTCATGTCTCTTTAAAAAAAAAAAAAAAAATTAAAAAACCCCCAAACCATTGCAGCCAGCTGTAAAGAAAAAGTGTAAAGCTGTCTCTGTGCAGCAGTCAGCCTGCCGAGCCGGCCAGGAAGGGCGATGAAAGGAGGTCGTGCGCGGAGCAGCTCTGCAGCTCGCGGCTCCGGCGGCCGCAGTGGCACTCACCTGGGCCGGGGCACAGAGGGTTTGCAGCCACTCGCACCTGCACAGCAGGGCTGCACAGCCCTGCCAAAGCACCACGGCAGGTTTCTGCTCTGGGGACAAAGCAGCGCTGAATCAGGCCTAGAAGTGTTTGGGCTTGGATTTCCAAGGATCTTTAATTCTGGTTTCCAAGACTGTAAACACGCGGTGATTAACGATCTGGAAGCACTCACCATTTCCCCCACGGCCTGAGCCTTAATGGCAATCCTGGGGAGGGAGGATGATGGGCTAAATCCCATCTTTTGTTGAAATCCATGAGAAATGACTTGCCAGCGTGCATTGGAAGCGAATGCTGTGCTTTGGCTCCGCTGACGAGCTCTGCTCTTGGCCCTCGCAGCGCTGCGCGCATCTGCGGCAGTGCGAAACTGCTTTCAAATGCTGCAAAGCACACCTTTCACATGAGCTGAATAGGCACAGCAGAGAGAGGGAAGGAAGGAAAAATGTGCTAAGATGTGATTGCTAAATAAGAAATCAGCAAGGCTCGTTTGGCACCGCGAACGCTTCTCCCTGCGATTTGGCAGGGCTGCCTACATGCTGCACAGGTGCAAATGACTTCTCCAGGGACAAAGCACTGAGAAACTGGGCCTCTCTTCCAGCAAAAGACAAGTAGGGAAATAAAACCTCTGGACCAAACCCTGCTCTCATTAACACTCTTGAATTCTACTGACTGAATGCAAAACGCTCTCTTCGATCTAGCAAGAAAAAACCTTAATATCTAATTTTCCTGCTTTGACCAGAAGGTACCAGCAGGTATAGTCTCCTCCATGCGGAAGGAAACACTAACTTTATTGGAGTAGTGAAGCAGAGGTTTGCTCACCAGCCTGTTACCAGTGCTTTCTGCATACCATTTAACTGTTCCAAACATTACTTGTGGTTTACATATTCCCCCATCTCCACCTTGGCTTGCATGCATGCTCCTCACTAGGATATATACAACGTGGTCCTGCTGCATCCCACCCCCTCCCTGGAGGTGGAGATGGAGTCAATTTTCCAATATCAGGGGTGTCACTGACATCCAGCAGCTCTGGAGCTTCCCTGACTCCTGTGTTTGCGGTGCAGCAAATCCCAGGGCAGAGCTCAATCATGGGCGTTACAGCTGCTTGGAGCTTTGTCACCGGTCTCATCACACAGCAGAGAATACATTGCAAACAAATACCTCTATCTGCCTTTTGTTTGCAGGGAATGCAAAAACAAGCCATGTACCATATAATATCATACCAATAGGCATTTTTCTTAGTTATTAATTAAGAATTAAAAGGAAAATGTGCTAATAGTACCCAAATCTAAAGAACAGCATTTTTTACAAAGTCTTGCCACTTTTTTGTTTTGTTTATTTTTGCTAGGAAAAACTGTTAAAGCAATCTGAATAAACTAATGTTTATCTAAATGTTCAAAGTCTGCAGAGGTCTTTGATATCAGAGCAATCCCTTTGTGGCCTGGCTTTTTGACATGCACCCTGCTGGCCTTTACTTTTTATGCTGCAAATACTAGAATATTACACTCAGATACAGAAGAAGTCAATAAATACATACTTTATTTTTAAAAATGTCCTCTGACCACAAGGTGCTGATTGTGTTTTATGTTGTTTCAGGAATTTACTGTATGTTTATTGAGCTACAAACTTGTTGTATTTCTTAATTTTATAGATCAAATGTATAGTTGTTATCATCTGATTCATACTTCTGTTATTACAGAAATATGAGGTTCTTAGATAATTGCAAAAGAAAATTGTAGAAGATCAAGAAGAAGAAGATACATTATACACTATGCAACTTTCACTCTCATTTCAGCTGTCTTTGCTTCAGGACTTTCAATTTTTCAACAATTTTGTCCAAGTTATTCAGTTGTTCCCCTCTAATGTCACTCTGCTGTGATGACCCATTGGGCAATGCATAACAATGCTGCATGCACCCAGCACCAGTGGGTTAAAACTGCACTACAATATGAGTATTATTCTACCAGCTTGATGAACTCATTTACAACTTTGGTACAGGTGATAAAATTACAGAGCTGCAAATCCCTTTGGTCTTCTAGAGTGCTATAGCTGATGTCATTTTCCACCAGGAATTAATATGTTATTTCTTACTAGAGAGCTGAGAAGTGCAGGGAAGGTAGATAGATATGATTATTAAATGCAGTGTGTGCAAGAGGGGAAAAGATGCTGAAGTCAAATATACACAAAAATTAATAGCTTTCCTGATCTGAGCTCATGTTTCTCATGCTCTTTGGATTACAGTAGGTTACCCTTCTGGTGTCTGCACCCCAGGGATTCACATCTGTGTAAATGTGGTAATAGAAAAAGGCCCTCATGATGAATTCATGAATTGTTCTCATTGACACTAGTTGATACTTTTACTTGGACAAGTCTCCTTTGCAGGTGCACTGACCACACACTAATTGAAAGGATTATTTTCATAACTTTCTGTGCAGTCTGCAAGGCTTTCTGTGAAAAGCATAATTGTTTCAACCAGCTGCTTGGAGTTGTTTTTATTAATTTCTTTAAATCCAACAATGCTGGATCGGCATATTTGAGACTCTCCAAACTGCGTATGAGCACAAATAAAATTGGTGAATGTGAATCTTCTGTAGGAGTGAAATTTATTTGCAAGAACAGAATTTCTGTGAGGAGGAAAACTGCTTTTGAAACGTACATTTTCTCCCAGCCTCTTGCTATTTTTTCCCTCATCCCCACAACAAATCTTTAATGTGCAGTATGTCTGCCTGGCACCTGTTGGGATTAGCTGGGACCCGAGCAGACACATTACAAGTCCACGCATTTGCACTGCCTGAAACATCTAATCCCGAGTTTATGCTGGGTGAAGCTCCAACTGTAAAGGGTTCTTCCAACAGTGTTATGCCCCTCTCTTGAATGAGAGCCAGGCCATAAGAAAGACTGGCCATAATGTCTGAAAAGCCTTATGAACTCAGCCCTTAATTCACATAAACAGTATTAAAGAATCCAAGGAACAATTACTTGGATGCCACCTTGGTACCTCTCTGCTCATTTGCCCGAGGGAAATGCTCAAGGTGTGGAAATTACTCTGAGCAAGATGAGTAAAACCAGGCTGGGAACAATACACAATCTCCCAGAGAGAGAGAGCAAGGATGAGAAGGTCTGTGAGATCCACTCATCCCTCAGCCTCTCTTCTCACCTCAACTCAGCCCTCAGCATCTCGGGGACCAGAGGGTTTAGCTTTCATACAAAAATTCTGAGGCAGCAGCAGCAGAGCAAGATTTACACATGAAAGGGGATTCCAGTCCTACCCTCTTCTCCCAAGCCATTAATGGAGAAGCCAATGCTGCAGCCTGGGTGTCTGCACAACACCTGCCTGTCCCAGACCCTCTTCCACCTCCATTCCCACTCCCTTCCAGATGGGAGACTATAGCCAACCCCTTCCCTTGTCTCACCCCTTCCTTCTGGCATTCCACACACCCAGCCATTCAGTGAGCCCTGCTCATCCTTGGCAGTGGGAAAAGCACCCTGAGCCTCTTTCTTCTCTTATATTTTGGGTCTGGCTTGCGTGTGTCACATGCCATGAGACTAGGGAAATGCAGCACATGCCATGAGACCTTTGGTGACTGAGCATCAGCTCAGAGATTGACCTAAAAACCATCAGGAGGATGATATTGCTGGAGCAAAACCCAGAAAAGGTACAAAATGGTGCTTTGGTGGTTGGAATACAGCACTCAAGATTTTGAGCTTTCTTAACATAAAACATCCATGTAACTGTCAGCCTCCTTGCACTCCCACAAACTCATTAATAACAGCATTGCTCCTGTGGAAAAGGTGGTTTTGTTGGGCAAACTCTGTGACTTCCCTCTGGCTGCTGTCTGGGACACAAGAAAACAATCACACATTTTTAAAAACCAGGCAACAAGCCTTGCAAAACCAAGAGGCTGTCTCAGAAATTCTATTAATATTCAAGTAAAAGTAGGGTTTCCGAATTTTCTTGATTTGGACTCATCAGGGTGGGATATATTTTTTACTTCTTCTCTGCACCCATTTAAGATAAAAAGTTTTGTTTTGGAAAAAAAGATATGCAGGAATTTTAAAAAATACAGCAAATATTTCGGGTATTTCCAGGAAAATAGCAAGCATTGGCAATGCAGCTGGTCAAAAAAAATGGAATTACCATTTCTGGACATATTTTGACATATTCAAACTTGTTTCCATTACAAATCAGAACAAAACTTACATAGTTTTAATTTCATAGTGTTTCATACTAAGAAGAAATACATATATTTTTTCTGACAGTGAAATAAATGTTTTGATAATATTGTCAAGTAATTAAGTAAAGCTTATACTAGTGTAGCAGAAGAGCTAACTGGGATAAAATAGCTAATGGTCAAAGGAGACAGTCTCCCAGAGAAGTTTCATCCAATATTTAAGCAGATGTCAGGGGAGCACCCCTAAGATTATTTTGTCTCTTGTTTGAGTAGGGGATGAGTTTCTATGCCATCCTATGCCCCACGTGACACATCCCCACCTTTTCTCCCTGGCCTGCTTAGATGCTATCCCTTCTCCTAACCTGCATGGGAAACTCTCCCCACCCTGTGCTGCAGCTGTGTCTCCATCAGTCCTGGGCACTCACAGGGACATGGCAAACTATCACTTAGGGATTTGTGACCATCATGTTGGGAGGGTAACATTCAATTTTGCTGCAGAGCTGGTCTGAGAAAAGGGCTCTTGTGTGGACCTACTGACCAGGATTTGATGTATGCCAGTCAGGCTTATGACTGCTGCCTCTGGTGCCATTCTCAAGGTGTAGATGAGTCTGGCCAGGGGTCCCAGCTACCTTCCTTTCGCCCTGGTGCTTCAATAGAATCAGCATTTCTTCAGGAACAGCAAACCCTTCCCAAAACCTTTTACCACGTTCCCACCTTCTGCTGCTGCTCACTTCCCAGAGCTAGCAGAGAACTGATCTCTGAGGAGCCCAGGTTGCAGCCTGTCTCAGAGCAGGCAAAGGTTTTCTTTGGCAAGAAACAAAAAGCTTTCTGCACGGGGCCCCGCGTGGCTCAGCGCGGCCAAGGGCTGCATTGTCCTGCAGTGCAGCTGAGGAGCCTCTCTTCTGTCTCAACTGGTTTGTAAATCAAATACTGCTTTATTCATGTCTGCTCTCACTGTGGCTTCATAATTCCTGATAATCATACTCAGCTCCAAAGTTCGCTCCTAAACTTCCCAGAAAAGCTAGGTACTGCATGGTAATGTAATTTTACCAAATAAGGCAAAGATAAAGCAGGATCTAGTCAGTAAAAAAGCCAGGGCTGGTTGGTAAAAAGCTGGATCTAGTCAGCAATCACAGCATTCCAAACACTTTCAAGATACAAATGGCCCTGTAACATGATTTTCTGGTTACACTGTCATGGGTCTTTTTTAGGAAATGGCAGGGGATGATGATGATTCCCCTCCTACAGGGCCATCCTGGTACAGAATATGCTCCCAAGCAAGACCAGCAAGGACATACTCTAAAGGATTCTCACTAAAGGGCCTCTCACATCTTGCCAGGATGGTTCTGCCTGTGGCCAGAAATCTAACTGGGGCATGCAGGATGTGCCCCTTGCTAGTGGTCCATGCACAACATCTGTGTAAAGCTGCTCATGTACACAAGGGGCCTTCCCACAGCTATCAGGTTTTGTGCCACAGAGTCTTACCTGAAGATTACCATTTAAATCAATTTTTGTTCATAAAACCATTTATAACAAATAAAGCATGCTTTACTTGCCCTTAAAGAAATCACTAAAGCCACGTTACGGTTGCTTTTTTTCCTAAATAAAAATAAATTTTCTATCTTGCCTGGTATTACTAGTAAATAAGGCTGGCTAACGAGTGCTTTCCTGATAAGAGACAGCCCTTGTTAAACAGCCACTAAAAAACTCCTATCTAGACCACAGCTGCATCTGCTCCAGCACGGGGTTCTTTTCATCTGTGATCCAAACCCCCGGCGAGACGAGACTCACTCTGCTGTTGGGTGGCACTTTGCTGGACTAAGAACTGGTTTGCCCACATGTTTGTCAAAGGCTGATCCTCAGCAGGTGGCATTTATTTGAAACCGGACATGGCAGGTGGTTTCAGCCCAGAAACACATTTTTGCACAGATTCCAATTAAGTGTTTATAAGCTATTGGTTATATAAAGCTGAAATCGGTGATGTTGGCAAGTTTTCTGAACTTTCTCTGTGTGCTAACAACTCGGCTTAACTTTTGTTTGTTGTTGTGAGGCTTTCAAGTGTGTGTCAAATATTAACATTTTAATTTGCAAGGAAATTAGTAGTTGGAAAACTATAATCCCTTACAAGTATGCACACACACACACGTGGACATGCTCAGTCCATTAAAATTACTTATGTTATTAAGTTTGTAATAAATCCTCAATGTGGAATAGCACGTGCTGAATCACTGAGGTATTTGACAAAGATCTGTTTAAAGGGTTACTCTGGGGCCCCAAATTCCATTTTTAAAAACAAGGCCCTATTGAACCTAATCAATGGGTTTTCTGTGATTCCACCCCCTTCGTGTCCCCCAGCAACTTTAATTAAGAGATTTTTGGGCAACTTTAAAAGGTTGCTATGTATTATTTTTAGCTATAGCTGTGAATTGCTATGGAAGAGCACGAAAACACACCTACATTGATCTTAATGCCTCCCTCTTCACTGCTGGCAGGCAGGGGACATTCCACCCCAGGTTCATGCAGGGAAGGTCAGGAATCAGACCTGGTACTGCCAAAGCATCTCAGGACAGTGGTTTTGGCAGGCAAGAGCCCCAGCCCCACTGCAGACTGCAGCCAGCAGCCTTCACCAGCTGCGAGGCTGGCAGGAGCAGGTTCAGCTCTTGGGCTGAGCAGGCTCAAGAGAGTCTCCTTTTACTTGTTTACTTTTTAATCAGGGTTTTCTGAGCTACACATAAAGGAAGTAAAGGGACTGGTGGGTTTGTTGAGTTGGGGGGGTTTTTTTCAGTCAAATTATGATATACATTCCTTTTTTTCATTTTTTCCTGGTATTCTTTGAATGAGGAATGGGGCCATCCCACCAGGAAAAAGAGACTTGGCCAGCATGCCAAAACTGCAATTACAGCTAAATGAAAAAAGTAAGAATGAAATGTATTTTATTCATTTCAGCTGTTATGTCTTAATGCAAAGAAATCACTTTGCACAGTTCTGTAACTGACACCAATTTCTAATCTCCAATACTATTAACTTCTAAATCCCCGTTATAAAGAACATTGGCAGAATACCAGAGACTAGTGCAGCTAAATAAACTTAGTTGGACCTGGTGTTTTATTTTCTTTTTTCTGAAATGCTGAAAAAAATCATTAAACTACTTTGTTAATTGCTGATAACATTTTGATTAGTTGGATTTCCTCTTTTGGCTGCAATAGACACATTCCTGGAGCATGAGCATGTTTGCCTTTGGGACAAACAAAAAAAGAAAAAAAAAAAAAAAAGAAAGAAAGAGAGGCCATTTTTTGAAATGACAAAATGTATTGTTATAGGATTAGAGACGGGATAGCTCCAGGATTATGCTGTATTGCTAACTCAATTTAAGAGGCCTACGAATTGAAACTAAATATTGAATAGCTGTAGGGAAAGAGCATTGTTAAGAAGTAATATCTGTGTGAAAACTTAATTGTTTCATCTCAGCAGGATTGAAACAGTTTTCTGACAACTCAGAGACTGTCTCACACAAGCTAGAAAACCTTAAAACATTTATTTCTCCCTACTACTTCACTAAAATGGCATTGGAAAACCAATCCAAGTCTCAGATGTGCACAAATAGATATTAACTAAAAGAAATCTTGACAGAAATGTTTCTACAAGTCAGGGATGGGCTTTGAGCAAGGCTCCTGCATTGACATCATCATTCCAAAGGAATCTGCAAAACTGTCTCCTGCTAACCTTGACTTTAGTGATGTTCTAAAACACTGTAGCATCACTTCTCACTTCTACGCTACAATATTTAATTGGGAGCTGAAACAGAGCTGTGCCAAGTGGGACAGTGGAAGTAATTACCAGATTTAGATATTCTGGCATCATGGGCAGAATTTCTTAAGCACAGGAAATGAATTATAGCAGAATATCCTTAGACTCAAAAATTATTGGCAGGGAGGAAGGGAAGAACAATGCAGCCTTGGTTACATGCTGACGAGCTTTGGCTGATTTGCTGTGTTACCATTTTAGTCTGTGTGTGGCTATTTAATTTTTTTTCCTCAAGAGAGCTGAAGTTCTAACACCATCTAAGTTAGAGCTTGGAGAGCTTTTTTCATTTTGTGTCCAAAGAACAGTTGGGTTCACAGAGGACTGAACAAAGGGAGAATATCAAGAAAATATGGGTTGCTCTTACTGGAGCATAGGATCTTCCATGAATAAGAGCTTCTTGTGATATTGAAATGGGCCATAAAATCTTCTGTTTCTGACTTTGCAGCCGGGCTGTACCTGTGCCCCAGTGTCTTTTAATAAATTCAGTGCTCATTAAAAACTCCTGACTGAAGCTATAGAGAAAAAGATCTGGATTTACCTCACCAAATTTGAGACATTTGCATGACATCCCTTGGCATGGAGTGTGACACCAAGGGCACCTTCAGGAATCCCTGCAGACAGACCAGCACCGCTTCCTTTTGTGGTCTGAGTTGCCCTCTGACAGATCATCTATTTAGAAGGCAAATCTCCTACCAGGTTACTACTTAGGTCCCAATGCCAAGACCTTGAAGTGGCTGCAGAGAACATGAGCCTGGGCCATGGGACAGAGCAGACAGACAGAGGAGCACGTGCCAAGGGGCCCAAGGGCTGAGTGTTTTCACCGTGGCTGTCGAGGCTACCAGCAGGGCTAGCAGTGTTGGTCAAACACTGCAGACCCCTGGCATGCTCAGACAGGAGACAAGATTCCATCACCTTTACCAGATGTCACAAATGAATCTCAGATGGTAATTTTCTACTGTATGTATTGGCATCTTAAACAAAATATGATCCAAAAGAACAAGCTCTGTAGGCCATTATCAATCCCCTAAGCCTGTTGTCTTACCAGCTGTGACATCATTAGCTGCACATCTGTCTCTAAACCAAAGGTGGTTTTCTAGCATAACTCTTATCCCACGTCCACTCTGAATAAGCTCTGAATAAAAGACACTTGTTAAAGTTCAGCTGTGGCATCAAGAGATGGCAGATGGGCAGGCCCAAGCCTCTATCACTGAATACAAAGATATATGGTCTATTGTCTCCTTATGGCTCATGTGATACCCTTGATAAGAAGAATGTAAGAGTCTGGCAGCCATACAGAGTGAAATCTATACCCAAGGAATGCATATAAGTCAACTTCTACTTAAGCCTTAAATGATGGTTATAAGTGTAATAGTAGCACTGAGAAAATGTGAAGTTTTCCATCTCAGTGGCCTAAACTGATGGAAGATGAGCAAGTTGGAATTGATCTGAAAAAAATATTTGAAGGGAGTTTAAATCAACCAGAAATATTTTTTCCTCTGGTATTTTAATAAAAAAAAAAAAAAAATTCCAAAAAATATGAAAAGGAGGAAAAGATGGCTCATATTGTGTGTTAGCTAGCCAGTTTATTATTATACCAGTAACTACACACTTCCCCCCCACTAGTTCTGACCAACATAAATTGCATGCCCCTGATTGTAAGATTCAAGTACTGGTGTGTCTACGTCTGCATTAAGCCCCACTGAAACTTTGCTTAAAAAACCAAATCCTAACAAAAAAAAGCGCCTGTCTGAGGTTTAGCTGGAAAATATACATGTCTTTTTCACCTTGAGCTAGATAGCATGACAGCAAACAGAAGAAATAAAAAAGTGATCCTTACTGACACCATATTCATAGGAGGGAGGGTCTCTCTCTGTTAGATACTGGAGGGCTGGAGCATCCTGCATCCTCATGCTCCCTTTGATAAGGAAAGGAAGTCAATGAGAGCCAAATCCAGACACAGCAATGGCCTTTTAGGGATAATCCAATTTAAGTATAAAAGAAAAGAAGCAGAAGTGGCCCTATATTCCCTAACACAGAGAGTTCTGGGCATGCCTGGGTGATACCTGCAGACTCACTGGCAGGATCCCTCTGTACCAAAAGTCAGTGTATTCTCCCATTCATGCATTTGCTTTGCAAGAAACAGTGGGGACAATGCTGTGAACTGCAAAAGCAAAGGCTGGATACTGTTTTTGTGGCCTTATCGCACCTCTGTTCCAGAGCACAAATAAGGAATTTTTACTCTTTAACAGAGTCAGGAGTACTCTATAATCCAAGCAACTTCATAATGAACAAGCTCTCATTTAGTATCAGGCCTTATTCATTGCATGCCTCTTACAGCATACTGTTAAAACAGCCACGATGTTGCCCTGACTGTTTTGGTTTTGGACTAAATACACAGCACAGTAAGTCAAACATTATTGGTCACAATGGTAATGCAGAGTGTATATAATGTGCTTTTATTGCTGCAAGGCATAGCTGAAATATTTACACAGAATACATGAAATAACAGCAAGATTCATGTTCTGTTCCTTATTTGTAAGGTATTTTATTAAAAAGAATCTGAAGTTCATAAATAAAATAGTAATATCACTTATTTCCAGATACTAGTTCCAGCTTGTTGATTTTAATAGACAAGTATAACACTTCAAATGTGGAAACACAGTGGGTAATATTTATATGAAATCTCCAAGAACCGTGGTATTTTGCTCATGTGGAATATCATGGCATTTTGCCTGGATCAAGTAACCAGCAGATTAGCACATTAACACTTTTAAGAAACATGCGTGTAATCCACTCTGAATGTGGTCTTTGACTCCTGGTAGGAATGCCTAATGATTTTCAAATTGGCACATTACTTTGTAAAGCAAGTCAAATAAACAGGAATTGCAGAGCAGCTTTGGTTGGGGTGCGTGGCATAAGCACACACATGTTATCAACAGAGGATACAGGATCAACTCTGCAGCCATGGAAGGATCTGCAGTATCTACAGAGATGCAGGATGGCTTTATTGCTCTGTGTCAGTGGGTAAGTGGATGTAAACTGCTCTGCTCATTCACAGTCAGTCACCAGCTCAAAGTGACAGAGTAATGACAGACCTCTAAGACTGACCAAAGCCAGTACAGCCTGCAAAAACCATCACCACTGCCAGTTATGGAGGCCCCACCCCAGTCTGCAGCTAGAGGAGTTTGTCCACAAGACAGACAGCCATGTCCAGCCTGCCACTTCCTAACCAGGAATTAAGGAGAAGAGCAAGAGGCACAAGGGTTGTCAGCCCTCTGTTACTTGTCCAAGGATGTGTGCCTTCAAAGCTGTACTCCAACAGGGACTCTTCACGTGGTTTTGGTCACACTGCCAGTTCCCTGCACTGTTTTGCCCACTTCCCACAGAGAAAAAAATCCATCCTTCCCTTCATGGGAGCTGCTGCTGACTGCAGTGCTGTGCTCGTGGTGATGAACTGCTCCACATGTGCAAAGTCCTGGTTGTGTGGAATGCACATGCAAGCTCTGTGGTAGGGTAGCTCAGGGCTCTGGCTAATTTCAGCAGCCATACAGAAGGCAAAAACCCTTTTATTTCCGGGGTGCTTTCAGTGTGCTCTAGCAACTAAGTTCAACTTCTGCAGCAGGACACAGCAGGGAAAACCCAACAGTCCCCCTCCCACAAAAGAAGCAGCGGAGTCCAGGCTGCATGCCAAGGAATCCTATCACTAGCCTTATAAAAAACTCACCAGGGCCACCTCAAAAACAATAGTGCAGTCACGCTTGGCTGCAGTTGGTTATGGTTTGAGGGCAAGACCACAAACAGGTCTCCCAGAACTACTGTGGCTGGCTCCATTTCCTGCTACCTCAATTCATCACACTTGTTCTCTCCTTCCTGGAGACAACTTTTATAACCCCATTAATGCACTTACAGAGTGTCCCTGCTTTTCTTAAGACCATATATGGCTGTCATATAAGGCAGTTCTTTGGAAGTGACTACATAGAAGTTAATGGTACAAATCAAGAGATTATTTGCAAAGGTTAAGTTTAGGATCTCACCTTTCACCCTGCTGAGGGCTGATGCTCTTCCTGCTTCTGTACTAGAGAATCAGGAATAAGTACAGAGTTTCTGGCTCTCCAAATAGAAGGTAAAATATCCTTGCTAGACCATATACCCAAGATTTTAAAAATAACCTGTGGTTTCAACTTGGTTACAATAACCTGGCTAAGTCCAAACATGGATATTTGCAAAATGAAAGAATTTTAGAAAAGGAAATTCTGGGATTTGAAAAAAGAGAGGAGAGAATTGTTGTCATGGAAAGACTCAAATCAAACTATCTTTTAAAGGTAAAAAGCAAATAAAAAAGCTGCTCTCCCCTCTTCTTCAGTTGCCAGTCTGGACACAGAAAGAATTTTTCCTCTGCATTGAAGTCATCTGTTGAAAAAAATATGGTGGGAAATACTAAAATGTTAATCATTAAGAACTTGGAAGGTTCATTTAGAAAGCAGCTCAGATGTCAATGAGCATCAATTGCTGTGAACCAAGCACATACTGAGTACACTATTAACATCTTGTCAATACTCTTGGGTATACATCAGCAAAGGAGAAACAGCTCTGAGTAAAGCTCCAGTGTCAGGACAGGATGAGGTTTGGTAGATTATTAAAAACCCAAACCAATCTCCCCCTACTTAAGCTCACACAAAGCCCAGAATTTTTGGAACATCACGCTGGAGGCCTTTCCCTCCCCACTGACAGCCAAAGCTATTTTTGAATTTGGGTTAGATTTAGTCACTAGGCTCCAGCCAAAAAATTCAGGGGGGGTATGGGGAAATCATTGAAAAAGTCATAAGATTTTTGCCTATTTCAGAAACAAAAGGTTTCCATTTTTTGGGCTGGGTTCACAAGAGGATTTGGGAGCTGACCACTTTCAGATGTGTATGCTGCAGAGGGGTGATTACACACCTGCAGCTCCCAGCTCTGGCACTCCAGGAATGGGATCAGAGCATGCTTGCCATCCCTGTGCTTTTATATCAGCACTCTCCACAGAGGCAGCCAGCTCTGTGTTTGAGTGTTTGAGTAGGTGACTTAGAGCAGCACGCTGAAATTGGTTATGCTCGAGCTATGTATAGCATAGCAAAGCTGCCTTCACGTGAGGCCTTTCTCAATTCATTTAAAAATTGGCTTCTAAATAAGATATGGCCAATGTTTAGGGTAATAAAAGGTGTGGGGGGACAAGGATGTGCTTTTCTGGAGTGCGTGGGGATCCCTGCTTCCGAGGCCAGAAAGGATGTGGTTTGATCTCTCCAAAAGTCCTGTATGTTTTAATCCATACTTTCAGATCAAAGCAAGTACTTCTGCAGAGTGCCCTGTGGAGGCTTTAACCTTTTCACTCCCTCCAGAGACTTCTTTTTAAGTTCTTTCATTCAGAAAATGTGGATGTTTGGGCTTGCTCAGTCAAAGAGCAGCAAGTGAGGCAACACCAGGAGAACCTTCACATAAAGCTTCCTTTTGTCCATACACTTAAACAGTCTTCACCACACAGCAACTGGGTCTCTTGCAGCCATTGCTCAACTTCATCCTCACAAGACCCTTTATTAGATAAATATGTTCTCTGCTTTTATCAATGCCAGACAGAAGCAGTAGGTGGAGGGAGTGTCTTGGCAAAGGTCATGGAGGACAATCCCAGTCCAAGGATGGGGGAATCTGGGTTTTCCAGGTCCCACCACCTCCTAGGACATCTCTCTTCCATGGAGAGGAAATGAGGTTAGCAGCAGTCATGAAGCAAAGATTTGAGCATAGCAAAACCTGGGGCTGACCCAGGAGGGAATAAAGCAAAAAGCAGAGGTTTTTTTGTATGCCAAGGTTGTTTAACAGTGCTGTGTCTCCACATGCACAAAGGTTTCCTCACTGCTCTTAAAGGCAGCTTGACTGCAAAATGTGACTGCAAAGTCGGCACTTTGCTCAGAAACTTCCCTGTGTAGAAGTCAGAAGCTGGAAGAGAGCAATTCCCATTGTGATGGGAAAGTGCTGCTCTGCAGTCACAGGACACTAAATAAATCACTGCAATTGATCAAGAGCTAAAAATCCCAGTCAGCTTAGATATCTGGTCTTACCTTCCCACACAGCCCTTTGTGCACAAACCACCTTACCTTTCCTTCCAGCACGCATCTCTTCCCTGCTTCCATCTTTCCACAGCCACGAAGCCAACACTTTCTGCCTGGTGGGGTCTGTGACCCTCCTCAGCAGCCCCTCCTGCCATGCTGCATGCCACAGATACAGTCAGGGGACAGGCCAGAAAGTGGCTCTGAACACATCTGGCTGCTTATGGAGCTGGGGTATGGGGGAACCCCTTGCCTCCACAAAACTAGGACAGGACCTTAAAAAGATGGAAAAGTGTGTTTTCCAGTTATGAACTCTGCAAGGTAACCTTGAAAACTATTGAGACACAGAAAGCTTTGGTCCTACACAGCCTTGGAAAAGTTGGTTACAGACACAGGAGCCTCTCACACAGGTGACATGAGGCACATGCTCAGAACACCACGGGATCACAACCCAGCAGAATGACAGTGAGCACCTTGTGGGCTTTATCTGTCATGTTTGTATGAAGTATTTGGGTTTTCCTCTGGGAAGCAGAAGGTGTAAAACTGAGGATCCATCAGCTAAGGACATATAACTACACTGCACATGTTCTCCAGGGCTGTTCAGAGGCAGCTTTTCCAGATTTCTTGTGCTATTTCAACACCTCTGCTCAACCTCATTTTCCTGCCAAAGTGTAACATTCAAACAAAAGCTCCTTTAAACCCCACAAGCTTAAAATTAGGTCATGCATTTGCCAGAAATAATTTTGAAATATCCTCATTACCTTTCTGCTTCTTTCCAGAGTATTTTACTATTGTTTGGGACAGAGGTAATGGAGCTGCACTATTTTTTCTCCCAACAGCGTTTACATAGAAGCTTTAGAGAAGCCATGCATTTGAAAGCCTAATGCCTATTTCACTGTCTAAAATAATACAAATCTTTCAAACAAATCCCTCTCAGCCCAATAGAGATTCCATGGCTGATTTTTTTCATTTTGCCCAGGACAAAGCAGTAGGCACCCTGAAAGCTGCATACATCAAGAAAAGCTGTTTTAATGACACATGTGTCTATTGCACACCTTCCTAGTCAGTCTCCTCCTTGCCTGCTTACCTCAGGGAGCTGAGTTACTTTCAGTTTGATTCTTGATTCCAGTGTTTTACTGTTCACTTGCAACTACTTCAGATTTGCTGTAAGCAAAAATAAGCAACAATTAACTATTAGATATTTGCAAAAAGATGACAGAGGGAGACTTAATTCAACATCCATCTTCAGAGGTTTATAACTGAATCCATACTTGAATTTAAATACCAAATAATCTGCTGATTATTATGCATAGTTTTCAGTCAGTGTAACAAAAACATGATGTCGCAGTCATGCTGTGAGCTCTGTAGCTAGGTTTCCTTGTTTATATTAACAGCTGTAAACACAGTCTAACTCAGCCTTGATTTAAACACAGATTTCCCATACTTTCAAGAATTCACCTCATTATGAAAGCTAAAATTTCAGAACTTTTCTCACGTGCATATTGATTATGCCCAGGAACAGCCTGCAATGCTATGCATGCACTTGCAATGACCCATTTTAGAGAGTCGATATTAAAAGGGCCAGTTTTTCATCTTCATTGAAAATTAAAACAAACTTTTTGAATGTTTGTCTATAAACTTGCCCCTGAATGTTCTGAATACAGTCTGCAACTTTCTACATAAGGTATTTTCACTTTATGGGGTCAAGGTGCTACATGTTCATCCCTTAATTTAAAAATACAGGTTGTGAAAACCTCCTAAGGTCACTAAAATCAGCGAAAAATATTTCAGTCAGTCAGAAACTAATTTTAGTGTAAATTTTTATATCCCTAGCTTTTAATAACAGCATTGGAGAAGCTGAGTTTTGGAAAAGTGACACTGCCTGGATAAAGGACTCGAGCTGTCTTCTTCAAGAGTGTGATGAGAAGGAAGCTCCATTTAAGCAGAAAGTCAGGTGAAGCAAACAAAACCTGATAGGAACATTTTGTGATATTTCTGCCTTGAGAAGGGCAGCAGCATGTCATTCTAATGGGTTCCCCAACACAGATTAGATCTCCCAGTCTGTGAATGCTGAGCAAAGCCAAGCAGCAATGCAAAGCAATCTTGCCAGGCTGGTGGGCATCCATCCCTACTGGAGGAAAACTTCCCAGTCCTAGAGAGCTGCTATTGCAATTTATCATCACAAGGGCTTCCATCTACTGTGTCTTGCATGGGGAGAGAAAGTAAGGGAAGGAGGGGCTTTTGTCTGATATTGCAGGATCCATCAACACATCAAAATACCTTTAGGAATCACACTGCTCCACCATGAGCTAGCAATGCTCTTGGGACAGTTGATATCATGCCTCCACCACCGTTGACCCAATTTCATGTTTACACCTCTCCTCCCAGCAATCTGTTCCTGGAAAACCTGATTTAGACGACCACAGACCACCTGCAATTTTCTTATCATGCATATGGTCCAGGGAAATACATCTCTGGACCAGAAGGGCCAAAGTGCAAGACTGATCTCATGACCCCACACCTCTATCACCAGAGGTGAAGCCTTAGACTCCCATCCAGATCCTGTACTCACACAGAGGTGAGCACAACACTGACCAGCCACTAGCTTTGCTCCTCCTAAGCATGAAGGGCAGGCTCAGGGATCCAAGCTGTAGCTAGGTTAGGACCAAAGATAAGTGCACAACTTAGAATTCAAGCACTTTGGTCTGCTCTGAGGCTGGTTCTCATCTGTCAGGGTGCTCCCCAGGGTCTTACTGAATTTCTCATTGTCTCCTCCAGGGAATGAGGGCTGCTGGAGAAGCACACAGTGTGGTTCATAGAGCTCCAGAACATCTCATAGAGAACTCTGGACCCACTCCTTAGACTAGGACAGGTTAAGCAACCTCCTACTTCAGTATTTAGGTCTCATGCTAAGTACTGTCTCTTGTACCCCCTTCCCTTCAGTGATTTGAAGCACACTTGTTCAAAACTTCATTTTTCCCCCTTTAAAGTCACATATGAATGAGATGCACCAAGTGCCTAGTCTAGCCACTTGTGCTGATGCTAAAATACAGCCTGGATTTTGAAAGGATCCAAAAGGAGTTTAGCTAGGCCATTCCACATCATCCTTTGCAAGTTATTTTTACATGTCTGAGATCTCATTCCATTTGCTTGGCTTCTCAGAGGACAATTAAAAACAATACGTAGCAGATGGGAGACGTAAGACAAACAGAGGTTGAATGACTTGCCTGAGGCTGGTAGAGTCTAGCAGAATGGGCGACAGGAGTCCTGGCTATTAATTAGTTAATATTTGTACAATGCTAAGAAAATATATAGCCCTATCTAAGTATTATTGTAAGGTGGCCCCTGCAGTTTGGAGAAGCAGAGGGCAACAGTGCACAGGCGAGTGCAAATATCCTTCCTTGTTTTGTGGCATTTCGGTCATCATGGGGTCTGGGAGGAACAGAGCATTCCCAGGACATATGAGAGAGGGAATGAGAAAGCCCAGGGAAAGAGATCCCACTCAAGCAGCGCTGTTGTGCACCCCCAGGCTGCTCAACCCACACATTGGGTCCAGGATCAGCTGTTTGTGCTCTCCACTGAGACCAGTAAATCTGTGAGGTACAATCATGCTCAGCTGCTTTCTGCAGAAACCTCAGAGCTGAATTTGAGATATTTGGGGGTGTTTACAGCATTAAGAGGTGCAAATCTCTCTGAAGTGCCACGGGACCCACATGCCACACTGCTCTGTGCTCTGCTGAAATCCCAGGAGGAAGGTCAGGCCCATCTGTATTAAAGAACAATCTATGGGAAACGAGGAAAGGGTCACAGTGTCAGATTTCTCCTTTTTTTTTCCCACCTCTCTGGGGCATTCATCCTGCTCCCATGACTTCAGATCTGATTTCTTCAGATGCCTTTTTCAGTCCAGCTTCCCTTCACACCATCACACATCCCAGCCTCCTGCTCTGAGCCTCCTCCAGATTCCAGTATCAGCCTGAATGAAACATGCATCAGATTTTCTCCAGGACAGTTCTCAATCTCCAGTGTTTTTAACAAGATTTTGCTATGCAGCTTCAAGAGTGCTGAGAATTTTTGGCCATTTCCATTTTTTCTCTTGGCTAGAATACAAGAATATTAGCTAAGCTATGATGTACTTTCCTCTGCAATTTTTAAATCATTCAAACTTCCCGTGTAGTCTACTAAAATTTTCATCCAGTTTTCATCACCTCATATCTTCATTATCTGAACCTGTGATTTCTTTTCCCATCAGTTTAGCTCAGACTTGACTGAAATGCAAAATTTCCAGCTGAAAATTCCAGCGTTTGTTTTCATCCAAAAATAAAATGGCTCAAATTTTAAAAACACCTCCTCAGAAACAATATTTGAAGCCCTACATATTTAGGCAAAACTTTCCAGCATTTCTAGTTGTGAAATTTAAAATGTTGAAATTTTTTTTCTTTACTTGGCAGGCTGTATTTAGAGTAGAATCAATGTCGGGCTACATTATCTTTCCCTTGCAGATTCTGCTTGCTCTGAGTCAAAATCCATAGAAAAATACACTTCAGTGTCATGTGGTCTTTACTGCCCCTATGGTATGGCACAGTGGGAAGAGCATTTAGTGGGCATTGAAGAATATATATGAAATATATATGGTATAGCAAGGGACCTCATCCAGAAAGGAACAGAGAGCAGAGCTTTGTGGCTGCCCTACAGCTCCCACCAGGTTCCAAAAGGATGCTCATTTCTCTACCATGCAACCTGGTGTGCTGATTGCAGATCACACAATGGGAGGTATGTGTCCTACATCCCTTTCTTTTCCCCTAAGTGATACTTCATGCTTTTATTTGAATTTTTTAAAAATTAAATGGTTTGCATCATATTAATGAAAAAAAATAAAATCAAGTTGGTCAACCTAACTTCAAATTAAGCCTTTTCTTTTTGCTACAGAAAATGTCCATTGCTGAGAAGCTGTGTCCTCAACTGTAAAATTATCCTGATAAAAAGTTTCAGAGCCTCCAGAACAGCTGCCAGAATCATTATTTTTGCTACTGCTCTAATCTGAGCAACCTGATGCCTCTTCGAATTCTTCCATTTCTTTCTTTACTGCCAAACCCTCTTCTCCATCAAACCTTTAAACTCTTTCATGTCCCTCATGTCACCCACTGCAGCCTTCCTTGTGCCAGGCAACCTCCTCGTGATTCCCCAATCGAAACCAACCTGCAAAGCTCTCCAAACCTCTATTCTTGGCTGAAAAACTTTTATGTTATATAGTGGCAATTAAAGAAAAACAGAAAATTACTGCTGTCAAGAGGGTTGTCAACGGTTTCAGCCAGTATTCTGAAATGGCTGGAGAAAAATAAGTAACAAAACACAAATATATTTTACTCAATTCTTACCAATATTTAAAATGTTCAACAGCATTTTTGATTGCCAAAAATTGATGGACTGTTCTGCAGACTGTTTTAAAAGCATTAAGCGTGCGGTTGAGTTTGTGGTTTGAAAACTTTTGGAGCTCTTCTTCATCAGAATTGTGATTTCCAATAAGAAATATAAAAATAATATGACACACAAGCCAATAAAAACATAAACATAAAAAATAAAATCTACAAAATACAGTTCTTTCAGCCAGGTCTGCTCTCCTTTTCCAAATCCCATGTCAAAACTTTGCTTCAACAGCTACAAGAAATTGGCAAATTAACAAATACCAAGTTAAGTCAGGAAGAAGTACTTCTAAATTACTCTGAAGTATCACATTCTGATTGTAATTAATTAACATGGTCAAAAAAACACATTGCTGAGACCCTCCAAGGTCACCCCCATACCTTCTTTTAATTTCTTGCAGTCATATGCTGTATTCTTGTCATGTATGTAACCTTGGGTCCTCTGGATTCCAAAAGCACTGGTGAAGCATCCTTTTTAAGACAGTGGTCTCTATGTTTGGCAGGTCTCAACTGACCTGCAACCAAGGAGCATCGTGCTTTGATTTCAGGCAGCTCAAGCTCGTGGCTGCAGTTGGGCTTTGATTCTGTGCTGGGCTGCACGCACCCCAGGAATGCCAATTGCCCTCAATTCCATTAACTTCAGTGGGAATTAGAGAGCTCAGCTGTATTTAATATTCTACAGGGTCAGGCTCTGAAAACTGTATTAGCATTCTCAGTTCCCAGTAGGACAAAATTCAGCAGAGCAGTTGGATTGAGATTTGACTGTAAACATGTGAACACTCCGCCTGACTTCAATATGACCATTCTCATGCTTAAAGTTAAGCATGTGCCTAAGCTATGTGTTGATTTTGGGCCAAAAACTACTGTTTTCAAGGGCTACACAAGTTCACAATAGGCAAACTGCTAGTCTATAATGCCAGTTGCATAATCTAGTTTTTCCTTTTTTATAAAGGCTGTCTTTTTAAAATGGAGCAGCTACACTGAAGAAGATGGGGCATTCTGGTGAAACCCTGAGTAGTTCTCTGAAGTTACTAATCTACTACGATTATTGTTATTATTACTGTAATTCCTATGTGAATTCAGGAAAAGCACCTATCCCAGACTCAGAACTTTTGCTGTTCCTGAAAGAATATAAGCCATACAGCAAAGAATAACAAACTCTCTCTACATGACAGCAAACATCAGTCAAGTAACAGATAAAAATATCCCACCCTCCCCAGAGACCCTCAGTGTCTTGTACATCTGAACCCTTCCAGGGCCACTAAAAACCAGAAGCATCTTACAGCTCCCTCTGAATGCCCCCACCTTTCACCACTGCAGGGGCCAAGGAAGCCTGTGGGCTTCTGGAGAAGGATGGGCTGGCATCTCTCCTTTTCTCAATTAGGAGGGGGCTTCTCCCTTGAGATGGGACTGGCCCTCCCTCAGGAGATAGCTCTTGGCTAGCTCATGGCAAGGGACAGATGTGGCTCTCAAGCAAATTCCTTCACCCGGAGAAGCATCAGGGAATGTGGAGCCTGCTGTGATGGCTCTTCTCCTCTGAAAGCAAAATGCTCCTTCCTCTGAGAGGACTCTGGGGCTCAGAAGCCAAGGGACAGAGGGGCTTCCCAGGAAATATGTTAGGACACAGGAAAAAATGTAACTGTACATCACTCTGCATTTTGGGGTCCAGTAAGACTCTTACTATATCCTGCAGAGTGGAAGGACACAAAACAAATCAACCCCCCACTCAGAGGCCAGGAGAAAGGGAAGAGCTTTTGGGGCTCATTTTTCACCCAGACACCCTAAGTGGCTCACAGCACTGGAGCCATGTTCTCAGAAGCCATAGGATCCACACAGAGGAGGAGAAAAGCAGAGTATGGTTCTTACTTCCCCACTGTGCAAACTCGGGCCAAGCCAGGACTTGCTGATGTGCCTCCAGGCCAGCTCAAGAGGTCCATGCTGAGGGTCCTCCCCTGGACTTTCTTTCCCCCTGTAGCAGCAGGTTGGTCACTCTGGAGTGCTATATAAAATTCTGGCTTCTCCATAACTCCATGATCTGTGAGCCTTACAACGCAATTAACTGGCTGCTGCAAAGACACCATAAAGGCAGAACAAGGACACATTTAAGATAGGACAACTACAAGGGGATGTGAGCCCAGAACCTGCTATTCTCAGTCTGCATCTCCCTTTCTTGACACATTTTACAATGATCACAGTTTTTGGTACATGTGCAGCTACTGGACTGACAAGATAGCTTGTTGCCGTATTTTCTTGGGTGAGGCTGATTGGGAAATGTCCCCTACCTTTTGTTTCAAGCTCTTACAGAAAAACTATAAAATCAAAGCAACAGCATAGCCAAAATCCATAATGCCAAACAAATCTCTCTTGGCATTCTGACACAGAAATGGCACCCACTGCTAGAGAGGGGCTTTGGGCACGAGATGCACCGCTGGTAAGACGGAGAAGGAATGACTGGGCTGGCGGGCAAGGCAGAAGTGCTGATATTTAATATTCTCCTCTTCTGTCACCGATGGCTCAGGTGGCAGGGGCGGGTGGCAGGGGCTCTCAGACAGCAGCACACATTCCTCATGAGCGTTCAGTTTGTCTCACAGAGATGTTTCCTGAGCACCTCCACGTCCCGCTTGTGCGTGCGCCCAGTCCCGCCGGGCTGAGAGCGCTGTACTTGCCGCTGTGCCTGAGAGCCGCTGTGCCAGCTCCCAGGGACAATCACTGGGGTGACGAGATTTATGGCATTCTCCTGGGTTGACAGAAAGGAAGTGCTGAGGAAGGTTCTGAACACTCATCCCACCCCACCCCGCTCCGCACACATCGCTCCGCTCGTCCCGGCGCTGCCCCTTGTGCTGCCACCTCCTGGGCGCCGGGACCGCGCTCCCGCTCCGTTCCCCTCCTGTTCCCATTCCCACCCCCGCTACCATTCCTGCTCCTGCTCCCATTGCCCTCCTGTTCCCATTCCCACCCCCGCTCCCGTTCCTGCTCCCGCTCCGTTCCCCTCCTGTTCCCATTCCCACCCCCGCTCCCGTTCCTGCTCCCGCTCCATTCCCCTCCTGTTCCCATTCCCACCCCCGCTCCCGTTCCTGCTCCCGCTCCGTTCCCCTCCTGTTCCCATTCCCGCTCCCATTCCTATTCTCGCTCCCGCTCCCATTCCCATTCTCGCTCTCGTCCCGCCCGCGCGGCCGTGGGCAACCACTTGTGGGCGTGGGCGATGGAGCTGCAGGTGCGCGCCCGCCCCGCTCCTCCGTATCGTCCCGTCCCGTCCCGTCCCGTCCCGTCCCGTCCCGTCCCGCCCCGTCCCGCCCCGCCCTGCTGGCAAGCGGGAGCCATCTCTGCCGTGCATGCGGTGCCGACGTGAAACCCCCCAACAGCGTCCTGCTTTCCAGCCAGGGTTTTTTTGACGTTAAGGCGTCCTGGAGGGAAGACCCCAAAGCCCATTAATCACTTCAGGATGTCTGAGACGTGGGCAATAGCACTGCAGAGAATTCAGGCCCTCTGACACTCCAGTGCAGTATCTGAGCATTTAACAATAACAGTCAACACTGCTGATGCCTGTGAAAATACAGATGTAAGCCAGCTGTCTGTCAGGGTGAAAAATGTGTTTGTCTTTTCGTTTTAACGTGTCATTTCCCTCTTGGACATTTGCTGTGTTGCTGCCAGGATATCACGTGCTTCCAGCACAAACTCTATCCCAGGAAGATGAACCACGTTCACATGGATGGGGGGTGTCACTGTGCTGTTTCTGCAACGTTTTCTCTTCATCTAAAGCTGAACAAAACATATTGACCCAATTCCTTAATTTTTATTATTATTGAAGTAATTTCCAATATGTGTTTCTAGCTAAAAGTAATCACAGATTTGTCCATAAAAGGATCATGGGAGGGGTGAAAGTGCGTGTGCTGGGAGGTGTCAATATTGAGATTAATAAGAGGCAATGGAAGTACATATATCATGATCAAAATTTAATAGGCATAAAACATGCTTATGGTGGGATGGTTGAAAGAGGGCAGATTTGGATCACATATTAGGTAGGAAGAAATCATTTACTGAGAGGGAGGTGAGATGCTGGAACAAATTGACCAGAAAACTTGAGGATGCCCCATCCTTGGAAGTGTTCAAGGCCAGGTTGGATTGGGCACTGAGCAACCTGGTTTAGTGGGAGGTGTCCCTGGCCATGGAAGGGAGGTTGGAACAAGATGATCTTTAAGGTTCCTTCCAACCCAAAACATTCTAGAATTCCATGATAATTCATGATTGGCATATTAGAAGAAAAGGATGCAGATGTTCATGAAGGACCAGAAAGGGGACTTCAAGGACATGGATCTCAACATATTCAGAGAACAGACAAGTAAATTCATATGTAAAGACAAGTAAAAAAGAATTAAGGAAAACTGACCTTTTTGTTTTTATGAGAAACAAATATTGCAGGTAGATAAATATATAAAATAAACTATTCCAAAGCAGGTGAAGAAAAAACAATGGTAATAAAATCAAATTGATTACACCACAAGCTCTTCCTTGACTTCAAACACTGGAATAGACACATGCAGTGGAAACCAAGCTAGATGGCTAAAGCAAAAAAGAAGTAGTGTGATAATAAAAAACAAAGGAAGACAAAGGCACAAAATGAGTATGAGAAGTTACTCTGTAAGAGGAAAATCAAGAAAGTACTGAAGGAAAGCTATTGGAGGGTGATCTGAAGGCCAAAAGTTCTTTTGCTTCAGCCCTCATTGAAGATAATTACTGTATTGGGTGGCTTAAATACAGTACAGCAGACAGAAAATAAGATTTCCTGTTAGAATATGGGAAGAAAATGCAAGGGAGTGCTTACATAAATAAGAGCCCTTCAGATCAGCCACACCTCTACTCTAAAGTATCTGGCTGAAACGCTCTCAGAGTGTTACTGGCTGCAAATACACTGCAAAAACTTGTAGAGCTCAGGTGAGAATCAAGAGGAGTGAGAAGACTAAGAAACATTCCTATCTCTAAAAGAGCAAAGCTGAAACATGGCTGCCTCACACTGGATTGAATTCTCAGAACAGGACCAGAACAAATAAAAATAATCCGTAAGAACCTAAAAGTTAACAATGCAAGTAACAGCAAAGTGGATCTCTCCAGAATACGCTGAATCAATATTGAGTAAATGTAAAAAAGGGTGGAACAGTGCCCTCAGATAATAGTTAACCTTTGCTTTACTATAAAAATGCTATTCTTTAAGGGTCTGTCCTGAGCTTCGCAACATTTGCATGTTCTTTAATGATCTGGATGTTGTATATTGAAGATTTTAGTGTGGGAAAAGCTTCAGGACAGAAAGAGCAAATTGGAGAAATTATCTGACAAAGAGATAGGATGTTGTTCACTTGGGATTCCTTCCTGCATGTTACACCTGGCCAGGAATAATCACCTGAACAGGTAAAGGATGGGTGGGTTTTCTGGGAAAGATTTCGTGCTTCTGGCAGATCATAACTGAGCACGGGTCAGCAACATCTTGCTGCTGCAAAGAAGACAGAGTCAACAGTGGGTTCCATGACCAGATCTTTGTCCTCAAGGCAGAGGAGGCTCCTTTCAGCGTGGGCCAGGCTCTGGCTCCAGCAGCACACGTGGGTTTGGTGTGTGTGGGGCCACAGAGCAGTGGGTATGGAGAGAGATCTGGTGAGGTCAAAAACCATCCATAAACTGCATAAAGCTTTTGGAGTAGGTGTCAGGGAGACAACTATTGCAGTCTGGCTGGCTCTTTTTTATGTTTTAATGCAGTTCTTTGGTCACCCTGATAAGCACTTTTAGCCAAGAGTTTTTTTATCTAGAGAACAATTTAAGCAACGTAGGAGCAAGCAGAGACAATCCATCAATTGGAGTGGAGATGTTGTCTGGGGACCTGCAAGTTAAAAAATGGATTTTCGTTTTGTTGTCTAACAGACCTGATTAACAGTGTAAATACATGTAAATATCTTTGACAAGGACAACTATCTCAGGTCTGTTTCAATTCATTTTATTTCAAGAAGGAGGTAATTCCCCCTGGAATCCAAATCGTTCAGATCGCTTAGGCTCCATGACAACCTGTATGGAGAAAGTTGTGTTGGGGTAGCTGGCTGCTCTGTTTCATTTTTTAGAAGTCAGAAGAAATTATCTTGACATTCCTGAAAGAAAAAAGTTGCCAGAAGTTTCATGAGATATTTTTCCTTTCAGTGAGAGTGAAATCTTTTTTAACATGCCGCATTGTCACACAAAATGGAAATCTTGAATTTCCAGACGTTTCTGCTGGTCAGTTAACTCCTTCTAAAAGCTTCTTGTTCTATTAAAAAGCAAAAATAGCTTCAAAGTTTGTAAGATTTACAGCCTCCTCAAGGGTTGAGACTGGGACATAGACATTGCAGCTCAGAGGTCCAAACTTACTTGCTTACTCCCTGTAACTTTCACTAACACTTCAGTATCCTGGTCCTACAGCTGCCTTTGGAAATGTTTTTTTTTTTAATTTTGTCTTACCCATACAAGAGAACTACACAAAGGCAGGTGTGAGATTCTGATTTTCAGAAACAGTAAAGGGAAAGTTATTAATTTGTGTTCTTGTCCCTCTGTTCTGCAGTATTCATGGGACCTAAAGCAGTATTTCCACTCAGTTTCTATGGTTTAATAATCATCAAATTCTCATACAGAGTCTCTGTGGCCTGAGCCAAGTTTCTCCATTAACCAGCCTGAAACATCTTTGGTCCTGAGATGAAATAAGATCAGATTCATTAAGCCCAGCATTACCATAAGGAAAATATATAGATATTTCTTTGGAAAAAAAAAAAAAAAAAGCCTGAAATTCCTTCATCCCAGATAATTTGTTCCTGCTAAATGTCGCATGATGCAAATGCCTGCAGTTCATAATGGTTTTATGAATCAGAGTTTGGGAAGGATCATTCATGTAAAATGGGCTACGTGACATGGACCAAGACACAGGAGAATGGCATGAAAGGAAATTGTGCTAGTGGTTTCAACTTCTGATAATACTTTAGTAAATGCTAACATGAAACCAACCTAAAAATCTGTAGAATAACACACCTCTTCAAGCAGAACTTTTCCCCAGTGATTTATTTGCTAAACACAAAGTGCCTTGGATTTTCAATGGTCAAGAATATTTTGAGTTTGACTAAGGCATAAAGTAATAAAACAAAAAAAAGTTTATTTTTTTTCCTTTATCCTTCATGTATTTTTCCTTTAACATTAATCACAGGACAGATGAGGTGAAAAATGTAATTCAAAGTTTTATATTGTGTTCTTGCTCATTTTTTTCTTTGTAATGTATCCAGACAAGTTGCATTTTAATATTCAGGTCATTTGAAGATTTTCTTTTTATCTTTATAGGAAATGGAATAGTCATACTGTACTTTGCCTTTTACTCATAGCTTTTTTTTGGCAGGACAAATCTTTTCTACTCTGAATCTGCTAAACTGGAGTTCTCTACTGTGCTATAGAGCAATGGGACTTCTTCACCACAGACCAAAAGACGGTCTAATTATCCAAAAAATGTTGAAAGAGAAAATGTGCCTGATTCTTCCCCAGAAGCATGGGATGTACTACCAGAAGAAGTCAGCTATGAATGTTTGTTTTAGTTGGTTATTAGATGGAAGGAAATTTCCTGAATATGAAGTTATCAACACACAACAGCTATTTCATGAATTTAAATGCACAAGGGGCAAATATTTTTGGATGATACTTTATCAGTTTCAACCTGTCAAGGAGTTGGGAAAGACCCTTCAGATCAATTGATTTTTTTTTCCCTAAACATACCTTTTTTATTCTAACATATTGTTATATTCTAAAATATGGCAAAGAGTAATTTCAAGAGAAGAAATGGCCACATATAGGGCATTGTGTGTTTAGTAAAAAGCATCAAGGTCAGCTACAAATAATTTGGGAAGGAAGCTACCTAAAGCTATATTTTTTTTCTTATGATTCTTGTCTTTTTTACCAACACATAATGTAAATATGAATTAAATTATTCCATTTCAAGACGTCTTTATAGAATTTTTGCAGATGCTGCATTAAATAGACATCCTGTCTCATATGGAAGAGCATCCCCGTGAAGTTGTCCCTGCTGTTAGATGACAGAATTCAGGTGCTCCAACTTATACACTTCCTCCATAGGCTTGGAAAGCTGCTCAGCCCTTCACTGGCCAGCTTAAAATTACTTTTAGTAATTTAAGACTAGAAAGACTTTTGAGTAATAGGAAAGGACAAGTTAAAAGTGGTGATACTTGCTGCTGTTTCATGGCAACGACGTGTCCAGGGTTTATGTCAGTGTTTGGCGGTAGAGTTGCAAAAGTGCAATTGCTTATCATTATTTGTAGAGAGAGTAATATAGAAGATAAGGGGGCCCCATCTCTCCAGGGGACCTCAGTACTCACCCTTCCCAGTTCTTAAAGAGAAACAAGTGTCATAGTAGGGAAAACTGAAATCCAGAGTCGTCAGCAGCCCTCCTTACTTACAGAGCTGGAGCTCTGCATAAGCAATGCCATTAACTCTCTATGGCACAGACCAACAGCTTTCTGCAGGATTCATGGCCCAAAGCATTCAGAAGCACTGAGTCAGGGCCAGCGTCAGCAGAATGAATAATTACACAAAATCAGGCCATTTTCAACCCTGGCAAAGCTTCCTTAGGGCTTGCTCAAGGAAGATGCTTTTCAAGAGTGGAAAAATGGTCTCCCAGCTGTCGTACTGGCAAGGGACTGAGTATTTATAGGGTCAGTACTTCTCCAGGTACTGCCTCTATGAGGTGAAGTAAGTCAGCTGAGTCTTGATTTCTTCAGCAGTGCTGACCAGGCCTCGTTATATATCCATTAGCAAGAGGTAGAGATGGCCAGTGTGGCTGAAAATCAGGCAATTATCTCCTTGTGCCTCACCTTCCATGCACTAAAAACAGCAGTGACATTTCCCCAAGCATGAATGACTAAATTCATGTGAATGGGGTGAAAAGGGCCATTTCAGTCCAGCATGGAGCTCTGTTCCTTTCCCTGGGGGAACAGCTGCACAGCAGCTCCTTACATTAGCTGCAGCAGCACAGACCTACATTACCAGCCCTCAACCCCGAGCTAGCAGCAGTGTCCAAAAGCTCAGTATGGAGCAGGTCCAGGTCCTTCAGCAGTTTTACAGCTTGTGCTGTTTTATAGCTCCTTGCTGCCTCAGGCAGGCTGTTACCTGTACCCAAGCAAGTGAATTTAAAGCTGGCTTAGATCTGTGGGGGACAGTACCACCCTGTCTTACTGCTCCAGTGTAAACATGACCCTAGGAAAACAACCCCTCCCATCTCCCCCACCAGCCAGGTGACCTTGGGGCACAGCCACGCTCCCTCACGGGGAGCAGAGCCCACTGTGCTGTGGCAGGGGCGTGCTGGCAGCAGCAGAGGGTGTCACTGTCAGGGTGCAGCTTTCCCAAGTAGCAGCATCATTCGATAATGCCAAAGGCTGTAACTTGAACACTGCAAACTGCAGGGAAGTTTTTTGCTAGAAGGGAAACAGTGAAGCAGGAAGAATGACCATCTCTGTGCAGATTATGAGAGATAGATTACAGTCAACTGGAAAAAAAAAATCACAGAGCAACAGAGTGGTGGCTGGAAACCTTGGAAAAAAACCCAATTCAACAGAACATCAGTATTTTGAGAGTCCCAGCCAGGAAGCAGGACACAGATACCATGCAGTAAAGTGCTGCCAGACATGTTGGTTATTGATTTTTCTGAAGATCCCACCTGAACTGAATGTGTGGACTGAATCCCAATGAGAGTCCCAGATGGAGCAGGCAATTGTGGAGGCAACGGACTTATTACTCTTTAGGACTCAAGGGACCAAGATAGGTTTTTACAAGCAGCTAAAACGAAGAAAGAGATCATATGGGAAGGTGCTAGGCTCCTATTGTTTCCGGACACAAGTCCTATAACACAGGGCAAAAGGGAAGAATTAACTGTGGTTTAAAAAAAAAAAAAAATTTAAGATGTAAAATGTGTCTGCATCAGCTTCTCTGGCTTGCCAAAGTGTACAGTTCACACAGTGGGAAAAACGAGCATCTTTGGGAGAAGAGGCAACAGAAGTTACTGTCAAAATCATTGGAGACAAAGAAACTCTGCAACTGCTCTTCAATGTGCTGGGTCCCCACTGCTCCCCACAGCAGGGAACCGAACACTGGCGCCACGTGGGAGTAGAGGAAAAGCTTATTTCTTTTTCCTTTCTCTTTATTTTATGTCCTGTAGCCTATGCTACCATGCTAGCATCTGAGTAGTTAAAATTACCTGCAACTGCTGCCAGGAGTTTCAGGATCAGCACATCCAGCCCATCACAGAACTGCATCTGGCATTGGTATGTGTGGTGGGTGCAATTGCTGTGCAAACACCACATGTTTATCTATTTTGGCACTTTCATCCGTGTCCTGACTCTGTTTAGTGCATAACTAAACAATGTCAGCAGCACCAGAGCCCCCTGGCTTTTGCAGCAGGGATGAGCCCAAGAGCCCAGAGAGTGTCTGCTTGGTACAGCCTAAAAATTAGCCTCGACTAATGTCAGCCTAAGTGCACAGAAAGGTTTGGATATATGTCTACCTCCCTCCCTGAAAACCTGAGGGTTTTCAAAAGGGAGAAAGATGACTGCTCTCCCTTCCCAGGGTGCTGTACCTGTGGAGGAATAACCCCAAGCAGCAGTACAGGCTGTGGGCTGAGCTGCTGGAGAGCAGCTCTGCTGGGATGAGCTGGCAGTGCTGGTGGAGGACAAGCTAGCCATGAGCCAGCAGTGCCCTGCTGCCAGCAGGGCCAGTGGGGCTGGGGTGCCTCAGGAGCAGCTGGGCAGCAGCACAGGGAGGTGATCCCCTGCTCAGCCCTGGGGAGCCACATCTGGAGTGCTGTGCCCAGCTCTGGGCTCCTCAGCCCCAGAGAGACAAGGAGATACTGCAGAGGGTCCAGCAGGGGCCACAAAGAAGATTTGGGGTCTGGAGAATCTCTCTCATGAGCAGACCCTGCAGCAGCTGGGCCTGTTTGGTCTGGAGTGGAGAAGACTGAGAGGGGATCTCATCAAAACATAAATATCTCAAAAGCAGGTGCCAAGAGGATGGTGCCAGACTCTTTTCAGTGGTGCCCAGTGAGAGGGTGAGGAGCAGTGTCCATAATCTAAAGCACAAGAAGTTCCACCTCAACATGAGGAAGAACTTTACATTGAAATGGCAGAGCCCTGGAACAGGCTGCCCAGAGAGATCATGGATCTCCCTCTCTGGAGACATCCCAAATCCACCTGGACACATTCCTGCATAACCTGTGACCCTGCCTTGGCAGGGGGATTAGACTGGATGATCTCCAGTGGTTTCTTCCAAACCCAATGATTCTGTAGTTCTGTGATTCCCTCTGACTGTGAGGGAGCCTGAGGGTCACTGGTGGCTCTTTGCCCCTCAAAACCATGGCCTTAGAGATAAAACTCTAAGAAAAAGTCCTTTATGAAGCTGAACAGCTGGTAGGTGGAAGGCCACAGAGAAATTGCATGCAAACATCTCATTCTCTGGCAGTAGCTCTCCTGGGCAAGGCAGCTGGACCCTGTGGGCTGAGGGAGCAGCACAGGAGTTATGGCTCCTTGGTGCCCAGATGCTCCTGGTGATGACTCTGCTGCTGACTGCATGCAGCATCCCTCGAAATCAGCACCCCTGAGCATCTAAGCAGAGCTGCTTCAGCTGCTTTTATTTTAGGCATCTCCATCCCTCTCCTGGCATCTCTCCTTCCATAAAGAAGCACAGCCTAAAGCCTGCCAAGAGGTTTGCTACCCCAGTAGCTGCTGCTTCTGAAAACATCCTAGGAATCACTAACCCTCCCTTACCCTTTCTCTCCTCCAAACATCCTCTTTCTCCTCACAGACAGAAACAGGCCAAAAAACCAGACTCATTTTTTGATGCTGATTCTGCAGGTGATAGTAGTGCTCCATCATTAGGGCCTGGAATCATGACCCTAGTTCATGCGAATACTTTCAAATATGTAGAACCAAAACTTGCTCATAATACGCATATAAATATGCTGGCATTTGACTGCCTTCTGCTTAATCCTTTCATTTTCTTACTCAAATGAGATTTGCTGCAGTAGCCCAGATTAGAGAGCAGTAATGAGTGAGGAAGGAAGCTCCCACATGCAAAGAGAGGCTTTGCCAGAAAATAAACAAACAAATCAATTAAATAAAACACCATCCCACATTAGATGAAGTTGTACTGCCACCTCAGGTTTACCATCTGTTTCTACTTTGATTCCAGTGTTTCTTTCAACCATTTTGTCTACCACTTATGAGTTCAGCTGGCGGCTGTTGTTTCCAAACACAGTGGGGCCCCAGGAGAACCACAGTGCCCCATTCTCCTGGTCCCAGATCCTGGGATATGATCTAGGAGAGAAAGAGAGAAAGAAGGGTAATGAGAGAGTGAAAGAGTGAAAGATGAAAGAGATAAAAAGAAAGAGAGAAGAGAGAAGAAAAAAAAGATAAAAGAAAGAAGGTTCATTCCCACTATCCTACTATTCTTCTAATCTCCTTCCTTTTCTTTTTAAAACAACTCTTCAGTTTGGAGGGATATTAAAAATAGAAGAGTGTTAGATTTGGCAATAAATTAATGTCCAGATGAAGGGAAAACAATTACAAATTGGAAACAGATTTATTCACACTCAGTGTATTAATGAAAACGTAAAAAAAAAGCTAAACTGGGTATACTGTGTGGAAAAAAATAATGGCCCAGCAGGTCTACTTTTTATTAACAACTCATCAGTAAGCAGGTTGTAATTCATAACAAAGAATTTACCCCAAGGAACACCACAGGACTGTGAGCTTTTTAGTTTCCTAAGAAAATACATATGTTGTTCCACTTGGTTTCCTTTCAATAAAACCCACCAGTTAGCACTTCATTTTCGAGCTGTTCTGACAAATCAGGTGAGTTAGCTTTGTAGAAAAAACAGAAGCCAACTTTTCAGCTGAGAATTTTAGGGAATTTTTTAATAACTTAAATAAATTTCCCAAACGGCAAGGAAGTATGATAAAAGGCTGTGAAATGAGTTTGTTTGGAACAGCTTGAAAGAATTTTTCTTTTAATTTGCTTCATTAATTTTTCCTGAGGAAATATTTAGGGATACATCCCTTACTGCTAAGGTATGTGTTTGAGACAAAAGGAATTTTTATGATTTTTGTTGTGCTTTTATAGTGTCTTGAAACCTGATTAAAGATACTGATGAAAACCTGCCCACTGGTTTGCAGCTATGTGCAAGGCCTGAAGGAGATTGAGGCGCCAAGAAATCGGTTTTGTGGAGGTCACTCTAATGCAATGGGTCTCTCACAACATAAAACCCTGTATTGTTTCCTTCAGCTGCCCCTATCACCTACATACAGAAAAGCCCTCTTGAAGGAGAAAACAATCAAGAAGGCAAGTAGGAAACCAGAGAGAATTATATGAAATGAAAAGAAAGAAAAAGGAGCCCAGGTGCAAAGTTGGCACGGATTTAAATAAATCACTGCAGCTCAGTGCTGGTCATGACATGCACCATGTCCAGCCTGGGTTCAGTAGCAGACCTGCCACAAGTGCCAGGGCCTCCCAGTTGCACCAGTGTCTGTTATACCTGAACAGAATTCTCCCCATATTTTGTCAGCCTTTCTGCATGGTTTGGGAGAGTGGAGCTCTAGTGCAAGGCTCCAAGAGATCACTGAGAGCTTCCCCATCAACTTATCGGTTCATATACACTGCCTATCAAACATCACTGAAGCAAAGGGATCTACCTGCTCCACGATTTCCAAGCATTATATTGAAATACAATTTGAGGTGCAGAGGAGACTGTGTTCGTAGTTATTTATCATTCTTGAGTTGATGAGAGAAGCACTGAAGAAACAAGGACTACTAAGGAACACAGGACTTACATGGAAAGGCTGCTTATAGCCAACAGCATATTTACACTGAGTAAATGCAACTGAAAATCCTAAGCCTTCTCCAAAAGGAGAAATAATTGTATTTGAGAGTCAGCTGTTTCTCTTGTATCTGCTGTGTTTCTGATGACCATCACTCCCCTGGGTGCAAAGTGGCAAAAGCCACTGTGATACACATGTAGATTATAAAGCTCACAGGAATAAACCCAGGAAGGTTCTCAGGCCCAACTGAAAACTTTTAGAAGGACTGACTCTCCATACAGCTGTTTAAAGCAAATTTAAAGTGGTAAAGACTCTGTCTGGAGATGATGCTAGAACTTTTCTAAGGCAAGTGTTCTTAGGTCTTTACCTCCAGACCCACTTTGCGGATCCAGCTGCAGAGAAGGACCAGCCCATCTTGCCAAAAGCAACCTATTACTGGGACTTCTGGGCTGGAGTAAGACGTGGACATTGACATTTCCAAAGCACTTTATCTGAGAAATGCTGGTCAGGCAAGTGGTTAATGCTCAGAAACCTCTGCAGTGACATAGGAATGGAAACAACCTACTCCCTCTTCTATTTAGATAGAAACAGACCATGGTATCCTCCATAATTAGAGGCAGTATAAGTGGTTAAGGATGCAGCTCATAGCTTGGAAAGTGTAGGCAGCTGAAGCATTTAGGCACATGAAATCACTGCAAGATTAAAATACTTATTGTGTTCATCCACTTTCAGCCAATGTCCAATTTGTAATCTGTCCAGAAAAAAATGAGATCATATATCTGCTACTCAAATTATTTTGCTATCTGCCAAAGAATGCTTCTGGGAAGGGTTATTCTTCCCAGCAGAAATGTAGGAAATAAGTTGGAAAACATTAATTCATATTAATAAAAAAGGCCTGTGAAGACAACAGCTGTTTGATCCTTAGATAAACTGTAGACAGTTTTCACTATTTAAGTCACCATGAGTGATGTACTGTAGGCTTAGAGAGAAAAAAGGAGCCAAGAAAAAGAGGAGAGAAAAGAAAAAAGTCTGGAGAAAATATTTACTTGCATACTTTTCCTAGGAAAATAGAAATGCAGCTAATGAAACAGACTTGTTTAGATCCTCCGTAGCACTCCCTGAGGGATCTGCAGGAGATGCTTTCCACCTACTCCTAAACTCGCTTCAGCAGTCATGGCTGGGGTTGGTGACACCCTCGTGGGCAGGGTTTTGCAGGCTTTTGCAGAAAGCTGTATTTGGGGGATTGACAGTGCCTTTGGGGCTGGAGGATGGCAGTCGTGCCGACGTGGCAGCCACTGATGTTTGACAGGGCAGCTGCTCAGGGGGAGCCCTGCCTCGGGAACCAGGAGCTGCAGGGAGCCACTGGGGATGGGGGTGTCCACATCCAAACAGGGCTACAGCATGGGAGGGGGAGTCCAAAGCACGAATCAGTTTCAATTGTCCTGCCACCTGGGAGGGGCTGGTGGTGCCTTTCAAGGTGGGCAGTGCTCTTGGGCAAACCTTCACACCCCTTCCTCTGCTCCCGTTCCCAGAGGACTCTCCTCAATAGCTACAGTTCAGGTATAGGTCACTTTAAATCAAGAAGTCCACTGGAATAGAAAACAGAAAAAAGCACATGGCTTCTGCTCCAGAGGTAAGGAGAGGTGTGTGTGACATGAGGATGGACATGGCCCCTTGGCTGCTCTCCACTGCACTCTGTCCAGGGAAGGGATCTTCTCCCTGGTGAGGAGCATCCAGAGACAAAAGGGAGGAGAGTTTCCCAAATCACAGCTAGGAAAGAGGGTGGCCCAATGCTGTGCTTTTCTCCAGCCTAAACTCCAGATGGACTCCCTGGGGAGCAGGAACACTTGCTCACTCCCAGTCCTAACCTCTGCTTCTGCTGGTGAAATCAGTCTTGGGTAATCTCTTTGTGTTTAGTTTTTTTTTACCTGATTGCTCTGGATATTGACTGCATGTCTCATACATCCTAAGTTTATATCAAATGCAAAAATCCCAACTTGGGGGTTGTTTTTTCCCCATAATTAATATTTATTCCCCGAGGTCCCCTTGCAACTCCCTTTCCTGAGTGCAGGGCAGATGCTGGAGCTCACTGCAGATGCTCAAACAGGGCTGGACCAGGTGACATGAGGAAGCCTTTGGGAGGCCTGTTGATAAGTGTTTGTCAGTGGAACAGACAGCTCACTGTGGCTCCCATTTACAAGCTTCTTAAACTAGCTTCTAAACTAGCTTTTAACAAAGAAAATGTGTCAAAGTACCAATAAAACTGCTCTAATAAGCCCTCCATAGCAAACTCCTAATTGAAGCTCATAAAGAGAGCTCTAAACAGTATTTAAAGTGCAAAGAAAACATATTGGTCCTCAATGCAAACAAGTAGATGTGGTGCTGATGCTTTTTATTTGACCAACATGAAAGCTGCAGAACACAAAAATGTAGGTGTGGGATGTGTGTGGTTAGAAAGCCGATTATTGGACTTACAGGCAGGTTTAAAACCTCTCCTTCAACAATCAGGCAGTTCAGCTCCAGTGCATTCAACCTGCCCAGAAACTTGTACAAATGCTTTTTCACTTGCATCCTTTCCCACACACATGGATGTACCTGCAAATGCAGGACAGAGCATGCACGCATTTCATTGAGTACTTACTGATTTACTTTTGCATTTCAACTGCTGCAAATTCTGCTTGTCCTCCTGGTGCTCTTGTGTTACAGTTTAGGCTCCCAATATCAGCACAGAAATGGGAATTACTCTGCATCCCACTGAGGCCACAGTGACTCTTTGTGACTCTTTGCTGAGGAGCTCCCCCATGAGCAACAATGGTAAGCCTCCTCCAAATCTACAAGTTTTTCTGTGGGCTAAGGGACAAGAAGCACATAGAGATGTTAAAGGGGAGGGAGAAAAGGAAAATATGTTTGAGAATGGCGTAGCTTGGGAGAGAACATAGCATTCATGGCACCCCATTTCACCTCACTGCAACTCCTCCCCATGAAGAAGCAAAACTGAAATACATTTTCCTCCTAGTTGTACATCCAGCTATGAGCTCTACAGAATGACTTTCCCAACAGAAAATAATTTCCTCGTTCCTCCAGTTGCTGCAGCTCTTATTACCACTGAAGGCAATAAAATTATGATGGCAGGATTATCAAAGGTCCTGCTGGACAGGACAGACCCCAGGGTGTGTTTCACTCAGGATGTGCAGGTACCACTAAGGCACCTGAGGGAGCTCCAGCCGTGCCTACAGCTTGCATGGCCCTTGGCTTCCCTGGCTGGTGGGAGCAGCCACATGTGGAGGGCAGCGGGGATGGGAGTCAGGCTGGTGGGGGGCAGGGAGAGTTAAAAATACCATGGGATGAAATTTTGGGATCAAAGGAGAGGAAATAATAGACTTTGAAGATGAGGAAGGAAGGAAAAGGAAGACTCAGAAGACACTGTTAAAGTAAAAGTCTTTTGAAAAAGCACTCAAACCTCGTGCAGCATATTTGGGCTGTGAGGCTGATATACCTGGTGGTGGTGTCTCCTGATCTCTGCCTTCCTCAAGCTCTTTTCAAGGAAGAGCTGCATTAAAATCCATTGTGCTGCTGATGAAACACTTTGTGGTTTTGCCTCAAGTAATTCACTGGTTTCCACAAAAACTAAAGGCATTTTTTATAGGCAAAAGCTGTCATTTCACTGTGCTAAGCTGTTTCTGCCATAAAAAAGGTGTGATTTCACTTCCTGCACATGTGTGAAAATTTAGGATGTGTTCCAGTATAAAAGAACATGTTGCCACATGAAAAGCTGTGTTTTTAACAGCATTTGCAAAATCTCACCCTTGACCAAATCTGTCAGTTCTCACAGAATCTTGGAGACGAGACCATGACCTGGTTTTCTGTGACTGCACAGAAGTGTTAAAATACTGCAGTGATAAGAAAAACAAAGAAGATGGAAAAGAATAAGTAAAAGGAAAAATAGAAGAAAAAAAAAAGATAAAAGAGAAGAGAGAAGAGAAAAAAGAAACTCCATATATGCAGGGACTTGACACAATTATAAATGTGGATTTACAAAGAATTTCAGTGGTATAAAGAGCATCTGCCTCAGACAAGGCTGTTATCCTGGAAGATTAAGGCTCTCTTACCTTTCATTCAGCAGGAAATGGGAGCCCTGAGAGCTCGTGGGACTGTGGTGTGCTAGAGGAGGAGGGAAGGACTCCTTCCCTGAGCCACACTGCCCACCAAAGGGATGCCACAGACTTCCCATTGCACCCAGGACCTGGAGGATAGAACAGCAGGTTCAAGTGAATTATGGAAGACAAACAACTTTGAAAGTTTCCCTAAAATCAGTCACATACTTTTTGTGAGATTGGACTCAAAAGTCCCTCCATGTACTGAGAATCCACAGGCTAAATTAGACTGGGATGCATCACTTGGAATAAGGCTAAGAGAAGAAATGGTTGATGAAAGCTCCAGGCCATCAGTACATCCTATGAAATCATCATAACACCAAAATAATTTCTCATTTTCAGCTCCAAGTCTAGAAACATTAAAATACAAAAGGTAGATAAAATTATTTGACTACTGAAAACTGAACATTTCAGAGAATGGAATGCAGCTGTTGCTCCACATTGAGTAAAAAAAAAAAAAAAAAGAAAAAAATAAAATGGGAATTTTAAACATTTATTTACTTCAAAGTAGCCTTGCTCTGTGTGATACCCATGTTCTACATATGGCCTACAGGATATTCTTCAGTATCTTGCTAATACTCAGATGTACTCAATAATGTTTTATAATGCTTCACTGGAAAGTTTAAGAAATTATTTAAAACACTATCAAAGGGCCACGGCACTCCAATCAAATTCACCACAATCATCAAGAAATGCTCTTTTTCAGTTGCAATTGTGAGTCCTAATAAAAACTAAAGTCAATAGAGAGCCTTGGATCAAGCTGTTAACCCAGCTTTTCAAAACAGGTGCAGAACAGTGAGTTAGTCTAGGGCTGAAGTCAATTAGACCCACTCAGGCTTGGTCAATTAGTCATTCTTTTGATCTCTCAATCTATCAAAAGAGAAAATAAATGTACATTTTTTACTCAATTCCTTAGCTACAGGGAAGGGGGATCCTCTCAGTATTGAAACAGAAAAACTTGTCTGGAGTTCTTTTTTGTTTCTGTCTCACACATTATTAGGCTCTCTGCAAGAGGACAAGTTTGCAGATGCTCAGATGGAATACTGAGGAACAGGTTCCTGAAAGGCACTGGGGGCAGAGCTTCAGGATATTAAAGGAGAGTAATCTAGTGTTAAACCAGCATCAGCTGCAGGTGAAATGGCACTGGGCTGGGCTCAGGGATGAGACACCTAAGCCTGCACACACTGCAGCCAGTGAGCTCACATCCTCAGCAAACACGCCTGGAGAATAAGCTGCAGGGGCCCAATAAAAAGCCCCCACAAAAATGTTGCATAAACAGGGTGGACTTTATAAATTAAAATGACACAGAGAAGAGCATGAAGAAGTGGGTCCAAAGAAAAGGTATAGGATTGCCCTGCTGAGCTCCTCGGGGTTCATGTCCTCAGGTACAGTCAAGAAAATCACCCCAGCTTCCCTCCCCATCACTCCCTTCCCCAAGCTGCCTGGCACAGCACTTTCCAGCTCCTCAGGAAAACTCTCTCTACCAAAGTAAAAGTAATTAACTTCAACTTTGCATGTTGAATATTCATTATTTTTAATGAAGTTGTATTTATCTTGCAAGGTAAGTACTTGTATCCAATTAGGGAGTTATTCTGCTATTGTTACATCGATGGAAGTGCCCAAGCAGAGCTGCTGTTTTAGACTAGCTAATTCTGCATGCTTACACAAGGCCTTTAATAGATAACACCAATATAAATGTGTTTCCCAAAGTAGAGCTAAAGAAGATTCAAGGATTATTTATAGTAATGAACATAGAATTTTGCATTTGGACACAGTCTGCCTCACTGAAACCATTGGTGGAACTACAGAATAATTTCCTGTACCTTGGCATAGTAATGTGTACTCAAAACCACACAGACCTGTAACTTCAGACCACAGCTACCCTTGTGGAGAACAAAGCACTGGATGTCTTGAGGATGGCATCAATACAATATTGAAGGCTTGAGCTGCTGGAGACAAGCCAAAGAACGTAAATTAAGAAACACTTTACAGTCCAAATATGTTGGAAACTATATGCAGAGCTGACCCTTTTTAGGGTGATTTGAAAAGCACATGGTTTTAGATTATTTTGGTGGATTAGGTATTTCACTGAACTGTCTGTTTTAGCAGGCTCCAATTAAATTTCAAAGAATAAAATTCTACCATGTTTTAAAATATTTAAAATATTTGTGTATTGTGGGATAAATGAAACAACTCACAGAGTGAAAACTTGCACTTACTGAAAAAGTATTCCTTTTGTAAATTCTTGTTGACTTCTAGAATGGCAGAATTTCATCCTTGAGAAAATACCTCTATATTGAACAAACATGGTGTGATTTTTCTTCTTACTAAAGGACTCTGGAGCTAGAAAAAGATAATACATTTTTTTGCAATAAATATATTTTATATGGGGTCCTTTAGAACAGAGGAGATGGAAGCCACATTACCACCCTAGGGTTTCCATATTCCTTCTCCATACAATTTGCTGTAGGAAAGCTGTGACACAGCATCTGTTGCACCTGACAGTCTCATAATTCAGTTTCTATCTCTGTGTGCACCTGACCCTGACAGCCTCAATGTATAATACAGATGACCCTAATAAACTGCAGTTAGTGTATCAATTTTTGGATAAGCAAGAGCTGGTATAATTGCAGTGGGTAGTTGCTAGTGCCAATGTGCATCCTTCAAACCTGTGTTTGTGTTTCTTCACTGAATACCTTGCAATAAGCCAAACAGAAAGGAGAGGAAGGCACAGGAAAGTGGTTAAACCACTTTGTAACAGAATTGGCCATGGCCCTGCTCCCCCTCCAGCTGTGCCCCCCTCCCCTGCAGGATGTGGTGGGCTGGGTGAAGGGGTGGCTGGCTGCCACCTGAAATGGGCCCCTCATCCTTTGCCCCATACCAGGCAGTCACAGGTGCCAGCCTTGCACCAGAAAAAAAAATATACCATCTTCCCTACTGAGTCAGCAATCACCTGTGCCCTTGTCACCTGCCCTTTACCACTCCAGAAAGAAATTTTACCAGGTCAGTTGTTGATTTACCAGCAAATGAGAGGCCAGTGGGATTGTCCAACAGCACTGCCTGAATTAATCTGCAGACATATTCCTTTATATTGAAGAAGTCTTGTATCTTCTGACTTGTGTGCCAAAAATGTGGCTGATCAGTTATCTCTCTGGGATAGCTTTGGAATACTGTCAGGAAAGTAGTGGGTCTCCTGTGATCTGACCTGATGCCACAGGACTTGACTGCACAATTCCTTTGGTCAAGCCCTCATGACCCTGCTGAGGTCAGAGAATCCACAGGCACATCTCTAGTGGTCCTAGGACCAGCTGTGCTGTTGACTCTGGCATGTTTTTATGTTCAAATGCACATAAAGGCCAGAGCCACACAATAGCTTAAGTACACAACAATCCCACTCTTTGATTCTGAAAGTCAGAGCCCAAAATTCATTTCCTGTGAACTGCACTTGGCTGCTCATCCATCCCCTTGGAGACCATGAAATCTACTTGCCACAATATTTCCTGCAGTTAAAACCACTGGGCATCCAAGATCCTGCTGCTAAAGGTAGTGGGAAGTAAGAACATCCCTGCTCTGCTACTAGGGAGCAAATCTGTAAAAGACTTCTCACCTATCTGTGTTGGGGGATGAAGATGTCCTCCTCAAAACTGTAGTAGGACTAGGAGGCAGGAGTGTTTCTCACTAATGTGAGAGCCTGGCAGGCAGAGTGTGCAGTCCCCATGCCAGGAGCACACAAAGAGCTGCTAACTGGACTGAGCAGCTGAACCTGCAGCTCCTGAGTCCTCTCACCATGAGGGGCAGAGGTGGTCAAGCTTCTCATCTGAAAACAGAAAGGCTGTCTCCAGCACTGCTCCAGCAAAAATGTGGTGTTGCATATTTCAATATTCAGCTGGAGCTTTTCAGTGCCCCCAGAAAATTGAACTGTGATGGAGAAAAACTAGTTAAAAGCAGCAACAATTATTCAAAAAAATCTGAGAGAAGGCAGATTGCTTCTTTCTCTTTTTCTACTACTCAAAATCCCAAATTGCTTATGAGCTTGTAATAGTGTATAAACTGGTGGCAGACACAGCTGTTAGCACTGTAGGGACAGCTGCCACTTTGCAAATGTCCCCATTTGAGGGAGTTAGTGCAGAAAGATGTCCCCACCCCGATCTTACAGTTGTCCTGGAAGGTGGAATTGAAATAAGAAAGCAGTCTATGCCATTTGTAAAACAAATGTCTGTCTGTGCTGTTGCAAGCTGTAGTTCCACAGAGGATTTTACCAATATACACATTTCCTAAAAGCTACCACACTGCACACTGACATTACAGCATCAGCAGAAGTCTCTGCACAGAGTCAGCCTCAGAAGCAGCAGAAGTGGGAACTCGCTTTTGCCAGCCCCTGGGGAGGGAGCTGTTCCATGAATGTTGTACATATAGAAGTTGTTGATAAGCCCTCTTGCAACATCAATGCCTTTCCCATAGGCATTGGAGTAACCACTTCCTTTCTTCTAGTTTGCAGCTGCCTGTTTAACTCAAGACAGAGAGCAGAGATTAAGACCAGCTTAATAGGAGAGAACACCTGGAGCAAAGCCTGTTAGCAGCTCCTGCATCCCCAGGAACAGCTCTGTGAAATGAAAAAGCTGTGGCAAGGTCCATTCCTTTGACAGGGAACAGTGACATGATCCTAATTGCAGTGGGGAATGGAGTGACCCTCCCAGTCTGCTCCACAGAGAGCTTGACCACTATAAATTTTTATTCTTGTGGCATTTTGCTTTCCTGTGCTCGGAAAGTTCTGCATTTGTTGACTTTGTGTCAGCTGATTAATTGGGTATTAGCATTGCTTTGGGTGAAATCCTGGTTCTGCCAAGCAGGAGGGGAAATACTCCAGTGAATAAACTCAGAGCTTTAAATTAAATTTCCAAACTTTTACTTCATATATGACAGACAGTGTGACAGGATCTCAGGGTAAATCACAAATAGAAATGTACATCCTAATTGTTGCACCCATCTATGGATATGCTAGATATATTTCACATATTAAAAAAAGAGGAATAATGGAATAATTTGAGGAATCATTTTCCTTGGATATGAAGATTGTATGACAATGTGAAATGCAGTGTGGAAAAGTCCTTGGCTACCTTCTGTAGGAAGTATGTGTTATGTTATTTATTTTTCAGGGATATGAAAACAGAGGCTAGACCAGGGAGAGCCAGGGCTGCTGCCTTGGTTTGTGCTTGAGTCAGACCTGGCAAGCACAGAGCAGACAGAGCAGGGACTTGCTCTCTCTAATGCCAGTAGCCAAGCTGATGCACCCTGTGCTTCCTTTGGCAGTGAAGTCACATTTTTCCTGCTCCCCTCTACGTGCAACTGTTCATTCCTGCATCCTGTTTGCCAGCCCTTACCTGAAGAGGCAAGTATGCATGTGGAGACTCTGTGTGTTTTAGACTGAAAACAAAAATGACCTTCTCCTGGAAAAGATGTGTTGGGGATTTTTTTAACCTGGTTTGTTAATGTTGTTTTGGTTACAGCATGGCTCCCCAGGCAGCCCCACTGCCAGGACAACAAGTTGTGAATGGGGAGCAGAAGAGAGCAGCCAGGAACTGCTTTTGTTGCCTCTTTCTGCCAGAGAAAATGTATCCTGAACTGCCTGCAGGCGGGGAAACACCTCATCACTGCCTTCTGCAGAGCAGGGACTGGGGATGAGGAGCTGCATATAGCAGAGATGATGGGGGAATAAAACATGTCTACCTTTACTGAGCACAGAAAATACAGAGTGAGCCTTTACACTTCCTACCTCATTCAGGTATCCCCCAATTACAGCTTGAGGTAATGAAGTCATGTACCCCTAGTTTGCTCCTCCCCCTCCCAATTCACTTTTCTTTATACTTTTTGGGGCCTGAGGCTGTAGGGTGTCCTTGAATCTCAGGCCTAGAGGGATTGTTTTGCCTGACCAAAATGTGAAGATGGTTAACTAACACTCTCTATGGAGTTTGGAGTCATACACTAATACAATACAGGATTTGAAAAATACAAAGGTTAAAATCCTAAGGCATAAGCAGAGGCGACTGAGAAGCCACTTCAAGGACTGAGAAGAGCACTGATGTTAGCCTGACAAGTTACAAATGAATAATGTCAGTATTCCCAACAAGGCACTGCCAAGGGAAGCACTGGCCCACATTTGTTTTTTCAGCAAACACACCCCTGGCTAATAAGGTTGGTGGGGCTTTCTGTGACAGTAACTCTCCCAATTCAGAATGGTGCAGTTGTTCAGGCTGGCATGGAAGGAGTAAAAGCATCAGGGAGCCCTTCAGCTCTACTCACTAGTTAAATCTCAGTGATGCAACGTTAGGCACATGCCTAAAGGATAACTTAAAGAAAGGTGCCCGTAATACCTACATCTTCTATAAATCCTCATCACTCTAAGAATTACTACTCAGCTGGGCTCCAGAAATGTACACAGTTTCTACTAATTGCCTTCCTTCATTGCTTATTAGAAGTAATCACATCTACATTTTCAATCAATGACCTGTGATTTTATTTTGACCAGGTTTCTTCTTTCACCTGAGGATTTCTTTTTGCTGTTGTGTTCCAAGATAGCTTCCCCCTGGAGTTGGAAATTACAGGACTGTTCTTCCAATTACTGTGTGAACTTAGGTTTCTAAAATTCAAAAATGTTTGTACTCGATGAGTTTGACAGGCAAGCAAAACCTGGGAAAAAAAATAATCAAAAAGAAAAAAAAAGTGAAAGAACAGCAAGACAACAGTTTCATAAATTTGGAAAGACGGTTTCTTGCCAGTGTGTTTTATTAACTGTTATATGGGAAATGAGGCTCAAAGTATTGAAAAGATGGTGGGAGAGCAGGATCAGGTAAACAGATTGCAAAGCCACCCCAGACAAGTTTAAATTGGTCCACTGAAGAATCAGGCTTCACATGCCTGAGAATCAATAACTGAGAATCACCACTGGCTATAAAAGTGCTCACAACTAACCAGCAATAACCAGTAATGGCCGTTTGACTTCTTTTTTTTTCTTCCCACCATAAAACACTCCAAAAGATACAAAGGAAAAAATACATAAGAGTTCATGTTGTCAGAAGTCTGCAAGAGTTTCTGCCTATCAGAGCAGAGCTTTGTTGGCTTTCCCTTGAAATGCCAGACCTGTTGGCATAACCAGACTTGCAGGTACTCCCAGAGCAAAAAGTACAGGAGATATTGAAGGGTACAGCCACTGACAACTGTGTAAACAACACGTTTGAAAGTGAAACAGACCTGAGCTGGTTTGGGAGGCAGAAGCCATTGTGAAATCTTTCTGTTTGGGTTTTGTTACTATGGTTTTAGGACTAGTTATATTAGTTGGTAATCTAATATCTTCAACAGAAAGTGCTTATTTTCCAGTTAAATCTTCTCTTTGATTTCCTTGTAAACCATCTTTGGCTCCCCCAATCACACCCCAATAATCTTGCATCATGTGCACATTAATCCTTCTTTCTGTACTTCACAGATTTTTTCATTTGAAATTAGAAGTGATTATTTTGTTGCTCTGATTTGTCATTTTTCACCAGAAAAAAATCTGTATGAATTTTCTATATGCTATAAATAACAAAATATATTCTCAGATTGAATAACAGGGTTCTTATTCAATCTTGGAGCTTTTCTGCCGTTCATAAAGCCTCAGGTTATACCCTGGTGGTTCTCCCTGTCAGTAGAAGGCCATGATTGAATTCTATCCAGTCTATTCTATGGAGTCAATCAGGAACCACATATTATTCAGGGTAATTTCTAAACAACAGGTTTGGAATGCCCTGAAATATAACGCAGTGATAGAGGAATAGGATGTTAGCCATAATGAACGGGGTTTTTTAATATATTAGTTGAGACTGTGACATGGCTTGTGGTTTTTTCTTTTTTTTTCCTTTTCTTCTTGGGAAAATAAATCATGACCACATACAGAAATCATATCTTGTAGATAAGGAAATGCTTCTCAGTTCATTATCAAGGAAGGAATTAACAGAGAAGGGAAGAGAAAAGAATGAAGAAGGCAGAGAGGGAGGGAGGCAGGGAGGCAGGAAGGAAAAACTAACAATTGAGATGTGAATTAAGCTCTAGTTTTCTCTTACAAAAAAATCTCAGTGGAATTACAAACAGGAGGGCACTTGGTTGCCTGTTTGTGGTTCAAGGTGGCAAACATTCTTGCACATCTCTGTAGTTTTCACTGGCTGCTCTGTGTTGAGTGCCCGTATCAGCAGGCAGATTTCAGGGGGACCAATATGTGCAATGATGGTCTATCATAGAGGGAACTGGGCAAGTGCTGTCAGATATTTCAGAGAATCACAGGAAATACTGATCTGGAAGGGATCCACAAGGATCATCAAATCGAGCTCCTGGCCCTGCACAGCACCATGCCCAAGAGTCACACCATGTGCCAGACAGCATTGTCCAAATGCTTCTTGAGCTCTGCCAGGGTTGGTGCTGTGATCACTGCCCTGGAGAACCTGTTCAGTGCCCAGCCACCCTTTGGGAGAAGAACCTCTCCCTAATATCCAACGTAAACCTCCCATGACACAATTTCCAGCCATTCCCTCGGTCCTGTCACTGAGCACCAAGGACAAGAGATCAGAGCCTGCCCCTCCTCTTCCCCTCAGGAGGAAATTGTAGCTACAGTGAGGTCTCTCCTCAGTCTCTTGAAAGCATGAACATGTGCTGTGATGCACAGGTGGGTCCATCACTGAAGCTTCAAGTGTCAGGGTCTTTAGAGAAGCACCTCAATGATTCACCAGCCACATGGGTTTTCGTTTGAAAGCCTTCCTTATTTTTATAGTGGCAAAGAAGACTCACAGTTGTGTTGGGGTAGGGCTGGTTTTAAGAGATTCACTGGAAGATTGTCAGATGATTCTTTGAAATATAATCTCAGACGTGTTTCTGGGAGCAGAACTATTGCACTCTTGGTACGTAGCAACCTAACTTCAATTTGGTATTGTGATATAAAGACACATTCCTTTGTTTTTTGTTAGTTTGCCCAGGAAAAAAATCATGCTCTTTCTGTGGCCTTCAGAAGTGACCTGGTCCTTTTTCAGGATATAATAAAGGAAATAATTAAAGTCCTGGGAAAGGTTTGTTATGGAATCGCTGTTTCTCTAGAGCCAGATCAAGTAATAAAGTATTTTACTAGGATACAAAAGGCCCTGGTAATTTAAGAGAGGAGCAAACTTTTTTCCAATATAGTTTCAGATTATATCATGTCTCAGGAATCCTTTGTGACTGGTCTTCTATTTAAAGAGAAATATCCCCAAACTAATAGGATACTTGACCTCCAATTATAAATTGTTTTACTGTCATAGTCAGTACTATTTTTTATTACTGCTCATGTTTTTTTAATTTCTCTTTCAAATAAATCTAGTCTTTCCACTGTTTTCACCAAACATGGGCCAAAAGAATCATTTTTTGATTCCAAATTCCGAAAACCTGATGTCTCAGGACCTGGTTCCACAAACTCTTCCTCTGTGTTATTTTTAATCTTTGGGAAAAAGGATCTGTGACAACGGCCAAATCTTCTGTTTCCTGGGTAAGTATCCTCCCTCAATAGATCCCTACCCCTGCAGAGAACTTTCAGAACTTTTTACTTTCCTGTGTTTTGAAAAGGATTGCAGCAGATTTTTTGTTTATTTTTGAGCACTTTGTCAGACCTGTAGGATATGTCCCGAGGCATAGCTCTACAATCACATGGATACTTGTATTTATTTGTCTGCCATTGCTGACCTTATTTATGAGAGAGGCAGCAAGAATAATGTCTCAAGATGTTTGTTAGCCCTCTGCCTGAGGCCACCCATCCCCTGTAGCTCCCTCCCAGTCTCCCAGTTACACACACTTTCCATATGGCAACACAATCTAGGCCTTAAAATAGGTATTTTGGGGAAGGGCTTGCCTTAAATGTAGAGATTTTTCCTAGCTCTGTGGCTTATTTCTTGCAGCGTTAACTGTTCAAATTGTTTGTTAGATTTTTGAGCCAATGATGGTATGAAAGTTGTAGTCATGATGTGCATCTAAACCTAGCATAGCAGCAGAGTCTAAATACCAGCTAGACCAGCTCCAGCTGCCAAATAGGATGAATTCAGTGCAGCACAGTATAAATATAACAATTATTCCTTGTGGGCCAGGTATTATTCTATGTAGTTCCCTTATTCAGCAGCATAACTGTGTGTCCTGCATCATAAACCAGCTGCTTCTGTTTCTCCAATACTCATGAAATGTCAAGGAATTTTTTCCCAAAATTCTTTATATCATGAAGTAATCATATTAATTTAATTTTACCTATGGTTGCCTTCTTCACCAGCAAAATAAGATGTATGTTTCTATTCTCAGGTCTAAATGGAGGGCTGAACCAAGGCCTGTTCCCAGGCTGGGGAAATGCTCATTTTGGATAAAACACACAATGAGCCTCCTCAAGAGAGATCAGAGAGTAAATCCTGTGTCCTGTAAACCAATTCTGAACCTGGACATCACCAAGTAAAACAGCTCAGAGCATGCTGCCTTTCAAGTGGAAAATTTGTAGATTCCCAAATTTAGTTACCTTTCCATATAAACCCAAATTAGACTGTTTTAACCCCATCTTCCCACATCAACCCATTTAAGCTGCTTTGAAGGTTGTTTTTTAAGGATTAACTCACTGGAGTCTCTGCTGCATTGCAAAAATACAAGGTGGCATCTCACACTCTCTACAAAGGGAATTGACAAGCCTGTCAAGGATTTTTTTCTACAGGGCTTCTAAAATATTACTATCTGAGAATTAGTCAGCATACACATATTATATACCAAGAGTCTGATATTTTATTTTTAAGTTGAATTGCTTTCAGTGGAAGTTAAGGAGACTCACAGCTATGCAAGAATAGGTGCTAAATCTACTTTGCCTACAGAAATTTTATTTTACTTTGAAAAGCCCCAGCTGAATTTTGAAATTACTTTACAGGTTCACAGGCTACATTTGTCAGTTTAATGTCATCAGTGCTTTGCAGAGAACTATGTTTCTCGTGTCATTTTCCTGCAATTGCAGTCTCATCTCCTGTAGCACCACTTAAGCACTTGATATTAGCTATAACAAGTAGTAGCTGCAGCTGCAGCTCATCCCCATTGTACTTCATAATGGCTCACTTTACCTAGAACAACCCTCCAAAGCTTTCACATGAAAAAATTTGAGTAAAATGTTTAAAAAAAAAAAAAACAAACCCAAACCAACCAAGAAACCAGAAACATGAAAACCAAGACTGTTTAAAACCAACTTTGTGTTGTTGTACCATGTCCAAAACTGAGAGCAGCCTTTAGGTGGCCTGTCAACCAGACCTTTGTTTGGGCTGGGTTGTTCTGGTCAGTCTGGAGCGCTCTTCTGATATATCTGCATTTGATTACACCTCTTCCTTGTCCACAGAAGTTATCTGAGGTGAGATATTCAAAATTCCTGTTAAGATTGCATATTCATATTCATACTCCTACTCATATTCATAGAGCTGTGCAGATTTAAATTAATTTATCAACGTCTATGTCAGCTGGGAAAAGATCCTTGTATTACCATCAACATTTCAGAGATGTCTGAGCTGAAGTCAGAGATGTTAAGACCTGTATTCCTAACACGCCTGTCTGAATTAGCAGAACAAGACACACAACCAGAATTTTTAATAATGTTATGTATAAATGGCAAAATAGTCAGTGTTGCCATTCTGTATCTCCCCTAATTTCAACAAGCAATTGGATAGCATCTGTGAGATGAAGAATTATCTCTGCATCTGGCATTTGTTATAAATAATAAAAATACATTTGCAAGAGGTTATTAGAAATGATCAAGAAATATCCCAAAACTCTTTCTAAATAAAAAAAATAAAGTCATAGTATTAAATTTTTTTTAAGAAACACAAATATTTCAAGGATGAAGTTTTCAAGAAAATTTTTATTCTCTAAGATAGAATAACTCTGTTGGAAAACCAGCTTTGTAAAGCCAAGATCCCCCATTTCATCTTGGATGGGGAGATGTCAGGTCAAGTTCCTCATCTGAACCATTGCCCTATCCTACTAGACTACTAAGCTTCTTTTTAAAATGCCTATTGTTTTATTTTCTCCTCTCTCCCTTGAAAAAGAAAAAGAAAAAAAAAAAGGAAGAAAGATCTCATATTCTTTCTGCACTGGAATGAAAACAAATTTTGAAACCACAACATTTTTCACAAAACAGAATTCTTGTTTTCTGGCCAGCCCTATTACTTATTATTATTGACCTTTCAGAGACTCCAGTTTGAAATTTTTAGCTAAGTTTCAGAGGGAATCAGTGCCAGAGCTGCAGTCAGCTCTTCAAAATCCCCAATTGCCCATTCTGTAGCTCTCTCACACCAAAGATGCTTCCCCTCCCCAGAAACAGCCCAGGAAGAAAAACCACTAATGATCCTCACCCTGCAAAGAAAACCATCTGAGTTCTGCATTTGGGCAGCAAGAACTTCTTCTTGTCCTTTCCCATAATAACCTGCTCAGATATTTTTTAAACAGCTGTAACCGATGCCGTCCTCAATAAAGTAAATGAAAGAGAGGAAAAACACACGCCACGGCACATTTGACAGTCAGACACCTAGAAGAGAGGTTGGTTCAGGCCCCAGGGGACACAGCATCAATGCTCTGCTGCTTGAAACTCCCCACTCTGACTCGAGTTGGAAAGTGCCACGTTTTTTACACCTTTCTCTCAGAAGTGCTCCCCTGAGGCAGATGCTGCTGTGATTAACATTAGGGAAGCTCAAGATGAGCATGACATCATTGTGATGTAATTCCTCCTGTCCCCAGGGGCACCTGGGAAGCAGAGTTTCCACATGCACTGCAGCACCCACAGGCACCTTCTGAGGCAGTGATGCTTTTAAAGCCTGTCTCTCGTCCTCTCACATCCGTAGGATTGGCATGAGCATCCCAGCCAGATTTACACTCCCCCAATTTATTAGCACATCAGGATGGGACATACCTCCTAGCAGAGAATGTAAAGGACTGTGTTACTTAGTAAAGGACAACTTCTCTGAGAAGCCAAAGATCTGAGGGTTTTTACAGAAAATACTTTTTTTCCCCCCTGAAGAAAGGTCAGAATTGAAGCTTTTGGAACAGCCTAACATGTTTCCCAGATCTGTCTGACATGCAGTTCAGTTCCCATCTTGCTAACCACTTGTCCTCCTCCACCTCATCCTTTGTTGGAAGCTTAAGAACATCTTGTGCATGTATGCATAGCTAGAAAGATGCTGAAGCCTTCAAAATAGTCTGTTGACTTGGAAAGGAATAGGGCAGGCAGTGCTTTTTTTCTTGGATCCTCTCCATAACGAGGACATTTGATTAAAATGTTCTTGGCACCTCCCTTTTATTCCATCCAGCAAATAAAGTATCTTTGAAAAAGTGTCATTTTCCTGTATCAGAACTCAGCATCTTTTAGAGAAAACATTGTTTGCTCCAGCAAAAATGGGTCAGGATAATGAAGCACACTAAGGATTGAGTGAACAGTGAAATTCAGGGGTCGTGCTCATTTCTGATGCAATTCAGTTACCTGTACCAGCAGTCAGGGGCTGAATTCAACCTATTAAAACATGTAAGACTAGATCACTCTTGGGCAAGAGCCCAGAAAATTTCTACCCTGCCAACTGAAAGCAAAATCAGAGCATGATCTTGTTCTTACTGCATATACCTAAGCATCTGGTGAAAAATACTTGGGGCCCTCTTGAGCTGGCCTGAGGGAAGATAGACTTGGTGGGTTCTTTTAAAAGTATTTTCTGAACAACAGCAACAAAAAAAACCAACTAGAGACCCTGTCTGCAGACACTCTCAAGGAAACTGAATCCTGGACATTCAGAACCAAATAGAGATCATGTACACATGGCCAGAACTCCACTGGTGTCCATCATTTACCTCGGGTCTGGCTGTGTCTCTGTAGGATCCTTGCATGTAAGTGTGAGGCTCAAGACCTGGATGGTTTTAAGACATTTGCCACTTCTGTAAATGATGTAGTCAGTAAGAGGGATTTATTCTTTCTAACAGAGTGACTTTCATATCACTTTTGCTGTGTCATGCTTTTTAGTCAACTCAGAGAAGACACTACATGTCTGGCTTTATTTCATATTTGGCCTCCTTGCAAAAGAAAGGTAATTCCCTGTGACTCACCATAGCTGTTTAGAAAACACAAAACATTTGTCTTTAGAAAAGACAAAACATTTCATTGAGCAATGGTCTGTTAAAAAGACTTATCCTCTAGAGAATAGCTTTTCCATGAAGAGAAGGTGGCCACTGGAGAGGAAAAGTAGGAGGAGAGGTGCTGAGCACTGTCAGATGTTGAAACCACAGGCTGGTTATAAATCACAGAGATATCCTTGGCTGTGATGAGGCTTGGACTCAGAACAATTCCCAACAAGGGGTTCTAGATGCATGTTATTTCAGGATCTTATCTTGATGAATGGATGATGGCACTTCAGTGATGTTGCATTAGCCATTCTGCACTTTTACTGCTAATTGGCTGTAGGGTGAAGACAAATTGTCTCCTTTCCCCTCTGAACAGTGTCAAGATTAAACAGTGAAAGGACATGGAAAGAATAATTGCTTAAGGCTCTGGCGTGATGTTTTCTCCTGTACAAACATACAATTAGGCTGTCTTAACCTCCCAATGTAGCAATAAACACCACTTCACAAACTAATTTACAGGCAAAAGTCAGAGACAGGGCTGGAGCTGTGCTCTGCAAGGCAAGGGCCCTGTCATTCAGCCAAAGGGGCAGTTCCACTAATTTAAGCCAGCAAAAATCTTTGTATGCTTTCCTCCAACTCAAATGAGACTGAAATAAAGTCTATACATTTGAAGCATTGAGCAAACTAGCTAATAAAAACTGCTTTTCTGACTGGTCATAAAAAAAGAATGTAATTGGTCATACTCAAGAAACTAAGAGCAGGGAAGCAAGGGGAGCAAGGTCTTAATAATATTGACTTTTCTAACACTTTGACATTTTTCTGCCTCCACCACTGTCTGTCAGTCAGTAACATATATGGACAGGAACTGCCAGCACACATTTCTTCAGCCAGGCTGATGCATGAGAGACACTGCACTTTTCATGCACCCCACACTGCCCTCCTCTCACTGAGGGGTCACTGGAACCCTATTTAAAGACAGGACCAGCTTTTATTTCCTAAATGCAAAGAGCAGTAGAAACTGTGAAATATGAATGGACCAACCATGGTGTAGGTTCAGAAGGAAAGCTCCCCCAGGAACTCTCTGTCCTGCATGGGGTCCCACATCCATCCATCCATCCATCCATCCATCCATCCATCCATCCATCCATCCATCCATCCATCCATCCATCCATCCATCCATCCATCCATCCATCCATCCGTCCATCCACCCCTGTTTCACACTGGGCACCTCTTGCAGCTGCAGGCACTGCCTTGCCTGTATGGCCACTGAGCCACATACTACTCAGTAAAGGACAGAATTCTAAAGAGATTTACAAGTTTCCTGGAGCCTAAAGCTTTCTGCCTGGTTTTACCTGACTTAGGTGAAAAGAGCTCCAAAGCCACCACAGCCTGAGGGAGTTGCTCCAGTCTCCTGTATAAACCTGGTGCTATGGCACAGGCATTGCCTAAAACCCAAGTCATGCTGTTTTCCCAGTGAATTCAGATTGAAAGAGCAAAGTTGGATTATCTTGCCAGAGTTAGGCAGAGTTACTTTATTTGGCAATGATGGACCATCTGTGCCAGATCAAATCTGTGCTAGACCAAGAAATCCACTATGCAAACTTTGAAAATGTAAATAATGCCAGTCATTGCCTGTGAGCCCTGTGGCACAGATTGTCTGTGAGCCTGACTGGAATCAGAGTGTCACTGGTTACACTGGAAGGAATCCAGTGAATCCAATCCTTTGGATTCTGACTTGGGTGTGTTCTAGTTTCAGGTTTCAGTCCTTGTCTCAGGTAGCAGATGGAGCTCCCCTCATCCCCACTGCATCTCCATGCTTGGATTCTGTCAAAACCCCAGGTGGAGCTGAAGCTCTTCTCCAATCACACCTCTGGGTCACAACAGACTTCTGGGATGGTGTGTGGGGGCAGATGAGCATCCCCTTTCCAGAACTAGCACTTCTGGCCACTAACATTCATTCTCCAGGATCCTTCAGCCTAAGGGGGGAAGAACTTAAGGAATTTAGCTTCCTGTGAAGCTGGAAAAGTGGCTGGACTAAATTCTTTGGGTCTTAGGTTCTCTGTTTAGGAGAAATGAATCATACACTGCATAAAGAAGGAACACAAAAATATTCCCTTCCTCAAGGGGATCCACTCTCTGGCTTAGGCAATGTGCATCACATGTTATTCACCACATTCATCAATGACTATTCACTGCAGTATCATCTCTTTCTTCATACACTCAGCCTGCACGATAGGTGTTTTCACTTTCCATGACAAGTCAGGACAATCGATGGTTTTGCCATTTGCAAAGCTGTAAAGTACTGACCCTTGTCAGCTCTCTTTGTGTCAGCTTCACAAAAGCATGGGAAGCTTTATTTCTTTCATTTATTTCCTCCCATAAGCTGTCAGTGTGGCCCACTGTCCATTGTCTTTTCTAATGTGTCCCCTAAGGGTAAATATGACTCCAGATGAAAATAGTATTTTGCTGAGGCTCCAAACTAGCCCTTTCTGTAAGGCTCTGATTTTGTCAGAAACAGTACCACTTTATTCAGTAAAGCATCTTTGAAAAGCAACTGCACCTCTGTATTTTCAAAGGTGAGCCAGCTCTAGCTGTGCTGCTGAGGCACTGCAGTCTTTCCATTCTTCCACAGCCTCCAACAGTATAACAAATAATAAGGTTACCAGAGGGTATGCAGCTTAGTGTGTAAAAAAAACCTAATCAGATATCTTTATTTCCCATAAACACTTACAGCTGCAGCTTCTCTGCCAAAAATAAAGGGTGGTTTTTCCAAATGGGGTTGCTAAAGTCAGCATCTCACTGGGAAATTTCATTGGAAAAAGGGTAAAAGAGCACATGACTAATGAAGACAAATCCCAGGAGGAGTGAAAGACCTATCTCAAAGTAGAAGCTACCTGTGCTGCTCTGGATTGGGGCTTTACCATTGGGTAGGCAAGCACTCATCCAGCAGCAAAGACATAACCTAAGAACAAAATTGTTTCCAAGAATTATAAAATTGATGCAGAGGTCTTTTATGCTGAAATGTCAGTAAAGGTTGTAGGTGATGTCACATCATCAAGGTGGGACAGGTTAACTTACTGGTTTTCTCTTTTAAAGACAGCTCAAGTATTCTGGGAATAACTGTTCATCATCAGGCTCCTGGGACTGCAGAGGCTCACCCAAATCACACTTGTGAGGAGTTTCAAGCTTTCATCTCTATTTGTGATAATCAGACATGTACTTTCTGTCTGTTCTCGTAGCAAAACCCTCCTGGTGGAGACTGTATGAAAGGAGTATTTCAGCTGTGCAGGTAAGCTGCAAGCAGCCAGAGAGAGCTGAGAGCTGAAAGACCTCTGGGAAGACACCCCAGTCACTCTTCTATCCTTGGTGCAGGACGTGGAAATACAGTCTTTCTGAAGAATAGAACAATTTCCAAAGGGAAACCACAAAAAGACTCAACTCCCTTGTCTGCCTCCTGCACTCATCTCACCCCACCCAAACATCACTCATCTGGCTGAAGCCATAATGCAGTTGTCTATATGAAATCATTGACTTTGAGTGTCTGCAGATTCTTTAAGGTCTTATGTTGAGCTGCTGTGGGAGATCCAGTCACTCAGCTTCCACTGTCTTCCCAGGCTTTGAGTTTGGGGGAACTGCATCTTATTCTGGGAATCTGCTTTGCCTGGAAGCACGTGCCCTCAGTCCCAGCAGGGCTAGCAAGCCGTTCACAGCCCACAGTTTCAAAAGCTTATGGGCCAAAAGTCAATGAGACTTTTTTCCTGAGTAATAAGGCTGGGTTATCCAATATCAACATGCAGCTATTTCTGCAAATGTGTGACAACGTGCCACAAACCTACAGAGCAGTCTTCCCAAGAAATGCCACCAATGTATTAGGCTGTCTGCCATGATATTCTGGGCTTATGAACAGCAGAAAGGCAGCCTGGGATCAACTCAAGAGCTGAAGCTAAAGAGGGGGTGTTCCTGTGAGAGGCATTCTTCTCCAAATTAAAACCCTGATATTTTATACTATGGAAGTCAGACTTGGAAAACTGAGGATTCATCAAGGTAAGGAACAATTTAATAGTTTAATTATGAGCCCTTTAATGTCTTTTCATAATCAGTTAATAAATACCTTAACAATAAAATTGAATTTAAGCTTTTAATAGGCTGTGTTGGATTGAACCTAAACAAAAGAATTAGCAGCTCCAGGCATTGTGCAATAACTTCTCACTGCTTGGTGCCAGGAGAAACAAAGCATTTCAAGTACATTTTTTTGTACCTCACTATAATAAACGCTTGTAATATTCCCCAATTTCTGGAGTGTAAGATGCAGATCTTATTTATCACAGTATGTGACACATCTGGCACATGGATCAGGAAACAACTGTTTTACTTCATTTCTGTCATCACCTTCCAACAGATTTCTTTCACATTCCAATTTGGACGAGAGAACTTGGACTTTCTCTCCATAAGTTCTCCATTAACAGTTTCACAGCAACGAGCACTATTGGTTCGTTCTCCTTCCACAGCAATTAGTTACACCAAGCTGCATATTTTGACTTTTACTACAAGCAAACATGTAAAATCGCTGGTGTTAGCTCCTATCTGCTCCCAGCTCCTCCGAGGCAGGCAGAGCAGGGATGTTTGCTGGCTCTCATTGCCTCTCCTTAGTGCCCCTCTCAAGTGGCATCGCTGCCTGGGTGTGCCGTGCTGTTTTCTGCCACTGCTGTGAGCCTGTTTTATTTACACTGGGGCTTTGCTGTGTCCCTGAGCACTTTTCCCAGCTGAAGGGAGAGCTCTGTCCTCTGCTGGAGCAGGGGCAGGCGTATCAAACTCGCCGAGATGGGAGCTTTGCAGGCTGCACAAACGACTGTGCACTAATAAAGCTTGAAAAGCTTGAATTACACTGGAACCCACAAAAATTTTCAAATTAAAATTCCATATTTAGAGGCCCCCTGTGGGCCGTGATTTTATTTAGTTTAATCCCCTCTTGAGGCCAATTAGGTAGACACTCTTCTGCACATGCACACACTAGCACAAAAAAATAAATATATAAGACTAGTTAAAAAGGAGAGGGTAGTATATCACTCATCCATTCAAAGACTGAAATTCTTTTCCCTTCTGTTGTCCCTGAAAATAGCATGGCTGTCAGAAATCAATAAAAGTACATGCAAACAGTACTCATTTTTTATTTCTAGGCTGTGCTTTAACTTTCCCTTGCTTCTTTCTGCAACATCTAGTAAATTTTCACTGTCGCATACTGTTTCACCAAATGTATAATAAATGCAAAACCTCCAGTGTTACTGGCAGAGAAGGGCTGGATGCCTTGTTTCTTAGCCTGGGAAGTAAAGAGGTGCTGTGAAAATAAATTCCTCAGGCAACTGATTGAAATTTATCATCACTGCAAAAAGTGCATGCAGAGAGTGGGATAAGGATGTACTCCACTCTCTCTCCCTAGCTGAATCCCATTAAGTGCAATAGGTTTGTTCCAGCAGGAAGCCCAAAGAAAATCTGACTGCATATGCAGAGATTGAATTCACCCATCCCCACAAATTTTTAGGGGTTTTTTGCATAAACAGTTGGGAAGGATCCATCTTTCTCCCTGTCACTCCTCACCTCTGAAGTGCAAACTTTGTCTTCTTTGTACCAAGTGGCAGACACCACATGCCCCATGTGAAAAAGGAGTTAATAAAATGCATGCAGAAAGTATAAAAGAAGGTCAGAGGTGATGTTTAAGTAATGAGGATTTCTCCAAGTGGGGAAAACAAAAGAACAAAGTTGTTATAACTGTTACAGCTGTCTACAGCAAGGGAAAATAACAACTTGTGCTTTCACTAACAAAGTAGGTTCAGAGTCCAAAATTGCATGTTCTTTGATCATTGTCAGATATTTAGCAATGAAAGCACCTTTCCTCGAGGTAACACACTTGTGTTGAAGTGCCCACAGGAGAAGGTCTGTCCTGCCTGGATGAAACAGCCACTACAGTGTGCTCTGGATTGAGCAGCCTCCTGGCATGGGTGGGGGGCTCAGGGCTAACATGAGCTATGGCTAGGAGCTGCTGGATTCCACCATGCCACAGGGAAAGCAACCCCTGGTATGGAAAAGGAAAAGCCAGTTCGTGAAATTCAGCAGCTCAACTGAATTTTCAGGATAAGCATCTTTCGGATTATCCAAGGAGCTGCCTGAAGTCTGTGCTCAGATATAGCAGCTTAAGGCTTCGAGAACAACATAATGAAAGCAAGAGTTAAGGAAATGTGCCTGAAATAAATGCAATTTTATGGCACTTGAAAAGAGATTAGGGCAAAAAGTCTATTTTGTTTTACAGGGGCTCTCATCCTGCGCTCATTGCTATAGCGTTGGAGCAGCATTTCACTGCTCCCACATGTTGATTATTCTCTCATCTGCCACACAGGGGCAATGCATCTGCAACAACTGTCATGTCTGGGGAGGCTCCCACTTTGCCTTTTCAGAAAGATTGCACAAAGACATGGAGGGGAGCACTTCTGCCTTCGTGCTGTGTTTGAGATTTATGTTTGAGAAATGTGCAGAAAAAGAAAGTTTATTAAACAAAAACAAAACCAAAAAACAACAAAAATAAAATAAAACCCAAAAACATACAAGCAAACAAAAAACCCACTGAAGCAAATTCAACCTTTTCTTCTAGACCAAGGCTAAAACTGCATGGCAGAATCCTTATTCAATATACACATAGGGTAAAATACCCCACCTAAAGGGAACAATCTAAAAAGAATAAGGTTGTCATAACTTTGCAGATACTTTAAAGCATTCAACAGACATACAAAGAAAATGTATATACCCATTTCTGGATCTGATTCAAAGTCTGGGAAAAAATGTCTCTTAGGCTCAAACTGAGATATGGGCCAACTGAAGTAATAAATTTTGCTGCAAAAACTGGCCTTTGGGAACTCAGTGACTGCAGTGTAGCACAATTTTACCCTGGTCTTTCAGTAAGTCATCTTTGCAGAGGGCAAGAGGGAGGAGGAAAGGGTGGAAAAGGCTAACATGCCCATACACACACGTACACCTCAAAGCTGGGAGAAAATCTTGGACTGAATTGCCAGTCTTCTCCTTTCCCCCACACAGAGCCAGCATCTGCCTCCCATCAGACACCTCCATGTGCACAGGGTTGGGCCTGGGGCAGTCCCCAGGCTCGGTTTGTGGGCTGAAAGAGGCAGATCCTGCTGTAGTGATATCAGTCAACAAATGCCACTATACCTGCACCAGAAGAACAGGTTTCTTTAGATACTTGAGAGGAATTACACAACCCCTGTCATTGTGTATTTTCTCTATATAGGCATAGGGCACACACAATGTCAGGAGCATTAAACCCATGAGGCATAACGTTATGGCAACAATGCAATTTTATGTTATTCAAAAACACAGCAGACCTCACACTGCCTGTTAGGACTACAGGAACTCAGAGGTTACAATTTACAGCCAAACACTGTGCTGGTGTGAAGGTCTGCCAGGGTGCCTGGAGTGCTGCAGGGACACAGAGCTGCCACCCCTCTTGTGCTAAGGCAAGACTGGAACACTCAGCTTATTTGCCTGGTGTTTTCTGAGAGGCACCTAATGATGACTGCAAAAGCAGTCTGTAGGACAGCTAACTAGAAAAGGTGTTCCATCTGTAAGTTAGGGAGGCAGATATTTATTTTGTTCCGTGGAGAATGCGTGCACTAAGTCCTTACCCATCCCCCTCCCATGGAGAAATGAGCAGGAAGCTGCATGCTGAAATTCATTGAGTTTCCTCTACCCTGCATGTGTTATTCCCCTGTAGGGGAGAATGGGGCCCTTTATACCTCCATAGCTCTGGGCTCTTTGAGTAATGAAGGGAACACATTTATTGGTACAAGGTTTGGTGTTTATTGATGCTACCCATTTTTCACCAGATTTAGCACTCTGTGGGGAAGGCACATGGACTTTCCAAAACACATTTTATAATCAAGCCATTTCAAGGTTTATGTGGTATAATACGTTTAACTGTTAAATTGTAAATAAAAGTCACTGCCCAATACTAAGCTTCCTTCAAGACATTACAGTCAGCTTCATCTTTAATTATCTGATTTATAAGCAACCCTGTTGCATGTGTTACATGCACGTGCTATTTGCCTGACAGATGGAGCATACAAAATTATCCCTCTAGAACACCCCTCTGCCTCACTGCCCTGGAAAAGGGATGCCCTTGGCTGTGGGGATGTGCTGTGTCCCCATGCCCTCCCCAGCTGCTGCACTCCCTCTTGGGGCAGCACAGACCCCAAGGAAACCCCAAGCACAGGGGGTTTACTCCCAGAGAGCAGCCAGGAATGCAGCACAGCTCTGGATACACGGAGGAAAGGTGTTCCAGGAGGCAAAACTACATGCATGTGCACTGAAGCATACCCCACCCTGCACCAGACATTTCCCAGACTGTACTCCTGATATAAATCAGTGGGGAATTCCTTGTTATGTGTAAAAATGTTGTGCTGTAGTTTAACAGAGGAGACCCTGCTGCCCAAGGCACACCCAGCAGAGCTCCCTGGCTCTCCTTGAGGCCATGCAGGGAGGTCCATCCAACGAGGCATCGAGCAGTATTAACCATTCCCAAAATCCCACACCCAGTATTGATTTAGCAGTCTGCTGGCACTGCTAGCACAAGGAAGGATTACAGGAGCTGTTGCTCTGCCCTCATCTGCCTTTTGCCTGCCAGCTTGGCACTGCCTGTTCAAAGACAGTCAAAAATTTACCTCGTGTGTTATTTATTCTCACCAAAAAAACAAACCCTCTAACAAAGGAATAAATTAATAAAAACATACCATCTCAGATTAAGGGTGAGAAACGGGTACCCTTTGAGTTTTAGCTAGTAAATCAAAAATCCCCAAAGATGATGAAATAGCTCTTTTGTTCCTGACAGCACACCCAGATCAAACAGTTCTCATGGCAAGCCAGAAATCCACAGAGGGAAGCTCTCCTTTGCAGAGATTCATTTGCTATCTGGTATTGATGTGCTACTTAATTTATATATCCACAGAGGAATGAGAAGCTGAAGACAACATAAACTTCATTCTGCACAGGTTCTTTTGAAGAAAAGGGCTTCAGCTCCTCTTCTGCTCTTCTTCCCTACTTCTGAAAATGGGTTTCCCTGTCATGTTCTCACTGTATTGTCATGGTATAAAAAATTCCAGGTCAGTTTAAACCTAACAGCTTGTCAATAGGTTTGCACAATAAGCCTTACTCTCCAGCCCATTCCTGCTGTTCACTTGTTAGTTCAAAATTTGCAGATGTTCATTTAAAGAAATAAATTACATAACTTGCTTGTAAACATGGTCTATACTCCTTATTCTTACTTTTAAAATCAAAAACCTAATCAATTTAATGGAAAGGTGTTAAGGGGACAACCCACGAAAGACACATAGAGAATGGTTTATGTTTGCCTTTTTTTTTACCATTTTAGTGTTGTTCAGAGATTACAAATCCATGCATGTGAAGCTTACAGCACAGTACAAAGGATTCAGTAAAATGAGGAGAAAGATTCTGTAAAACTGTTGAAGATGTGTGAGGACAGAGAATGGAGATTTCCACTAAGGCTGTGTCCTCTACAACATTCACAGAGACTTTTAGTCTCATGGTGTTATTTGGGGTCGAATATTTTCCCCTAACCACACAGACAGAATTGGCATCTCTCCTTTTCTCATCTGGGAGCAAGGGCAGGTGTAAAAATAAGAGTTGTCTGCCTCAGGACTGATGAACCCCTTGGTAAGAAGAAAACATGAAAGATGCACACTCTTTCCCATTGCAGGAACTGGATGTTGGTAGGATCAAGGGATACATCAGTAAGACCAAGGTATACATCCTTTCTCCTATCTTCTTACCCTTCATCCAGGTAAAAGGGACTGGACTTCAGCTTGGTTGAAGAATCATACCACTGCAGGAGCTGGCTATCACCTGAGCATGAGCTCTTAATCATGTGAATCATTCATCAGAAGTTGGGGAGCTTGCAAAGGCAAAGATCTCTGCAGCTTTCATTTTTCCCTGTGCTCAGTGACTATGCAAGTGGTGTCCACCTGGCCTCAAAACAATGCTGCTGTAGAAAAGCAACCTGTAAACAGCATATTATGTTTCCTGCAAACTACAATTCAACAAACAGAAGATGCCATTCAGTATGGAGCTCAGCAGCAGATGGACAGCCAAGAACACGGATACTGTAATACAATTCTTTGTATTGTTGACATCACAAAAGCATGCATTGATCTTGTACAATTTGGTACCTTCACATGTTCAGGGTGTCAGTAATCTTGGGTGCTGGGCAGAGGGCATCACTCCTACTCCTGCATGCCTGAAATCCCTGGATGGTGAGGACTCAGAGAGCAGGAAACCAAGGAGAAATCTCACAATGATATGAACTAGTGGCTCTCATTTACCTCTTTTCTGCCAGCAGTATATTAAACTTCTGACCACAAACAAAATGTCTTAAGAATTGTTTTTTTTTATTGTCCACCCTTCTCTTGGTCTCGAATGATCATTTTTATTTGAAAGTCCAACATATGTTTGCATTAAAGTCTGTCAGGAAATGGTATGATCTCCACCCATCTTCAATGGGATTTCATGACTATTTATTGCCATGATTCTGCCCCCATTTCACTGAGAGGTAGTTTTTCATTTACTTGAGCAAGGACAATGTTAGGTTTATACTGAGAGTTTTAAGGGAGAAAAAAAAATAGCTGATTACAAAAGGCTCCAGACAATAGTAGTATCACTTTCTTATATTCAGAGCAGTAAAGTAAATATAAAACAAGCAACAAAAAACTGACCAAAAAAATGGAGTTCATTCTAAGTTCAGTTCATTAAGAGTTACAGTTTGATAGTGTTGATTTCCCCTGAGTTCAATAAACACAAGCTCAAAAAAACCAAAAAAACAAAAACCAAAAAACCATAGCTATCGTTTTCCAAAGTACATTCATGGATAAAGGTAATGATGAGATCCCACTTTATCTAATCAATGAATAGCCCCAGTAATACAACTTCATCTCCTGAAGTCAAGCTGCTGACAATCATGTTACATGTAGAACTGCATGATGCTGCAGTGATAAAACCTTTAAATTAGCAGGTTATCAAGGGCAGGAGATTGTCTTCACACACACACACTCAGCACACTGAGGAGTGGTTACTGTCTGAGGTCAAATTTCCAACATGAAAATTCCTGCATGCAAGAAGGTGCTCAGAGTTCTGCTCCATGGAGATCCTAGTACAGTTGGAGGAGCCTCAGCAGTGATTAATCTCATCCTTATCTTGGCACTGGGAGATCAGTCCCATTGTCTAACACTGCTGCCTAGTGTCACTTGAGACACTGCGTGGCATCCAAGACACCCCCTTGGGGCTGGCAGATGTGACATGGGGATAACCATCTCTGTCTTAAGCAGAATCTGAATGCTGACAGGATATCTGTGGGCAATTCAAGCTTGACTAAGTGCTAAAATTAACCAACAGACGTGCTTTACTTGTCCCCGTGAGGATACCTACCTGTAAACGATCAAGTTAAGGTGTCTTATTCTTCAACTTTATTCCACCAGAGTCAGATGGAAAGACCACAGGTAAAAAAGTAAATAACCTTAGCAATACCCCATTTCTGAACACATAATATTTGGTGCTTCTCTTCATCAGGCTATAGGTAAACAAGTAAAGCAATCCAGCCATCTTGGCAGCCACCACTCACCAGGTGAGTGTCTTGCCTCAATCACAAAAAAGTCTCAACAGACCCAGCTCTTCACAATATGCACTAAATGCTTATTATTTGTGGAGTAAAAATAAATTTATATAACAAGAAAATAAATGTTATGGCTGAAAAAACCCCTCCAGTTTCAACAAAACCTTTGATACTCTCTACTTCTATCAGCAATCTGAGTCCACCTCATGACTGACCACAGATTCCTAATGTGAAAAGAGCAGAATGTGTCAGCTCATTTTCCAAAAGATTAATATAAACATCATCTGTGGGCAAGCTTGGTGGCAGATGCCAAGTATGATTTGTGTTGATTTGGAAATTTGGGAAAATTACTCTTGCTTCTGCTATCACTGTTCCCTTCAAATCAAAGTAGATTGCAGAGATACTTCTGCCATTCCTGGTCCACACACAAATGAAGGACTGGAACATCTTATCATAGCATAACACTGAAGCATATGTTGAAATTAAGAATAAATGCTGTGGGCATCCATAGGGTTTGAAAGATACAGTTGTAAATAGTGTTGCAAATAGTCAACAGAACCCACCTTTGGCACACAAAGCCCTGGAGTGGGCAAGTGGTGGGAGGCTGGGATGTGCTCCTGGGAGGTGGCACATAGGCTTCTCCTGGCATGCTCAACTCCAGGCACCTGTTTTTGGCCTTGCTCAAAAGCTTACGGATGCTTTTTGCATTTCATATTCATGAACACATGCAAGAGCCTGACACAATACTGAAACATGAATGAAAATACAAGGCTATCTCAAGGAATAGAGTGAGGATTACTAGACCAAAGCTGTCAATAAGTTTGAAAAAAAGACACCCACATTTGGAGAAAATGCATGTCTGACATAACTAGTTCATCTAAAATATACCATGAGCCAGTACTCAAGGACAGTTAATGAAACATGCAAGATTTCTTTCCTAGAAATGGAAAGATAATCTTTAAAGGAATATCAAAATGCATGACAAATTTTTGTAAATCTGATAAGCATTGCAGAAGACAAAGACTATCTGCAAAGTAAGCCTATTCATCTTTAAATTTAATCACTAGCCTAAGGAATCCATGCAGGTGTAAATTTAGTGGTGGTATGGATGGTGTGAGTGAAATATATTCACAAATGACATCTTGGAAATACTCTAACATGAACTAAAATTTAATATATTATGGAGAAGAAAGTCTTTTGCACTTTAACAGCCTGATCCAAGCCCTGAAGACAAAAGAAATACGTCCATTCACTTGTGTGAATGCTGGCCCAGATTGATACAGAGAAAATAACAGCCCATATGTTTCTGATTCCACTGGTCTTTTGGTGGTGAAGAACAGACACTTCTTTGACTAAGGAAGTACTAGGACTCTCAAAGAGACCAATCCCTGATTTACTCCATTCTGGGAGGAGAGTGTGACCTGCCCTTGAGTGCATGCTTTCTTAACTCCTTAACACATGGTAGTAAGTAAATCCTGCAGAAAAGCTGCTGAACTTGCACATGCAGTAACTTCTAAAGTAAACTCCATGGCTGCCAAAAAGTGTATGAGAAGTCAGAAATAACTTACAGTATGGCAGGTGTTACAGTGCAATAAGGGCATATCTTAGGTACATTATAAAACACAGACTGAAGTGGTTCCAGGATCTAAGAGTTATTATTATACAGACTGTGTGGTTGCTATTTAGATTAAATTCCTCCTACCATGTCTTCAAACCAATTTCTTCCCCCATTATTTGCTCCATTCACCACATTTAGATGCCACCATCCTGGATTTCCTTCTCAGTAAAGGAAATCCCCACTTCTCAGCATGAAACTTGAAAAGTTTTCAGCCTTAGGAAAGAAGCTGAGCCTACATCCAACAGCCAGGTAACCTAAGCCGTGTGGAAATACGAACTGTTCACAACCTTCAAGACCTTCACCGTGGGCCAAGCTCAGGACCTGAGCCAACACCATTAATACCTCAAGCAGCAGACAGCACCAGTCAGTGGGGAAGTAGCAAGCCAAGGAAGTGGGGAGCATTGCCAAAGCACCAAAGGATCTGTGTGCATTAAAGCACCATTCTTGGAGAGAGATGCTCACGTTAGTTCTGCACATCTCCATGACAGTGTTGGTCCAGGAGGTGCTGACTTTGTCCTGTGAGCAGGATGGTGCTCTCTGTTAACCAGAGCTGTCTCCAGTGGGATGCTGCTCCCTGACTGATGCACCTTGTTTCCCAGCCCACTGCAGCATCACTCCTGCACAGCAGCACAGACTCCACCAAGCTGGCATGTCTCAGTACCTGTGGAAAGCACATCTCTAGGTAGGGCATATGGTCTGCAATCCTAAAAATCTAGTTCTTGGGGGAACTCTTGAATCAATTCAGAGGGGCTTCACAGTTCTAAGAATTTGACTTTTTGGCCCTTTTGAAAAATCTCACACTAGATCTTACAAAACTGGCAGTATTCACAAGAGTATAAATTTGGGCTTCAAAAAGAATTCCTCCAAAAAATAAACCCCAACCTTTCATCAAGCCAAGGCTCCATCCTGCAATAGCAAAATCAGGACCACTTTTCCTCACCTCTAATGTAAAACAAGAAGAGATTTGGAAAGACCTGCAGGCAGGATTTTGCTTCACAGGAGGAAATCCAAGATGGTGGCTGCAAAGTGGCAAATTCCTGCTTGTGCTGTTTAATTTCTGCTGAACCAAATGAAGCTGTTTAACGAGCCTGGCATTAACATATAGTGGCCTCTTGCACCCAGATGCTCTCATGTTTTTTGGGTCAGTAGCACAGGTATCATGAGAAACACTCTTCAGTTTCTGTAGAAAGTAGTAAGAACATGGAGGGATAAAGCAAAAATTTTCTTCTTAAACATGGAGCTAATCTCCATTTCATAGAAAAACAAATTTTTTCACTTGTTGATAGTAAATCTGCAGCCCTTACTCAGAGGTTTGTTTCTTTGGGTTTTTTTATTTCTCAAGGAAGCAGAACTGTTTCCCCTCCCACCACAACCCCAAATGAATACTCTACAGGGCTTGTTTGGGGAGGAAGGCTGTTTGTTTATTAAAGCCACTAAGGTTGTCATTCCTTCTATGGTCATTCCTTCAGAAGTCATTCCTTCCTTTTTCCTCCTCCTTGCAGGAGATTATTCCTTTCTGGCCCCTTTCTTCTGTCAGGAACCTGTTCTGTTTGGTCTCTCCTCACACTTTTTCAGGTTGCATTGCAGCACATCACATGAGAGCTGAACCACAGAGCAGAGACACGACGAGCACGGGAGGGTGGCTCCCTTCTCATCCCACATCTCTGCTTCATTTGGCTTGTGATAAGTAGCCACTGACTCCCTAAGAGAGAAATGGACTCTCTTATGCTCCTTCTGCCCTACCCCCCTTTTTAAAATCCTCCCACTGTGCCAAAAAAAACCCCCAAACTTTGAAAGGTATTTGGAAGCTTTTTGATTTCAACGTTTTTAAAGGTGTCGGGCTGGGACTTTCCCCAAAAATAGCAATAGTTAAGTTAGCTAGCTATCATGTTTTAAATGTTTGTTATATTTTTTAAGAGGTTTTTTCCTTTTTTCTGAAATGTGCCAAAAACATGGAGTTTCTGTTCTATACAGTGCTTCCCCTCACTTTTATGGTCCTGTTTTTAGTAGGAAGAGTGATTAAGGAAGACAAGAAAGAGGCAGAGCAAATAGTAAGCACAAATCAGAGAAGACAATTTCCTTGTTCTTCCCTTTAAAAAATAAAAGTAAAAAAAAAGAAATCTCATTTGTTTCAGGCTTTCTGTAACAAATAGCTAAAAGCATCATAAGTCCCATTCCAGCTGGGCAGCAGATATATCTCAAAGTGTGACAACCTGTTCAGCCTTGTGGGACTTTAAGTTAGACACTAAAAGCCAAATGTTTGCCCTGTGCCTGCAAGCAGCTGCATACAGATGGTGACACACAGAACTCACACAGGAGAGTTTGAACTGCAAAGCAAACAGTAAATCCATTTGGGAGCTTAAACACCTTTTGTTTTTTTTTTTTTTTAAATTCCTTCTAATTTTCACTCATCCTGAGAAATTTTTGCCCTTATTGAACTTCACAAGTCAAATCAAGGAAGCAGGACACTGCTTATTTTTCAAGTCTGAGTGATGAAGGGTGGAGAAAGGATTTGTCATCACACTAAGTTCTGGGAAGGACTTTGGGTCCCAAACATTGTAGTCAGTGGAGAGAGATAGCAACTCCCATCTCAAATTGCAGGTATGTGAAAGCACTCTTTGGAAAAGCTCTTTTCTCTCTCCATGATTTTGGAAAGAACCCAGGTGATGAAGACAGATATAGATAGACAACAGCTGTAGGAAAGAAAAAACCTCCTTTTTGTTGTGTTTTTTTGGGGTTTTTTATTATTTTTATTTTGTCATTGCTGTACAGAGGAAAAAGCTCACAGACACACAGAATCTCCACTGGAAAGAGAACGAGAATTACATCCCATGAAACACAAAAGACCTCTGTGTGACCTGCAGTCAGACCCGTACTTAAATGTGCTACAAATGCATAAATAGTTGTATGTTTTACCCAGCAATATGCACAGCATCAGGTGCATAACTCAGCTTTGCATTCATGCTACCACAGTGTTTTCAGAGTAAACTTGTGTCCTTGCACACCAGCCATATGTGTGTCAGGAAAACTGTGACTCAGTTTAGCTTGGTGTAACTTGCACTGAAAATATGTTTGGGTAATTATTGAAGGAGGAAGAGAGCCTTTATATCCCAGGGTATGGCTGGGATTATGTGTCCATCTGATTTGGCAGCCCTGGGGCATTAACTGGCATGGCATATCAGGTTAGGTTAATAATCCACCACTTGGTTCTGCTTGAGCAGATCTGTGTGCCCAAGCTAGGGATCAGTTGACAGACCTGGAGCCTCAGGGGAAAAGGATTCGTTGCTCTGTGATCAGCAGGATGGCACTTGCACCACGAGATGTTCAGACCTAATGCCTGGATCTGCCATGGATCAGAAACTACATCTGGGAAGGAGCAGCACAAGTCCAACTCACCAAGGGATGCCCATGGCAATGAAAGCAGGCTTGGATGACAAAATGACAGATACCGGCAACTTGGATGAGATATTACCAGACTGGGAGAAAAACTTACAGGATATAAAAATACCTGGCTTTTTTTAACAAGATGCCCCAAGAGACTGGGAAGACTTTCCCTCACTCCAAACAAGTTGGGAATTACCTAGTAGGCAAAATGATCAACAAGGGCTCCTTTGCCAAGGTGATGGAGGGACTGCACATCCCCACAGGGGAGAAGGTAAGCTCATAAGAAGAGGGTAGCATGCACTAACCTCACACTAATTTACTGCAGAAAATTTCACACTGTTTAATCTGAAAACCACAATCTACTCAGTGAATTATCTTCTGAACCTTATCCTTATAAATTAACCTCATAAATTCTGTTTATTGCTTATGCATAATCAATCACATGTGTGAAAACATATTGAGTGCAACTATTTTCACAATTATAAAACAAAGTTATCCTCCTGCTGAAAGAGAAAAGGATGCTGGCATAAAGACAATTTCAAATTTGCTTTGCCTAATAATCCTCATAGAACAATTCATGCCATGCATCTGATCTTTAAAGTTATGGTCAACACCGAATGAAAAGCCAGCCATTCCAACAGCAAATATTTATATGGCAGGACACAGATAGCATCAGTTATCTCCAGCTCAGTTGGGCTAAAATGACACACCACTAGTCACAAGTGTGGAAAGGTGGGTTACTCTCAAGTGACTTTTTGACTTGTCCATTTCTTGTGGCTTCGGTAGCTATACTGTCTGACTAGCTCCCAAGCTGCAAATAGTCCAGTCTCAGCCCATAAAAGCCAGTATCTGGAATGGCTTTTAGACTAAATCAGAAGGTTAGGAAATGTTGGGAAAAAAAATGTGGTACCTTTCAGATGCAGTTACAAGTCAACCATGAAGGGATTTTTGCATTGCAGAATATTTCATATATGCATCTTTATTAAAGCAGTGGGAGTGGCATTTATGACAGACTTCAGCCTTCTTGTTTTGACCTTCACAGAAATTGAAAGCACATTCTTCCATCTCCCTCTGTGATTTTAATTATTAACACCATGTCAAAAAAAGCCTCTCCCCCATGTCATTTTACTCCATGTCCTCCTGAAAACTAATCCTTGTCTCAAAGCTTGTTGCTAATTTGCAAATATCCTGCCATTTAGGTAGCCATAAAAGTCATTGACAAGAGGAAAGCCAAGCAGGATTACTATGTTTTAAAAAACATGAAGCGCGAGCCACGGATACACCAGATGATCAAGCACCCCAACGTTGTTCGGCTGTACGAGACCCTGGAGACTGACAACTCCTATTACATGGTGATGGAGCTGTGCCTTGGTGGGGACCTCCTGGACAGAATTTGTGACAAAAAGAGGCTGGTGGAGCCAGAAGTAAGGAGATACACCAGGCAAATTCTGTCTGCAGTAGAACACCTGCATTGCCAGGGCATTGTTCACAGGTAAGATGTCTCTCCTCTTTCAAACAGTAAGAAAAGGAAGCGTGCAAGAAATAGAGTGCTCTTCTTCACCATTTCTTTATCTTTCCATCATAAAAAGAAGGATTACAAAGAAGACTATATTCTCTCAACTCACATTAATAAAGCATTTTATTCTCAATAGTGGTTAGTCCTGTTATGAGTTGTTATGAACAACTTGGGCAGTAAAGTAGAAAAGATAACTTATCCCAGGGACATGAGCTGATGAGCACAACAAACCATTACATTGCCACAATTATCTCAGAATTAGTTCATGACAAATGTGTATCTAATTCAAATATTTCAGTGTGGCTATGCCTGTAAATATTGTTGTCCTTTGGTTAGCCACAACATACTGAAATAACGTCACTCAGAAGAGAAATCCAAGGAACCACAGCCCACTGCTTGTCTAGAGGACATGTCCTGCAGATCTGAGTCTGTGACAGGTTGATGACTCTCCATGTTGGCTTTTGCGTTACGAGGACAAATCACTACTTCAGTCACTGCTAGAGCAACCTGAGCAGCCCACACAAGGAGAGCTGATCTTCCCCTCTATCAGGGATCTTGGCAGATATGCCAAGAGCAGCAGAAGAAGAAGCTGGAAGAATTCTTCCATTCTTCTTCGTTCTTCTTCTATTCTTCCATTTTAGCTGTAAGAATAGGCAAGATGCAGTTTTTCCCACCGTTTTTCTGTTTTACTTAATGATTCACAGTCAATCAGATTCCTAATTTTAAAGGGTAAATGCACTCACCAAGAAAGCCCACAGGACCTAAAAAGTATTCCAGTTGACTCCATCGTTACAGCAACCATGAAACAAATACGCTGTAAATGTGATGTCTCAGCATTTGCAAATGCTTTGTGACTCGAAATGTTTGCAGTCCAGCACTTCATTATATTGGATTTGTCAATTAATAAGGAATGGTCAAGAAAGAAATAGTCAGTATCTGACCTAAAGAATTTAAACAAACAACAAAAACCAAAAAAACCCCCAGAAAACAAACCCAAGAGGCTTCACCCATTTAGTCCAGGCTGACCTCCCTGCCTTGCTGGTTCTCTAACTAATCTATTTCACAGCATTTCTTCAATGCTCACCATCATAACATTTATGTTCTTCCCATGACGGCATTCGCCATTAATTTCTCAGGTCCTGTTCCCATCTTTTTGTTTGGAATAATTATAATTATTCACAGGAGACTAGCCTAACTTCTTTCTTTTATTGCTGTTCATGCTTTGCTGGAAAAGCTTTGTGAGAGTGAAGAATTTTGCTACACACCCTGAGAGTAAGCAGGTAAAAAGTGGCGTGAGCTCCTCTGGTGACTTGATTTACTATCAAACTGCCCTTACCAAAGGAAAATTCATTCCTGGCTCTCCAGCACTTTGTCATAGGGTTTGTGAAGTTGCATGGTCTGGCAGGAGCCCAGTCACAGGTGTAGGTTCAGTCAGCAGAACTTCAAACTCGTGACCTGCTGCTAGCTTTGAGATTCAGAGCTGTGGCCTTGACCTCTTACCAGAAGCAGATTAGGAAGGATCTGGAAGGGCTTCCCTGCTCAAATCCAGCTGCAGTGATTTATTGCAACCCACTGCAGAGGTTAAACCAGCAAGGATAATTTTGGGTGTATCCTCTTCTGAGAAGAAGGCATCAATGTTTCCAGAAAGATGAGAGAAGGAGTAGGAAAGTTACCTTACAAATCCTGTCTGGTTTTCCCATCTAAGCACTGAGCAAAGCTCAGCTCCTTGCATTGCTTTAACACAAGGAAAGGAGGGCACACAAGCTGCCTGTTGGGAGCAGCTGCTGATCCATGGGGAGGTTCCTGGTAGAATGATGCCAGTTGTGAATTCATGAGATGGATAATTGTGTGCCAGTGCTTGGGTCTGTGCCAAGAATTGAGGTGTCTGCTGATTGTAGGGTCTCTTCCCTAAGCTCATCACTTAGGAATGTGCTAATTTAATTTACTTTTCTCAAAAGTGTCTTATGGGCATTCCTGATTTTTAATCCTGCATGTATCTCAGAAAAACAATATTTTCTGCTGTCTTAACAATATACTTGATTAGAAACTGGCCAAATTTGTAGCTGTTTTTAGTACAAATTGATGTATTGTTTGTCATCCAAATTGATATATCTCAGCAGAAATTCAACACTATGTTCAGACAGCTATTTGGTTTCTTAACCTTTGCTTCTCCAATTCATCACTAAAATCAGCACTGATGCAACAAATCCTTACAGGTCAAATTGAGTTCACATTTCAGAGTAAAGGTAGTAACCTTTCTTGTCCATGCAAGATCGTGGCTGATCTTTTGTCACAGTTGCCAAAACGACCCAGAAGATGGAGCATTGACTCCCAGCATTTGCTGTGCCAGATATAAGAAGGCTCAGGCACAAGATCTGGCTCAACAGCTCCGGCAAGCTAACACTCATCAGCTGAGCTCTGCTTACTATCCCTATGCCTGCTCTGGACACGGCCAAGTGGTGAGGTAATGCATCTGAGCTTAGAAACCCCAAATTAAGACGTGTAAGCTAAATTCCATTGCCTTGCAACGGGGTTGGGGCAGTCAGCTACCAACCCGACAGCTGGCGCTTGAGAGGTGACAGTAACTCACTTGTTTGTACAGCTCCTAATTTTTCCTGGCTCTTTTCCTGGATATTTTCCCTTCCCTCATATAAAAATGTCATATATCCCTTTGAATGCCTACTGAACCAAAGTCCTGGAGAAACATCACAAGCTGCCCTCTAGGCTCTTTCTCTCTCTGAAGTCCCCATGGGAATGAGGAGGAAAAAACTCATGGTGTTGCTTAAATTTACAACATTCCTTGGAAAGTTTCCTTTGGGAAAAAAGGGAACATGATGTATCTTTCATGTAAGATAACTTCTGACATTATGTAAACTTTCATAGTGACCGTTATCAGGTTTTTCAGGCAAGAAAGTCTATATTTTTATTAACTCTGTGAGCAGTCAGCTCAGCCCATAGAACAGCAGTTGTAGCAATCCAGCACAACACTATTTAATGGGAGTGAGTAAAAATCATCAGAGTGCACTGTGGGGTGCTAGATCTGATAGAAGTGTCATATTCGCAGTAACCTGGAACACAAATAGTTTTAAAGTGCAGCATTTCAGTACACAGGGTTATGAGAAACTTACCTTAAACCTACCTCCCAGCTTTTGGGCACTGGCCAATTTTCCACTCCAGAAAACATGCTATTCAAATTAAAACTTATTAAAGAGATATCATTAAAACCATCCCCATTCCCATTCTCAGCCTGGGGCAGTGGAGGGTTTTGAATGCAATGTTGTCCCATCCAGAGCCACAGAGTTAAAAGGATGCTCCCCTAAACCCCCCATCATGACCACCTCCAGGCTGGATCCCCTGCAGCAATGCAGCACTGTTCATGCAACACCAGTCCATCCAGCCCTTGTTCCTTGCTCCCATCACTCCTTCTGGTTTGTCCTCCAAGGTGTCTCCAGGAGCTGACAAAAGCACTTCTCACCTTCAGAGCAGATGGGAGGCAAATCCAGGACCTAGCAAAGCACTGCAGGCTCTTTGACTGGCTCCTAGCTCTGAAATTACACTGGCTGAGGACTCCTCCATGATGAAAAATATTACAGTTGTCTCTTCAGGCACTCCTCACAGCGAGGCATTATTCTGGCTTTTGCTTTTAATTTGGAAACACGTAAATATTCACACAAGTACCTGAGCCAGCATTTTTCTTTCAGCTTGAGTTACATCCTCCTGGCAGGGGGCAGCTGATACTGGGTGATCCTGTTTACACAAACGTCACTGAAGATGTCTCCACTTTCCAGGGTAGCTGTCTCCAAAACAGCTTTGGTACATGTCCCCTCTTCTACAAGCAAGGCAAATCTCACTTTGCAATTACCCTCTCATCCTTCACATTTCCCAGGCATGATTTACTTGCAAAGAAATCAAAAATATTCAGCAGTGCTCAGTACTTCAAAAAGCCAAAAGAACTGTGGTCCAATATGTGCAACTTTTTTATTCAAAAGAATAAATAAATGCATTTCATTTTTAAAAAGTCTATAACAGTAAATAGACATTTCCCAAAATTAATACTTTATTTTAAATGTATATTCATAAAATATTCCCTGAAATAAAGATAGTGTCTATATTCCTGACTGAACACTTCAGGAAGGAATAAGGATCTTGTTACAATTGTAGACAGACCTTTGCACAACTATTGTTTATAATTTCAATTAAATTTTGCCAAAAACTATCTGCAAATGCTTAGTTGGGACATCAGTATCCTAAGGTTTGTTTTCTATCTTAATTTCAGGGACCTAAAAATTGAAAATTTTCTTCTTGATGAGAACAACAACATCAAAATCATTGGTAGGTGCATTATCTGTGAGGCTTGTTTTCTGCTTTGTGTGTGTGTGTGCAGCTTCAGCTACTTTTCAAACACCATACTTGACAAGTGAGCTTGTGATTATTCAATAAACATATTTGAACTGTTAGAATAAATTCAAGTTATGAAGTATAACTAAACAGCTTGTTTATTTGAACTTTAACTGAAACATTTTTTTAAGAGAGCAAGAAAAACAATTTTGCCTATTGTTTTCCCTTGTGTATTGCTGGCGAACCAAGAAACAATTGCAGCTTTTATGTGTAGAAAGCTGTTCCTAGCAGAAGTGATTTGTAGACAAAGAAATAAATCTTCTGGGGTGAAACACAGGTATGGGTACATTAGTTTCTGTTGAGTCATTACTTCAGCTAGAGACCTCATCATTTGGGTATGTGTTAGGAAAAAAAAGAGAGAGACTGTTTTAGTCACAAGAAATCTTGCTAGGGCTGTGAAGCAAACATTTATAAAAATGAGAACATTTGCACCAAGCAGTTAACACAGCTCAGAGAAACATTAATTTTATTCTATGGAAACCTCACAGAAAAATCCCCACAAGGGATGCTAAATCTTAGAGAAGCCACATGTTTAACCCAGTGTTTCCCAAACTTTTAAAAGCTTAACACCTCTGAAAAAAAAGGCACCAACTCTTCACCCCTGTTTTATAGCCAGCCAGTCCTTCACAATCACACCTTTCTTTTTCATCCCCCTTGCACACATGCACATATACAGAGAAAGAGGCTTAGGTTAGCACTTTTCCCCCCACATTTACCATGGGCTAAAGCACAAAGAGCTGAGCCCAACGTCATAGCTCATTAAGCCATGCTAATGTGGCTGTGTTGCTAAGCTCATGCAGTCAACAGAGGCAAACCAAAATCAACCAAACCAGGTCCATGGCTGGGTGACTTCACTCTAAGTCCCCTGCTAATTCATGGCATGTTTATTCAAACCCAAATTGGCATCCACAGCTGAGGCATCAATAGATGCTACAATTATCTGCTGGTTTGTCCTATTCTCAGATAATTGGTAAAGTTAAAGTAATTTGAAAAGAGACTAAAACTTCTTTGCCTTTGGCTTTGTGACCATCAGATTTTGGACTGAGCAATACTGCAAGGTTCGAGGGTCTCTCCCAGGAGCTGTTACATACCCAGTGTGGAAGCCCAGCTTATGCTGCCCCAGAACTCCTTGCTCATAAGAAATATGGTCCAAAGGTAGATGTCTGGTCCATGTAAGTAGATCTAAAATTGTACTTACTGAAATACTCTCAGCACTGATTGTTTTAGACAAGACTGATATAAATGGGTTGGTGGCATTCAGTTGTGGAGCATTAAAGGCAAAAACAGAGATATATCAGGGAAGGGTTGCCAGAAAAAAAAATCACCAAAAAACCTGAGTATCTTGAAATGTGCCTCCTGTGGATTCCAAATAGTTCACAAGGCTGCTAAGAGTAATAGCACCTTTTGGTTTAGAAATGCCTCCTCCCCTCTCACCCCACAATCATATTGATTTAAAGGATATGATCTTATGTTTCTGGAACACGCTGTCTAAAGAAGTTGTGGAAGTGTTCAAGGCCAGACTGGATGGAGCTCTGAGCAACCTGGTCCAGTGGAAATTATCCCTGCCCATGACAGAGGGTTGGAACTAGATGATGGATAAGTCACTTCCAACCCAAACCATTTAATGATTGTTTAACACACAATGCTGCATTTGATCTAAACCACTTAATTCAGGACACCTGCAGAAAGGAAAGGATGTATGCAGCTGCTCTGAACTGGGATGGCACACTTACCTGTCCATCTATGAGGATACAGAGCCTCCTTGAGGAGTTCTCACCAGTAAAGAGGACTGTGTAAAGAACAGGAAAGATTAAACTGTCTGTTCACAAAAGACAAAGTGTTTTAATTTGCTCTACAGGCATCTGGTTCAGGTGCCTAAAAGAGAAGATTAGTTTTCCTATCCACTTAAAAGGTAAGAAGTATTTATATATGTATATTAAGTACATTGTTCCTCTCAAGACTTGATTTGGCAGACATACTATATATTTGGGGTTTTATCTAACCACGATTCCTATATCTCAGCTTTTTCTAAATTTACAAGGTATGAATGGTACACAAAGTTAAGGATGAAGGAGCACATGCTACCAAGCTACTTCAATGTATGTCTGGTTTTCAAGAGTGCTGTTCTGAATTTATGTAAACATGGCACAGATTAATCAGGTCTAGAGAATGCTGTCAGCACTGAAATAGGATAATACTGATTTCACATTTCAAATACCTGAATGGGGGCAAAGGAGTAACCTTAGAACCATTTACTGAGCTCACTCTGTTAATAAGCAGCAAATAACGGGTCAAGGTCTATATAAAACATCTATATGGCCCTTGTTGTTTAACACAGACAGATTCTGCACCTCAGGCATAAAGCATATTAAAAATTTAAATTGGAATTGGTCACATTATCATACTGGAAAAGGGAATTCTGATGGACTAAAATATTAGTTGAAAAGATAAGTTGCTTCTATTGTCACAAAATAGGTAAAGGACTACAAACTGATAGGGCTCTAGAATCAAAATATTTCAGTGTAGTGGAGAAAGACTGATTTTATGCAGCAGAACCAATGAGAAATCATTACAACAGGAACCAGAAAGCCAGTCACAAACTGGAACAAACAGTCACAAACAGTCAAAAACACACTCACAAACCCAACCAGATCCAACTGCAGTACAGCCAAGGCTCCTGAGATGCAGCAGTGAACTGCAGTGCCTGCTTGCCTAATCACTCCTGTGCAGAAGATTTTAGAGGTTCTTTGGAGACTGCAAAGTGATTGGCTTCCATGCAACAGCTGAATTGATGAAACAGCTGCTGTATTCAAACAAATCCAGAATAACTCAATAGGACAGAGGAGAAGCAGTTTGTTATGGCTAATAAACTTCCACGTTTATCATGCCACAGATTCCATCTACAGGTAACTACCAAGTGTGTTAATGTTTACTAGCTGTAACCATGTGTAATGTTTTAAAAGAGATTTTAGATGGCAGCTCCATCTCATGTTTTTCAATTGTTTGAACACACTAATAAAAATCATAGTTGAGCACACCACAGATTTTTTTTTCAGAGATATCATCTGCACAAGTGTACCAACAAGCAAATTAAATTAGAATTGCCTGAAATCCTAAAATTATTATCTCTGCTGACCTCAGTAGAGAAACATTAAAGGACAGTGGGAGGGAGGTCTGAACAACCTGGTCTAGAGAAAGGTGTCACTGCCCTCAGCACAGGGATTGGAACTGCATGATCTTTAAGATTCCTTCCAACCCATTCTATGGTTCAGTGATTCATTCTGTTGTGAAGAGCAGTGCTGCTGTGGTGGTGCATTCAGCTGGAGCAAGGAAGTACCATGGAGAGTGTTCACAAACTCAGGACAGCTGAGCAAGTTTTCCAAAGGTTGGTGCTTTTCCAGACCGAATGGCAAACCTTCACAAAGTTTGCTGATGGCTGCTAGCAGATTGTTAGTCTTTTGCAAGAGCTAAAGTTTTAAGTCTTCAGCCAACAGCAAGCTGTTACCAAACTAAAGCCTTCTAGGCACAAGTCACACCTAATTTAGCAATCTGAGCAAAGCAAGAAGAAGTGAATTACTATTTGGAACAAGATCTATTGCATCAGTCCCAGTTCCATGTTGTCACTCAGCCTCCAAACCAAAATGCTTTATTCTGATGGGCTGGGTACATTACCCTGTCACTCCAATTAGCTTATTTTTAAAATAAACAGCAGGTCTCCACTTTCAACACTGCAGGCTTTCCCGTCACTCACTGCACACTCTGCTTTATGCACACTTCCCACAACATTCTTTTCTAGATAAAATGGCACTTACACAAAGAAAAAAAAGGCATAAGATGTTAATTCAGTACAAATTTCTGCTTAGAGGTAATTTGTAACCTCATTTGTGATGCTGAAGGCAAGTCTTTGCAAACTGACTCATAACTTTGTGATATTTTTAAATAACTGTTTATTAGCATTATATGGAGCTCTGATGTTTGTCTTTTCTTTTGACAGAGGTGTGAGCATGTTTGCTATGCTAACTGGTACATTACCCTTCACAGTGGAACCTTTTAATATCAAGCAACTGCATCAAAAGATGCTAATTGGAGAAATCAGTCCCTATTCCATCAGATATTTCCCCTGGTAAAGCATTTCAGTTTTTATAAAGAATACCTATGCAAAAAAGTTTTAATGTAATATAATTATGTGAATTTAGCAATAACACAGTCTTCTGGAGATTAAGATGTACCTTTTCCAGTTGCTTTGTTTGCATTTAGAAGTAACTTTTTTGAGGCTGTGGCAATATCACTTTATCCCAGGCTACAAGAAAAACAACATTGTTGTCTTTTAAAAAAGACCATTATTCTTGGCTCTTATTTACAGGGGAAATAAAATGTACATTGCTTTTACATAAATGGAGGAGCTCTGCAGTAAATGAGAACACTGCCATGTTTAGTATGTCCCATGCTGTGTGTCACAGCCAGGCATTCTTTCCTGTTTTTCCCACAAATAAGTTATCTAAACCTTAGATATTTTTTCCTGGAGACCTTATCTTTTGGCTACTGACAGACCCTGCAACACTGAGATTATTAAAGACACAGGAGGGCTATTTTTGTGAAGAATCTGTTCATATTTTTCATGAGAAAGAACTGAAATGTAGCATTTTTCAATTAATTTTACTGACAATCTTTAATGAGGTACAGTCAATGAAGTATTTTTGGGACAACTGAGAAAGATAGTTCTCTAAAATTCTAGCCTGAATTACAACCTGTGTCTCTAAACCCCAGAATTCACATTGATGTGCAAATGCTCTCAGGCAGCAGTACAAGGTTAACTTCCTCAAAGTTCAAAATTCTGCTGCTTTACAACGATTCTTATATACCTCTGGCTTTAACACATATTTTCTCTCCACCTGGAGTAGCATCCTCTCTGCTGACCATCCCAGGCCCCTTGTCACATCTGCAATGGTACATCTTCACTGACCAAGCTGGAAGGCAGAGCTGAGTGAGACAGGTTTTCCCAGCTCTCTACCACAAGAGTTCAGATCTCCCCGTGGTTTTGAGCAGCATGGCTCTGATGTTAGGCAAGAATGATCCTAGGAACCAGGATTAGCTTCAGCAGCTGCCTGCAGCCAGGCTCTGGGAAGCAGCAGACTGTTCCAGACCAAGCTAGCTGCATCTAGTCTGGAGAATTAAGATAATGTGATGATTCCACTTCTTTTTCTCCCCTAGTGAATGGAATAAGGATATCTACCATAGCTGTCAAGAATGTCTGTGCATTGGTCTCTCATTTATCTTTTTTTGGAGATCAGTTGCCAGATAGCAGCTTCATTTTTGTAGAATCCCTCCATAGATACAATTATTGTATTTCTAATTTTTCTTATTTATGGTGTTGTTATAGCTTCTACTAATATATGCATTATCTCTGCTTTTCTACAAAGCCCACACAGTTAGTGGATGATTGTGGATAACTCCATTGTTCTCTTGCCCACTGGGAATTCAGTGAGAGAGCAGTAATAAACTGGCTTTGCATACTTTAGATCTAAATTCTTCTGAAGGAGATTACAAGTGAAAGGAGCAGTATGTTCCCAGTTTAATGCTCACTTGCCATTTTATTCATTTCAAAACTTCCCCAAGGAATACAGAAGAATTCAGTAAAGTTTTCCCAAGAAGAAAAAGAAAAAGAAAAAAATAGATTAAAAAAAAATTTTAAAAAAGAGGCACTTTATGCAGTGTTGGAGCTGAGTGATTGACATACAGGAATGTTTGAGCTCTCTGTCCCCACTCCAGAGAGCCAAAGCACAACACATCATGTGAGCACAGGAGAGAGTTTTATCCATGCATTTGGCTTCTCTGGGTGAGGAACAGAAGTCCTGAGCAGTCAGCTGGCACAGGAGTGCCCCTTCTCAGGGGCCTGATCAAATGCTGAGTGAGCATGATGCTGAGATTACAGCTGGTGTCATAGGCTGCATTCACTGGGGTAAATCAAGCAAACTGGGAACTGAGTTCCAGAACTGTATCTACAGCAGCATCCCAAGGTCCCTAGCAGGCATCCCAGCATGGTTTGGCCAGTGCTGCCTACCCTGTCCTTGGGGGAAAAGGGTCACCCTATGGGACCACAGCAGACTCAAAGAAAAGCCCTAGAGGCTGAATTTTAGCTGAGGGTCTTACGATGTGGAGAAGCAGAGCAAGAACCACATTTCTGAAACAGGAAAAACATGCAGTGGTCAGATAGAGAAATATTACTAGCAAACAAGCCATTTTATTGGAATACTGCACAGGAGCTGTACACTTCATGCAGTCTCTGCTTGAGCCTGACCCTGCTAAGAGGCCTGGAGTCAAAGAAGCAATTAAAGACAAATGGTTGAATGAAGGTTTCACCAGGAAAATACTGAATGCTGCTGCCTATGAGAACAGGTAACAGTTTTGACATCTGTCTTCTACCTTGGGATTTCAGGATTGGGAATTTGGGAGGAAAGTGGTTTTGGGATTTTTTTTGTTTGTTTGTTTGTTTGTTTTAGAAGATTTTTGTTATCTTGCATGTGCTGTTCCAAAATGACAGTTTTACTTCAGAAAAAAACGCATCAACACTTCTAACTGTGGGTAAATTTTATTTAAGAGGAAACATCCTTATAGATCTCCTTATATCCATTGTATCAGTAATTTTGTTCTTAACATGCTTCACAGCTGCCACTAATTTCAGTGTGTTTATAATCCTATCCTACAAAACTAGGTCTCTCAGGCCCACCTGAGGAAATATTTTTATATTACACCAAAGCCATTATAATTCTAATAATTTTTATTCTTATCCATCTTTGTAACTGGTTTTTAACTAGCCTCCATTTTTTTTCTTAGCAACGCACTTTATGGTTTAAGATTATTATAAAAGTTTAAAGTAGATATGTTGAACATAACACTTCACATAAATGTTGCCAACTTTCAAGATGTTATTCATCTTTCATATTGGGAGGCTGCAAAGCACACTTTGCATGTCTTTAAATGCCTAAATTCAGTGATGGACTTCTTACATCATACTCACTGCTGAAAGTAGCTAGTAATGGGTCACATATTTTATTCCCAAACTGTTCTGTAAAGGTCAGTATTTCACACTAATTGAAAAAGATAATAATTTGGCCTGTGTAATCTGCACCATCTGCATTGGTGTCTAGAGGACTCAGCAGCTTTTCCTACCATGGTGATCCACTGCCAGTCACAGCTAGAACTGTTAGAAATCTCTGTGCAATTTCTGTGAGAATTCTCCACTGCTCCTGCCTTTGCCCTTCTTCCTTCCCTCACCTGTCTGTTCTCATTCATATTGAAGTTTGAAAAAATGTCTCAGGAGTCTTGTAATCAAAGGATGATTTCTGTAATTCCTTTGCTATACTTTACTACTCACAGAAGCCCCTGAGTAAAACAATTATCCTTATAACAAAGTATGTTTTATTTCACAATCTGATTTATATGAAAATTAGAATCCTACTGTACATTCTTTAGTTCTCTTTTGCCCTTCAAGATTTTCCTGCCTTTGATACTTTTCTGTCTTCTTACATACATGCACACACACTATCTCCCTTTTAATCCATTTGAGGCTATTGCACTGAGAACTGAAATGCACACTTGATTGAAATGAGAAAATGCTGTTTTCCATATTTTAATTTTTCAAGCTTAATCCTGGTGGGTGTCCTTTCAGAGTAATCAATTATATCAACAATAGGATGTTTAATGATGCAGTAACAGAGCCTCAGCCCAGCAGTGAAGTTAGCATAGCCAGACAAGAAGATTATTGCACAACTGTGTATCATAATTTGCCTGTAAAATTAACTTAGCCAACTCCAGCTGCATCACAAGAAATGTATTGTCTGCTTACTGTAAATTCTAACATTGTACCTGGTCACATCATTTGTATTAAAATACTTTTTCCTAATATTTCAGATTTTGCCCCTGTGGATTGAATCCTGTTGTTTTAAACTACATGACACACATTATGGAGTTCAGTCTTTCAGAAGTTATCAACAGTTTAATAAATAACAGACCCTCTCCTGCCATGTCTTCTTATTGCTTGTTGTTGAAGAAACTGCTCAGGTACCAGAAAAACTGCAAAAGAGCTCGGGTAAGATATTGTGGCCATAGGAGGCATAAAGGGCTCCCTGGATATTTTATGAGGAGCAATGCAGCACCTATTAAAAAGGTGGTTATCCAAAAAATGGGGAAAAATTCAGCAAAAAATTAGTTATGAAATTGCAGATCCAAGTGCAGTCTCAAAGCTACAGTCTGGCATTCTCCAAGGTGATTGATTTATGAGTTTTCTATTCCCAGAGATAAATATACTTTTTTTATGACTAATGAATTTTTAAAATGAGCTGCTGGTTGTAATGGGATTGAGAATTGTTTTGTTTTATTATATGTTTTACATATAAAATTACTTTTCCATTGGGAAAAGGAGCATTAGCATCTCAGTGACCTTGCCATCCCTTTCCTTTCTGACTGGTCTGTGAGGTTTTAATCCAAAGTCTGGGGAGGTGAGTGGGAAGCTGTGAAAGTTGTAAAATCTTTTCCCAGCATCTTTTCTTTTTTTTTTTTTTTTTTTTTTAATATTTTACCCCTGTATCTTATTCTCACACTTCAGCTTCAGCTCATTTGGGGACATGAAGTGAGATCAGAGGGGATAAACATTTTAAAAATAAATTCAAAAAAATTATGGTAATCATTGGTAAGGCCACAATTAGTCAAAAAGGCTGTAAGCTTTTCTTTTACAACCGTCTCCACTAAGGGGTTCACAGCTCAGCCATAAAAATTTTGCTTCAGGCAGAAACTAGGCAGACAGGAAGCCAAATTCCAGCTTCTAACACACAAGTGCAATGGGAAAAGTTTCAGCTACAAAAACACACACATTAGCGATTAGCCTCCCATTCAAAGCCTTCACCCTGGAGAAGCTGTATTTTGAGAAGGTCCAGTTGACTCCTCTAGAAATTATTCAGATGAGCTTGAGCAGATCCAGATCTCCATGCCAGCACACAGCCCCAAGGTCGCAGCAGTCTGTGCAGTGTCTGCAGACAGAGCCATAATTCAAAAATATGAGTTGGAGAGTGTGTGTGTGTGCATGCTTAGGGAGAGGAGGCTTTTCTTCACATATGTGAATTTTTTCATATTACAGTTTTAAGTAGGATCTGCTAAATCATAAGTCACTCAAAAAGATCTATATTGTGAAGGCTATTGACCAGCTTTCTAATACCTCTGGATATCAAGCTGATTTACAGCCAGCAGAGATCCAACCTTCCAGGCAAGTGGCAGTGCTTCATGTCGTGTGTGACCTCTTTCAGCATCCTTCCTGAGCGGGAGAGGGAAGTGATCATGTACATAAAGCTGCAAGCTGATTAAGGGTCTGTGATACTTCCTGCCACTCCTGACATCCAAAATGCCCTCTAGGCAGAGACTGAAACTGAATTCAAGCACAGACCATTAAAATAGCTATGATTGTGAGTTAATAACACTAAAAAATATTGTTTTGAAGTCCTAGTAAATATATTTCCCAGGCAGAATGAAACTTCTGGTAGAGCAAGGAGGAAAAGAGGGGAAGTTTAACGAAGGAGTGAGTGACATTTTCTTTCTCTGTGTTGACATTTTTCCAGTTAAAGGTTTAAACTCAAACAGACACAAAATAATCTGACCAGCTTCCAGCTCAAAACAGTGATGACTTTCACAAAATCACAGCATCACAGACAGGCTGAAGGTGGCAGAGGAAGCCATCTGATCAAACCCTCATGCTCAAGCAGGGCCACCTACAGATGGTTGCCCAGTAGCATATCTGGACAGCTTTTTATTGTCTCCAAAGATGAACACCAGCATCCCTGGGCAACTTGTGGCAGTGCTTGGTCACCCTCACAGTGAAAAACTGTTTGCTGATGTTCAGAGGGAAACTCTTGTGTGTGTTTCAGCCTCTCAATCACCTCTGTGGCCCAGAACTCTCTGCAGTATGTCCATGTCTCTCTTACTGAGGAGTGCAGAACCAGATGCAGTGTTCCAGATGTGGCCTCACCAGTGCTGAGCAGAAGGGCAGCATCACCTCCATTGACCTGCTGGCAGCACTGACAGCTCCTGTTGCAGCTCAGGGTACCATCAGCCACATTGCAGATTCATGGCCAAAGTGGTGTTGACCAGCTGCTTTCCAGCCCCAGCACATGCTGGTGCCTGGGAACAGGACTTTGCACTTCCTTGCTGGGCTAAACCCAGCAGGGACACCTCTAAGCAAGTAGACTGGATTTGCACCCTGGGGTCTATTCAATTGTGTCATATCACAACTCCCCATTTCCACACCTTCCCCATAACTCCCAGGGGTGTAGAACTTTCTTCTGCACCACAAAACCATGCTGGTACACAAATTTTCACATGATCAGTGTGGGGAGTTCTTAAATTTGCAGACAGATTCTCCCTTTGATGATTGCACAGGAAAATGACTCACTTTTAGTATGACATGTTTGCTGAGAATTTAAAATACAGGCACAAGATAAATGTCTAAATTTGGGAGAGTGGATTCTGCCACAAATAATACCTTCCAATATCTCTTACTAAGACATACAAATTAGGAAATTAGAACAGACCAATTTATACCATCTTTTCATGTCATTAAAAGTTGGTTTCCCTTTATCCATCAGCACAACATTTGTAAATGTTGCCTTTAAACTCATGAACACAAAGCCTGCTACTAGCACAGTTTAGAGATCATTCTGTTATCTAAGCCTGTTGGTAAAGTTACTGTTTTTTCTCTAGATAATCACTCTACATAACTTGTTTCTTATTTTTGTCCCTCTATTCCCTCTTACATTCTTCTTTATTATGAAAATTAATATTTCTCCCTTGTTAGTAGTAAGGCTCTGCAAGTTTTTTGCAGTTAGTAATGATCTCTTTATTGTTTCTTATTCAGGCCTTTTGCATAATTAACCTGTGCAATCAGTCCTCCTCAGGTGCTTTATTAAATCATGGCTATCAGTGCTACCACTTTATACCAGTTTCTCCAACATTCAATAATATTTGTATTTGCCAGCAATTTGGTTGGTAAATTTGGCTGGAATTTGGGCAAAAACAGGGAAGAAAGAGAGGAAGGCTGGCTAAGAAATCAAGCTGGGCATTCTTACTCAATCAATGCTCTTATTTTTCCAGTATCCTCTGGCCTGTTCTTCAGCTAAAGCTACTTTATGCACATCCTTGCACAATGGCAAAACTTAGCCCTGAGCATGTGCGAAGTATATAGGGAAAAGAGAAGAATGCATGTCTGGGATGCCAGGGCGAGCCCCACACGGGTGGCATGACGTTCTGGGCAGAGGCAGAGCCAGGAGCAGCCCCAGCCCCTCTGGAGACTGGCTCTCCAAGGAGGCAGCTGGCAGGGGATTATCTTGGGGGGGATTCTCTGCTTTGGTCTCAGAGAGGCCAGACCCAGCCACCTCTCTGGCAGGCTGCAGTGCACTTCGACCACCCAGCCACAGAGAGCTGAAGCTGAGGAAGAGGAGCAAAGATTGTTAACTGAATGCAAGGGGGAAATTTCCCACTTTTTACTCATCTTCTTGTTGAAATCCTGATGTTGCTAGAGCTTAATTACAACAGCATGGGTGTTTGATACTTGTGTTATAAATTATGCCAAGGATATTTCAAAATGCATAGATAGATGTTCTCTATATTCTGTATAAAGCCAAGTATTTGCTATTTATTACTGGCAGTGTGTGATCCATCTTTAAATCACATTATTTCCTTTCAGCTCTCCAGATCTTGCAAATGCATGCATCTGCTTTAACTTTAAGGATATGGATAGTTTCACTGAGCTCAACAAGACAGCTTGTGTGTATAAAATTAAAGCACAAAAATTACAATTTGCATATAGATCAAATCTAAATTATAGAAACAGACAAGTAAAAATTAAGAGTCACAGGTTAAATGAAATAACCTGAAAACTAATTGCCATTTATTTACACTATTTCTTTCTAAGGCCATAAAGATTATTGTATATTTCTGTCTGCCTATGAAAAGAGATATTTACAGGCAGCTAATATCTATAAAAGAGCAAATTTATAGTAAAATATACTCTGCTATTTTGGAACAAAATAAAAACCTTCTTTCCTCTCAGTGACTTGTATTAAAAGTTGGCATCTGGCTCTTCTGAATATTCTGTCCAAAAAGAACAAAACATATCAAATATCAACACAAACAGAAAAATAATTGCATTCATGATAAAGCCTATGAATAACAAGCAATAAAATATTCTACCAACACAATCAGCCCAGACATTGCTTGGAATTCAAATGCATATTCACAAAACAGTACATTCAACCCATTCCAGGCAGCAGAATATGCTATGATTTTTCACACAATACCAAGGAACATACAATTTCCAGGGGAAAAATTTACAGAATAAATTCTAATCTAAAACTGAAAAAAAAAAAAAAAGTCTGTTGAAATTACTTTTCATGTACAAACCCCCTGCATTTGAAAAACCAGTATGAGTAATTGTATTTGCACCATCTCCTTGTACACAGAAGTTAACAGTTGAACATGCAAATAATAGTTTTGTTGGATGCAAACAGATGTGATTCTCATTTTCTGGCTGCAATTAGAAAAGTCTGTTGAAAGCTTTACCCTTAAAAAAGCATAAGATCCTTTCCATGTTCAAATTTAAGCCATAAGTCATTGGATAAACTTAAAACACAGCCTGTCCTTTTATGCATCGTAGTTTCTCCAAGCAATGTATTTACATTTTATGTGTTCTGCTGTGGAAGAGGGAGCCTTAATGATTACAATTTGCCATCCAGAACTTTATAGCTAGTCCTTGCAGAAAATAGCATTTCTGCCAAAAAGCTTCCTGCCCAGGTGCTTAACCAATTAGCTCTTAAGAGGTCTGGCAGTAAAACCAGTCATGGCAAGTTTTCTGATATACTGTATATAAGGTGACAGCTTGCAAAATGTAAGATGAAAATTTGTTTTCTTAACTAGCAGTGTGTAAAATCCTGGGAGACTATTTGATTGCATAGCCTAAAATACTTATGACATCTCAAATTCTCAATTGATCTAGTGTGGTTTTAGCAATATGTTGTCAACTTAAATGTATTTTGTTTCTTTTTCTAAATACGCTTAAAATCATTTCCCTAATTGTGATTGCATACTAGAAGTATGTAGGAAGGATGGGGTGACCCCAAAAATTTGAGGTTTGGGGCCTTTCAAATTTTTTCAAACATTTTTGCTAACTCACAAAGTACATTCAAGCTATCAAAAATGCCTTTTCTCCACAAATTATGCCCAGTTTGTAAAAAAAAATGTTAGACTAAAAACATATTTTTCACAAGGACAGTACTTTGAAATGCAGACATTAGAATACCATGAAAAATATAAGTACACCATAGTAAACTTAATTACCTCTCTGATCCTGGAAGCAAGAAGTTTGTATTATATGGGGATGGCAGTAAATAAAAACAAAAGTCACTAGAGATAATCCTTGAAGTGGTAGTCATGTAACAACAAAGTGGGTCTGTCAGAGACGATATGGAGAGCAGCAAAAAAAAACTTGGTCTTGGACTGGAATATCCATTTTGTTTGTGCTTTGCAGCATGAGCTCTGCTGTACCCCAACCTTCCTTACACATCTTAGGAGACTCTGGGAGCCATAAGCCTCCAAGGAAGTGCTATGGGCTCTCCAAAGATGGCATTCTAGTGCCCAACTGATCTTCATGAAAACTTTCTCCCTACAGCCTGCCTGGTAAAGGGAAGGGTCTGCCAGCCCATGTGCAGCTGGGTTTCAGGAAGAACCTCTGGCATAGGGTCTGTTCAGATTAAATGTTGATGTGTGTATCTAAGGCTTGTGTGAAAATAAGATTTCCCATTACACCTTATAGTGTGATTTCTTTTAAGTTGAGGTGCTTTTTTTGTTCCCTTCAAATCAAATGGTGTCTGGTCATTTTACAGGGGGAACATGAAGCAGAAAAACACAATATTGATCCTGATAAAGAGCTGAATAAGGAACCAGAAACTAAGATTTCCCAGAAGGCTGAAATGGATGCTGTGGAAAACCTCAGATACTATGGCAGTAGGGCATTTCCTACTGCACTAACCCTGGAAATGCAAAATGCTATTCAAGAAGATGAGATTACAATTGCATTGGAAAATCAAGAAAACTTGTCAAAAGGTACTGTTTTGGAATAAGTCTCAGCATGTTAGTTCAAAAGGGTAAAAGGGTATCTGTCTGAGGAAAAAAAGGGAACAAAATTCCTGAAAATGCTACAGAAATATCTTTGCATTTTGTTTTGAAATTACGAGTATTTTGAGCAATTGTTTCCTAGGCCCAAATCTGGTGATAGATTTAATTTTGATCAGGTGAAGTAATCAGCACTCCACAGATACTGACGACAAATAACTGTTCCACATCCATGTGTAGGTTATTTCCTCTATGAGCAACTCTGGAATGGTACTAGTATCTCTAAGGCACTTCCAAGAACAGACATTTATTATTAAAAAAGGGCATTTATCTACATTCCCGGGATGAATGTGAGCATGGTACAAGTGTCACAACTTCACTGTACTCAGTGAGGGGTTGTACTCATATTCGTGATATCATTTTCCACAGTCTCAAAAATATAGAAAACACACAGCACTGGATAATCAAACTCCATATCCTAATTTATTTCTGGTCCAGTTATTGCACCCCCACAGCTATTTACATATGTGCCATGTTTAAACTGATGTGATAAAAGTCCCCAGAATCATAAATGCACATGATGCCCAGAGAAGCTGTGGATGCCCCAATCCTGTAAATTATTCAAGGCCAAGTAGGATGGAGCTCTGAGATACCTGATCTAGAGAATGGTGAATGAGGATTGGAATAAAATCTTTAAGATTCCTTCCAACCCAAATTAGTCTATGATTCTTTGATTCTATAGTACTCAATAAAACTAAGCCAGAAAATGTTATGCAGAGAGGCTCATTTAGGACTGTTCACCCAATCAAAAAACTGACAATTGCCTGCCTGCAGATCAGCATCTGCCTGAAATCATCAGTGCAAAATTGCATTGTGTGAAGATCTACTTTTATGTATGCCTTTACAGATATTGATTTTATTATGGGATGAAGCTGATTAGATAACAACATATTGTTTTCTTGAAAGTACCATTCCAGCAGAAGCTGATCTGATTTGTTCTATATTCTATTTAGTTTCCAAGTTTGCAGGTGGAGAGTTGTTCTGCTGTGGGCCTCCTAAGTCATCAAGAAAAAGTATTCCATGTCAGTGTCCCATTTATCAGCAACTTTTGGACTCTCAGAACAATCAGAATGATTTTGAAGACTTGACAGAGACCAGAAAACCATATCTTAATGAGAAATCCACATCAGCAAATAAGCAGTCTCCCTTTTCAAACATCCAAGCAATGACAAGTACAAGCAAAGTACCTCCACGGTCCCTGACGGAAAACAGAATTATTACCAGAAGTCCTTTGCCTCGTCAGGATATGAGGTTTAAAGACCTTCTAAAGGCTGTATGTGACAATATTCACATCCCAACACAGAGGCAACTTGATAAAGACAGCTCTGATCTCCTGATGATTGACTCTCCCCAGCTGTCACCTTTCCCCAGGCTGCAACATGCTACCCTGAGAGAAACCCTGCCTAGAAAGATTTTCTTGCTGGGAGCAACAGAGGAACATACAGATATCTGCCCTCTTGTTACAGGTTCAAAAACACCAGCTTTCCCCACACCCCAACAGCAAAAGTTTACTGTAAGAAGTATGAGGCAGTTTAAAGAAAACCCAACTCATTTTTTCAATAAGAAAACTAAGAAAAGCTTTATTCAGCTCAGACACATGCCTACAACTACAGATGTAAATCTTCCAGTTTTATGCCCACCATACCAAACCAGGTCAGGGAAAAAATCAAAGACTCTAAGATTAAACTTTGCATAAATAAAACATCCACAAAGCATCAGAAGAAAAAAAGGGTGAAGGAGCAGGCAAGAAACAAAGACAGACAGAAAGAGAGAGCAGGGAAAGGAAGGTGAGAGAGATTAATTCAATCTTAAAATGAGACTCCTCCAAACACAGAAGAATTCTATCATTCAAGCTGTATATCCTCTGCTATCAATTAAACACCATGCTACAAATTTTGAGGAGTACACTAAAGACACAGAAAAACAAAATGCCATTGTAACAGAGCAACATCATATATATTTAGGCACAGAGTGGACACTGAGGGCAGAAGACGTGATTTTAAATATTTTGCATCAATACATATATTGTCCTGAACTTGTGTTACTTGTATTTATGTATTTCATTAGGGAAATAAACCCAGGCAAGCAATTTTCATTAAGCTGTGAACATCATGCAGAAGGTTAAGAAACAGCAACAATGAGGGAATAAACAATTGGCAGGGGAATTGCCGTGACACAAAAAATAGTCATGTCACTGATATTTGTTTGTTTCTTTGCTTATTAGTTCTAACTGTGTGTATTCCAATTAATGGAGACCATACAACCTAACTCCCCTGAAAGAGAGTTAGTTGCATTTTCTCTGTAAATTTAACAACTCAATCAGTATTGCCTATTTGTAACTGTTTGCCTTTGCAATGTTCATGCCTTACTATTGAAAACATGGACTTGCTTTCAGTTTCAATGTATTGTGGTTCTCAGATTGTCATAGTAGTAAGCTTTAAGCGTGTTTCTGTCCTCAAGTTTCATATTAGATTAAATCCTTTAAGTTCAATGGATTTGAACTTGACTGACACCAACAGAGATGAGAATACAATGGGAATCTTCATATTTGCTGCTCTGCAGGCTCCCATATAAAAGATGTGTAAAGATTTTTTCTCAGGAAATCTGCTTTCCTAATAATTTAGGAAATGTTTATGCCTTGAATATGTTTTAAGCTTTGCATCACCCTTAAACATTTTTTTCTTTGAACATACATCTTGAAACAAATGGATTCAGCTGTAAGTTCACATTTCAATCCAGTGTTTCCTTTCACAATACTAAAATGCTTCATTCTGGACATAAATTATAGAATTTTCTAGTAGGTGAGCTTGGCTGGCTGCCAGATGCCCACCAAATCCACCCTATCATTTCGCCATCTCAGCTGGATAGAGTAGGGAAAATATAATGAAAGTCTTCTGGGCTGAGATAAGGGCAAGGAGAGGTCACTCATCAGTTGCCATCATGGGCAAAACAGAGTCAGCTATGGGAAATTAGTTTAATTTATTACCAATCAAATCAGAGTAGACTAATGAGAAATAAAAATACATTTAAAACACCTTCTGCCCACCTCTCCCTTCTTCCTGGGCTCAATTTCACACCCAGTTTTTTCTACCTACTCCCCCACAGGGGTGCAGGAGGACAAGGACTGAAGGTTGTAGTCAGTTTATCACGTTATGTCTGCTGCTCCCTCCTACTCAGAGAGAAGACCCCTCATGTTCTTCCACTGCTCCAGATTGTTAAACAGGCTTTTTCCCCCCTTTTTAAGTCTGTTATCCCAGAGGCACATCCACCACCCCTGATGGGCTCAGCCTTGACCAGCTGTGGGTCCATCCTGGAGCCAGCTGGCATTGGCTGTGTCAGACATGGGGGAAATTCTGGCAGTTTCTTGCAGAAGTCACCCCTGCAGCCTCCTGCTACCAAAACCTTGCCATGCACACTCAATACAGATTTCTTATTTCTAGGACTCTTTTACTAAAAGTCAATGGAATTCCCCTTCTCCTTCCATCCACCCCTTTAAAGGAAACAACAGGCTTCCCAAAGAGACAGATTCTGAAGGAGCATTTAGCTGTTTCATTACATCAACAGCAATTCCTTGCACAAAATAACTTCACATAGATTTGCTGCTGGGACAACACTGGATCTGTCTTCAGGTCCTTCAAGGCAGTGTCTCTAAGTGGATCCTGCTATTTTCACAGTCTGTCTATGCAATCACAGGAGATTCCCAGACCTCAGTTTCATAGGTTTTCCATTCACACATAGGAAATGGCACCTTTTACTTCTATCCTGTTTCTGAGTCATATTAATATAAGTCCAACTGCTTTATGTATTACCAGTTTCAACACTGTTCTGTTTTTCAAATCACAACTGTTTTCATGTCAGCAAAAGAATTTCAAACCACAGGAAATTCTGAGGATGAGCTACAAATATACACTTAGAGCTTTCAGAAAGCAGAATCAAACCTGCAGATGGAAAAACATGAAAAGAATGCCTCTGCTTTTAATTTCATTGTTCTTTAAAGACATAAATGAACAAGATTAATAATTCAGACAGTAAAGGAAAGCCTTTGAAAAAAGCCTGAATAATTCAGAAGTTCTAACATTATATAGCCTTTGTCATACTGATCCATCCACCCTGGGTAAAGACTCTGAAGAGAGAATGCAGTGACTATCCAGTTCTCTCACAACCCTCTCATATTACAGTTTATGAACAACAAAACTCTGCAAATCAGAAGGTCACAAAAAGAGAAAAGCAGCTCATGCTCACCAGTGGTCTGTACCAGCAAGATGATGAGAAAGGGCAAATAGGAGCATCATAAACACAGTGTTACAACTGCAAGACTTGACCTGCAGCCCAAGAAAATCCACTCCTTTGATTTACCCAGGCTCTAATCATAAAGTATGTGAAAGGTTTAGGAAATTCAGAAAATATTCATCATACAAAAACCATTTTAAAAGAAATCAAGGTTTTCCCAAACTGAGAGTGAGTCTGAGAAATATATAAATACATATTTCTTTCTATAAAGCAGTACTTAGAATTTTTATGTCTCCTATAAGTAATATGCATTTGCCTCATCCATCTAACTAAAATTAAAATCTTTCAGTTTCATAATGATAAAGAACTATATATACATCTTCCTCTCTTTCACCTCTTTTCATTTCTGGTCAATATTTTGGGTCACAGATCGGTATAATGGATAATACAGAAAAAACGTAAGTTCATGAACTTAAGAAACCTTTTTCTTCTTAAGAATAAATATTTGAGATTTCTGCTAGAATTCCTGGCATAAAATATTCCAGAATGAGAGTCATCCACCATTCGCCTGGCTGCAGTATTTGGGCTCCAGTCCCTTATAAACACATATTTTGTGGCTAATCCTTTAGAGAGAAAGCCAAAGGATGCTTTCAGAAAAGAGTTATTTTCAGCTAGGAAGCTGGAAACGTCCTAAACTCTCTGTCATAGAGTTTAAGATATCTACCACCACCCAGGAGAGTGGGCTGAGGGGCAAAGGGATTAAACAGAGCTAAACACCACAAGGCATACTCAGGTTGAGATTTTGAGGAGCAAGGAGGTCCTGCAGTGACCTTGCTTCCTCAGCATGAAACAGAGGAGACATCTCTGACTAAGGTGGCTGTCCAGACTCTTTTGTAGTTGCCTGAGATTATGAACATCTGGAAAAGAGGGAAAGTAAACGTGATTTGGAGGTCCTCAAGCAGAATCTTCAAAGGTCACTCCTCAACAGCACTGCCATAAGGATGACTTGATCCAATATCTGGGGCTTTGAGTTTCCACAGACTGAGGAATTCATGTCATCTCATGAGCACTTTAAATGGCAGGGCTGTTTCCTGACCTCTGCAGAAGCACAACAGCAGTATAAGTCATTATCTGGAGCATATATCAAAGGCTCAGAAAGGTAAAAAGGAGGATCAAATAGGTCCTTAAACCTAATCAACTGCTGCTAGGCAGGCAGATATTTCACTTGGGACAGTAATGGTAACAGCCTTCCAAGGCCAGTAAGAAGACTGAAAACCACTTTTTACAAATCCTTTCTTAGAAGGTAAGTCCTCTGTAAACCGGAATGAAAGTGCTCCTCTAGACAAAAGAAGGATTTGAGTCTCAAGCTCATCCATTGTATCAGCTCAAAAAGGAAATGAAAGCATGAGGGACTATGTTGCACAAGTCTTTTCTAAGCTAATAAATACTTAACTCACATCAACAGCTTCTACAGAACTCTTAAATGGGACCAGAAAGGAAAGCTAGTGTTCCCCCAGCAAAGGAGAAGCTCTTTGGTTCAGACCTTCACAGTTTCTTTCCAGTGCAGTTCTGCATAGAAACTCACATGGATATGGCAGTATTTCAAAAGAGTGAGAGGTCTCTTTCACAGAACACAGTCTATACATCTGCCAGACATCCACTCTTGGCCAGCCTACACCCTTTCCTAGCAGGACTGTGAATTCCCACATCATGGAGACCCTGCTCTTCCTAGGCATTTCTACTTGCTGCTTCCCATTTGCTTTGGTAGCTCAGCATTTCTTCTGCCACTAAACTGAAAAACTACTCCCCAAGATGATTGACATCTAACTATTCACATACATTTACAGGCCTTTACACACAGGGTAACATAGAGAGGTGCAGAGGATATGCTGTTACATGATGGATGTGAAAGGTCAAACACACTGTGTTTATTCATAATGCCTCCCTTTTATTGACACAAGGCCATCCCTTTCCTCAGATATTGAGACAGACAAGTCATAGAGATGATGATACAGTCTTGTTCTTACAACCTTCTAGAGAAAGAAAACCATGTTCTAGTCACTTCACTATTTTCATCAGGAGTCATTGATCCAATCCTACAGCTGAGAAGAAAATTTATGTTTCAGAAAACCCACCACAAACTGTTGGAAACACTGTAAGTGGACCCAGCTCCAATGTGTCTGATTTTCTTCGAATAAGTTAATTATCTTCCTTCCACAAAATAAGCCAGCAAGCATCCCTTGAGTTCCCAAAGACAATCATTTGAGAACAATGGGCATTTGATAGACTTCTGTGCTCATTAACTATATAGTAAAGATGGAAAAAATTCTCATAAAGCCTGAAAAATATTTAGCAGTGACTGAAAGTCCGTAAAATCATGACTGGGATATAGATATTATGTTATCCTGATAGCTCTCAGTATGTGAAGCTATCAGCTATAAAACATCTGAGCTCAAAAGTACAGCCTCCAACTACAGATCATATATTTCACATCTCTATGCAATACCAGGAAGAATTCACACTCTGCCACTGCTGCTGTCTCTGCAGGGATCTCTCTGCTTCTATGCCTAATTCTGCTTTTGCCCTGTGGATATGACACAAGAAATGCCAAGTAGAGTTTTCAATGCATAAGTGTATTATGTGGCATGGTAAGAGAAGTGCCTCATTATAGCACAGTTTGGAAGTATTAACCAAAAATTTGCTTCCTAATAGTGAAAAGCTGGGACTTTGACCCTTCTGCAGAAGCAAGGAGAGCAAACCATGGCTTTAGGCTTAACCACTTGTATTGAGCTTAGCACCACTCCAGTGACTGAGCACGTTTATTATATTCTATGCCCTTGTAGCCTGTGCTCTCTACAGATTTTTTAACTTTGACTCACTGGTGAAAAGGAGCACCTGTCCTCTGCATTTTCACTTTTGCTTCACTGTGTCTATCCTTGACTCAGAATATGCCTGTTGGAAAAACCAAGCTCAGTTCCGTGCCTGAAATAAAAATATAACCTGCCTCCAAATGGCACAAAGCTGCTTAAAAATGTTAATCTCCCTTATTTTTATGATGTGTTTAATATTAAATGTTCCCATATGGGTACAACATGGCAAACCATGTCCTTCCATTTAAATAGCCTGTTTACTTTAAAATCTGAAACGAGCTACAAATTTAAACCCTTTTTGTTTTTGTCCACCTGGAAAAAATTATTAAATTCTTAAGTCTGCATTGTAATAGGAGCAAACACTGAAGAGTGTGATTTCTTAAGTTTCAATATCTATTTTAAAATAGTTTTGCATGTAAGCTTTTAATTTAGATTTAATAAGTTTCTAATTGCATTTTTTAAAAAATACCAGTTGATTATTGAAGACATATTTCTGTAGGATTAACTTACAGTTTAGAGTTTTAAAATATTGTTTTAAATAATAATTTAGTATTTTGTGATTTATGCTACTAAATTTAAATATAGTTAATGTAAAATAATTACAGAATGATTGCAAGAAATAAACTTATTGAAGATTAACATTTTATGAGAGCTGCACATCTCCTGTGTAATTATTCCATGTCATTAAGTGTCTTCAGAAAGCTGTGGGCAATTAATGTAAGAAGAGTGCTTAGTTATAATTTAACATATTGTGCAATTAAAGGCAATCAAAAGTTTTGCAATTTTCCATATAGCTCAGAAGCAGGAAGAAAATGTATTAGAGTGTTAAACGAAATGAGCTGTGCAGTTTCAATTCTCAGGTCTGTCTCAGCTGCTTTTTGCCCCTTCAGCAGTGCAAAAGAGCCAGAGACCCAGCAGTCTTGGTCTCCTGATGGTCTTTCCTCAGGGGAAATACTGGGTAATTCAAAGCAGGAATGGTGGCTGGGCTGCATGCCACCTTCTCTTCTTCAGCTGGAGGGTGCAGTATCAATACCACATTCCTCTCTTGCTGCCAGATGTACTCTTCAGGGTCACAAGTAGCCAAGATTAATTTATAATAGCTTTACAGCAGCCTAAAGATCTATAAAGTAATTTTTGCCTCGCTAATCTGGCACTGCCTACTATGGAAGATCTGGGCCTTTAAGCACAGTAAAGTCTTAATTAACTGTTGTCTTGGGCTGAGTGTAGGCTTCAGACCTGGCTTGAAAAGGCATTAAAGTCACCTGGGATCTGTTCCTCACCCTCACTGGAAGCTGTGCAGACCCTCAGCGTGTTGCGTGCTCCATGGAAACACGGCTCTTTTGGCAGGCAAGAATCTCCTGGAATAGCTATTGCTGTGGATATTATGGAAGGACTGCACTAGCAGAGGGAAATGAGATAACCTGCTTTCTTCTTTTTCACCAGTTTATTTTTAGGTTCTCACAAAATCATACTTCTTTTCCCACTCACTATTGTCATGACACCCCTCAGTGTACTGCCCCCCGACCTCAAGTATTATTTAGAACATTTTCTTTAGGGAGTTTGAAGGTAGAAATTGTCTTTTGCTCTGTCCAGATTAATTCACATGTTTTGATTTTTGCCGTTAAATTTATGTCTAAACCATGATCTAAATCAGGCATCCAAAATCATACCCAACGTTTAAGAGGCACTGAGCATTGGAAGAACTAATAAAGATAACATCTGCCTTTACTCCTGTGAGTAAAACTGCCTCAAAAAGAACAACATTGCAGAACAGCAGCAGAAGAATTACTTCCCTTAAGTGCTTCTAAATATGTTAGAGGCACCTTCTGTACCACCTTCCTTTAGTGCTACTTCATAAGAGTCATTTAATGTTTGACATCTTTATTTGACTTAACACCACTTCATGTCAAAAATTAAACTTACAAAACTCCTGTATGTGACAAGTAAACCAAGCACATGTCCCTCTGCACACCATTAGAAACCTCCAAAGAGCTGGAAGACTTCTGCTGATCCACATCATCACAGGCTCAGTAACTGCTTGAGACCACACTGATGATGGAGCTGTGTTCCCCTGCCATGAATCACTCTTCAAATAATTAAAACCATTATTCAAGTCAGTACACAACAAAGCATAAAAGCCTGGAACCCCTGGTTTTGATGCTTGATCAAAGCCCTTGCTTCTTGTGCAATGTGGTGGCACTAGCCTGCCAGGCTGCTGAAGGCAGCTATCAACCACTGCAAATATGCCAACAGTCCACTGCAGGTTGGTAATGGTAACAATCACTCACAAAACAAGGGTTTATTTGGAGCTGAAATACGATTGATGTCATTGTTTGCTAGGCTTCTGAAAATTAATGAAGACTGAGCTAATCAGCCTGCTCTGTCTTTATATTTATTGAAGAGAAATATGTCCAGTTAGGAAAGATTAATGTGGGCATGTTGCTCAATGGAGTATGGGACTGAGTGACAACAGGCATGAAAAAGGCAGAGGTTCTCCATCTCTTTTTTTTCTCCTCATTTTTCACTAGGCAGATGTGTCCCAGGCATTGCAATCCCCAAAGGCTACCAGCATGGGAATGACGTGGAATCTGCAGTAAAGGCAGGATGACTTCAGCAAACTGAGCTCATGCAACCCATGGGAGCAGATCAGCTGCGTCAAAGGGTGCTGAGGGAGCTGTCTGACATCATTCTAGAAAGAGATGTCATCTTTGAAAGGTCACTGCACTCAGGGGAAGCTCCTGGTGATGGAAAAGAAGGTCAACGTCACACCCATCTTCAGAAGGGGCAAGCAGGGTGACTCAAGTCAAACAGCTCCATCTCAACCCCTGAGCACATCATAGAGCAAATTCTCTGGAAAGCCACTGCTGATCACATGAAAAGCAAGAAGGTGAAGGAGATCTGGCAAGGGCAAATCATGCCAAACCAATCCCACTGATTTCCATGATGAACTGACGAGCTCTGTGGACAATGGAAGAGCAAAAGATACTGTACATCTTGGCTTCAGCAAGGTTGGTACTGTCCAGTCTTTACTAATAAGTGAAGACAGCCTCTTTGCAGGTAATACCAGACAACATGCAGGAGCACAGGCTGCAGTTCAGAGGGACCTGGACAAGCTGAAGGAATTGTGTGGATAGGAACCTCATGAGGACTAAGGAAAATGTAAAGTCCTCTATCTGTGAGAGAATAGCTCCAGGCAGCAAAAAGAGCTGGGGCTCAAGCATCTGGAAAAGCTGGGCAGAAAAGAACTGGGGTATCCTGATGGACAATATGCTGAATGCAAATTGGCTGTGACCCTTTGCAGCCAAGGAAAGCCAACTGAACTGTGTTGGCAAGAATTAATTTTTTTTCAATATAAATGGAGATGAAGCTAACTAGGTGAGGTGTACACTACCCACATTTAGATGGGATCAGTTAAAAGAGAGAAAAATCACATTGAGAACAAAAAACTTCAGTGAAACAGAGACACTGTAGAGCATTATTGTTTAGTAAAGTACATACTGCTACATACAGTTATCCTTGAAAAAGTTCCTAGTTGAAGGCTTCCAGGGTTTAACTCTTAGTTACACTAATGATAGGAGAATTCAGTGGTAGCATGGGCTTACAAAACCAGAAACATATTTGAAAAATATAACAGATTATTATATGCTTAAATGTATGCATAAAATCCACAGTATAGAGAAACATACATCCTTAGTTATGGGTTTCAAACAATTTGAGCAGTATAAAACAATTTTCTCTACAGTTCTAAGTGTCATCCTTAAAAACCAGGAATTCCATCACTAATATGAGTGGATCTCAATTTAAATAAGAAAGGCTCATATTTGATACAGGACACCCTAAGTAAGAAAATCGTGATTCTGGAGTTTTCTTTCCTCACTTTTTCCCCATAGTCTAATTTTACTGCTTCTTAGGTCTGTTGTACATCAGAATCCCTTTCTTCAAAATATCCCACAGTGAGGCTGACTGGAAAAGGGCTGTGGGAAAATTTCAGTGTATGTGATTAAAGCAGATTACTAAGGTGTGCCGTTTAGTTTACTTGATAAATTGCATTACTTTTTCTAAGTTAAATATATATACAGGTTTGATTTGGGGAAGGAAGCAGAATTTTTGTCTACCAACACTACAGCTTAGACTTGAAGACCTATGTTACCTTCTAGTGGTGTCCATCACTTTCCATTGACTGTAGATAACTTCCTGAAGAACTTTTCCCATTATTTAGGCATTTCAGCTGAGTGCTTATACTGAAGTAGTATAATCCACACCCTACAAGGTTATGTGGCAGTGTATTGTGATTTTCTGTTATGCAATTGTGCAATGGGGCCATTTTTTTTTATTTCCTCTGTTGCTATTTTTAAAAGGAACATCAGAGAGGATATTGGATCACACTCTTGACATATTTGATGACCTTATTCCTACTTTGATAGGGGCAAATTCCAAAGAATTACTCTTGCCTTATGCACCCTTCTCTGAGACATGAAGCATTTCTTGTATGTTTTCTGGGAACAAAATCTGGAAAAAAATTCCCAAGCTCATCCCCAGGGAGGATATTAATACTAGTTCATTTATGAGCAGCAAAGCAACAAGGTATGGCACATAATTATTTTGAACATCTGATTTCTGCAATAATCACACGCCTCAAAACTGAGAAACTGAACACCTACTTTAAAACTATGCTTACTTATTCATCAAATGAGTCTGGTTTTGGGTAAGAATGACCCATGTGCATGTCTGTACTACATTTCCTGTGAACAGTAATACTAACATGGAAAGGGGAATACTTCTGAGACTTTCAAAATATGTGCTATATTTTGCTTTGAATATCTAATTTGGTCAATTTCCCAAACCACTAAACACTTTTTAGACTTGGGTAGCATTTTCTCTATGATGTCTCCCTGCATTTCCTGACACTAGCAAGAATGTGGAATTGAAGTATCATAACACTTGCAACGTACTTATACCCCATTCCCTCCAAATAATTTAGTATTCTAACTATTCTATTATAACTTAAATAGAAAGAGCTTCTTACAGTACCTCCATGGCAGTTTTGAAGCATTTGCTTCTTGCCCTGTTATTTTTATCTGTAAGAATAGTTTTTTACTGATAGTATTTATGAGAAGTGAAGTTTAGTTAGTTCAGAGGAAACTTGGGGTACACATGTAAGGAGTTGGGCACAAAAAATTATACCACAGTTTTTTATTTTTCAAACAAACTCAGTCTACATAAATCACAGACCTTTGGATGCAGCAAATTAGCACAGTACTCCTGCAATCAGCTTTATCAGCAGCTGTGTCTCTGGAATGGGTAAAACCTTTCTTGTTGAATTAATAGCTCTTCTCCTTTCAGCATCTCCCTCCCAGACAGTCTTTCTCAAGAGCACTGATTATGGCTGCTCAAATATTTTGTGACTAGAGAAGTAGATTAATAATGATAGGCCACACAGTAATGATATTTCTTTCATGTCTTTCTTTTTTTGTTTCAAGGAATAGGTAGAGCCAGGTCTCAGCCCCATATTTCAACAACTTTGTCATTTCAAGTAAAAAAAGAGGCAACTTTTAATCACATATCAGTATAATGCAGGTTATAAAATAGAATAGACCTTCTAGTGGGATTACTTTGTAAATACTGGAATAGATTTACTGTAGGAATTACAGCCTCTTTAGTAGACATGCATAATAATAGGAAAGAGAAACTCCTCAGGAGCAAGAGCTATACTGCATCCTACCTCTAGACAGGATAATGGATGAGGTGATTTCTCAGATCCTTCAGACTTATTTTTCCTGATTCATTAATACTACCAGTTATCCTTCAGTGCAAGTGAATACTGCATCTCTTTCCTACATGCCACGTCAAAACATTTGTTCCATTTAGATCTCCTTCTCTGACATTGCAGTGTCACATTTACTCCTTATTTGCAGTTGGTTGTTATGCAATTCTGTGATCATTCGCTTACAGCATCTCATATAAAATTTCTAAATACCATAAATTTATTAATTCAGGCTTTCCAACAGTCCAAAATGTTGTTCTCATTAAACCAGAATTAAAGACATGTTACAAAGCACCAAATTAACAGATGGCAGAGAGCAGCCCAAATTGAAGTTCATAGCTAGCTGTGTATTGGTCACAGATACTGCACCAGTGAATGGTGAATGATTCAGCCTCCCTCTGGGGGGATTATATGCAGGAATCACTGCACAATTCTGGATATTTTAAAACAGCAGAAAGATGGGCATGTTGAAAAAAAATAAAGCCATAAAAATAATTGAACAGCTGGGGGATTTGATTTATGAAGAGACATTAAAGGAATGATGTTTGATTGTCTGCACAGTGCCCAAAAGCCATATGTTAAACACTTTCAAGTATCTGACGAGGGTAAACAGCAAGCAAGGGCATAATTAACTAGGTTAGAACAAGAAGGTGTAATTAAAAATACAGAAAATGAATATATTAGGGAAAATTCTTAACAATGAGCTTTGTTAATTACAGATAAGTATCTGAAGAAAAGCAACAAGAGTCTCATTTTTCCTTGTAACTTAGAGAGTAAACTGAACAAATCACTGAAAAAAAATTAAATATCTATTTGGGGCTGGCTGGCAATAGAACTTGCTATTATTGTTTGATATAATCTTCCTTTGTGGTATTTATAAGTCCAAATGCAAAAGACAAGTGGTCACTCAACGAATTTAAATAGCCATTTACCTCAATTAACCCTACTTTTCCAAAATGTGAGAGCAACAAAATAACACCCTTATGCAAACTATACTCATAAACACTTTCTGAAGATATTTTCTGTCAGATATTTTTCAAAATAATAAAACAAATAGCATTGAACATTTAAAACAAATGAACAAACAAAATTGTTCCTGCACCATTGTTTAGGACACAAAGTTGGAACTACTAACAGAAAGCCAGCATCTTCTGCATTTGTAATCCAGAATTCAGGGAGTCTTTTTTTCCTCTGCAGCTTCAGAAATGTTCTTTTGTACTTCCCCTTTGCTACTCTGCACTGCAGTTGTAAGAAGGAAAGTTTGTTCATTGTCAAAAGGCTGGAATTCTCATTTATTTGCAAAAGAGGAACTTGATATTCCCACTCCTCTTACACAAAGCCATATCATTATTTACTAATTCCTCTTAGTTCTGCTCCTGTGTTTTAAAGATGGATAAGAAGGTGCAAAAGATAAAAATGTACTCTAGGTGAACTCCTGGGAAAATTTGCCTCAATAAAAAACCTGCTTTGGAAATAATTAGACTCAAGCTCAGCCAGATAAAGGACATAAGAAACACAATGGGTTGGAAGAAGCAGTTTGGGTTGGAAGGGACTTTTGAAGGTCATCTAGTTCCAACCTCTCTGTAATAAGCTGGGACATCTTTTACCAGGTTGCTCAGAGTCCCTGGTCTTGAGTATTTCCAGGGATAGGGCAAGTACCACCTCTCTGGGCAACTTGTTCCACTGCATCACTACTCTCCCTGTAAAAAATATCTTCCCTGTATCTAGTTTGAATTGACCCTCATTCAATTTAAAGCGATTCCACCTCGTGCTATTACCACAGGCCCTTGTAAAAAGTCTCTCTCCAGCTCTCTTGTAGACCCCCTTTAGGTACTGGAAGGGGCTTTAGGGTCTCCCCTGAGAGAGGGGAAGTCAAAAGTTTCACAGGAGGCCTTGGGGGGATTGACTTCCATGCTAGTCAGTCAATACTCAACAATGCAGGAAAGGAGAATTTACCAAGAGCTGTCTCATTTGAGACCAGAAAAGTCCAGTAGTAAACAAGGGCCCCTACAGCTAGGAGCCAGGGTCCACAGCCAAAAGAGGGAGCAAGTCAAAGGAACTTTGCTGACATGCTGGTACAGCCTAGAGCATGTGCTCACACCTTCAGCTAAGGTTACAGACACCAAAATGCAAAATGCTTATAAGAGTATCTAATATAAAAAGTGAAACCCCTTTTTCCAAAAAAAAATTTGAACATAGGTTGAGAATTGTTGCCTCAGTCCACTTACTAAGATTACAGCTACCAACATTCTCCATTCAAAGCATTTCTAAAAAGCAGAGAATGTTTTTTTTAAATTGAAGTATCTTGAGTAAATAATAGGTGCTCTTATTATTTAGCTTTTATTTTCTTACTTTCCATGCCATCTTGGAAGGAATGAATCTAGAAAGTAAAAGCAGGAAAAGTGAGAAGGAGGAAAAAAGGTGTGCTAGAGAAAACAAAAATTGATAATTAAAAACATTTCAAAATATCACAAAAAGCTTAAAAAAATGTGGAGAAGTCTCATCAGGATCCACTGAGGGCCTTTCAGTTTACTAGCTCATCTCCTGGTGAAACTACTGGCAGAAATCTACAAAAACTTCAGCAGAGCAATTGCTCAACAAAGGAGCAAACAGGTGGAAATTCACGACTGAGAATGAGAATCCATCCTGCCAAGCACAGCCATGACTGCTGGCTCCAGCTCTCTGCAAGCTTTATGCCCACATCCGTAAAAGAAGTTAGTGCACTTAACAGGGATCAGTGGAAATGAAGCACCTACATCATGGTTAGTCACCTAAATATCTTTGCAGATCCAGGTCTTATTTCAGCAAAGGGCACATCATGGAAATTGAGGTTTGCCACATTACCAGTGACAGAAATTTCTAAAGAAGGTCCCAGACTTAGCAGCTTTATTTGGAAATGTGTACAGCAGCAGCTACTTTTCTGAGCAAATGTGCTCATTTACACTTGGTTCCCAGGGAAACAATTAGAAGAACACTGAAATATGGAAAGATTTTTGCTGTATCAGGTGTTTCCATAATAGCAAGTTTGTCCATAAACATAGTCCTTAAAAAAAAAATTTAAAAAAATTAAAAAAAAACTAAATAAAGGAAGTGTGACTCAAGGGAAGAAGCAAGAAGCATCCAGGGCAGAACAGAAAGTAAGCTGACAGCCCTGTGAACCCAAAACAGCCCCCAAAGAAGATGTGTCTGCCAGCAGAGCCAGCTGCAGCATCAGCCAAAGAACTCAGCCACACAGCCAGACACGGCTGCTGGAAAAACACATTCCAGGTCCTGCACACTGCTGCCAAGTCCAGCCCATGATTATAGCCACGGACTGTGGAGAACCCAGAGGAAGAAGGTGAAAAGGAATAGGATCAACATTGCCTACAGGGAGAAGAGGCAGTGCCAAGGCAACACAAAAATTACTGGTTAGTCTGATTTTACTTTGTTCTTGCCCTACTTTAATGGAGAGTCTAGCTATGCTCTTTCAAAGTTTAAAGGAGACTTTGTCATTTTTGGCAACAAATCTAGCTTTCATAGCAAACATGATAATGGCCTTACATTACGTGGACTTATGGCCCAATGGATTCCAAAGTGTTTTGCACACTTCAGCTGATACATGGCCAAGGTATACAGGGACCTCTTCATCCAGCACTGAAATGTGCTCAGCCTCTAAGACAACCTGTCACAAATTGCTTAGCAAAGGCACAGAAGCTCTTCACAGTGTTTTAGGCCAGGATGTGGTGAGTGCTTTGAGCTACTGAACCTGAAAGGGAAGGAGGAACATAATTATGTGAGCAGATACTCAGTTGCACTCACTTGCACTCCTGCTCTACACCTGCTCCTAAACTCTTGCTACAGTGCCTTTAAGTGTCACGGTTTGATGGACTTTCTTCCCCCAAGTCTGTTTGGGTAATGTCCTCAGCCACACAGCTGGATTCTCCTTCCCTTTCTGACTGGTGCATCTGCAGTGGTTACCCTGCACAAACACGTCCCAGTACAGTTCCCAACCAGATTCAACTTCTTCTGGGACAGAAATATATAAAGGCCAACAAAATTTAGGGTGAAGTCTTCTAGATCTCTTCCCCTTTGGTTATTTACTCCACATTGATAATTTATCATATATGATGCTTCCTTTTGTAAGCACTGATATATTTTAACTCTCTCCTCCACAAAAAAAAAAAACAAAAAACAAAAAACAAACAAACAAAAAAACCTAAAAAACAAAAACAAAACCAAACCAAAACAAACCGAAACAAAAAATCACAAACAAGCAAAAACAAAAAACACCCACATTTCACAAGCAGTTCAAAGTTTTTCAGGCCCAATGTCTACCTGTCAGCATGAGCACTCAGCCACAATTTGATTTCTTTCTCTAATTCTATAAGAAAATGATAGTTTTCACTCTAAGACCTCTATTAAACATGTAAATCTTGTGGCCTTTCCAAAGTCAAGAACATCAAATTATTCAATCCTTTAAAAAAAACTTTGCATAGCTAAGAAGATTTGTGCAACATCTAGAAAGTTTGATGGATTTTGAAATGAATTTTGAAAAAATATCTAATGCAGATTTTCAGTCACTGTAACAACAGAATCACAGATATTCTAAACAAAGTAAAATCAAACACTTTTAAACTTCACCTCCAAGACAGGGATATAGGCATGTATTTCTCTTCAAGGAATGTTAGGGAAAAAATATTTCTAATTCCAGTTGTTTTCAACTTTTTTTCCCTCTCTCTTTAAGTATTTTCTCTGTTAACAGAGCTGACTTTTTGGAGTTGTCACTCACCCTGCATCCAAATCTGGCCCATCCAGTGCCACCATGGACTCATGTAAGGATAATCATTTTAAGAATGTCAAACTCTGATTTTTTTTTATTTTCTAGCTTTTGAAAACAGATGGTATTTTCCAAAGGTAAAATATTTTTGGTCATGTGTGAGAAAGAAATATTAACTGTCACTGACTGAAAATTTCATCCTAATACTGAGCAGAATGGTCCCACCCCTTTCAGTTCACCTGAATGTGTCACACAGTCCTACATTGTGCATCCAAGAACAGACTCAGGCCTTCTTCATATGGTAAATGTACTTTCACCTCACAAGGACCAGGTAGGAAATCTGTAACAGTCTAGAAGAGGTGATAAAAATATGACAAAATTGACTACATTTGCCTCGGGAAACTTCTATAAATCAGGTGCATGCTAGCCTTGGGAAACTGCTTTCAGAAGCTCATACACATTAGAAGTCCTGAAATAAAACTATTTATTATACCTCTCAACTATGTCATTGCAAATCTAGTAAAAATAAGCAGATGCAAAAGTCAAGCCTGTCAATCTCAAGCTGGGATGTATCTCAATGCTCTTATTTTCCTTAAAAAGGTTTTCACACCGAAAAAGTGAGGAGAATGTGCTGGATCTGGATCCCACGGTCTGACTTCACAGGTCTTTAACTCACACCCAGTGCTGGGCTCAGCAGGTTGAGCTTGGCTGACCCCTGTGAGTGCAGCACACCAATCAGGCACTGAGACCCTGGTTTGATTTACAGGTATCCAGAGATGGAGACACCAACATTCCCCACAGTGGTATTTTCCAAAGGTTAGTCTTTTCCCTGTTAAAACTTTGTGTCTTATTTCCAATATGACTTTGTCTGGCTTCAGTTTCAGGCTATTGGTTTTCATTATTCCTTGGGCAAATAAACCTGCTCATAATCATACACATAGATATGCAGCCCTGATGCTCCTGTTTTCTCTGCAGATCCCAGAGATCTGAATAGATGGCAAAGGCAGACTAGCTCACGTGTTGAAAAGGGAAAGTCCAGCTAGGGAAAATATTGCACTTAAACAAAGTATTTTTTTGTTGTTTTGTTGTGGGTTTGGTTTTTTTTAAGAAGACAACAGCACTCAAAAAGACATGCAGCATTTTGAGACTACAGTCTTTTGTTGAACATCTCACCATCAGCTCCTTGCTGGAGAGCTGTCTCCACAGAATCCCTCCCCACACCAGCTAGTGGTGAAAACATTTTTCCTGCTCCCATTTTTCTTGACGGGGGATCCAAATTTATTCCTCAGTTTGCCACATTTCAAAGGAAATTATACAATGCAATTCTCTTCCAGTGCTTCTTTGTTGGACTGCTACTCTTAGCTGAGGTGGCTGCAGAAAATCACACCAGCATTTTGATGAGGAATTCAGAGAAGTTAAAAGACCTTTCCATTGGTGTTTAAATCTCACACAAACACCAGGCTGCAGCTGTAGCCTTTGCTGCTTATGGATAAATGTATTATTTTAGAACATGGCCAAGACCTCCTTCTAGGAGGTCCTGCAGGAGTGGAGCCAACAAGTGATTATGAAAGGCAGCCTAAAGAACATTTGACACTGTTTTCTGCCTAAGCTTAACAAGCACCTCGTAGTTCGGGCTGCAGTTTGCACGATTTTGGCTTTTAGAAAATATGAAACACCTTAGTAGATGGATTTTACGTCTAGGAGATTCCATCTGAGGCACTGAACCCACCCAGTTTTATTACTTTCAAAAGGTTGGGAAAAGCTTCAAAGTAGCATCTGACAACTTCATGAACTTATTCTAAAAAAATATCTGGAACTTTGGCATCCATGCACTTTTTTAAAAAATAAACACGTACAAAAAATATCTATACTTCAAATAAATCTCACTAGACTTATTTTCTTAAGCTAAAATCAATGAATTTGTTCATTATTATGTATTTCATTTCCTTTGAATAAATAACCCTTTGTTTACTACCTTTTGAAATACTACTCAGTATGTCACTCAGCCCTAGTCTGCCTTGTGATCCAGTGACTGGGATGGGAGAACCAGCTGGCAGCTGAGAATATTTGGGTGAAATAAAAGCAGAGAGCAGAAGCTGCAGACTGGGCAGAGCTACAAAGGTGAAGAGAAGGGCATCATCCACTCCAGGAGAGAAGCTGGGACCACTGCTAGGAACAAACTTCTGATGATTGCATATGGATTGCCCCGTCCATGACTCTTCTCATTCTAGAAAGGCACCCAGAGCTTGACCCACAGAGGGACTCAGGTAATGATGACTATCTCATACACTGCATGGCCACTAGTATCAATTCCACAGCACTGAACAGCCCCTGGTGCTCTCTGCACTGCACAGGGCTACCAGGCAGGTGAAGACTGGATCAAGAATGGGGACCATACTGGAAAACCAACAGAAAAGGATACAGAGAAGTGTCTTATACCCTGTCCATTTGGGATTTTAATTTCAGATAAAATAGGGTAGAGACCTAAAAGACTTGATTAGAGCTCAACTCTGGTCTCCCCCAAGTAGCATTTATTTTCTCGGATACAAAGACGCCAATCAAGTTACAAGAAATTGCATTTGTTCCTACAGAGCAGTCCAGCTGCAAAAGGAAGATTGGAAACTCCCTCTTACAATGTAGGTTGGTTCAGAGTTCTTCTGAGAGAAGAACTGACCTAGGTTTCCCACTTTTTAGCAGAGAACAAACAGCAGCATATCTGTGAAGTGGTGCTGACTGCTATTTGTCCTGACCACACTAGCTTGTGCTGGAGGTGTCCATCAGAGGGGCACCACCAAATCTGAGGGTGCCCAAGTGATGGAGGTGGTGTACCCTGAGAAGAAAGGCAGGAAGATTGCTGATTTTGACCACTGCAACTGTATGTACTCTGCTGATGTGCTGTCTCATGAACACTTTTAAATATATTGTACATATATTGTTTGTAAAGATGTATTCTGCAGCATTGCCTGCTGCTCACAACTTTAGCCCAGAGGGACAAAATCGAAGGAATAGGAGGGAAACAAAAGTCTTTTGGAACATCCAACCTTGGCATCTCAGAAAAGCAGGTAGGTGTTCATCCACGGGATGAGATCAATAGAACTATGGGGGCAAGGGACAAAAGAAAAAGAGCAAGCAGAGGAAGGCAGTACAAAGTAGGAAGAAAGGGGAAAAAGTAAACAAATGACAAAAGGATCAAAAGGACAAATTTCCACACAAGCCTGAAGTCACGAATGAGAAAAGAAGAAACTAGAAGCTCCAAATGAGAAAAGAAGAAATCAGAACCTCCCTTTGAGACCATTAAGGAAGAGGGAGTCTGGACAAGCAATCTAATATTTGAGAGGCAAGGCTGGACTTGGGCAGGCCTTCAGCATCTAATTAGGAATGAAGCAGGCTGACTCTATCCAAGAAGGAACTCAGAGGCTGAAAAAAAGAATGGAGGACAACATATACTAAGGAATCGTGTAGGGTTACTAGCCCTCTGTTCAGAGATTTGAGCCTGGCAGCTCAGACATCCAGTGACTGAGACACTTCAAAGAGATGCACAAGAGAGCAAGACCACTGGAAGGACAACAACTAAGCAGAACTCCAGACTGAGAAAAGTCAGCAAGCCAGACAGTGATGTGAAGAAAGAGCTGAACCTCGCCCACGCAATAAAGAAAGCAGTAACATCACATTTTGTTGAGCAGGTCAGCTTTCCAGCATTCCAACACTTCTTTTCTTCTGGAATCTGGTATCAGAAAATATGACTATATCAAGAATTTCAGGTAGAGAACAATTGCGGTTGACACTTCTGCATTTCTAAACATATGTGTTACTAAACCAAAAGTGCACAAAGTCTCAACAAAGTCACTATGCTATTATCCTTCAAAATTAATTATTATAAAACTACCTGCAGGAACCAGATAGAGATTTCCACCATCATGCTCCAAAGTCTCCAGTTTTCTGGACCTAGATTAGCTATTCCAGATAACCTAGGAACAGGTTAGCTCTAGATTGTTTTAAATCCTCATACTTGAATTCAAATACAAGATTCAGCAATTTGTCATCAAGTTACTTGACCTTCCACCCCTTCAACTCTGCTACTCCTTGATGTGTAACTAAACACATTACAGCTGAAAATAAACCAAAATGATCGGTAGATTGTGATAGTGAAATTGTAAGTAACTGAGCATGTCTTGCAACATAAGGTGAATAATACATGAAGCAAGTTAGGACAAGTGTGCTTGAGGATTCTCTGTTGGGGTGCTAAGACGTTTCCTTATTACACAGTTCACAACTAGTTGCTAATTTACCTTGTTCTCTCATCTTTACTTTACTTTTTTCCATTTGGAACATCAGGAGAGGTACTCTTTTTAAGTTTGGATAGGAGGATGAAAATGTTGTTTCTTTAAAATGTCCTGTTCTTTTTGTTCATGTACGCAATGCCTAAAGCAGGATTGTAATGGAAATTATGGTCAAAATATTTTCTAGAGGAAAAGGTCAGCCTAAGCAAGAAAGAAGGATGATCTCATATTTCTGACAGCTCAGATACAAGCAAATTTTAGCACCAATGAGTTATGTCATCTGTTAAATTCACATAAGCAGAATGCTTCTGTAGATTTTGCACTGTTATGACAAGGCTGTAGAGAACAGGGGTAAATATTCCATATGAAATAGCTATCTATACCGGGTTAGTTGTATCTATTATTATCTTTAAAGAAATCAACTGAGAGTTAAGGCCAGCATGGTTTTCTGTTCTGTCTTCAGAGATCTAAGCTGTGCCACATTAAAAAACATGGAAAGCATAAATTTATATTTGGCCAGAACAACACTGAAAGCCATGCCTTATGAGATACCATCCATCCTGACCTTGGCTGTAGCTTCATATTTTATACACTATTACTGTCATAGTAACAGACAGAGCCAACAATAATTTGCTTATACAATTTACAATACATTGTCTCCCAGCCACACTGAGGTCTCTTTAACCATCAGCAGATGTGTTGCTTGTATTATCTATATTTGAACAAAGCAGAATCTATTCAGCCCTGAAGTCCCTATGGCTGGTTGGCTGTGTTTTGAACTTAGAGCATAGCTAATTTGGTGTTCATAGCACTGTAAGTAATAACAAAACAGCTGAGGAGGTCCAAAAGTTTTAGCCCACAACCTGCTGACTAAATTCCATGTGTTTCTTCCCTAGCTGGCAACTGAGTTTTAGGAGTCCATACTCAGAAAGGTTAATTGGCAATTAATACTGTAGATGTTCTGTGAACATTCAGTTCTTAAAGTGCTTTATATGTGAAAAAACATCCAAAATTTCCTTAATCATAACACTAAAATGTTAAATGACACTTATTAAATTCTCAGTATTCATGCTTCGTAATCGAGCCACAAAATCTTGTATAAAAATCTAGATATTCACGTTAATATTCCTGAGAAATAAACTAATGCAAAGAAGAAAAGCACCATCACTGTTGTCTCACATGAAAGACAGAAGGGTTGTGGTATTCATTAATGTATAGATGTGGACCTACTTGTATAAGCAAAGGCACTAAAGAAAGAAAAAAGAGAACTCCCTCTCCCAAAAGGCAAGTCTTTTGTTCTAAATCTGTGTTCTTGATACAGCAATAAGAATGAATCTAGCAATAAAAAATGCAGCTAAAAATACATTTTTCTGGGTATAAAGTCATTCTGACTGGTGAAAACAGATTAATCCTAAACAAGTATTAAGCAAATGACTTAAGCTAGTAGTCCCTCTGCTCAAATTCATCTGGACTGAAAAGCTGTGTGGCTTCAAGGATCTGAGAACTACGACTGCTATTTTTAACAGCCAAACTAGACAAAGAATTGCCTTCCCAAAAGGTTCCCCAGAAAACTTTTGATTCCTATTGAAATAATATGAAGGAAAGAGAAACAGTTCAGAAAGCTGCAATATATTTTAACTTTCTTTGCTAATTTTTGTTCTTTTACATTTCAGAATAAAAAGACAAGGAACAAGGCAAGTCTTAAATAGATGGGGTTGACTTAAGCAGTCTGTATATTCCTGGGCTTACTTACCCCTTATTCTATCTTTTTCTTACATGCTTTATCCAGCATACAGCCTTTTCTTTTTAATACCTTTATCCCATCATTTACTCCCCTTCCTGGTATCCATAATACCCATCTTTGACATCTGGTCACTAAACCTACCATTATAGCACAATATAAAACACAGAGTTTATAAAGCTTGTTGCTTATTTTGACAGTGTGGCTCTGCAGCCCAAAGATTTTGCTTTTAAGCCTGACATATCCAGTCTGCAAAGGATCCATACAGCTATAGAGATGGTCTTATGCCTGCTAGAAAATGAGAAATTTAGGTTCAGAATTTCCCCTTCTTCTTGCTGCCTCCACAAAAGGTAGTATTTCTCTAAGCTGATCCCCAGCTGCTTTATTGGACCCTTGAGTCCCTTGCCAGATAATACATAACCCCAAACAGCCTTAAGTTTCCTGCAAGTTCCTGAAGGGTCTGGATGGAGGAATACTGCAACTCAGAAAAAGGCAGCTTTGTACTTCCTCCCCTGGGCATCCTTTTTGCTCTTTGGACATAATAGAGCATCCGGACTCCATATTTCACTTCTTTCTCTCTGTTTCCCTTTCTGGAATGCCAATGTACATCAGCTCTTGTGTCTAAAAATCTAGGTGAATTTGCTATAAAGTTAGATGTTGGTCTAATTACTGCAGACTGGATGTTTAATCCTTCTGCTTCATTTCTCTGAAGAATCACAATGCCTGAACTGTCAAGCATTGGCAATGTTTCTCTAGGATCTTTTGTTCTTATATAATAATATTCATCTTAGTTAGGATGATTATGAAATGAAGGACCTTATTCCTTTTCCTAAGATGGTTTTGCTTAGTTCCAATATGTCTCCAAATTTTCTGAACTTCAGGGTAGTAATTGTCATCGAAATAGATAATTCTGTTCTTATACAGCTCTTCATTGTTCTTCTCAGCTGCCTGTAAAAAATTATTGCTGAGTTTGATAGTTCTGGAAACAGAAAACAACGTATCTTGAGGGGTTTTGTGCTTCTGCCCTTTAAGATCTTTACATAAGACCATCAAAATGCAAGGACTGTATAAGTGACAGAGACAACATTTCCACATTTTAGTTATTTTCTCTGTTTTTAGGAATGCCATAAATCCTGTCATTGCTTCTCCTTTGAGCGGTTTTCTAAATCACCACATTTTGCTCTTTGGAGCCTGTTCTGCTTTACCAGGAAAAATGAGATGTGTGTTCCCTGCACAAGGTTAATCGATAAAATCTTTACAGTCTCTTCTCATCTGGCCAACCTCACTTTAATTTCAGTAACAGTGCTGTCAACTCACTCAGAGAGGCAGTTTAAGCTTTCTGAAACCTTTGTACTTCATTTCCCCATTCTTTTACCCTTTATTACTAACCCTTTTGAATGTATTATCCGAGTTTCTGATAGCCAATGGTTTTCACAAAACCCAAGCTTTTCAAGTCATATTACCTCGTGAATATCTCCATTTCTGAGAGTGTTTCTTAACCCTCAAAGGTGTGGAAGACTACTTGGAAAATATGTTTCAATGTATGAGAAATACTGAAAAAACAGGGTACAAATATCATCAAATGTGTACTGTTTCTTTTCTTCTTCATCTTGTGATTTTTGAGGCCTGATTCATGATTTTCAAGTGCCTGAGGCTGGCAGTGATATTTGTTCCCAAAAATAGAGAAAATTTTCTTTTTGACCAGCTGAGTACCTTGGGACAGTTCTGGACAAGAATCATTCTATATCTCACCACTTAAGCCACTTTCCCCAGCAGTTGCTTAATACCCTACTTCACCTTCCTTTCCATGGGAAAATACTCTTACCAGTGTTCCAACTCCTTCTACATCAATTTTTTCACCATCTAAGTGTTGAAATGGATGAGGTGTGGCAGGCATCATTTATTTTAAAGACATATTTTCCAATATCAGTCACATTTACATGTGCATCCCTGCAGCTTATGGACAGAGACACGTCAGAAGGCTGGGTGATCAGGCACAAGAGCAGCAAGGAAGGCTCCAGGACAGTCAGGACTTGTTTCTGCCAAACTGTTTGGTGCTTGTGCCAAATACCTCACCACAGCCTGAGATTTGATGAAGATGAATGTTTTGGAGAATATTGTGGAAGGCTGCCAACATCACCCATAAAATTAAGAAAAAAAGCATGAAATATTATATTTAATTTTATGATTCAGAGAAAAGTAATATATTTATTTGGGATAACCTTTATGGCTGAAATAGATTTTTTAATTGGCAATTTTACTGTACTTTATTTTTCAGATCCATCTGTCTGAAAAAATAAAAGGAACAGGAACTGAAACAGTGCACATTGCTTCAGCAAGGTACCAGGGGTGTTTAAAACTTCTAATATTAATGTACTAAAAATATCCACTCTTTTTCCAGTCCTGCCATTGTAATATTTGGGAAAATGAGATTTTATATCCACAGCATTCTAGTTTTTAATTAAGGAAATTAAGAATAAGATTAAATTACAGACATTAAAGACAAGGAAACAAGAATAGTGAAAAACAGTTAAGCAAACATAATGCAAAGTGAATCTTCCTTCCATCATGGCCTAAGATTACTGCATAGGCAACAAACTCCAGGTTTTCCAAATAAAAATGACCCTAGACAGACCTGATGGGAAAGCTGGAGCATGAAGAAGGGCTCAACTACACGTGGCAGCCTCCACTGCAAAGAGCCATCATAGGGTTATCAAAGGGTCAACAAATGCAGGTAGGAAGAGCCACAATTGAAACAAGGAGGATGTGGCAGCAGCCTGCAAACTCATGCAACTCCTCAACTAGGAGCAAAACAATTTTTACACTCTGCAGTGCCAGCCACACACCTAAATTTTTATTTAAATTGTTATTCCAATAGCTATAGATTCTATCTTTAAAAAGAATGATTTTTTCCAAAATAGTCCTTTTAGAGATCTTTTTAATCAAAAAACCCTCAAAGTGAAGGTTCTTCTTTAAATAAATAACACATTTTAACGAGATTAGGACTATAATGTATTTTAAAACCTACCAGTTTGGTGTGTAAAATAACAAATATATAATACAAGTATAGATCTTTTTCTGTTCCCAGTTGTCTAGAAGTAATGTCAAAAATGTTTCTAAACAACATTGTTTATTATGCTGCTAGCAGCTGTACTATCCTCTGCAAACTTAGCTTTTCCAAATGATTAGAGCTACATATTACAAAATCATGGTGTGTTTACTTTTCTATCTAATACCTTTAATTTGCACTCTGAATAGAAGTGCTTTAGGTTCCAACTCAAATAACAGTAGGTTTTGAAGCTGTAGCCACAAGTGCTTTACTCATGTGCTATATGGAAAAATTTCTAAATATTAAGGAGAATATGAGCTCCACCAGCTAAATCAAAGGCTGGGATCCAGCAAAACTCTGCAAAGCACAAACTAAACCTCACTGTCTGTGTGACCTTGAGCAAGCTACTTGATCTTTTTGTGCCTTGACAAGACAATTATTAAAACTTGGACTTCTCTGACTAACAGATGTTTCTGTACATCAGCATAGAGAATACCAGAGTAAACACATTACTGAAAACATTCATGACAATAAAATGACGTGGAACCAAATTTCTTTCATTCCCTGTGATTTGCATCCTCATAATTCTTACTGCACTCACTGACAAAGCCACTTAAACCATGAGATCACTTGTTTTCCAACAAATTAAGTCCCAATACTTGCCAATCATTCTACTTTAGAGGTCAGCAAAGATAAAGTCCTTCTCTTCCTTGCATAGATCCTTAAGACCATTAGAATTACATTTATTTGCAAGAACTGCTCACAAAGCAAACAAGTTCCAAATGTTTCCTTTTCTTAAATGAATGTTTGTTTCAAATCACATGTTTCTAATCTGCACAAACTGCCCATTTCTTATTTATCTAAAGTATAAGCTGTCCAAGAGATAGCACAACTAATACAAGATAGAAAATCCTTTTTAACTATCACACAAACTGTTGAGCTAGACAAAAAAAAACACTGTCTTCTCATGAACAAATTATGAAGTCTGTAGTATCACTAAATAAAATACTAATTACAGAGAGTATCATTAGTAGAGCTGATTACTTAAAATAGACCTAGCCATAATTAACATTAAATACATCATGATAAAAGGTTTAAATACCTTGAAGTCACAATCACACTTACCTAATCAGTGTAGGTTCATTGCATGCTATCCCAAGGTGAACATTCAAAGGCTAAGTGCTTATTAAAGCTCCTCTTAAATTCTGGATGTATTGAAGAAAGGAAGGGAAATGCTTCTAAGGGTGGGACATCCCACCCTAGACCAGCTGATTAAAGTCACCTGTCTCAGTTAGAGATGAAACTCCTTGTTGAGTTACCAGGTTGAACACCTACATTCAGGTGAGAAAAATGCCTGCCAAATGTGGGACAGTCTTCTAAATGATGCCAGGCAAAGAATGTAAAAATTAACCAAGCTTAATAACTCTGTTAGATAGCAAAATACATCTAGGTCTCTTATTCTTTTATATGTAATGCTTGGTAATTCCTGCTTGGGAGGAAGAACTTTGAAGCATCTTAAGACTACATGGCTTTTGTATTTTTAAAATTTATATTCAAATGAATATATGCTTTATGCAAATAGAGAAATAATATGCTTCAACACGTATCCAACAGTTCTACTGTAAAAAGAGCAATGTTGGAAGAGACAATGCACAAAACGGGGTAGGGAAAACATTAAAGTTCAGACACAGGAGAAGCACTATTACGTAATTAGCGTGACCTCTGGCAGATTCAGATTATTGCTATTCAGGCTAATGTCAAAGTAAAACCCATTAGATGTTGCAGACTCAAGATGGTTCCATGAGACTTGCTCTTCCAGTAGACATCATTATAGATTTTAGACATTATTTTACTTTCATAACACTGATAAGCTTTTATCACAAGGCAGTTAAAACACAAGTGTTTAAACAGGAGGGTGGCTTGGAGAGTTTTGAGTGGATTTTTTCCTTTGCTTAACATAATGTCCAATAAAAATTATTACTTCCACTTAGGGCTTATCATATGTGAATCCATCTTTTCCTAAGGATACAACCTTGTTAAACAACTTTTCTAAGGTTGTAACAGTTGGGGTTTGAAATGTGAGTTCAGGTATATATTAATACAGGGATAAACCAGAATCTCTCTGGTGTCTCAGACTGATTCCAGAAGGTCATCCAACAGCAGCAACGATGTTATGTGTCATATGCACTTGTCATATCACAGCAAGAATCTATTTCATAGCAAAAGGAATCCAAAGAGATTTTGGCAAGAAAACAAGAGATTCTCAGGAGATGTAAGCCAGTGAGGCTCTAGTGGCATCCATTCTTCCAACAAATTCATGGGGACCAGAACTAGCTGTAGAGCTGGAAGGAAAGATAAAAGGGTAATTTAAAAGAATCTGACAGCAACATTGATGGAATTATGCTTCAAATTTGAGTCTGGTATGAATGCTAACGAGGTTTCTTCTGGACAATTGGAATGTTTTTATTTCTTTGCCATTCATATTAAAATAACTCCAGAAATTTGCACTTAGCTCTAGCTTCAATGTCATGAGTTTTCTCTCCATTCTTATCTAACTCTTAGAGACATTGAAAAGTTTAAAATGCCAAGTGCTTGAAAGATTTCTTCACAAGACAGTTTCCAGCACATAACTGTCAAGGCTCTCTAGTCTCTCACCCATTTCCACGCAGTGAGTGAAATACTGACTTATAAAAATACTAATCCAAGAAGCATTTTTGCACTTCTAGGTTAAAAGAACCTCACAATAAAACCCTGCTCTATGTCAATATCAGGCAGTTGTCATTACAGCTAGCTCTGTCCAGCTTTTTTTATGTGATGAGAGCTTGATATGAAACCTGAAGCCTTTTGCCATACCTCTCAAGAGGAAAAAAAAAAAAAAAAAAAAGCAAAACAGCCAAAAACATGACTTATGTTTCCTAAAGCTGTAAATCAAAGTGATGCTAGTTAACAAGTTTCTAATGAGCCTTACCAATAATTAATCAGTTTCTTTCTTCTGGGACAAAACAAATCTTCAGACATCAGTTCTACTGTTGACTAGGGGAAGACTTAGGTTTTGAGGGGATTTTTTAGACAGTAAGTGTAGAAAACCATATGGACTCTTCCTATAGATTGGCTTCACCTTCCTGTACATGGAACTAAGACATACAGTTTTTTCCTGAGAAAGAGAAGAAGTGCAGAGAAGTCCCAACTAAAATGTAACTTTTTCTTCTTTTGAGAGCCTCACTGGAAGGCAACTTCTTCAAGTCTCCTCCACAGTCACCTCCTGGCCCTGGCCAAGCAGGTACCTCAGGTCTGCAGGAGGAGGATAAATGACAGCAAGGCTCACAGCAAATTTGGGGGGGAGAAAAGGTGGGGTGTGGAATCCCCCCTTTTTGAGTAGAACCCAGCACATTGGGAAGCTCCCACCATTTCCCTGGGCACTCAGTGTCCCCCACCCCATCCCTTAGCAATCTTTCCCAGCCCTTATGCCATGCCATTTGAGCTTTCATCAGTTCTTCTCCTGGCTTAATTCCTCTGTTTCCTTCTTCTTGGCCCCTTCCCAATTGGTAGACTTGGTTAGGACTGAACATTAGTCCTAAAAGGAAAAAGGACAAAATAACCACAATCTAGTGGTTACAGATGCTCTTCTCACTTTCAGTCTAAATGTATCTACATTATTTTGCAGCCCTGTGCCTTCCTTTCAGGGTTAGGTCAGACAGAATAGTTCACAACTGTGTTTATTCTCTATTGTCCTAACCCACAAAATACAACTATGAACTATTTACATCCCTTATCAGCCTTCATCAATCATGCTAAATATCAATTATTTTTAGTCTGCCCTCCTGAAGCAGGCTTCCTCTTCCACCCTTCTCTGCACCTGTTTCAATTTGAATCTTTTTTGTGTTTTTTAACACAAGCAGATGAAATTGTATGAGAATTCAGCTAAGGTCATATTGGTACCACACACAAAAATTCCTCTTTTGTTTAATGCTTCTGCTAGCAATATTCTGCCTGAGATTTATATTTACTTTTTTCCCAGCTGTGCCACATCCTTGGCTCAGTCAGAAACTTTTGTCTTTCCCTGCTTTCAACTGCAGCTTCCTGCTTCACATAAAATTTAAGAGAAGCTATGGCAACGAATTGAAATGTGTTTAATAATGTCTTGCTTCACTTAATTTAGTCACAATGAAGATTAAATGTTATTTATAGTGCTATTTTACTTGTTTAGATTAGAAGAATTTCTTATTCTTGAAATTCTAATAACTCAAAAATTATACCAACAGTTATAAACCAAATGCAGGGTGAAGAGCAGGCATCTGTGCTGGTCTGGGACTGCAGTTCCAGAAGCTTCAGCTTTGCTACTGTCAGCTTCAAAGCCTGACTCCAGTTTCAAAGATGTCATCATCTTGCTGTAAAAATTAAGGCTATTTTAAGAGGTTCCTCAGCTGTTTATAGGGATGCAGCTCTCAGCACAGTCAACTCAAGAGGTGGGAGCACATGTCTGAGGACATCTCTAGGCTTCTCAGATGAGCATTGGACTTTCCCTCAGTGCACGTTCAGTATCCTGTGGAGCCTGAGAGTTCTCGTTGGAATTAGCAGTGAGTTGAGCACCAAAAGCCACAGTCCTGCTAAACTAACTCTGGTTAAAACATGAGGTTCTTTGTTTTTTCATATTCCTTGAAGAGGTCATGGCAAAATGACAGATTTACAGACCAGATAATCTTTCTCCAGCTGTTGCTGAAGCTGTGTCTCCTCCCATGCTGGATGTGGCCAGTTAAGCCAGCACTGTGGCTGTGAAGCATTAGAAGATCAGAAAACCCAGGGATCAAGGCCTTTCAGAGATTATGATGCCAGATAGATTATCCTTTATGACAGATAAAATTCCTCAAATCTATATATCTCACAGCTGAAGTAGCTTTATCAGTGGTGTCTAACTATTCCAGAAAATGCATAATTTCCTCTATTATTTTACTGGCTCACTTTGTTGATTGCTGGAGTGTGTGCACATTAGGAAGCTGGCCTTCCAGGCCATGCTCTCAGTTTTGTTTTTACTTTCATTCGATGATTTGTCATTGGATTAAACAACACAGGCCTGTGAACGTGATCTGAAATCCAAGTTCTGCCCTTGGCCCAAGCAGAATGAAGGACTAGAGCCTATCAGGCTTCCTTCTGCCTCCTGCTCTCCACTCCTACTTCCCAACTGAGTGTTTTTAGCACTAGCCCATCATGCAAGAGGCAGATGGCAGCATGTCAGATGAGGAAAATTGCTTCCCTGACCAGACACAGTACCAGAATGCCTAGAATTTGAATATCAGGACAGTGCCAAGGGGAAACTCTTGAATGAGTGAGAAATAAATGCAAGACTAGACGTAAGGGACTAAATGAAAGTGTTCAGATTGTCTGGGTTGGTGTCTAATAAATCTGCTTTCCTATGGGGTTGTCATGCAAAAAAGTAGGTAGATTGGATGACCACTTGGCCTGTTCCAGAATATTTCTGCCTTTTATCACTCTGCTGCAAGGGTTAATATGATATGGGCTGTAATGAGCTGGCCAGCTCCTGACATGAACAGAATCTGATTGATTATATGCATAGTACACTAACTCTCTGCAGATGATAATGGCCATTCATGTATCATGCATTCAGCAATCACCAACATCTTTAATACAGATGTAAACCTTTGTATTGATGCCAGTTAAGCTACAATGAAGAGAGAAAGAATGTCAGAGAACATTCATTTTATTTCAAAGGGTCACTCCCAGCAGTGCAGCATGCCATTTTGTGCTGCCGTTGTTTCTCAGAAACATAATTCCCAGGAATGTACTGTTCCCAGTTTCAGAAGTAGGGACACAATTAAATAGAGAAATACTGCAAACAGATAAAATCCATTGCAGCACAGCTCTCATCCTTTATGCAACAGCATAACAATGCAATAGCATTTGTGACAAGATGTCAGAGGAGAGAGGGTGGCCACTGCTCCCCCTGGATCTTTTAGAATGAGCTGGACATTAAATGAGTTCCTGTAGGTTTTTCTTACCTTCAGTTCACAAGATACATTTGCAAGTACAATGTCATGGTATTTTCAGAATAACCTCAGATCCTCCTTGAATCAATGAGAGACACAGACTGATATTACAAAACAAATCTGCAGAAGAATAACTCAGGGAGAAACTTATACAGTGAATGGAAAAGAGGTGCAAGTGGAAAAGGGGATAATATGCAAAAGAAACAATAAATGTTCAAGAATAAAAGAAAGGAAAGAATGGGAGACACCTGCATTTCCTAGCTCTCAGTATGGTGATATTACATAAAAACTTGCACAACAGACTAGACAGGCAGGAAAACAACAGCAGGAAAACATGGGATGGGTCATAACAGAAAACTGAAACTGCCAGGACAAGTAAATTGAGCTGAAAAGAAAGGTGAGATAAATTATAGTTTCAAATGATATGTTTCTTTGCAATATAAGCTAGGATCAGTACTCCTAGGTGCAAGTACTACATCATACTGCTAAATCCTAGCTTTGTGTAGAACACAGGTACTGCTAGAGATGGTGCCCCCAAGACCCTGCCCTTGCCTTGGTGTCAACCTGTTTTGCTTTACACACAGTTCTTTTCTCTCTGGTGCTGCACCCAGGCAGCAATGAACCAAAGAGCTCACCTGAAAGAGAAGAAGGAAAACACAGCCATTCCTCACCTGCATCAGTTTTCTGATCAAATTCAGTAGGAGCTGTTGCAAATAGTTCTGTCAGCATAACACAGGAGTCAGCAGACAGAGACTGGCATGAAGAACGAGTGTTCATGGGACGGGGCATGGACACATGCAATGAATTACACCCTTGACATTTGCTGTTTCTGCTTCATGTCTGAAAGAGGCTTGTATGCCTGAAATCTCATCTGTGTTATTTTATCAGTTAGTCTAGTAAAAGCAATAACAGAGAAGGGTCAGAATTGAGATTTGGAGCAAAACCAACTCTATTTTGCAACTAAAATAGTTGTTTCCTTGAATAATTAGATTCACAAAGTTAGCTCTGCTTTGCCTGCCTGGTTCAGTACACTATAAGCCAAGTTCTGCAGTTGGAATTAAATTACAGCAATGGGATTGGTCAGAAAACAAATGATAAAGTAGAGTATCTTAAAGGTTAGTCCCAAAGAGTGAAGTATTCTTTGAGGAATATTTTCATTCCCTAATGTAGATGGGTGTAACTCTTAGGCTTGAAGTCATTGATAGGAGTGGCTGATTGCATCAGGTGCATGAATTTGGCTCCTGAGAGGCCAAAGTGTCCCACAGCACCAAATTAGATAAATGGGAGGTTTGCCTTTCTCTTTCACTCTCCGAGTGGTACTTCTTGCCTACTTCTTCTTCCTCTCTAGAAAATGTGTAAGTCACTTTTTGTGTCAAAATGTCCAACAGGGCTGCTTCTCCTTTCAAGACAAGTCTGATGTGGCATACCAAAAAGCATGCAAGATATTCAGCAAATCTACATTTGCCCACACTGCATTTAGCCAATATTTTGACAGAGATCATTTAACACTGGGACAAATGAGATAGTGTAAGGTGTCTGTACTATATGAAGGAGGGGGAAATATTTAACAGCGTTATTTTTATAGCTATGTAATCCTGAGAGACCTATGTATTCTGATAATTAATAATCATATGTCCAGAAGACAAAACAGTCACCAATTCAGTTTATTCAGCAGTTCTTGCTGTATTAAGACACTAAGAAAAAAAGAGAAGCAAAAAAATTCCATGTGCTGGAAAATAACAGCCTAGGACACCAAAGAGACAAAGGAATGCAAGTCCACTTAATATATAATCAATTCATCTCAGTTTATAATGGGAATTAATCTCACTTCCTCCCATACAGTCAAGAGTATGCAAACAGAGAAATGTACCTGATGAAAGTATACAAGAAATGTCAAATATTCCACATGTGCAAGCCAGGAGCTCAATTTAATTGGAAAACCACAATCAAGAGAGAAAATAGATCTAAGGACTTACTGCATGTCTCTTTCTGTATAGCTAATTCCCATGTATGTTAATGCCCTGTAAAAATTATTTGGCCTCAACACACCACAAGAAAAAAAATCAGTCAGAATTAACTATTCCATCCTGAAGGTGCAATTTTAGGAGACTAAGGTTCACAATTTCAACTGCTCACCAAAAGCATTTAACATTAATTAATTTGTCTGAATTTTTCTGGAGCAGATTACTGAAACTAGGATCTGTCCCTTTTTTCTTCTTTTTTTTTTTTTCTTTTTTGTATCTACAATGGGAAACTCAGACCTCTGTGTTTCCTCCCCAGGAAAGTGTCCCATTTCTAGCATGGATTCAGTCGCCTGTAGATCTGCCCAGACTCTCAGCCCTTCCACTCAGGCAGAGACATATAGAACCTTCCTACAGCCAGAAATTTACCCAGAAATAGCTGAAGGTGGTCACCAGGAACATGAATAGCTCCTGTAAATAAGATGACAGTGTTGTGAACTTGAATTTTTCTCCTCCAGAATGAATTACACAGAAACTGATGACAATACTGCCTCTGATGACAATGATCAAATCATAGAACCACAGAATAGTTTGGGTAAGAAGGGATGATAAAAATCATCTAGCTCCTGCTTTGTGCAGGAGTACCTTCCTCTAGACAGGTTACTCAAATCCCCATCCAACCTGGCCTTGCACACTGTCAGGGATGGGACATCCACAACCCCTACAGGCAATCTGTTCCAGTGCCTCACCACTCTCGCAGTAAAAGAATTTCTGTCTAATATTTAATGTAAACCTACCCCTTTCAAAGTAAAGTCATTGCCCCTTGTCACTACAAGACTTGTAGAAAGTCCATCTCCAGCTTTCTTGTCACTCCCTTTTAGGTATTGGAAGGTGCTATTAGTTCTCCCCAGAGCTTCTCTTCTCCAGGCAGAACATCCTCAATTCTCTCAGCCTGTTTTTTATAGGAGAGGTTCTCCAGCCCTCTGATCACCTTCATGGTCCTGCTCTGGAATTGTTCCAGCAGGTCCACATCCTTCTGATGCCGGAGCAGCACTCTGGGTGGGAGCTCACCAGAGCAGAATAGAGGGGCAGAACCACCTCCCTCGATCTGCTGGTCACAGTGCCTTTGATTCAGCCCAGGACATGGTGGATTCACATCCCTCCCAAATCCTCCCCAGGGCTGCTCTCAGCCCACTCTCCCCCCAGTCTGTGTTTGTGCTTGGGATTGTCCCAACCCAGGGGCAGGACCCTGCACTCAGCCTTGTTGAACTTTGTGGTGTTCACTCAGATCCACCTCCCAAGCCTGTCCAGGTCCCTCTGGATAACATCCCTTCCCTGCAGTGTGTGACTGCTGCTTGTAGTTGGTGTCATCAGCAAACCTGCTGAGGGTGTGCTCAGTGCCACCGCCCATGTCACTGACAAAGATGTTAAATAGCACCCATCCCAACACCAGTCCTTGAGGGATGCCCCACTCTTTTAACATGACCATCCAGCCAATTCCTTATGCACTGGGTGGTTCACCCATAAAAACCATGTTTCTCCAGTTTAGAAAAACAGATCTTGTAGGATGAACAACTAAAATAGGGAATGATTTCATGTACCCTTCGTTCTCTACTTGTCTTGATTTTGAGTGACTAGTTGAGATGCAGAAATCCAGAACAACTTCAAAATAGGATGTAAACACCTTCAGGGCTTTGGATTCCAACCAGCAGCAGACTTTCTTGTAGGTCACAGTTATTTTATCGTGCCAATTCTGCTGTTCCCAAAACAGTGAGTAGCTGAGGTCTCTAACATTACAGTGAGATGGAAGTTTGTTCTTCTGCCCTGTCATATCTCAGAATATCACTGGAAAGGTCCCTTGCCTACTGCAGAATTTGTTGAACCTCTCTAACAGATAATTTTCAGAACTACATGCTAAAACTGCAAGTCCAAATAGAGCCTGTGAGCACTAGAATGATATCCAACCACAAGATTATCCTCACCACCACAAAACTTCTTGGCTAAACAGAAGGAAAGGAGTATGCACAAACAAATGGGACATTCGAAAGAATTTAGACCCTAATCTCCAAAACTGCAGAATGTTCTGCCTCTCGATGTCCCCAAATTGCATCTCTCCTGAAGCCCCTCAAAATCCATTTTTGGAAAACCACAGGATGAACTGCCTGAGGAGCTCAACCTGAGGCCTGAACCTTCTTCAGATCCACAAACCAGGCACTCTCTGTCAGTCTCTCCTGAGACACTCAATCCAGCCAGTGCTTGAAGGAACATGCAAAAGGCAGCAGCAAATGCCATACTTTTCCAAAACAGTTTAGTTTAACCAACACTGGATTTGCTCCCTCTCTTGCTGCCAGCTATGGAGACCTACCCCTCCCTTTCACCAGCTCTTGCATTCATTTGACCCCTTGGAAAGCAAATTTAGCTCACTAAACTGGTAGAAATCTAACCCAGCAAAACAAAACAAATCAAGAAAAAGTGAATACTTTTCACCACTTTAGTGAGCTAATGGATCAGACACATCCCAGAGATGACAGAAGGGAGACAAATGGAGCGTGTGTCCAGGAGCCAGCCTGCCCCTTTCACCAGCAGCAAGTTCGTGGGCTGAACCAGCTTCCTCACGAAGCCTCACCCTTGGGAGAGGATAAAGCCTGTTGGAGAGGCCAGATACTCTGAAAAGGACTGGGAGAGAGACCTTTCTAGTCCAGTTGCAGTGCTGGAGGGCCCAAGCTGCTAGAAAATTGGTGCTAGGTAAGACTAAGTCTTCTCAGAGGAGAGCTGTGCCACCCTCTGGCTTGAAGTTTGGTCACCCATCAGCTCCAAAATGGAAGGAAAGGCAGGAAGGGCAAGGGAGGTGGTCAAAGCCTCTCAGTCCCTGGAGCAGGGGTACTGCTGGACTAGTTGTGCCTTTCAAAGGGTAGTGCTACAGTTGGCTGTGAGCACAGAAAATGATGTGTCCTCTAACAAGAAAATTAAGGACCAATCAGAACAAGTTTACCACAGCGACTGAGGACATAAAGGACTGAGCTGAAATAAAAGCCGACCTAACACAGCAAAACTGGACCACATGCAGCATTTTCTGGTTAGTATATACAATTGAGAAACATCAGAGAGTGAGAAGTCTGGGTTGACAAAGCAAGTAAATAATTTGTCAAAGAGAAGAACCTGCCCCGTGTTATATCCATGTATGGATATAATTGACCACATTTCATCTTAGGAGAAAAGAAAAGTTGTGGCCAACATCAAAGGGAACTGAACAAAAGTATTCTAATGATTAATGAATTAGCATCGTTGAAGTAAACGAGCTATTCTGAATGCCTGCCCAGAGGCAGTCATGGGAAAGTTTCCAGAACTATTGTCATTTTTCCTGGAACTCATTGACTTTAAGGACTCCACAGCTGCAAGAATTGTGTGAGCATTTCAAGACTGTCATTTTCACCACCGATTTTCTGAAAAATTCTTCCTGAACTGATTTTTATTGGTTTCAGCTGGGGAATCCATTGCACCCAGCCAGGAAATGCCACATGCCTCCTAAGCTACTGCTCTATTCTTCTTGCACTGATGCTATCAGAGACTCAAATTCACTGCAGGGAGAATACTGGGGGCCAAATTTGCCCTCTGATGTATGCACACAGCTCCCATAGAGCTAATGCAGGATTTTTTCGCCTTTGATGCCTCTTATAAAGAAGCCTGGAAGTATTGCATTAGAACAGGGAGTTCACACTATTGGTGGTCCCCATTGTCATTAACACAGTTAGTGGCGTTCCAGTGAAAAACACAGAACAACTCTTTTGTTTGTTTGTTTTATAAGCAGATCTTCCAGGGTGGGATCCGGCTTGCACAAATCCTGCCAGAGATGAAACTTCAGCCTCTAAAAATCCACGTAAACCAAGAGTGATCCATTCTGCCTTCTTTTGAGAACAGTCTAACCTTTTAGGCACTCGAATAAATCAGGCACTTTCCTCCTCTGCCTGAAAACTCTACAGGCAACCAGTTCACAGCTCCATGCTCATCAAGGCCAGCTGAGCACACTCCCAAAATGAGTAGGGAGGGTATCTCACTCCTGTTCCCACTCTTACTCCCAGCCACACCAAGCCATGGCTTCTGTTGCCCTGTGATGCTCACAGGACCCTTGCTGAGGCAATTTAGCTCATAACACAGCAGAATATCACTTCTTTGCTGGGCTTGTCTTTGCTGCTACAGTGAGTTGAATCAGCTCCCAGAGGGTCTCAGTCCCACAGCCAGCTATAGGTATGTGGTTGCACATGCAGACAGGAAGTGTGAATGAGACCACTTTGACAGCATTTTTGGCTCATTAAACTGGTTACTCAATTTCCAGTTCATGTTCAGAGGGTTCATTTCTGGGGAGAGAGGAGCTCTAAGTTAGCTGCTGCCACTTGCAAGCAGGAAACTACCCCAGATCTATCCCTACCCTCAGCAAAATCTGAAAAACTAAGGCCAAGACTGCAGCTAGTGTGAATCACTGAGTCTTGAAAAATCTACATCAAGCAAGTTGTTCAGTTGACTTGGCTTTTCCTTTGATACAGTTCGGATTTTTTTTTCTATGAAGTTTAATAAAAGCAGACAAATTAGAGCAAATCGTTAAAACTAATTAAATACATATAAACATAATTTCACATTGAGGGAAACATAAGTGAAGACATGTAACTTGGAGCAGAACTGAAATCCACGCCCAGCAGCTGCAGCCAGCTCACCTCCTCCTTCCCCCAAGAGCACACAGCCCGGGTGTGCTGCTCTGTGGAACTGCTCTGGTCCTCTGTCCAGACTCCCAGCTTCAGCAGAGCTTTGATCACAGCTCCTTCCTGAGCCCATTCTTGTGTGCTGGAGCAGCCGTGCGAGGGGCCTTGATGGCACTGAGTGCTGAGAGCTGCAACAGAAACTCATTTAGTTTGATGTGACAAAACTGCCCCTCGGACAAACGCTCCATGGTGGTCCCATGGTAGGAACATGTGTAGAAGGCCTTGCTGAAGTAATAGTACTGAAGTAATTTCATGCCTCCACCCACTTCCAGGCCTTGGAAATTTGTCATCCTCAACTGGTATAAATGGAAGCAGCTTCTCTGAATTCAGTGAAGCCATGGTAATTTACTGAGGGTTCAAATTTACTGACGGTCTGATCTTTGTGGTCCTGCAGTAAACTACCAAAATGAGCTTTATTCCAAGTCCTGTTTATAAATAAAAGCTTGCTCTTCATAAGTTCGACCTTCCTCAAGTCACAAAAATGCTCAATTTTTTCTAGCTTCTGATTAGGGGACAGACCTACAGACTGTCTGTATTTATAAGTATCTGGATACTTAAACTCTCTCATTTCATAAAATTAAGGACCAAGTTCTGTAGGAGACATCCTATAAAAGAATTCTTTCCCAGATCTACAATTAGGCTTCAGATGAATCTGATATCCAAAGATTACAAAAAAGAAATATTAATAGTAGTATTTAAAGTAAGTAAAAAAGTAAGTCATATAAAAGAAGCATTTAAGGTAAGTAAATCAATGTGTGAACTTCTACAAAACTTTCTGAAGAAGTTATTTGCATACCTGTATTCAAGTTCTTATGAGCTCATTTGTTAAGCAACTCCATCCCTTGCACAACTGCCATCAGTAACACACAGACACATGTTATTTTGGCAGTCTACTAAATCACTGACAGCACTTATCCAGCCATTTTTCAAGCACATAGAAGGTCTAGATTCCCAGGGCCACCAGTGGTGCAAAGGAAAGAGGATACAACAGACTCCTCTGCCATCAAAAGAAAGCAGCCATGAATCCATCAGGAGTCTTGAGCAGGAGGACTCACAAATGAGCTTAGACCAGATTTGGGTACAAGAGAAAAAGTTCCAGAGAGCTTGATGTGACACATAAGCTGAAATTGCCTCTCTGCAAGGAGGGGCCAATATAATCCTGTATCTCGCTTGCAAATCCTGTGCTCAAACAACCAATTCTGAAATCAGTGCAGAATGTTAAAACTTTTAAGCTGTTCAAGTCTGATGGGATGCATTAGGTGGGGCCAGTTCTCTAGTAACTGGATTTGAACTGAAATTCATTGAAACTATGGTCTCTTCCAGTCCTAGCCATTCTGTGATTCTATGAAACACTGTTTAACAGCTATTTTATTTAATGAAGTACAATCACAACCAGGTTTGACATTTTCCTAAGGCCAACGGAAAAAGTTAGAGCATTAGAGAATTTCATTGCCTGCTTAGAATGCAACATTTCACACTGGAGCAGGATGGAAATGACATAGATCACTGCCAGGCATGCAGGTTTGTTCTTATAAGATCTCTCAGGCTCAAACTAATTTTAGAATAATGAAAAACTCTGCTTCAAACTACCCTGCAGTACAAAAGTTCCAGTGACAAACTTCTACTGTCTTCTTTTATATTTCACATATACTTTCAAATCCTTCTCTACTACACTGTCAAGTTCTGTTAGCATCAGTACACTGTAAAAGAGACTGGAAACAAACCACAAGGAAACCCGTCTTGTTAAAATAAACCTGATTTTTCTTTTCATGTGAGATGACTAACTAGCATTAAAAAAGGTAGCATTTTACTTTAGTTTAGTGAAGAGGTTTGGCAGAACTGCAACATTTTGGATAGAAACTTGGTTTTTAATTCTGTTTTTCAAATCTCTGTTGACACATTCAAAGTCAAATGGATTTAGGCTTGTGTTTTGACCTCTTCTGCTGGTTTTTTTCCTCAGTGACCCACCATTCCACTATCTCCACTCAGATCCTAAGCTTCTTGCTAACAAAGAACAATATATTTACTCTGGCTTGCTAAAATAATAAGTATAGTTTTAAACTAGAACTGCTGGACACTTGAATTCGAAGTTCTCAGGGAATGGTTAAACAAGGTCAGCCACACAAGGGGCTTAAAATAATTTGCATTAAAATTATAGAGGCTAAAGGACAACGATGGGCAATGAACAACCTCTTTTTCATGAGCCAATTAAGGGGAAAAGAGCATTGAGCCCAAGGTCTGGATGATATATAGAACTGGCATATTTAGAGAAGGTTACAATTTGTTCAGCAGAAAGGAAAAATCTGACATACTAAGCATGCATACATGCTTTCTCTGAAGTCCAGACAGAGAGAGACTAGCTGCTTTAAGACCTTTGGACAATATTAAAAGAGCTAGAAGACTACTGGGACTGTCTTGGATTAGAGCACAGCATAATATCACATTGGGAAATTCACACGGCAAAGCTTGTGATGGTTGCAACAAAAATGACCTCAAGTGTATAATTTGGTGCTTTGAATTTCCCAACCTTTCGTTTAAAAGAAAAGGAATATTACAAGGCCTGTTCAAGTTGGCCAAATATTCAAACACTTTTATAGTCAGTGAACAGAGATAAATATTTGACAAGAGCTATTAATCCTAGGCTGGTATTCCAAATGGAGTCAAACACTCTTGGGAATGCTCCTAAGCACTGACTGGAGAGACAGCCTGGACATCTGGTTTAGACACCCCATGTCTAGATGTGTAGGATACATGAGCTGACTCCTTCCCAACAAGTTCTTGAAAAGTGTCTGTCGTGGAGCAAAAAGGACAGCACTTGCCTGGATTCCACTCTAAGGAATAGGGAGGGATGGGGTAAAGAAGGTGGAGGTGGATTTGTGACCATGGATTTTTAGAAGACAAAGTGGTGAAGAGCAAAAACGGCAATGGAATTTAGGAAAAGTCAGCTATCAAAAATGCCATTTTAACAGGTTAGAAAGAAAAGAAGAGTCCAGTTCTTTAAAGCAGCAGCAAAGAGGACATTGTCAAAAACATTCTTCTAATCCATGTCTCATTGTCAGATAGTGGCACAGCACTTCACAAAAGATGGCAGCTTCTTGTAGGGAGTCTGAAGAGGATATCTAGAAATATGAGGAAAATTAGGAATTCAGAATATTTAAGTCTAGGATAAAACTCCAGACTGATTTACAAAATTGTGACAATACTTTAAAGATAGTGCAATGTGAAGGAGATTAACCAGTTAGCATGAGCATGTCTGATATTGAATTGGTCAAAAAAGCTCTGAGCTTACAGCAAAAGAGGTTTAGGTTGACATTAGAGACTTCTTTCTCTAGAAAAGAGGTGGTGCAATGGAAATTCAACAGTCTCAATCTATTAAGAGAGTTTTATGAACAACTTTCATCAGTGCCTGCAATAAATGTAGATAATTGCCTTGGAGTAAGTGTTGGAGTAGATGAGCTCAGTCATTTCCTAAAGCAGACTCCAGTAAGGCTAATTTTAGCCTAGAGAGTATAATTCCTCTTGGCTCTCTGCACAGCTCCTATAGAAGCAGATACTGCACAGAGCTCTCCCCACTGGCCTAACATGAATAGCCCAAATATTCCCCAAAGCTAAGGACACCCATCCTGGTCCCCTACCTCCACTACTGTCACAAATAGTTTTGTGCTTCTTTCAATCCACTTAAAATCTTCTCTTCCTGATCTTTTAAAATATCAGACCTCAGCCTGTGAAACCCAAAAATATCCCCATTCCTTCTTACTGTTATCCTTGTTCCTTATTTCTGAGTTTTGAAGAAGCATAATTTTTCAAAAACTCTCACAAAACAGATCAGACTGGCAGGGTTGTGTATCAGGAATGCCTCAGCCTGGGTTACAGTCAGGTCTGTTTTTCAGGAAGTGAAGTTACAATTTCACAAGTGTCCTTTGTCTCCAATTTTTTTAATCAACATTAACTAATCAGCAGATATTGGTGCTCTCTGGAATATTCCCTCAGGTTTGAAAAGTAGTCACAATTCAGCAATCATTCTTAAATACTTGCATGAGAAAGCAAGTGGCCTCTTTGCCTTCCAAAAAACCTCATACTGCCTTCAAAATTAACTATGGTTTAGTAGGGCACATTGCCCAATAGTGAAAACAAAACAAAAACCTGATCTCTGACAGACAGAGATCAACAGCAACAACAGGCTCACAGTCACTCTTGGGTTTTTGCCTGGGGTAAGGTTCAACTTCCAGGTTATATGCAGGTTCAGTGACCACAGAAAAACCCTTGAGCCACCCACCTTCCTCAGGACTGGCCAGCTGCAGAGTGCTTCACCCAGCCCTGCCCCGTGCAGGTGCTTCAGTCTGCATTGCATGGGCAGGACTACCTGACAAGTGACACTGATCATCCAGGGTGAGACCACAGGCACTGCCTGAACCTCAGATGCACACATGCAACTTCTAGGAATAAGGCCAAAAAAAACATAGTGGCCACCTGATCACTTTATGAATTACTTTTGCCTCTCAAGAAACACTTGGGGACCCTTTGTTCAAACAACTCTCAGTTCAGAAATCAAGATTATATCTAAAGCCTCAGGAGACAAAGCATAATGCAGAGTAATCCAGACACCTACAGGTTTCAAAATGATTAGAAGAGTAAACACTTAAGTCTCAAGTACTGCTCAGGCTTTAGCATTATGGTCTGCTAACCCCAGTGTTATTCAGCTGCAGATCCTCTCTATCACTTGCTTCTCTCTTGTGAGCTACCCTGCTGGGAGTCCCTGGGGCAGTGCCAGCAGATGATGTGGTGAGACAAGGCCACAGCCTGGTATTGGCACAGGCAGCACAGCCTCAGCTCTGAACTCCCCTAATTCACCCTTACATTCCCACTAGCCAGCTGCAGGATAAGAAGGGCTGTGGATAACTACTGGGGGCTGTAACAATAGAACCATAGAATCATTAGGGTTGGAAAAGACCTCAGAGATGGTCAAGTCCAACTTTTGGCTGAACAGCACCTTGTCAACTGAACCACAGCACTAGGTGCCTCGTTCAGTTGTTTCTTGAGCACTTCCAGGGATGGTGACTCCACCACTGCCCTGGAAAGCCAATGCACTGGGTGTGACAACATTTTCTGTGAAGAAACTCATCCTGATGTCCAACCTAATGGTTTGGAAGGAAGCAAAAATGATGTTTACACTGTCAAAAAGGTCCAGATTACAGCTTCTTCCTTGGGAGATACCAGGCAGTGTGAAGTCAAAGCAGACCACTGGGCTGAAGTGTTGCTGGCAGGAGAGACTTGGGGCTTGGCAGAGGAACTCAGCTATTCAAGAGCTGTGGAGGGAGTATAGTGAATAAGCAGCTACAAATTCATTCACACAAGAATGAGCTTGAATTGAATCAATTAGATACCATGTAAAGGTAAATTCACATATCTGCTGACACTCAGACAATCCTACTATGTCATAAGGGGAAAAAAGCCTGAAAATGGTAGAGAGCACATGCACTGGTCTCTGTGAAAACCAGAATGAGAGACACAAGTGATAGTTTGCTTAAAGTAACCAGACAGTCGCCAGAGAAAAGGAACTTGCTGAGAGTTGCACTTGGTAAGAAGGCACAGGCAATGGCCATTTCTGTAAGTGCCAGAATTAAGGCTCAAATAAGAAAGCAGTCAAGATGCAAGGGATTAATTAAATGGTCCCTTTAGCCACACTCCCAGCTGAAAAGGGAGGTTGTTCAGACAAAGAGAGCAAGCAGTAAATAGGTACAGATCTTACTAAGAAAAGTAAACTAACCAGCAAATATCATTCAACAGACACACTTGATTTATTTTTCAGCTCATTGACTTGAACTCATTTAAACAAGTTTATGATAAATATTAAGACCCATTCTGCCTAAGAAAAGCAACAATGTATTAACATAAGCCATGCCAACTGAATACTGAATGCACCATAGGAATGCTATTGAATAAGAATGAATAAGAAATGATGAATGCCTGGAGATTATTATCTTGATGATGCCTCTATTATTCATGTCATAACCAGAGCTCAGCACTCCTGTAGAGTAGCCCCACATAGCTTCCAGCAAACTACTATTTCTTTCCTATTCCAAATGGTGAAGTTTTCTCTTGAGATTTTAAAAAGGTTTATCAGTGAAGGACAGAAGATAGGTCTTGGTGAGGTGCTTGATCGGTCATTGACTCCTCTGAAAAATATTCATCACATTTATGATGTTAAAACAAAATATCTTTGAAGCATTTTCAGGCATTGCTTTACAGTTTTCCACACATAAATTTTGGATACAAATAGCAGCAGATTCGGACACTCTACTGGCATTTCCAGTAGTCCATAGTCATCAAACTGGCAGCTGTACAGCACCGGCAACACCATCTGCAATTTAAATTGTACATGTAAATAGTCAAGGGTGTAAAAATAGACTGTCTTTTTCAGCTCTCCTGAAAATGAACGCTAAAATGTAAAGTGTTGCAGTCCATTTTCTCAGGTGATTCAGATTTATAATGAACAAATTTCTTATGAATCCTCAGCAAGTATGCAGACAACTGAATGTTAGCCAAAGATCCCGCACAAAGGTAGGCTGAAACACAGGAAGAGAAGTGTAATAGTAGCAATATATAATTTATTCCAGTATCCCAGTTACACTTGTATCTGCTTTCATCTCCACCCAGATATTTTCCTGCACCTTATAAAGAAATGTCAAGCACATTCCTAATCTGGTGTTGAGTGTAATCCGACATTTGGAAAAGTTTGGTAACTAGAAGGTGAGGTCACATACACCCCTGAGAGAATCTGGATACTTCAAAGGATGAAGTTACCAAGAAAGTTGAAATTCTTTTTGCAACTCACACAATACTAAGATTACATCTTTCTCTGTTATTACTAGATGGAAAATAATCCTTATTCAAACTCTACTCTTCAAAGACAGCCAGAGGTTCTCGGCAGATAGCAGGGCCTTTTCACTTAAAAATATTACAAAATATTTTTAAATATTGGTTACATTTTTAAAAGAGGACGGAGGAAAGGTTCTCCATATAATACCCCAAATAGTGAGCAACATCAGGAGGGTGAGAATGGCTGTGTATGATGGTAGAGTAGCCCAGCTTTCACTGGGACTACAAAAATTCCAGTAGGTCTCCTAGTTCCCCCTGTGCCAGGGCAGCAAGAGGGCTGTGGTCCTTACCTTTGTCCCACCAGGCTCCAGCTGTTCTTTCCCTGTATGCAGACTCTTACAGCCCCCTGACATGGGAGTTTCTCACACATCAGTTTTCAGTCTGCCCAGCACATTTCTCATGCACCTCGTGCTCTTCCTCACCAGTGCCTCACAGCACCATGGGCATTCCTCAGGCCCTTTCCCATCAGAAGACAGCTCTACACAGACACCCTCAGCCTTTCTCACCTTTCCCTGTCTACCAGCCCTTCGTGAAAGATCCTATCCCACTTGATGAGAGTAAATCATTCAGTCATCACCATTTCTAGCCTTTTACTAGAGATCAGATCACCTCCCCCTACTGTTCCACAGCTTCATTTCCATTCCTGTCTTCCCTGCTCACAATTTCTTTTGTGCAGCAGGCAGCTTCAAACCTCATTTTCACCATCTGGAAGACAAGACAGCATGCTTTGAAGAGTTCCCCTCCACCATATTTAATCCAAACCCTTTAGTCTTGTGGGGATGAGTTAGTTTTGTCAGTAATTTGAGTAATAAGAGCACAAACACAATTGCTAACTGAGCCAAGCTGTTCCTGAGCTTTCCTCAGTAAAATTCCTGTCCTAAATCACAGCTCCCTGTGTTTTAAGAGATAATTGCTCTCCCAACTCCATCTGTCGTACAACCGGAATGGAGTCAGTGTTTTCCTACCTGACTCCAAATAAGCAAGAGAGTTGCAGGAACCAGAAATTTAGCTAACAAGAGGGATTGAGAAGATCAGCAGGACAGCTTGCTATAGAAGCTCTAATAAATGAGAAGAGTCCAATTAATAATGGCCTTTTTAATTCTCCTTTCAGTTCTGTTTAGTAGATGAGAATTTTTTTCAAGAAAGAAATTCCTAGCTTCTGGTTTAGAACTGGACCCCCTAGTTAATATTTTTCTTTGAATTCCATGGCCTATTTGCCTTCATTCCTGAAGACCTTTTTTTTTTTTTTCAAAGCCCATGAAAGCTCTTACTAAGCATTCATCAGAACACACACATCAGTTCTTGTGTGCTGCCTTCTAGCAGAATGCTTTTAATTGAAAGGAAAACCCAGGCTCCTGCTAGGTTTGGGTGGGCTGCAATTAGTTCCATACTAGTTAGTTTTTCCAGAAAGTCATATAACTCTTCTACACAGGCATTCCCACTTCGGTCCAGCTGCAAACAATATGCTGAGTCAGCAAAGAGGGAAAAAAAAAAAAAAAAAACCAGCAGAAGGAATTTTTCATTGAATTATGAATCCAATCTGTCCTCGAATCTTATAAAATATGTGTTGGATTCCATCTGTCCTGGAAGATACCCACTCTGATCATGACAGCTCCTGGCACTCACACAGGGATCCATGTGCCTGCAGTGATACTGCAAATTCCCTCACTGCATGAAGGCTTTGGACTCCAGCAGCCAGGGACAACACCTTGCAAGCTAATGGTGTGGGTCTGTGTGGGGAGCAAGATGCAAATGTCCCCTTATGCCTGAACCACGCTGCTTCAGTAAAAAAAAAAAAAAAATTAAAAAAAAGCTGTGTCTTCCTTACTTGCAAGGAAAACAAAATCCACTGTGCTACTAGTCAGTTGCAGTGACTGAAGCCAGGGGCAAAGTGTGCTGAACATCTGAATTTGGCCAATTCAGATGCAGATGAAAGTTGGAGGAAACCTTTTTCAGGGTACTTCTGGTTTATTTGAAGCCAACAAAGTGTGAAATGGTCTTAGCAGTTTGTTATTTTTTGATGTAACATGAGGCTCCAGAATCTCTTGACAAGTAGAGTAGGAGCTCGAGTTTCATTCAGTTCACTGATTGGTGGTTTTCTGGATTTGTCCAAGAAATGTATTCAAACAGTATGTGCAGTGGAAACCATTGTAGTCACAAATGTTCAATGGCAAACATCTGAAAGTGGACATCAGATTATGAAAACAACAGTTGACTAAATAATTGTTTTCATTTCCAAAGACAACTGTTAGAATCGCGATGTGTTTTACCTTTTCACGTGCACCAAGGTGTGTGCTAAGACTTTTCTTTTCTAACAGAAAGCCATGAGTTGCAGGCACATTCAGAGACTTTACTAGACCTAAGAAACACTTATGTTGAGGACCATGAATTTTGTGGGGTTTCACATCCTTGGCTTGGATCAGCACAATTGCTCCTCTAATGCACTGACTACTGCATAAAAATTCAAAATAGTCAGCCCATATTTAGCTTATTCTTCCACAAGCTTCTATTGGTAGTAGCAAAAGACACTAGGTAAATTTTGCTTTTTTTACTCTAGGTAAAAGGAATGTGTCACATTTTATTTCACACGGGAAGCGAAAAAAGAAATCTTTTTTGAACTTTTTTCTTTGAAGTTACAGGTTTTCATCATGGGAAATTTTTTATAATTTTCAAGAAGTGTTTTAGTTTCACTTTGATTCAAAATATCAAGAGTTTTTGCCAAAAAGCCTCGAAAGTATACATTAAAATTATTTAATAAATATTTCTGAATATGATTCAGTATGAAAAAAACCCTTCTGGATGTATTTGCTGCAGGAAATTGAAAATTTCCAGTGGAAATAAAGTAACACCATTAAAAAAAAATCAGCATTAACAAAGCAGTATTTTTGGGAAGAAAATCTTCTGCTCTAAATACTGTGGCCAAGAGTAATTACAATTTATCCAAAAGCCTGAGAGAGCTACAATGGATTTTTGGAACCTTTTAAATATCCCACCTAATGCAGTAATAATGTCACACAGTGAGAGTGTGAAAAGATTATAGTGAAAGGCTTGTATCCCAGCAGCACCTGAATATAAACATGTTTAACTTACAACAGCTTTTTTCCATACACTATTTTAAATTTGCACAAAACTATAAATAGATAGCACTTTCACTGAAAGCATTAAATTAACCAACTGGGTACTCGACTTTGTAATGTGGAGCAATGTGGAGTGATAATGAACACCATGTGTGTGTGATAATGGGGGTTGTAGAAAATAGATCTGGCCAGCTGAGTGAAAAGGAAATGCTAAAGAAGAAAAAAATCTGAAGTCCAAGCCAAAACAAGTGACCTAGTGGAGCAAGCAAGGGTTTGTATTTGGGGCACGCTAGAGGCCTGAGAGAGATCAGCAATTCAGCAGGGTATTTTTAAGCATATGCTCAAGGCCCTCCTTATTCAGCAGGAAACTTAAGCATATGCTCAGAGGTTAAGCATCAGCTAAAGTCTCATTGATGTCAGTGGGTCTTAAACACATGCCTAGAGATACATATGTGCTGAAGTGCTTTTACAAATAAGAATGGACTGGGGATCAGGGCCTCAGTCCCCTGGTATTCCATAGCAGGCTAACCCTGCAACCTCCTGGCTTTCCAAATTCTTCGGAGTAGATCTCATTTATTATACACACAGGACCAGACTTAAGCGTTAAGAACTTGCATTACTGTACAAAACTGCCTTTGGCCCTTTAGTACCGAAATAAATAGGAGAGTACAGATACATTTATAAGACACCAGTAATTTCTACTGCAATGTGCCCAAAGAATTCTCTTAATAGTAACAATGAAAGCATAAAAAAGCAGAAATGTGACTTTTGAGCAGGTCATTTAGTCTTTCCAGTACTGATGTTAGAAGATTTCCACAAGAACGTATTTAAAGATAAAACTGAATCTTAACTGAAAAGTAACTGAGTAATTTATTTTGAAAGAGCACAAGGTGCTCTTAATTTTTGTTCAACCAATGGATCTCTATTTCTTTATGACCTTTTGGTGCCTGATTAGTCCACTTATCAACCACAGAACTGACTGGATATCACTGTAAGAACAGAACAGACACTTTCTTTGGCAAATGACTTCATGTGTGCAAACTGCAAAGCATTAATCTACCATGAAACAAATTTAGAAATCCACAACAATTATTCTCTGAATCTCAGATGGCAGGTTAACATCATGAAAAAGGTCTCTGAAATTTTTAGGTAAGTTATGTCAGACTAAAGTACAACTTGTCCTTCTTTAAAACTGCATGAAAATATACCATAAAGAGGCACAGGGAATTATGTGGTCAGGTTACTAATGATATTAAATATTTTTTCCATGAAGCTAGTACAGAATTTGAAATTATCAGTGAAAATCCTTCCTGTGAATTTCAGTGAACCTGAACAACCACTTGGTCTTTGCATTTTGTAACTCTCCAAGGACAAATATGAGGCAGAGGAAATGGTAATAAAGATGCACTGTAGGGCCAGCTGAGAACTACTTTAGGTGGATTCTGCAAATGATGGCCCATTTTAAAACACCCTTAATGCAACAGGAGCAAACTGGGGTGCATTTGAGTAGCAGGACTCTGCCAGAGTACTGCTGTGTGGAGCACTGCATTGCTTTTCTCTAATGATGCCACAGTAATTATTATAGCAAAAAGCTGGCTTAAGCAAACAAAGATAACTTCTATAAAATTTATTAAGAAAATGTATTATTTACATGTGTGTTTTTCTCTGTCAGAGGACTCATGTCTAACTGGAGACCATTACGATTTGGCATTTCCTGCAAATGCACTGAGGAAAAGCCACAGCAATATAGTATTCCTTCCATAGATGTTAACGTTTAAAGACTCACAGAAGTGGCTAATGTTCCATTTCTGGTTAACATTTGATTACTTTCTTGCTTTGCTATTCCAGATTAAGACAACCTGGTGAAAGAATTCCCACATTCCTCTTTGCACTTCTGCTATGACAAAACTTAGCTGATGTAGGCAAATCCAAGTTCTAAAAGCATATATCTTAGTCCAATTTTGTTTCAAGTTTCTGCCTCTTTATTAACCAGGGAAGAGCACCTCTTCCTTCTTGCCCAGGAAAGCTGCTGGTTATCATTCCCATCCCTCCAGTCGGTCGAGTAACACATGATGCTAGCCTAGCATAAATAGGAAACAGGTTCCTATGGAATCTGAAATACTGTTTGTACATCCTACCACTGACCACAGCGGAACAATGGTGTGCCAATGACAGAGAAAAAAAAATAACTCTATTTGCTTGCTCTTTCTGTGCCTCTGTCTGAAATACACCTAACTCCAAAGCTATTATTTATAGTTATGAGGTGACAACTGAGAGCTAGCAGTCTGCTGAGTGAAAAAATGTTTGCATTTATCCTTTCTAGAGATATCCTATATGTGCACACACATGCATGTGCAGCAGCTATTCATATGTACTGGACAGGGAGAAATACCTAATCAACTGCAGTGCTTATGCAGTGCTATGAGAGAAAAGTTCTTTATTTTGTGTGAATTAAATGGCAGATCTTCATTTTTTAAGACTATTCAAAATTAATATAATTCTAATCAAAGCCTACAGCTACACTGGTATTGTTTAAAACACTGAGAAGCAGTGTTCGTAAGTTTTCTGTGAACACTTCTGGGTACCAATTTTGTTTAAAAAAATCACTTCTTCGGAGTAGCAATATGTTGCAACTTGCAAGTGTCTGTTTTTTGGTTTGCTTTTTTTTTTAAGTCTATCTTAGGCAGAAAGGTTGGACAGGATAGACATTAGGGGGAATTTCTTCACAGAAAGGATTGCCAAGGATTGGAACAGGCTCTCCAGGGAGGTGATGGAGTCCCCATCCTTGGAATTGTCTAAGAAAAGACTGGATGTGTAACTTAGTCCCATGGTCTAGTTGACATGGTGGTGTTCAGCCAAATATTGGATCAATGATCTCAGAGGTCTTTTCCAACCTAATTGATCCTGTGATTTTGTGAAAAAATTTACATTGTTCACACAACCACCAAAATACTGATGTTGGAGGGTTCTTCTGGAGGTCATCTAGTTCAGCTGCCTGGCTGCAGGACTATCACCAGCACCAGACCAAGCCACCCACGGTTTTCTCTAGTCATGTCCTGAAAACCTTTAAGGATAGATATTCTGCCTCTTCTCTGGGTACCCTGCTCCAATCCTCCAAAGCAAAAGGATGATTCCTGGCTTCCATTCTACCTTCCACAGTCACAATTTGATGTTGTGACCCCTTTTTGGGCACTTGAAACTATGGAGAAGGGTTTAGCTTCATCATCTCCATAGCTTGCCTTTGAGCAATTCCAGACTTCCCTCAGCTGCTTCCTCATCAGGCTCTACAAGCACAGCACCCTTCACCTTTCTGTAAAGGGCACATCCTCCAGGCTTCTGGCCACCTTGGTAGCCCTCCACTTGCCCCTCTCCAGCATCTCTGCTCTCCTTGTGTTTCAACCAGCCTCACACATCACTTCTGCAGTTATGACAAATAGGATGAGCTCAGCTTCATCAGGGCTGATTGGAAGATTGCACTGAACAACCCCTTTATCCTGCCTGGAATTTATGGTAGAGGTATTTATGGGACAAAATTACTTTGACAGGCCCAGCTGAGGCTGTCTAAGACGCTGGTGCCCCAGGCTGTGCCTTTTCCCAGTTCCAGAGGTGACCATCCCTAGCTCAGAGATGGCAGAAAATGCTGTGCACCAACAGCCCTCTCCTGTTGACTCTGCTCTGGGGAGATCACAGGGTGGCAGATCATGAGATCTCCTAATCCCTTGGACATGATTTCCAGGTGGACTTTACCTCTGCATCTCAAACAATTTCATTATTCCTGAATCATTTTTCTCCATGAATGGGTTATTTCAAGGAAATATAAAAAACAGTTCTATGATCAGATGCAGTCTAAGTCTTATGACCGCTGCCCTTGATTTAAGAGGAGCAGAAATTCCCTGCACAACTCTTTCCAGCAGACAAGCATTTAATAAATCTTGTGAAAGTGTGAGGAAAACATGGGGGAGAAGGAGACGCTGATAAGAGGAATACTTTCAAAATAGACTGCAACAACAGATAGTTTAAAGTAATTTTCTAGCCAAGTAATTTCAAGAGTTCTCTGTCATAATTTCCCATGGAGGAAAAAAGTCAAAAACCAGATAGGTAGAAATCTGCAGGTCCAAAACACAGAAAATCTGTTGTACTGTCCTTCTAGGGGAAGGATAGAACTTATGTTAAAGTAGGAGGTTTGTGTTTTTCTAACCACACAGAACTTGTGGTCTGCATCAGTTCTTGGCCCCTGACTGTATGGATGATGGTGGACAGACCCTCCCATGAGCAGTGTGACTGACTTTGAACTCTTCTTCAGAAGTTCAGCTTGTAGTCCCCTACTTAAGGTGAGAGAAACAACTGCTGAACAGAATAACCACATTCTAATAGCTGTGATTCCACCCAGATCTCAGTTTTCCAGGATGTCAGGACATTCTGTCCATGTTTCCTATTGAGCAAAGCTAACTCCACTTCCCTATTCCTTTAGTTATATCTCTGCTCAGTGGCTTGTTTATGGTCTCTGGGCTGCTTTCCAGAAGCCATCAAAGCTGCCTGGCTCTTCCCATAGGCTAGGAAGAGGAGATGAGGTGGGATTTAGGTTATCTGACCATGGCCTGAAGCAGAGTGTCCAAGTATCCCACCAGCAGGTGACAATTGCTTGGCTCTCCTCACCTTAGCCATCATGCATGCTTGATCCAGGCCAATCCCACCCAGCCCAGGGGCCATCCATTCCTACAAGCCTCCAGTCAACCTTTGGGAGTGCAGTGTATGCACACACACACTCCTCAGGCGGCTCCCTGTGAGTGTGCCAGGCCATTAAAAATGTTTCTTGTTCCCAGCTTGGAAATATTTGACCAGTTGAAGAGAAATATACTTTTGGCATGTACTCCCAACCCACACTTTGTTTTCATATTCTTTGCTATCAGTAAAGACATTTTAATATGCCACAAAAAAAGCTCTGGATGAATATGCTCATTAAAAGTATTTCTGAATCTACACTGTAAACAGAAACGGAGCTGACTCAACAGCAACACTTCCTAAAACCCCAAAACTCAACAGCAAGTTACATTCAGGAAACAAGATAGTTTTAGTCATAAAAAGCAAACTCTACTCTCATATTGGGAATTTCTGTCATCTATGAGAGACACATTAATAACGAATCAGACCTCTGTCATGTTATTTCCTCGATGCCTTAGCATGCAAATGAGTTCTAGAGAAATAATAAGCCTACTAGGACAATAGGAAGGAGAAATCTTTCTCTTTTGCACTCCAGAAAACTTGAAAACCACCTCTGAAGATGCCTACACACATTTGCTTTCCAGCCATCAGCTGGCAGTACAGCAGTAGCAAACACCAGCAAATTCTCTCCAGAGCTCTCCTGGAGACACAGAGCTGGGATGGGATTTGGGATTTTGAGTCAAGCTGGATATCAGCTCAATTTGCACCACCACAGCAACATAAAGCAATTTCAATACTGCTGAAACCAGTGGATCAGCCATGTGAGCAATGCCTGCTGCTCCCTCTGCCATATCCCTCTATGCAGTCTGGACACAGGTACAGAGGAGACCATGGATAACCAATTGCATGAGACTGGATATCCTCAAGGAATAAACCTTCTAATGCCCTGTGGAGCTGAGGCTGGAGGTACCAAAAAAAAAAAAAAAAAAGAAAAAAAAAAGGTTTGACAGGTTCCTTCCCTGTTTTTTATGCCTCTCTTAGGGTCAAAGGTGTCATCGGGTAACCCCTTTCTCAATGGAAAGGGAAAAAAGAAAAGTTCTGGCAGTAGATTTGATGTTTTTGTGAACATTTTGTTCTAAACTCTTGAAACTGTTCTCAAGAAACAGAAACTGTTTTCAAGTTTTTCTTTGCAAGGAGAAAAAAGTGCTCCCCTTCAAAGGGAGGATAGAAGTAGGTTTAAAAAAGAAATGCATATTTTAGGAATGTTTCTCACAGGAAAAAAAGGGACACTCATACAAAAGGACATATAAGGCAAAATTCACAGGGGTATTAAGACCATAATAAAGGAAATATTAAAGATTACCAAGCTTTTCTACTAGTCACACACCTAACCTGTCTGACTTCTCTCACACAACCAGACAAGCTGCTCCTAGGTGAATGCCAGAGAGAACAGACTGCACTACTGCAGATTTGGTATCTTGACCCAGACTAACACTCTCACATGGACACTGAGGACATTGCTAAAGAAACACAGGCCCTATTGTTAATCATTGCTTTTAGCAAACTTACCCTCACAGCCTGAGCTAAGCACCATATTAAATTGTGAAGAAATCACTAGAACTACTATGCTGCAAGTGACTTTTAAATCAAGTGCATCAGTTATACGATATTTAGCACTGTGCTGTAAAGGGTGGTAAATGGAGGTGTCATAAATATCTGACTTTATCATCTGTTGACTCATAATCCAGATGCCAATGGGATATAAATCATGTAAAGCATGTTTCCAGATTAGGAAAGTCTGGCTGTTCACTATTGTTCTAGTGAACCACATTATTTCTTTGTAGGATCAGGAGTGCCCTCTGATGGACAGCAGCTATTACTGGGAAGGGTTGACTGCAAAGTGGCACATCCTAAACAGTTTAGAAAATAGAAGATAATCTCACTTCCTGCATTATGCACTTTACAATCTTCTGTATGCTTAATATATGTATATGTAATATGTAATAATCCTGTATGTTTATAATAAACACTTTTTTCTCTTGGAAAGAACATTTTGCATATTTCTCTTTCTATTTCCATCATTTATATTAGTATTAGGGATGCTATCAGGGTACCACATATGCATACATCTAGTTGTAAAATAAATAAACTGAAAATAATTTAAGACAAACTACACAATTTGTGTAACAAAGTCTGAGAATGGCCTTGAAAGGCTCTGACAAATTTAGACATCTGAAAACTCAAATATTCAGCTGAATATAAAAATATCTATTACTGGGGAAACAGGTAAACTGTGTGTATATAAGATTCCAAGAGCTTGTATGTATTTTTCTAGGTCTATATGCTAAACTAACAAAACATGTTAACTCTCTCTGCAAACTTTGCCTCATTTACATCCTTAGACAACCTCAACAGAACTGTGAGAAAACAGAAAATATTTTTTGAGTTTTTGGTGAAGATGACTGTGCCCAGTACCTGGTAACATCTCTCCCTTCCACTGGAGTAGCAGGACTGGACTTAATGCCTTAATACTCACAAATTTCAGAGCAAAACTCATCTCTTTAGACATGCAAAGGATGATGGGTGGCACCAAGGAATGTGGCTGAGGAACAGGGAGCTGTGAGCATTTTCCCACATTTCTCCATCCCTGCTGCTGGTGCACAAAGGCAGCAGCTGTTCTACCCTGGGTCTGTTGCACCCTCCTGGCAGAGACCCACACAAGCTCTGCTCTCTCATCACTATTTTATTTTATTGCTATTTTCAAGATCTAAACCAAATGTCATTTTTAGATTTTCCCTCAGATGAGCAAAGCAGGAGGAGATAACAGCTTCAAATGAAAGAGAGCAGCAGAAAGTTCTTCTGTGGGAGATTTTACTTACAGAACCCCAAATATTTTGAAACTGGCAGTACTTGCCTGTATTATTTTAGTACCCCTTTTTCACATAGAATTGCAGCCAGCTGAGACTCAGGCTGGGATTATCCAGGCACTGCCCTGGATGGAGTATGAGGTATCTCCTCAGCACATCTGTCTGGGGAGAGCCCTGGTGCCACAGTTAAAACAGACAGGGCTGGTATCACCCCCAGCCCTTTAACTGGCATTCCCACCAGACCTTTATTAAAAAACTCTATATGCTCTGCTTTTACAGACCATTTTCTCATGCAGCTCTGACTCCTTCCTTCATAGTCCTCTCTCTGACAACTCTGACTCTTCTTATTGGCAGCTTCACACAGTACTGATTCCACAGTAATTCCACTCCTTCCCTTATTGGCAGTTCCACACAGCTCTGACTCCCTTCATTCTGCATGGATAACCCCAAGCTGTCCCTCTCCCAGCCACCTAATCCTGTCTGTCCCTCACACAACATCTTCTTACCTTGTCTGTGCCTTGCATGACCACATGTCCCTTACCTCCTCACAGAACAGCCAGCAGCTTCCATCCCAAACTGCAGCAAGCTCTGAGTCTCAATCTCCAACTACAACTTATGGCCAGCTAGCCCATTCTTTTATAACACCCATCCTCACTGGGCAGGCAAGGCTGTCTCCACTTCTCTGCAATCAGTAGAGCTGTAATTCATTGAGGAAAATTGCCTTCTGCACTATCCTTACAAACCACCTTCCCACAGGACGGGGGTTGGCCTCTTCTCCCAGGCAGCCAGAGACAGGAGAGGAGGACATAATCCAAAACTGCACCAGGGGAGGTTTAGGTTGGACATTAGAAGGAATTCTTCATAGAAAAGGTGACTAGATGTTGGAATGGGCTGCCCATGGAGGTGGTGGAGCCACCATCCCTGGAGGTGGTAAAGGAAGGACCAGATGTGGCACTTAGCTGAAATTCAAAATTACGTGCCCTTCTAAATTTAAAAAAAAAAAAAAAAAAAAAGGAAAAAAAAAAGAAGAAAGTTTCAATTTAAAAAGGTGAAACATTATGTTCTTAGCATCTCTTCTAAACACTTTTCCATTAAGGTTAGTAGGAACTGACCCTTTTAGCTCAACATTTTGTTCTAAATGTAAGCATTGTTTAGTGGGATAATAGTCATCATAGTAATCACCATTATAGTATCACCAACACTGTTTGACATCACTAATAATGAGTGATCCCAGCTCTCTTCTGAAATCCCTGTGTCTCTGGTATCTAGACATAGCAGTGTGCAACACCTGCTGTTACTCTTCAGCTATGGCAGCAGCCTCTACAAAGCAAAATCTATTTTCAAAATGTGAGATGGGTGGTAAAAATTCAGGCTAAGGGAAAATACTTGTTTTCTAAGAGGAACTAAACTGTTTGGGAATAGCTCAGAAACACCTGCTGGCTTATGAGTATGCAAAATACAATTGTAAAAGAAGATTCCTACTGTGTCCTTCCTGTGTTCATGGCCCTTGGTGAAGTGCTTTTATTGTGAACAGTGTCAGAAGGAAAGTACCTGAGCTGGAGCCAGGGAAAGAGAGTTACAGATTTTTGAGGTTGTCCTTTCGTGAAAACTTTATTGTTTGAAGTTGCCCTGGATTTCTGTAGAATAAAATATTGCCTTCTGTTGTTGCATAGCACTGAAGAAGCAAAAATATTGCTGTTTGTACTCTTAAGTGATCGGGTCTTATCAGCTAAGTAGTATGACACCATTCCTGTGTGAACACATGGTTTAAATTTATTCTCCAAAGTTTGACTGGACTTACTTTTTATAGGTGAGGCCTTTCAGATCCTGCATACCTGTCTCTGCCATAAATAAGGAGTCAGAAGTGCAGTGTTGTACTTTTCATTTTGCTTGTCATTCCCCTGATCTGAAATCTTCTTTTGATTTGCTGACAATTCAGGGCAATCATGAATCAAACACAATAGATATGAGAAATGCAGAATTAAAAGCAGTCCAGAAACAGAGCTCTATGGACCAAAAGGCAGTGAATTCCTTAGTCACTGGGATGGATGGACTTTAATTTGTCAATAATTCATCAGTATTATGGAGAAGAATCAATAATAAAATGATGTGAAAATACCAGTCTTGTTGCTTTATGGACAAATTGACCTAGCCAGTCCAACACCTTGAATGAGGGGAGACTGACATGGTCTATACATCTTTACCCTTCAGGCATGCTGAGGTGATGGCAAGATCAAAGAGGCTTTTGAAATGCCAAGTTCTGAGAAAGGAAATTGGGAAATATAACTCCAGAGTTAGCTGGAGGGGGCAGGGATGCAGGTCATGTTAGAAGGTGTTAACCACTGTAGAGAGAAGAGAGACTCTTATCCCAGATGGTGCAGACATTTCATTGTTGAAATACAACTGTGACCAGCCCATGTTATAAGGTAATGAAATCTGTCACAACTGGAACATCAAAAGTGGTCACAGGCTATAAAGGAACGGTGTTAGTGGGAGCAGTAGGGGCAAGAAATGTTGGACACTGGAGGCTGTGTCTCTGAGAGGCTGTAGCCAAGAGGATCAGAAAGGAGAGGAAGGAAGAGATTGTCTTGCTGACAGCTGCCCGAGGATAGGAGCAGAGGACAAGTAAGATATTGCTTCCTTTGTAATGAATCCAAGATGTACCTCCACAGCCCGACATTTACTGAGTCAACTGAGTTAGTTGCTTGCTCAGACAAGTCCTTTCAGTCCACTCTGGTTTTCCTATGCATTCTTAGTACATTCTGTTTTAATTAGACCAGTTGAGTCCTTGATTGTTTGCAAATTTCATGCAGACTTTTCCTTAGCGGTGCTTCTAAAGAAAAGGAACTACAGGAAGATGCCTGGAGCCTGTCATAGCTGGGATGCTTGGGCAAAGGGGCTTGGACTATGGAGAATTCTCACAGGAGATGGCACCTGCAGAACTGGAGACTGGCAAACACAAAGAAAACACCTGGATGGTCGGATATCCTTTTATCTTCCTCTGGTTTTCTTATGACTTAGAATTTGACACTAATGGAGGTCAAATCAGAAAGAGGGATGTCAGTCAGCTTTCATGAAAATGCTGCAAAGTAAAAATGTACTGAAAAGTGCAAAGTAGTTGCAGGAAAATAGGGGAGAGCAGACTAAAAAGTGCAAGTAGCAGAACTAGACACTTCCAGCAGAGTGCAGCATCACCCTGGATGAGCTGTGCATGAGCATGAAGGCTGAGAACTGCTTGCCTACCCATAAAAGATAAAATAGTTGGTGTCTGTTGCAAATAAATCTGCCAGAAAAATAATTACATCTTTCAATTTTTTATTTTTGAATAATAATTAGATGCTCTTAATTGATTGACTGTGTACTATAAATGTGATGGAAAGTAGGAGAAAGAATCTGGGACTGGAATTGGAAGTGGAAGCCAGGAAGATCCATGCCAGGCGACATGGGGAGGAGTGGAGGGTTAGCCAAAGAAATAATGAGTTGACTGGTAGCCTGGTGATAGGGCAGGACATTGGAAATAAATGAACTCGTGGGACTGACCAAGCAGAGAATGAAATGAGGGGAAGTACAGGCAAAGAGAACAGGATTAGTACCTGGAGCCAGAGACAAGAAATGGAAAAGCATGCTGGAAGAGATGGGACAGGTGGGATCAAAGAGGGAAGGAAGAAGCAGAAAGGATATTCCTTTAACCAGTAAAGCCCATCTCTCTACAGAGGGGTTGGGATGCACATGTGGCACTATTCTGCTTCCTGCAAGTCTCTGTGAAACCACGTCTGACATGATATAATATTGTCCTATCAGGGATGAAAACATGCTGTTGCTGTCTCTCCCTTTCAAAAAAGTCATCAGGTAGAGGTCAATACTGTGGATTTAAAGGTCCCAAGCCAACAGTGGTATAATGGGGATAATAAGAAGATGCCGTGTGATAGGACTTATGATTTTTTGTTCTCTTTTTTAAAGGAGTTTTATTTTCTTTTTCAAAAAAACTGGGACATTGCAGACAAAATTATTTTTTAAAATATTAGGTTTTCAGTCAAATCTAGAAAAGTCAGGCAATGAGACAGCCAGAGGATTTCACCCAATCCTCTGTGAAAAGGCATTGTGATGGGTCATTGAAGTACATGGCCACCTGAGTCTTTTTCCACTGGAATTTTGTTTCATTTTCTGTATGGAAAAAGCTTGTTTTGGGGGAAATCAGATGTGTACAGTAAAGGAGGATGACTTACTTTATGCCTCATTTGTTACAGAAATACAAAGGACATAAGACATGTGGAGAGAAGTTTATAGAGAAGGATGATGACATGCTTAGAGTCACTGGACAAACCCTGAATAACAGCACTTCAGTGCCTTAGCATCTTCTAGCTTTGTCATGATGTCTGGGAATTCACTTAGTGAAACTAGAAAAAGCTAGTTGCTTTTGTTTTGTTCTGCTTTTCTTGTTCACTTTTATTTTCTAAGTGGTGATCATGTCATAGGGTGCTTGACTTGAGGATCAGTGATGTGTAGAACTAGCAAAGGCTGCAGCTGAAGCAGTAGCATGCTTGAGACAAGATTACACCCACCTGAGTAGTCTGGAAAGCCAGGTATTAAGGGACTGAAGCTGGAGAAAGTGACATTTAGATTAGACATTTCTAATCTAAATTTCTGTGCAGCATAAATCCCTGATTAATAAAATTGTGATGATGATGATGTCACTACATTACTCCAGAGAAGCAATCTAGAAATTAAACAACATTTTGGTAATACTGAGGGGACAGCAGTGAGGGATTCCATAGTCCATCTTGCACATGAATCAGAGGTGCAATTGAAAAACGTATTTTATGATCTTCTAATTAAAACCCAGTCATAACACCTACAGAGTGAAGTGAAATTAAGGTTGTGTGGCCAACAAGGGATTCATCTGACTTAGTTTTAGTCATCTAGACTTGCTCCAGCAAGTAGGGATTTTATTCCAAAGCAGGCATATGTAACAGGCAGGGCACTTTCTCTCTGTGTCTATTTGCTAGCTGCTTTCTCAGAGAAAAATTTTTTAAGAACTAAGTATTTTGCTTCATGGCTTAAAAAATTACTATGATATTTCACACTGCTTGCAAAAACCAATGTGATTTATTAATGGCACTTGCAAAGTGACAACTACACCAGGTCAGTCAAGAAGAGACACAGCTATCTGGTGAATTTGATTTCCAAACTTTGTTTTCTGAGCAAACAATAAAAGTATGAGCAAAACCCAATTTTGATCTCAAAACTTGTTTTATTTTAGATTCCTACATTATCTTTTTCAGATCCTTTTTTCTACCTGATATTTTTCCCTAGACAGTTCTTTGTTTAACAGCCTGCTCCATGTACTCTTAATCTGGACTGTAAACTCTGGCCTGGGGGCTCTTTTTTATGTGCTGTCTATGTAACACCTAACATCTGAGACACCTCTTGGGTTTGAAACTAAGCACTTCCATAGAACAGGCAATAAATACTCATAATTCCAGTATCATAATGCTTTCAGTCAAGCAGAAGTGAAGCAGAGATCCATGGCTGAATCTAGTACTGCATCCAGATCTTTCATCCAGATGAAATCTCTACAGTGAACCATTGCATGCAGGTGCCATAGGAGTGGAAACAGAGACTGAGGAAGTTAAATCTGCTTTCAGTAGCAGCACAGGGTTCAACCACCCACACGTGGTTGCTGTTCCATTCCCAAGGAAGAAGTAGTGAGTATCCCCTAGCAGCTGGAAGGGATGCTATGAGTCACTGGCACCTTCTCACTCAGCTCTACTCTGCTGTGGAAAGGAAGGGGCATTTTTCTAGAGTTTTTTTGCACATTTCTGACTAGCCATACTGCCTGAGAAATTTCATTATAGAGCTCCCCAAAAAACTAGGGGCGATAGATGCTCTCCTTTCCCCACCTCCCTCAATCACATGCACAGAGTAGTGAATTATTCTTAAGGAAAGAAAAGTACCTTCTCATTTTATTAAATTAAAATCACTATACTGGGCATAAAGCAGTAGATATTGCATCAGTTAATGCCACAAGGCTAAAAGCAATTAGTGATATTGGCAGAAACTGATGCACAGGAAATTCCACAAGAATATGAGGAACAGCTTCTTTACTCTGCAAGTGATTGAGCACTGGAACAGATTGCCCAGAGAGGGTGTGGAATCTCCCTCAGATATTTGAGAACCATCTGGATGCAATCGTGTGCTTGAGCAGGAAGGTTGAACAAAATTACCCACTGTGGTTCCTTCCAACCTGCCCCATTCTGTGATTCTTGATACTGAGAAAAGTAGAAAATATAGCTGCATCAAAAGGGACTGAGTCTGTCTGGACTAAACATTGCAGTGAAAATTCATACTTCTAAGACACAGAAAGGAGAGACAGTAGATGAGGATCCCCACTGCACCAAGATGGAAATGAGAATTTACAGAGGGAAAGAAGAGTGGGATTGTTTTGTCTTATAAGACATTCCTATGAGCCTGTTATCAGAGGCACGAGAGTGTGCCCAAGGAGGGCATGTTCTTGTTCAGCCCTGGAAAAGTAATGAAAGCATGTCTCAGAGATTATGTGGCCAGGGCAAAATGAAGCCATGCATGGAGGTGATGAGCTATACGAGAAGCCAAGGACATTTTTTAGCCTTCTGAAATCTGCTGAGACAGTTCATTGCTCTGTGGCTCTCAGTTCAGGCTCCCTCCATCACACAGATAGAAGAATAGCTATGCCAAGGCTGAAGAGTGAAGTCTGGCTGTTCCTGTAATACCTCCAAGGAAAGAAATGTTGTGAATCACCAATTCTTGCAACTTAGTAGATTGCTGAGCCAGACCTGACAGCTAGTCCCTGAAGAGAGGACTCAGGCCTCACAGCTCTGAGCTCCTCTTCCAGTGCAGTTGAGTGGCCTTGTCTTGGCCCATTCCAGGACATTTGGAAACCAAGTATTTTGTAATACTTGATGTGACCTGCTAGGAATTGCTACAGAGATGCTAGGAAGGAGTACAGTGACAAATCAAGCCTTTTATTGGGAAGCCCTGTGTGGACACTCCAGAAACATCTTCTAGCAACAAATGTCTTGAACCCTACAGTCAACACATATAAATTAGCCTGTGCTCCACACTGGCCTCCAGTGTAAGACCAGAATTTGTTTCCCATCCAGTTCCGCTGAGCGACCTAGAAGAACAATACAGAGCAAACTACTTCTTGGAGGGAAACAACCAAGGAGAGGCAATACCCATGGTCTCTCATGGTACTGTTGGCTGGATGTGGGGGTCACCAGCCAAGGTTTGCAACACTTGCCCATGCCAGATGTAGTCCTTTGTGAGAGTTTGGAGATGGTTAAAGAAATTTCAGAAGAGCTTTTCTGAGATTTATGCCAGTGCTGAGTATGAAGACTGATCTGCTCTGTCATGAGATGTGTCACTGATGTCCTGGAGCAAGTCTTAATCACTTCTTTCAGAGGAGCAGAAGGGGAGAAAGGAAGGAGTCAACTACATTACACATTAAGCACTTTTTTCTCTCTCTTTAGCTCTCTCTCACAGATCTGCTAGACAGACACTCTCTGATGCTCTCTTGTCTTCTCTCACTTCAGTTCTAGCACTCTCAGGTTTATTTCTGTACATTTTCATATGTTGCTCTTTTCCTTAGAGCATCAGTGAAAGGCTGGAGAGGCAGTGATAGCAGCAGATGGATTAGGTATCCAGTGACATCTTGTTTTAATAGCACATCTCTTGGCTCAGATATCCTTGTTTTGAGCATCCCAACAGGATTCTGGAGTAGGCCATTTTAGCACAAAGCTATTCCTACATATTTCCCCCATTATTGCCTGAATTAATATCCAAGAAGTTATTTTCCAGGATAAAAATAGCTTCAACAAAGAGCCCTTCCCACAGCAAAAGGATGCCTATTTATGCTTCTGATCACCTTGTAAATGGACATTACATGAGATGAGACCTTCCCAGAATCAGAAGCAGAAGCTTCCTAAGAGAGTCATTGTGAATGGCCAAGGCCAGCAGACACAAGTGGCAGGGTGACCCCCCACGAGTGCTCCATTGTCCACCTTTCTATGAGGTGCAGGGTCAGTTCAGGACAGCCCAGGCTGTTTCTGCTACACTCTGCCCAGGTTAAAGCATGAGTGTTCCAGGCATACACAGCTCTGTGGTGTCTGGGGTAGGGCTGTGCTGAACAAGCCAAAGACAATTTTGTGTACACAAGTCGTTTTTTTACTTCCTTTGGGGTTTTGCTGTGTCTCTGTTTGCACACAGCTGTGGTGGGCAGAACCTGCATCTGTTTAGAAATGGTGTGGCTGTGGACAGGGATTGATGAGGAGAGGAAACGAGACCAGACAGATGCCAACGAGATAAATGGTGTTGGTGCACACAAACATCCAGAAGCAGAATTATCTTTGTTTCTCACACAGCTGACTTCCTAGCAGATTTGAGACACTTGGTAATGATGGTGTTGCTATTTGTCTAGCAGATTAGAACAGGGCCACTGGATCAGGATGAAGTGGATGTGACTAAACTCAGGACCGGTGTTTACTTTCAATATATTGTGAGCCATTCAAACTTACCAGGTCAGCAGAGATCTAGTCACTGCAGGGAATGCACCCCCAAGAGCAATCCATCAGGCCTGAGACACTCAGCTGCCCAAAAAGAGCCAGCCAGACACCCAGACCTCTGCCATATGAGGCTGGCAGGAATGCCATAAGACCTACACAAGATCCTCCTTACTAGAGGAAAACCAGCAAACTTGGAGTGATGAATCCCAGCTGGTGTGTCTACTTTAGTGTGGCCAGCTCCCTCTCTAACTGCCCATGACTGCCCCAACCAGATTTCCATTGGCCACAGAAAAAGTTTAAGTGAGCTAGAGCACATGTATAGTCACCTCCTTGCGGACATCTGAATGTGTCCTGGCTTTGAACTGAATCCCAGCCAGGCTGCCAGCACAGGCCAGCTGAGGAAGAAAGCATAGCCAAAGAGGATGTGAAAAGGAGGGGAGGAAGCACAACTCCAGATTTTGCTAGCATGCTAAGGATTGCCCTGTGCTGGGGTGGGCAGTGCACAGTGCAGTCACCAGGGCAATAGCAAGATACCACACAGCTGTTTTAATTCAAGTCACGTATGGGAGCATGTGGACAGCAGAGCTTAGCCTTCATGGAAGAAAATACAGGTTCATTCACTTTCCAGCCATCTGAGGAAACAAACAAACCAAATGAGTCCAGATTCCATTCCATGGACTTTGGGTACCCAGGAAACTGGGGCATGACATCATCCAGCAGAAAGAAGACAGCAGCTCGTTCTGTAATGCTGTAAGAAACCACCACTTCCCTGCACAGTGGGGGAGCTTGTGTTTTTAAGGGAAAAAGTGACCTGTCGGTCACCACTTACAATGTGTGATTGTCCAGAAGTTCCAAAAAAGTGTGTGTAAGGGACAGCACTTCGACTTTGAAAAATTTCTTTGTCCAGATAATTTTGTCGTTTAATAGTGGAAGAAGGTGTGGACTTGCATTGTGAGTGCATGAATTAAAGGAGCAGCTGTGACCCCCAGTCAGTCTGATTTACCCAAGAGATGGTCACCCCATGCTGCACTCCAAACAAGCTGTTTATTTTAGGGCATTGGCAGATTTTCCCCTCGCCATGCATTTGCCAAACCACAACTAAGAGCATTGCATTTAGCCACGGAAGGAAAATCTTGAAAGCAATTTATGAATCTACACTAAAACCACTAGAGCTATAATTAAATCAACTCTTAAAGTAGTGTAACTCTTTTTATGGCTGAAATAGCAGCTTTTATTTTAAGCATCATCGGAGAAAGAGGAGGAGAGAGGCAAACATTTCCATGCGAAGGCTTGGAAACTCCTTTCAGCGTACTAAACATTCACCAAGGTTTCCTGTGAGCGTTGGAGTTTGTCCTCTCCCCGCTGGCTGGATTTTCATCCCGTTTGACCGCCAAGGGGCTTTGTCCAGCCCGACAGCAGCTGAGATCGGTGGGACAGCGGGGACTGGGACGTGCGCTGGGCGCAGGACATCGCCTGGAGCTCGGGGAGCGGACAGCGAGCGAGCAGCGGGGCGCGACGAGCGGCGGGCCGGGAGCGCTCCTCGCACACCCGGCAAGCGGGGCGGGGGCAGCCCGGGGCTGAGCGCGGAGCCGGGCGGAGGGACGAGCACACCCGGCAAGCGGAGCACCTGCGGCGGGGGCAGCCCGGGGCTGAGGCAGAGCCGGGCGGAGGGACGAGCACACCCAGCAAGCGGAGCACCTGCGGCGGGGGCAGCCCGGGGCTGAGCGCGGAGCCGGGCGGAGGGACGAGCGCGGAGCCGGGCGGAGGGACGAGCACGCCCGGCGGACTCGGAGCACCTGCGGCGGGGGCAGCCCGTGCCGGCGGCGGGCGGGTCCCGGCCGGGGCTGCCCGGGGCGGCGCAGGCTGTGCCGTGTCCCCGGGGCTCGCCCGCTCCCCGCCCCTCCGCGCCGCTCCCCAGCCCTGCCCGGCCCTGCCCTGCGCAGCCGCCCCGGCGGAGCGGGGATGGCGGGGCCGTGGCCGTGGCTGTGGCCGTGGCTGTGGCTGTGGCTGGGCACGGCGGCGGCGGAGCTGCGGCTGACCCTGCTGCACACCAACGACGTGCACGGGCGGCTGGAGGCGCAGGGCGCGGGCCCGCGGCGCTGCGCGGCCGGAGCGCCGGGATGCTTCGGCGGCGCGGCGCGGAGAGCGGCGCGGGTGGCGGCCGAGCGGGCCGCGCACCGCAACGTGCTGCTGCTGGACGCCGGGGACCAGTACCAGGGCACCGTGTGGTTCTCCCGCTTCAAGGGCCGCGAGGCCGTCCACTTCATGAACCTCCTGCGCTACGACGCCATGGTAAAGCGGGCCGGGGGCGGCGGGAGGCGCCGTGGGCTCTGCCCTTCCCTCTGTCATTCCCTCTGTCCCCTTGGGCGCCGGGTCTGTTCCTGCCTTTCCTCGCCCGATGCCGGCTTTTCTCATTGCCGCCTCCTTCCGTGCGCAAAGTCACACCAGAAAAGGCAATGAATGCTGAAAAGTAATGGTAAAATCGTGGCCAAAGGTAGCTGGGAGGCAGGCGAGGAGAGGGGAAGCGATGCGCTGGGTGATGGTCTCCCGGCCGAACGAAGCCCTGCGCTCGCAGCCCCACGGGCAGCCAGGAGCCGGAGATGATGGCGAGACTGCACAGTGATGAATGGAGCTCTCCTTGGCAAAGGGCTGGACGGGCTCTGTTGGAGAGGGGTTGGCAAGCCATGGAGATGACCCAGCGAAAGCCGGGTGAGGAGTCAGGTCTGCGCCAGAGGAGTTAACTCTGCTTGCGGCTCGCAGCCTGTCCTGCTTCGGTCCTGGGGGAGCGGACAGGTGGCACACGGTGGCAGTGCTCTTTCAAAGGGTGGAGGGGTTTAGTTTTCATCAATCCCGCCCTGGTTGTATCCAGTCCCGTCAGAGCTGTGGTCGTGACAGGTTATATAAGGAGCTGCGCACAAACAGCCCAGAGACTACACCAACACCTTAGTGAGGAAAGTCTCTGAGACTGTGCTAATCGTGCACCTTCACACTGCCTCTTTCCGTCGTGCAAGTGCTGAGAGGAAAGGTAGAATTTGTGGCTGAGATTGGGGGGTGTCACTCCATGTCCTTTTGTCTCAGGGCAGTGGCTTCTTTTGCTTGTGTAGAACTCTGTAAAGGAGAAAGATTAAAGTCATGCTTGAGCTTGACTGCTGCTCTGTGAGTGACTGGAGGATACTGCTCCCCATTCACATGCCCTAGTGAACGGTTTTCTAATTGTGAATCTGACAATAACCGGGTCTTTCCTCCCACTGGTGATGGAGAGGAGTGTGTGCATCCAGGACTCATCCTCACTGAGAGCTGGGGAGCACCCTGGGATTCTGCAGTGCAGAAATAGCTTGAGGTGGTTTTTCCTACCTTTCTTCATAAAGCTTTCTGCTGTTTGTCATTTTTCAGTCTTGTGCTTGCTGGTATAACTGGTTCATGGGCAGACTGTGAGCCTGTACAGTTCCTGATTATATCACAAGAAGTTTTTTCCGGCAGTGTTGAAGAGCTGTCAAGTTTTAGAAACAAGTTATGTAGGAAGCACCTGGTTTTGGAGATACCATGAGCTTTTTCACCAGAAAAAGCTTTAAAAATAAACCCGCGCCAGAGGCTTGCACAAGATGTGAATGTTTTAGGCGAAGTAGTCAACCACTCGTTCTCTGTGGAGGTGCTGCTTATTATAATTTGAATAGAAGGTGACAGGATAGTGCTAAATGTTCTGTAGCTCCTCAGTCTTTCTCTACTGCCGAGGAGCCTGAGGCACAGATCCGAGTGCCGGGCGGTGCTGCAGCATCGGTTTCTATTCCCTGTCTGTGGACCGTGCGGGGGGGATGGAGGCTGGGAGGGGGCTCAGGAGCGAGGTAAGAGCCGCACTGAGAAGGGTGAGCTAGTGCTTCTTTAAGCAAAATTTGGGAAGTCACATCCCTGACAGAAGGGGAGGGGATTACTGAAATGTTTAGAAGTGAGCTACAGCACTAGGGTTGCAAACAGGATGAAGGAGAGAGCATGAGTCATTGAAGTTGTTACAGGATGCGGGCAGGAGCCATAGGAGGACTTAGGGCAGCCTGGAAACGTTAGAGCGTTTCTCCACAAATGGGAGAAAACTCCTTTTTTAAGTTTACCTTTTCTCATTTATACCTGTTATCACCTCCAGTCTGTTTTCTCCTGTTTCATTGCCTTCCAAAAATTTGCATGGCACCAGCCGTTTTTTTCTGGTGTAATTAAGACTAAAATCCAATTTAAATTCCTCAAGGCCAGTAATTGGAGAGGTGATGGAAGTCTTCTAGCTTTACTTTTATGTTGCATCCTTCTGTTAATTTGTATCCTGAATTTTGGAAATATTTTTAGACTTGCTCCTTGTGAAAAAAAAGGATTATATAATCACATGCTGTGTGCCTGAATATTTCTGTTTATTCCCCCTTGTGACTTACAGTCACTCTGGCCAACAGATTCAGATTTGGTGAAGGGATATTGCACAGGTGCAGAGTCGCAGGAGCTCTGGGTGTAAAGGCAGAGTACAGGAACCCAAAATGATCCACATCTTCCTCCTCAGAGGAGGAGTACCATAAAAAAAAAAACTGTATTATTAGCCACCGGTGATTTCTCATTAACAACTTTGTAACCACCCACACCATGGGGAAAGTTTTGATTAAAGTTAGTGTCCTAATGGACATGAAATAATCCAAATGCAAGACAGAAAGCCAAGAGAACCAATCTTTCCTAACTGGTTGGTTGGGTTAGGGTTTGGGTTTTTTCCCCCAACAAGCTGGTGGCAGTTATATCCCATTCAATTTCTTAATTCATTTGCAACCTTTCTTTGTAGGGTTTTAATTGCATATTTAGGAGGAACAGAGACATGTGCACTAGCCAAAAAGAAACAGCTTTTGCCATTCTGATATATTCTACCAGTCCATAGATATCTTTTCAGAACATCCAGACAGCATCAAGATGAATGTCTAGTCTTTTTCCCCCCTCTTTATTAGTATTTTTTTACAGGAAATTAGATTGCAATTAGAATAGTTAGAAATGGAACATAGTTGGAGTATATCGTGTCTTCCCAAATCAGAATTTTTTTAAAGTTCTTGGTTCTTTTGGAAAAGTGCTGCAGCAGCACACAAACCATTTGGCTCCTGCCCAGGGGTGTGAGTAGTGTTCTTGCCAGTGTCAGCAGGAGCAGCTGATTTCCAATGCAAGTTACTGCTGATGTCCTGAAATTTCCACAGAGACATTGACTACCTCTGAGGATAAAAGGAATCAGTCTGTCCCAAAACAAAGACACTTCCAATCAATTGATTGAAATGCTGAGCTCCCAAATCTGTGGTGCCTTCAGGATCCTGCTTGGTTTGGAATGTGATCAGGGTTAATACATCCATTTGGAGAATAAAAGCCGGGGCCAGCACAGCTGGGTGTGTGGGTTAAGTAGAACAGAAGGGTACATAAACCTTCTGAGATGATGGATACAGCTCAGAATGAAATTGAGAGCACACTTTTGCCTGGAAGAGTTGGCCATTGGCTTTGATACCTTTTAGGTGCTTTGCTCCATCTGCAGCCTGAAACCTCACACAAATTTATTATGTACCAGGTTACACAATTATTGTGTTTCTGTGGATACATCTTTTCCTTGCCTAATACCTAAATACGTTACAAAGTCCTTGCCTGTCTTGTGCTTCTGCAAAATGCTATCTATGGAGGTTTTGCTGGTTTATCACCAAACTTGCAAGCACAGGCATGTGGCAACATAGGTTGAGCATGAAAAAGGGGCAGGTAGGAGAAATTTCCCTCGAGGTAAGTCCTTTACCAGCCTGGAAAAAGCTAGGCATTCTCATCTTGGTGGGATTACCTTGCCGATAAATAAGTGGGACTGCTCACTTTGTGTGGCAGCCTTGATGCTTCACCATGTTGAATGCACACCCCCCTGAAGGATTGTCTCTGGGGATTCTCCCTAACTTATAAACATTAGATATTCCATAGGCAAGTAATGATATTGATGATGGATAGAAAATTATATTTTCTTGTTGCATGTTAAAGCACAGAAAAATCTTTACTAAGTGGAACATAAGTATGTTTCAAAAACTGTAGTCCAAGCACAAAGCTCTTAAAATGAACTTTTTATTTAAAGAAAATATTAAATATCAATAACAATATTTGTTTTCTTCAGTATTTAAACAACATATTTTCCATACACAAAAATATATGTTTTCCTTTGTGGTTATTCTTAATCCTCTTTTTCAGAGCTACAGGATGTAAAATGAGTGGGTTTTAATCTGGTACCTAGTCACAAACAGGTTTTGGATTTCGACTTTCACATCTGAATTAATGTAAGAGAGTCTGAAAAACAAAAACCTACATCTAAAAAGAAAAATAACCCAACCACTTCTGTGTTCATGAGAAACAGGAATCTGTTGGTTTAGACAAGTTAGAGTTTTCTTTCATAGAACATAGACTTTGTTTTCTCAAACATACCATGTGTATAACTTATGAGACTGTTTACACTGAATAGTTGAGATAGGGTCTCATATTTTCTTCTTACTTTTTGCAGGCCTTTGGGTAACCATGAATTTGATGAAGGTGTGAGTGGATTGTTGGATCCTCTTCTTAAAAACGCAAATTTTACAGTCCTGAGTGCAAATATTAGAGGAAAAACTCCATTAGGAAATGAAATGATGAAATATGTTCATCCTTTTAAAATAGTTCGTTTTGACTCAGAATCAGTTGGAATTGTTGGCTACACTACAAAGGAAACTTCTTTTCTTTCACAGCCAGGTATGTTTCCTTTAGTTTATGTCCTTTCTTACTATTTTGTTATTTCCCTACTTTTTTAAATCCAAAGATTAATGTCTTCAACTGAAAAGTGGGAAGTCTGTTGTTTTATCAGTATTTACTTGTATTACTCAACTTTGCCTGATTTTTAAACTTAAAGAGGCTTGCTAACATTAAAACCCTCTTTCCTACAGACCTGAACCATATCTAAGAATATCACAAAGTCAGTGAAATTGCAAGAGAGCTCAGGGGCAGTTGGGATTTTTATTCTTGCTTGGGTTTTTACAGTTATATTCCATTATATTTCATTCTTATTTATCCATTTAAATGAAAGTTAAAACACTAATACAACTTGTCTCTGGCGTGAAGTCTTGACATTTCTCTGTGTGTTGAAATTTTGTTCTTGGATGCCTCCATGCCCAAAACCAAGGAGAGGTTCATACTTGTTTTTGAAGCAAAAGTTGCCCAAGATGTTTTTAGCCTCTCAAAATATTTGTAGAAATCAGACTACAGAAGGAACACCCATTTAGCTTTTACCACAATTGCTTCATTCATGAATAAAATTAGAATTGATGAGGAAAAAGCTTCTCAATTTCTGCCTATTTTTTCCAGCATTTCAGGGGGTTTGGTTTGATGAGGGTTTTGTTTGGGTATGGTAATGGTCTACTGGAATGAGAAACACATTTAAATCAGCTGTAGGAGATATGAGTCACTGCCTGCTCAGAGTTCAGCCAGCATGTAACAAAAACAGAGTTTCTTCCCTGGGCCTTGCAGTTAGGGATGCTCTAAGCACTGGTTTAAAACACTTCCACATTGAAAGAGGACCTCATATTATTATTTCTCTTTCTATTCCTTAGTAATACAGAAATAGGAATATTCAATACTTTGAGGAAGTATTAGAATATAAAAGTATTCCTTCTGTGGTTTTTAATTCCAATGCTGCATGTTTAACCTGCCAAGAAATGGACATCTGAGGTCTGAATAGACTTATTGATCTCACCTCTATTTTTCAGTGATGTGTTTTTGGCTTCCTGTCTTTTTTTCCCCCAAGAAAAAAAGAAAATTGATCTGTATTTTGTGTAGGCAATAGAACTTTAACTGTGCCTGAGGGTTGATATCATCAGATGTCATACTAAGTTTGAGTAATGGCAGCCAATATTGTCCTCCATTATGGATTAATAAAATCTGCTGCCACTCTTCTTCCAAACACCTGTGTTGGGGCAGCAAGATCATCAAAGTAACACTAGGTGAAAATCCAGATAGTGCTGGAATGCTTCTATGAAGCATTTGAACACATTTCCAATGGCATTTAGACATCATATCCTCAGTATGCAGAGACATTGTGAGAGACCACAGCCAGATAAAAAAGCAGTGTTAAAAGGGAAGTCTTGTTAGGTCCATAAATGGAGATGAAACATCCCTAAGGAAGTATATCCCACAGTGTAACTGAGCAAAAAGCAGAGGGAATTCTAACAGCAACATTTATAGTGATCAGATTTTTTTATAGTTTTCTGCTTTGCCTTCTTGGCGTGTGGAGGAATATTTAGAAGCTTTGAAAACATGAACTCAGGACACATTAATACAACTCAGTGACTATATATTGCCATGACCTAGCAATCCTTCAGACTGGTATAATCATGGCAGACATGGGTCAGTGGCTAAATAATTATCAACCTAGTTCCTTACATTCAATTAATAAGGGACCTTGTTAATTTTAAATTCAGCACCTTGCTTATCTCTACACATTTCTTCCAGATGATTCAGTTTTCTCTGCCTCTGTGTGCTTTGGCATGCTCTGCACTCTTAGGGCACTCTCAAGGCAAACAGGAAGCTTGAGAATGCTGAAATGTGAATTCCTACATTACTGCCTTCTGTGGAAGTATTTCTATTGTTAAATCTCACTGACTTCCACCAGCTATGAAGTTACAACTTGTGCTTTTCTTAGTCTGCTTAAAAAAGGTTATCAAAAGACTTGAACAGAGGATAAAGTCCTTAAATCTCAGTGTTTCCATTGGGAGAGACCAACTAATCTCTGCTGAAGGTACTGTTACTGTCACTGTTTGGAAACCATGGGGATGGGGAACACATTTATAGATCACAGCCAATTGGCAGTTTTTCTGGAGTTCTCTGTTTTGCTATGTACAGCTATCTCAGCTAAGTGCCCAGCAGGTTTTTCCATGTCCTTAAAGAGTTGCTCATAACTTGGCACATGGACACAATTATCTGTGTATTTACTTTGAACTGGTAATCACAAGGCCATCTTTCTAGTATTTGATGGTCCCAGCCCATCTGCTTTAGTTCTGCAATGTTGTTTGGTCCACTGTATTTTTGTATAAGATGCAAACCCAAACCTACCTACTCTGTAACCCTTCAGGCAGCAAAATATTTACTAAAACTATCAACTTGGCAGAGCTTTCTAAAATGGAATTTTAAATTGCACTTATTCCACTTTATTCTGGCTATCTTGCATAATATTTTTAACAGGCAGACAGTTATTTTTCCTTGTTCAGCTGTAGCAGTTTGGCTGTTTTTTCTGAACCTCTATCTCATCTAAAAAGAGAAGAGGATGCCACATCAGTTTAATGCCTTGGAAGAGAAGTGAGATATTGACATGAGCAATAAGTTAGTCATTTTGGTTCAGATTGTTTTGAAAAATGACCAGATGGGTGCTAAGCAGTATCTTGCTTTTGGCTTGGTTTCTTAAAGAACTGAACACTGTGTAATTGCTCTTGCAGTTCCCCACTTTATAACATTCAGTAGCAGGTGACAGGTCAAGAGGAAATGCCCTCAACGTTTTGCCAGGAGAGGTTTACATTGGATTTTTGGGGGAAAATTTTTCTTGGAAAAGGTTGTCAAGCACTGGAACAGACTGCCCAGGGTAGATCTGGAGTCACCAAGTTCTGGAGGTGTAGATGTAGCACTTAGGGACACAGTTTAGTGTGGGACTTGGCAGTGCTGGGTTAATGGTTGGACTCTGATCTGAGAGGCATTTTCCAGCCTAAAGGATTCCATGATTCTGTGGTTGAAGACTAATAATAATAATAATAATGTGTTTTCAATGTATGGTGCATTTGTGGGCTGCAGTGGCATAGAGGGATAACAGAGCTGGTGCTGATGAGCAGAGTTTGGTTGTCATGGACCACCTGGCTACTGGCCATGGGAGAAGTTAGCCACAGGCACCTGCACGCTGGCACAGCTCATCAGTGGCTCGTTCCTGCTCTTTGTTTCAAGAGCTCAGCTCTCTTTGCAGAACTGGTCCCTACACCGCTGGGGTGCAGCTGGTGCATGGTGGTGAGAGGAGTACGTGAGGAGCCTGTGCTCAGGGATCAATTCTTGCACTTCCCGTTCTGCCAGCAGCAGAGATCAGCCCCAGCTGCTGTCAAATGCAAGGACATGCAAACAGGGGCTGAAGCCAGTGGCTTCCTTCAGCCTGGAGAAGGCTAGGAGTGCAGTCTTCCACTGGTGTAAGGGAATTCATAGGGGAGACAGAGACAGACACTTCCCAGAGGGGAAGAGAAAGGATGAGAAACAGCAAGCTCAAGCAGTAACAAAGGAAATTATGGTGGGAGTTAAGGAAAAAATTTGTCATGGTAAGCATGGTTAAGCCATTAAACAGGTTGCCCAGAGAGACTGGAATTTCAGCCAGCTCAGACTAGACCCTGAGCATCCTCATCTGGCTTTCAGATCCTGCTTTGAGTGGGTTTTGGACTACATGGCTCCTGGAGGTCTCTTCCAAGCTCAATTAACTTCTGACTCTTTGATTCTGAGGAGAGGTCCACAGGAAGAAAATGTGGGGATGCGCTGCACAATTCACTCTGCAATGTGCAGCACAGAGATTCCCTCTGGCACTAACAGAGCTATTGAATGGGTGTGGTGCTGAACCAATTTATGTAACCCTCTTTTATCTCTTCCATTGTAGCAGCTTCCTCCTCATTTCCTGAAACATTTTGCTGTGGATTGTGAATTCGTTTCACTCCTCCCTTTGTTATGAAATAATGTAAATCTTTTTACTTTAAAGGCATATTTCAAAATTATTTGATCACAGAACTCTGCAGGAAGGAGAGGAAATAGGTAGAGGAGGAATTGGTGGAATTGGTTGTCTCCACCAGAAAGTCTAAGTTTACAGTTGGTTGAATCTGTCCATAAACTCTATTCTTAAAACTTTGTCAGAGAAATTATCCTCTTACATAGGAAGTCCTTTTGTGCAACCCAAACTACTGTGCCCAGGATTAAAATGCCTGTTATTCTAGTGTTCATGTAACTGTTTGTCACATTAGAGTAATTTCAGCAGGGACAGAAAACTTGCAGAAAGGCAATTTCTAAAGGCTGTCAGTTTCCCAACGTCCTGGTCCAGAAAAGGTTTCTCCTTTCCAGACTTTCTGTTCCTTATGCCATCGTTTCAGGATGATGTCTCAGATGTGTGCTGTGCTGTACTGGTATTACTGAGAGTGGTTCACATTAGGTGACATAATTTGTGTAAAAAGGCAATTCAGAGTTTAATGGGGGACTTTGAAGAAGCTGCTGTTTAAAGCCTTGGGGAAGGAGAGATGAAGGAAAGAACAAGATGAGCATGCAGTAAAAAGGGAGATTTAACTAGGGAGAAGATAGATGATCTCAAAGAAATACAGTTGGGGAACCTTTGTAATAGAATACAAGTGTCTGTATGCAAACCCTGACACATTTAGTTTCCTTTTGCTAGCTAAATAATAAAAACCATTCAATTTTTGATCCTTCTAGTGATGTCACTGAATTTTTTTATGGAGTTATAATTTTTTTAGTCTAGGCAACTACATGCAGCTTTTTGCAGAAATGTTGTATTAGTCTAAGCACACAGGTGCTCCTGAGAGACTGAAGAATATCAACTCAGATCAAGAGCTTGAACCAGCTAAGGCTATTTAGAAGTCACTGCCATTCTAAGGCCTTTTAATTATACAAACTAATATCTGATGTCAACTACTTTATTTTTAACTAGCAATTAAGGTACTTTGTATGTAAATTATTTTATTTTCTTTTTTAAGGGGATGATGTAACCTTTGAAGATGAAATTGAAGCATTGCAACTGCAAGTGAATAAACTTACTGCTATGGGAGTGAACAAAATAATTGCACTAGGACATTCTGGTTTTACTGTGGACAAAAATATTGCCCAAAAAGTGAAAGGAGTGGACGTTGTGATTGGAGGACATACAAACACATTTCTCTACACAGGTATTTTACTTCTTACTGAAATGTTGCTTCTAAAGCTAAGCTGAAACTGATTGTCTTTAAACTCAGAGAACTTTCACCAGTATAGTTTATTGCTGGCTGCACTCAGCCAGGTTCACAGCTGGTACATGTCCATAATTTCCATGGAAGAAACCAATTCAAAACAGCCTCTGTACACCAAGCACCACAACTCACTGAGAGGTTCCATAATGCTGTGGAGTTCAAGGTGACCTATACAAAGTGGGGAAGAGGAACAAAGACAGTAACACTGATAAATTACTGCTAAACATACTGTACTTCTTTGAAGATCACACCTATAAAAGAGTAAATTAGTTGTCTACTTTTAAACATGTATGTGACTTAACCAGAAAAATCAATCCTAGAAGACTTCAAAACAGTTACTGCTGATTTTCTCTGTAATCTGATTCTACATCCATAAGTCTCCATTTAGCCTGCCATTAAAATACTTTCCCCAAGTTTCATCTGTTTATTTCAATTGCTTAATCTCCAACTTCATTCTTCTGTTCTCCAGAGGCAGATGTCATTCCAGAGATAAACATTGCTGATCTGGTTTCTCCTGCAGTAATGCTACTTTAGCCAACACGTACCATCAGCAGTTTCCCAAATGATATTACCTTCCCCAGAGTGAAAGGACACAAGAGAGGCTGTTTTGTTGTTCTGTTTGACTGAATTTTTAAAGTTCTTTAAATTTAGCAGAAAGTCTAATAACTGGTTGAGACTATAATGGGAACTTTCTGTACTCTTCAGAAAAGTTTCCCATGTGTTCTAGTCACAGGGATAACATTCTGTACCCTACCCTAGAACTTGACCACTTGAAAGGTTTGCACTGTCCATCCTCCTCTCCTCTCCCTATTCATCTCCTCTCTGTTTCTCATGCCTTTTTTGTCTTATCTGGACCTTTTGTTATCTCACTTGTTAAAAAGAAACAATTGCATGCCACAGTTTGAGCAGATCAGAATATCTCTTGAATTTGGCCTCGGGAATAACTTTGATGACTAATCTGGAGGCATTTACACACCTACCTACAAGTCAGCTCACAAACACTTTGCATAGGGGTGCAGTAGAGAAGTAGCCAAACTGAAACGAACAGCAGGATGGACCATCCCAAAACCATGAGTCCAAGAGTGACCAGGAAGGGTTGTTGAGGGGACTGGATGAGCCTGTGGAGACACTTTACTCAGATCTGCCCATGTTTCCCACCAGCTTGCAGCTCAGGGACTCCCCAGGCCTGCAGTGGCGCCTTGATATTTACTGACCCCATCTTGTCTTGACTACCTTCAACTTCCACAGCAGGGCATTCCAACACTGACCTGCACAACCCACAGAGACCTTGGTCTTGTCTTGGGGTGCAGCCTGCAATTTTGTTGAATTATTTTTGAGATGGGAAAAACAAGGATGGATTCTGTATTCAAAGTGTGCATTCATTGTGGATTTACCCAGTGGAATCCATATTCTCTTGCTTGGTTTTGTTGGCCAATGCCTGCATGTCGCAATTTGGAATCACGATGAGAAGTGCTGCAGGAGCTGAGACATCTGAATTCATATCCTGTCTAGATCTGCAGGAGTTTGCAAGCACACCTCTAGTCATCCCAGAGAGTACCCTGCTGTCAGACTAGACCATGTCAAGCTGTTCCACCACTCCCTGTTTGAAGCTGTCCAAGACTCACAAGGCCAGAGAGATCACACTGCAGGAGACTCTGCAGCCTTCAGGTTAAAGATCTCAGCTGGGAATGAGTTCTGGTCCCTTTTCCAAGGGCTCCACTGTTTTGATTAAAATATCTTACTTTTTTTTTATTAATAGTGGCAAGGTGAGAAAAATAGAGAAGTAATGTTTGGGGGAGATACATAAAAAGTATATATTCATTTAGTCAAAATACAATTTTTGACAGAATGTGATCTGAGCATATAATTTTTATCCCAAGTGGTGTGAAGCACATGCTCACCCATTCAGGATCATCATGAGTGCATTTGTGAACTATGCCCTGCTGAGTCAAAGCCATCAGTCAACATTCCCAGAGAAACAGCCACATCTGTGGAGATGATTTCACTGCAGAGTAAAGCATCTGATTTGAAATGTCTTTCTGCATGCCTCAATGCATATATTAAGCTTACAAACTCTCATTTAAATCAAGAGGTGTAATCAATAACTGGCAGCAGAATCTGGGAGAATGTTTCAGCTCAGTCTAAGTGGAGATGTATGGGCTGTTCAGCCTGTTCTGTCATGGAGGTTTAGAGACATCCTGCCCATGAAGACATCTGCACAGAGAAATCTTAGTGTAAGGGTTTCATCTTGGACTAGTCCAACCTGTCTCTAAAATATTTGCCAATCGCCAGTTTATCCACAGGTTGTAAGGCAAATATTGTCCTGACTTGTTCAGGTGTGCATTTGGTTTGTAGAACTTATTTAAACACCAGTGGTAGTTTTGGGTTAGAGCACTTTAATTCCTGGTTTTCATCAGAACTGATCTTCTTAAAATATAGTGTATTGGCTAAAACAGGGTAAGAAACAGGAAAGTGTTACATGTTCTTCAGTCACCCAGTATGAGCTTGTGCATTGGTAATGAAACAGCATCTCATGCCTTGACTGACTGTGAATTCTAGTGCTGTGTTCTTTGGGGTAAGATGCACTGAATAGTCTTTGCATTTCAGAAGGAACACATCTATCTTACAAGGGAAAGATGTCATGGTGCTAATTGATCCCACAAGGAAGTATCAGCATCAGAAAGTATTTTGTTAGAAAGCAAGAAATTAGTAAGACCCTGGACAAGCACTTGACTATACACAGCTGATATGAACTAAAATAGTCCTAGAAAGAATAATTTTATTTTTCTAATGCTCTGTTCATTTGAGGACTAAAGAAGGACAAGAAATCAAAACTGATCCCTTCTTCAGTTCAGAAAACCCCAAAGCCACTTTTGCATGCATAAATCCTGTGGAGTCCTCATTAGCTACAGATTTCTTAAATTCTTCCCCAAATAAATGAACAGTTAAGCGGCACTCCAAGAAACCAACTCTGTTGGCCTGGCTGGAAGTAGAAAAGCTAGTTCTGTGGTAAGTTTGGTTCAGTTTGTTGCAGCTCTTCTCCCTGGAGAAATAGGAGGGATTAGAGAGGAATATGAATCGCATTGGAGTTCTAGAAGGAATATTTAGATGCTGTTTATCCTAGGATTTAGTATTACATAAACAACTGTAAATGGAAGGAAATGACTTGTTCTGTGAGCAGTGGAAGTGCTTTCCTCTGATCCGTGGCCCCTGCCTTACCAGCAGCCCAGCGCTCACCCACGCATGGATGGGAAATGCCACCACCTTTGGGACAGGAGTAGGGAGCAGGCTCTGAGGGAGCTCTGTCACACAGGACATGATGGCTCTTGGAGTTACCCAGCCTTGGTCTGACCGTGGGGCAGAAATAATGACAGGAATAACAGCAGGGAGAGATGTTACTCAGATAATGTTGTCACTAAGATAAGTGAAGGAGACACAGAGAAGGCTGGTACCCTTGAGGAGAGAGCTGTGCTGTGCAGTTCCAGTTTTCTTTGCCACTTTCTGCCACTATGTGGTTTCTAAATCCTGTGGTAGCCTATGCCAATTGAGCTATCTCTTTTCTTCTGCCAGTGCCTTGCCTTAATCTGTTTCCAAGTCTTACCTCTAGTCACCTTTAAGACTTTGCAGGTTGATGAGAGTTTTAAATTCATGACCATACAACCTTTAATGCTAATGAAGTTTGGTTTTGCAGAGGGTTTGCAATCTGTCTGAAATTTTGAAGGCTGTTTGATATAGTGAAAAAAAATTACCTGGTTCTATGTACAAATTCACAGAACTGTTTGTAGGTTATCTGCTTATTAACAGTAAAAATGCATTAGACTTTTTCAAATCAAGAAGTCTGATGTTTGTTTTACTAAGATTCTTATTTTCTATCTGATGCAGAATAATGTATGAAGGCTTAACAATAAACTTTTCATCCAGTGGCTGGCTTGTTTCCATTACTGAGGGGGTTAGATTGCAATAATTGGAATGAAAAGTTGCTTTGTTGCTGTTGTGATGTCATGTCATGGTGGAGTGTGCTGTCATAACTTAAAACACTGTGGTACTTTTTTGAGCTCGTGTCCTGAAAACAACATTGTCTCTTATGAGATAACTGAACAATCAAATGTGTGCTTGTTGCCCAATGCAGTCATGGCTGTTTCTATCCTGCTTGGGCTTTTTAAGGCTGAGAAACATTTGGAATGTCACTGCGGTAACTCCTTGAAGGTCACACGAGCTGAAGACCTGCTTTTGATGCTTGTTCTGTGCAGGCACCCCACCCTCCACTGAACTGCCAGCTGGCCCCTATCCATTCATGGTTGACTCGGATGATGGGAGGAAGGTGCCAGTTGTACAAGCTTATGCTTATGGAAAATATCTTGGTTACTTAAATGTTACATTTGACAATAAAGGAAATGTAGTTGAAGCAGTTGGAAACCCCATTCTGCTGGACAGCAGTATTCCTGAAGGTATGTGGACTAGGCATTTGAGTTTGCCTGCAGCACTGTGCTGCAATTCAAGTTAAATACATGTTAAATACAATGTCTGAATAAGAATTCTGCTTTCTTTCTGAGCTTGCTGTTCTCCTCTGTGTAGGGTTCAGCCTGTGTCACAGTTGACTATGCATGCATTCAGAGTGTGTTTTTATCTACTTCAAATCCCTGAAAATCCTTTTGTAAGAACTCAGGTGATACAGTACCTTGCCACTTTGTAGAACCTGTTTTAGCTAGTCCTGTAATTGTGATTTTAAAGATTATGAGGACTAATTTACAGTTTTGCCAGAGGCTGGTTTCTTCAGAACAGTTTGGAGCAATATAGGAAAGTGGAAATGTTCCAGGAAAAACTTGAAGTACTCTGCCAACGTGTAAATATAATATACAAACCCATGAGTTCCTGTAGGCAGTGCTAATTGTGTTCAATGTTTTAACTCTAAAACATTTAAAGAAGTGGGAGGAGGAGAGTCTCTCTGTCACTTTTTGTTTGTAACTCTACCCGAGCTCTGTTAACTGGTCCTTTTTGTGAGCTCTGTAATTACTCAAAGCTGGTTTTCTAATCTCTGTTTCTTCTCCAGTGTTTGCTGTATGAAATTCTGAGCTTTTGCCAGACTTTCTAGGCTCTATCTGAGTACTTGCAAGAAATCCTTTAAAAATTGTTTCTTCAAAGATATTTACTGTGTTATTCTCAGTGACCTATTAATATAGTGAGGGATGTAATGAAACTTTACATTCTCCCTCTGAAGTCAGTAAAACTAAAAATTCAGGTACATTGGTGGTATAATTTTATAAATGTTGTTCTTGCTGACAGGTGTGAGCAAATTGATTAAAACTCAGTAGCTGATATAAGTAGTTGCAACATCTGTCTCCATATGCAAGTATCTTTGGTTTTTTTCCTGAAATAATTACATTTTCACCTGAGAGACAGATGTGCATAGAGAATTAATTTCTATAAAGGGTTTATTCCTTGACATTGATATTTGAGCTATTTTTTCTTTTTAACACAACATTAAAGGGAGGAAATTACAAACAGAAAAAAAAATTATGTCAAAGACCAGTCTCACTTGTATTTTAAAAATTCTCTCACCTGTCAAGGTAGGTACTAGAAACTCCATCATTCAGAGGTTAGAACAGGGCAAAAGGTTAGAACAGGACTGGGCAAAAGTACAGATGAGGTAACCTTGCTGTGGCACAGGACTGGCTTATTCCCTTGATTGTCCTGCCCTGCCTTCTCCCCTTACAGACTTTTTTTGAAGTGAATATAGTTGCCATGTTGCTTGAGAAGCTTTTAGGAAAAGTGTAACCTTTTAGAATCATGAACACCTTTTTCTCGTCCTAAGGTTTGTATTCACTGAAGTGTCATTAATATGAGATATGTAGAATGCTTATTTTACTTATTTTTTTATATTACTTTACAGATGGGCACATTAAGGAAGAAGTAGAAAAATGGAGAGAGAACCTGGGGAATTATTCTGAAGAGATTGGAAAAACTAGTGTTTACCTGAATGGTACAAGCCAAGCATGCCGTTTCCAAGAATGTAACATGGGAAATTTGCTTTGTGATGCTGTGGTAAGATGTTTTCACCACTACAGCTGGCAATTACATCTAAGGGTTACTCCAGAGCTATCCAGCTCCAAACTATCAGCACATGGGCTCTGTGCCTGCTTTTCAACGGTGCAATATCCAGTGTGTCCCCAGAAAGACCTGGCAGAAGTGAGGCTATAAGGAATGCTGCTGTAGAGAGTAAGCAGCAGTTTATTCTCTGTGCATAGCCCCAGAGAGAGAACAGCTTTTTCACAGATAACTTTGAGGCTGCACTTTTAAGGAACATGGCAGTCTGATGTAAGAGCCCAGCAAGGAGGAGAGCTCAGCTCCCCTGCCCCTCTCCTGCCACTGTCCCCTGCCCACAGCACTCACCCTCTGTCCTCTCATTACTCACTGGGCTGTCACTTTGCTGCCACTTCAGTGCACTGGCACAGAAAACAAATCTGGGCAGTTTTCAGTCAAGCTGCTGACAAGAATTGTCCCCTTGAAGAGCATAAAAGGTGCCTGCTGAAGCAAGGAGGGGGTGGGAAAGGCCACGCACCCAGCTGGGCACAGAACACCCCAGCCCAGAAGGAGCCACCAGTCCCTGCTGTGCTTTGACAGTCACATAACTCCAGAGAAGTCTTTTTACAAGAAGTCACTTCCAGTTTTTAAACCTCCTGAGTCTGACAGTTTTACTGCCCTGCTGCAGCAGCATTTCATTTAAGTGTTTCAGGGAAAAACATTCACTAATGCGACTGTTTCCAGAAAATTAACTTTCCCATAAAGGGAAAGTTAGGAGGTAATGAATAATCATGAGTTTTCACTTAGATATGTCCCAAAAGCTATTTATCTAGTCCATAGTATTGCTCTTATTGTAGTCCTTAAAATAATTCTCTAGTTAATGAACTAATTTTCAAATCAGATTAACGTTTGGGAGTTCTGCATAAAGTTCTCCTAGAATTGCAGCATCTTGCTTTTTTTTTCTGCTAGACTTTTTAATATATTTATTTGCAAAAAATGTCAAAACAAATGCTTTGGCACTTTTCGATCTTAAAGAAAGCAACCCTGTAATCTTTCAGAAGTCTGTAGATTTTCTTACTACACATTTTTTCTTAAGGGGGTCAAATTCTATTTTATTTCAATCAATATCTCTAGACAACCACCTGCAGCCATGAGTAGACACCTAAATTTCTCTACATGTTGCCTTACCAGTCCTATACCTGCTTTCCTGTCTGCTAACATGTGGCCAGAGGTATAAAGGTAAAAAACAGACCTGCCTGTTCCATGAGCTTTAATATTTTGAGTTGCCCTGAGAAATTGAGAGGTTGAGAATTGCAGAAGACTGATTGAATGTTTGTGCTGGGTCAAAACAGAGGTCCATTTAGTTCAGTGATGTGTCTCAACCAGTAGCCCAAAATCTCAGAATAAAAGGTTGATAGGCTTAGATGGCAATTTACAAAGGACTTTAAAAGGACTCAGATGTGAAAAGACTGTGAAATTGATAACAGCACTGTGTGAGCTCCTCTTTCAAGCTGCCTGAGCTCAGGACTGGGAAATTGCAATCCTTTGATTATGAGTTACAAACATAAGCATGGATCTGGCCTCAGGGCATCACTTTGATGACTAAGCTGGAGGCACAGAGCATTTACACAGCTGCAAGTCAGAGGTCACAAACACTTCACACAGGGGTGCAGCAGAGAAGTGACCCACCTGGAAGAGATGACAGGATCATTCATCCCCAAGTTTTGTCTCTGAGAATGACAGAGTGGGGATGGCAGGGGACGAGCATACTCCTGGACAAGCCTGTGGAGTTGCTGTACTCAAATCTGCCTAGGTCTCCCAACAGTTTGCAGCCCAGGTATTCCCCAAGGCAGAAGTGGTCTCTTGATATTTAGTGGCTCAACTGGAACATTCAGGGAGGGCAGGAAACAGGCAGAGAGAGGGAGAAGGGGAGTGAGACAGTGGAGAATAGCTCCTGCAGAGCAGCTCCACCTTTTGCCAGCCTCCAGCTTTCCCAGCAGCTGGTGGCAGGGTGTTCCACCACAGACCAGCACATCCTGCTGAGCCCTTGGTCCTGTCAGTGCGTAGCCTGCTGCTCCCCACTGCCTGCATAACTTGTGGTCCTTGCTCTGGAACACTTGCTCCCCATCCACCATCATACCACCCATGACTTTATAGCTTTCTTAAATATTTCCTTCCATTATCTCTTTACCAGGTCAGACAGTCCAAGGCTACTCCATAATTCTGCATAAGCTTTTCTGTGTCTTTGACTATCCTCATCACCTCTCTCTGAATTTTGGGGTTTTTATCCTTCTTGAAATGAGAAAACACAAAAATTCCTACCCAGCCTCCACCATACCCTTCTTCATTTTATAGGCTTCTGTCATGTGCTTCCTGTACTTCTCTCTGTCAGACTGAAGAGTTATGACCATAGTCATTCCTATGTCCATCCTTTCTGTTATCTCAGGTAATTTCAGCCTTCTCCCATTCTATCAGTTATTTCTGAGGATTAACACTGGAGGCTTATCATCCTTATGCAATTGAGGAAATATCTGGTCTCCACTTTCTTTACTACTAAGGGTGTCACAAGCCAATATTATCCTGTCTTTGCATTTTGTCAGAGCCTCACCACTGAACTGCTGTGGACACATTGCTGTGCAGAGTAGACTTTCTGATCCAGTATGCCTGTTTCTTGTTCTTCCATTGCTCTACATCTTTCTTTATGCTTTCCATAAGAGATTTTAATGAACAACAGTATTTAAGGTCTTCTTCACTTCTCAGTTCCCCAAATATGATTAAATCATTTGCCTTTATCACAGTCATTGAAATAAAAAATCACTTTTCCTTTTATCAGCTGGTCTGCCTTGGCCATGCCATAGACACACACAGACTAGGGCAAAGCCCAAGGGTCCATTACAGTAAAAGGAAACTATTCTTCATTTTAAGAATTTTACAAAGCAAACCATTTGTTTGGGCTTTTCAATAACTAAGTATTTTACAATGGGGCTGAACATAATGTAAAAAAAATACCAAAACCCACCTTTCTGTCTCTTTTCAATCTCAGATTCTATTTGGTGTAAATTTCCAGAGTCTATAATAAGTGAAGATAAAATCTGTTTCAATGTTTTCCTTTGGTAGCTTCATGAGAATGTCAGGCATCCAGATAAAAAGACGTGGAACCACGTTTCAATGTGCATCCTGAACGGAGGTGGGATTCGGTCACCCATTGATGAGCAGAGCACTAATGGTACGTAAAATTACCAGCTGAATGACAACGTTTTATCAGAAAGAAAGAATCGGGTTATGCCAGCCTGAACGCTTTTAGGTATGGGTTAGTTTTGATGGGGTTTGCACAGTGTTTAGAAGCAATTTCAAACTCAAGTGGTTGTCCATCATTTGAGCACAACTGCACTCCGACTGACATTGGCAAAAGTCTCCAGCATTGTTTGTACACAATGCTTTTTATCATTTCCCTCTCTCCTTGCTGCCTTGGAACAAAGAAAGGTCTCCTGCTGTACAGGGTCATCTGGTATGGTCGTTGTGAGCCTTCTGTAGACTGCTGTAGAGTAAGTAAATTCTGGCTTCTTCTGAATGCTAACGTTTTAGTTTTTATTTTCCTGATACCACATAAATGCAGCCTGAAAACAAACAGCTTTCTCAGTTTAACTAAGTCTTTCTGTAGGACTATGTGAGTAAATCTTAATCAACTGGGAAAAGTGCCTTATGTAGCATGAATAGCTGTATTTCTTCATCTTAGGTTGCTGGTTTGTCATGTCTTTTAGTAGCTCTGTAACATGCAGCTACATCAAACTCTGATTTATTGGTCTTGATACCTGCTGGACAGTAAAAGATGCAGGTTCTTTGGGACAATATACATGATTCTCACCCCTACCAGCCCTCATTTTCTTAAACTCTATTTGCCATGTTCCTTGTCAAAAACTCGAGGTTAAACAATCCTAAAATAATTCTGTAAAAAAAGCAAAAAGAAAAAAGAAAAAAAAAAACCCAAAACCCAAACCAAGAAGTGAACAAAGTCTCTTTCCCCCAGGTAGCATTACTGTGGAAGATTTGCTGTCTGTTTTGCCATTTGGAGGTCGTTTTGATATGGTGACATTAAAAGGTTCCACACTGAAAGAAGCTTTTGAGCACAGTGTGAGGAGATATGGAAAAGGAAGTGGAGAGCTGCTGCAGGTTGGAGGTATATTTTCTTCTTTCCTCTTCTCAGTTTTCCAAAACAGCCATCCCTCCTGTTGTTCCTTATTACATCTGGAAGCCTTTTTTTAAGAATGGAATGTCCAGCTGGCCATACATCCTGGCCCTGTGCCTCACACATGCCAGCCAGCAGATGCTGTTTATCCCCTGCATGTTTAATTGAGCCACTGCAGCACACAGGCCATTGCTGCTCCCTTCAGCACAGACAGTGTTCCCAAGCTCCTGAACCCAGAATGGCATCGGCTTAACACTGCAATTAACTGGAGGAAAATATAATTTAGTACAGCCGTAATACAGAAATAGCTACAACAAACTCCAGTTTTTAGTTCTTAACTGGCAGCCTACCTGAATTGCCAAAATGGATAGCTGTGCTGAATTTCAGTTCATCAAAATAATGTTGTGCAATTCTCTAATGATTGATGACAGTTTTAGTTTGTACAACTGGGCTATGGAATTGCTCCAGGAATTTCTAAATATTTTATGGATGAACAGTTAATATAAAAAAATTCTACTCATATCTTTAATTGCAGCTGCCTATACGTTTATCCAGATGTGTATTAGGCTACAGTCATGTTTATTCCTGGTCTCTGTGCAGATTTAGTGCACATTATATTGTTTAGTTAGCAGAAGAGCTAAACTTCAAGGGCCCAGGGGCATTCTCTCCCTCCATGCCTCTCATCCTATACAACTCACATGCCACAGACACAACCCGTGTCTCACAATTTCACCAGTAAGTTCCCATGTCCTTATGTACCTCTAAGGTAAAAACAGGAACAAGCTCTGCTTGCTGCCTCTTCACAGAAAAAGAAGAAAGCCAGTAGCTCTGGAAAGGGTTCAGGATGGGAGATCCAGAGCAGGAAGAGCGCCAGGGTTGGAAGAGCCTCAGTGCTCTGAACGACCTTTAGTGGCTTCCTCATCTGCAGATTCTTGGCAGAGCTGTTCTGGGGGCCTGGCTCTCCCCTGGCCTTGATCAAGGAGGCTCACAATGAGAAATGTTGCTTCTCCTACAGTGAGGAGATACTGCAGCATACAGCCCTGGTCTGGCTTTCCTTTTTCAGGACAGTGCCTATTATCCAGAATAGCTACCAAGTTAGGCTTGCTGGCTGGCCTTAAAAAAAGTCATTTCAGCCAGCAGGCCAGGGAAATGAGAAAGCATGTGACTACAGAAATAAGGGAAGGTATTTTTATCTTGCAATATTCCAATCCCACGACCAGTAATTTCCTTTTGTGGAGCAGTGATGAGAACAGACATCAGATAAGTAAATGAAGAGGGACAGTGCTTCAGCAATTCTTATTTCTCTGGAATGTTGCATAAAAGTTGAGTAAGAGTGCAAAGAACTGGGGTAATTCAGAACGATACAACTCTCGGTCACAGAAAGTAATGCAGAGAACCAGCTGAAGATGAGGGAGAATGCTGCTTCTGGCCCTGTGTGTTCAACAAGCACTGCACTGAGTGGCATTCCAATGTGTATTTCTGTAGGCATCCACGTGGTCTACGACCTCTCCAGAGCCCCAGGAAGCAGAGTTGTTAGCCTAGAAGTGCTTTGCACAGCCTGCCGAGTCCCAGCCTATGTCCCACTCCAGATGGATGAAATCTACAACGTGACTCTGCCATCCTACATGTTATTTGGAGGAGATGGCTACAGTATGCTGAAAGACAAAAATCTGGGATACAGTAAAGGTAAGGGGGATACAGTCCAGGTTAAGTATGGGCACTAGCAGGGTAGCAGACAAACAATCCCCAAAAATTATAAGATCTTTCCACAGTACAAACCTCTGACTTTCTCCCTTTACTCAATGATTAAATTTGCTTTTACTCTGACAGCTCTGGATTCCTAGATTTAGTTGTAGGCAGGAACTCCATTCTTTTTCAGTTAAAACCAAAAAAGTCTCAAAGAGAAACATCTTTATCAATTCAGCAGTGCTCAGAGAGCAGTTCTGAGACTGTGGTAAACCACAAAAGCACTAAGAACACAGAGAGTACCTCTTACACTGTCTTGCACTTTTACTCATTACTGAACGATGCATCAAAAAGAAAGGTGCTATTTTCTATAGACCTTAAAATTTACTGTGTAGAAGGATTTGGAAAGACAGCATCATCACCTCCACTATTAAACGACATGCATCTCAGGCAAACAACATAGCATGAGACGAGAGATGCCATCCCACTCTAAGGGAATGAGCCTGCCCAGCCAAAACCAGGGACCTCAGGAGTTCTGCAGGCAGGAGAAGGCAGGGTGCCACAGACACCACACCACAGAGGAGATGTGTTTTATAATGCTGGCTTAAGGTCCTATAAAGCTGCATGCAAAGTGTTAGAAAGTCTGTGTTTGTACAACTGACATTGTCCAACTTTAGGATGAAGGGAAACTTGAAAAAAAAAGAGATTAAATTCCATTATTTCCTGAAAACAAGAAAGGGGTGTAGTGCTGTATTTAAAAAAAAATACCTTGTAGGAGCCCATCTACATTTTTGCAGAACTTTAATTTTGTATGTTCTGCTTGTGCATGGTGAAAGCATGCTTTTATCTCAAAAATTTTCCTTCTGGACATTTCTTAAAAGCCAATTTTTTGTTTCTATAGGTGTTTACCTCACCAGTAGGACTGGTGTTTTAAATCAAGTTCAGTGAAACTAGATTTAAAACATCAGTCCTACTGCTGAGACTGAGAAAAATAATTAGGAATAGTGAAAGGGAACAACCTGTAAGGTTCTGGAAAAGTCTTGCAGTACAACGGAAGGGTAAAACTCTAATTATTTCTAAGAGGAAGGGCTACACTTTGTAAGAGCTTGGATCTAAAGGGACTCATTGCATGGTTGGCAGCAGTGACTGAAGAGGGTCTCCCACTGTAGAAAACCCACAAATATCTTGTGTGCACACAAGCAGTGTCCAGACTAGAAACTTCTCCTTAAAAAAAGTAAATTTGAAAAAATTAAGTAATAGCTTTGCCAGGTCTACAGCCCTACATCCAAACGGGGGGAGACTACCTCAACCTACCTGACTGGAAAATACCATTGTTAACAAATTCGAAACTAAACAAGCCAGACAAAACAAAAAGAATTTGTTTGGATTTTTTGTAAAATACAAACAAATAGAATTTTTGCTACCAAAAATTCTGGCCACAAACAACCACAGGTGATGTGTGCTGATTCAGAATGGCAAACCATAGAAAACAACTTGATTCTTGGGCTAAAACTGGAATTTAGGCAAGTTCTTACATTTTGGCTATGAGGCTGGCAGATGGAGAGCACAGTTTTTTGTTTGTTTCCGTAGGTGAACCTGATATTGAGGTTGTTTCCCGCTACCTCCAGAGAATGAAGAGAGTTTACCCAGCAGTTGAAGGTCGAATAAAATTTTCTTCTGGAAGTCTTACTGAAGCAAGTCTCACCCTGATCTCTGTATTGTTCATGGTGACATTCTTGCACACTTGATTTTTTGTTTGGAGGAATACAGGAGGAGAGGTGATCCTGAGGAAGCTGTAAGGGACCTGTTCTCTTCTGTCACACCTTACAATGAATGAGCAGTGAGCAGCCCCCAGCATTGTCTTTAACCTGGTGCTGCCACTGGAGCACTGTGTGCAGGGCAAGAGGACAGAATCCATGACTTCTCTTGGTCAGAATAAGCAGGTACCTGAAATTGAGGTCTCAAAAGCAAAGTTCCAGTGAATACTTACTGCTCAATCATAAAACAAGGACAGACTGAAATGGGTATTATAAATTGTCAAATTCTTACAGCTGCTTTAGACAGTGACTTAAGAACCTGATTCCAGATGTAAACAAGCTTCTAGAAACGGATTTATTATAGATGTATATTCCTTTCTTTGATCTCCACTCAGGGTTAAGGTATTCAATCTAATATTTCTACTTTACTTCCAATTGTATTTATCATACCTACATGAATGCCTGAAAGAGCTGGATTAAACTTTGTGCCATTAAAACCACGAGGTCTATTTAATAGGCAATTTTAAAAAAATTGTTTTACTTTTGGAAAAGAAACATCACACTTATATTTTCCATTAATAAAGGATGCAATGAAAGCTTGACTTGATTTTCATCAATTTTAACAAATTAAGTATTCTTCACTCTTAAATATGAACAGTTGGGGGACTGTATGAGAGAGAGAACACGGAGTGAGAACACAATCTGTGACTGTATTTCATATGAATATGTTCAATTTTATACCTCTTCCAAAGAACAAAGCACGGGACTGCTGCCTGTTAATCTGCATTAGCAACATTCCAAGGAAATGTCAGATAGAGGCATTGACTCCTGCAGTACATTTGGCATCCTCTGGAAATAATCAGGTAACAGGGCTCTTTACAGCATAACCTGCCTTTATGATAACTGTAATTACACCTCTTCTATGGGAAGGGTGTGTTTAAAAATTACTTGTAAGAGACAGGCTAGTGAGTATGAAATCAGATTAAATGCTAAATGTACATTGCTGATGCTTTATCAATAAATAATTGCTTATAATTGAGAACAAAAAAAATTATTTTTCTAAGATTACTGGGAATTTTGACATCGACATGTTTGGGTTGTTTATTGCTGTTTTAAACTGACTGTAAGTGTTTTGAATAAACCTGCTATGTTTTCCTGGAAAGCACACTACACTCTTTTTCAACAATGAAGCTTCCTCTTCCATTCACTGCACCTGTGGATTTCAAGGAGAAGGTGCATTAAGATAAACTTTCAGTATGCTGAAATTTAAAGACCCCATTTATTTCCACATCCATTAAAGAGCAGTGCCTGAAGGGCTCTGAACTACACAGCTGCATTAGGTAAGGGATGTACAACAGGGAGACCAATGACAACTGACCTCAACACACTACAGGTTAGGCCCTGGCTTTGATGATTTGTCACTACTACTCCCTAAATTGTTAATTTATAGAATGGTCTTCCCCCATCAACATCAACCCAGTAACAGAGAGGGAACTGATGGGCAGAGCTGTACCTGCACACCAATTCTGAGAGTTGCAACAACTGCTTTGGCAGAGCCAGAAAGGGGAAAAATAACACTTTTACCTTCCTTTGACAAACAGAAGGGAGAGGAATTGACAAAGAACACCAATGCTGCATTAGATTGGTTTGTTTGTAAAAGAGGAGAAAATGGGTGCTTGAAAAGAAACTTTAATAGGCATTCCTTAATTTATCTCTGTATTTTCTGTTAGTAAAACTTGTCATAAATCCACACATAAAAAGTCCTTTTCAAAATCTCTTTTATAAAGGCCAGGCCAACAAATTAAGATTTACAGAGAAAAACCTTCCACACATTTTTATATGAATGAATTTTTATAAAATGCTGTGAACAGACTCACATCCTCTTTTCTAAGCCTGTAAAGAGGATGTCAGAAAAAACCCACAAAGCCAGATAAGAAACTGCAGAAAAATAAAAGCTAAGTTGAAAGTCAAAACCACTTTTCACATCCGTGATTATTTTAAGAAGGCTTTAGATTTAAAGGCCAGGTATTAAAAAGAATAAATTACAAATGTGATTTTCCATGCTCACAGAAATATGAAGGCTAAAGACAGTTCTGAGATAAATTATTTGTATGCAATAGATTCAATCATATACTTCTGCTGTTAAAAAAACCAAAAAGGATTTGTTAAGATATATTTTAAAATAACTTAATGGGAGCAGTCTACAACTTCTTCCAAACCATTTTTCTACATATCCTTTCAGGAAGACACCCAGTAATTGCTCTTTTAGCAAAGTGTAAGTTGGCTGATCGCCCAGCTGTCTTTTTTGATGTCCTCCTGGAGTTTCATACACTGAGAGATTTTGGTGAAATTAATTAAGACTTTTACTGGTAACAGCTAAAACAAATTTTAAATAAAAAGTATAAATATTTTATTTACTTGCAATTGGCATTAAATTTTAATGTCTTTATTGCATAAAGGTATTCTTTGAACTTAAATTTTATGTTATTTACAACAAAATATACAAAGCAATGTTAAAATGTCACATGTCCATTACAACAGTGCATAGCAGATCCTACTGGGTGTCCACTCACATCCAACTTGACATAGAGCTTGCTTCCTTTGGACCCTGATAAAACAGGAAAGGGGGAAAATTTACTTATTAAGTTTGAAAATGTGTATTTACATAGAAATGACTGAACTGAGCTGCAATGATTAATGGTATCTGAAAACACCCACTTGAAACCAGAGTTAAGAGAATGGAAGACTACTGGGTTTTAATAATTTTATTAAACTTTCTGCTCTGGAAATAGTACTGGAGAGACTTTTTTTCAATTGGATTTCTTTCCTTACTCTGCTTGGAATGCTTTTTCCCTTTCAGCTGTCCCTTTTCCTTGTATCCTGTCTGACAGAGTCCCAAGGGACTGGCTGTACACTATCTCAGAGGAGTTTTTTCAGCTCACTCACACAAGCTGCCATCAAACACAGCACACATCCAGCGATCCGGCGTGTATCCGCACTGGCACGTGCAGCAGGAAATACCTTCAAGATACCAATCTCCAGAGTGGGGAGCACTGACATCCCCACAAGGGAAATCTTCCCATTTCTCCCATCCCTGTTTCCCCTGCCAAAGGAACAATGCTCAAAACAAAACTTCTGGGATGCTCAGTTTCCCCTTTAAAAGCTGACTGGCTGGAAACATTTAACTACAAAAACATTTTGGTATGAAGCAACTCAAAAAGGACCAGTCTGTGCTGAACAGAGAGACCAGGCATTGGATTGACTCCCCCAATACAATGGATAGCTAAGTAAGAACTAGTCATTACTTTTAAACTTCCCTACTGCAGTTGTGAGGAAGAAACAACTCTCTTTCCAAGTGGCTTCACAGTGCCAAGTGTTTGCAGTGATTTTGGGAAAATGCTTTCAGGGCTCTGGATGAAAACTGCCTCCACCCATCCCCTCTCCACCTTGCATTTCCCCTCTCAGTCCTGGTACACTGACAACCCTACTGCCAAACACCGCAGATGAAGAACTTTGTTCTGTATTGTTCTCAGTATATCTGAAATAAGGAAATAGCTCAAGTTCCCAGCTGAACTAGTTTTCTTCCTTTCCCCAACTGAAATCTGGGCCAGAGATCCTCTTGCTCTGTCCCATCAGCTTCAGTCACAGGGGGCAGGGGGATCCCAATCCTCACTTATGCTATTTCACCTGGAGCAAAGGTGGCATAGAGGTCCCTCCTTAGCAGGTGGTTATGAAACACCACAGAGGAGCTAGGCAGTGTCACAGTTACACAGGAAAAAAAATACATTAAGAAGTAGAAAACATGATCTTGATTTACCTCAAATCAATCTTCTCTTGATTTGTTTTTGAAGAAAAAATATTTTTTGCCATTAAATATACACATGAAAAACCAGCATGGTTGGGGTTGGAAGGTGCCTCTGGAAGTCACCTGGTCATCTCAAACAGAGCCACCTAGAGATGCTCAGGACCATGTCCAGACAGCTTTTAAGTATCTCCAAGGATGAGCATTCCATAGCACCCCTGGGTAACCTGTGAGAGTGCCTGGTCACCCTCACAGTAGAGAAGTGTTTCTTGATGTTCAGAGGGAGCCTCTGGTGTTTCAGTTTGTGCCTGCTGCTACTGGTCCTGTCAGGGGGCACTACTAGTTCTTCCTCTTTGTACCACCCCTTCAGGTATTTACAGACATCCATAAGACCCTCTAAGCTTTCTCTTCTCCTGGCTGAGCAGTCACTGCTCTGTAGCCTCTTCTCATAGGAGATATGCTATGGGGAGGCCAGACCTGGACACAGCACTCCAGGTGTGGCCCCACCAGTGCTGAGCAGTGGGGCAGCATCACCTCCTTCGACCTGTTGGCAACACTGCTCCTACTGCAGCCCAGGATACCATCAGTCTTTTGTTCAGCTGTGTGTCTGTCCAGCAGGCTGGCCCCCAGCCCATCCTGGCACCTGGGGCTGTTTTTCCTGAGGAACAGGACTCTGCACTTCTCTTTGTTGAAGTTCATTAGGGTCCTCTGCCAGCCCATTCCTCCAGCCTGGTTAGGTCCCTTTGGAAGGTAGCATGGCCTTCTGGTGCATCAGCCACTGCTCCCAGTTTTGTGTCATCATCAGGATTTGCACTCTGTCCCATATCCACATCATTAATGAGGATGTTAAAGAGGACTGGAGCCACAACTGACCCCTTGGATAACTCCCTTGTTACTGGCCTGCCTCCAACTAGACTTCATTCCACTGATCACCACCCTCTGGGCCTGACTGGTGCTTTAAAGACTATTTAAATGCCACTCATTTTTTTCCATAATCAACTGAAGAAAGACTAGTGTTTTAATACATATATATAATTAGCTGCTGAGACACAAAACCAGTTCAGCAGAGTAAAACAGCAGGACTAAGTCAGGTCTTTTTTCTGCACTCAAGTTCCCAGGCTACTTCCTTGTTCCTTTGGTCAGCTGGGTCTTTTTTTTCCCTTTTTCTTGCTGTCTGAGCACTGGCTTGAGGAGGGCAGCTACAGAGCTGAAGCACAAAGTAGGTCAGACTTGCTGAGCCAGCCTCATTTCACTGAAAACAATGGAAGTGTCCTGGCTTGTTCCAATATCTTGCATTTGTTTCTGTTTGTCATGCAAAACAAATCACTGCTGGCACTCCTCATTTCTCAGGCACAGGGTTCATGGAATGAATATTTACTGTTAGTGAGGGGTTTTTAAATTTGTTTGAGGGTTTGTTTTTTACTTGCCAACTAGCAAGTATCTCCTGCTTGCCATGAAGACCAAACTGTAAAATTACTATGTAAAAATCTGTCAAGGTTTGATATACATGAGTACAAATATCAGCCAGATCCCAAATCTAATGATATGCATTTATATAGCAATTTCTATTGTGCAAATTCTTTCTCTTTTATCTGGATAGCTGAAGTTAACATTTCAGTGACCAAATTAGAGGTAAGAAATCCTCCTGCCAGGTATTCTCAAGAAAAATGCTGCAGTTTGACCTGAGCTTTGCATGCAGAATTCCCTTCCTAAACTGAGAAATGCATAAAATAGAGTGGAGACAAATCAATCAAAGAGAAAGGCACAGAGATCCCAACTGCTGTTGATCTGTCCAAGTCTCCTGAAAAGCAACTCAGACTTGCTGCATGCTAAACAAATGTGCCTGAGCTGATTTTGAAAGAGCTGATTAGTCAAAATGTAAGTAATCTAGATTTCAATTATTTCAATGTATTGGAACAACACATTTTCCCCAAAATTTAGAATTAATATTAATAATAGAGAGCAACAGCAAAAATGCACCAGTGACCAGACTCAGTAGCAGCTTGAAGAATTCAGCAGTTCTCAAATGGAGTTAGCACATACCTTACTCAGCTCTGGAAAGAGTTCTTGAATCCCAATGTCCAGCAGAACATAAGTTAACTAAAAGAAAATACAGAAAATTAAGGACATTCCAAGGCAAAACTACTGCTTTCTATTCTTAATTCTGAGTAACAGTCCACTCCTCTGCTATATCAAACATTCACTTCAGGAAATCCTGTGCCAGAAGGCAAGTTTGTCATATGTTATGAGTTACCTGTTTGTTGAGCACTGGTTGCTGCAGTCCATCAAAGAGAAGCCTGATGCCTTCATATTTAGCCTCTTCCCCAATGCACTTGCCTATCAAATCTAGACCAAATTCCAAAAACAAATACACAAGTCCTGATGAGGAAGCATTGCAAAGCAGCTTTATGATGCAGTTACAGAACTCCAGTAATTAACAAATATAAAACTGTTTAAATTTTAAAAAGAGTTCAATTTTTCTCTGTCTTTAAACGGTAAATGGAAAAAACCCAGACTTTTGGGTTCATCCTTTTCTCCTCCCTTTCCTTCAGGGCTCCACACCTTAGTAATTACTACACTTTTTATAATATCAATGTTTTGTTCTAATGCAGTATTTAATAAACCACAAGCTGTTTTTTTAAAATTACTTTCAATTAAAGTGGCCCCTCTTTCCTAGTTTATAAAGTGCAAGGAGAGCTCAGATGTACCTTCTGACTTAATGATGTGCCTTTTTTAACACAGTTTTCATCCGAATAAAATACAAACCATAGGAACATTCAAAAGATGAAAAATTATTGTATTAAATGCATGTGTAAAGCTCTTGATTTCTACCACTATGGCTTTATTAATCACTATGCTACAACCTTAGTCAGCAACATTTAAATGACAAAACTGAAATGCTGGGTTTTTACACCTGGTATTCCAGTCAACTCAAATCTCAGCAGCCCAAGTATTATTTGATTTGGAAAGATAGTGTGACTGTATTTGGGTTAAATATCTGCTTGACCAATAAACCACACTCATACAGGCAGTCATGGAATACAGAACCTGGAATGTATCTCATCATTTCTTCAAAAGTCTGCTTTGCTCGTTTCTGTTTATCCTGGAGAGAGCGAGGCTCAGTGTTCTCACAGAACACAGCATCTGCAGCAAAGACACATTGAAAAAAAAAAAAAAAATCTATCTTTAGGCAGCTACACATCACTGACACAGAAATGTGTTTCGGATTGTGGCTTCAAAACTGAACTTCTTCTCTGCATTGTGTTGATTAGAGGGGAATTCTTGTCAGATAATACTTTTTGCTTACATTAGTTGGACCTAATCCAGAATACCCACCCTGTTTGAAGGACAATCATCTTTGCACAATTTGTTTCTCTTCTTTTCAGAGTTTAAAGCATTCTCCTCTAAGTTTGGATCATTTCTACTTTAGGTTAGATATGATCTCCTTACTAACAATTTCCCTTATGCTTTCAAAACTATAAGCAGTATTTACACCTTGTGCTAAAACACTGTCTGGAACTGCCAAAAACTTCAAATTTACCTATGAACGAGAAAGCAAGAATTGCTATTCATCTGAAACAACAGGTACTCAGTTTTGGTTTTAAGCTCTGAAAGTCCTACTGCACTCCTGTTTTGCTTTTCACAAGCTCCATTTTTGGTTTGATAAGGACAGAACTGTCTTGACTCCAGAGTTTTGGCTGGATGCATAGTTTGGATCAGATTTCAGTAATACTCTACAGTTGTGAAGTGATTTAAAAATTTTTTTTAGTCGCTCTCCCCTTCCTTTATTTGAAGGTCAGGAACACTCAAGCCCTCTCAAGAGCAGACCACAACAAAGGGAACCAAAAATTTAATAATAAAAGACTGATGTAGTACACAAGTGAAGTAATTTGACTTCATGAAACATTTGCATTGGTACACTAAACCACCTTTATTCTGTTTTTCTTGTTCTTTGCACACCTATGCAAATTACTGTTCATAATACTGTTTTTCCATAATCATCACTGACAGACAACATAGATGACTCAACATCTTTCCACAACAAGCTTGGAAGTTAGTCCAGGCCCACTTGATTTTTAATACTCCACTGGCATTGCAAAGTTTAGCACTCAGAAACTTCACTGAAGGGATTTCAAATGCCAGACTAAAGCAGCATTTTTTCATCACAGATGTAACTATTACTGACCTCTCAGCAGTGTTATCAGGGAAACCAACCGGTGCTCCTCAAATAGCTGTTCTAACTTGTTGTGCAAGTAATAGTCTGTGTATAGTTCCAGTGTATTTTTGAAGAGAATTCTTCCTCCCATCAAGAGATGATGCAGCCAGTCAGGAATGCGGAAAACTACCCTACCTGCAAAGTCACAGCAACATCTTTGAGTAGTAACATACATGAGGGTCTCCTAATATGCACGATAAAAGAATCATTTATTCAAAAGAAAAGGAAAAAAATACTGCAAGAAAAGAATATTTCACTTTTGTAAGTGCAGCACTGAAAATATCGGTACTCTCCAAAGTGCTTATCAAATACTTCCTTTAGCTATTTCTATTAATTTAACAATTCTAATTCCCAGAGTCTACCAGCAGCCTAGGTTGACCTGAGAAAAGGGATGGGACCTACTCTCATAAACTCATACTACTGAGATGCAGAGAGATGGAGACATAACAAAGCAACTAAGCAATGATGAACAATAAATGACATTTTAGCACCACAATAAAGTCTTCTAAGGAATGACCATGTTACTAAGTTGTATACTAGCTTGAAAGTGTTGAGTTATATGTGACTGCTATAATAGATTTTCATTTCTTACTAGAGACTGTGAACTTCATACTTGTCATTAAGTATATGAATCATTAAATCACTTCTTACCAATATACATTAAGTAGTCATAGACTCCTTCTACAGTCATCATTTCCATGAAGTAGTTCTGATTTTGTCGTCTCTCTGTATTCTCAGACCGGTTTGCATTATTCTTGAATAGATCATTAAAAAGCTAAAAACAGAAACGTAAAAAATCAGTGCATTCAAAAGGACAGCCCTCAGTTCTTTGGGTTGGTTTGTTTTATAGAAGTAGCTTCTTTGAAGAAGCTCTATAAAAGCTCTTGCAGATCTTTCAAAGAACTGATCAGGGGTGTTGATTTGCTTCATTGTTTCTAGTTTTGTTTATTTCAAATCCTTCACTTTCCAATAAAGAGCACATCACATGTTGTTAAGATAGACAATAACCAAAATACCCGGGTTCAGAACAAATCAGCACTGAGATATTAATTCCTGAGCCTTTCTGCTCCCACTACCTTTTTCCAACCTAAACAATTGTATGATTGTATGCATCTAGACTTTTATCACAGGCTCTGATTTCCTTGATGTACCTGGTTCTGAAAATGAGGGGCTAAGAGGAAACAGAGTTTGTCTGCTTTAAATCACAAGGGAAGCCTATAACAAAGTATTCTCAAAAGTTCCTGTTGGTTTCCACTTTGAAATAAATACAATGGATTCTAGACAAAATATACAAGTTTTTTACATAGAGAAATATCTTTTTCCCCTGCTAGCTTAATTTTTAATAATAAAATCTTTATGAACTAACATTTGGGTTTCTTTCCATTTATCTCATTTTTCAATTATATTCCTTTAGCCTTCTATTCTCCTACATCATCACCTTCTTCCATGATCCCTGTATTTCTTTGACTTTAATGCCTTCTGAAAAGATACTCTAATTCTTGCAAAACTCCAAGAGGCTCTTCCCTGCACACCAAAAGGGGTCCCAAGCCAATGCAGCAGTCTTTGCCTCCCCTGCCCCCAGGTCTGTGAATCTCAGCAGAGGGAAAGGAAAAAGCCTCTAAATTCTGATGCTTTCCATGTTTAATACCTAGCAATCCCCACTAACAGTTTATTTTAAATTAATTTACTCCCAAAACATTTAATCTAGATATAAAATAGGATTTATACAAAATACTCTGTATTATGAGAAGAAAGTTCAAAAGTTTATGCCAGGGTTCTAAAAAAACAAAATCCTAGAACTAGAAGCAAATGCAACATAATCATAGAATTGCCTAGGCTGAGGTGATTGCTACTCACAGAGGATTTTTTTTACCACTCCCAAAATAACATTACTTCCAAGGAACAGGAAGTAATTTGCTTATATGCGGTTCACTTTCTGTACTGCAATTCTCCCCAAAATAAATAAAGCCAAATACATGCTAATCCCAAACAATCTCTGAATCACACAAGTCTGTAAACAGAATGCTTTGCACTCTTAGGGAAAATTACATCAGGACATCTGGCAAGAGTCAGGTTTTTGACCTCCTTCAGGCCCTCTCTTTTGTTAAGTGCTGAGCTGCTGGTATTACCTTCATAAGGTTCACTCAAACTAAACAACACCAACTTTCTACATAAATTACATAAAAGGGCAAATATGGCTAATGCACTGGTGGATGACTGGTATCCAGGAACGTAACAAACCTAAAAACCTAAAAAGAACACATAACATATCCACACCTACTTTATGGACACATCCCTAGTAGGTTGTTTAAAAAACTCTGTATAAACTGAAGTCTACATCCTCCTTAATACTGAAACCAGAACAGCAGGAAAACCTTAGCTGTAGTATTGTAACTTAAATAAGAGCCTCCTTTATTTTCTAGATATACCCCATGGCCTGACAAAGGTGATACATACTGAGCCAGCTCAAAGCAGCCCATTGTGCAATGTAGACATAGGTTCAGAACTGTGTGTGGAAATCAAACTAAATCATCAACAGCAATCTGTTAGGTAAACTATAAAACAATCAAACATGAAGGCCAGCTTAGGGCAAAGGTTTTTGACTTTCAAGTGCTATTTCCACTTTCACTCCAAACCAAAAGCGGCATCTTCTGAATACTGACTGTACCTCCATACACAGATAATGAGTGCTGCACCTTAAGCAGTAATGGTTCCTTGATCAGAGGCACACTTTGAAAGCATTTCAGAGTGCAATCTACAATGCACTGCAGCAGCCATAACACAAAGTGGCATTAGACCTCTACTTCCATGTTTTACACTTTTTAGTATCTTGGCTCAGAAGAAATTCAAGTGAAAAACACAAAATTGGTTATCTAGCACAGAAGTTGAGATTATACTCACAATTCAGATAAGCACAGGATTTTGGTTTAGATGTTTCTATGCATGTTAATATTTGAGACTAACACCACAAACCTCAATGTTATCACTATTTGTATCTTTAAGATTAAACAGCAATTATAACCATGAAATATTCTTAAAAGGTTTACAATGAGGAAATTCCATGAATTAGTATTGATTAATAATGGGAGCCAAGCTCTTGAAATCAGTGAAAGATACAGAAAGAAAAAGAACAAAGTAATCAACCAAGTGTTAAGAAAAAGACCAAAGTAATCCCTTGTACAATAGGTAATCATACCTTATTGAGAAAAGCAAGCAAAGGAAACATGAATGCTCATATAAAGTGCCTCACAGAAAAAAAAGTTAATCACTGGTGAGTGCATATGCAAACATACACCCATACATTCCAGCACAGGAGTGAAGTGTACAAAAACAATGCCATGACTATGAGCAGTATCTACAGCTAGAGGCATAAACCTCTCTCTTGTTCTTCCTGCTCATTAAAAAGTACAGAGGATTATACCAAAATGGTAAGAAGAAAAATTGTACGCAGTGTCTGAATCATAGCAGTCAGTATAAATGACGTCTTCCTCCAAGTAGCTATGCAAAATCATATATTAATTTATACTGCTGGTGTTCCAAAAGCAGCTTTTATTGCTGTTGGCAGGCCATCACAAGCCAGCAGAACAGTGCCTTTGCTGGCATATTTTGCAAAGCCTGCATCAGCTAAGACCTGACCTATTATAGCAAGTCTGACAAAAGTATGTTCAGAAGATGATCAAGCTGCTTACAGACCTTCAGCCAGAAATCCTGCCAATGCCCCTGGGAGGGGGAAGCAGAGCTTTTTGTTCACTTGTTTTTTTTTTAACGCGGCAGGTTGGTAACTCTTATTCTAGTGGATCTGATACAGAATGAAATCCAACTGCTCCGGGTTATACTGGGGTTCACTACCCACACTCATCGTGCATTTTGAACTAGAAGTCTTTCCACCAGTATTTAAAATACACATACACACGCCCCAGGAGCATTCAAAAGGAAGGAGCATGTGGAGTCAGAGCATTAGGCCCATTTCTGACTGGGCCTGCCCAGACAGACCCTCAGGCATTTCTTATTCAGCCTGCTGAGGAAGAGGGAGCCTGCATGTACCCACTCATGGCAGCGCACACACTGGGGAATGTGCATTGTAATCTCAGCACAGTCCAACATGTTGAAACTGAAATAAACACATCCATGTCAGAGAAGACACATGAGAACATGGTGGCAATACAAGCATTAGCTGGCAATTGACTACCATTTACCAAAAAACTGAAGAATTCTCTTGCTATGAGGTAACACATTCTTCTCACATAGGGGCACTTAGAAGTGCTAACCTTTCGTCTCTTTGGCTGCCTGCCACGTCTCCACACTAACTGCACACAGGCAGCTCACACAGTCCTGGCACAGGCATTTGGCATTCACCTCCTTCACCAGAAGGAAGATGCCCTGCTACTGCACAGCAGCAACCACACAGAATCACAGAATGGACTGGCTTGGAAAGGACCTCAAAGATCATCTAGTTCCAACCCTCTGCCATGGGCAGGGACACCTTTCACTAGACCACGCTGCCCAGAGCTCCATCCAATCCGGCATTAAACACTTCCAGGAAAGACGAATCCACAACCTCTCTGAGCAACCTCTTCCAGCACCTCACTGCTACACATTTTTTCCTACTATCTAATCTAAACCTACTCTCAGTTCCATTTCCCCTTGTCCTGACTCTAAATATTCTTGCAAAAGTCCCACTACATCTTTCTTGTAGACTGAAAGGCTACACATCTGCACAAAGATGTCACGTCTCACAACAGAAGTGGAAGTGCAGAACTAAATAGCTCAAATCTATGCTACACATTCTAGGGAGTAGGAAAATGTGTTACTACAATCTACCTTTGGTCTGGCCTTTGGACTGAACACCCTCAGTGTCTGCATTCCTAGACAGCATTTTCCAGCTTGGCTTCCTCTGAAATAATTTTAGTTAATGAGTTTTAAGACAGCTCCCTAGAATGAGAGAAAATGTATGGTCAGTTTTCCCCACTTCTGTATAATGGGAAAGGAATATGACTTACTGTACCTTCTTGTTATTTTCAGAAGTGGGGCTCAAAATGGTAAGTTCAGGCCTGCTTGGTTTAGGCTTGGGAGATTCACAGGAGCTGAAAAAATTCATGATGAATGGCTCCAAATGCTGACCTTTCTGAAAAAAGATATGAGTGACCTGTCACTTACATAATTACAGGAAAGTGAAAACAAAAACAACAAGAAAAAGAATTTTCAAACAAAGTTTTTTATTAGGCTGTAACTTAGTAATCTCACAAAATTAGCTAATGAAGTTAAGACACTGGCAACCTCAGAGACTTACCTCTTTCATCAGCTTTCCTGGAACAGATTTTATGATTTTACCTACAATTAGAAACAAACAAACACTTTCTGTTATCACTGTCTGATTTGAAAGACATTTTGCTCTGCTTGATTTTATGTACTCATTGTCTAGTAGTTATTTAAAAATACAGTAACTTTGAATTTTTATTTTTTTTTATTTGGCACAAAACCCTATGAAAATAGTCTTGCACATAGGTTACAGCTTGTAACCTAGTGGTTACTACTCTTCAAGAAAAGATACATAAAAATATACAGATTATTTTCTGAATCCTTTTTAAAACCACATAGTAAAGTACTGTAGATCTACCTTCTAACTCTTCAAGAGTTTAACCATAAATAGCTCTAGCACTGTAACAACAGTGCTGCTACAACACCAGTACAGGCAAAATTCCCTGTATTTAAGTTAGTCGTAGAATTATAAATATTTATCACAGAAGAAATGAAGGTAACTCCTTTCTGTGGAAAAATCAGGAAATTTGGAGATATTCTGGGGGGAACCAGCCTCAAAAACCCTGGTGAGTGGAATTTTCTAAACTGGATAAGTTACAATTGTGGCCTTAACTATGAGCTCTTGTGTCCTGATAAGGCTATCAGGATGAATGCTGAAAAATGAAAGTGTCTAGGACTAGTTTTATTTTAAGCACTACAGTTAGAGTAACATTTTTCTTATCTACATGTCATTAAATTTGGAATTCACATCGGAAAGTATGTACAATGATGAAATGATAACAATGAAAACTCTCATCCTCACAAAAAGCCCTACCAAAATGCTAAGACTTGTTATAATCTCAGACAGGAGATGTATTACAGCAAACACCATTATTATAAGCTTTTATAAGGATGTATGGTTGGATCTAGAAGAGAGACCTGAAACAAAACCAAAACCTTTTAACTGGAGGCTGAGAACAGAAATCCCATTCAACACCTCGTGAAGAAGACTAAGAGAAGGGCTGCCCCAGCAGGACAACACTACTCAAACATGGCTCTCTGGGACCACAGCCACAAGTGGCACAACACATGAAGACAGAATGGCCATGAGGTTGACCTGACCAGCCAAGCCCACTATTCTGAGACAGCCACACTGCAGCCAAGTCACACTACAGTTGACTTTTTTGATTTATTATGCACTACTGTCATTCGACATTAGAACTTCTCAATTTCCATTTGACCTGTCTATATCACACACACTGCTGCCTCAAATTCTATTAAGTAGGTCATGTTAGAAAAGATCTTAACGCCAGCTAATACTAGAAATATCAAATATTGTAGTTTTCAGAATAACATTAGTTTAATCAATTGAAATCCCAAGGTAGTTTTGTAATGTTTATGCCATCTCATCTGCAGACAATGACAGACACAGGCAGATTTGACTTGTGACAACACCGTACATTTTCTTGAACTATGCAATTTTTTAAGAGAAATCTTATCATCTTGCTTGCTGAAACAAAAATTAAAAAACCACTTAAACACTTTTTTCCAGTATTTCAAAGTATCTTTTTTCTTCAAGGAAGAAGTATACCAGCAAATCTTCTTTGCTGAGCTATAATTTCAGGGGCTGTAAAGGAGCAGAGCTCTTACTGCGTATATTCACAAGAGTTATCTATTCATTAAAACTGTCAATCACAGAATCACAGAATTCAATCACAGCATCCACAGCATTACTATTTGTCAGCATAAACAAGTAGCATATTACATACCAAGATTCACATCAGGCAACATTTTATCAAGAAACTGAGTCTCTCCTCCATTAGGGGATAGGAAGTCAGCTAAAAGCTGGCTGTTACTTAGTTCTGGATGTTGCAGAAGTTTCTTTGAAACAGAAGGAACAAAGGAGGTATAAGTACTTTAAAACTAATCTTTATAAATCAGTTTTTGCATAGCAAAAAGAAGAGTATTACACTGCCACCGATGTTGCCATTTGCACAAGATTTCTGTTTTCAGTCATATGAAACTTTAACATTGCCCACTTGAATCCTTTCACTAACTATAGTTACTTGGAAACAAACAAACAAAAAAACCCCAGATATATTTTTATTAGTTTTATATCATTAGTTTTAGAATATTCTTTGTTCCAAATGTTTGTTTGATACCTGCAGATATTCCTGAAATTCCTCTCTCTTGGATTTTAAGAACTCATAGTTCTTGGGGCCAATTATTCTCTTTGAGGGAAGCTGAGCATCAGGAAATGTACCTAACAAACATACCAAGGAAATAAAATTAACTTTGCAATGCAGTAAATACTGATTTTATTATTTTAAATTTCATTTAAGTAATGAATGATAATCATATATAATATATAATGCTGATATGACAATCAGCAGGGGGAAAATGGCTTTCCAAATGGTGGAGAACATACCATGAAATTCTGTAAGCTTTGATTCAAGCACATAAAATTCAAGATATCTCCTGTAGACAGACCAGTGTTCAGGTTCATGTCCAACTGAAGAAAAAAAAAAGTTTAAAATAAACCAGGTTTTATGGCACCTGAGGAACAAATTAGCAACAGCAAACATATGCTGCATTATAATAAGCAAAATCTCAATGACATTAGCCCACTTGTTGTAGTAGCATAAACTTCAAGGTACTTTTACTGTTACAGTAAAATGCGTAACTGGTGGCCAGATATGGTACTAGCAAGGAAATTATCATTTATGGGATCCTACAGTCTAAACAATGGAGTCCTGCATAACTTCAATGTTTATGATGGCTGACTATACTAGATCTATTTTCCAGTGTTCAACCAAATGATTTACAGAATAGTACTTGTTGAATACAGTCCTCTGCACCAGCAGCTTGAACGCTGACCATTCTTAATCCTATCACTAAAGATATCACTAAATGTCTCTTAAATACTTTCTGCTTATTGTGGAAGTACTAGTCTCACTGTCACAAATCCCAGCAGTCTTAGGACGATGCTGTTTTCCCCCACTCCATATGGATGTATTGCAATCTAGATGCTGATGAACTAACTGCACACCATGATGGTTCCTAATAAGCAAAACATTTTCATTTCCTAAGAACTAATTTTAAGATTATATAAAAAATTGTTGTTCATTATTCTAAAGTTCAGAGTGGGTGAAGAAAATATGCCAAGTGTTTATTAGTAGGAATTTTAAGATAAGTAATTTTGGAAAGAGTACATTTTGGCATGAAGTCTAAATAGAACTGATTCATGCTGAGGAGTCAGTTCTCAACTTGCAAATGCTAAATGTGATCATTTATCTCTCAAACTCATTTCCTCAGAACTTTCAAGCCATTATTTTGAAATCAGAAGAACACATATACAAAACACACTGCAAGAGCCATCAGAATACAGCACACTAGAATATTCTGAGTTCACTTTCAAATGCCACTTTACTTATTTGCAACATTGCATACCTGCCTTCCTATCATTTCTCTCTACATCAATGCAGAATACAGGAATTCTCTCCTTTCTGTCTTTTCTTTCCAAGGAGGGATCATCAAAAAAATCAACATATGGGATGCTGATTTTCCATGCAGCAAGGTTGCGGGGTGTATTTGGGGTGGTAACAGCCTCCTCAGGAGAATCATCTTCCATCACCATAACGCCTTCCTCAATCTGTAAGGATTCAAACAGAGATTTACAGTTCTATTTTAATTGGTACAGTCTATCTCTGCCTCAAACCAACTCCCTCTTCTCTTTTTCAAATTTTCCATTTCTCCCCCAACTTCAGGTAACAATGTCCTGCACAGTAAATTCTACCACTGGCTCTATTCATGGTTGTTTAGCATGGAAGAAAAGCATTAACTTAGGGAGACACCCAAGACAAAAGAAAGGACTACTGGCTCCTGATCTATAGGGAAAATGCTGTATCACAGACCAACTCAACAGCAATTTCTACGCTGTTATTTAGGTTAAGGCCTTGTGGCAGGCTGCAGATGAAGAGCCATGCATGCAGTCCTATGCCTTACTACCCAGAATTAGAGAAAAAAAATCATTGCTTACAAAAATATCTGACACTGCTACTTTGGGTACTTCTCTATAGGAAAGCAATAAGCTCAGAAGCACAGAAACTGGGGATGTGATCTTGGCTTGTGAATGAAGACAGGGAGGATAAGGCAACTTAATCAGAACCCAGTACATGAAAACTGTGCAAAGGAGAAAAAAAGAAGTCCAAGCCCAACAAAAACTTAAAGTAAAATTTAATGGCTTTACTCACAAAATCATCTTCTCCTTCATTTAAGTTATAGTTAGGCAACATAGCTCCTTCCATTGCAGAACTTTTGAATACACCTTTGATTTTGTTCCCTATTTTGCTGATTCCAAATGATTCTCCTCTCTTCTGTGTGGTCCTAGGATTACAGAAGCCACAGTTCACAAACAAGACATATTATTACACAGCTGTTCATTAGGCCATTGCACACCATTTGCAGATAAGAGAAACAACTGTATAAACAGGTAGCCAATATATTTACAGTTCCACTCAATTAAATTTCATTTATGGTAAATCCGTTCTCTGATCAATCAGCAAAATTTCTTGATTACACTTTTTAAGAGACACGGGATTCCCATATGCTAAACCATGAGTAAACTCCTACAATAGTATCCCAGTAATTCATGACACAGAATAAACAATTAGCTAGGTAAAACAACTTTGTTTTGACAGCAGAAACTGTGGTATTGCTGCAGGCATGCACACCAAGGAGGTCATTAACTTTGTCCTTTCCCTTGCACTTGTATTTAAATATTTATCCTGCCAAGTGTAGATGCATTTTTTTAATGGAATTTTACAAGCACATATAGATCTCAGTTTTTAAGCAGCAGAGACCGATAAAAGGAATGTACAAAGAGCAAGACTGAGCATGAGAGAAAACAGATTCAACTGAAGAATCTTGGCTTGAAGAGCCAGTCTGACTGAAAGATGAAGGGTTTTTAAAGTCTTGCCACTTATGACAAAGCATCCAAAAGCCAACAAACCAGGTATGGGAATAAAAAAATACTTGGGCAGCAAGCACACTCCTCATAGAGAGAACAGATTTTTGATTCTTCTTATGCCCTCATGCAAGTCCCGACACTGAAGATTATTGCTTACATAGAAATGCTAGCAACTTTGGGAAAAAAAAATGTTTCTGTGGAATACAGAACCAGCCTGAGGTTCCTTATGGTGATTCAATATATACAAATGAGAGACAAGTTAAAAATCAATACAGTGAACTTCAGAATCAAAGACTTAAAACAATTTTATAGACTGATATTAGATGTACTAGTACTTTGGAGGACAAAAAAAATCCTATGTTTTTCCCCTTTAAAACAAGAAACTATTGACTACTGGAAAGGATTGCAAAGAGAAGAGCAGCAATCAGCAGGTCATTTTCATCATGCATAAAACCCTCAACAGCTGAGTCCAAGTATGCGCGTGCATGTTACTAATAACCTTCCTGTTTATAATCATACACAGACTGTGTACATGACTAAAGTTGCACAAATAACCCACTGTTTTTCCAAATCTTTTGCTTTTTCTATCTCATAATCATCAGCTCCAAATCATTCTAGTACCATATATCTTAATTATCTCTTGTTTGCAAAGACAAGGTTGCTTGGGTGTTTGCAGTCTAAACCCATATTTGAACAATTTTACTCCATTCTTGAACAACTTCTACTACATGTTACTGTGCTGAACTGAGCTGTTACACATAGGAAACTTTACCTGAATCTTACTCAAGTGCTTCAACACTGGGCTTGAAAACACAAACCTCAATCAGACAGAACTAGCTTTTCTGGAAGGCTGGTATTTCAGATCTCTGGCTTAACCTTGAAGGGAGTTTTCATCATTCCTCTGAAAACTAGAGCAGCTCTCAAGAGTTTGAGCAAAAACATTGATTTGCACAAGATCAGTGATGTGAAAGAAGACTCCATTCTCAAAGCAGTTTTTTTCCACACTGAGCATACTCCAGGTGAAGGTAGCATTCACCTGTGCCTGTAGTGAGCTGTATGGAGCCAGAACTCAACCTGACAGCTAGGAAACAACCCCTCCAGCCCCAACACAGAGCCCAAAGATTACACCACATGAATAAAAAGCCATCACTGAACTGGACAAGTATAAGTGACAAACTAGGATGGGAGTCTCTTCACAGGAAGAGACACATTCAGAACAAACACTGGTGAATGAGAGGGTACACAGACCTCTCCACAATATATGGAGAGAACACATATGGAGAGGACTGCTTTGGCAAAAGTCCTCAATCACAAATCACATTAGATGAGCATGGAAAAGAAATCTGTGGATGTTAGCAAAGATGGATGGACAGGTAATATGAAGACCTGACATTACAAATAAATGGAACAATATAAAAATATATACAAAAGGGACCATGATGAAAATCTAATATGTGTGTGTATATATATATAGATATATATATATATATATTCATTCATTCATTCTGCTAAGCAGAAATAGAAGACCTTGAGACTAGGTAGAAGGAAAGAGATGGGACTAGGATAGGGGTAGTTCAAGACATGAAGGACCAAAGACGACAGAGACTACATTTTTTTTAAGACCTGTCAACAAATATATATACATCCAAAACTTGTTGGAAAAATATCCCACTCCCTCTAGTGCTAATCCATATAATAGCATTGTTAGACCATCATTCTATGGTTGCTTTCTCAGGAGGGGCCTCTGTGCACAATCTACAGGCTTCAACATTCCTGAAGAACGATGTGACAAGAGCTTGGAACACTTCTCTTTTTTTTCAAACATTCCAAAAGTAACACATACCTAACATTAAAAAAATTACAATTATTGTTTACTCTATAACAGGGAACTGCAGACTGAAGACTGCAGTAGTCCACTGTGGACTGTGACATTCTTTAATCATGGATGGCTGCAAAATCATTTTCCCACAGGATGCCTGCCTCATTCAGTGCACTGAACAGATCTTGGCAGGTGATGAGCCAGGGCTATGCAGCTCAAGAATGATGCTGTGAGCCTCTGTGGGTCGAGAAGAACCAGATCAGCTGTATACATCAGACAAGCCAGATAGTAACATGCATGTGAAGTCATAGTACCATTTCCTTTGGCTGACAAAAATTCCCTACAGTTAGAGAAATGCTGAGCACATATTGCTGCACTTAAGAATCAATGAACTGCATCTATAACTCAAGAACTCCTTATTGCTCAACAATCAAGCAAGTTATAACTCAACACGCTGAACTGGCACATAAAATATAAAAGCATCTAATTAACTTGATTCTTAACCTGACAAATTAAGTTGAAAAATTTCCTATCGTGAGTAATGAGTATGAGTAATCTGCATCATACTCATGCTCTGATAAATTCTAAGGAAAAGTCCATAAGGAAAAGATTGTTTTCTAAGTTTGGATATCATGTATTTAAAGAGGCATGAATACTGAGAAAAACCACTGGACTGCTACTAAGGCACTAATGAATGGTCACATATTACTTACAGCAAATTATAAAAAATAGATTATGCTGTCACAAGAGAAGCTGCAAAAAGAACTTTAACTTGGGCAACTGTTGGGTTCGAGTGCTTGAAAATCTTAAAATGGTTATATTTGCATGCAATATTAGACAATGATCACTCCAGATACAGTCTGCCAGAAAGAACAAGTACATAAGTGGATAACAATAGGACACAGAATAAAGGAAATTTTGGAGCAGCTAGCAGTCACAAGTAAAAAAAAAAAGTGTCAAACTCTGCAAATATATTTAAAAACAAATGACAAGAGACAGACTGTTCACAAGAAACAGTGTTAATGTACAGAAACTGTTAATGTAATGCAAACACATGAAATTAGTAATTAAGCAATTTCTAAGCACATAGAGGACATGGGGAGTAAAGCTTTTTGTGAGGAGAAATGCACCTCAGTCCAGAGAAGACACTAATCTCTTTTACAAATAAAATGAACAGTTAATTACTGTTATAAAGGCTGTACGATGAAGTCATGAGAGATGCAGCATAACTAACACACAACATTTATTGAGTGTTAGACTTACCGTAAGTCATCCAAACTCAGGCTACTTCTGCAACAACAGGCAAATAAATTACCTCAGAGCCCAGCAGGAAATAAAAATAAAACAAACCCAAAATAACAAAAGAGCCCAAATCAAAACAAATTCGACAGTCCTGTCCCAACAAAACTGAATAGCCTCTGACCATCACCATGGGTTAAGAAAAGAGGTAGTATCATTAGGAGTTAGAATGACCTGACCTGGAATCCTAAGAAAGTGAAATGTTAACAGTATCTGCACATGTCATCATTACAAGCCTGGCCTTTGAATTTAAAATAGCAGTTATTGAAACTTTCAGGAGATTCAGCACAATCAACCACCAATTAATGGAGAACAACTTTCATTCTTAGAGTGATCTGTAGTGCCAAACAGCCAGCTAACTTTTCCTATTACCTATGTTCAGACGTCATGTCAGAATCTAGTTACTTTGGCCAATACAATGAAAAGGCTGGGGACTCACTTCACATAATAATACACGCCCTCTTTCCCTCTGTATTAGTTTAGTATATACATATATAATACAGTATAGTATCTGTAACAGGTATACTAAGAGCCACTATTTAAAATTATAGTATCTATTAAAAAAAATGTATTTCACAGATTTTAAGAACTGTCGTGAATTTTTGACATTCTACATAACCTGGTACATACAACCAATGCCTCGGACATCAACCCAGAAATTCCAATCGAGATGTTTAAATAAATTAAATATAAACACTGCCACCACCAAAGGATTTTAATTCATTGCAGCTACTGCATTCTGGAAAAACTGATATGGGACAAAAATATTAAAATTTTATATTTTGTTTTACAGAAGGGTCTGATTGTAAGACATCCTACACTGTCTTTGACTGTGTTAACTGTGAAACTGGAAATATAACCTACCAGGTAAGAAATGATGGTGACAAATAGAACTTTTAAGAGATGTAATTCCAGGGGTTTTACTCCTAACCACTCCCTGAAATTGTTAGTAACTTTTCTACGTGGTCCTTTAACTTGAAAAATGCTTTAATTTCACTGCAATTCCAATATGAGAAACCAGGATGTGTCTATTTCTATTTGTGGTTATGGTATATAGAAAATCAAGAGAGATATGCAGCAATCCAGAAATCTAGGAATTTATGCTATATAACAGCTTTTCTTTTTTTTTTGTTAGACTTCCAACACAGACCACATTTAAGTAATAGGGTCATGTATTATACATACATAAATGTGAGAGAGGGAGAGGGAATTCTCTTCCATGTTAACCAAACTATGTTGACAGAACTGGAACTTGAAACATCAGTTATCACAGGCTACATACATTAAACATTAGGTAAAAAAATATGAGTTACAGAGTTAAAACTGATGATAACCACAGCTAATTATCAAGTTGTCAGAATACCCTCAATGTGACTTCTTTACACTCCAGAAACCCTCAAGAGTGCCCACCTGTTGCCTTAGCAGTTTTAATAGCACATTATTTGTCCTATCCAACTGCAAAAAGCTACGATTGTTCTGTACAGCTCAAAGAAGTGATTCTAACAAAAAATTACACAGATGTCATTTCTTCCTACCTTTCCATCTATATTTTCTAGAAATTGTAATTTTCTTGTCTTGCAATAAGGGAAATGTTTCAACACATTACCAGCATGCACGTTCCACTGGGATTTCATACCTACTTCTTGATCTGATTTTTTAACCAGCAGTACCTACGCAATACACACAGTACCCATAGCAAAGCACATCAAAAATATGGGAAACAAAACTCATCTCTTTGCACATAATTATTTTCAAGTGGAACTAATGCTAGAATAAAAGAGAGAAGGCAGGACAAACTATATGGAATAACATCTGGAACAATTCCATGAAATACTTTTATCTTTCCCCACCCTCTTGGCAGTGACTATACACAATTCTGCAGAGGGAAATTCCAAAGCAACAGGCAAACTACTCGCAAGATAGGACCTCTGTTTCATGGAAATAATCACTGAGGCAGCACTTCTGGAGCACACAGTATCTCATATTGTAAATCAGCATATATACTGAGGGCATTCGAATTGCTCTAAAATGTAAACCAGATACATTTTCAATAATGCTATGGATGCTGTTTGAGAATATGCTGCAATAACCCCCAAACAAAATTTGTTTATTTTGTAGCCAGAGGTGCATTTCAAAAACTCCAGGCAGAAATGGCCTGTAACTTCCTCCTTCCTGTTCTCAAAAGTAAAGCAACACAGAGGTGACCTACATGTTTTCATATTTTAACTAGATGTAAGATGTGTATGACAATACTTCCAGCCCCTGACATGAATAACTGGGGGGAAAGAAACCAGAAGGCAGACTTAAAGGTCTAGGTGAAACCCCACAGCCATCTTCAACAGAAGCTGAAGCGTGTTTAACATCACCCTACGCGGAGCACTATGTAGGAAAGGAATGCAGTTTGGGCTAGCTGCCTTCATTCCATGCCTCTTTGTTAAGAAGCTTGCCAGCACCACTATGAGACAGCATTACACCAAAGCTCCAGTCCTGGATCCACAAAAACTACAAATACTGCATAAAAGATGTCACCAATGGAGACACAATGAAGACAATCATGGTATTTTTGAAGAACAGGAGCAAGGAAGAAAAGTATGTGTCAGTAATACAAATCTCACAGTAGGCTGTGAAACAGGAGTTGCTGTCAGGTGCAACCCTAATGAAAGAAGAAAAGCTTAAATGAATCAGTGTTACTCCTCTAGAAGAGGAGAAGCATCAACATTTTCCACACTATCTTATTTCATGCCAAGAAAGAAAGCCTATCCAAATTAAAGACTGTCTCACTGAAGTTTTCCTTCTTTTGGTTAGACCATAAGAGAAATTCAGTTGGGCTAGTCCATGACTGTGAGAGCCATCCAACAAAGTGAAACACAAGAAATTTTGAGACCTCAAGGTTTATCAACCCAGCCCAAGCCCATAGTGGGAGATCACCCATCCCCACCACAGGAGAGGCTCTTCTCCTCCACAGGCTGTAAGGAGCTTGAAGAGAGTCTGGATCTCAACCATAAGTAAGGAGCCTGAAGGAGGTCTGGACCATAAATATATGGCCCAAGCCCAGAAACAGGCTTCTGATGCTACATTTCTGCAATGGAGGTGGGGGACAGAAAACACATTTGATCTAGAAGTGGCAAACCCTCCTTGTCACAGTAAGAGGAGATTCCCAACAAATAACCACTGCACCTATCCCTGTAACATCCGAAATCCAAGAAGATAAAGACTGGCACCACTAAAATGGTATTACGTATACACAGCCAATTAAATCATGGCTTTATAGTCACATTATCTTAGTCTCACTGCACAATTTTTTTTCCATTTCCTCTTCTCAAATGCTGAGGTCTAAATCACATTTTAAATTCTTTAATGTAAAATACTTAAAGAGAAGAGACATTTTGTATAATACTGCTTGCATCTTTAGTATGCCATTTGTTCATTTTAAAACAAAAAAGTATAGAGCTAAAAATTTACTCTAATTAATACCAGGCAATAACAAAATTCCTACAGTTTAATACTTGGATGCTTTTAATTAAAAATCAAAGAAAGCCACTTAAATGTTCTATCATACCTACCTGTTAAACTTCGAATTGCGGGTTGGTGATTCTGCTCCTCTTAAAAGGTGTCTGAAGTACTGTAGCAGACAAACAAGGTATCAAAGAAAACACTGGATTAACTGAGGTAAAGGCTACAGTGCAACAGCATTGTAAAATTCAGGAAAGGAGAACTGAAAGAAAAGCCAAACTGACCACAATCTAGCAGCTAAACTTTTAATCTGGAAAAGGATAGACCATACAGTAATCAGTATATGAGACTAGGACTACTTACTTAACCTTACATAATCATGAAATTAAAACCACAAAGAAATAAAAATTAAGCACCAAAATTCATGTCTCCTCCTTGTTAAAAAAAAAAAATCAAGCATTTGAAGCATGATAGCAATCATGGGAGAGATGACCATCAAAACCATTTTTGAGAAATGTTTTTTATTAATGCCAAGTAAGGCAAGTACCCACTCCCTGGACAAATCAATATATTCTGCCTCAAATAAATGCAAGAAGCTTAACAACCTGACTTACACACGAACTTCTGAAAGGAACATGAATTCAGACTCACCTTTGTGATTAAAGTGTGTCCTACTAGAAGGCCTTAGATAAAGCCAACCCAATGTGGGGCATTCTTAAGGTGGCATTTAGGACCCAATTCATAAAACAATCTTAAATACCTTGTAAATTGCTTTGATCTTCCTGAAAACAAACATTAGCTGCTGGAATGCATAATGCTGAAAAAACCTAAATATGACTTTTGTATCTTTAAATACCTTTATATTTTAAAAGTAAGCAAAGAGATTGTGTTCTACATATATCAGGCAGATTACTTTTGCAACAAATTTGCAATCATAAAAGAATGGGTGGAGAGGATTTTGTAATAGCTGTGATATACAGAAATTCTTGCGTTAAAAAAATGAAGCTTTTCTTTTATTCTGTGATGATGTGCTGGACTAGAATGAATTTTATTTTCCTACTGAGAATGGTCCAGCTCTAGAAAGTCAAGTGAAATGGAAAATGAAGCCATATTTTTCAGTTCCACATACACATGACCGTTGTAAACAGCGTATCCCAAAAAAATATAATCTTGCTTTTAAGAGTACTCTTCACATCTTTCACACTTACCTCATCACTGTGACAGAACATAGGAGTAAAAACATTCTCGAGCAGAGAAAGGACGTGCTCATAAGCCTCAAAAAGACACCGCATAGTTTGAAGTTTCACAACATCCATATATGGACCTTCAGCAACTATTAAAAAAATTTAAAAATTATTAGAGAGAGATATACATACAGGCATGTATCTGGTTCATGTTTTCTTCTGGTCAGAGGTTGTGACTATTTCACAAGCTCCTCTAAGTTTTACAAATAAAAAATAGAAATAAATTGACAAAACAAGGATTAAGCACAATATAGCACAGGAATAATTTTTAAAACTGACCAAAAAAAGTTTGATGATATTTAGCAAAATTTTTTTTCACTTTATTACAGAATACTGTTTAGAATCCAATGTACATTATTCATCTCAAATTCCAACTTACTTCTTTGAATCTCTTCCACAATGAAAGGGTCAAATCTGATCTTGTCAATGCTTTCATCCAAACAGTAAGTTTTGTAAATTTTTTGTACTTCATCATGAAGAGACATTTTTTCAGTATCTGATAGTTCTGGTCTCAAAATTCGGTCATTGAATTCCTCTGTGAAGTAAAGGAAAGAAGAATGCATTTCTTGATCAACTTGGCAAACAAATAACATCTTGAAGCACCTATATCTTTTTCCAGTAGGTAAATAATTTGCAAAACTTCAAAATTAAAAGAAGCATAAGACATATCAAGATCTTGATAATAAGGTAGCTGCCTTCTTATTAACTATAATTCAGATTTGTTCATAAAGTTATTACTAAGAATATATTGCAATTAAAATAAATTGTTCCTTGTCACAGTAGGAGTAAATCTATGAGGTTGTTCCTGGCATATGAATGATTTTTTTCTTCCAAAATTACCCAAATGAAAATTGCAGTTTTCCATCAGAATGATTTCCATATCATCAAGTAACATCAGCACACATTTGTAATCTTACCCACAGTCAGGCAGAACTGCAGCACATGAACAGCCCCTTCCTGTTTCAGGAAGTTCATAAACCGAAATAAAAGGTCTTGCTGATCTCTGATCTCCTTTAGCTCCAGTTTCAGTACCTGAGTAGGTTAAAAATGCAGTCAGCCAACTTTCAAACTTTCAGTGAGTACATAAATAATGCAAAGAGTTGTAAAACAAAATCAGCAGGTAAAGTAAACATTTATTCAAAACAGGAAAGGAAGTAAATGTTGCCTTTGCTTACAGACGGTTTTTTGTTTCTTGGCTCAGCAAATTTCTGAAGGAATGGAACCAAGGAAGAAGTGGGCTCCGTTGCTATCTCAGGCTGAAAAAAAAAAAAAGATAACTGGGTAAGAAAGCTTCTTTCATGGGCGACCAAAATGCCACTCTTAACTTTGTCAGTACTCACTGGACTATCATCAATGAAGATGAGCAGTAAATGGTTGACAGTATCCTGCAAGAAACACAACAAATAAAACTATTATTAAAGAAACTCAACAAAATATATTAAAATCATTTCAATACTATATTATACTCAAGTTTAAACCTGAGTATATGAACACTTTTTAAAAAGAAAAGCCTGGGAACACGTTTGAGAATTGACTTTCAATGGTCTCCTCAAGTTGTTACAATTCAGGGAACTGGAGAAGACCTGCACAGAAATATTCATTACCTAGTGGAAGAAAGCCCTCCAAAAAATATTTTTACTCTAAGTGCAGACCTAATGAAGTACTAATACTTCCACATTATAGTACTTTCTGTTTGCAGCCAGTCAATGCCTGCATAAGCACTGCAATTTTGCCTATTAAAATACAAGCATATATAAAAACAAGGAGGCAGTGTTGCAGCTTCAAAAATTTGCAGAATTAAGGGAAAAAATTGATTTCAACACAGCTGCAAAAAAGCCGGTTATTTAGATTCACAGAGCTAGAGTTCAAATAATCAAGCCCTTTTCAAACGTAGTAATAGTAACTTGTAGATGTTTACACTAGCACAGCATTCTCCCACTTGACAGGAGCTGTAATCCTTCACTGAAAAATACATTCTTAAGAGATCACACCAATACTGTTATTTTAGTCACTTCTGTGAGTTAATTCACATGAATAAACAAAACAACTGGCCACAAGATTTCTTTTTCTTTTATCTAGTCAAAATGCACAGCAAGTAAGTAATTGTGCACAATTTGCTTTACCACAACATATTTAGTAGGTGAACAGTAATAACGAATAAATTAAGATTATTCTTGTGCTCAGAAGTCTTACAGGGTCAGCTAAGAAATCCATTGAGGGAAGGAAAACTGAACCAGGGAGAATCTCTCTAATGAGAAGGGCCAGGGATCTGAAAAGAAAATAGAAGAAAGAAAATAAAAATCCAAAGCAGTATTAGACTAAATAAACTTCTAAGTAAAGTTTCCAATTCTGTCATATACTACTGGGAAATATTTTAGGATTTAATAATATCATAAGCATGCTATCTTACAGACAAATTTTAAAAAATCATTAAAAAGGGTTAAGAAGAAAGATGACTGTGAATTTCATTCTTTCACTTTCCAAAACGATTGTACTACACAGTATGGAGACACTTTAAAAAAACACAAGTCTAAATAATTTATATACCTGCACTCTGTTGACTTTGGGGGCAAAATATAAGGAAAAAGAAGTTCAGTAAGTTTTCTTAAGTAGTGAAGTTCATCTCTTCGGCTTCTCAAAGCAACATGCAGTTCTGGTCCATACTCTTCTAAAGCAGCTTGCTGCAAAAATTCCGCATTTTTTACTGAAAGTGAAAAACAGGATTATAGAGTTGCTTCAGCTTTATCTTACTGGTAAACAAAAGGCAATTGGTTTTCATTTGAGCTAAAATGTTAAAATTTTTAGTACACATACAATTGCCAAAGGGATAAAATGTTAAAACTTTATGAAAGAACCTTGGCTTAGACTTTGAAGTCTGGCTATTTAAAAAGAAAACCTCACACTGAAATAAGAATTACTTCACCAAACAATTGCAGTTTGCATAGTATCCAGAATGCTTTCTCATTTATCATTATATATAAATATATATAAAATAATATAAATATATATTTATATATTGTATATATATACATATAAACTAAATATAAAAACTCAGCATCTGGATTCTCAAAAAAAAATGCATCATACAAAGTCTGCCTCTAATTGCCTTTTTCCTGAACTTCTTCACGATCCCCCTTTTTTTTTTGGTCCACAACACAATTTGAAATCAACATAAACTTTTACTCAATCCTGTAGTATCTGTTTCCTGCTTAGAACACTTAAAAACAAACCTGAAGGAACATACATTTTAAACACAGGGTAAATCAAGCCAAAACCTGCAGGAAGATCTGCATGCATACTGCCTCTTAAATCACAGCGGAATTGAAAGGATATCTCTTTATCAGATTAAAAACTATAGATATTAATTGGAAGCAACAATGTTACATTTCTTCAGATCACTTCAAAGGCAAGCACTGAGCTGTTATAAATCACACCTAGCTGAACTAGCACAGCCTCATGCCAACACCACCACCAGGCATGGTGAGGTACGTAATATATTCCTCAGTTACTTTCAAGGTTAAAGCTTATTTCCAGCATATGAGAGAAGCCTGCTGGCTTGGCCTTCACAACCAAAACCCATGAGTGGTATCAGCTGACAGAGAGGATGCAGGAATATGTATCACCTGATAAATCTGCCTAGCTGGTGTCACTAAATGCAGAGAGAAGGAATGCACCCTCTAGCAATGACAGGTAATGAATTGTAGAAGTGCAAATAAAATTACTAAGAGAAGTAAGGGTAACAAGAGTAGGAGAAAAGGAAATGCCCCCTAAAAGCAATCATTTGAAAAAGGATTTAGAAAAAAAAAGGACAAAAGGCTAGGCTCAACCAGCAACCAAACAAGGTCTGAAAGCTGCCTCTGAACCACGTATTGTGGTGGCTGCTTTAGCAATGTTTACTAGAAAGTGCTTCTAAAAGTAATTTTCAGCTGCTACTTCACATATTTGCCCTTAGGAAATAAGTCTTTTCCTTTAAAACACTGAGAAAAAATGGCTGTATTTTCAATGCCATGCATTTAAAATACGGTTCTTTACTGCTAAAGGAAAGCATTTCCAACTCCTGGGTAGAAATCAAAGGAAAGATGAAATTTGGCGTAAACAGCACTGCAAGATTATCTACTATCTTGAAATTGCTGTTGTGCCATGAAAGACATCCAATGTGATTACACTATGTCTCATTATCTATCTTAATGATTAACACTACTCACAGGACCAATGGCATGTATTTATGGATATCAAGCAGACATTTGGAGGGAAAGAAGAAAAGTTCATGACTCCAGTTAAAGTAAACATCTACACTTAAAAGCTGAATGAAACCACATTTAGTAGATACAGCACTGTGGAACACAGCCAGTGAAAAGAAATAACAACAGCAAGTGTTTCCAAATATCTCTTCAACATGCAGTTTAAATATAATTTTTACATTAGGCTTGTGAAGATACTCTTACCTTGGATAATAAATATGCTTCTGCTCAAAGTCTCTCCATGGCCTACAAATGTGAACCTAACTTTTCAACATATTACAACTTCACTAATGCAGATTTGAAATCATTCTATCTATAACAGCTAGGAGGTACAGCGCACAAATCCTTTCATCTATAACTGCTCATCTGGAATATAAAGGAAAAACTTCAAGAAGTATTCCTAAATGATCTTTACTGCTCTGAATAGACAAAACCCATACTCATGTTCACCCCTGTACAGAGATAGAAATTTAGTATTTTCATCACAGGGCAAAAAAAAAAATCAAAAAAGAGAATACAAATATGTACTGCAATTTTTTACCTGTTTGCCTTTGCAACCACCAGAAGAAACATGCAGAAGGACCTCATTTTTAAAAAAAAAAGGCCATAAGGATAAAAAGACAAAGCAATTTAATCTCAAATATGTATAAAAGAATATTCATACTTGGCCTTTGAAACTGACAACATATTAAGTCTTGACATTACCTTTTTGCCTGGCCTTGGCTATTACTTCAATGTGTTTCATTGCTGCCTTGAGCATCATCTTCGTTATAACCGTTGGAATGTCCACCTAAAGAATAATTTCAAAATAAAACCAAATCTGCTCTACTCCCCCCCTCAAAATTTATTACAGATAACCATCAAACACAGTAATTTGCTTATATGTTCTGGTTTGAACCATAAAATGAACCATTAACAAACAATCCAAAATTGTCTAGGTGAGCTGACAGTGTCCTCATTCTTCTGCCAAGGTATACAAGAACATGTAGAACTAAATGCCAGAAACAACACTGTTAACACATTTACTGTCAACTCATTCCCATTATGATTTTTTCATTGCAACAAATATAGCAAGGCAGTGTGACTTCCAAGTGACAGTGTATGAAGCCCAGTTCTATTGGAAAATTTGGCCACCAACAAAAGGATCAAGTTAACCATGCTCTGCATCTAATACTTGTGTGCCTTAAGATTCTGCAATCGTGTCCACAAGGACTAAAACCAAAGAGAAAGCCTCCTATGCATAGGCAGAAAAAATGTCACCCCTCAGGTGATGGCAGAAACAAAAGAGAATTTGAGTTACAGAGTCCAAAGACCATTAGACAAGGAAAGAGACAATGCAATCACAAAGGCCACCAGAGCTGAGAGAAAAGTTGGTGTTTTTTATTCAATTGTACAAGGAGAATATTACATATTCCTTTACACTCCCTTGTAATATTTGAGGTCACAGCTATGACCTGACCTGGCCACGCTGACAAGCCAGTACAATTGATTGGAGCTGCCTAAACATAAAGTCAACTCCTAATTACAAGCACAAAAGGGCAAGCTTCTGCTCATCAATGGGAAAACTCTGGTCTTTTGTGCCTCACATTCCAACAGCAATTTCTAGAAATTAAGTTTTCTATGGCACATAAGGATAGTGCAGTGCTTCTTCCCAAAGAGCACAGCCAACAAATTGTTATCAACACTGCAGCAGACACTGTGAACTTTTGTCAAAAACTTCAGTCAGGTGCAGAGTTATCTGTATCACACCATACAAAGGTGTGATATAATCCTTCTCTTTCCCTTCAAAATCCATAACTGATGCAGAATTGGCCACAGCAAAGAAAATCCAGATTTGAAGTATTTCAGTATACATTTAAGAGTTGACTGGCCTGAAGTGCTTGTAACTTCATTCAACAACCATGCTTCAATCTATGCAGCTTTAAACAGAAAACAAAAGCATTCTTTTCATTAAAGCAATTTGCAATTTTAAGTCCCAACTCAAAAGTAGAATATTCTTTGGCAAAAAATATAAAGACACAATAAAAAAAATTTTAAAATAGCCCGTGTTTTCTTACACAATTCTTTCTCAATTTAAACATTTTATCTCCATTAGCTAGAACTATAGCTTTCAGGCATTTAATACTAAATCCAAAACAGAGTACAGCTGCTTGGCAAAGTTACACAACTATTTTGTTTGCCAACTGATGACAATGATGAATTTCTCCTCAACATATGCATTTCTGTGATGAACATTATTTTGTAGGTCCCCTGATAGTGCTTAATATTGGCACATCTCAGGTGTTTGTTGCACATATTGCCTACCCAGAGAACTGAAGATACTGCATTTAAATCCTCACTGTCAAAGGCAGAGATGGTAAATTAACCCTCTACTTCAAGATGCTGTAACTCACTTGAGATATCCCAGGTAATGCCCTATTACATGGTCAATACAAGGGACATGGCTGTTTTCTAAGTCAACAATGAATCCATGAACAATGCAACTAACACCAGCATGTATTACAACTCCGAATTAAATTTTAAGACCTTGGTCTAGATTTTCACTTTGAAGCTTTACTCTACTTTCACATCTCCATACAATGTCTGTGCTACATGGACATTTCCTAATCTCCCCCCATGTTCACTTTAAGAAGCAACACTTAGAGTAAACAAGTTATCTGGATTTGACATGTAAGAAGGAGAGAAACAAGCTGTTAATAAATCATGACAGGACACATGTTCAACTTGTAGCTCAGAAAATATTGCTATTAGCAAGGAGGGGGGAAAAAGACACACATTTATGGCAGTGGCTCCAAAAGAGAGGCCAGCACTGACTAATTCTGGAAATTGAGTTAGCAATGCTTTCTGCTTAGAACTGCCAGGAAGTTAGAAGCAGTTCCTGTGAAACAGGCTTGAAGCACTTTAACCAGAAAAAAGCTGTGGTGCTAAAAAGAAAGCACATACAAAAAAAGTATGGGCTAATAGATTAAACACAACAAATAAAAACTTTTTATCTTCAGCACTCAAACTGCTCCTGAAGAATTGCATTAATATCAGAAGCACATCTGTTTTAATTCTTACAGTAACCTGGTCACCTAATGACAGCCTATTCTTTACAGACAATGTAAGAGCATTTACATTGTTTGCATTTTAAGAAGACAAGCCAGCAGAAGCTACAATACAGGTCACCATTTCGAAATAGATCTTTTACAGTAATTCTCAAAATGGTTTCCACTTGGATTAAGTCACCAAAAGACAGCTAAAAGACCAGAAGGTTTTAATAATGCTTTGCACTGGTGTAAAAAATATATCCATTTGCAAGAACTGGAGAAAAGTTTGAGTCACAAGGGATCTATACAGACCACTTATTCCAATTCCCTGCCATGGCAAGGACTTCTTTCACTAGAACAGGTTGCTCAAAGCCATATCCAACATGATGCTGAATACTTACAGTGATGAATCTTCACAGATGGTTTACAACTGGGAAGGGGACAAGCTCCAGAAAGATGGGGCAGATACCACAGAGAAGTAACTTAGATGGTTAGAAACAACCTACACTGTAAGGCTGACTTTGGAAAAGTAATTTTAAAAAAATAAATTAAGAACTCACTAGAGATGGATATCAATTACTTCTGATATAAAACCAACACTAATATCTTTAAGTCACCTTACCTTGTGAATTCTCCGAACTAAGACAGATGCAAAAAACCGTAGTGTCCCTCTCAGTTCATCCACTGAGGACTCATCATCAGTAATATTTCTGCAGTGTTTCAAAGCATGGCATAGGAGAAAGCAGAATAAAATACATTTCCATTAATCCAACCACAACACATTTGGCACTATTCAACACATAAGAATAAGAACATTCAGCAATGACACTTCAGCTGGAATGAACTGAAATTAATGCATGACTTTGACTGAGTAAAATCTAACCTAGTTTCTACATATGGAAGCACATCTTAATTCATTGGTATAAAGGAAACTGAAATTATTTAAAGTGGCTCCTGCTTGGAAGCAAAGAAGAATTTAAATAGATTTCCAAATCACTATGTTGAAATATCATCCAAACTCTTAATCTGGCTTGCCAGTTTCCATCTGATGCAATAAAATATGTTCACTGAAAACTCACAGTAAAAATCATTAAACTTGATTCAAGAAGAAAAATCCCTAACTCCGTGACTTTTTTGGAAAACTGAATGAAAACAAGAAATACACGATGTCTTAGATGAAGAAACTGCAATTAAACTGAGTTGAAAAAAAGATCATGATGCCAGCATTCCACAAAATGCAGGTGAAAAAACAAAAATCTACCAGTCATTAATATGAACTCTAGAGCATGACTAATATATTGGTAAAACTGAAGCATAACAGCTGAAGAATGATAAAACAAAGGAAGTTGCATTCAGTTTTAACTAATGATCATATGCAAGAGACATCACACTTTTTGGTGATAAATGAGTGCAGTAAGTAGAAATATTACTTGCATTATAAAAGAACACTACAAGCAAGAACAGGACATTTAAAAATAATTTTAAAATAATGCCTAAAACATTTTACATTATTCAGCATCCAACTTTTAAAGCAATTTTAGCCTGGGTTATAGAATATTCAAAGGCCTGTTGATGATGTACAATCAGGTACAGACACAAGAAGTACCAGAGACCTGAGAGTCAAAGTATGTAACTAACTGCATGAAAAAAACACCTCAAAGAAAGCAGCCTGGCACAAGAAACACTACCATCCTCCAACACCTAATCACATGCAGATAAGAACACTGTAGGGGAAAGTTTGGTTTAAGATCAGCAGCTGACATTTTATAAGCAATATGGTTAGAAAATACCCACATTGTCAAAGGGATTAGCATTGCCAAGGGATTAGCAAACAAACTGTATTACAGTATTACTATCATTTGACAGACAACAAGATACATGAAGTAATTTGGACCAAGAAGTTGTTATTTCATTGACACTTGGATAACCAGTATCTTGGCTAGCTCTACTTGGACACGACTTTATGCCACATATTCTCATAACAGATTTGCAAAGACATTCTTTTAATCACCAGCAGACTGAAGACTGGTGAAAAAAACATCATGAACCTGTAAAACGTCAAATCTCCAGTGACACACAGGAAAGTCCAAATAACCCTCTTGGAAACATTTTAAAAGCTGCCTGTGCTTTCCCAGAACTTTAGGAATATTAACTGTAAACAGTTATGAGTCTAATGTCTCAAAGGAGATACACCCAATTGCTATCGCACGCAAAGTCTTCTGGGATCCACCAATAAATGAAAATCATATACAAATAACAAAGTGATATTCTTCCTCTGTGTGTCAATTATCCTTACAAAACTTGGCTAACTCCTTTCAAAAAGACGTAGAAAAGAAGTCACAAGCTTATAAAAATGTAAAGCTATAGTTTGCAACTCAAAAAAAATCCTGAATTTTTCTTGCATTACTTGCATTTAAAATAGAAGCAGCTCCATATGTGAAAACGTTGTGTTTAGCCACCATAAAAGAAAAATGTTTTCATAGCTATGTACTACAAAATTGTGATAATTACTGAATTCTGTCCTAATCTGAGTGAACTGGAGTTGCAGTACCATCAGCGACCAAAAATATTTAGTAAACTCAGAGAGACCCATTCAAACTTTGAACTCAATTTAAAATGAGGTTGTTATAAGCAAAGTATTACATAGTTTTGCTGTACAGCATAAGCAATAGACTCAGATCTGTGTTTTGTGGGATTATTTATAGCTATGCTCTATTCTTCTCAGACAGTTGAAAAAAAGGATGTTAATAAAACCAGCATAAATACATTGAATAATAATAAAAAATGCACATAGGTACAATGATCTATTTCAGTAGAGTTCACTGGATTTTAAGAACTAATCCTCATTCCAAATTTAGAACCTGCTTAAATTTTAGCCTGCTAATAAAACATAAGAAATTCTTATACAATTTATTAATGAAACAAACATAAACCAGCTTTTATCTTTTTATAGCACTTTTATTCCCAAGCAAAAAATCTGTGAATTTAACTTGCAACATTAAACTTCCCTGGCTTCTGAGATAACACTAATGACCAAGACAGCATCAGCTGGCACAACACACAAAACAAAAAAACAATTTAAAAAAAAAAAGTAGCTTCTGCACAAAATCCATTCATGTGAAAGGCAGAGCAGCTAGCATAAGGAATTATGCCCAAACCTTTCTTTGCAAAGGAACGTAGCCAACCGTTTTACCAGCCTGTCAAGTATGAATTGCCTGCCAGTGCTTAGCCTGCCACGCTGCCAAATAAGGACAGCGTGGATGCAAAGGCTCTGGAAAGAATTAACCAGAGTGAGGTTTATTTGCTCAGAAAACAAACGTGTCCTGAATGCAAGAATCCTCCCTCCCAGGTGACGTGAGCTTTGCCAACAGTGCAGGTACAGCTAGAGTAGGAAAGGTCAGAACTGACATGCTCTACAAGCCAGTTTTCAGATATGGCACACAGACACAGTTCAGGTCTCCCTGCACAACCCCTGCTAGAAACACCTAAACGTCTAGACTAAATAGGATCAGATCTGACATCACTACTGTTCAACTGAAACCAGTAAGCCTTTCAGGACCAAGTTGTTTCCTGTAGAATTACATGGACATCACTGCACTCACTGTAGGTCACTGAACTCCCAGTATTTCAGATTCACTGAAAGCTTGTTGGATTTGATCAGTACAGTGCGAATTTACAGAACTAGCTCCAAATTCGGAGATGGAGCCATGCAGAACTGAGGACAGGGCAGGAACACCTATACTGCTCACCAGGGGGCAAGATGGAGCAGAATGTAGGCTGGCTGGCTCCATACCAAGTATATTTTACACTGCATTTCTAACTGCATATTATATATACAGTGAATTATTATCCCCACCAGATGATGTATTCCAGACTTCCACTGCCTTGGGTGTCAGAGAGGTAAGTAACTGGTAGAAGTCAAGTTTCCTTGTCAGTCCATAACAAAGACATTGAAGACATCTTCCACCAGCCAAGAAAGAACTCTTTTCCAATCATGCAATACAGGAGACGGCTGTCTTACATTTTTTACTTTATCAACAACTCAATAGAACATGTTCTAGTTTTCTGTATCTGAAAGTTTAAACCTTGAGGTTTCCAACTTGTGTTTCCAACGCGTGGTGCTAAAGCTCCCTCTGCTGTTTGCATCAGCAGCAAAGTTTTACATTTCAGCATATTCAACACACAAAGTTAGAGGTGAGACATGCAGGTATTGGCCACAATCAAGAACCCAAGAGGCAAAGAAGTCTGAACAGTAGATTACAGACCCCAGAGACAGAAAAAAATCCAAACGACACAGATTGAAAATAAAAGAAAGCATACTTCTTTTTTTAGGACAAATTAAACATTTCCATCCAATGAAAAAGTCAAATTCAGAATAAAGGAAAGATGGTATTTTAACACATTACTGCCAGCATTATCAGATAGAAATATTATATTATGTTCTTACAAAGTACTGCAAAACACTAATTAATATATAAAAGTACGAGGAAAAAAGTAGAAGAAAAAAAACTCAGAAAAAATAATCAGCCATAGTCTTTTCTTTATTCACTAATTTAAAGTTATTTACACAGTACTATTCGGTACAAAGACCAACAGTCCTAGAAGTCAAAAAATTATGAGATGATCTCCAATAAGTTGGCCATATATATTTGAAATACCTTTTCTTTAAAACCCTGCAAAGTTATTTATTTGTTTTTTAAAAGCAATGTGATAGATCAGTATGCTTCTAATCTGGAAGTAAATTTCAGAAGTAGTAACAGGTTTCAATCTGTATTTACTTCCAAGTAAGGATTATCACAGAATGAACATACAAAAACAGACAATCTACCAAGTGTTTCAGGATGAAATCCAAATTTCAGAACCAGCTCTATTATAACTAAACTATTAAAAGATCTGTACTACTCTGCTAAGAGACAATAAAACAATGATTTGTAGCACCCAAAAGTATGCCTTATCTTTCACTATGGAAATAAATGTTTATTTACAAGTGACAACTTCTTAAACAGGTTGACAGGTATCTGTGATATTAAAAACAGTAACTTTTAGGTAAAGCTCGTACCTGTACCATGGATAAATAAAGTTTTCCAGCACCAACTCAAGCACCTGTGCAGAACAAAGATAACCTTGTTAAAAAATGAAGAGTTTACTACAAATCCCTGTTGAAGAGCTAACATCACAAACTTCCAAAACTCACAGGACATAATTCATACATCATAAAACATAAAAATGTGCAAGTTGTGATCCTGTTGCTAGATCAACCATTTTGCATCATCAGTACTTTGGGCAAGCAACAGCAAAGTGATCATCAGACATCAACAAGAAACATCTGCCACATGTACTATCAGTAACATGAAGCACAGTGCCATGGCCACTCTCAGGCAAATGCTATAAAAAATGTAATCTTATCTTAAACAGCCCATCCCTAATTTTTCAGACCAGTCCCTGTTCTTTTCTGACATAGCACAGAGCGTCCCACTGACACAGTAACACACTACACTTACACACATCTCCACCCTTTTCCACCCAAACCTCCACCTTCAAGGTGGGACAATCAATCCTGTATGCTCACCACTCTCAAAGAAAGCAAAAGAAGTCATAAAAAGCAATTCCTATGAAAGCCATCTGTAACAAGGAAGGAGACAGAAGGATAAGGTTCTCTTAAGATACCTCTTTTTTCACTATAGGCCCAAGATATCACCCATACCACTTTCTCCCACTGCAACCTATCCCTTAATTTGAATCAGTGTTTTAGAGATCAGTTTGTCCCCAACAGCATCAATGCTGATAAGGGGAGTAACAGAGAATACATGAATTGCCTTTGCGAGGCTGCTCTGCCATATTCTGTCAAAGGAACGGTTTTTCAAAGCCACTGTATACATAGAAAAATGTGGAGTGTGTCTGAAAGGAAAGCTGAATGTAACAGCTGACACACAAGCGTCATTCATGAGAGTAAGTGTTTCCCTTCTTAGAAGATCTGCTGCTGCACTCATTCACACAGTACGCACTGCAAGAACTCAAGACTTACTAAATTTATACTATCTTTAGAGTACTACATGTCTCTGCTGCTGTCATGATTATAAAAGTATACTCAAAAAACACACATGGCCTTTTTAATTCTCCTCACCTCTTCAGACCTGAGTTGTCTTCACTAGTATGAGCATCACCTACTCAGATTTGATAAGATATTTTCTCTTTTCCAGTTGTTCCACTTCAGTGACTTTTCTTCCCCTCTCTCTGAAGAGACGTTTTGCACTTGGGGTACCTTTAGATGTCTGTGTTACGAACCACACAAAGCTATCAATGTCTTTTTTCCTACCCTTATGTGCTACAGCAGTAATAGATCTTGAGACTAATACCATCATGTGTTGTATCATGTTGTCCTGTCATCCCCACTCTCCGATCTCATATTTCCATTTATAAGCAGGGTGGAAGGGTGAGGGAAACGACAACAGATGATTCAATTCCCAGTCTAGAAGAGATTAAGAAATCCCAGAGAACCTTCTATGGAAGTCAATCTTCAGACAACAGAAAGGAGATCACATCCAGCTCCAGTCAGCAATCACAGGTCATTGGCCTTAAGAGCATACATTAAACTACTTAAACCAATTTCCCTGATGCCTTCCATAGCACTGCCACTACCTGAGCCACCAATTTACTCCAAAGAAATCTCAGTTGCACAGGTACTGGGACATTATTTTTGTTCATGTGGAGTTTCTAACAAAATAAACTTCTTTCAATGCTCAAAGTGCACTCTTCAGAAGAACTGCCTTACACAAAGCTTGCAAAAAAATCCATCTGTCTATTAAAGGAGCCCTTTTCCTTCTTCCTCCACTTTTGCTCTGTGCCTCTCCATCGGGAGCAACAGCAGCAGAGCAACTTCTGTTTGGAGTGGAAAGTGCACTTGCACAGCCTTCAAGCACAGGACAGTGTATTCAAAGGGAATACAATGAAGCCCTCTTTAAACAGCTTTCTTCATTTATGACTACTACTTCTGAACTGAAAGCCTGTCTACCAAGCTTTCCATGAATGTGCCACTACAATTCAGTTCATCAGATGCTAACAGAACTTATTGGCCCCCTCTCCCTCTACAGTCCTATACAGAGGCCACTGAAGGCACTAGAAGAATTGTTTCCAACAGTGAGAGATCTGATCCTTACTGCTGCCTAAGCAAAACACACAAGGTTCTGACATTCATCTTCCCACCATTATTAAATAAGCAAGAAAAATAAAACGAAGTGCAAGACCCGATGACCCTTCCCACTCCAGTGTGATTCTTTTCAAGACTTCAAGACTTTGAGATGTCTCCTTCATGATTCATCCCATGTGGTAGTAACTGAGTGCAAGCTGAATCATTTCACAGACTAGCCAGTGCTTCTCTTCCACAGCCACACTGTAAGAGCAAGCTTTCTGGTACTGCTTCCACAGAACACTGCAGATAATCTCACTAGACAAAAACACAGAGACAGCATGCACAGAGACAGACAACTAACTCAAAATGCACTTTCCACTGGCGTCCACTTATCACTAGTCAAGGTATCAGAAGGCAGGACACATTCCACTAGGACTCAGGTTATCTATATGGCCCTAATAAAAAATGTGTGGAACAGAAAGCAGCTCCTGCTTGCAAATTAATTAAACACATGGCAAGGCAGAGGCAGTGAAGTATGATGCTCCATTCCACCGAGGTGCTGTACAGAAGTTAAGGCAGAGTTACTGTGTAAAATCATTCCTACTGCACAAATAGAGGCACTCAGTAAGTAATAAGCCATTGACTGCCACTAACTGGATATGCTGTTCATACTGTTTTCCCTTGAACCCTATCAGCATTCCAGACTATGTCAGTGCGATTCTGCTGGACAGAAAAAAATCTGCCACATCATCCACTGCACTTTCATGAAGCACTGGGGAAGCAGGACATGTGTACCCACTTTCACTTTAGCAACAACAAAAATATTATTCAGGCTAAATTGCTCATACTTCACACTTGCACACACTTGCCAATAAAGAAGATGGGACACTTCAAAGAATGATAGCTAATAATGAACAATTTCCTTGCTTGTACAGTATTCTGCAGTTTTAAATACCAAATGAGGAGTCATTTCATTTAAAGCTTACCTATTTTTTCAAGCATTTTCTAAAACAACTGGTTTTACTATGCGTGGGCAGCTTTGAATTGAAAAGAGATTACAAGTGTAAAACCAAGTGCAAAAGGTAGCAATATAAGCAGCAGTTAAATTTAAAAAAAAAAAAAAAAAAGGAAAGAAATTATTTTCTAGCATGCACTGCAACACTGCAAGCTAGTCAGTCTTTGCTGCTGAGACAAGGTTTTTGGAGACTGCTACACAACTGACCCAATTGTCAGAAGGAGGAACTGCAGAGATGAGTGATGACTGAGTCAGTAGCAGGTCAGAACTACTATGCCCAACCAGACCAGAAAGGAGCAAGGATTTGATACATAAACCACAATAACAATTATAAAGCCTTAAAAGACAGCACAACCTGACAGCTGAGGCCACTTCCTGGGGGTAGAACAAGCCATTCCAGTAAGAAAACATACAGTCCACTGTGATACTATAAGAGTTCAGGACTTCCAAAGAGCACATTTGGCAATAACTGATTTCTTGTCATGCATTTGTCTACTTCTTGCTTTTAGAAAAGAAAAAAAATTCTAGTCCCATAGTCAAGAACCTGAGAAGAATTAAAAAAAAAAAAAAGTGAGATCAAAAGACAGTAGCACCTTGATCCAGTGAGACATTTTTTTCACAATGCTGTTAAAGAGTAGCTGAGCAGCTTTCCATAGATTTGACTTGGAATCATCCCTCACATAGCAAAAATGAAATTGTAGAGAGAAAGATGAATTCATCAACAGAACAGGATTACATTCTCCTTTATACAATATGTAGCACCTGGATTATACACACTGTAAAACTGACCAACTGATATCTCCTAATTCAAAAAGAAAGAAAATACTGAAGAAACAAACAATGCAAAATGGATTAGAAACTGGAAACAAAAATATACTTAGGTCACTACCTTATTTTTGTGCAGGATACAGCCCAAATTTTAAAATATTGATGGATGCATGGTTGAGACATTTTAGCGTTCAATTATAGCAACAAACATAAACGTGGGGAGGAACATCCAGGCACAGGTTTTGTTATTCTTCTAAACCATGCACAGAAGCTGAATAGACTAAAACAAGGCTGCAAAAGATTAAGAATTTGCAAAGCTTTTGCAAAGAATTTGCATCATCACAATCCAAGAACGAAAAATCCATACTTGTGAGGAAAACTTGGATTTCTTCTGATTTGAGTGTGCATTAAATTATTCTGAAAGCACTTGAAAACACAAGCTTAAAGGCTATACACCTGGTTCAAATTAGAAACATTTGGAAATGAGAATACTGCCAAAATTCTTCAAGCTGCAAAAAAAGAACTAGAAAAATTAAAACATAATAAAAAAATCCAAAATTATTCCAAGTATTTGAAGAAACTGTTTTTTAGAAACAGGCTGCACTCTGTACTTCTTTAGAATTTAATTAACCTTAATTCAGTTCACACTGTATCAGCTTCTCTCTAATGTATGGCTAACCCACAAAAGAAAATAAGAGCAGTCTCTCCTTCCAACCTGAAGCAGGCTATCCAATTCCAAGCCAGCATTACATGCTGCATCCTCAGAGCAGATGTTCAAGAGGAATATGGTGTGGTCAAAGAACCCCTTGCTACCCTTTTAACCAGTAGAGAACAGCTGCAATGAGGAGCCATGCAAAGAGATTTTTCATCCCAAATAGTATCTGTCCAACACAGGTGAAAAAGGTAGCTCAGACTAGACCACTTGTTTGGGTCCATTGAGGAGGGTGACCCTGGCTCACTGCCCTGGGAAGGTCCAGAGCTCAGGCCTGCTTCTTCCCTCTAGTTAAGTACACAAAGGAGGTAAAGGAATGAGAAGCATGGGCATGGATACACAAATATCATATCTGCAGTGCTAAATAAAGCAGAGCCTGGGACATGCCACTGAAGCAAAAAGTAACAGCAAAAAAGAAAAGCCAAACAAGAAAATTTCCAGTTCTCCAGCATCTAAAACATCCTTAGGTAGACTGCCACAGCTATTGGGTACCCTAAATGCCAAAAAAATTAAATGCACAGAAGCATTTATTTTACATTCTATTATCAACACAAGAGTCTATTGAAATTCTATTCAGCAATATTGTCATTTTAATACGCCTAAACTTATTTTTAAAAGTAGATTAAGTAAATTTAAAAGAATAATTGTTTACTTCTGAAATCACAGAAGTCACTTCATTCAACTAAAGGAAGTCAACACCTGTTCTTTTATAAAAACATTCCTCAACAGTCCATGTCTTCCTTAAGGTTTTCATTCTCCTCCCGCTCCTGCAGTGGGCCACATCTGGGACTACATCTCACAGAGCTGAACTAAAATGTTAGCTTATACCACAGACACACATGGCTTTGACTTCACACACCATGCTGTTAATTGCAAAGAACTGACATACTGCCATGCCAGTTGTTCATCCTCCTACCATAGAACTCCAAAGCTGGAATTCTAAATAAATGAATATTAATCTACCTATGTGCTTGTGTATTTTCCTAGCTTCAAAAAACACAAGGTTTATCTATTTAGCTCCCAATACATTTCATCGATTACTTATCAAGGAAATAAACAAAGCCCCAAGCCCAAAGAAAAACTGCTCTTCAAACAGCTCTTTTTAAAAGAGATTAGAACAAAACAAAATTCCTGATTTACAGTCTTACTTAAAAAGATATATATGTTATACTTCTTTGAGTAAATTCAGCAATTTCTTTTTTTACACATATTTTGTTACAGCTTTGTCCGATGATTTTAAACAGATTGATGGAAAGGTTTGGGTTGTAAGGGACCTTAAAGATCATCTAGCTTCAGCCCACTGCTATGGGCAGGGACACCTTCCACTTGGCCTTAAACACTTCCAGAGACAGGGCAACCAAAAGTTCTCTAGGCAACCTGTTCCAGCACCTCACCACACTCACAGTAAAGCATTTCTTCTTAATATCTAATCTAAACCTACTCTATCAGTTTGAATCCGTTCCCCCTTATTTTCCCCCATACTTTTGTAATAGTCTATTTCCACCTTTCTTGTAGGCTCCCTACCATCAAATTATCATCTTCATTACAGAACTTTTGTAACTAGAGCAAATCATCTTTCACCATCAACTCCAAGAAACTAAGCAGGCTGAAATCCTTAACTTTTTAAGACTCAGACATGTTCAATTGTAACTGTTATTTCCATTATTCTTCCCAATTTAGACAGACACTTCTATGTTCTAGGTGCACTGCTACCTAGCAGTCCTTGTTTAAAAGCAGGCCACCTCTGCTCTCTGCTTCCAGCAAACACTCTTTTGATTTGACTTTTACTTGAACAAGCCAAAATACCTGCGAGGTACATCTGAACCATCCACTGAACCAGAAGCAAAAAGTTTCAAAGACATGTAATAAAAACCCACTGAATTTTAATGTACTAAAGAAACAGTGCACCAATTACCTCCGAAAGTGATGCATCCACCTTGGAAGGCACTTTCAGATCCAGCCATGGCTGATAGTTTTCCAGAAGCAAAGTAGGTCTGTAGGAGAGCATGGAGAAGTTTATGTAACAACGTGCAGCTGACGGTTTCCTACTGTGATGTGTAAAATGGCAACAGCACTAAGCCTACCAGTGCCACATATGTAATTTACCTGTGTCTCTTGCATTTGACCTTGCCACATACAGCACAACTGTGACCCTGGGGAAACAGCTCCGGCAACTCCAACTGCTAAGAGATTTGGACAAGTTTACATTCTCCAAAATGATGACTCTATTAATATCCCGACACATTTGTCAATTTCCTTTTTGAGCATGCTACTACAGAGAACTGAATAAAGACAAACTTGTTTCTCCAGCAGGAAAGCAAGGTAACAAGGCATGGTATGAAAAACAACTGAACCAAAAATTGCTTCTGCTGAAACAAACCAAGGACACAGATATCGTTTCACATCTCCACTCATCTCCCTGCATATTAATCAGTGTAGTAACAGACCAAATGGTTTCTCTGCCTTGCTCATAGCCTTGAACTATTGCAACTACAGCTTTTTAGCCCTATGAAATTCTACACTGAATTGTTTTAAGTTAGAAAGGAGCAATTTGCTTTGGGAATATTTTTCTCTTTGAAGCGCAGTACTGCTCAGAGAATCTTAATTACAGTGAGCAAACGAAACTCACCACTGGCCTGGCAAAAGGAGGGCATCTTTAGGAAAGAAAAAGCCCCATCAAAGGAGCAAACAACAACATAGCTTCTCCACTGCCTGCCGCTCAAATGCTCAAAATATACAATGAGGGAACCAGGAAAAACAATCCATGGACACTCCAACAGCCGGCCTTTCAGCCATACGTGGATTTGAGGGGACTGTGCAGAAACATATGAAGAATTCAGTCTTAATCATCACCTATTTGCCACAAACACCTGTCAGTAGGAGTGTATGAGCTGTACTGACATACAGTATCTCTGAAAGAAGCTAGGATTAGACTAGAATTGCTACTCCATATAAAATTCTTATCATATTTAAAGAAAGCACAAGGCTCTGGACAGGCATATTTACCTTAGGTTTATATTTTATTGTGAACAGAATATTGGGCAGGAGGGAGTCCGGTCCCAAGGAACAGTAGAAGGTGACGACCCCAGCCACGAACGACCAGAAGATCATCAAAATATGAAGATACCTTTACAGACACACGGGAAGGAAAAGGCGCTGCGTGAGAAGGCGCAGCGCCGGCCGCGCCCGGCTCCCCCGCCCGCCCGGTTACCGGTTGAGGAGGAGGGTGGCGGTGCCCAGCGCCAGCAGCAGGCAGCAGGAGAGCGGGTACTGGCGGCACGTCTCCCGCAGCCCCTCGGCGCCCCGCAGCCGCCGCAGCAGCCGCCGCCCGGCCGCCCGCACCCCGCCCATGGCGGCCGCTGCCCGCGCCGGCCGGGCCCAGCCGGCGCCGCTTCCGCTGCCGGCGCGCGCTGATGGCGGCGGCGCCCCGGCCGCGTCAAGCCCGCCCGCCTCAGGGGCCGCGCCGGGAGGAGGAGCGGTGCCGGCCCGGCCGCGTCAGGCCCGCCCGCCTCAGGGGCCGCGCCGGGAGGAGGAGCGGTGCCGGCCGGGCCGCGTCAAGCCCGCCCGCCTCAGGGGCCGCGCCGGGAGGAGGAGCGGTGCCGGCCCGGCCGCGTCAGGCCCGCCCGCCTCAGGGGCCGCGCCGGGAGGAGGAGCGGTGCCGCCCGGCCGCGTCAGGCCCGCCCGCCTCAGGGCCCGCGCCGGGAGGAGGAGGAGGAGCGGTGCCGGCCCGGCCGCGTCAGGCCCGCCCGCCTCAGGGCCCGCGCCGGGAGGAGGAGGAGGAGCGGTGCCGGCCCGGCCGCGTCAGGCCCGCCCGCCTCAGGGGCTGCGCCGGGAGGAGGAGCGGTGCCGCCCGGCCGCGTCAGGCCCGCCCGCCTCAGGGGCTGCGCCGGGAGGAGGAGCGGTGCCGCCCGGCCATGAACTGCGGCCCAGCAGCCGCCTCTGCAGCTGTGCTGTGTCACGTAGCGCGCTAAGCACTCCAAATAGAAGGGCTCTGATGACAGCGAGCTTACCTAGTTATAAATATTTGGGCTCTGGACAACAAGGGGTTCCCAGCGCCAAGCGGCCAGAAAGTGCTGCGTCTGGTTAAATGCTCTATATTTGGACCATGACTGAACTAAATCATTCAGCGACTGGGACACTAAAACCCTATAACCACCACTCAAAGCTTCGTAATTGGCTGTAGAGAAAAGGAATGGGGTAGGAAATGTAATAAGACCCCAGCTTAACATCAGTAAGTATACAAGAGTAAGACATTGAAAAGAGAAGAATTCTAGAATGTAGTTTATTGCTAGAGAGAAGAATTTAAAGCCAACTTCACACGGATAACACCCTCAGTTCCACTGTAAGCCACAAGCTTTCAAACCACTGGAGTGCTTTCAGGTGCCCTGTAGTTACTCAGTCTTACGAAACTCAAGGCTCTGTTAATAAGACACTGCTGGTTGTGGGTGTATGGGTTCAATGGGCAAAATGAAACAACTTCTGGGAGTTGGTACCCATAAAGGGGCTTCTGACTGGCAAGTGTGAAGGAGACCCGCTCAGGGAGAGATGCCCACTTTCAGCTGTTTGGAGAAGTTGCTGTTGCCTTGTATGTCCATTTGCATGAGCCCCACGCAGCACTCTGAGTAAGTGAGGGCACGTGAAATACTGAGAAACATCTGTTCAGATGAGCTGTGTTTACAAATCTTCACTGAGATCCCCCACAACTACGGTGTTAAGAAAATACGAGAATTTGGAGGGCGAGTCAGCATCTAGAAATCGAAATTGCAGGACAGCTTTCAGAATCTTTGCTCAGATGCTTTGTCAGTTTATGCAACACTTCCCTTGACGTCTTGAGTAGGTGAAATGCTGCAGCTCGACTTCAGTATGTTGACCTTTCTCAGAGCTCTTGGCAAGAGCCCAGGGTCAGCTTGAATTTCTTTAAGAGTCTCTGCACAGTATTATTTCGTGTCAGTCCGCTTTTTCTAGTAGAAAAAAACAAGGTGCATTCACACAGCAAATCTCTGTACTGCCTATTCAGAGGAAATCAGTTTTCCTAAGATGCATTTTTTTTGTTATCAGCTTACTTTATCCTCAGCTTTACTGCTGGTGATTTTTAGTCACTTATCTGGCAATGCTTTTAATAACTTCTACAAATCTGCAGTTCTTACAACTGTTCATGAAGATGCCACAACATCGCATATCTGTAACACAGGAAGTGACTTGCACAGCAAACCAGCAGAAGCTTAAGTCAAACTTCTACTTCCATTTGCATTGTGTACTTCAGGTAAAGTTTCTTTAATTTATAGCTTCATTGTTCAGAATTGTGTTTACTTACTGTAAAATTGCCACATTCACATCTGGCACTAATTGTACCTCATTATCTTAGGAACTGTACAGTTTGCTTCAGTTCACAGACTGTACATCTGCTAAGCAGACACAACAAACTGCTTTACCCCATCCTGCTCTGCTGGAGACAGCAGTGTTGGCATTGCCCATCACCCTCTGTCACTACGGCCTCTAGATTGTTCTGGGACACTGAAAGACTCAGCAGATGTTTGTTTGTTTTTGAACAAAACTATAGAAGAACAAAAGGGAAATGCTGAAACATCAAGCTTTTTCAAAGTTCTTTGAGAAATAAGAACTTTATCCATTCCCTGGAAATAGCAAGTTTTTCTCTCTTCACATAAATTCTTGGGAAGATTCTGTGGTCAGCTGAAGGGCAAAGCATGCATCTGGAGATGGGCTCTGAAGTAATGTGGCCGGGACTGGGTTATTCTGGAAGGATAGATTTTATTTTAGTGTTTAAAATGTAAAAGGATCTTTCACTGATCGTACAAGTCATCTTGTGGAGCCAGTTCTCCCTGGTTTGGGGTTTAGGCCTGTTTTCTTTGATGGCAGGAAAAGCTTGCCTATTCTAGCATCTAAGTATATTAGAGCAGGTTTTCAACAACTTGAAATATAAAACTAAAATTCTTGGCTAAGTAACATCAGTTATTAGTCTGAGATTGTATTTACCAAAGTGCTTTTTTTTTCCTTAAAAAATACCTTTTTAAAATAAGCCAGAGTGAATTGAATAAACAGATTCTCACCAGTTAATTGCATTTAATTTACTCTGCAAGCCTGCTTTTGCTCTTTTCAAGGCCTTACATAGTTCTCTTTTTCAAGGATAGAGTTGTCAAGGCTAATTTACAATATCTAATCTTTCATATTTACTCAACAAGGAATTAATTCTCCTTTGTAATTATTCCTCATAATTCCTGTTCATTTTGTGGGCCCTCTCCAAGAAGCTTAAATAGCAGGCTTCATATTAATCTTTAACTGAAGCCATTTAGCAGAAAACTCTAGAGACCTCTAGAGATTTTTAATATTCAGCAAATAGCTAAGCTTAAGTAAAGAAGTGAAACTGAAATTGGCCAGTCAGATCCCAAGAAAGGGGAATATTAGTAGGCTCTTTGCACTTGACTGTTTCAGATTCAAAACTTAAAGGGCATCCACCAACAGTTACTGGGTTTCCACCTGAGATGATCAAGGTGTACGCAACAAATGTAAGGTGAAAACTGAGCTTTAGTAGTACTTTTTGGCCTTTAAAGGAACAATGAAGCTACAGGGGAGAGATGGCTGACCATTTGCTGCACATTTCTGGTTTGGGTAGAATAATTATTAGCACTTTGATAAGCAAAATTACAAAATTTACTATTATAAATACATTTATATTCATTTGCCTGTTAATGAGTTAATAAACTGTTCATAATCTAGATTTATGGCATTTAGGAGTCATATCCCTGTACCACCCAGACCGACCCATGCTTGCCAGCTGTATGGAAATGTGTGCTGCCTGTAGCTGTAGGGTCTTGTACTTGCTTCCTGGATCACATGCTGATCTCAGTATGACCAGATTAAAGCAAACTGGATGAGAAAGTGATAACATGGGCCCAGAAGTACCTGCTCAACACAGCGACAAGGGCTTTGGATTCCTGGATAAAATCCCTCACAAGTTTTCTTTTAGAGGAATGGGGGAATTCAGCTGCAGCAGTAAGGAGAAAAATGGCAGGCGAGATGGAGAAATGGTTTAAGAAAAGATGTGCAAAACACTTTGAAAATGATAGCTGGTTCTCCATACTTGCAGGGAATGACAAGAGACTTACAAGTTGTTTGTTTAGAAGCAGATTTAAAAAGCAATTGAAATTAAGGGGAAAGGCTAAGAAGTTTCAATTCTGTGGTGTAATACACCACTCAAAATCCATCTTTTTTTAAAAAAAGACTGTAAAATACATTTCTGTTAGAAAATCTGAAAATACCTACTAGGGTGTGTTTAGGACTAAAAATACCAGGCAGAATAAAGACTTGCAGGGCAAAAAAAGAAAGACAAGGAGACTGATCCAATACAGAAATTCAAGTAAAAGGACCCACTTCAAGTGGAGTTTCCAGAGGGTCAGTGTATTCCCAACAGGAACAATGCTCTGCAAACTAGAGTGGTACTGTGGAGCACAGAGTGTGTTAGAATTTCACTGGATAAGGTCTTCTTGGGAATAAGGGAAAAAGACAAACCAAAACAAATATCATGCAATATACCAGAGTCAGTTTTGCCTTGAAGAACTTGTAATGCTCAAGGAGAAAGTAAAAAGATTCAAAGACAGGCTGGTGTGTAGAGCTTTTCTTCAACAGGAAAAGGAATTTTCTGAAGAAATCTTTCACAGACATAATTTGTTCAGTCATAAACTACTATTTATGGGACATTAAGAAAAAGAATATACAGCAGTAAGTTGCAAGATGTAGAAGTCGACTACAACACAGTAAGAAAGAGAGGCCTGCAAAAAAAGGAGGAGAACTAAATGTATAAAAGAGACACTGGAAAAATGTTAAAATAAATTAATATTCTGATTTGTGGCAACATTTGGTAAAGGTGTACTACATAGAAATTTTATCTTGATTCACCCTGAGCAAGAAACAACAAGGTTTTTGGATGTGCACCCAAAGTATTAAGTGAGGTTGGTCAGTTGGTTGTATGTGCAAAGGAAAGATCTGGAAAACCTAATCCCTTTGAATAACATAGGTTGATCAGAAGGGAATGTCACATTGGACATTAAGAATTTGTAAGAAAAAGCTTATGAAAGAACTAAGAAGCTGTACTCATGCAAACAGTTAAAACAATGCCAGAGCACATATGTAAGAACTCAGTGGAAATCAAAATTACTCTGTTGACTTACTGTGGGGATAAAGAAAATCTTGCCCTGGATACAAACTGAAAATAACTATGTCAGCTCCTGAAGGGAATTCCTGTTGACCAACCTTGGTCAGTTTTTTTGAAGTAGGGAGTTTAAGGATGAACTTGAGCCAGGATCCCCTGTTTTCAGCTAAATTAAAAAGTGTCAAGATAATCCTGTTAGATTACATGTTTCTGTTAAATCATTAGAAACTCTTGCAGCAGCTATGCCTCAGAAGTATGGTGAGACCTGGTGAATTTAAATCTAGTTGTTTTTCATCATAGATACACACTGGACTCATGGAACAACTGTGTTGGATCAGCAAAAGTTCAGCTGGGCAAACATCCTGTTGATGATGGACATCAGGGGACACATACCTAGAAAAAAGTTGTAAAAGCATGGCAAGAATACAATAAGTTTCTGGAACATTCTTTTACTCTGATTCATAATCTTGGGGATATCCTGAGAAAGAATTTCTTTCCTAAGTTTCAAGTTGCTTTTGAAGAATAGGAAACTTTAACATCCATGAAAGTCATGCAAAGAGTTCCACTTGCACTTGGTGTGAGTGAAAATACAGCTCTCCAAACATTTGTGTTTACTAGAGATGGTGAAAAATCATTCCCGAGCCTTATTTAGCACAATTGCTACTTATCATTTTACCAAATTCTTTGGTCACTTGAAAAAACTGTCTTTTCCAAAATTAAAATTCCTGCACCACTGACTTGTCCTTCACATAAGAGCACTTTTGTACCTTTTATTGCTTTGTTGTTCTCCCTTTCCTTTTCCAATTTTATTATCTCCTCTGTTGTGCAGCAGTGAGTAGGGACAGGCTGCAACATGGGGAACAAAACTGTTCACAAAATAGCATTCAAAATTATTTTTATTAGACCTAGTTCCTTCTTAAATAATTTAATTTTTTGCCCTGCCTCAAGAGTATTTTAACATTTTTGCCAATGAAGATTTATGATCCTTTTTCCTCACTTGGATACAACTAATTTCTGATGGATTTTTTCCACCTTGAAAGAAAAACAGTGAAAAAACCCCAACCTAAAGCCTTCATGTACTCAGGAAATTCTAATCAACAGGCAGAAGCCGTTAAAAATGGAAAAAAGACTAACTGTAACTAGGGGTTGCTGTTGTAAGGAAGCTTGTATCCAAGAAAGCTTTCTGTGGATGCTTAACATGACCATGTAAACCCAGACCTAATGATGAGATCTGCAAGATCAGACTTCTTTTGGTGACTGGTGAGCTGGTATCCTGGAACCCATTGCTTTGAGCTTCTGGGGACACGGCAGTAAATGCCTGGAGTGTTTCTGTCAGGTCAGAATTCCACAGAGATATTTTTAGTTCAAGCAACCAGTTTCTCCGACAACATGAAGTATGTAAAAGCAGCATAGGTTAAAAGTTAAACAATATTAATTGTCACCTTGCAGAAGTTATTTGTGCTTAAATTTTTCATCAGACACTTCATATGAAATGTTACAGAACCAGTTGTATAACCAGGATATTGTTTTGTTTACCATTTGTTTGCTGAGGATGTATGGAATCAGACATTTTCTTCCTTTGAAATTATGTTTGGGAAAAATTGAAGCATTTACAGAATGGTAAAGAGAACATAACATAAATGTTATATTTCCCTAGCAAGAATACTGAATATATTACAAAAAAAAATCTGAATCTGTGCAAGCAGGCAGAATGCACAAGGTCATACTACGAGAGCACCTGGACAGAGGCTGTTCCTCCTCATATGTAAAGGATGAGTCTTAAGGCTTTTTGAAAACAGCTTTTTGGAGCACATAGGCAGCTTGTCCATGTCTTAGATATTTTGTGGTATATTTGGAGCATATAGCTCCATGGTAGAGCTCCACTGCAAGAGGAGTATGATTGTTTAAAAGAGAGTTTGAGAAGTGGATCTCAGTACCATGCTCTCTGCAAGGCCAGGCTTCCTCACACTCGTAACTGATCAATCCTTACAGCTCACAGCTGATCAATGCCATCTATTGAGCAGGTGCCCAAGTTCCTGGAGGTATCTCAAACTTTTTTGGCCGTCCAAACTGCTGGCATATCTGATAGAAAAAAAGCAATGTATTATTACACAGCACTTCCCCTCTAGCACTGGCAGTAATAGTGCTTCTGCAGAAGCAGATGGTCCCTCTGTGGGTCTACCAGAAGACAAGGAAAAGGCACAAACTGAAATCAAGAAGCAGGAACTATTTGGAAAACTTTGGTGAGTACTACAAAACTCCATTGAACTTTTGTTTTACTTTTTATTTTCTGTTTTATATAAGTAACTAGCATTCTAGCTAGGAAAGGACTGAAGCTAGTAAGGTTTGATATCATGTAGGGAATTATTATTACCACTCAGTATTTTTCTGAAACTCAATAAATTGATTTGAGACTGAATTACTTGCTATTATGTAAGCTAGCTGGTTTATCTTTGTACAAAAAAATCACAAAAGAAACTGCTTAAAACACCAGGAAGTAAGTTTTTCCTCTTTCACAGAAACATACTTTACAGTATATATTAATAGAGGGACATTTTAATATGAAAATCAGTTTACTATCCTTTCTATCAAACATTAAGAAATAACACATTCTTCCCCTTAAGACATTGTGAATCTTCAAGTCCAGTCTCAAGTTTGGATATTCTCTGTAGGTCGAGTTTGTAGTACTTTCACCACCACCACCCCAGAAATTGCAAGTGAAGACTGAGGTCTTTGGGATTTCAACAGATGCTTAAACATAGCTCCTAATGCAACACAAAGAACTTGGATGCTGTAGATAGACCTCAAGCTGGGGTCACTGCAGTTTTTTTTCCTGAAGAAAGTAGATTTTGCTTCAGAAGATAATCAAAACAGAAAAGGGATTCTCTAATATCATCCAGGTTCCTAGCAGACCACATCTGGATGATGAATTGAAAATTATCCATTTATCACCACTCAACTCAGATGCGGTAAACTGTACATTAAACTGTAAACTGTACATTAAGTACTAAACTGCAACCGTAGAGTGGTGTTTTGTCTACATCCAGTGTGTTTCTGGGATAGATTATGCTCAAGAAACGTGGGAGTGACAGCCAGTCTCAGATTCTGGAAAGCCCATGTATCTGATGTGCTCCTCTCTCCATCTCCCCTTCAGCTATTAGGTCTGGAGAAGTCAACTACCTATGCAGTAATGACTCGCTGTCCTTCCCCAAAGCCCAAGGGCAAAAAGAACAGAGAAAGCACTAACCCAACTGAAATAATGTATTATCTGGAGGGACAGCCTTGATAGTGAGAAGACATTAATTTAGTACATTTAGTCCAAGGTGTCTTAGTTCAAAGCTGCTCACCTGAGTTTCACCAAGAACTCAGACCATGCACCTATGTCCCTAAGTTCCTCATTTCACATTACTTCTACCTTCAGGTACATTCCCTTTTCCCAGTCTTCAGAGATGCTGCTCACCATGCTCATGCCTGCAGAGAAAGTGACTTTTCCGGACCAAAAGCTGTCTATGAAAACAAATCCTGTACTTTCTCAGCACTAATGAATAACATACAAAGATTCATCCTCTTTTAACTCAGGAAGTAGAAACAACTTCCAAGTATATTCTACCTTACCACATTCCTTCTTCAGCCTCCTCCTACCTTCTGATCTGATAGAGAGGTCTTAGCTTTAGAAAAAAAAGCTCCTTTTGTTCATTAAGGAAGTGTAATTTCTTGAACTAAGACATGTAGCCTAGGAAACAGAACATCTTCAAACAAGTTCAGCAACTTTCATTCTGGTTCTTAAGCCTTCATCTCTTGGGGTCCCAGAGGTATGCCTCCAAGCACATGATGTTAATTTTAAGCACTTTCATTCTGAGCAGCAACCACCTTCAGTGCAGTATACACCTATTTGGGTTCCTTGCACTACGAGGTCATTAATGAATTAGAAGTCCTGGCCTAGTCCCAAGAAATGATCAGCCACTTCCCCCTCACAGGATGCTGATCTTGTATTACACTTTTCAAGAACAAATGTGACTCAGCACAAGGCACTGGTGTACCTGGGAGCTCTCTGGGTCCATCCTGAGCTTGAACACTGTAGAGGCTGCTGAATTGGCACTGATTCACCCCAGCTTTACAAGTGTAACACCTATTCTCACTCTGTGCCCTGCACTGAGACATTCATATCAAGACTTTAATTGCAAATTATGATACGAACTTGACATTTCCTCAAGCATTACTAATTATGAGGCATCGTTGGGCCTTATTAAAAAGCTTTTCACAACTACCCACCCTCTAAGGGTTTATTAGGATCAATGAGTGGCAAATATGTTATACCATTAAAAGGAGATGGAAGAACTCCTTACCTATGTGGGGAGCGAAAAGATCTGCCTTTGGAATATGTGTATCAGATATTCAAGGCTGGCTCTTACTTCCCTCTAGACAAGGCCATTAGTTCATCACTTCCAAAGGGCAATTTTGCAGATACCCACTCTAGGCCATAACTTACTTCTCTGAACAGGATATTTGAAACAGCAGCATTAGGCATAGTAACAGGGAGCTTTTTCCCTACAAATTTTGAATTTTGCTGTGTTTAAAACCTCCTCCCTTATAGAGATAAAATTTTCTTCTGAAATATGCACCAAGATAAGCTGGCCCTGATGATTATTATAGCCAGGACAGGATATTCTTACCTTCTGACACATAATCCAAGGGCCCTGTCTGCTTTTGACCTGATGTTTCCATCTGGCCAAGATCCATCATCTGACATTCCCCTCTTATTATGCTGTGGCTGCTAGATGATGCCTGGCTGAAAGTGCACCTACTTTTCACAGGAAAAGGACAGACAGGTTAGAGGCAAGGAGGATTCTATAAAGCTGTAACATAGCTAAATGAAGATGTTGTATGTTATGTGTAGTGGTTTGCTAGGTTATTTCCCTATTTTTTCTTTAATCCTAGATTAGAAGCTTGCCAGTAGTATAGTTCAGGCAGATTTGATGGCTGTCTTTTGCCCACAGGGAGATGACTTCTTTTTCAAATTGGTTTTTTTCCTTTTCTAAGGGAGCAAATAAAATGCTTAAGAGCTTTCCAAAACGGGACTATTTGCGATGAGATCAGTCCTAGGCCAACCTGTTAAAAACAAAGCAAACCCCTTGGTATTCCTCTGAGGAGGAACTCGTTGGTTGTCAGAACTATTTGAGAAAGAACAGAGGTATTTACAAAAGACCCTGCAAGTTTTTCTTTTCACGGACACTTTTTGCCCTTCCAGATGTCCAAGTCAAGACATGTCTGTTCTTTCTTAATGTGAACATTAACCACAATTTCAGTTCATTTGTGAAACCTGAGAAATCTCAACATTATTTTTACCATGTGGGGGAAAGGCAGAAGTTCCAAGATTATCACATTAATCTCACTTGCCCCGATCTAGGAATTCCAACACCTATGACCTCTTTAGATTGCATTGCCCTTACAAAGTGGTGAATATTATCCTCTTCCTAAACATCTTTCAGGGTCAGAGGATACAGGTATTGGGGGGGTGTTTGTGTTTTGGTTCCTGTGGGTTGGTTTTGTCTCCTCCCACCCACCCCACATCAGTATATGCATTTTTGCTAACTAAAGGTATTCTAAGATTGGCCCTGCTGTTAAACAGGTTCAGTCTTTTTCAACAGAGTCAAAAAACTACCTTGATTCTAAAATATATGCCTTGATTACTGAGCTCTAACTACACCCAGCCATCTGAACTTAAAATCAGAATTGCTAGATTATTCTATCTTTGCTTCACAAGGATTTAGACACTTGTAATACACAGTAAATGTGACTTAGCGTACGGTGAGTATGACTGTCTTGTTCTTCCCGAGAAGAACAAAACTGGAGTTGATCACGTAACTGCAGCTGTACCAGTTATTATCGTAGCTGTTCTTTACTAGCTCCACAGTAAAACTAGAGAAGCATTTTAGCACACTTCAATACCACATTATCTGCTTTAGAATGCAGGCCATCACTGAAGGTAGTTTGTGCACACCTTGTTGAGATGTAACCACTACTTGTTATATCTCAATGCCATCTGTACCTGCACAGTGGATACACCTTCATGCACCTCAAACTGCTTTACACACTGGCAGGCTTCATTTGGCAAAAAGCTTAGTTAGCCATGGTTTTTCACTATTCATCTGTATACTCCACTCATTACTCAATGAAAGCAGTACTATTTAGAAATGTTACACTTGAGGCAATAAACAGTGAATGTTTATATACAGCCATTAAGAAAACAAAACTCTTTACTTGCAAGTAGGAACCTATACTGATTTTAACAGTTAACCTAAGAAAAGACCAACTAGCTTAAATTAAGTACTAGGGTCTAAGACTTACTGATCAGTTCAGGACATACGAATATTAAGAGCATTTGCTTGGATAAAAACATGGCCACCTGAATGGCTTAAAACAAAAACATCAAGTTAGAGCACCATGAAGCAAAATGTGAACTGCCATTTATTACACCATTCCCACTGTAAGGTCACTTCTATGCAAACCCAAGCTGCAAACACCATACTAAAATCAATGGATTTAAGATCTTACAGATCCTTCTTAACTAGACGATCGATCTCACTGGAGTTAATCCCATGAGTTCCTGAGAGTTAGTATTACAAGAAAATAGTGGAGCAAGGCACTGCTAATGCTTGAAGCCACCTAAGCCTTATTATATCAGCAGGTCTTCCAATGAGAGAAGTTATGACCACCTGTCCCATCATATCCAGGCCCAGACTTCTGTTAACATGAAACCCACATTCGTATTTCTTCATCTGCAAATTCTGACAGACTTTAACATCTATGTTTTCTTCAAAGTAGCTTTTAAGCATCTCACTAATTCAAAAGCAAATGTAAATGATCACACTTCTGTAACTGTAGATAACATAAATACAGGACAGCTTCACTAGACTAGTTTAAGGCAGTTACACACTGGTCACTTCCAGTGAAAGACACATCAGTGATTGTCAGTGAATGTCTGTCTTCTGCTAGAAGTATCAACTTAAGCACACATACAGAACTCAAATTCTGTTGAAAACTGTGGATTGGAAACAGGTCGCCTTGTCAAAACAACTATTTCTACTAGAAGAAAAAAATTTAATTGCAATATCCAAAGGAAGCCTTTGACCACAATCTGAAACAGGAACAGTCTTTTAATAGCCACTTTGGCTTTCCAGATGCAGGAACTAAGTATTTTTATCTGTCATCTCAAATACTGTAACATTATAATCACCTTTGAATTAAAATGCACAGCTGCATAATAAAAAGATTACTTATAATTTATTTTATGCTAGCTCTCACAAGTGTTTTGTAAAGCAGCTTCCTTCTAAAGTATGCTGACATTGCTTCTTAAAGAAAAGCCCTGATTTACTGATGGGACATCTATAAATTTATCTTTATCAAATTCCCGAGGCAGCTTTTTAATCCCAAATTCATTATGCTTAGTAATAGTAGTTAGTAGTTATTTTTAAATAACCATTATGAGTGACAGAATTAGGTATATTCCTCATCCCACTAAAGAGAAAAAAAAAAAATCTGAAAACTGTTACTTTAGATGGCAGAATACTGAAAGCATGACACTTGGAACCAGGAACTCAGGATCTGATACATTCCATTCCTGTCTTTCAATAGATGACCTCATGTAAAATCCCTTAAACTACTATGATTACTAACCATTAGTGTAAAAATAGATACTGAATTACCTATGAAGCATTTAAGACATTTTTAGATCTGAAGTATTTAACACTAAACAGTATCAGGTTACACTCAACATTAACTTGGCATCGAATTGGACACGCTAAGAGGTGCTAATCACTGCAGATAAGGAATCAAACAGTCTACCGAAGTTGGATTTTAGGTGCTGCAAGTCATTTAAGTACTAGAAAGTGTATTTTACTTACCATTATCTTCTGTGCAGTCAAATGACACAGACTACTCTACTGGTTGTGCAGCATAACTACAAGTGCATTTCATAACTTCCTTAGTGCAGAAACAAGGAGTAAGATTCCATGTCTTTTCTACACGTTAGTGACCAATGCAAGTACACTACCACACTAACGGTGCACTAACTGTCACCCATAATCAGCCAAATGAATCATTCTCAGACTATGGGGAATTTGATTTTTTTTTTTTTTGACACTTCAAGTTTCACCTAAATGACTCAATGCAAGTGTTGGCTTTAGAGCGGACACCAAACTTCATGAATAATTATCTGAACTGTATTTCGCAATTCAAATTTTAAATATTCAATCTGCATTTAAGTACCTATTACCTATATGTTATGGCTGTGTTTTCTAGACTTCACTGATGCTTTTATTTTTCTACTTTTTTTTTTTTAATAAAAAAGCTTCTATCAAATACCTGGAAGTCTGACCATCTAAAGAAGCTTTTGTGAAGATAGCTTTAAAAAAATCACATAACCCAATGTATCCAGATGAGCTCAGCTGTGCAGCATCTGCTCAGGAAGTTGGCCATTCAAAAATATGTATTTTGTGGAAAAACTAGTAACCAGTTATATATTGGCAAGAAAAAGGTACAATTACATAAGACAATCACCCCTCTCCAAACTGCCAGTCAATTAACAAGTTAGTTCTAGTGGCACTTTTCAACAAATCTCTCTGTTGTAACAATCAAGACATCAAACCAGTCACTCTTTCATCCCATGGATTTTTTAACGTAAGTGAATATACACTTGCAAACTGCGACCAGGTAACTGCGAAAATCAGGCTCCTGGAAAGATTTTAACATTAGAGCTTCTAGGAAGCATTGTTTATTTATAATAAATGGCTGTAAAGTGACAGTAACTTATGCCTTCTTCCCCCACTACCTGTATTAAGGATCAAGGAATGTTCAGCTCAACTTCCTCTCCTGTTGCCACATCCCATTTTCATCTGACAGAGCAAATGGCAAAGTACAACCTGGTGTTTCCTATGCCCAAGTAACTCAACTAGCTAGGCCCAGACATGAGATGTCATGTGCTGGTTGCTGGTGCTGGTGTTAATTCAGCAAGACACTCCATAAAGACAGACTTCTATGTCCATTAAGTCCATATAATCATAAAGTCAGGAATCACAAGCTTCAGGGCACAAACACACACTCAAGCCTGCATTTTACCTATTTCAATTGTCCGAAAACTGTCTTATCAAGTTCACCACCTTGTTGCCTACTTCAAAACTTGCTACTCCCTTTAAAACAATTAATATTTTCCACTAATACCTCACTAATGTGAGGGAGTAACAGTCTTAATGTTGTGCAGTGTATCAATTTAAACACACTCTTTTGTGAAAATGTTCTGTGTGTTTATGTCCATGTTGCCTTTTATTTCTCAAAAAAAAACCAAAAAAACCACATGCCTCCTCTCACTGGCATATGGAAGCACTAAAATAATTGCTAGGCTGAACAGGAAAGTTAAGCCTCTGAAGAATAATCAAAGGCACAAGGGAATAAAAAAGTTGCAGCCATATATAACATTTCTATCCTGAAGTTGAAAATCCTGCCTTTAGAGGACACTACGTTTATTTTAGACTATGTCATACCCCTCACCCCCAAAAAGAACAGAATTAGTATTCCTTATTTTAGATTTTAAAGACAGTATTTACATAAAGAGTTGTACAACGCAGAAATTCAGAAACTGATCTTAGTATCTTATTGTAATAACAGCCTTCCTCCAACAGTAAAAACACAAACTTAAGTTCTGGGTCATAACAAATCTCCTCTTTAAAAACTGGAAAGAAAAAAAAAAAGTACAGTTGCATGTCCTATATGAAACCTTTCAGACCAAAATGAGTATTAAAACAAGAGTATAATTTAAAAAGCTGTGTATTGGAGTGTTTATAAACCAGAAGTGTTAAGCAGCAGCAGTTTCCGGTTTCTTAATAAATTCAACTTTGAATTTAGAAACACATTACAAACCAATGTGGAACTATACTACTTATGCACCTTTGCAAGTGTTTCAGTAAAGAAAGCCTCCTATGAGAATAAACAGAGGCAGCACATTATATTAAATCAAAACTTGCCTTCAACATGCCAAAAAGAACTGTGTCATATGTTCATCTGTCACCAAAGCACCCCCTAAGAGATGCATTATTGCTGTAGAACATTTCAAGTTTACCAACACCCAAGTGCAACCAAAATCATGTATATATGCGCTTGCCCATTCTCACCAGTATTTCCACTTAATGGTTTTTCTTTAAACAATCAAATTTAAAGCTTTGAAAAATAACATTTTTTTGATTTTAGTTTTTTTTTTCCACAATATCAATCACCACATGCAATTTAGTTTTCTGATAATTTTTCTAAAAAACTGCACCAATATCAGAACAGTGCAAATCATATTTAATTGTAAAAGTTATAATGGCTTGAGTTCATAATTAAGAGGGAACACTGTCAGGATCTTGGTATTTTGCTCACTCACCATTGCCTGCATTCCATTAAAAACTTTCCTGTCAATTTTGTTTTTGTTTTTTTTCCCTTTAAATAGTCATCCCCCAAGCTTTTATCAGAGCTGAAATTAGGGATTTAATCCACAATTTCAACACACATAGTGCCTTAGTCGCAATGTTTTTATGCACTTCCATCCACTGTCACAATTCCATAAACGTATTATCCCCCGCAACACGTTTCCAGACTAAGAACTAGTCACTAGCACTTGTGATCCAACAAGTGTTTTTAAGTTTTTCAGCAATGGAGAGATTTCAAGATTAAGAAATCTGAGGACTTTCCCTCTCCTACAGCCCCCAGTGTTTCAATTCATAGCAAGTTCAAAATTGGTTTCCACATCTTGACAGTGTTCCTTATAAAACCGTATGACAGTAAAAGTGCCAGTAGGCATGGCAACCTCTTTGAAGGGAGCATTTATACTCCTTGGCACTGGGAATGCCAGCACCAAGGATTACATTGAAATTCAAAATTATACTTAAGGCTACAATTAGCAAACCCACTTTCCATAAGCCTAATTTCTCTAAGTAGATTTGAAAATTCGGAAGCTAATGCAACTGTTAAGTTTTACGCTCGAATTTGAGGAAGAAATTTCTTTTCTTTAGCAAGGGCAGTATATGAAACTCTGGTAGCAAATGTCTTTTAGGCATTGACTACTCATTTCACCATTGTTCACTTACTTTGTCTTAAAGTTCAAAACTGGCAAGGCACATTTACATATTCCAATGAATACTTGACAATTTTTAATTACACTTTATGTCCCAGCTATCCCAGTAATTGACATACAACATACTAAAATGGTTTATTAAGATAACAAAAAAAATCAATTAATGTGAAAACATACAGGCTATTGGCAACCACTATTCTAAAAATTATGTAAATACAAGTAAACATACTGAAATGTGTGCGATTCTAAGTTTTTAACCAGAAGATCTCTGTACTAACACACATTTATATTAATGACACATAAAAAAAATAAAAACTTTATTACAAAAATAAGTTACACTCGCCTCCAGCTTACAGTATAAAACAATTTTATTTGCAGGAATGCAAAATGATTGTTTGCCATGAGCATTTTCAACATATGACATGTCTAATTTTGTTAAAATTTGCATTTACTGGGGGAACTGGTGTGTATAAAACCTTAATTAGGTATAAGCTTCAATTTTCATTGTGGTGCCTATGGGTATGTAGTATAACTGCAGTATCCCTTTGTGAAGGGGGTTAAGGGAACTCTTTATGCCAAGTCCAAAGTAAGTCATAATTTTATCTTTTGCCTATATGAAACTGGACTTGGCAATGTTCTGTTTTTATTCTGTCTTTTTTTTAAGGGTGGTTCAATAGAGGATGCTTCACCACTGAACACTCACTGTCATCAAGGTGCTTTAGAAAATTAAAAACATAGCACAAATGATTGTAGTCTACTCTACTCTACAGGTTATCATGATCTGCGTAAGAGAAATGGAAAGCTGATCCACATGTTTTTACAGTGATCAGCAGTAAGAAATGTACTAATGAAAACATACCTTTTACCTAAAAAGCTAAACTACAGCCATATACTATTCTATGATTTATGAAAAACTTCAAAATATCCAAATGTCAGGCTTCACTGTACAGTTGTCAGTTTTAGTCTGACCTTTTATAAAGGGACACTGCAGTATTTAGTACAAGTTGCTGATGCACTTTTTTTGAACATCTGATGTCTTACAAAAGTAACATCTTGCTAAACTATTATACATCCAAATAACTACAATATCTGAAGAAGCAAGGCTGCTTTTTCAGCCACAAAATACGACAAAAGCAAGGCCTGTTATGATGGTCATGAGGAAGTCTTACAAAGCCTCTGAAACTAAAGGCAACTAAGAATGTTACATTTGGTATATTATAATCTTACCCTCATATCATATTAAACAAGCCTTGCTTTTATCTACAAAGATTTTCTATGTACAGTACAGACAGGGTATAGTTCAATCCTCTGCTACTGAGGTAGTTAACCAACCCTTTAAAAAAGGTTCTGAAAAGAACCACTATCTGGAATGCCTGACTAACCAGCTCTGATGATTACACCTGAAACTGCTGTATCTGAACACAATTCGTAAGTGATTACTAAATAGACAATCATGATTAACCTTCATGAGCAGAAATAAAATTTAAGGATACCAATGATGGTATTCATCTATACCACTGCAATAAAAATTTAAATGCAAGAATTTGTGAATACCACTTTTGGAATCCTTAACTAAGAAAACTTGGGGGGAAAAATCTACTTAAAGCAGATTTTTTAAAGAACAACTTTATTCTTTATTAAGATACCATGCTAGATGTTAAGGATTTTGTTGAACACGTTGGGGAAATAGAGTAGCTTTAGTTTAATAACTTGCACTGCAGAGAAAACTGTTAAAGAAATTCATTTCAAAGTCCAAGTATTAGTTCAAATGTCCCATATTTGAATCCATGATCTTCGCAGGAAGGTCTTTTGCAACAGAATATGCTCCTATACAGCTGAGATACTTAAGGTTGCTTGATATCCTTACCATTACTCCACTGCAAGCTTCTGGTGTAATCCCACATAGCAAGTCAGTCTTCATTGTAACAGGTCAGGACCGGCCTCGACCCCTTTTCCCTGCTAGCCAGGTAACAAAAGGAATCAATTAGATAAATCATTTTAAACTCTGGTCTGTACATTTGTTAACATAAAAATCTTAGCAAAATGAATTATTTTTAAATAAAATTACTAGACAAGAACATTTTGCCTTCTGATTGCCACTAACTTTGGAATTTTGCTATGGGTGTTTTACCACTTTGTCACAAACTGGTATTATTTTAAAAGTTAAGCTTTAAACCTTGAATCACCAGCTAATGTTTTGAGCACTGAGTCACAAACAACTTTACATTATAGAAATTTCCCAGTAACAGTGATATAAAACTTGGTGGTTATAGTCATCATGAAAACATGTTGAAAATTGAATCAAGTCTAATCATAATGTGACTTGTGATCTAGTATGAATTTCAATGACCTAACTGCTTTAGGCACAATTTTTAAGAAAAATCACAACTTTCAGGTGCAATCCTTACTTTTTTTAACTGTATCCAGAATCTAAGATAGTAGTGCCAAAATGAAGAAGAAAAAACGTATCTAAGAACATTTTCAAGGCAGTTTTCAAGACGACTCATTTAGCGGAAAAGCACCACTGAAGAAAACAGACTAAAAATTTCTATATATT